>JASWHV010000018.1:57817748-60217748 GCA_030760725.1 Neostapfia colusana | reverse complement strand
ATCGGACCCTTTCAAGTTTTGGAAAGAAAAGGCGAAGTGGCGTACCAACTAGAGTTACCGGTTCATCTATCAGACGTGCACGATGTCTTTCATGTGTCACAACTCAAGAAATGTCTGAGGACGCCTGAAGAGGTGTTACCCATGAATGAAGTGGATGTAGCTGAAGATTTGTCTTATGCCGAGCAACCATACAAAATTTTGGAGACGATGGAACGCCTAACCAGAAATAAAAGAATCCGGATGTGCAAGGTGCAGTGGAAGCATCACTCAGAAGAGGAAGCCACCTGGGAACGTTAAGATAAGCTTAAAGCACAATTTCCGGAATTGTTTTCTTAGAAACACCAATCTCGAGGACGAGATTTCTTTTAAGGGGGGTAGAGCTGTAACACCCCAAATTTTGATTCAAAACCCTAAACCATGTTCAGAGGGGAATTTAAAAATTTTTGGACGTGTTGCATGTTTTGCAAAAGTTCAAATTCAAACTGGAATTCAAATTATACTCAAAACAGAAAAGAAATGGAAAAAGAAAAAGAGAAAACGGGAAAAAAACCGCACGTGGGCCGAAACCGCCAGCCGGCCCAATCTTCCCCGCGCCAGCCCGCCCCCGAGCACGCCGTGCTGCCTCTCACCGACGGGTGGGACCCACCTGTCATCCCTAACCCGAGCGTCTGCGGCCCGGACTTCCCCCCCCCCCCCCGCGCGCGCGATCGTAACCGATCGGAAAACCCGTCCCGCAGCCCGAATTCCGGTCCCAGAAGAATCCAACTCGATCACAACTGACCCACCGCCCTCCCCCGGCTATAAAAACCCCAGCTCCGATCAGTTTTTCTCACGCGATCGCCGATTTTCACTCCGGTGAGCACCGAGACTTCGCCTGTGAATTCTGGCCGATCTAAGCTCGGAAACTCTGATCTAACTCGCTGGTCTTGATCCACCGCCTCCGGGGAACTTTGCAGGTGCAGAAAACTCGGAGAGTTACGGTGTAAACGCAGCGCCGACGAGCTTCGCCGTGGTTTTGCCTCGGACCTCGCCGCCGATCACTTTCCAGGACCCCCGAGCTCGAGAAAACCCCCGAGGTGAGATCCCTGACCTCCCCTCTACCGATCTATGCCATAAGATCACAGTTCTAGGTAGAATTCTCGCGGATCCGAAACTTTCCGGCGAGATCGCCGCTTCCCGCCGCCGGCAGCGCCGCCCGCGCTCGATCAGAGCGACGTGGCCGCTTGTGCGCCGTTTATTTTAAATCGCACGGTAGACTTTAAAACCCCGCGTACCGGTTCGATGTTATAATCTCAGCCGTCGGTTTAATATCGGACGGTCCACGTCAACCCCGCATTATAAAGACTGGAATTCTTACGTGCTACCCCCTGGGGTTCTCTGGAATTGAGAGCTAGCCCCGGAAACTTCAGATCTAGCCCCTGGAACTCCAGAAAATCATGTAAATTTATTTAAACATCAGTTTTAGCCCCTGGACTTAATAGAAATTAGGAAAAACAACTCTGATAAGTGTAGCTAGACCCCTGGAAATTATGAAAATAATATTATAGACCCTGTAATGGGGTAAATTCATTATTTTAGCCCTGTTTAGTATTTAATTTAGAAAATTGAATATGTAACTAGTGTTTAAAAATTAAAAAGGGAGACAAACATAATTGTCAAAAATTAATTAAAAACTTTCTCAGTACTTAGAAAACTTTGGATTGAGATAAAAATATATTTTTGGGCTGAAATAAATCTGTTTCATCTATTATTCACATTTAATTAGTATAGGGACACATGTTTAAGTAAATAATAGTTATACAAAAATAGGGAAAATAATTATGAAATAGTCTACATCAGAAGCCAAGGTCAAAATATGTTATTAAATTATTTAGGACCAGAACCTATACTGTTTAGGTGATGTATATTACTAATTTCATAATGAAATACACAATTATGCATAGGAATATAAATCTGAAAATATAGCAACTAGTAAATGATAAATGGAGTTGCTAAAATACAAAGAATTTAGTTTAGAGTTGGTAGAAATTCTGAAGGCACATATGGAGAAGAAAAATACTTTTCATACACATTTGGTAGTAAAAAGGTGAAGTAGTTGAATATAAGAAATTTATTGGAAACCCATATAAATAGTATGTAAGTATAAAGGTGGACCCAAAAGTAGGAATCATATACACATGGTTAAAAGTGCATGCAAGCCACAACTTAACACACATAAAGTAACCCCAACACATATAATGGTAAAGAACTTTTATAAATGTGAATGTGTGGTTTGTATAAAGTAGAAGTGTGAACTATGTCTTATGATTGTTGTTTTTCTTTTGCTATGTGTGATGGTATGAAGTAGAACCTGCTCAAGAGCAAGTTATTCTTTTCCAAGACCAGGACTACCAATTTCAAGAGCAGCAAGAAGGAGGCAAGTGTCCTTGACCACTTTGATCCTATGCTAGGATGTGTAGATAGAATTATTTGCATTGTCAAATGAAATATGAAACCCATGCTAGGAAAGTTTCCCTAGAATTGCATTACCTTGTTTTCCTTGTAGCTTGGGTTGGGATTTATTTGACCATGTCATTTATTTAAATGCATATGCTTAGCCATGCTTAGAATGGGATATTTGGGACATGAGATCATCAGTTTATTATACCATACTCTTGAATGAGCTATTGGGAGTTATGTAGAGGTAGGGATCAAGGCAAGTTGGATGTTTTGGTTGTGTGCTGGGTGCACGAGACTTGGGTTTGTGTTTAGTACTTGCCTGGATCCTAAGGACCGGTTCATGGAGCATGTAACCCGGCTTTACAGTGCCAACCACATGCTGAGATGGGGCAGCTTGGCCAATTAATTAGGTGTATCCCCGGCGTAGTATGGGTGTGTTGGATGGTGCGGGGAGTAGGTGTCAGCTGGACTACCATATGAACCGCAAGGCTCAAGAGGGGGCCACTGCAGCGGGGTTGGAGCCTCTTGTATGCTGTTAGGGGTGAAACCTCAGTGGGCCCACGCTCGTCGGGAATCCCTTTGTAAAGGCTTCGTAGTGATCTCCTGGCTGCACACCTGGGAAGTGTGAATGTGGAACGTAGCCACTGGCATAATGGAGGTTCTTTTAGTCCACCCGGCAACGGGGGATGAAATCACTACTTGTGGGTACAGTGGTACAAACTCTGCAGAGTCAAAACTGTCTTGACAGCCGTGCTCACGGTTAAGAGCGGCCTGGACTTATTCATGATTAGAGGATTGATGGTTTTAGAAGTTAAGCGGGGAGCTTAACATTGGAAATGATGTTATGGTTATTGGATTATGATGATGGGATGGGAGATTGGGACAATTTCACCTGTGTAGTAATGTAGGTGCTTAATAAGCTAAGGTGATAGGTATTAATTGCGTAGTGCTTTAACCATGAGTTCAACCTCTCCTTATTCTAGCCATGCATGATATAATTTTCCCACACTTGCTGAGTACCATTGGTACTCAACCTTGCATATTTGTTGGTTTATATTGCTGCTCAGGTCAAGATAATGTGGTGGTGTATAATGACCAAGACTTTGGACCCGAGGAAGGATTTTAGGTTCATGAAGACCCCCGGGCAACGCCTGTGATGGAGCCCTAAAAGAATAATATTCCGCTGCTAGTTTATTTACTTGTGATGAAGCATTAGTGTTCATTGAGACATTTGCGATGTAAGACTTATTTATATTCGACACCTGGCTTGTAATAAATGATGCTTCACTATTTGTCATCACATGCATGAGAAAATGATCCTGGCATACATGTGATATTCACTTGGTTATTTCTTCAGAAAAACCGGGTGTGACAGGATGCTAAACGTTGTAAAATCCTCAAAAGTGGTAGTAAGAAAATTCTGTTCATGTGCACTTATGAAAAATGAGGAGAATTAAAACTTTGAATTATAATGCGGTAAGTTCAAAGTGAGGGTTTAGACTTCCTAAAACTTCCAAATATAGGGATCTAAATGCACAGCTTGGATCTTCATAGTCCAAATATTCACACTTCCAAATTTCAGCTTATTAGGAGGAGTTTAAATATTTGTTTGGGATTAAAAGGAAAAGTCCTCTAATCTGAATTTCAAATACAGTTTCAAATTCCAATTCCCTCAATTTGAAAAATGGGTTTCACAAATGTGTTTTCCACATTTGAATGAGCAGACATGCCAAAAATTAGAAACTTTGGAGCTGGTTTGCTATATTTTTGGGCAATACAAAGGGGAGAATTCAAACTCCTTTTAAAATTCAAATGATCAATTCCAATTCAAACTTTCACACCAGAATTTGAATCATTTGAATTCAGGGAGTTCAAACTATGACTTTGAGGTGAAGCAAAGCCTTTAAGTTTGAGTAGCTGTGGAGAAATATCAGTGGAAAAATTTACTGAGAAATGAGGAGATGGGGTCCACTTTTTAGACACACAAAGCAAAACAAACCGACTGTTTTCCCTCTCTCTCTGTTTCCCGGGCGATCACCGCGCGACAGCTCCCGGAAAAGCTCTCCACCCGACGTTCCCACCGAGCCACCGAGCTGCTTCCTCCGACGTCGGTTCCCTCGAGCGTTGAACGAGTGGTGGCCAAGTGCCAGTTAAAGCCTGTCCCTGTTGCCCGAGGACTTCACCGTTTTTGCTCGAGCGCTCACCGAGAACAAGCACACGCGCTGCCTCTTGCTCGCTGTTCAGCAGCCTTCCACCTCCCTAGCACCGGTTGAGCCACCCAGGAGCTGCGCCGCGCCTCCTCAACGAGCTACACCGGTCCTCAGCTCATCCTCGAGCTCCCCTCACTGTGCCTGAGCCGTTCTTCGCCGGAAGAAAGTAGAGCACCGTCGCCCTCACTGCTCCTCGCGTTCCAGCCGCTCCAACGCCTCTCCCGCACGTCCAACACCTCTCTAAGGTGCGCCAAGGTGTGTAGATCATGCTAGCGCAGTCCCCTTGCCCTTCCCCGTCGCTGTCTCGCCGGAATTTGAGTTTTGGCGCCGGTACACGTGAAGAACCGCCCCAAACCAAAACTGTAAATTCATCCAACGTGGTTGATCATCGGTTCTACAATTCAAGCCACAGAGACTAGTGATCCTAGCGCCCTCCCACACCAAATACCACAGCAAACCATCCACCACACGCCCCGGGCGACGAGAAATCACCGGCGGCGATAAAAACGGGTCGGTCCTCCGGTGAACCCTATTTTCCGGCCGTTTGCTGCAAGGTTTAGCGTGCGTTCCATGTTCCCCGATCGTTGGTGATGCTTTAGGGCAAGGTAGCTCGCCGGGAGAAGCTTCTGACGCACCAGAACGCGTTGATGCCGAGCTCTCGAGCCGCCCCACCGGTGCCGACCTGTTTTTGACTGTTTTCATGCGTGGAAACCTTGCCCGGCAGCTGCGCCATGTTCTAAGGAGCATGTAGGGCGAAACCGGAGCTGATTTGGTGGAGAAATGAGGGAGAACGAGCCATGCCACGATCTGTGCTGGTGTGCACGCGCGTCTCTGGCGGGAGGTTGAAGAAGGACCTGACGAGTGGGCCCTCCTGTTAAGTCTTTGTGTAGGTTTCAAACAGAGAGCTATTCAAGTTTGAAAAATTTATAACTTTGTGTAGACAACTTCAAAAAGGGTGAGACCAATTTTGTTTGAATCCTTAGGAGGAGTACTTCACAGAGGAACAAATTTCTTGCTATGAAAATATCCAGAAATTGCTGTAGAATTGTTTTTCGTAAATCTTTAGGGATTTATTACAGGAGCAATTCTATATGAAATATTCTCAAATTTGGACAGAAAATCCTTTTCATAATAACTGATCTCCAGTACAAATTTGAACTTAATTGGAGTTCATTTGCTAGGTCAAATTGTCTTCCAAAGTTCAGCATTTATTTGAAAATTCAAATTTAAACAGAAACTTTTCAGAACTCCTGTCCAACTTCAAAAACTCATATCTCTCTGTTGGTAGCTCCAAAAATGGTGAAACAAATTTTGTTAGAACCATGGACACTTACCCTAATTAGATCTTCCACTATTAGCTATGTCAAAGCTCTTGAATTGGGCTCAAAATTCAGAGAAGCATTATATTTGTAGGAATTTTAAAGACTACATTGTGCAATAACATGTCTCCAAATTTGGCTCAAATAATCCTTAGAGAGTCTAGTATCTACTGTAAAAATCCTAAAGTCAATTAAGGATCCTAAATAGTAATAGCTATAAATAGTAGTTCAATTCTTATAAATCCTTAATACTTATACATCTATTTTGCTACATTTCATTTAGTGACCGAAGTTGAGGACGCACCGGAGCCTTTTGGACGTCCTGCCACCTGAAGTTGACTTCCCATCTAACTCGCAACTAGACAAGCCCCGGTTTGCACTTAAGTACCTTTTATAAAGTTTTTTATTTGTATCACTTATGTCTAGAGTGAATGTTTGCATTAGAGTTAAGGTGATTGAAACCCCACTTGCATAACATTTTAAATCCTATGAAGAGTTGGGTAGCTTACAGAGCCTACGAGTAGACAAGACCCTGCTAATATGCTTAGGACCTCGGTAGAAGTCGAGTAGTTGGAATCTACTCGCGAGGTAAGGTTTATCACACGGTTTGGTCAGAATAGAAAATGGCTTAAGAGTGATGAAAATGAGACCCAACAGGGGGATAGGAAGCAGTGAGTGGAGGTCTCACGTGCGTAGCCCTGTTGGTGTCGATTGAGGACCGAGTCATGTGCGGGCCTGCTGAACAAGTATCGAACAGTACCGGATGGCATACTGACATAAGTAGGAAACCGATGTAAATGGTTAACCTGGGTGCCGAGGCTTATCCAACCGTAAACAGGAGTGGGTTGAGGGTAGGAAGGTGTAAATCTGCCGGTGGGCACAGTCACACTCCACGCGGGGACCTCCTACCCGTTACGGATGGACCGGTTCGGCATTTGGATTGCCTTTGAAAGGTGGTTGCATACAACAGAGTAGGAAGGGGTGTGGAATCACGCTTCTAAAAGTGGGTGTATGCAACGTGTTGTCCGGGTGTCTCCTGATTGCAATCACCGTCCCTTGCGGTTATTTGAGTACCGCTTGTTCACTGTTTCGTGACGTAGTAAGAAGTGAAGTAAGCCAGTTGAATGATAATATATTGTGATGATATATTAATGTTTGGAAACCATAACTGCTGTAGATGTAGAGCTAATTAAGTTTACTTTCCGCTTTGGGCATCACCACATCGGAGGAAAGCGTTTCTTGTTTGATTTTGGACTTTCGATGTGAGGGCTGCCTAAGGTACATAAATTTGCTGCTATAAAACTGAAAGTAAGGATCATCTTATAGGCGTGTCTTTGTAGCAAAGTCCATTCTCCTATTTTACACATCCCTGCATGTAGAGTTCCATGCCTAGGCTAGACGGTCAATCCTTGCTGAGCCATCGTGCTCACGGTTGCAATATTTGAGCTGTATGCAGGTGAGAGCTATGAGGAGGGTTCCGAGGATGAGGCGATGCCCCCGTTAGGGTACACGTCCGAGATGGAGCCCTGCACGCCGCCGTGATTTCTCCGGTTCCATGCTGCTAGCGTGTAGCGTCCCCGGGCCGGACGGCTGCACTTTTGCATAGTTAGGATGAGAGGCCATCTATGTATAATACTTCCGCTGTTAATTAGGTTTTGTAAAACACTTTCGCTGTTTTATATTAAATAAAAGTTTGTATGTTGTTCTCTAATCTTTTCGTGTGTGCTGTTGGGTGTCGCATCGCACGGCACCACCCTATGCGATCCTGGAGTGGGTGAACCACGGGGTGGTCCCCACAGTTGTGGTATCAGAGCCGCATTGGAAATAGCACGCTCGAAAAGAGCTTATTTTGAAAACTTAGAAGTAGTCGAGTGAGATTAGTCATTAAGCCCACATAAGGTCTATGATAGTACGAGTTATGATGGTGGAAAGCTAACATATTTGTTATACATTCTGTAACGATGCTCCGACGTCAGGTAAGAGGTATGGTACGCCACCGCAGGCGGATCAATTGCGGTAACTCGCCATACGAGAAATAGTATGGAAGGATATACCGTGGCTTGGCACGGTAGTGAATATGAGTCTCTGAACCTCTTAATGGTTCTAAGAGCATATGAAAACGCTGATCTCCAGCGTGCTTTAGGCAAAAGTGAGAATACCCCATCGTGTAGTAAGCAACACGATAGTATGCAACTCTTGAACGTTCAATATTCAAAGGGCCATGCGCTCGCCATCGGCGTGCCTCAACGGTCATGAGGCAGTAGGTGGTATCCATTAGGTTGATAAAATTCTCAACTGTAACGACCCGTTCGCGCTCTACTCGGGTTCCCTGTCGTCTGGTGTGAAAACGCGACCATGTACCTTGAGACGTGGCTTGACTCAAGGACGATCCGTATGGCAATGATACGGACCGTATGTTTTTACTATGATATGGAACTGCCTGAAATGTCAAAAACCCTTGTGTGCATAATTATTGTGTGTTCTTCTGCAGGTACATTAACCATGTTAGTGCATGACGTTTAAAAACCGTTTGTGAGTGATGTTCTTAGTTCCACCATTTGACACGTATATGCCGGAATACCAGCTTAGGATTTTTCTTTGGTGAGGAAACGTAGTACCGAGACTGCATCAAAGGATATTTTTCAAAGAAAAGAGTCAAAATGAATTTTAGGATTTCATTTAGGGGTTAGTAAACTCCTATATTGAACTAAGAGTTAATTGGGAGTATAGGTTCAATCTCAAAAGTTTAGGAATAATCTCCCCTGGTTTCGGCAGAAATGTTGCTGAATTTTTAACAGGGCATAACTTAATATTGGTTGAACCAATGGAGGTGTGGGATACCATTCTGGAAAGATTTAGAAGTCCTCTACAACTTTTCTGTGGAGCTCCAGAACAAAATCTCCCTCCCAATGGGTGGAAATCTCAGATGAGTAGGTACTGCCAAGAAACAGGGCAGACCAAAAATGCTCTCTGAAAATTTTCTGTATTTCAACCACAACTGCCTGTAGAAAAATTTCTAAGGGTCAAGTAAGACACCGTTGAAAAGTGCAGGAAATGTGCTACAACTTTTTTGTTGAATACTAGTCCAGATTTTGCCTCTATAGAAGTCAAAACTGTTGAATTATCTAGACTGGTCAGCTGGACCAGAAGCTGAACAGTGAATACCATGTTAAAGTGTTTCAACCAAAACACTTAGTTTCACAATTCGACGTTCAGCGCTGTTGCAAAACAGCGAGTTGGAGTCGAAAAGTGTATGCATTCAACATATCATTTCGAGCGGGTACATGTTTGGGTCCAGTGCAATAGCGAGAAATTATGCATACTAACACACTTAACATCCCGTGGCGACCCTGATGGTCGAAATGAACTTTTAAACCCCTAAAGTTCAATACTTTGGAACTCGATCATGGGACATGGTCCAAGGATGTATATGTTGCATAAAGTTTATACTTTATCCACATGTGTGACTGTTATGTGTACTGTTTGTTCCATTCTCGCACTACTATTGTATAGACTGGATGAAGTAAACAAACATGTGCTGATCATTTGAATGATCTGAATGCAGAATGGTGCGGACACGTTCAACGCAAGAGGAGGGAGGTCCGAGTCAAATTCGTGGTGATGAGTCTCCACCTCCGGAGACCACGACACAGCAGCAACCACCTCCTCCACCGCCAGAACTTCCAAGGAATCTTACGGAGGTTCTTGCCGCAGTGCTCGCCTCGCGCGACGAGCAAACCGAGTTGCTGCGGATGCTAGTCCAGCAAAATGCGTCCCATCAGGGAGGACGCCAAGATAATGCGCAACGCAAGCCCTAACAAAGTTCATATTCAGAATTCATGGCGACCCATCCACCGGTCTTCACGGAGGCCGAAGAACCTGTAAAAGTCCCAAAACATGTAAATAGAAAACTTGAGCTATGAATAAAGTTGAGTTTGAATACAAGAAATGGGACTTACAAAAACTTTTGTCTACTCATAAAAGTGTTGACTTGAGCAATACAACTTGAATTTCAGTTTGAACTAAGAGGTGCACTTCAAAAAGAAGGCCATTTTCAAAAAAGAAAAATTCAAAACTGTTGTTTGAAAAAGGGTATTTGCAATAGCCAACTCAAGAATCAGAGGACATATTTGAGTTCCTCAGGTCCAAACTATGAGGGAGCCAAATTTTGGGCAAATTTGGAAGTGTTTTGATAGCAATATCAAAGGAACTTGTAAATTTCATCCAAATTTGAATTTCAAATTTGAAACTGGGGCACAACTTGTCAAATTAGCAAATGGCTCTTGAATTTGAGCTCCATATGAGTGAACTTTGCACATGCCAAGAATTTTGGAGATGTTTAGGAGGGAAGTGAGTGGGACCCACTTGTCAGTTAGAGGAGGAGACTTACTCCCGAAGGAAATTTCTTCTCTGTTCCCACTCGAACCGGTGGCCGCCGAGCGGAGCGCGACACCGCGGGAGCACTGCTGCCACCTCCCGGCGCTGTCGATCAGCCTCAGCCGATATTACCCACGAACGGCTGTCGCACGTAGGGAAAACTGATCACGCTTTTCCCCCTCCTGTGTCTGCTGCCGTGAGCGCCGTTTCTCCCGCAGCTACCGCGCCCCATCGGAGCAGCGACACGCGGCCGCCTCGGCAGCTCTCACGCTGACCTGAGCTGCCCCACGACGTCGCCGGTTCCTCCTCGAGGTGTTGGGCCCGAGGTGCAGCCGTTTTCTTCCACGGGAACGCGGCGCAGAGCTCGGTTTCTTCAGCGACGCCACTGCGAGCCGCCGGCCGGAAGAACGTGTCGCCCGGCCGCCACAGGGCTTCTCCCACCCAGCTACAAAAGCAAAAAGGTGCACCTGTAGACCTTCTCGCTTCACAACAACGCCGGCAGCGTGTCATGGACCGTGCTCGCCGGAATTTCAATTTTGCCGACAACATACGATAATAGCCGAGAGGAGAAACTTGGCGAATTCGTTTCACACGTCGAACCACTCCCCACACGACGTAGCATACACCTTCTATACCCCCGTGCGCGTTCATAGGATCAAGAACCACTGAGAACCATCAAGCAGAGCCGCTGTTCATCGAGTTTTTCGATTTTCACCGGATTTTGACCTAGGCCGATGGTGAGGTCATATTTTTGGCGAGTTCTAGCGGGATCGGCGGTCGGGTCCGTGTTCTCCTCAGTGCGGTGGTGTTCTACGCGCAAACGGCTACGTGTTTGGTGTAGTATAACGCCCTGGCGACATCGCCGGAGTGGCCACCGCCGCTGTCGCCGTTGCACTTAGGTTTCTGGCCACCTTCGATCGGAGGTAAGGCCGGCAACGTGTTCCTCGCGTGAAACCATGCAGTGGGGGCAAAAATCAACAAGTTTCGAGCACCAGAACCCCTTCCCGGCGAGGTCTCCGGCGAGCCCGGCGGCGGGGTCGCGTGGGAGCCGGAGGAAGACGAAGACGGGGGCTGGCCCACGCGTCAGTCTCTGTTGCGAGGGAGTGGGATTTTCTATGACCTCGGATCGGTCTGTGACAACACGGGGACGGGTCTGTGGCCCCGTGTGGCGTGAATGCAGCAGCTGACACGTGGGGATGGGACCACTGTCAGAGTTTAAACATTTCCCCGATTTAGTTTGAATTCTAGATTTAGTTCGAAGTTTAGAACCTCATAACTTTTGTTAGGAAACTCCAAATTTAGTGATTCAAATTGGGTTGGATTCAGGATGAAAAGCTCTACCCAAATATGCAACCAAATTTGCATGAAAACCAATAAAAATTATGGAGAATTCTTTAAAGCTTTTCAGCAAAAGAATTTTAGAGGGAGTTTGGTTCATCCAAAATTCCCAAATTTTGCCAGGATATTCTTTAGGATATTAGGAGACTCATATAAAAGTTTTAGCTCATTTGAAGTTGATTTAGTTAGGGTAATTCTAATTTCAAGTTTCTGCATTCAAATAAGTACAGAAACATTTTTAGAGAATTTCTAAAACTTGGAAATTCAGTTCTGTACATTCCTTAGCTCCAAAAATCCTAGGAAAATTCAGGCATACTCTCTGAGCTATGTATGGGATTGTAGTTCACTTGAATTTGCATGAAAGTGCAAATTTATTCAGGATTAATTCCTCTATGCCTAAATGCTTAGGGAATTGTTCTGGGTGATCCACTTAGTGAAATATTCTGAATTTTGGTCCAGAGAACTTTATTGAGACAAGGAACTCACAAGAAAAGTTCCAGCTCCATTGGAGCCTTGGATCAGTAGTGTTCTGTTCAACCAAATGGGAAATCACCACCCAAGTGGTGAACCTCACTTCTCACTTGATGATAGTGTTTAGACACACACCCAAACCACCACCCCAGTGTCATTTTAAATTCTTAAATATGTTGCAGTTTTAAACTTGTCTTTAGCATTTGTTAGCAAAAAGTTTTATAATTAAACATGTATACATATTCATGACGTGTAGTAATTAAACGTGGAAAGTGAAGAAGGAGGTGTTGAGATTGGATCAAGAAGCAAGAAGGGCAGGAGTGGAACTTCAAGTCATCAGCAACTAACTTCACCTTATCTGACCTTAGCCACCTGCAAAACCAAGGCAAGCCCCGGTTTGCATTTAAGCTATTTTATAAGGTTTTTCATTTGTTCATTACTATTGGTCAAGGTTTGTATGTGCATTAGGTCAAGGATGTTTGATACTCCATTTGCATAACCAAACATGAACCCTGAGGTCAAAGGTAGAATTGTGTCGTCGCTGTAGAATAAGGCCATTCTAAATAGGCTAGGACATCCGGTAGAAGACGAGTAGTTGGAATCTACTCGCGAGCTTTGGTTTAGGATCACATAAGTGGGGTGGAAAGAGAGGCAAAATAAAGTTTACGTTTCTAAAGATGAGACCGGGCAGGAGAGTTAGGTAGCGACAAGACGAGGTCTTGGTCGAGTAGCTCTGCCCGTGTCGGACAAGGACCGAAGCGTATGCGGCCCTGGGAGCAAGTATTGAGTTGTGTACCGGATGCTTACTGATATATGGGAACCAGGAAACCGATGTACCAGGTTCACTAGATTATAGAGGCATACCACATCGTCTCGTTAGACCTATGAGCCCGAGACGGCGCGACCGGTTCTACAGTTTAGTGGTCTGAGAAAGGTTGCCACATATGACGTAATGAAGGACGCCAGAGTTGGGTCTTCAGAGGCGGGCGTATGTGTCGAGTTATTCGGGTAGTGTTTGATTCGAATCACCGTCCCTCGTGGTTGTGAGTACCGCTTGCTCACTGCGCTGTGACGTAGTAATCAAGTTGTGTGGAAATGGTTTGCAAAGCTTTAAATGCTGTTATGATAATTGTAAATTGCATGAAAACCATGTTTGAGTTAGAGATAGAGCAAACTAAAGTTAATTTTCCACCTTAGGACAAGTAACACTAGAATGAAGCGTTTCTTGTTTGATTGTGGAGTTCCAATGTTGCTGGGCGCAAGGTCACTACTATTATGGCTAAAACCGGAAAGTTAAGGATGAACTCGTAGGCGAGTATTTTCGCAAATGACAGGTTTAAGTATTAGGTTACTTTCATGTAGAGTTGCATGTCTTAGAAGAGACGATTAAGTCTTGCTGAGCCTTTGTGCTCACACTTGCTATATAAGTGGTTTTGCAGGTAAACTTCGACGCTATAAGGAAGGTTGTTCGGTGAGACTCGGAAACTCCCGAGTCATGTCACACTTGGAGAACCTAGCCGCTGCCATGTCTTCGTGTGCTAGCGAGAGGAGTCTGCGGGCTGGACCTCTTCTCGGTGCTTCGTAGTTAATCAATCGTGAGCTGGTTATAGACTTCCGTTGTAGCTATTTTATGTAAAGTATTTACAAAGAACAGTTGTAAGCTTCCGCTTTAATTTATGTAATACATTGTTCCCTATATGTGTGCTGTTGGGTGCCGCATAACACGACACCACCCAATGCGATTCCCGGGCAAGGCGGCACGGCCTTGTGATCGAGGTCGGGCCCTCTCAGCGTGATATCAGAGCCGCATTGGTAATAGCGCACGGAGTAAGGATGGTATTACGACAAAAACTTAGGATACGGTGAGGAAACGATATTAGGCCCACATAAGGATTATAGTAGTGTAGTTACTTAAAGTGGCAAGACTAACATATGTGTTTTAATTCTGAATTTTCATTATGTAACGACGCACCTACGTTCAGGTAAGAATGGTAAGGAACGCCACCGAAAGCGGTTCAATTTCAGTTAGCTCCCCTGACGAGGAAAGTGGTTCAGGGCTAGATCTCACAGTTTGGTGTGAGATGTTAATATGGAACTCTTGGACTCTTCATGTTCCTGAGTTCATATGAAACGCTGATCCCTAGCGTGCATTAGGCAAGTAAGTGGAGACCCCATCGTGCGGTCAGTAACGCGATAGTGTGTTCTTTTGGAAGTAGCCTAGGAGGACATATGCATCGCTTGCCATCGGCGTGCCCTGCAGGGCAGTAGGTGGTATCCGTTGGGTTGATAACATTCCCAACCGTGATGACCCGTTCATGACATACTCAGGTTCTCCGTCGTGTGGTGTTGAAACACGATCACGTACCTTGAGACGTGGCATAACTCAAGGACGGCCGTATGACAATGATACGGGCGTTTGTATTTACTTTCAATTATGGAACTGCCTGAAATGAAATAACCTTTGAGTGCACCACTATTGAGTGTCTTTCTGCAGGTACTAACCACGTACGTATCCCGTGTAGTACACGTGTGTGAGAGACCGTCTTAGTGCCACTGATAATACGCATATGCTGGTATAATCCGAAAATAGGATTTTCTTTTGGTGAGGCTACGTAGTACCGACATGTGTCTTACGGTGCATCGATACCGTACTACACTTAATAATCCTCTTTCCTCTGAAGAAATGATTTATGAACTAACTTTCAACTAAATGTGGAAGTTTGAAGCAAATATTAGATACTGAACTCTTATTTTGAGCTAAGATTCAAATGAGAGTATAATTAGGTGTCAAAGTTTTCAAAAACAGAGTGCTCTGTTTCTGGCAGGAATTCTTGCTGGAATTTAACAGAGCATAACTCTGAGTAGCTTGACCCAATTATGGTGTATGATACAGTTCTGGAAGGATCTTTAAGTGCTCTACAACTTCTGTGTAGACCTCCAGAGCAAAATCACACGTTAAGTGGGTGAAAAGTCCAGATGAAGGCAAACTGTCAGAACCAGGACAGTAGCAAAAACCTCTCTGGACCTTTCTGTGTTTAAGCCATAACTTCCTGTAGAAAAATCCTTAAGGAGCACATAAGTACTTGTTGGAAAGATACTGAAGTTTACTAAAACTTTGGTATTGAACTCAAGTCAAGAATCCGTTGATAACTTGAGTAAAATTTGGAGTTTGTGTGAACTGGTCAGGGTAGCCCCACTGATTAGTTAAGCATACTTAAGATTTGTTTAAACATGAATGTGGTTATGCTTCCATAAAGTTCATGTTTTGCTTATCTTTATTTACTACTGAGATAGAATTTTTATTGACTCAAAATTTTGTTTCATGCAGTATGGTACGCGCACACTCTTAAATGGAGATTGGAGGTTCAAGTCGAGGTGGGAATGACTCGACTTCATCACAAGAGCCATCGCCAACCGGGTTGGCGGAAATTATGGGCAAAATGAATGAAACTCTCCAAACTCTAGTTCAACAAGGCATAGATCGAGAAGCTCAACGTCACATGCCAACCCAGAGCACGTATCTGGATTTCTTGGCGATACAATCGCCGGTATTCTCTGAGGCGGCTGACCATTGTGAAACAAATCACTGGTTATGTGTCAGTGAGTCCAAGTTTGGGTTGATCCGATGTGATGAATTCTCGAAGACTCTGTATGCCGCTCAACAGCTTCACGGCTTTGCTGGAGCATGGTAGGCAGAATACATTGCTGTCCAACCAGCAGGGCATCAGGTCACATGGGCGGAGTTCCAGGCTGCATTTCGTGCTCGTTTCATTCCTGCGGGCATAATGCAAACAAGCCATGATGAATTCTGGAACCTAAAGCAAGGTAATATGAGTGTTATTGAGTATGCAAAGGAATTCAATCGCTTAGCTCAATATGTCCCTGACTATGTGAAGTCACTAGCCATGAAGGGTTATCACTTTTACCGAGGGCTGACCGCTAGGCTGCGATGTGAATTGGCTCAAGTTAGCCAAGAGGATTTTGATGAGTTTGTGAGCTGTGCTATCGCTCAAGAATATTATTCCAACCTCTACCTCAAAGAAAAGAGAGAGAGAGGGACTCATCACAGGATGAAGATAATCATCTACCTCAGAAGTATCGCTTGGTGATCCGTTCACCTTCCGGTCGAGAGATTCCATAAGAGGTGCAATCATTCTGGGAGTGTGACGACTCTTCTACTCCACAGAGGTCTTATTCACCTCCACCGCAGCAGCAACTTGTTTCTCATGCACCTCAGTATCAACAAAGTGCACTAGAATATTATTACCCTCCAGAGGTTGAAGATGGACAAGGTGATTTCTCAGCTGAACCAAGTGCTGTCCCACTTCACATTGACAATGAGCTCAACATCAATGGAGCCACTGAACTGAGCAGCAACATTGTGTCTGCGGGTCCAGTTCCACAGTGTGATCTTGGGCAGCGAAGAAAAGCTATGTCCAAGATGGGGACAGTTAATTATGTGTCAGTCGATGATCTGCCAAAGGGAGGACCTATTCTTGCCGGCAGGTTCACCTTAAATGACAAGCCGGTTGTCATTTTATTCGACTCTGGTGCGACACATAACTTCATTAGCAGGGCAACGGTAATCCGAGATCAGATCTCCACCACTGTCACAAAAGGTTCATACCTTATTCATTCGCTAGGTGGAGACATATCAACTAATGAGGTCGTTTCTCGAGCACCACTTTGTTTGGGTGGAAAAATTTATCCTACCACCCTCATCATTCTCAAAGACCAAGGAATGAATGCATATTGGGAATATCATGGTTGACCTTCCATAAGGTTGTTCTGGAAATCGAGAACAGGAGTGTCCACTTGGACTCTCCACTTCACGGGCGTCAAACGTTGTACCTCGGCGAAGCGGTTTCCAAAGACCCGGAAGTATGTGATGCCGAGGCGTACAAGTTAGAAGACATTCCGGTAGTCCGTGAATATCCGGACGTGTTTCCCGAAGATCTTCCAGGCTTTCCACCTAAGCGCGAGGTGGAATTTAAAATAGAGTTGATACCGGGAACCACGCCGATCTCTCGGAGACCATACAAAATGGCTCCGAGTGAGTTAGCAGAATTGAAGGAGCAACTCAAAGATTTGGTGGACAAGGGATTTATCCGTCCAAGTTCATCACCATGGGGTTGCTCAGCTTTATTTGTGAATAAGGATGAGACGCTGAGGCTATGCGTCGATTATCGTCCTTTAAATGCTGTGACCATAAAGAACAAGTATCCACTACCAAGAATTGATATCTTCTTCGATCAGCTAGTGGGTGCCAAAGTCTTCTCTAAGATGGACTTAAGGTTGGGATATCATCAAATCAAGATTCGAGCGGAAGATATCCCGAAAACAGCATTCTCGACAAGATATGGGCTCTACGAATATCTTGTCATGCCATTTGGGTTGACCAATGCTACGGCTCACTTTATGTATCTTATGAACTCGATGTTCATGCCGGAGCTGGATCAGTTCGTCGTGGTATTCATCGACGACATCTTGGTCTATTCCAAATCTGAAGAGGAACACGCTAAACATTTGCATATTGTGCTCCAACGACTGAGAGATCACAAGCTCTTTGCAAAGTTTAGTAAATGTGAATTCTGAATCAACCAAGTGCCATTTCTTCGGCACATTATTTCAGCAGAAGGCATTGTTGTTGATCCAAACAAGATTGAACAAGTGCTAAAATGGAAGTCTCCAACATCAGTCCATGAAGTTCGTAGCTTCTTGGGTTTGGCGGGATATTATCGGAGGTTCATCCCGAGCTTCTCAAAAATCTCCAAACCTATGACGGAGCTACTGAAGAAGGGCATCAAATATGATTGGAGCAAGCCATGTGAGGAGCTTTTCAAGCATTGGTGAAACACCTCACAACAGCCCCGCTTCTAGCTCAACCGGATACAACCAAGCCTTTTGATGTTTATTGTGATGCATCCGGCGTCGGGTTTGGTTGTCTACTCAGGCAAGGAGGACGTGTGGTCACATATGGATCACGGCAATTACGGAATCATGAGCAACATTATCCAACTCATGATCTCGAGCTTGCTGCCGTGGTATTAGCTTTGAAGATGTGGAGACATTACCTATTGGGAAATCTGGTTCATCTCTACACCGACCACAAAAGTTTGAAGTACATATTCACTCAGAAAGAGTTGAATATGCGGCAAAGGCGATGGTTGGAGCTGATCAAGTACTATGAGGTTGAAATTCATTACCATCCGGGCAAGACAAAGATGGTTGCCGATGCACACAGCCGGAAGTCTCATATTCATAACCTGACCATTGCGCCAATAGAGGAGGAAGAACCAAGTCTCTATTTGGTTCCATATGGAGCTCTGCATAACCTAGCCCTCATAACCACAATAAAAGAGGAGGTTATGGCAGCTCAAAAGAAAGACAAGGGCATGGCTCATATCAGAAGGAGATTGAAGAACGGGGAAATGAAATGTTTCCGGTTAGATGATGAAGACACTCTATGATTCAAGGACCGGATAGTTGTACCCCATGATATGAGACTGCGGAAAAAAATTTTGGATGAGGCTCACTTATCCAAATTTTCTATTCATCCGAACAGCAACAAGATGTACCAAGAATTGAAGACTAAATTCTGGTGGACCCGGATGAAGAGAGAAGTTGCTAAATACGTATCAGAATGTGATACGTGTCGGCGAGTTAAAGCCGACCACATGAAGAAAGCGGGAACCCTACAACCACTAAGTGTTCCGGTATGGAAGTGGGAGGATATTAGTATGGACTTTATTGTTGGACTACCTCTCACGGCTAATAAGCATGACTCGGTTTGGGTAATCATGGATCGGTTAACCAAGTCAGCGCATTTCATCCTGGTGCATATGGGATACCATGCCAAGAAGTATGTGGAGCTATATATTGCAAGAATATTATGCCTACATGGAGTTCCCCGAACGATCATCTCTGATCGAGGCGCATTGTTCGTTGCTCGTTTCTGGGAGCAGCTACATGCATCGCTGGGGACCAAATTGATTAGAAGCTCTGCATATCATCCTCAAACCGATGGGCAAACGGAGAGGGTGAACCAAGTTCTCGAAGACATGCTTCGAGCATGTGCCATTCACCACGGTAAGCGATGGGACGATCATCTACCGTTGGCGGAATTCGCTTATAATAATGGGTATCGAGCGAGCATAAAAATGGCACCTTACAAAGCTCTCTACGGCCAAAAGTGCCGCACACCCTTGAACTGGTGTGAATCTGGCGAGAGAGTGATTTACGGGATTGACCTCGTAAATGAAGCTGAAGAGCGGGTAAGGCTTATTCAAGCAAATCTGAAAGCCGCTCAGTCCAGACAAAGGAGCTATGCGGATAAGAGGCGTCTCCCTCTAGACTTCCATGTTGGGGACCACGTATACCTCCGCGTATCTCCTATGAAGGGCATTCACCGATTCGGAGTGAAAGGAAAATTAGCTCCGTGCTTTATCGGTCCCTTCGTCATCATTGAAAGGTGTGGACCCGTGGCATACCGTTTGGAGCTACCGGCAGCCTTAGCCGGAGTTCATAACGTCTTCCACATATCTCAGTTGTGGAAGTGTTTAAAAGTTCCAACGGAGGTTCTCACGGGAGACATAGAAGATTTGAAGCCGGACCTCACTTATGTTGAGCGACCAGCTCGGATAATTGATGAAAAGACTCGCGAAACGAGAAATCGGACGTGGCGATTTTTCAAAGTGCTATGGGAAAATCACACGTCCGAGGAAGCTACATGGGAAAGCGAGGAGTATTTGCAACGCAATCATCCAGAGTTGTTGGAGGCGTATGTTGAGTAGATGTCCTCTCCACTTTGTCCTTAATCATGAATCTCGGGACGAGATTCTTTTTAAGGGTGGAGGAATGTAAAAGTCCCAAAACTTATAAATAGAAAACTTGAGCTATGAATAAAGTTGAGTTTGAATACAAGAAATGGGACTTACAAAAACTTTTATCTACTCATGAAAGTGTTGGCTTGTGCAATACAACTTGAATTTCAGTTTGAACTAAGAGGTGCACTTCAAAAAGAAGAAGGGCATTTTCAAAAGAGAAAAATTCAAAACTGTTGTTTGAAAAAGGGTATTTGCAATAGCCAACTCAAGAATCAGAGGACATATTTGAGTTCCTCAGGTCCAAATTATGAGGGAGCCAAATTTTGGGCAAATTTGGAAGTGTTTTGATAGCAATATCAAAGGAACTTGTAAATTTCATCCAAATTTGAATTTCAAATTTGAAACTGGGGCACAACTTGTCAAATTAGCAAATGGCTCTTGAATTTGAGCTCCATATGAGTGAACTTTGCACATGCCAAGAATTTTGGAGATGTTTAGGAGGGAAGTGAGTGGGACCCACTTGTCAGTTAGAGGAGGAGACTTACTCCCGAAGGAAATTTCTTCTCTGTTCCCACTCGAACCGGTGGCCGCCGAGCGGAGCGTGACACCGCGGCAGCACTGCTGCCACCTCCCGGCGCTGTCGATCAGCCTCAACCGTTATTACCCACGAACGGCTGTCGCACGTAGGGAAAACTGATCAAGCGTTTCCCCCTCCTGTGTCTGCTGCCGTGAGCGCCGTTTCTCCCACAGCTACCGCACCCCATTGGAGCAGCGACGCGCGGCCGCCTCGGCAGCTCTCACGCTGACCTGAGCTGCCCCACGACGTCGCCGGTTCCTCCTCGAGGCGTTGGGCCCGAGGGACAGCCGTTTTCTTCCACGGGAACGCGGCGCAGAGCTCGATTTCTTCAGCGACACCACTGCAAGCCGCCGGCCGGAAGAACGCGTCACCCGGCCGCCACAGGGTTTCTCCCACCCAGCTACAAAAGCAAAAAGGTGCGCCTGTAGATCTTCTCGCTTCACAACAATGCCGGTAGCGTGTCATGGACCGTGCTCGCCGGAATTTCAGTTTTGCCGACGACATACGATAATAGCCGAGAGGAGAAACTCGGCGAATTCGTTTCACACGTCGAACCACTCCCCACACGACGTAGCATACACCTTCTATACCCCCGTGCGCGTTCATAGGATCAAGAACCACCGAGAACCATCGAGCAGAGCCGCTGTTCATCAAGTTTTTCGATTTTCGCCGGATTTTGACCTAGGCCGACGGTGAGGTCATATTTCCGGCGAGTTCCAGCGGGATCGGCGGTTGGGTCCGTGTTCTCCTCGGTGCGGTGGTGCTGTACGCGCAAACGGCTACGTGTTTGGTGTAGTATAACGCTCTGGCGACATCGCCGGAGTGGCCACCGCCGCTGTCGCCGTTGCACTTAGGTTTCCGGCCACCTTCGATCGGAGGTAAGGCCGGCAACGTGTTCCTCGCGCGAAACCATGCAGTGGCGGCAAAAATCAACAAGTTTCGAGCACCGGAACCCCTTCCCGGCGAGGTCTCCGGCGAGCCCGGCGGCGGGGTCGCGCGGGAGCCGGAGGAAGGCGAAGACGGGGGCTGGCTCACTCGTCAGTCTCTGTTGCGAGGGAGTGGGATTTTCTGTGACCTCGGATCGGTCTGTGACAACGCGGGGACGGGTCTGTGGCCCCGTGTGGCGTGAATGCAGCAGCTGACACGTGGGGATGGGACCACTGTCAAAGTTTAAACATTTTCCCGATTTAGTTTGAATTCCAGATTTAGTTCAAAGTTTAGAACCTCATAACTTTTGTTAGGAAGCTCCAAATTTAGTGATTCAAATTGGGTTGGATTCAGGATGAAAAGCTCTATCCAAATATGCAACCCAATTTGCATGAAAACCAATAGAAAATTCTGGAGAATTCTTTAAAGCTTTTCAGCAAAAGAATTTTAGAGGGAGTTTGGTTCATCCAAAAATTCCCAACTTTTGCCAGAATATTCTTTAGGATATTAGGAGACTCCTATAAAAGTTTCAGCTCATTTGAAGTTGATTTATTTAGGGTAACTCTAATTCCAATTTTCTGCATTCAAATAAATACAGAAACATTTTCAGAGAATTTCCAAAACTTGGAATTTCAGTTCTGGACATTCCTTAGCTCCAAAAATCCTAGGAAAATTCAGGCATACTCTCTGAGCTATGTATGGAATTGTAGTTCACTTGAATTTGCATGAAAGTGCAAATTTATTCAGGATTAATTCCTCTTTGCCTAAATGCTTAGGGAATTGTTCTTGGTGATCCACTTAGTGAAATATTCTGAATTTTGGTCCAGAGGACTTTCTTGAGACAAGAAACTCACAAGAAAATTTCCAGCTCCATTGGAGCCTTGGATCAGTAGTGTTATGTTCAACCAAATAGGAAATCACCACCCAAGTGATGAAACTCACTTCTCACTTGATGATAGTGTTTAGACACACACCCAAACCACCACCCCAGTGTCATTTTAAATTCTTAAATGGAGTTCCAATTTTAAACTTGTCTTTGGCATTTGTTAGCAAAAAGTTTTATAATTAAACATGTATACATATTCATGACGTGTAGTAATTAAACGTGGAAAGTGAAGAATGAGGAGTTGAGCTTAGATCAAGAAGCAAGAAGGGCAGGAGTGGAACTTCAAGTCATCAGCAACTAACTTCACCTTATATGACCTTAGCCACCTGTAAAACCAAGGCAAGCCCCGGTTTGCATTTAAGCTATTTTATAAGGTTTTTTATTTGTTCATTACTATTGGTCAAGGTTTGTATGTGCATTTGGTCAAGGATGTTTGATACTCCACTTGCATAATCAAACATGAACCCTGAGGTCAAGGGTAGAATTGTGTCGTTGCTGTAGAATAAGGTCGTGCTAAATAGGCTAGGACATCTGGTAGAAGACGAGTAGTTGGAATCTACTCGCGAGCTTTATTTTAGGATCACATAAGTGGGGTGGAAAGAGAGGCAAACTAAAGTATACGTTTCTAAAGATGAGACCGGGCAGGAGAGTTAGGTAGCGATAAGATGAGGTCTTGGTCGAGTAGCTCTGCCCATGTCGGTCAAGGACCGAAGCGTATGCGGCCCTAGGAGCAAGTATTGAGTTGTGTACCGGATGCTTACTGATATATGGGAACCAGAAAACCGATGTACCAGGTTCACTAGATTGTAGAGGCATACCACATCGTCTCTTTAGACCTATGAGCCCGAGACGGCGCGACCGGTTCTACAGTTTAGTGGCTTGAGACAGGTTGCCACATACGACGTAATGAAGGACGCCAGAGTTGGGTCTTCAGAGGCGGGCGTATATGTCGAGTTATCCGGGTAGTGTTTGGTTCGAATCACCGTCCCTCGCGGTTATGAGTACCGCTTGCTCACTGCGCTGTGACGTAGTAATCAAGTTGTGTGGAAATGGTTTGCAAAGCTTTAAATGCTGTTATGATAATTGTAAATTGCATGAAAACCATGTTTGAGGTAGAGATAGAGCAAACTAAAGTTAATTTTCCACCTTGGGATAAGTAACATTGGAATGAAGCGTTTCTTGTTTGATTGTGGAGTTCCAATGTTGCTGGGCGCAAGGTCACTACTATTATGGCTAAAACCGGAAAGTTAAGGATGAACTCGTAGGCGAGTATTTTCGCAAATGACAGGTTTAAATCTTAGGTTACTTTCATGTAGAGTTGCATGTCTTAGGAGAGACGTGACACGACCCCACGGTCTTGTCGAGCCAGGATCACGCTGAGGGGTGCTGCGTTGCACAGCACAGGATAACACACGTCAAAGGTACAAAGCGGAAGCGAAATTTTATTACATAAACAAGTTTATGAACATGTTTACATCAAAATAGTTCCAGTCTACACTCACGGGCGTAGACTACGCATCAAGTCCACGTTCAGCCCTTGAACGTGTCCTTCTAGCACACACGCACACTAACTCTGCGGCGTGCATGACTCCCACTCGACGGGGTTCCCCTCCTGGGGTTTCGTCTCCTCTTCGAGAGTACCTTCCTTATAGAACCCTGCAAAAGCTTCAAACACAAGCAGTGAGCACGAAGGCTCAGCAAGTCTGACCCGTCTCATCTAAACATGGAACTTCTAAATGAGGGGTGGTGGGTTACATGAGGTAAAAATCATTTGCAAGGACTCGCCTAATTAGTAGAACCTTACTTTCAAGTTTTAGCAGCAGGTTGTGGAGAACTTTACGCTAAGGCACATGAGAGAGCCGCAATCAAACAAGAAACACATTTCTCTCATGTATTTTGCCCAAAGTTGAAAAGAACTTTGGTTAGCGCTAAACTACAACAAATCATTAGCAATCAAGTCCATCTTTCATTCAGCAACATTTTAACATGCAACTAGCCTGTTCTTTCTACGTCACGGTACAGTGAACAAGTGGTACTCACTGACCGCGAGGGACGGCGATTATAATCAATTTACACCTGCAGGGTTACCCGAACAATCCATCACGTACGCCCGTACTCGATGTTGCCTACAACAACCATCACGGACGCCGTACGCGACTACCTTTCACCCGTTAGCCAAATGTTGAACCGGTCCAATCGTCCCGAGCAAGAGGTCTCTGCACGCGCATCTCAGTGCCGCCAGCCGATTTACACCTCGAGCTCTCAACCTACCCTCTGAACGACCAGCTATGCCTCAACACCCAGCTACCCGAGTTACATCAGTTTCCCGGTTCCCATATAGCCGGTAGGTCTTCGGTACTGTTCTAGCTTGTTCAACAGGCCCGCACACGGCTCGGTCCTCAATCGACACAAGCGGAGCTACAGCACACAGGCCCCAAAGTCCTGTTGCCCTTACCCTCCGCTTGGTCTCATTTTCTTGCCATGTGTTTCATGTGCTATCACTACCCGAGTCGAGTGCCTCTAGCCTATGCTCGCGAGTAGTTCCAACTACTCGACTTGTACCGAATCCTACACTAACTTAGCATTGCAGTAGCTAACGGGGTTTGTAATCCTAAGCCCAACCCATGGTTTTCTTGGCTATGCATTTGGGTTCCAGCCAAGACTCTAATGCAAAGAATAATATTATTCAAAGATGTGCTCAAAACAATAAACATTTGTAAAAAGGTTAATGCAAACCGGAGTTTGCCTTGCTGCTCTTGGTCGTAGGCTAGCTGTTCCTCTGGAGTAACGAAGTCTAGGACTTCGGGTTCCTCCTCGACCTTAGCGACTACATGATAGAGGAAATACATGTATCAATTTAAATGTATTTGTATTAAGTTTGAACTCGTGAAGCTTATAAGTCCCACTAGACAGACTCTATAACTGTGAAACTTTTACTGTGGTTTGGTTACAAGCTAAATAGAGACTTGGTCAAGTTTTAGTTGCAGTAAAGCTCATCTGAGCCCTCCACAATTAATTATGTCCTTGACCTTAATTGAAGACTTTTAGGGTGTTCTATGGATTTTCATGAAAGAAACTATGACTTTCTGAAAACTAGATTTTCAGAGTGTTCTAATGGAGTTGGTTTCACTTAATTTGAAGGTTCCTAACTAAAGATATGAGCTAAACAATTTCAGAGAAAATTTTTAAAATGTTTCTGAATATTTTCTATTTTCTCTGGTACAGTTTCACTAATCACATCATTAGGTGGATCAAATGAGCTCAAATGGGTCTGAAATTTATATGGTAGTTCAGGGATATTTTGATGAACATCCCAGCAAAATTTCAAGATTTTCCTCCAAAGGGTTCTCCAGTTAAAATTCCTAACACTTTAAACTTGGAGGAATTAATTCTAGATAAATAAGAGTTTTCATGAAGTGAAACTTGATTTGCTGAAAAGTCCTCAGAGAGCTGAATCCAGCAAAATTTGGTTCACTCGATTTGGAGCTTTCTAGCCAAAGTTATGAGGATTTGAAATTTGGAAGAATTCTGAAAATCGGGGGAAAAGTTTAAACTCCCGGGGGCCCGCGGGGACACGTGTCGAGCGCGGAGGTGTCCGGCACACCGGAGCTCACAGGGTATTTGCGCGCCAGCACAGCCGATCGCGGCCGCAGCCCGATCCCGATTTAAATTCTTCAGCCGCTGACACGTGGGTCAGCCGGCTTCGTCTTCCTCCCGCCGTTCTCTCGCGCCCGCGCCACCGACCTCGCCGGAGCAGACCCGGAGCTCGCTGGCTCGCCGCTGTCGGACCTCCCATGGGCTGAAACTCGACGCCAGGGGATTGTCGACGTCGAGGAACACGTCGGTGGTGTCAGGTCGGGCTAGGGGTGACCGGAAATAGCCCGGCGACGTGCCGCGGCCTCGGTTGAGGTTCGGCGCCGTCGACCGTGGGTTCTAACCCGCCAACACCTCGAACAAACGGTCCTACAACATCAGTGTACCTCTAGGAAGCTCGACAAGGTGTCAAAAGGGTTCAGGGATGGCGGCAAGTCGGTCGGCACCTTGTGACCGATCGTGCCCGCTATGACCGCACTCGATCGAGCTCGAAATTCGTCACTCCTAGACAGTTTCACACCACGGATGCAGAAAAGAACTTGATCACCGGCTAGTCCAGCGTCTATGTGCAAAATTTGATAACCTCCGAAAGATCATAGAGCGAGAATTTAAAGAAACCGTACCGGAAGCTCGGTTTACGGTCGCCGGAGCAAAAACTGGAAATTCTCTGTAGATTCTTCACGGTTTCCTTCCAAACTTGGAGGAGAGCAGCACGGTGATCGCGCGCTCCTGTTGCCTCTCTTGCTGGACCGTGAAAACGCCTTTGGAACGCTGTCCACGGGCGCCTGATTCTCGGCTGAGGCTAAGTCGTCGCGGTGGCGATCGTTTTCGGTCAAAGGAGGTCGGAGCTCGGGGTTTCTGGCGTTGGGGAAGTGGAGTGCGACCTCAGGTTGCTGTCTAGCAGCCCAGGAACGAAGGAGGATATTGTTTTGCTGGTTTTCCCGATTGAGCAGAGAGCTGCGGCGAGAAACAATGCCGCTGCTCAGGTTTGCCTGCGAGAAGATAAAGCCGGCCGACTCCTGCTCGGCTGAGGCGGTGCCGGTCGCGTGGAGGCGCGAGCAAGCCGCCCTGGGCGCCAGCGTGCGGAGAGGGGAAGCAGCTGGTGGCGCCGGTAGCTGCTCGGTGGCACAGCCGACAGCTGCTCGGTGGAATTTCCCACCGAGGCTGTGACTTTGTGTGCAAGTTTTGCCTCCTTCTCTCTATGACATGTGGGTCCCACCTGGGGTTTTAACCTCTGAAATTTACTCCTAATCACTGTTGTAAACAGTGAGCCCCAAAATATCCCTGGTGATTCAAATTATTCACCCATGAGCCATTTGAATTGAGTAGAATTCAAATTGGGTTTGGTTTGAATGAATTTCAGCACAAGTTCAGTTTTAAATTCAAATAAAGTTTGAATTTGTCCCACTTAGCTCATGTCAAGATCAACTCCAAATAGAGTGAAAATTGGTGTGTGAGCTCACAAAAATGTGCTGAATAAGAATATGCCTCCCACTTTTAAATTCATGAGATAAAACACAATTTGAATTTGAATATGGTTCCAAACTGCCCTCTTTCTAACTATACCCAAAATGACATCAAAAAGGTTTTGAATTTGTGTGAAACTTGGCATGGACATCCTTAGCAATGTGTAGGAGTTTTCATATGTCCAGCCCACCTATATCACATGTGGGAAATACCACTTTTGCAATATGTGAGTTTGTTCTCTAATGAGCATGTTGATGGTGGTTACTTGCTCTTCATTTGTGTTCATCAAATTTCCTCAAATGAGGTGTGTGGTGTGGTGATGAACACTTCAAATATGTGTCAAAAACTGAGGCCCTTACATTTCTCCCCCCTTAAAAGAATCTTGTCTCGAGATTATAAGGTGAAAATGAGAGAGAGGACGGTGGAGAATCACCAGATATGCGACGTGAAAAAGTCGGGGTAGTTAGCGCGAAGAAATCCTTTGCTCTCCCATGTCGCTTCGTCCATGGAGTGATTACTCCATAGAATCTTGTAGAACCACAACGTACGGTTGCGTGTGGTTCGGGCCTTTTCATCAATAATCTGCACCGGTTCCTCCCGATAGGTGAGATCTGGTTGCAGTTCTTCAATATCCTCCAGCTGAACAGTAGTTGATAGCTTAAGACACTTCCTCAGCTGGGCAATGTGAAAGACGTCGTGCACACCGGAAAGTGCTTCTGGTAATTTCAGCCGGTATGCCACTGATCCACATCTTTCGGTAATCTGGAATGGACCGATGAATCGGAGTGCCAACTTTCCTCTCACCCCAAATCTGTTTACGCCCTTCATTGGAGACACCCGTAGATATACGTGATCTCAAACTTCAAATTGTAATGGGCGCCTTCTCCGGTCCGCATACTGTTTCTAACGGGATTGAGCGACCTTTAGGTTCGCTTGAATCAGTCGAACCTTTTCTTTCGCGTTGTTGACGAGGTCAATCCCGAAGGTAACCCTTTCGCCAGATTCACACCAATTCAGTGGTGTGCGGCACTTCCTACCGTATAGAGCCTCGTAAGATCCATCTAGATGCTGGCTTGGTACCCATTATTGTACGAGAACTCGGCTAACGGCAAGTGATCATCCCAATTCTTGCCGTGGTTGATAGCGCAAGCTCGTAGCATGTCTTCTAGGATCTGATTTACCCGCTCGATTTGTCCATCCGTCTGCGGATGGTATGCTGAACTACGGATCAGCTTTGTCCCTAAGGCAACGTGCAGCTGCTCCCCAAAACGGGACACAAATAAAGTGCCCCGGTCCGATATGATGGTACGGGGTACGCCGTACAAGCATAGGATCCGTGAGATGTACAGTTCAGCGTACTTTTTGTCGTTGTAGTTTATGTTGACCGGGATGAAATGGGCAACTTTGGTGAGCCAATCGACGATCACCCACACAAAATCATGTTTCTGCAAGGTGGTGGGTAAACCAACGATGAAGTCCATGCTCACGTCCTCTCACTTCCAGGCAGGAATGCCCAGTGGTTGCAGCAGTCCCGGTTTCCGCATATGGTCTGCCTTCACCCTTTGACATGTATCACACTCGGACACGTATTTTGCAGTCTCACGCTTCATCCGTGTCCACCAAAACTTGCTTCTGAGTTCTTGATACATTTTGTTGCTGTCGGGGTGAATAGAAAACTTTGACAAGTGAGCCTCATCAAAGATTTTCTTCCGTAACTCCGGGTTACGGGGTACGACGATCCAGTCCTTGAACCATAGGACGCCGTCTCCGTCCTTCCGGAAACATTTCAACTCCCCACTGTCTACACGTCTCCGCAAATGTGACATGCCCTTGTCATTCTTCTGGGCTGCCGCTATCTCTACACGGATGGTGGGGATCAAAGCTAGGTTGTAGAGAGCTCCATGTGGAATCACATGTAGTGGTGGTTCGCTCTCTTCCAACGGTGTGATGGTCAGATTGTTGACGTATGACTTGCGGCTCAGCGCATCTGCCACTACGTTTGCCTTGTCCGGATGATAATGGATCTCTATTTCGTAATCCTTTATCAGTTCTAACCATTTTCGTTGCCTCATGTTCAGCTCTTTCTGAGTGAATATGTACTTGAGGCTTTTGTAGTCGGTATATAAATGTACGAGGTTACCGAGTAGGTAGTGCCTCCACATTTTCAGTGCAAGTATCACGGCAGCGAGCTCCAAGTCGTGAGTTGGATAATTTTGTTCATGGTTTCTAAGCTGCCGTGATCCATACGCGACCACTCTTCGGTCTTGCATCAGCACACATCCGAGCCTAATGCCAGATGCATCACAGTACACATCGAACGGTTTTGTTGTGTCTGGCTGCGCCAAAACCGGTGCTGATGCCAGGTGCTTGACTAAAGCCTTGAATGTTGCTTCACATGCTGGACTCCAAACATATTTGGTAACCTTCTTCAGCAGCTCTGTCATTGGCTTGACAATCTTCGAGAAGTTCGGAATGAACCTCCGATAATATCCCGCGAGTCCAAGGAAACTCCGTACCTCGTGAACAGTTCTCGGGGATTTCCAATTCAGCACTTGAGTGATCTTGCTCGGGTCCACAGCGATACCCTCCGCTGAGATGATATGCCCTAGGAAAGTCACTTGCGATATCCAAAACTCGCATTTGCTGAATTTCGCGTATAACTTGTGATCCCGCAGCCGTTGCAAGACTATACGCAGATGCTTTTTGTGATCTTCCTCCGACTTGGAATATACCAGGATGTCGTCGATGAAGACCACGACAAACTTGTCCAGCTCCGGCATGAATACCGAGTTCATCAAGTACATGAAGTGAGCTGGAGCATTGGTGAGGCCAAAGGACATAACCAGGTACTCATAAAGTCCGTACCTCGTCAAAAAAGCTGTCTTTGGAATGTCCTCCGCCCTTATCTTAATCTGATGGTACCCGGATCTTAAGTCCATTTTGGAAAAAATCTTTGCTTCGACCAACTGATCAAACAACATGTCGATCCGTGGCAACAGGTACTTGTTCTTGATGGTTACGGCATATAATGGACGATAGTCCACGCAAAGCCGTAACGTCTCATCCTTCTTCTTGACAAATAATGCCGAACAGCCCCATGGCGAGGAGCTCGCTGAGTCTTCAGTTCAGCCAACTCCTTGGGCGCCATCTTGTACGGCCTTCGGGATATTGGCATGGTTCCCGGTGCAAGTTCAATCTTGAACTCCACCTCTCTATCGGGTGGCATCCCCGGCAAATCGTCCGGGAATACATCAGGAAACTCTCGGACCACTCGGAGGACGGTGTATAAAACAGCGCCGTGGCGGGTTAACCACGACATCCCTAAGATGACATCGACCTTTTGTCCCTCTAAGATTATGAGAGACGTAGGGTAGACTCTACCCTCTAAGCACAATGGCGCTTTTGGGACCATCATGCTTGCTGAAATTTTCCCACCCAGCGAACAGATCACATAAGGACTATCGGTGGGTAGTATTTGCAAGCTATATTTATCAATGAAAGCTTGGCTAATGAAGCTATGCGTGGCGCCTGAATCAAATAGTACTATAGCGGGATGTTGGTGGAGTTGGAACATACCCGCAAGGATTGGCTAGCCCTCCGGCACGTCCTCTATGGCAAGCTGGTGGACGGTGCCGGGCCTAGGGTTTGCCCGCTGCGCATTAGTAGGGTTCCGGGGTTGATTCCTCCCCGGAAACTGTGGTGCCACTCCGCCGCCTTGCCTCTCCGGGCAACTGCTCGCGAAGTGTCCTGGACGACCACACTTGTAACATGTGGCCGCTGCTGGTGTAGTGCTTGGGGGACGAAAGCCCGGCATGCGTTGCTGAGGTGCATACGCACGTGGCATCGCCCGCTGCTGCTGTTGTTGCGGAGGTGGTACTGGCAGTGCCGGCCTAAATGCCGGTGAAGAGTACGGTCGACTGCGGAACGGCATCGACCGTTGTGGTGGCTGCCAGCGTGGACCTGATGATGAGCGATTCACCATCCGAAACTTTTGAGAAGGACCACCTCCTTCTCCCATCTCGGGTTCTCCCATTGCTGGAAGGCCCAAGACCACCGGTACGCCCAATACCGGAGGTACGAGGTCCTGCAAAGCATGCACCTCGTCCATGGCTTGGTTGTAGTCCTCTTCCCAGCCTTGCCCTTCCTCAATAGCGTCGTCCCGTTCTTGAGTAAGTTCCTCGTTCTGCTGGGTCAGATTCTGTACCAGTTCTTGCAATGTCGCGATGTCGACACGGCTTCTCCTCTTCGCCTTCTTCAGACGATGCAACTGATTATGTTGTTCATTCAGTCGCTTGATCGTCGGAAGGAGCACATTGCGGAGTGCGCTGTGAGCACTCTCGAAATGGTCTCCACGGCTCGTGCTCTCCTTCAGCTTTGTGGCGAGACGCTCCGTATGAACAGCTTGGCTGTCCATCACGGCGTTTCCCGCCCTCATCTGGAGGCTGAGGTTTGCCTCCGTGGGGTTGTACCTTGGGCAACTCGGGCCCGTTGCCTCCAGGTACCTCTCTTCCCACACATGCTGAGCCCGTCCCTCCACCGGAACGAGCGCGTATGGAGTGCCCTCCATAGCCTGCACGTGTAGTTGGCAGAAACGTGACATAGTGTCACGGGCTGCCACTTGCCACATCCCTTCCGGTTGTCTTCCTCTCACCGTGATGGTGAACGGCACCCAACCGGGTGGCGTAGGTCCTGCAGGAACTTCGACATGGATCATCCACGTCTTGTTCCCCTCTTTGCCTTCTTCCTTAGCGAAGTACTGCGGCATCTGGTTGTACCCAAAATATTGGAGCATTTGCCACAATGCTTCCGGGTAGCCGCTACGGTGAGAACAGTGGAACACCACCCACCCGTTCTCCAATTTCTCATCTCCTGTCATCTGTAAAAATATATTTGAGAAATGTCAAATATTTATTTAAATAGTAAACCTCTGATTCATAACATAAGACATGTCATTGAATCCATAAAACTTGGAAATATAGTTCAAATTTTAAACAAATTTGACTGCTGATCTGCTGTTCCTATGACAGCCCTGACCAGTATCCATTTCAACCTGATTTAGGCCATGCTAAATGCGAAACCGGTTCTAGGGCTTAACATCAAAGTTAAAGCTAACTTCAATAGCTTTCCAGAAAGTATTTCCTTGGCCTAAGATCTATCCTGGTTCAAAAGTTATGAGATGTCAAAGTTAACAGAATTTCTGGAGAAAATTGGACATCACCTCCCTGCTTTAGGTACTGATTTGATCCAAGAATTCCAGTTAATTCTGTCCTTAATCCGCCAAAACTTTCTGTTACAAAGTTGTAACCCATCTCATAAGCTTTCCAGAACTACCTCATTTTCTATTTTTGGATTTTTAAGCAGGAAGTTATGCTTAATTTACAGAGAGTTTACAGAGAGTCTTTACTCTGTCCTGTTTTCTGGACAGTTTCAACTCTACTGCATTTTTCGATTGGTTAAGGGATGAAACACCTCTGGACCTTAACAGAAAAGTTGTAAAGCTCTTCCAAAGCTTTCAAGAATTGTATCATATGACCCCAACCTCGAAAGAACTCAACCTATAACCTCTGATCAACTTCAGTCTTGATTCAGCTGAAAACAGAGTGCTCTGTCCTTAACAACCTATAAGTTAAAAACTTGTTAACTTTGAATATCTTGTTCAAGGGAAGGAGTTACATCAAGTTTTACTACTTTAGATCAAAACCTTCAAGTTTTAAATGAAGTTGTTCTTTCAATGGGGTGTGACATCGATGCGTCACCAGATTATGTCGGAACTACGTCCTCACAAAGAAAAACCTATACCGGACTTAGCCGGCTTCGTTATTTCAGTGGCACTAAACGTCACTCGCACACGGATGCTACACGTCTACCGTTTCGTGGTCAGGCTACCTGCAGAAACCCAAGCAATCGTCAGACTCGGCTGCACACCCAGCCCGAAATCCATACAGTTCGTACACCCGGCCGTCATCACTCGCCCGGATGTTCTCAAGCCAAACACGTCTTGAGTTACGTGTTCAAGTTTCAGACCACGTGACGAGGTCTCCCAAATTGCACCACGCACGCCAGGGACAGACGTTGCTCGTATATCCCAAACGACATGAAGAGTCGTAGAGGATATCAAAGCGGGTCGGGTTACCTGCCACCCATGGGGCTCCACCCTTCACCTTGTGCGCACTGGTGGACAGCGCTTACGTGTACCCCCCAAGACATAAACGTCCCGAGATACACGATTTTCCGACATAGACAATTAGTGTAGTATGCCACTTTCTATATGCTAATAACATCCTTATACGGGCTACTAACTCGTTCCTCACTGGATTTTTGAAAAAGATGACCTTTGTAGTGCGTTAAACCTCAAGCGAGCTCTGATACCAGCGCTGACACGACGCCACGGTCTTGTCGAGCCAGGATCACGCTGAGGGGTGCTGCGTTGCACAGCACCGGATAACACAAGTCAAAGGTACAAAGCGGAAGCAAAATTTTATTACATAAACAAGTTTATTAACATGTTTACCTCAAAATAGTTCCAGTCTACACTCACGGGCGTAGACTACGCATCAAGTCCACGTTCAGCCCTTGAACGTGTCCTTGCTAGCACACACGCACACTAACTCTGCGGCGTGCATGACTCCCACTCGACGGGGTTCCCCTCCTGGGGTTCCGTCTCCTTTTAGGGAGTGCCTTCCTCAAAGAACCCTGCAAAAGCTTCAAACACAAGCAGTGAGCACGAAGGATCAGCAAGTCTGACCCGTCTCACCTAAACATGGAACTTCTAAATGAGGGGTGGTGGGTTACATGAGGTAAAAATCATTTGCAAGGACTCGCCTAATTAGTAGAACCTTACTTTTAAGTTTTAGCAGAAGATTGTGGAGAACCTTACGCTAAGGCACATGAGAGAGCCACAATCAAACAAGAAACCCATTTCTCTCATGTACTTTGCCCAAAGTTGAAAAGAACTTTAGTTAGCGCTAAACTACAACAAATCATTAGCAATCAAGTCCATCTTTCATTCAGCAACATTTTAACATGCAACAAGCCTGTTCTTTCTACGTCACGGTACAGTGAACAAGTGGTACTCACTGACCGCGAGGGACGGCGATTATAATCGATTTACACCTGCAGGGTTACCCGAACAACCCGTCATGTACGCCCGTACTCGATGTTACCTACAACAACCATCACGGACGCTGTACGCGACTACCTTTCACCCGTTAGCCAAACGTTGAACCGGTCCAATTGTCCCGTGCAAGAGGTCTATGCACGCGCATCTCAGTGCCGCCAGCCGATTTACACCTCAAGCTCTCAACCTACCCTCCGAACGACCAGCTATGCCTCAACACCCAGCTACCCGAGTTACATCGGTTTCCCGGTTCCCATATAGCCGGTAGGTCTTCGGTACTGTTCTAGCTTGTTCAACAGGGCCACACACGGCTCAGTCCTCAATCGACACAAGCGGAGCTACAGCACACAGACCCCAAAGTCCTGTTGCCCTTACCCTCCGCTTGGTCTCATTTTCTTGCCATGTGTTTCATGTGCTATCACTACCCGAGTCGAGTGCCTCTAGCCTATGCTCGCGAGTAGTTCCAACTACTCGACTTGTATCGAATCCTACACTAACTTAGCATTGCAGTAGCTAACGGAGTTTGTAATCCTAAGCCCAACCCATGGTTTTCTTGGCTATGCATTTGGGTTTCCAACCAAGACTCTAATGTAAAAAATAATAGTATTCAAAGATGTGCTCAAAACAATAAACATTTGTAAAAAGGTTAATGCAAACCGGAGCTTGCCTTGCTGCTCCTGGTCGTAGGCTAGCTGTTCCTCCGAGTAACGAAGTCTAGGACTTCGGGTTCCTCCTCGACCTTACCGACTACATGATAGAGGAAATACATGTATCAATTTAAATACATTTGTATTAAGTTTGAACTTGTGAAGCTTATAAGTCCCACTAGACAGACTCTATGACTGTGAAACTTTTACTGTGGTTCGGTTACAACCTAAACAGAGACTTGGTCAAGTTTTAGTTGCAGTAAAGCTCATTTGAGCCCTCCACAATTAATTATGCCCTTGACCTTATTTGAAGGCTTTTAGGGTGTTCTAAGGATTTTCATGAAACAAACTATAACTTTATGAAAACTAGATTTTCAGAGGGTTCTAATGGAGTTGGTCTCACTTAATTTGAAGGTTCCTAACTAAAGATATGAGCTAAACAATTTCAGAGAAAATTTTTAAAATGTTTCTGAACATTTTCTATTTTCTCTGGAACAGTTTCACTAATCACACCATTAGGTGGATCAAATGAGCTCAAATGGGTCTGAAATTTATATGGTAGTTCAGGGATATTTTGATGAACATCCCAGCAATATTATTTCAGGATTTTCCTCCAAAGGATTCTCCAGTTAAAATTCCTAACAGTTTAAACTCGGAGGAATTAATTCTGGAGAGATAAGAGTTTTCATGAAGTGAAACTTGATTTGCTGAAAAGTGCTCAGAGATCTGAATCCAGCAAAATTTGGTTCACTCGATTTGGAGCTTTCTAGCCAAAGTTATGATGATTTGAAGTTTGGAAGAATTCTGAAAATCGGGGGAAAAGTTTAAACTCGTGGGGGCCCGCGGGGACACGTGTTGAGCGCGGAGGTGTCCGGCACACCGGAGCTCACAGGGTATTTGCGCGCCAGCACAGCCGATCCCGGCCGCAGCCCGATCCCGATTTAAATTCTTCAGCCGCTGACACGTGGGCCAGCCGGCTTCGTCTTCCTCCCGCCGTTCTCTCGCGCCCGCACCGCTGACCTCGCCGGAGCAGACCCGGAGCTCACCGGCTCGCCGCTGTCGGACCTCCCATGGGCTGAAACTCGCCGCCAGGGGGTTGTCGAAGTCGAGGAACACGTCGGTGGTGTCAGGTCGGGCTGTGGGTGACCGGAAATAGCCCGGTGACGTGCCGCGGCCTCGGTTGAGGTTCGGCGCCGTCGACCGTGTGTTCTAACCCGCCAACACCTCGAATAAACGGTCCTACAGCATCAGTGTAGCTCTAGGAAGCTCGACAAGGTGTCAAAAGGGTTTAGGGATGGCGGCAAGTCAGTCGGCACCTTGTGACCGATCGTGCCCGCCATGACCGCCCTCGATCGAGCTCGAAATTCGTCACTTCTAGACAGTTTCACGCCACGGATGCAGAAAAGAACTTGATCGACGGCTAGTCCAGCGTCTATGTGCAAAATTTGATAACCTCCGAAAGATCATAGAGCGAGAATTTAAAGAAACCGTTCCGGAAGCTCGGTTTACGGTCGCCAGAGCAAAAACTGGAAATTCTCTGTGGATTCTTCACGGTTTGCTTCCAAACTTGGAGGAGAGCAGCACGGTGATCGCGCGCTCCTGTTGCCTCTCTTGCTGGACCGTGAAAACGCCTGTAGAACGCTGTCCACGGGCGCCTGTGATGCGGACATCGCTACCGTTGATACAACCACAACACCAGCCCATTCACCACTCTCAGCTAATCAAGGTCCAATGACACGCGCTCGTGCACGTCAACTTAATTATCAGATGAATTCATTCCTGGCTGTTCAAAGTAATTATCCTTCAAATGGGGACCTATTAAAGCCTTGTGATGACCTTGTTATTATTAGGTGCTTGGGAATTGATCCAGCTAGGAGGGATGGAGGGATTAATGCAATAAAGGCTGCTCCACCCGAGGGGAAATCTTGAGGCTGGGGCCATGTCATAAAGAGAGATTTAGACAAATAAGGAAGGAATAAGGGAAATCTTGTCCAACTTTGCTGCTGGATGAAATTCCCTCTTTCTTCCCCCATTTAAAGATAGATATGCTATAATAAAGAAAGAAATAGAGGAAATCATATTCTGCCTTGCTGCTGGATGGGTTTCCCTCTTTCTTTCCCTATTAAATGGTAGTCTATCACAGAAAAAGGAACGGAATAAGGGAGATCACGTCCTACCTTTGTTGCTGGACAAATTTCCCTCTTCCCTCCCATATTTAAGTAGTCCAAGAGCTCCTTGACAGGGCGGGTTTTTGTTTTCTATAAGTTTAGCCATTGCTACTTCCTTGTAACGCAAGTGTTGACGAGACCTTCCGATTACTTGAACCAGAACCCCAACTTTTTCACACCCGTGAGTGTTTGCTTGTTATCTTGTTCTTGCTTGTTCTTCGATTGCTTGCAGGTTCAAGGCTGTTCTTGGCACGGCAAGTACAGCAACAACAGGAGCCGGTGTAACTATCACTAAGGCGCAGCATCCTTGTGGTTGTTGTAGTCGGGTAGCACAACGTCGACCTCCATCCAAATCGTAGTTACCAGGAGACGGTGTAACTGTTGCTCAAGGCGCCACACCATTCTGGTTGTGGTAGTCGGGCAGCCAACGTCGGCCTCCACCAAATTCGTTCATTACCAACATCTCTCATCGAAAGATAGCGCGTCCCCCGTACCCGTTGGGTTCATCAAGTGGTATCAGATTTCAGGTTGCTCGGTGAGAGATTTCCTTCTCCTTGTTCTTCATTTACCTACAGTCCACTTTTGCCTACAAAAGTTCGCTCTAAAAAAAATCCTAAAAACACTTTGAGCCTTTTGCTTGGCTACTTAGCTCTCGACTTGTTGAGTTCACGGTTGCCTTTTTGTGTCAAGTTGCTGATCCTAAGTTTTTCACCGCTAGAGTTTTGAGTTCGTGCCACTTTGTTCTCAGTCCATTTCTATTATCTACCCAAAGTTGAGAAAAAAGGCAAGTGCAAAAGAAAAGCTGCACGGATCAGCAAGAAAAAGGCACGTGCAAAAAGAAAAGCCGCACTGATTACAATCAAAAAAGTTTCTAAGTACAAAAAAAGAGAGAGAATTTGTGTAACATTTGTTTCATGTTTCGAAGTTCAACTTGCTATTTTCAACGTTGTTGAAACACAACGGATCGGGCTGTTCGAACTTCCCTACCATAGTAATCCAACGTCATGTGGAGTTACGGCTCACGTCTCTAGTAAGATTTGAGCTAGGACCAGCACAATACCATCGTGGAACGTTTATTTAACTTGTTGTGACTAATGTGGTACTAGTTGTTCCTTTGCACAAATTATGTCTAGCAGCCACCTACAGCTCCACAAAATTATCTACGACACCATAAGGTTGTGCTGGCAGCCACTGTTTGTTTTTGTTCTTGCTGATTGCCGGCGCCTCCTGCATCGCATGGTAAGAACTTGTAAGACCTTGATTTCTTGCTAGTGAGGAATTGTGCTGTCCTACCACCTCTTAGCAACTGTTAGGATTAATCTGCTTGCTGTTGTATTTCCTTTCTTTACTAACCATGTCAGCTGATGCGAATGGGACATCTCCACATTCACCACGTACGAGGGGCATCACTCAACATTTCGAACGCCAAGTAAAGCTACACATAGATGCTCTCAATGAGGATATTCAAGTCACCAATGAACGCATTGGTCAATTAGAGTCGACGCAGATTTACACCAACACCAAACTGACCACATTAGAAAGCACTGCTGGGGCTATTAACACTTCTCTTGCAGCAATCATTGAGCGATTGGAGAGGATGGAACAGGTTGGACGCGAAGAGAGGTAAAGACGTGTTGATGACAGCCACGACTCCGTTGGCAGTGCTGCAAGATATGACGAGGCGGAGTATTCGGCGGATACCGAGCTTGATGATGGACCTTTCAGGTATCGACGGCAGCCACGTCGCGACCATCGTGGTATGGGTGGTCGAGCTCAACGACGCGAGGTACGTGACAATGACGATTCCCTAGGAAGCATTAAATTCTCCATACCACCTTTTGATGGTAAATATGATCCGGATGCATATCTGTCTTGAGAATTGTCGGTAGATCAAAAATTTGCATGCCATGATTTCCCTGATGATAAAAAGGTTAGAGCTGCCACTAGTGAATTCACTGACTTTGCTTCTGTTTGGTGGCATGAATATCGAACTAAAAATCAAGCTACCGTACCATAAACTTGGAATGCTTTGAAACGAATCATGCGTCATCGTTTTGTTCCTTCCTATCATGCTCGTGACCTGTTGCATAAATTACAACAACTTAGGCAAGGCAACAAATCTGTTGAGGAATACTATCAAGAACTTCAAATAGGCATGATGCGTTGTGGCCTAGTTGAAAATGAAGAGGCTGCAATGGCTAGGTTTATGGGTGGTTTAACAAGAGAAATTCAGGACATATTGGCTTATAAGGAATACACTAACGTCACTCGATTATTCCATCTTGCTTGTAAGGCTGAAAGAGAAGTGCAGGGACGACGTACAAGAACTAACATTTCTGCAGGTCGAACTACCTCATGGCAGTTCCGCTCAAGTGCTGCTGGTACTAAGCATGATTCTCTAGACGATGCTTCCAATGGGTTGCCCAGGACTACATCAAAATCAGCACCTTCGCGTGCAATCGAGACAACAAAAGGATCCACCCAAGTTGCAGCCAACACTTCTTCTTCCATTGCTTCTACCGGGAGAACAAAAGATATTCAATGCCTCCAGTGCAAGGGTTTTGGGCACATACGAAGGGACTGCCCAAGCAAGCGTGTGCTGGTTGTACGAGAAAATGGTGAGTACTCATCCGCTAGTGATTTAGATAATGAAACATATGCCATGCTTGCTGCACAAGAAGCAGGAAAGAAGAATGATGATGAAGAGCACATTGGGGCTGATCATGCTGCCCACTATGAGAGTCTTGTTGTGAGGCGTGTCTTGAGTGCCCAAATGATCAAAGCTGAACAGAACCAGCGACACAATCTATTACAAACTAAGTGTGTAGTTTTGGAATGATCGTGTCGCATTACTATTGATGGAGGAAGCTGCAACAATTTAGCAAGTGCTACCATGGTAGAAAAGCTTGGGATGACAACACTTCCATATCCACATCCCTACTACATCCAATGGTTCAACGACAGTGGTAAGCTTAAGGTAACACGTCTGGTTCGTGTCGAATTTGCAATTGGTTCCTACCATGATTACATTGATTGTGATGTGGTACCTATGCAAGCTTGTTCTATGCTATTTGGTCGACCTTGGCAATTTGATAAAGATACACTACATCATGGTAAATCAAATCAATACTCTTTCATGCATCATGAGAAGAAACTTGTTTTGCACCCGATGTCCCCTGATGCTATTTTGAAGGATGACATTGCTAGAGCTTGCAAAGAGAAAAAAAAAGAAATCTGCTGAAAATGAAAATTCAGATGTCGTGAAGAAATCGGTACAGCCTAAGACTGACAATTCCAAATCTGCTCATATGAAGAACAATGAAATAAAATTAAAGAGTGCTTGTTTTTTGCTTCTAAATCTGATTTGTTTGAATTAAAAAGTGATACTGCAATCTGCTATGTGTTTGTTTACAAAGAAGCTTTGTTCTCACTTCACGACACACCATGTGCTTTGCCTCCTTCTATCACTAAGCTTTTGCAGGAATACGCTGATGTGTTTCCACAAGAGGTACCAGCCGGGCTGCCACCATTGAGAGGGATTGAGCATCAGATTGACCTCATCCCTGGGGCTTCTTTGCCCAACCGAGCACCATACAGGACCAATCCGGAGGAGACTAAGGAGATTCAGCGGCAAGTACAGGAATTACTCGACAAAGGTTATGTGCATGAGTCCCTTAGTCCTTGCTCCGTTCCTGTCCTTTTGGTCCCAAAGAAAGATGGATCATGACGCATGTGTGTAGATTGTCGAGCAATTAATAACATTATCATTAGATATCGTCATCCTATTCTTAGGTTAGATGATATGCTTGATGAACTTAGTGGCTCGATGATTTTCTCTAAAATTGATTTGCGTAGTGGATACCATCAAATTCGCATGAAGCTAGATGATGAATGGAAAACAGCGTTTAAAACAAAGTTTGGTTTGTATGAGTGGTTAGTCATGCCTTTTGGTCTCACGAATGCACCTAGCACTTTCATGAGATTAATGAATGAGGTTTTACGTGCTTTCATTGGAAGATTTGTGGTAGTATATTTCGATGACATCTTGATCTATAGCGCATCTCTCGAAGTTCATCTTGATCATCTCTGTGCTGTTTTCAATGCTTTACGTGATGCACGCTTATTTGGTAACATTGACAAGTGCACCTTTTGCACGGATCGAGTCTCTTTTCTTGGCTATGTTGTGACACCACAGGGAATTGAAGTTGATCAAGCCAAGATGGAGACGATACACAGCTGGCCGACTCCTACCACGGTCACACAAGTACGAAGCTTTCTCGGACTTGCTGGATTCTGTCGTCGTTTTGTGAAAGACTTCAGCACCATAGCAGGCCCACTGCATTAGCTTACAAAGAAGGGTGCTCCATTCACATGGGGCAAGGCGCAAGAGGCTGCATTTGCAACTTTGAAGAATAGGTTAACTCATACACCCCTTCTCCAATTACCAGATTTCAGTAAGACTTTTGAATTGGAATGTGATGCTAGTGGTATTAGATTGGGAGGTGTCTTGTTGCAAGAGGGGAAACCTATTGCTTATTTTAGCGAGAAATTGAATGGCCCTAGTCCGAACTATTCCACTTATGATAAAGAATTATATGCACTAGTACGAACTTTGGAAACATGGCAACATTATTTATGGCCTAAAGAATTTTTTATACATTCTCATCATGAATCTTTGAAGCACATTAAGAACCAAACTAATCTGAACCGTAGGCATGCCAAGTGGGTAGAATTCATTGAGTCCTTTTCTTATGTCATCAAACACAAGAAAAGAAAAGATAATGTCATTACGGATGCCTTATCTCGTCGTTACAATATGTTGTCCCAACTTGATTTTAAGATTTTTGGCTTAGAAACAATTAAAGAACAATATGCTTTTGATGCTGATTTTAAAGATGTGCTGCTGCAATGTAAAGAAGGAAAAACATGGAACAAGTTTGTTCTCACTAATGGTTTTGTGTTTCGAACTAACAAATTGTGCATTCCAGCTGGTTCAGTGCGTATCTTACTATTGCAGGAAGCACATGGTGGAGGATTGATGGGACACTTTGGTGTCAAGAAGACGGAAGACATCTTAGCAAGCCATTTCTTTTGGCCAAAGATGAGAAGAGATGTGGAGCGGTTTGTTGCGCGTTGCACCACCTGTCAAAAAGCTAAGTCCCGTCTTAATCCACATGGTTTATACATGACTCTTCCTGTTCCTAGTGCTCCATGGAAGGATGTTTCTATGGATTTTGTTTTAGGATTGTCTAGAAGAAAGAAGGGGAGGGATAGTATTTTTGTTGTTGTCGACAGATTTTCTAAAATGGCACATTTCATACCATGCCACAAAACTGATGATGCTACCCATATTGCTGATTTGTTCTTTCGAGAAGTTGTTCGTTTGCATGGGGCTCCAAACACTATTGTTTCAGATAGAGATGCCAAATTTCTTAGTCATTTTTGGAAAACCTTATGGTCTAAGTTGGGGACAAAATTACTCTTTTCTACCACTTGTCACCCTCAAACTGATGGACAGACCGAAGTAGTGAACCGTAGTTTATCTACCATGCTAAGGGCTGTTCTGAAACATAACATCAAATTATGGGAAGAATGTTTGCCTCATATTGAATTTGCTTACAATCGTTCGCTGCATTCTACTACTAAATTGTACCCTTTTTAGATTGTATATGGTTTTATTCCTCGTGCTCCCATTGATCTTTTGGCTCTGCCACCTTCAGAGAAATTGAATTTTGATGCTTCTCGCCGTGCTGAATTAATTCTTAAAATGCATGAGCAAACTAAAGCAAACATTGAGAGCATGAACGCTAAGTATCAACAAGCCGGTAGCAAGGGTAGGAAGCATGTTACTTTTGAAACTGGTGATTTGGTTTGTGTGCATTTGAGAAAGGATAGATTTCCTGATTTGAGAAAATCTAAATTACTACCTAGAGCTGCTGGACCCTTCAAAGTGCTTCAAAAAATTAATAATAATGCATATGAAATTGAGTTGCCTGCACATTTTGGGGTTACTTCCTCTTTTAATATTGCAGATTTGAAACCATATATGGGCGAGGAAGACACATTTGAGTCGAGGACGACTCAACTGCAAGAAGGGGAGGATGATGCGGACATCGCTACCGTTGATACAACCACAACACCAGCCCATTCACCACTCTCAGCTAATCAAGGTCCAATGACACGCGCTCGTGCACGTCAACTTAATTATCAGGTGAATTCATTCCTGGCTATTCAAAGTAATTATCCTTCAAATGGGGACCTATTAAAGCCTTGTGATGACCTTGTTATTATTAGGTTCTTGGGAATTGATCCAGCTAGGAGGGATGGAGGGATTAATGCAATAAAGGCTGCTCCACCCGAGGGGAAATCTTGAGGCTGGGGCATGTAATAAAGAGAGATTTAGACAAATAAGGAAAGGAATAAGGGAAATCTCGTCCAACTTTGCTGCTGGACGAAATTCCCTCTTTCTTCCCCCATTTAAAGATAGATGTGCTATAATAAGGAAAGAAATAGAGGAAATTATATACTGCCTTGCTGCTGGATGGGTTTCCCTCTTTCTTTCCCTATTAAATGGTAGTCTATCATAGAAAAAGGAAGGGAATAAGGGAGATCACGTCCTACCTTTGTTGCTGGACGAATTTCCCTCTTCCCTCCCCTATTTAAGTAGTCCAAGAGCTCCTTGACAGGGCGGGTTTTTGTTTTCTATAAGTTTATCCATTGCTATTTCCTTGTAACGCAAGTGTCGACGAGACCTTCCGATTACTTGAACCAGAACCCCAACTTTTTCACACCCGTGAGTGTTTGCTTGTTATCTTGTTCTTGCTTGTTCTTCGATTGCTTGCAGGTTCAAGGCTGTTCTTGGCATGGCAAGTACAGCAACAACAGGAGCTGGTGTAACTATCGCTAAGGCGCAGCATCCTTGTGGTTATTGTAGTCGGGTAGCACAACGTCGACCTCCACCCAAATCGTAGTTACCAGGAGACGGTGTAACTGTCGCTCAAGGCGCCACACCATTCTGGTTGTGGTAGTCGGGCAGCCAACGTTGGCCTCCACCAAAATCGTTCATTACCAACATCTCTCATCAAAAGATAGTGCATCCCCCGTACCCGTTGGGTTCATCAGCCTGATTCTCGGCTGAGGCTAAGTCGCCGCGGTGGCGATCATTTTCGGGCAAAGGAGGTCGGAGCTCGGGGTTTCTGGCGTTGGGGAAGTGGAGTGCGACCTCAGGTTGCTGTCTAGCAGCTCAGGAACGAAGGAGGAGATTGTTTTGCTGGTTTTCCCGATTGAGCAGAGAGCTGCGGCGAGAAACAATGCCGCTGCTCGGGTTTGCCCGCGAGAAGATAAAGCCGGCCGACTCCTGCTCGGCTGAGGCGGTGCCGGTCGCGTGGGGGCGCGAGCAAGCCGCCCTGGGCGCCAGCGCGCGGAGAGGGGAAGCAGCTGGTGGTGTCGGTAGCTGCTCGGTGGCACAGCCGACAGCTGCTCGGTGGAATTTCCCACCGAGGCTGTGACTTTGTGTGCAAGTTTTGCCTCCTTCTCTCTATGACATGTGGGTCCCACCCGGGGTTTTAACCTCTGAAATTTACTCCTAATCACTGTTGTAAACAGTGAGCCCCAAAATGCCCCTGGTGATTCAAATTATTCACCCATGAGCCATTTGAATTGAGTAGAATTCAAATTGGGTTTGGTTTGAATGAATTTCAGCACAAGTTCAGTTTTGAATTCAAATAAAGTTTGAATTTGTCCCACTTAGCTCATGTCAAGATCAACTCCAAATGGAGTGAAAATTGGTGTGTGAGCTCACAAAAATGTGCTGAATAAGAATATGCCTCCCACTTTTAAATTCATGGAGTAAAACAGTTTGAATTTGAATATGGTTCCAAACTGCCCTCTTTCTAACTATACCCAAAATGACATCAAAAAGGTTTTGAATTTGGGTGAAACTTGGCATGGACATCCTTAGCAATGTGTAGGAGTTTTCATATGTCCAGCCCACCTATATCACATGTGGAAAATACCACTTTTGCAATATGTGAGTTTGTTCTCTAATGAGCATGTTGATGGTGGTTACTTGCTCTTCATTTGTGTTCATCAACTTTTCTCAAATGAGGTGTGTGGTGTGGTGATGAACACTTCAAATATGTGTCAAAAACTGAGGCCCTTACAAGACGGTTAAGTCTTGCTGAGCCTTTGTGCTCACTCTTGCTATATAAGTGGTTTTGCAGGTAAACTTCAACGCTATAAGGAAGGTTGTCCGGTGAGACTCGGAAACTCCCGAGTCATGTCACACTTGGAGAACCTAGCCGCTGCCATGTCTTCGTGTGCTAGCGAGAGGAGTCCGCGGGCTGGACCTCTTCTCGGTGCTTCGTAGTTAATCAATCGTGAGCTGGTTATAGACTTCCGCTGTAGCTATTTTATGTAAAGTATTTACAAAAAACAGTTGTAAGCTTCCGCTTTAATTTATGTAATACATTGTTCCCTATATGTGTGCTGTTGGGTGCCGCATAACACGGCACCACCCAATGTGATTCCCGGGCAAGGCGGCACGGCCTCGTGATTGAGGTCGGGCCCTCTCAGAACCTTTGGAGGCGGACAGCTTTATCCGCACTCTGGAGGCGAAGTTCGGGCTGCTACGATGCACTGAACACCAGAAGGCGATGTATGCAGCACAACAGCTTCAAGAAGAAGCCGGTACCTGGTGGGCGAACTACACCGCCTCCTTATCGGCTGGCCATGCCGTCACATAGACGGAGTTCCGAGAGGCGTTCCGCGCCTATCACATACCTCCCGGTGTGATGGAAATGAAGCTCCAGGAGTTCTTGGCGTTACGGCAAGGCGAGAGGAGTGCTCATGAGTACTCCAGGTTATTCAACCGGCTGGCGCAGTATGCGCCAGGATTTGTGGGGACGGAAGACAACAAGCGCAATGCATTCTTCCGGGGCCTGAATTCCAAGATGAAGGTCCATCTCGCCCAGAGCAATCACGGCACATTCAACGACCTAGTTAATGCCGCGATTCTACAGGAGAATGCTCAGCGCGAGCGCGGTTCTGACAAGAGGAAACGCAGCGCGCTGACGAGCAGCAGTGGTGGAATGCCACAGAAATACCACGTGGTATATCGCTCACCATCCGGTCAGAGATGGCAGCCACCGGCGCTACCGCCTCAGTTCCACGGTCGACAATGTAATGCACCGGGCTTTCAACCGACGTATCCACCACAGCAGCAGCAGCAGCAAAAGATGGTCCCACGTGCGCTGCAGTTTCAGCAGCATGCACCGGGATTCCGTCCTCAAGTCGGCGGGACCCCGACACCTTACACGTGCTACACGTGTGGCCGTGTCGGGCACATTTCGAGAGACTGCCCCGAGCCGCGACAGGGTAGGGGTGCAGCACTGTATCAGGGTGCTAATCAGCCCCGTAATCGGCCCAAGAAGCCAGCACCAAAACCTGGCAATGTCCACCACTTAGCCATCGAAGACGTGCCAGAAGGCGAACCCGTCCTCGCGGGTACGTTCTCTTACCTAGATCATCCCGTAGTCATACTTTTTGACTCCGGTGCCACCCATAATTTCATAAGTCAGTCTTATGTTATTAAATATCGACTGCCTATCATTCCCACAAATAATTCATACTTGATATGTTCTCCGGGTGGGAAAATAACAGCTGATAGAATGGTCTATAGAGCACCATTACAGTTGGGTGGGAATCTATATCCGACTTCTCTAATCATGTTAGAGAGTCAAAAACTTGATGTCATTTTAGGAATGTCATGGCTACATCGCCATGGTGCTGTTCTTGACATCATTCCACGTGTGGTTCGTTTAAACTCTCCACTTTATGAACTACATGTTCTTATTCTTGACCGTTCGGTTTAAGAAGCTCCAGCCACCTATAACACGGAAGCCACGAAACTTGAGGATATTCCTGTGGTCCGTGAATACCCGGATGTCTTTCCGGGTGATCTTCCGGGCATGCCACCCGAAAGAGATGTCGAGTTCAAGATCGAACTTGTACCTGAGACGACACCAATCTCACAGAGACCATACAAGATGGCTCCGAATGAGCTAGCTGAACTGAAGGAGCAGCTCAATGATTTACTGAAGAAGGTTTTCATTCGACCGAGTTCCTCGCCTTGAGGTGTGTGTGGACTACCGGCCTCTCAACGCCGTCACCATCAAGAATAAATATCCACTACCCTGCATCAATATATTATTCGATCAACTTGTGGGTGCGAGTGTATTTTCGAAGATGGATCTTCGCTCCGGATATTACCAAATCAAGATCCAAGCGGAAGATATTCCGAAGACGGCCTTCTCGACGAGATATGGGTTGTATAAATACCTCGTCATGTCCTTTGGTCTCACCAACGCCCCGGCACACTTCATGTATCTCATGAACTCAGTATTCATGCCGGAGTTGGACAAGTTTGTGATGGTGTTCATAGACGACATCTTGGTTTACTCCAAGTCTGAAGAAGAACACGCCAAACACTTGCATATCGTACTTCAACGATTGCGAGACCATAAGCTTTATGCCAAGTTCAGCAAGTGCGAGTTTTGGATCAGCCAAGTGTCGTTCCTTGGTCACATTATTTCTGCAGAAGGCATTGCAGTTGATCCAAGCAAGATTGAACAAATGCTGAAATGGAAGTCCCCCACATCAGTCCATGAAGTCAGGAGTTTCCTCGGGTTAGCAGGATATTATCGGAGATTCATACCAAATTCCTCCAACCTTGCTAAGCCGATGACTAAACTGTTGAAGAAGGGGATCAAATATGTTTGGAGCTCAGCTTGCGAAGAAGCTTTCCAAGCATTAGTGAAGCATCTTACAACAGCCCCGGTGTTAGCTCAACCGGATACAACCAAGTCCTTCGACGTATATTGTGATGCGTCTGGTATCGGGCTTGGCTGTGTATTGATGCAAGGAGGAAGAGTGATCGCCTATGGCTCACGTCAACTCCGTAACCACGAGCAGCACTATCCGACTCATGATCTCGAGCTTGCTGCTGTGGTATTGGCCTTGAAGATGTGGAGGCACTATTTGTTTGGGAACTTAGTGCACCTCTACACCGACCATAAAAGTCTGAAATATATATTCACTCAAAAGGAGTTAAATATGCGGCAACGGAGATGGCTAGAACTGATCAAAGACTATGACATCGAGATTCACTACCATCCCGGGAAGGCAAACGTGGTTGCCGATGCTTTAAGCCACAAATCTCATGTCAACAGTCTGTCCATCACCCCACTTGAAGAGGAGGAGCCAAGTCTGTACTTGGTTCCATATGGGGCATTGTATAATCTTGCTCTCGTCCCTACAATACGAGAGGAGATTATGGAAGCGCAGAAGAAAGACGTGAGAATGTCACATATTCGGAGAAGGATGAAGAATGGCGAAATGAAATGCTTCCGAAGAGATGATAATGGTACACTGGTTTAAAGACCATATAGTGGTACCCCGTGACATGAAGCTTCGGAGGAAAATCTTGGACGAAGCTCATTTGTCCAAGTATTCTATTCATCCGGGCAACAACAAGATGTACCAAGATCTGAAAACAAGGTTTTGGTGGACACGGATGAAAAGAGAAATCGCAAAGTACGTATCCGAATGTGATACATGTCGGCGGGTGAAAGCCGACCATATGCGTAAAGCCGTACAGCTGCAGCCGTTGAACATTCCGGCATGGAAGTGGGAGGGTATCAGCATGGACTTCATAGTTGGATTACCTCTCACGTCTCACAAACATGACTCGATTTGGGTGATAGTCGATCAACTAACCAAGTCGGCTCATTTCATTCCCGTACATATAAGTTACGTGGCCAAGCAATATGCGAAACTTTATATTGCAAGAATTTTATGCTTGCACGGTATTCCCCGCTCCATTATTTCAGATCGCGGTGCGCTGTTCGTCTCTCGGTTTTGGGAACAGCTGCACGCATCATTGGGGACCAAACTGATCCGAAGCTCCACGTATCACCCGCAGACGGATGGTCAAACTGAACAGGTGAATCAAGTGCTTGAAGACATGCTACGCGCTTGTGCCATCTACCACGACAAGAATTGGGATGATCATTTGCCGTTGGCGGAGTTTTCTTACAACAATGGCTATCAAGCTAGCATCAAGATGGCGCCGTATGAAGCTCTCTACGGCCGGAAATGTCGCACACCTCTCAACTGGTGTGAGTCCGGCGAGCGAGTCATCTACGGCATTGAACTTGTGAATGAAGCTGAAGAACGAGTGCGAGTGATACAAGCCAACCTCAAGGCTGCTCAATCTCGTCAGAAAAGCTATGCGGATAAAAGACGCCGTCCTCTCCACTTCGACATCGGGGACCATGTGTATGTCCGTGTGTCTCCGATGAAGGGAGTTCACCGTTTCGGGGTGAAGGGTAAACTTGCGCCGCGGTTCATTGGTCCGTTCGCCGTCATTGAAAAATACGGACCCGTGGCCTTTCGCTTGGATTTACCGGCGTCGCTCGCAGGTGTTCACAACGTCTTCCACATCTCTCAGCTGAGGAAGTGTCTCAAACCCTCCGCTGAAATTCGCACAGAAGACATAGAAGTTCTCCAACCGGACCTCACGTACACGGAGTATCCAGTCCGGATTATCGATGAAAAACTCGTGCCACAAGAAACCGGACCTTATGGTTCCATAAAGTCTTGTGGAGCAACCATACCGCTGAGGAGGCGACATGGGAAAGCGAGGACTATCTGCGAACGTATTATCCGAACTTGCTATCATCATATACCCTGTAAAGTTCTCTCCGCTTTGCATTTCTTTTCGAATCTCAGGACGAGATTCTTTTTAAGAGGGGAGGGATGTAAAATCCCCAAAAGTGGTAGCAAGAAAATTCTGCTCATGTGCACTTATGAGAAATGAGGAGAATTAAAACTTTGAATTATAATGGGGTAAGTTCAAAGTGAGGGTTTAGACTTCTCAAAACTTCCAAACATGGGGATCTAAATGCACAACTTGGATCTTCATAGTCCAAATATTCACCCTTCCAAATTTCAGCTCATTTGGAGGAGTTTCAATATTTGTTTGGGATTAAAAGGAAAAGCCCTCTAATCTGAATTTCAAATACAGTTTCAAATTCCAATTCCCTCAATTTGAAAAATGGGTTTCACAAATGTGTTTTCCACATTTGAATGAGCAGTCATGCCAAAAATTGGAAACTTTGGAGCTGATTTGCTATATTTTTGGGCAATACAAAGGGGAGAATTCAAACTCCTTTTCAAATTCAAATGATCAATTCCAATTCAAACTTTCACACCAGAATTTGAATTATTTGAATTCAGGGAGTTCAAACTATGACTTTGAGGTGAAGCAAAGCCTTTAAGTTTGAGTAGCTGTGGAGAAATATCAGTGGAAAAATTTACTGAGAAATGAGGAGATGGGTCCACTTTTCAGCCACACAAAGCAAAACAAACCGACTGTTTTCCCTCTCTCTCTGTTTCCCGGGCGATCACCGCGCGACAGCTCCCGGAAAGGCTCTCCACCCGACGTTCCCACCGAGCCACCGAGCTGCTTCCTCCAACGTCGGTTCCCTCGAGCGCTGAACGAGTGGTGGTCGAGTGCCTGTTAAAGCCTGTCCCTGTTGCCCGAGGACTTCACCGTTTTTGCTCGAGCGCTCACCGAGAACAGGCACACGCGCTGCCTCTTGCTCGCTGTTCAGCAGCCTTCCACCTCCCTAGCACCGGTTGAGCCACCCAGGAGCTGCGCCGGCGCCTCCTCAACGAGCTACACCGGTCCTCAGCTCATCCCCGAGCTCCCCTCGCTGTGCCCGAGCCGTTCTTCGCTGGAAGAAAGCAGAGCACCGTCGCCCTCACTGCTCCTCGCGTTCCAGCCGCTCCAACGCCTCTCCCGCACGTCCAACACCTCTCTAAGGTGCGCCAAGGTGTGTAGATCATGCTACCGCAGTCCCCTTGCCCTTCCCCGTCGCTGTCTCGCCGGAATTTGAGTTTTGGCGCCGGTACACGTGAAGAACCGCCCCAAACCAAAACTGTAAATTCATCCAACGTGGTTGATCATCGGTTCTACAATTCAAGCCACAGAGACTAGTGATCCTAGCGCCCTCCCACGCCAAATACCGCAGCAAACCATCCACCACACGCCCCGGGCGACGAGAAATCGCCGGCGGCGACAAAAACGGGTCGGTCCTCCTGTGAACCCTATTTTCCGGCCGTTTGCTGCAAGGTTTAGCTTGCGTTCCATGTTCCCCGATCGTTGGTGATGCTTTAGTGATGCGGACATCGCTACCGTTGATACAACCACAACACCAGCCCATTCACCACTCTCAGCAAATCAAGGTCCAATGACACGCGCTCGTGCACGTCAACTTAATTATCAGGTGCTTGGGAATTGATCCAGCTAGGAGGGATGGAGGGATTAATGCAATAAAGGCTGCTCCACCCGAGGGGAAATCTTGAGGCTGGGGCCATGTAATAAAGAGAGATTTAGACAAATAAGGAAAGAAATAAGGGAAATCTCGTCCAACTTTGCTGCTGGATGAAATTCCCTCTTTCTTCCCCCATTTAAAGATAGATGTGCTATAATAAGGAAAGAAATAGAGGGAATCATATCCTGCCTTGCTGCTGGATGGGTTTCTCTCTTTCTTTCCATATTAAATGATAGTCTATCACATAAAAAGGAAGTGAATAAGGGAGATCACGTCCTACCTTTGTTGCTGGACGAATTCCCCTCTTCCCTCCCCTGTTTAAGTAGTCCAAGAGCTCCTTGACAGGGCGGGTTTTGTTTTCTGTAAGTTTAGTCATTGCTACTTCCTTGTAATGCAAGTGTCGACGAGACCTTCCGATTACTTGAACCAGAACCCTAACTTTTTCACACCCGTGAGTGTTTGCTTGTTATCTTGTTCTTGCTTGTTCTTCGATTGCTTGCAGGTTCAAGGCTGTTCTTGGCACGGCAAGTACAGCAACAACAGGAGCCGGTGTAACTATCGCTAAGGCGCAACATCCTTGTGGTTGTTGTAGTCGGGTAGCACAACGTCGACCTCCACCCAAATCGTAGTTACCAGGAGACGGTGTAACTGTTGCTCAAGGCGCCACACCATTCTGGTTGTGGTAGTCGGGCAGCCAACGTCGGCCTCCACCAAATTCGTTCATTACCAACATCTCTCATCGAAAGATAGGGCGTCCCCCGTACCCATTGGGTTCATCAGGTGGTATCAGATTTTAGGTTGCTCGGTGAGAGATTTCCTTCTCCTTGTTCTTCATTTACATACAGTGACTTTTGCCTACAAAAGTTCGCTCTAAAAAAATCCTAAAAACACTTTGAGCCTTTTGCTTGACTACTTAGCTCTCGACTTGTTGAATTCACGGTTGCCTTTTTGTGTCAAGTTGCTGGTCCTAAGTTTTTCACCGCTAGAGTTTTGAGTTCGTGCCACTTTGTTTTCAGTCCATTTCCATTATCTACCCAAAGTTGAGAAAAAAGGCAAGTGCAAAAGAAAAGCTGCACGGATCAGCAAGAAAAAGGCACGTGCAAAAAGAAAAGCCGCACTGATTACAATCACAAAAAAAAGTTTCTAAGTACAAAAAAAGAAAGACAATTTGTGTAACATTTGTTTCATGTTTCGAAGTTCAACTTGTTGTTTTCAACGTTGTTGAAACACAACGGATCGGGCTGTTCGAACTTCCCTACCATAGTAATCCAACATCACGTGGAGTTACGGCTCACGTCTCTAGTAAGGTTTGAGTTAGGACCAGCACAATACCATCGTGGAAAGTTTATTCAATTTATTGTGACGAATGTGGTACTAGCTGTTCCTTTGCACAAATTGTGTCTAGCAGCCACCTACAGCTCCACAAAATTGTCTACGACACCATAAGGTTGTGCTGGCAGCCACCGTTTGTTGTTGTTCTTGCTGATTGCCAGCGCCTCCTGCATCGCATGGTAAGAACTTGTAAGACCTTGATTTCTTGCTAGTGAGGAATTGTGCTGCTGTCCTACCACCTCTTAGCAACTGTTAGGATTAATCTGCTTGCTGTTGTATTTCCTTTCTTTACTAACCATGTCAGCTGATGCGAATAAGACATCTCTACATTCACCACGTACGAGGGGCATCATTCAACATTTCGAATGCCAAGTAAAGCTACACACAGATGCTCTCAATGAGGATATTCAAGTCACCAATGAACGTATTGGTCAATTAGAGTCGACGCAGATTTGCACCAACACCAAACTGACCACATTAGAAAGCACTGCTGGGGCTATTAACACTTCTCTTGCAGCAATCATTGAGCGATTGGAGAGGATGGAACAGGTTGGACGCGAAGAGAGGCAAAGACATGTTGATGACAGCCACGACTCCGTTGGCAGTGCTGCAAGATATGACGAGGCGGAGTATTCGGCGGATACCGAGCTTGATGATGGACCTTTCAGGTATCGACAGTAGCCACATCGCGACCATCGTGGTATGGGTGGTCGAGCTCAACGACGCGAGGTACGTGACAATGACGATTCCCTACGCAGCATTAAATTCTCCATACCACCTTTTGATGGTAAATATGATCCGGATGCATATCTGTCTTAATAATTGTCAGTAGATCAAAAATTTGCATGCCATGATTTCCCTGGTGATAAAAAGGTTAGAGCTGCCACTAGTGAATTCACTGACTTTGCTTCTGTTTGGTGGCATGAATATCAAACTAAAAATCCAGCTATCGTACCACAAATTTGGAATGCTTTGAAACGAATCATGCGTCATCATTTTGTTCCTTCCTATCATGCTCGTGACCTGTTGCATAAATTACAACAACTTAGGCAAGGCAACAAATCTGTTGAGGAATACTATCAAGAACTTCAAATAGGCATGATGCGTTGTGGCCTAGTTGAAAATGAAGAGGCTGCAATGGCTAGGTTTATGGGTGGTTTAACAAGAGAAATTCAGAACATATTGGCTTATAAGGAATACACTAACGTCACTCGATTATTCCATCTTGCTTGTAAGGCTGAAAGAGAAGTGCAGGGACGACGTACAAGAACTAACATTTCTGCAGGTCGAACTACCTCATGGCAGTTCCGCTCAAGTGCTGCTGATACTAAGCATGATTCTCCAGACGATGCTTCCAATGGGTTGCCCAGGACTACATCAAAATCAGCACCTTCGCGTGCAATCGAGACAACAAAAGGATCCACCCAAGTTGCAGGCAACACTTCTTCTTCCATTGCTTCTACCGGGAGAACAAAAGACATTCAATGCCTCCAGTGCAAGGGTTTTGGGCACCTACGAAGGGACTGCCCAAGCAAGCGTGTGCTGGTTGTACGAGAAAATGGTGAGTACTCATCCGCTAGTGATTTAGATAATGAAACATATGCCATGCTTGCTGCACAAGAAGCAGGAAAGAAGAATGATGATGAAGAGCACATTGGGGCTGATCATGCTGCCCACTATGAGAGTCTTGTTGTGAGGCGTGTCTTGAGTGCCCAAATGATCAAAGCTGAACAGAACCAGCGACACAATCTATTCCAAACTAAGTGTGTAGTTTTGGAACGATCGTGTCGCATTATTATTGATGCAGGAAGCTGCAACAATTTAGCAAGTGCTACCATGGTAGAAAAGCTTGGGATGACAACACTTCCACATCCACATCCCTACTACATCCAATGGTTCAACGACAGTGGTAAGCTTAAGGTAACACGTCTGGTTCGTGTCGAATTTGCAATTGGTTCCTACCATGATGACATTGATTGTGATGTGGTACCTATGCAAGCTTGTTCTATTCTATTTGGTCGACCTTGGCAATTTGATAAAGATACATTACATCATGGTAAATCAAATCAATACTCTTTCATGCATCATGAGAAGAAACTTGTTTTGCACCCGATGTCCCCTGATGCTATTTTGAAGGATGACATTGCTAGAGCTTGCAAAGAGAAAAATAAGAAATCTGCTGAAAATGAAAATTCAGATGTCGTGAAGAAATCGGTACAACCTAAGACTGACAATTCCAAATCTGCTCATATGAAGAAGAATGAAATAAAATTAAAGAGTGCTTGTTTTTTGCTTCCAAATCTGATTTGTTTGAATTAAAAAGTGATACTGCAATCTGCTATGTGTTTGTTTGCAAAGAAGCTTTGTTCTCACTTCACGACACACCATGTGCTTTGCCTCCTTCTATCACTAAGGTTTTGCAGGAATACGCTGATGTGTTTCCACAAGAGGTACCAGTCGGGCTGCCACCATGAGAGAGATTGAGCATCAGATTGACCTCATCCCTGGGGCTTCTTTGCCCAACCGAGCACCATACAGGACCAATCCGGAGGAGACTAAGGAGATTCAGCGGCAAGTACAGAAATTACTCGATAAAGGTTATGTGCGTGAGTCACTTAGTCCTTGCTCCGTTCCTGTCCTTTTGGTCCCAAAGAAAGATGGATCATGGCGCATGTGTGTAGATTGTCGAGCAATTAATAACATTACCATTAGATATCGTCATCCTATTCCTAGGTTAGATGATATGCTTGATGAACTTAGTGGCTCGATGATTTTCTCTAGAATTGATTTGCGTAGTAGATACCATCAAATTCGCATGAAGCTAAGTGATGAATGGAAAACAATGTTTAAAACAAAGTTTGGTTTGTATGAGTGGTTAGCCATGCCTTTTGGTCTCACAAATGCACCTAGCACTTTCATGAGATTAATGAATGAGGTTTTACGTGCTTTCATTGGAAGATTTGTGGTAGTATATTTCGATGACATCTTGATCTATAGCGCATCTCTCGAAGTTCATCTTGATCATCTCCGTGCTGTTTTCAATGCTTTACGTGATGCACGCTTACTTGGTAACATTGATAAGTGCACCTTTTGCACGGATCGAGTTTCTTTTCTTGGCTATGTTGTGACACCACAGGGAATTGAAGTTGATCAAGCCAAGGTGGAGGCGATACACAGCTAGCCGACTCCTACCACGGTCACACAAGTATGAAGCTTTCTCGGACTTGCTGGATTCTATCGTCGTTTTGTGAAAGACTTCAGCACCATAGCAGGCCCACTGCATGAGCTTACAAAGAAGGGTGCTCCATTCACATGGGGCAAGGCGCAAGAGGCTGCATTTGCAACTTTGAAGAATAGGTTAACTCATACACCCCTTCTCCAATTACCAGATTTCAGTAAGACTTTTGAATTGGAATGTGATGCTAGTGGTATTGGATTGGGAGGTGTCTTGCTGCAAGAGGAGAAACCTATTGCTTATTTTAGCGAGAAACTGAATGGGCCTAGTCTGAACTATTCCACTTATGATAAAGAATTATATGCACTAGTACGAACTTTGGAAACATGGCAACATTATTTATGGCCTAAAGAATTTGTTATACATTCTGATCATTAATCTTTGAAGCACATTAAGAACCAAACTAATATGAACCGTAGGCATGCCAAGTGGGTAAAATTCATTGAGTCCTTTCCTTATGTCATCAAACATAACAAAGGAAAAGATAATGTCATTGCTGATGCCTTATCTCGCCGTTACAATATGTTGTCCCAACTTGATTTTAAGATTTTTGGCTTGTAAACAATTAAAGAACAATATGCTTTTAATGCTGATTTCAAAGATGTGCTGCTGCAATGTAAAGAAGGAAAAACATGGAACAAGTTTGTTCTAACTAATGGTTTTGTGTTTCGAACTAACAAATTGTGCATTCCAGCTGGTTCTGTGCGTATCTTACTATTGCAGGAAGCACATGGTGGAAGATTGATGGGACACTTTGGTGTTGTAACACCCCAAAAATCTTGTTAAGACCCTAAATCCTGTTAAGAGGGGAATTCAAAAATTTTTGGACGTGTTGCATGTTTTGCAACAATTTAAATTCAAACTGGAATTCAATTTAAACTCAAAACAGAAAAGAAATAGAAAAAGAAAAAGGGAAATAGAAAGCAGCCGCGCGCGCCCCCTTCCTCCCACTGACAGGCGGGGCCCGCCAGCCCTTCTTCTACCTCGCGCCCGCGATCGGCCGGACTCTCTCTCACCCGGAATCCAAAACGACCCGGATTTCTGCGTATCCCAGCCGAATTTTGCTCGTGGGCGACGCAAACTCGATCACAACCGAACGCCGCCCTTCCCCCGTCTATAAAAACCCCGGCCTCGTACCATTTTTCTCACGCGATCTGCTGTTTTTACTCCGGTGAGAACCCGAGTCTTCTCCGGCGAATTCTGGCCGATCTAAGCTCAGAAATTCCGATCCAACTCGCTAGTCTTGATCCACCGCCTCCGGGGAACCCTGCAGGTGCAGAAAACTCGGTGACTTGCGGTTCAAACACAGCGCCGACGAGCCTCGCCGTGGTTTCACTTCGGACCTCGTCGCCGACCGCCTTCCAGGACCTCCGAGCTCAAGAAAACCCCCGAGGTGAGATCCCCGACCTCCCCTCCACCGATCTATGCCATAAAATCACAGTTCTAGGAAGAATTCTCGAAGATCCGAAAATCTCCGGTGAGATCGCCGCTTCCCGCCGCCGTGCGCCGCCGGGCAGCGCCGCCCGCGCTCGATCAGAGCGACGTGGCCGCTTGTGCGGCGTCTATTTTAAATCGCACGGTAGACTTTAAATCCCCGCGTACCGGTTCGGCGTTATAATCTCGGCCGTCTGTTTTGAATCGGACGGTCCACGTCAGCCCCGCATTATAAAGACTGGAAATCTTACGTGCTACCCCCTGGGGTTCTCGGGAAATAAGAGCTAGCCCCGAAAACTTCTGATCTAGCCCCTGGAACTTCAGAAAATCATGTAAATTCATTTAAAAATCAGTTTTAGCCCCTGGACTTAATAAAAATTAGGAAAAACTCCTCTGTTATGTATAGCTAGACCCCTGAAATTTTTTAAAATAATATTATAGACCCTGTAGTGGGGTGATTTTACCTTTTTAGCCATGTTTAATATTTAATTTAGGAAATTGAATATGTGGCTAGTGTTTAAAATTTAAAAAGTGGGACAAACATATTGTCAAAATTAAATTAAAAACTTTCTCAGTATTTAGAAAACTTTGGAGTGAGATAAAAATATATTTTGAGCTGAAATGAATCTGTTTAATTTATTATTCACATTTAGGGACATATTTTTAAGTAAAGAATAGTTCTGGAAAATAGGGAAAATAATTGTAAAATAGTTTACATCAGAGGAAAAGGTCAAAAATATATTAGTAAATATTTTAGATCAGAACCTATTCTGTTTAGATGATGTGTCTTGTTATTTTTATAATAAAGTTCACATTTAGGCATAGGAAATAAATCTGAAAATATAGCAACTAGTAAATGATAAATGGAGTTCTAAAATCCAAAGAATTCAGTTTAGGGTTGGTAGAAATTATGAAGACACATATGGAGAAGGAAAATACCTTTCATGCATACTTGGTAGCTAAAAGGTGTAGTAATTGAATATAAGGAATTTATTTAAATTGGAAACTCATATATATAGTATGTAAGTATAAATGTGAACACAAAAGTAGGAATCAAATACACATGGTTAAAAGTGCATGCAAGCCACAAATCCACACATATAGAGTAACCACAACACATATAATGGTGAATGACATTCATAAATATGAATGTGTGGTTTGTATGAAGTGGAAGTGTGAACTATGTCTTATGGATTATTGTTTTTCTTTTGCTATGTGTGATGGTATGATGTAGAACCTGCTTAAGAGCAAGTTATTCCTTTCCAAGAACAGGACTACCCATTTCAAGAGCAGCAGGAAGGAGGCAAGTGTCCTTGACCACTTTGATCCTATACTAGGATGTGTAGATAGAATTATTTGCATTGTCAAATGAAATATAAAACCCATGCTAGGAAGTTTCCCTAGAATTGCATTACCTTGTTTCCTTGTAGCTTGGGTTGGGATTTATTTTATCATGTCATTTATTATTATGCATATGCTTAGCCATGCTTAGAATGGAATATTTGGGATATGAGACCATCAGTTTATTTTACCATACTTTTGAATGAGATATTGTAAGTTATGTAGAGGTAGGAATCAAGGCAAGTTGGATGTTTTGGTTGTGTGCTGGGTGCACGAGAGTCGGGTTTGTGTTTAGTACTTGCCTGGATTCTAAGGATCGGTTTATGGAGCATGTAACCTGGCTTTACCGTGCCAACCACATGCTGAGATGGGGCAGCTTGGCCAATTAATTAGGTGTATCCCCGGCGTAGTATGGGTGTGTTGGATGGTGCGGGGAGTAGGTGTCAGCTGGACTACCATATGAACCGCAAGGCTCAAGATGGGGCCACTGCAGCAGAGTTGGAGCCTCTTGTATGCTGTTAAGGGTGAAACCTCAGTGGGCCCACGCTCGTCGGGAATCCCTTTGTAAAGGCTTCGTAGTGATCTCCTGGCTACACACCTGGGAAGTGTGAATGTGGTTCGTAGCCACTAGCATAATGGAGGTTCTTTTAGTCCACCCGGCAACGGGGGATGAAATCACTACATGTGGGTACAGTGGTGCAAACTCTGCAGAGCCAAAACTGTCATGACAGCCGTGCTCACGGTCAAGAGCGGCTTGGACTTATTCATGATTAGAGGATTGATGGTTTTAGAAGTTGTGGATGTTAAGCGGGGAGCTTAACATTGGAAATGATGTTATGGTTATTTGATTATGATGATGGAATGGGAGATTGGGACCATTTCAACTGTGTAGTAATGTAGGTGCTTAATAAGCTAAGGTAATAGGTATTAATTGCGTAGTGCTTTAACCATGAGTTCAACCTCCCCTTGTTCTAGCCATGCATGACATAACTTTCCCACACTTGCTGAGTACCATCGGTACTCAACCTTGCATATTTTGTTGGTCTATATTGCTGCTCAGGTCAAGATAATGAGGTGGTGTATAATGACCAAGACTTTGGACCCGAAGAAGGTTTCTAGGTTCATAGAGACCCCCGGGCAACGCCTGTGACGGAGCCCTCAAGAATAATATTCCGCTGCTAGTTTATTTACTTGTGATGAACTTATTATTGTCCATCGAGACATTTGTTATGTAAGACTTATTTATATTCGACATCTGGCTTGTAATAAATGATGCTTCACTATTTGTAATCACATGTATGAGAAAATGATCCTAGCATACATGTGTTATTCACTTGGTTGTTCTTCGGAAAAACCGGGTGTGACAGAAGTGGTATCAGAGCCAAGGTTGCCCGTAGGAACGTGGACTAGGTAGAAATGGACGTATTTAAGGGCCTTATTTTCTTAAAAACTATTTTTACAAGGTGTGTGTTGAAAAGTGTTATTCAATAAGTCACTTTCTCCATCTTACCCCAATTTTCATTCAAAATAGGATTTTTGTTTAAAAGTTTATCTAACCTAAGTTTAAATGCTTTTTGTTTTAGATGGTTCGCATGATTCGCACCGCTCGCAAGTCCACAGGAGGGAGAGTTCCCGTAGTTGCCCTTGCCGAAAGAGAGGAGAGCCGTCCGGTGACGTACCTTTCCTACGGATTGGCAGTAGGAGGCTTGTTGCGCCGTCTTCGACGTATGCTCGAAGCCGCCGGCAATACGGGCAAGCTAATCATCCACTATAATTCCACCAGGACCATCCGTGAGAAGAGGGAAGAATGGAGTTCAGAGATGAGGATTATACACGAAAATCAGCTGCTTAAGATCCACCGCTCTCCAGCATGTAGAGCGACACAGGTCGATGCGGAGAAGGATGTCACCTGGGAGGCCATCACCTGCCAGAGTCACATCTATCGTCGACACCTGGACAGGACTGAGTACATGTATGTCCTCCAGCGTGAGAGTGGTACCACGGAGTACAAGTATCCGCCAGTGCAGCAAGTGACTTTCCATGAGCACATGGACTTGTGCTTGGAGGATGCTGCTATGCTCAGCACTCGACTGCAGGTGTGTCAGCAAGAACTTCAGGATGTTCGGGACACCCTGAAGGAAACGGAGGCATTGCTGCGAGCCTGCTTGAGGGCGAGAGAAAGAGGAGATGGGAATGAACTGTGTGTCACCGTGAATGATACATGGACTCCTGACTCCCCAGATCGCCGAGCGATCAGGCGTCGTCGCGCTTCTCCACCAGCAGCCTCCCCACCCAAAGCAGAGTCAGAAGGCAGCCGAAATGATGAGGAAGATCCCGAGGAGCCAGCTCAAGAAAACGAGTAGGGTAGAGTCCTTCCCTTAGTTAGCAAGATGTCGAATAGTCGAGTCGTTACGTTAAGTTAATGGTGTGTTAATGCTTGGTGTGTGACGTGAGTTGTGGAAGCCATGAGCAATTGTCCACGGCCTCGTCTTTAGATTATTTTGCTTTGGTGTGTGAACCCACATGAAATAATATTGCATCTATTTTTATGTGAGAAATAAACCCTCAGAAAAGTATAACAAAGCCTCAACACTTCAAAAGTACAAACAAATGAAAGTAGTAAGATGATACTAAATGCTTTCAAATTAGCATTGGTTGATTCTGCCAGATGGCCAGAAGAGGAAAAGGACGTGCTGCCAACCCCGCCAACAACAACGATGAGGCATGCAACCCTCATCTTTCTGGAGACCAGGACCGGGGTGGTCGCCGTGAAGGAGTTGATCCCCTCCACCAAATGCTGGAGAATCAGAATCAGCTCATCCAGAACTTGACTCAAGTGGTGGCCAACTTGCATCAAGTTCCACCTCCACAAGCTGCACCACACCAACCAAGGTTGAGTGAGTTTCTAGGAACTCAACCTCCAAAGTTTGCAAGTGCCGCTGAACCTCTGGAGGCAGATGATTGGCTAAAGACCATTGAAAGCAAGATGAGGATCATACAGTGCCAAGGGTATGAGAGGGTGCTGTTTGCCTCTCATCAGTTACATGGACCTGCTGCTGATTGGTGGACCGCCTACGCGGCTGCCCATCATGACCCTGAGAACATCACTTGGGAAGAGTTCAAGCGTAGCTTCCGCAACCATTATATCCCAAGAGGTGAACTCAAAAACAAGAGGAAGGAGTTCTTGGGACTGCAGCAGGGAAACATGACGGTGAGGGAATAGCTCACTAAATTTACTCAATTCTCCCGTTATGCCCCACGAGACATAGAGACTGATGAGCAGAAACAAGATTGTTTCGTGAAAGGGCTTACCGCAGAAATGCAGTGTGCAATGTCCTCAAATGAGTATGAAAGCTTCCAAAAGATGGTGGACAGAGCATTTGTGGTGGAAAGCAAGCTGAAGGCCTTGGAAAATGAGAACAAGAGGAAGGTCGGGTGGTCACACCAAGCCTCAGGGAGCAACACCCGCCCACGTCTGATGCAGCAACCTGCAGGGCAGACGAACCGTGCTGGGGTACCCTACTCAGCACCAAGAGGGTACAACCCGAACTACAGGCCTCCGGCAGCACCAGCACAGCCGCAACGTCAGTTTGTACAGCATGCTCGCCCCGCATATCCACCTCGACCAGCAGTGCAAGGACCCCCAAACCAACCCCAAGACAACAAAGGTCAGGCACCTAAGGTTGGGGTGCAATGTTTTAGCTGTGGTGAAGTGGGGCACTACGCCCATAAGTGCCCAAAGAAGAAGCCCACGCAGCCATAACAGCAGAATATAATGAGAGGACGGGTGAACCACGTCACTATGGAGGAAGCACAAGAGGCACCCGACGTGGTAGTTGGTATGTTTCCTGCCAATTTACACATTGCAACCCTGTTGTTTGATTCTGGTGCTACCCACTCGTTCATTGCTCAAGGGTTTGTTAAGAAGCATGACCTAGCAACAACACAAATGAACCATATGCTAGCTGTAAACTCTCCAGGTGGAGAAATAAGGACAAGACAAGTGTGTCCCAAAGTGAACCTAGACATTAATGGGGTAGTATTTACTGCTAACCTCATAGTGATAGATTCACAAGGGATAGATATTATTTTGGATATGGATTGGTTGACCAAACATAAATGAATCATCTATTGTTCGACCAGAACGGTGGAACTAACTCACCCTAGTGGCACAAGAGTAAAGTTCATAACAATACACGAGCCTAGGAGGGACATTAAATTAAATCAAGTTGAGGTGAAAGTTGAGGAGATCAGGACCATCAGGGAATATCCAGATATTTTTCCGGAGGATTTGCCAGGTATGCCTCCCGATCGTGAAGTGGAATTCGCAATTGAGCTAATGCCTAGAACAGCCCCGATATACGAGAGACCTTATCGGATGGACTCCAAGCAGCTAGAAGAACTCAAGGATCATTTGAGAGAATTGACGGAGAAGGGGTATATTCGCCCTAGTTCCTCACCATGGGGAGCTCCGGTGATATTTGTGCCCAAGAAGGACGAAACCCAAAGGTTATGTGTGGATTACCGTGCCTTGAATGAGGTAACCATCAAGAACAAGTACCCATTACCCCGCATTGAAGACTTGTTTGATCAGTTGAGGGGAGCTTGTGTGTTCTCGAAAATTGATCTCAGGTCGGGATACCACCAACTCAAGATAAGGCAATCTGATATTCTCAAGACAGCTTTCGTATCTCGGTACGGACTGTATGAATACACTGTCATGCCTTTCGGGCTAACTAATGCCCCGGCATACTTCATGTATCTCATGAACAAGGTATTCATGGAATATCTGGACAAATTTGTGGTGGTTTTCATAGATGACATTCTCATCTTCTCCAAAGATGAAGAAGAACATGAGAAACATCTAAGGTTGGTGTTGCAGAGGCTAAGAGAACACCAACTATATGCTAAGTTGAGCAAGTGTGAGTTTTGGCTGAAGAGGGTTCCCTTCTTAGGACATATAATCTCGAAGGGAGGAATCTCCGTGGATCCTGCTAAAATCGAGGATATACAGAAGTGGAAGACCCCTGAAAATGTCGGGGAAGTTCGAAACTTCTTGGGATTGGCTGGATACTATCGACGGTTTATTGAGGGATTCTCCAAGATCTCGAGACCTCTCACCAAACTGTTGGAGAAGGGAATCACATTCACATGGACGCCACAGTGCGAGACGAGTTTTCAGGAGCTAAAGAAAAGATTGACAACAACCCCAGTGTTGGTTATGCCAGATATGCAGAAAAATTTCACTGTGTACTGCGATGCCTCTGGAAACGGGTCGGGATGTGTTCTCATGCAAGAAGGGCGTGTCGTGGCATATGCATCCCGGCAGCTTCGGAAGCACGAGAAAAACTATCCTACACATGACTTAGAACTAGCCGCAGTGGTACACGCGTTGAAAATTTGGCGGCACTATTTGATGGGGAAGAGGACCGAGATATATACGGATCATAAGAGTTTGAAGTACATTTTCACACAGCCAGACCTCAACCTCAGACAAAGGAGATGGTTAGAGCTAATCAATGACTTTGATGTGGGCATCAACTATCATCCTGGGAAAGTAAACGTCGTGGCCGATGCTTTGAGTCGGAAAGTGCAGATCAATAAGTTGAGCTTGAAGGACATGCCTGCAGAATTGAAAGACGAGGTTGTAACGCTCAATCTATGCTTGGTAAATAGTGGTGAAGCCATCGCCATGGAAGTGGACTCCACACTCGAGCGAGACATCCGCGAGGGTCAAAAGAATGACGAGAAGATACAAGAGATCAGATAACTCATCAAGGAAAATAAAGCTCCTGGTTTTAGAGAGGATGAACAAGGAACGGTGTGGCACGGGAAAAGAATCTGTGTGCCAGAAGTAAAGGAGATCCGTGAATTGATTCTGAAGGAGGCTCATGATTCTGACTATTCCATTCATCCTGGGAGTACGAAGATGTACCAGGACCTCAAGAGCAGGTATTGGTGGTATGGTATGAAGCGAGATGTCGCGGAACATTTGCCCTATGTGACACATGTCAGTTGGTGAAAGCAGAACATCAACGACCCGCGGGATTATTGCAACCACTCAAAGTGCCTGAATGGAAATGGGAAGAAATCGGTATGGATTTCATAGTAGGACTGCCTAGGACCCAATCAGGATATGATTCGATATGTGTCGTCATTGACAGGCTAACTAAGGTAGCTCATTTCATCCCCGTGAAAGAAAGCTACAGCGGATCCAAATTGGCAGAGTTGTACATGTCAAGGATCGTGTGTTACCATGGAGTGCCAAAGAAGATAGTGTCGGATCGAGGGACACAGTTCACCTCAAGGTTCTGGCAGAAGTTGCATGAAACCATGGGAACCCATCTGAATTTTAGCTCTGCCTATCATCCCCAAACTGACAGGCAGACGGAAAGGACCAATCAGATTCTTGAGGATATGCTGAGAGCGTGTGCACTCAAAAACAATAGGAGTTGGGACAAGAACTTACCGTATGCGGAGTTTTCCTATACAACAGCTATCAAGCTAGTATGAAGATGTCACCGTTTGAAGCCTTGTACGGGAGGAAGTGCAGAACTCCCCTATTTTGGAACCAAACGGGGGAAAGTAAAGTGTTTGGTCCAGAAGTACTACAAGAAGCCGAAGCGAAGGTGAGGGAAATTCGCAACAATTTGAGGATAGCACAGACACGCCAAAAGAGTTATGCCGATGTACGAAGAAGAGAGCTCGTTTTCAACATGGGAGACTATGTCTATCTCAAGGTGTCCCCTATCAGAGGACTTCGTCGGTTCAAGGTGAAAGGGAAGTTGTCACCTCGATATATCGGACCCTTTCAAGTTCTGGAAAGGAAAGGCGAAGTGGCGTATCAACTAGAGTTACCGGCTCGTCTATCGGATGTGCACGATGTATTCCATGTGTCACAACTCAAGAAATGCCTGAGGACCCCTGAAGAGGTGTTACCCATGAATGAAGTGGACGTAGCTGAGGATTTGTCTTATGCCGAGCAACCATACAAGATTTTAGAGACAATGGAACGCCTCACCAGAAATAAAAGAATCCGTATGTGCAAGGTGTAGTGGAAGCATCACTCATAAGAGGAAGCCACCTGGGAGCGGGAAGATGAGCTCAAGGCACAATTTCCGGAATTGTTTTCTTAGAACCCCAATCTCGAGGACGAGATTTCTTTTAAGGGGGGTAGAGCTGTAACACCCCAAAAATCTTGTTAAGACCCTAAATCCTGTTAAGAGGGGAATTTAAAATTTTTTGGACGTGTTGCATGTTTTGCAACAATTTAAATTCAAACTGGAATTCAATTTAAACTCAAAACATAAAAGAAATAGAAAAGGAAAATAGAAAAAAAACTGGCCAGTGGGCCGAAACCCACCAGCCGGTCCATTTATTCCCGCGCCAGCCGCAGCCGCGCGCGCCCCCTTCCTCCCACTGACAGGCGGGGCCCGCCCGCGCCCACGATCGGCCGGACTCTCTCTCACCCCGAATCCAAACCGACCCGGATTTCTGCGTATCCCAGCCGAATTTTGCTCGTGGGCGACGCAAACTCGATCACAACCGAACGCCGCCCTTCCCCCGTCTATAAAAACCCCGGCCTCGTCCCGTTTTTCTCACGCGATCTGCTGTTTTCACTCCGGTGAGAACCCGAGACTTCTCCGGCGAATTTTGGCCGATCTAAGCTCGGAAATTCCGATCCAACTCGCTAGTCTTGATCCACCGCCTCCGGGGAACCCTGCAGGTGCAGAAAACTCGGTGACTTGCGGTTCAAACACAGCGCCGACGAGCCTCGCCGTGGTTTCACTTCGGACCTTGTCGCCGACCGCCTTCTAGGACCTCCGAGCTCAAGAAAAACCCCGAGGTGAGATCCCCGACCTCCCCTCCACCGATCTATGCCATAAAATCACAGTTCTAGGAAGAATTCTCGAAGATCCGAAAATCTCCGGCGAGATCGCCGCTTCCCGCCGCCGTGCGCCGCCGGGCAGCGCCGCTCGCGCTCGATCAGAGCGACGTGGCCGCTTGTGCGCCGTCTATTTTAAATCACACGGTAGACTTTAAATCCCCACGTACCGGTTCGGCGTTATAATCTCGGCCGTCTGTTTTAAATCGGGTGGTCCACGTCAGCCCCGCGTTATAAAGACTGGAAATCTTACGTGCTACCCCCTGGGGTTCTCGGGAAATAAGAGATAGCCCTGAAAACTTCTGATCTAGCACCTGGAACTTCAGAAAATCATGTAAATTCATTTAAAAGTCAGTTTTAGCCCCTGAACTTAATAACAATTAGGAAAAACTCCTCTGTTATGTATAGCTAGACCCCTGAAAATTTTTAAAATAATATTATAGACCCTGTAGTGGGGTGAGTTTACCTTTTTAGCCCTGTTTAATATTTAATTTAGGAAATTGAATATGTGGCTAGTGTTTAAAATTTTAAAAGTGGGACAAACATATTGTCAAAATTAAATTAAAAACTTTCTCAGTATTTAGAAAACTTTGGAGTGAGATAAAAATATATTTTAGGCTGAAATGAATCTGTTTAATTTATTATTCACATTTAGGGACACATTTTTAAGTAAAGAATAGTTCTGGAAAATAGGGAAAATAATTGTAAAATAGTTTACATCAGAGGAAAAGGTCAAAAATATATTAGTAAATATTTTAGATCAGAACCTATTCTGTTTAGATGATGTGTCTTGTTATTTTCATAATAAAGTTCACATTTAGGCATAGAAAATAAATCTGAAAATATAGCAACTAGTAAATGATACGTGGAGTTCTAAAATCCAAAGAATTCAGTTTAGGGTTGGTAGAAATTATGAAGACACATATGGAGAAGGAAAATACCTTTCATGCATACTTGGTAGCTAAAAGGTGTACTAATTGAATATAAGGAATTTATTTAAATTGGAAACTCATATATATAGTATGTAAGTATAAATGTGAACACAAAAGTAGGAATCAAATACACATGGTTAAAAGTGCATGCAAGTCACAAATCAACACACATAGAGTAACCACAACACATATAATGGTGAATGACTTTCATAAATATGAATGTGTGGTTTGTATGAAGTGGAAGTGTGAACTATGTCTTATGGATTGTTGTTTTTCTTTTGCTATGTGTGATGGTATGATGTAGAACCTGCTCAAGAGCAAGTTATTCCTTTCCAAGATCAGGACTACCCATTTCAAGAGCAGCAGGAAGGAGGCAAGTGTCCTTGGCCACTTTGATCCTATACTAGGATGTGTAGATAGAATTATTTGCATTGTCAAATGAAATATGAAACCCATGCTAGGAAGTTTCCCTAGAATTGTATTACCTTGTTTCCTTGTAGCTTGGGTTGGGATTTATTTTATCATGTCATTTATTATTATGCATATGCTTAGCCATGCTTAGAATAGGATATTTGGGATATGAGACCATCAGTTTATTTTACCATACTCTTGAATGAGATATTGTGAGTTATGTAGAGGCAGGGATCAAGGCAAGTTGGATGTTTTAGTTGTGTGCTGGGTGCACGAGACTCGGGTTTGTGTTTAGTACTTGCCTGGATCCTAAGGACCGGTTCATGGAGCATGTAACCGGGCTTTACCGTGCCAACCACATGCTGAGATGGGGCAGCTTGGCCAATTAATTAGGTGTATCCCCGACGTAGTATGGGTGTGTTGGATGGTGCGGGGAGTAGGTGTCAGCTGGACTACCATATGAACCGCAAGGCTCAAGAGGGGGGCCACTGCAGCGGGGTTGGAGCCTCTTGTATGCTGTTAGGGGTGAAACCTCAGTGGGCCCACGCTCGTCGGGAATCCCTTTGTAAAGGCTTCGTAGTGATCTCCTGGCTACACACCTGGGAAGTGTGAATGTGGTTCGTAGCCACTAGCATAATGGAGGTTCTTTTAGTCCACCCGGCAACGGGGGATGAAATCACTACATGTGGGTACAGTGGTGCAAACTCTGCAGTGTTAAAACTGTCATGACAGCCTTGCTCATGGTCAAGAGCGGCTTGGACTTATTCATGATTAGAGGATTAATGGTTTTGGAAGTTGTGGATGTTAAGCGGAGAGCTTAACATTGGAAATGATGTTATGGTTATTTGATTATGATGATGGGATGGGAGATTGGGACCATTTCATCTGTGTAGTAATGTAGGTGCTTAATAAGCTAAGGTAATAGGTATTAATTACGTAGTGCTTTAACCATGAGTTCAAACTCCCCTTGTTCTAGCCATGCATGACATAACTTTCCCACACTTGCTGAGTACCATCGGTACTCAACCTTGTATATTTTGTTAGTTTATATTGTTGCTCAGGTCAAGATAATGAGGTGGTGTATAATGACCAAGACTTTGGACCTGAAGAAGGTTTCTAGGTTCATGGAGACCCCCGGGCAACGCTTGTGACGGAGCCCTCAAGAATAATATTCCGCTGCTAGTTTATTTACTTGTGATGAACTTATTATTGTCCATCGAGACATTTGCTATGTAAGACTTATTTATATTCGACACCTGGCTTGTAATAAATGATGCTTCACTATTTGTCATCACATGTATAAAAAAATGATGCTGGCATACATGTGCTATTCACTTGGTTGTTCTTCGGAAAAACCGGGTGTGACAGGTGTCAAGAAGACGGAAGACATCTTAGCAAGCCATTTCTTTTGGCCAAAGATGAGAAGAGATGTGGAGCGGTTTGTTGCTCGTTGCACCACCTGTCAAAAAGCTAAGTCCCGTCTTAATCCACATGGTTTATACATGCCTCTTCCTGTTCCTTGTGCTCCATGGGAGGATGTTTCTATGGATTTTGTTTTAGAATTGCCTAGAACAAAGAAGGGGAGGGATAGTATTTTTGTTGTTGTCGACAGATTTTCTAAAATGGCACATTTCATACCATGCCACAAAACTGATGATGCTACCCATATTGCTGATTTGTTCTTTCGAGAAGTTGTTCGTTTGCATAGGGTCCCAAACACTATTGTTTCAGATAGAGATGCCAAATTTCTTAGTCATTTTTGGAAAATCTTATGGGCAAAGTTGGTAGTTTATCTATCATGCTAAGGGCTGTTCTGAAACATAACATCAAATTATGGGAAGAATGTTTGCCTCATATTGAATTTGCTTACAATTGTTCGCTGCATTCTACTACTAAATTGTGCCCTTTTCAGATTGTATATGGTTTTATTCCTCGTGCTCTTATTGATCTTTTGGCTCTGCCACCTTCAGAGAAATTGAATTTTGATGCTTCTCGCCGTGCTGAATTAATCCTTAAAATGCATGAGCAAACTAAAGCAAACATTGAGAGCATGAACGCTAAGTATCAACAAGCCGGTAGCAAGGGTAGGAAGCATGTTACTTTTGAAACTGGTGATTTGGTTTGTGTGCATTTGAGAAAGGATAGATTTCCTGATTTGAAAAAATCTAAATTACTACCTAGAGCTGCTGGACCCTTCAAAGTGCTTCGAAAAATTAATGATAATGCATATGAAATTGAGTTGCCTGCACATTTTGGGGTTACTTCCTCTTTTAATATTGCAGATTTGAAACCATATATGGGCGAGGAAGACACATTTGAGTCGAGGACGACTCAATTGCAAGAAGGGGAGGATGATGCGGACATCGCTACCGTTGATACAACCACAACACCAGCTCATTCACCACTCTCAGCTAATCAAGGTCTAATGACACGCGCTCGTGCACGTCAACTTAATTATCTGGTGCTTGGGAATTGATCCAGCTAGGAGGGATGGAGGGATTAATGCAATAAAGGCTGCTCCACCCGAGGGGAAATCTTGAGGCTGGGGCCATGTAATAAAGATAGATTTAGACAAATAAGGAAAGGAATAAGGAAAATCTCGTCCAACTTTGCTGCTGGACAAAATTCCCTCTTTCTTCCCCCATTTAAAGATAGATGTGCTATAATAAGGAAAGAAATAGAGGGAATCATATCCTGCCTTGCTGCTGGATGGGTTTCCCTCTTTCTTTCCCTATTAAATGGTAGTCTATCACATAAAAAGGAAGTGAATAAGGGAGATCACGTCCTACCTTTGTTGCTGGACGAATTCCCCTCTTCCCTCCCCTATTTAAGTAGTCCAAGAGCTCCTTGACAGGGCGGGTTTTGTTTTCTGTAAGTTTAGCCATTGCTACTTCCTTGTAACGCAAGTGTCGATGAGACCTTCCGATTACTTGAATCAGAATCCCAACTTTTTCACACCCGTGAGTGTTTGCTTGTTATCTTGTTCTTGCTTGTTCTTTGATTGCTTGCAGGTTCAAGGCTGTTCTTGGCACGGCAAGTACAGCAGCAACAGGAGCCGGTGTAACTATCGCTAAGGCGCACAACGTCGACCTCCACCCAAATCGTAGTTACCAGAAGACGGTGTAACTGTCGCTCAAGGCGCCACACCATTCTGGTTGTGGTAGTCGGGCAGCCAACGTCGGCCTCCACCAAATTCGTTCATTACCAACATCTCTCATCGAAAGATAGGGTGTCCCCCGTACCCATTGGGTTCATCATTTAGGGCAAGGTAGCTCGCCGGGAGAAGCTTCGGACGCACCAGAACACGTTGATGCCGAACTCCCGAGCCGCCCCACCGGTGCCGACCTGTTTTCGGCCGTTTTCATGCGTGGAAACCTTGCCCGGCAGCCGCGCCATGTTCCAAGGAGCATGTAGGGCGAAACCGGAGCTAATTTGGTGGAGAAATGAGGGAGAACGAGCCATGCCATGATCTGTGCTGGTGTGCACGCGCGTCTCTGGCAGGAGGTTGAAGAAGGACCTGACGAGTGGGCCCCCCTGTTAAGTCTCTGTGTAGGTTTCAAACAGAGAGCTATTCGAGTTTGAAAAATTCATAACTTTGTGTAGACAACTCCAAAAAGGGTGAGACCGATTTTGTTTGAATCCTTAGGAGGAGTACTTCACAGAGGAACAAATTTCTTGCTATGAAAATGTCCAGAAATTGCTGTAGAATTGTTTTTAGTAAATCCTGTAGGGATTTATTACAGGAGCAATTCTTTATAAAATATTCCCAAATTTAGACAGCAAACCTTTTTCATAGAATCTGATCTCCAGTAAAAATTTGAGCTTAATTGGAGTTCATTTGCTAGGTCAAATTGTCTTCCAAAGTTCAGCATTTATTTAAAAATTCAAATTTAAACAGAAACTTTTCAGAACTCCTGTCCAACTTCAAAATCTCATATCTCTCTGTTGGTAGCTCCAAAAATGGTGAAACAAATTTTGTTAGAACCATGGAGACTTACCCTAATCAGATCTTCCACTATTAGCTATGTCAAAGCTCCTGAATTGGGCTTAAAATTCAGAGAAGCATTGTACTTGTAGGAATTTTAAAGACTACATTGTGCAATGACATGTCTCCAAATTTGGCTCAAACCATCCTTAGAGGGTCTAGTATCTACTGTAAAAATCACAAAGCCAATTAAGGATCCTAAATAGCAATAGCTATGAATCGTAGTTCAATTCTTATAACTCCTTAAGGTTTATCACACGGTTTGGTCAGAATATAAAATGGCTTAAGAGTGGTGAAAATGATACCCAGCAGGAGGGATAGGAAGCAGTGAGCGGAGGTCTCACATGCGTAGCCCTGTTGGTGTCGATTGAGGACCGAGTCGTGTGCGGGCCTGCTGAACAAGTATCGAACAGTACCGGATGGCATACTGACATAAGTAGGAAACCGATGTAAATAGTTAACCTGGGTGCCGCGGCTTACCCAACCGTAAACAGGAGTGGGTTGAGGGTAGCAAGGTGTAAATCTGCCGGTGGGCACAGTCACGCTCCATGCGGGGACCTCCTACCCGTTACAGATGGACCGGTTCGGCATTTGGATTGCCTTTGAAAGGTGGTTGCATACAACAGAGTAGGAAGGGGTGTGGAATCACGCTTGTGAAAGTGGGTGTATGCAACGTGTTGTCCGGGTGTCTCCTGATTGCAATCACCGTCCCTCGCGGTTATTTGAGTACCGCTTGTTCACTATTTCGTGACGTAGTAAGAAGTGAAGTAAGCCAGTTGAATGATAATATGTTGTGGTGATATATTAATGTTTTGGAAATCATAACTGCTGTAGAGGTAGAGCTAATTAGGTTTACTTTCCGCTTTGGGCATCACCACATCGGAGGGAAGCTTTTCTTGTTTGATTGTGGACTTACTATGTGAGGGCTGCCTAAGGTACATGAATTTGCTGCTATAAAACTGAAAGTAAGGATCAACTTATAGGCATGTCTTTGTAGCAAAGTTCATTCTCCTATTTTACACATCCCTGCATGTAGAGTTTCATGCCTAGGCTAGACGGTTAAGCCTTGCTAAGCCATCGTGCTCACGGTTGCAATATTTGAGCTGTATGCAGGTGAGAGCTATGAGGAGGGTTCCGAGGATGAGGCGATGTCCCCGTTAGGGTACACGGCCGAGATGGAGCCCTGCACGCCGCCGTGATTTCTCCGGTTCCATGCTGCTAGCGTGTAGCGTCCCCGGGCTGGACGGCTGCACTTTTGCATTGTTAGGATGAGAGGCCATCCATGTATAATACTTCCGCTGTTAATTAGGTTTTGTAAAAGGCTTCCGCTGTTTTATATTAAATAAAAGTTTGTATGTTGTTCTCTAATCTTTTCGTGTGTGCTGTTGGGTGCCGCATCGCACGGCACCACCCTATGCGATCTTGGAGTGGGTGAACCACGGGGTGGTCCCCACACACGTCTACCATTTCGTGGTTAGACTACCTGCAGATAACTCACACAATCGTCAGACTCGGCTGCACACCGAGCCCGGTATCCATACAGTTCGTACACCCGGCCGTCATCACTCGCCCGGATGTTCTCAAGCCAAGCACGTCTTGAGCTACGTGTTCACGTTATTGACTATGTGACGGGATCTCCCAAATTGCACCACACACGCCAAGGACAGACGTTGCTCGAATACCCCAAACAATATGAAGAGTCGTAGAGGATATTAAAGTGGGTCGGGTTACCTGCCACCCGTGGGGCTCCACCCTTCAGCTTGTGCGCACTAGTGGACAGCGCTTACGTGCACCCCCTAAGACATAAAGCATCCCGAGATGCACGATTTTCCGATATAAGCAAATAGGTTAGTATGTCACTTTCTATACAGTAATAACATCCTTATATGGGCTACTAACTCGTTTCTCACTGGATTTTTAAAAAAAAATGACCTTTGTAGTGCGTTAAACCTAAAGCGAGCTCTGATACTAACACTGACACAACCCCACGGTCTTGTCGAGCCAGGATCACGCTGAGGGGTGTTGCGTTGCACAACACCGGATAACACATATCAAAGGTACAAAGCGGAAGCAAAGTTTTATTACATAAACCAGTGTATGAACATTTTTACAATAAAATATGTTTAGTCTACTCTCACGGGCGTAGACTACGCATCGAGTTCACGTTCAGCCCGTGAACGTGTCCCCGCTAGCACGCACACACACTAACACGGCGGCGTGCACGACTCCCACTCGACGGGGTTCCCCTCCTGGGGTTCCGTCTCCTCCTCGGGAGTCCCTTCGTCATAGAACCCTGCAAAAGCTTCAAACACAAGCAGTGAGCACGAAGGCTCAGCAAGACTGACCCGTCTCTCCTAAACATGAAACTTCTACATGGAGGGTGATAGGTTACATGAGGCAAAATAAGTTGCAAGGACTCGCCTAATTAGTGGGACCTTACTTTCAAGTTTTAGCAGTAGGTTGTGGAGAACCTTACGCTAAGGCACATGAGAGAGTCGCAATCAAACAAGAAACACATTTCTCCCATATACTTTGCCCAAAGTTGAAAAGAAATTTAGTTAGCTCTAACTACAATAAATCATTAACAATCAAAGTTCATCTTTCAATCAGCAACATTTTAACATGTATCTAGCCTGTTCTTTCTACGTCACGGTACAGTGAACAAGTGGTACTCACTGACCGCGAGGGACGGCGATTATAATCGATTTACAGCTGCAGGGTTACCCGAATAACCCGTCACGTACGCCCGTACTCGATGTTGCCTACAGCAACCATCACGGACACCGTATGCAACCACCTTTCACCCGTTAGCCAAATATTGAACCGGTCCTATCATCCCGAGCAAGAGGTCTCTGCACGTGCATCTCAGTGCCGCCAGCCGATTTACACCTCAAGCTCTCAACCTACCCTCTGAACGACAGGCAATGCCTCAATACCTAGCTACCCGAGTTACATCGGTTTCCCGGTTCCCATATAGTTCGGTACTGTTCTATCTTGTTCAACAGGCCCGCACACGCCTCGGTCCTCAATCGACACAAGCGGAGCTATAGCACACAGGCCCCAAAGTCCTGCTGCTCTTACTCTCCGCTCGGTCTCATTTTTCTTGCCATGTGTTTCATTTGCTATCTCTACCCTAGCAATGTGCCTCTAGCCAATTCTCGCGAGTAGTTCCAACTACTCGACTTGTACTGAATCCTACACTATCTTAGCATTGCAGTAGGTAATGGGGTTTTCAGTCCTAATCCCAACCCATGGTTTTTTTGGCTATGCATTTGGGTTTCAATCAAGACTCTAATGCAAGAAGTCATTGGTACTCAAAGAAAGTTCTCAAAACAGTAAAAATTTGTAAAACGGTTAATGCAAACCGGAGCTTGTCTTGCTGCTCTTGGTCGTAGGCTAGCTGCTCTTCCGGAGTAACGAAGTCTAAGACTTCGGGTTCCTCCTCGACCTTAGCGACTACATGAGATAATAAGTACATGTATTAATTTAAATGCATTTGAATTGAATTTAAACTTGTGAAGTTTTTAAGTCTTACTAGACAGACCCAAAGACCCTGAAATTTTTACTGTGGTTTGGTTACAACCTAAACAAAGACTTGGCCAAGTTTTAGTTGCAGCAAAGCTCATTTGAACTCTCCACAAATAATTATGTACTTGAGCTTAATTGGAGCTCTTAGAGTGTTCTAGGGATTTTCATGGAGCAAGCCATGACTTTCTGAAAACTAGACTTTCAGAGGGTTCTAATGGAGTTGGTCTCACTTAATTTGAAGGTTCCTAGCTAAAGATATGAGCTAAACAATTTCAGATAAATTGTGAAAATGTTTCTGAACATTTTCTATTTTCTCTGGAACAGTTTTATTAATCACACCATTAGGTGGATCAAATGGATCTGAAATTTTTATGGTAGCTCAGGAATATTTTGGTGAACATCCCAGCAAAAATTCAGAATTTTTCTCCAAAGGATTATCCAGTTAAAATTCTAAACAGTTTAAACTTTGAAGAATTAATTCTGGAGAAATAAGGATTTTCATGAAGTGAAACTTGATTTGCTGGAAAGTACTCAGAGATCGGAATCCAACAAAATTTGGTTCACTTGATTTGGAGTTTCTAGCCAAAGTTATGAAGATTTGAAGTTTGAATGAAATCTGAAAATCGGGAAAAGTTCAAATCTGCCGGTGGGACCACGGTTACACGTGTTGGACGCTGAGGCGATGGCACACCGGGGTCTATGGAATTTTTGCGTGCCAGCACACCGGATCCAAGCCTCAGACTGATCCCAATTTAAAATCCGAGCCGCTGACGCGTGGGCCACCCGACTTCTTCTACCTCCCGACGCTCCCTCGCGCACGCGCCGCCTCCCCTCGCCGGAGCAGAACCGCAGCTCGCCGGATTGCCGCTGCCGGCCACCACACGGTCTGAGACTCGCCGCCAGGGGGTTATCGACGTCGAGGAATACGTATGTGGGGTCAGTTCAAGCTGGTGGTGACCAAAAATGCCCCGGCGACGTGCGGCGGCCTCGGTTGAAGTTTGGCACCGTCAGCCGTAGGTTCTAACCCGCCAAGACCTCGAACAAACGGCTCTACAACATCAGTACACCTCTAGGAAGCTCGACAAAGCCTCAAAGGTGTTCAAAACTGGCGGCAAGTTGGTCGGCACTGTGCGACCGATCGTGCCCGCCATGAACGCCTTTGATTGAGCTCAAAATCCGTCACTCCTAGCCGGTTTCATGCAACGGATGCTAAAAGGAAAATGATCACTGGCTAGTCCAGCGTCTATGTGCAAGATTTGATAACCTAAGAAGGATCAGAGAGCGGAAATTCGAAGAAACCGTACCAGAAGCTCGGGTTGAGGCCGCCGGAGCAAAATCTGGAAATTCTCGGTGGATGCTTCACGGTTTGCTTCAAGAATCGGAGGAGAACAGCACCAACCTAGCGCGCTCCCGTGGCCTGGATTGCTTGACCGTGAGAACCCCTGTGGCGGGCTGTCCATGATCACCCGATCGTCGGCCGAAGCTTGATCGCCGCTGTGGCGGTCGTTTTCGGGCAAAGAAGGCCGGAACTCGCTTGTTTCCAGGTCGGGAAGGTGGATGCGGAGCTCAGGGCAGGGTGTAGCAGCTCAGGGAGGAGAGGGTGTGAGTGTTTCACCGTTCTCCCGATCAGTCGGAGCGACGGAGGAAAGAACTTCGGCTCAGTGTTCTTGCGAGGGGGAAAAACGGGTGAGGGGATCTCGGCAGAGGCGAGGAGCGCCTTTAGAAGGCTCAGCACCGACCTGGCTCGCGCGTGGGCGAGCAGCTGGTGGCGCGGCGCCCCCCCCCCCCTCGGTGGTGCCCTCTGCTGAAGCCCGAAGACCCGAGTGAGGGAATTTCAGTCGGTTGAATCTCTTCAGTGGCTGACATGTGGGTCCCACTTCCTTTTTAACCTCTGAACTTAACTCTCTATTACTGTTGTAAACAGTAATCCCCACAATGCCCAGGGTGATTTGAATTATCTACCCTGGGCCATTTGAATTGGTTAGAATTCAAATTGGATTTGGTTTCACTAAATTTTCAACACATATTCAGTTTGTAATTCAAATTAAGTTTGAATTTGCTAAATTTAGCTCATGTCAAGATCAACTCCAAATGGAGTGAAAATTGGTATGTGAGCTTATAAAAATGTGCTGAGTAATATGTCTCCCGCTTTTGAATTCATGGGATGAAAACAGTTTGAATTTGAATTTGAGTTCAAACCACCCTCTTTCTAGCCATACCCAAAAGGACCTCAAAAAGGTTTTGAATTTGGGTGAAACTTAGCATTGACATTCCTAGCAAGGTGTACGAGTTTTTCAGATGTCCAGCCCCTATATGATGCATGTGGGAAATGCCACTTTTGCATTATGTGAGTTTATTCTTTAATGATCATGTTGATGGTGGTTACTTGCTCTTCAAATGTGTTCATCAACTTTCTTCAAATGAAGTGTGTGAGTGGTGTGATGAGCACCTTGAGTATGTGCCAAAACCTTAGACCCTTACATTCGCTGTGAGGCCTGGCCTGGGAATCGCAGTGGGTGGTGCCGTGCGATGCGGCACCCAACAGCATGCACGAAAAGAGGCTCAAGAACATAATGAAACCATTTTGTTACTCAAGATAAGTTCTTTTACAACATAAGTACACACGCAGCGGAAATTAAAACTAGCTAGACAATCTACTCACTCTCGACCCTAACTACGCCGAAGAGAAGTCGTTCAGCCCGTGAACGCTTCCTACTAGCTTCACCAAAGAAAGGCAGCGGCTAGGTTTCCGATGAGTGGAACGAACCGTGAGGTTCATCGCCTCCCCGAACAACCCTCTTCATAGAATGTCTCCTGCTACCTACAAAACAACTCAGAAGCAACCGTGAGCACTAAGGCTCAACAAGACTTAACTGTCACTCCTAAACATGTAACTCTAAATGCAGGGGTAGTAAGACAGTAGGAACATGAATTTGCAAAATACAGCTTGACTAAACTTGATCCTTATATTCAGATACTTATAGCCTTCATTTTAGTGGTCCTCACGCCTCACAACATCGGAAGTTCACAATCAAACAAGAAACGCTTATCCCGATGTTGCTAGCCTAAGGTGGAAAGGAAATTTAGTTGGCTCTATATCTACTTCAGTCAAGGTTCCAATACAGTGATTAATCCACAAACAGCAAGTTAAGAGACTTAGTTCCTCTTCTTACTACGTCACGGCGCAGTGGGCAAGTATGCTCAATCCTCTTCCGCGAGCGACGGTGATTCGAATCAATAACAACCCGGAATACATGACACATACACCCGCCTCGAAAGACTCTCTCAAGAGCTCTTTTCTTACGTTGTATGCAGAAACGTTTCACACGACACCCTGACATAGAAAAACGTTTCGCGCCGAGCAGGATGGCCCTCTACGCGGACACGTCGAAGTTGCCTGCTAATGGATTTACACCTCCCGCCTTCTCAACGCCATTCCCATGCGAAGGATGAGTTTGTATATCACGGTCCATCGAGTTACATCGGTTTCATAGATCCCATACCCCACTATATATCCGGTACAGCTCAATCTTGTCCAGCAGGGCCACATACATACGGTCCTTAACCGACAAGGACGGGGCTACAACCAACCTCCACATTTGCCTTACCATCCCGGTCCATGCCAAATATGGTCTCAAGCATTGTCACACCCATCGCAGGTCGAGACCAACCTTGAGCGCTCCATCCTACAGGAACATCCCTGTCCACATCTCATTTTCATGAGGGTGCTCTTATCATCAACCTCTCGCGAGTAACTCCATTACTTGACCTTTCTCGCGAGTAGCTTTTTACTACTCGACTTCTACCGAGCTAGCTACAACATTAGTCTAGCATCTACAACGAGGCAAAGCCTACACTAAACCTTCTACTCAGGGGTGTAATAACCATGCAAGTGGGTTTCAATCATCCTAGACATAATGCACAATATCAAGTCTAATAACCATGAGGTGAAGTAAAGCAAAATTTAAAACGGTAACGATATGCAAACCGGGGCTTGCCTTGCTCAACGGTTTTGTTAGAAGCTAGAAGTTAGTCTTCTTCCGGAGAATCCGCCAAACTCGTCACGAGATGGAGATCCTCGCTGCAGAGTCGAGTCATCGTCGAACGTCGACGTCACGTACTATTAAGATGATTTATGCACATGTATTCAAAAGCAATTTAGAAAATGATTCAAAGTTGTTGTACAAGTTAACTCACACATAAGAGAGAAACAACAACAAGGTTTCTGTTGTTAGATCTAAACCTTATAGAAGATGAAAGCTAGCGTGAAAAGAGATACTAGTAATCACCATGTGATTAAGTCCATTATATGAACACTTAAACCTAAAAGATGGTAGCTCAAGTTCCAGAGGTCCAATGAAGCTGAGAATTTAACCATAGCTTCCATGGAAGTTAGTTAGACAGTGTGCAAAAATTGAGCTCATGAAATGGCTCAAGGTGATCACAATAATTCCTTATGTGATTTTCACTAATCTGCCTTTGCCCCCTAGGTATTCAGATTTCCTATGCTGCAAAGTAGACTTTTTGTGAAGTAAAAAATGTCCTGAGTCCATAGGAATTGGTTTTACCATTTTTGTAGTTCCCTACATGGAGATATGGATTTTACAAAGAACGGGAAAAAGCTGAATTGTCTTTGTTCATTTTCCCATTTTTCAGAGACATAAGGAGTGAACACATCATTTAACCAAGTAAATAGGGTCCAATGCCTCTGAAATTTTTACTGGAGTTCAAGGAATTTTGGGGGAATGTCGTATCCAAATTTGGGAATTTTCCAATAAACAGAAATCCTGTAAAAATTCATACAAGATTTTCCTTAAATGAATTAATGAGCCAAATCCAGGGATTTTCATAAACATTGGGCTTCACCCCTGGATAGTACTCTTTGAGAGGAATCCAACAAAATTTTTTTCACAATTTTTGGACATTCCTACACAAAGTTATGGCTCTCCAAAGTTTAAACTAAAGTGGGAAAATCTAGAAAATGTTTAAATGCCGACAGTGGGTCCCACTAGTCATCCCTAACCTCCAGCCTCGCGCCAAACAGAGCAGTGGCGGCTCCCTCCGGCGAGGTCGCTGGAAAAGCACTTCCCAGCCACCTCCGGACCCCCTGCTGGCCGCCCCCCCATTTTCTCCCACGCTGAACACATTGGTGAGGTCGCCGGCGGCTGAAACTCGATGGAAAACAGGGCGCACCGGCAACAGCAAACCCTAGGGCTCCGGCGAGGTCTTGCACGGTGAATTCTCCACCAAATGATCGGTTCTTGGGCTCTAAAGCACCAGGGGATCATGTAGAAGACCAACATGAGGTCTAACCACGGTGGGGAGAGCTCTAAACCTATCGGCACCGTGCACCCGATATGGTCCAGCGCTATACCCTTGAAAAGAACTCGGATTCCTCACTCTACACTCAATTTCTGGGTCCAAAATCGATGGAGGAGGTGTGCTAGGCAGTTAACATCCTGTGTGTGAAGTTTGAAACCCAACAAACATGATTTGAGGACAAATTTTGCAATTCCTTACCTCAAGGTCAGTTTCTGCCGCCCAGGAGAAAAACTTGAAATTCTCCCTCTGTGATCAATGGCTAGGGCTGAGCTTCGGAGGTGAGCAACTAGACTTGTAGGTGCACCGATGGGGCTGGCTTGCTTGGGCGTGATCACTACTTCTTTGAGCTGGCCACGGTGATCAGTTCCAGTTTCTTCAGTTTCAGCTCGGAAGCAGTAGAAACTTTGCTGCTTCTAGGCACCAGTGAGCTCGGGATGGTGGAATGAAGTTGCTAGCCGGCTAGAGCACTCGTGGCCGAAGCTTTTTTGTGTGGAGAGCTCGAGCAAAGGGAGCTTGGTTCAGTTGGGCGATCAGAGGAACAGAGAACACGACAGCTGTTTGTGTTTCACGGGAGCACCCCCACAGAGGCTGAGCTCGAGCTGGGAGAAGCAAAACGGCTTTGTTGCCCTCGTGTGTGGTGATCAGACCGGCAAAAGATCAAGCAAAAACAGGAGGTGGCCTCGGTGAATCGTCGGTCGGCCGGCGCGCGCGTGCTGTCCGAGCAAAACAGAGAAGACTTCGTGTTGAAGTCTACTGACATGTGGGCCCCAATCCTCCCCTCTTATCTCCTAATTCCGTTTAAAATAGCAAACAAGCTCCGAATTTGATCAAACTTGGAGGATAGGTCAAAAGAATTATGCGGAACTCAAATCTGAAATCATATTTTGAAATTGAGTTTGTTTGGTTTAAAATTCAAATTCAAGTTTGAATTTGAACGTGCCCTCATTTAATCCTCGGAATAAATAGTATATAAAACCTAAAATTCTCCAAATTTGAAACTTAAACTCTTGAATACATGAGAAATACATCTATGATCTCACATATAGGCCTTTGGACAATCTGAATAGGAATCCATTCAAAAGATTCAAAATGGTGTTTAAAGTTCCTCCACTCTCCTTATAGAGAATGTGCACATGAGTTAGAGTTTTGGGAGTGTAATTATTTCCCCTAGGTTAACATGTGTTGAGCATGGGCTAGAGAAAATTTTTAACTCCCTCACATGTCCATATTTGTGTTCATCAATTTATGTGACACAACTATAGTCTTTTATCGCCTTAACTTTGTTTCATAAATTGAAATCAAACTTTACAAAAGTTAGGGCTGTTACATTCCTCCCCCTTAAAAGAATCTCGTCCCGAGATTACAAAAAGAAAGAAGAAGTGAGAATGACTACTGGACATATGGTACAAACAAGTCGGGAAAATTTAAGCGGAGAAATGTCTCGCTTTCCCACGTGGCTTCATCAGCGGTGTGGTTGCTCCACAAGACTTTGTAAAATCGCATTGTCCGATTTCTGGTGGTGCGAGTCTTCTCGTCAACAATCTGTATCGGATACTCAGAATAAGTGAGATCCGGTTGAAGATCCTCAATGTTCTTCATATGAACTGCGATTGGGTACTTAAGACATTTCCGCAGTTGAGAGACGTGAAAAACATTGTGAATACTCGAAAGTGACGTCGGTAACTCCAGACGATAGGCCACGGGTCCTCATATCTCAGTGACAGCAAACGGCCCGATGAATCGCGGAGCAAGCTTTCCCTTCACTCCGAACCGATGAACCCCTTTCATCGGAGAGACACAAAAATAAACATGGTCCCCGATGTCGAAGTGAAGAGGTCGACGTATTTTGTCTGCATAGCTTTTCTCCTAGATTGACCAGCCTTTAAATTGGCTTGAATCACTCGGACTCGTTCCTTGGCTTCATTCACAAGATCAATCCCATAGACCACTCTCTCGCCGGACTCACACCAATTCAGCGGTGTGCGACACTTCCGGCCATAAAGAGCTTCATACGGAGCCATTTTGATACTGGATTGATAACGTTGTTATATGAGAATTCTGCCAACGTAGATGGTCATCCCAATTCTTCCCATGATTGATGATACATGCCCGTAGCATATCCTCTAGAATTTGATTTACTCTCTCTGTGTGACCATCAGTTTGCGGATGATACGCTTAACTCCGAATAACTTGGCTTCCAGTAAAGCATGTAGTTGCTCCCAAAATCTGGATACGAATAACGCACCTCGATCAGAAATGATGGTGCAACAAACCCCGTGTAAACACATGATTCTCGAGATGAACAGCTCCGCATACTTCTTTGTCACATATTTGATATGGACTGGAATAAAATGAGCTGTCTTGGTCAAACGATCGACGATTATCCAAATAGAATCATGCTTGTTGCTGGTCATGGGTAAACCGACGATGAAGTCCATACTTATGTCTTCCCACTTCCATGCTGGAACCTTCAGCGGTTGAAGTGGTCCGTCTTTCCGCATATGGTCGGCTCTAACCCGCCGACAAGTATCACACTCGGATACGTATTTTGCAATCTCCCTTTTCATCCGTGTACACCAGAACTTAGATTTTAAGTCTTGGTACATCTTATTCTTCCTGGATGAATGGAATACTTGGATAGATGCGCTTCATCCAATATCTTCCTCCGCAATTTCATATTGTGGGGTACAACTATGCGGTTGTTAAACTATAGAGTATCCTCTTCATCCTTGCGGAACATCTTCAATTCACTGCTGTCCACTCTCCTCCGGATGTGAGACATACCTCTATCTCTTTTCTGAGCCTCTACAATCTCATCTCGGATTGTAGGAATAAGAGCGAGGTTGAACAGCGATTCGTAGGGGACTAAGCGCAGGCTTGGTTCTCTTTCTGCATCTGCAGCCATGGCTAAATGGTGAACGTGGGCTTTCCGTCTAAGTGTGTCGGCAACCACATTCGCTTTGCCCGGATGGTAATGAATTTCAAGTTCATAGTCCTTGATCAATTCTAGCCATCTTCGCTGTCTCATATTCAGTTCTTTCTGTGTGAAGATGTACTTCAAGCTTTTATGGTCAGTGTAGAGATGTACTAGATTGCCTAGTAGATAATGTCTCCACATTTTCAATGCTAAGACCACTGCAGCTAGCTCAAGGTCGTGCGTCGGGTAATTCCGCTCATGACCCCTGAGTTGTCGGGATCCATACGTGACCAACACGTTCTTCTTGCATCAACACACAACCCAAACCGATGCCGGATGCATCACAATAAACATCAAACGACTTCGTGGTGTCCGGCTGGACCAAAACTAGAGCTGTAGTGAGATACTTTACTAAAGTTTGAAAAGCTTGTTCACATGCATTGCTCCAATCATACTTGGTGCTTTTCTTCAACAGCTCCGTCATAGGTTTAGCGACTTTGGAGAAGTTTGGAATGAATCTCCGGTAATAACCCGCTAAATCTAGGAAACTCCTCAGTTCATGAACAGATGTTGGAGATTTCTAATTCAGCACTTGCTCGATTTTACTTGGGTCCACAGCGATGCCTTCCGCTGAAATAATATGCCCAAGAAACGACACTTTGCTGATCCAAAACTCACATTAACTGAACTATACATATAGCTTGTGATCTCTCAAGCGTTGGAGTACAATACGCAAATGTTCAGCATGTTCTACTTCTGACTTTGAATAGACCAAGATGTCATCAATGAAAACCACGACGAACTTGTCTAACTCCGGCATGAACACAGAGTTTATGAGATACATAAAGTGAGCTAGAGCATTGGTCAACCCAAAGGACATGACAAGATATTCATAAAGACCATATCTTGTTGAGAACATCGTCTTAGGTACATCTTCTGCCCGGATCTTTATCTGATGATACCCAGACCAAAGATCCATCTTGGAAAATACCTTAGCACCCACTAGTTGATCGAACAAAATATCGATGCGCTGTAGTGGATACTTATTCTTGATAGTGACAGCATTCAGTGGACGATAATCTACGCACAGTTTTAGAGTCTCGTCCTTCTTCACGAAGAGTGCGGAACAGCCCCAAGGTGATGAACTTGGGTGTACAAAACCTTTTTCCATGAGGTCATTAAGCTGCTCCTTCAATTCTGCTAGCTCCTTTGGTGCCATTTTATATGTCACCGAGAAATAGGTGTTGTTCCCGGTGCAAGTTCAATCTTGAACTCAACATCACGTTCGGGCGGCATGCCCGGCAAGTCTTCGGAAAACACATATGGATATTCACATACCACTGGAATATCCTCAAGCTTAGAAGCTTCAATCTAATGCACTGCTGCAACTCGTTGTGATGGATCCATAAGATTCAATGTGTTGCAACCATGTATTGGGGAATTCAGTTGGACAGTCCGAGAGCTAATGTCAAAGATAGCTCCATAATGTGTCAACCATGACATCCCCAAGATAATATTAATCCTTTGGCCTTTGAGTATGATAAGCCTCGCAAGATAGATGTTTCCAACCAAACATAAAGGTGTCCAAGAGACCATCTCATCTGTTGATATCTTGCCTCCGGGTGAGCTGATATGAAACGGATGCTTAACTGTGCTAAATAGAAGATTATTCTTCAGCACATAGGCTCTGCTAATAAAATTGTGGGTGGCTCCAGAATCAAACAAAACGAAAGTGGGATGTTCATGTAACGTGAACATGCCTGCTAAAACTGGTTCGCCTTTTGCAATTTCCTCAATAGCAGTGTAATTAACCCGGTCAGGTTTCGAAAGATTCTTCTTTGAAGGTTCACGGTGCTGATCTGAGCATTGAGGAGATGATACATGATTGTGGCTCTGCTCAGCAACACGACGGTTTCGTGCTGCAGAAATCCTCAGCTCTCTACTAACACGAGGTGGAGATAATTCATGCGTAGCTGGTTGCATTAGGGTTGCACGAATAATTTCTGACCGCTGCTGTTGAGGTGGAGGCTCATAAGTGATCATGTTCAGCCGTGGTTGATGCGGACATCGCTACCGTTGATACAACCACAACACCAGCCCATTCACCACTCTCAGCTAAGCAAGGTCCAATGACACGCGCTCGTGCACGTCAACTTAATTATCAGGTGAATTCATTCCTGGCTGTTCAAAGTAATTATCCTTCAAATGGGGACCTATTAAAGCCTTGTGATGACCTTGTTATTATTAGGTGCTTGGGAATTGATCCAGCTAGGAGGAATGGAGGGATTAATCCAATAAAGGCTGCTCCACCCGAGGAGAAATCTTGAGGCTGGGGCCATGTAATAAAGAGAGAATTAGACAAATAAGCAAAGGAATAAGGGAAATCTCGTCCAACTTTGCTGCTGGACGAAATTCCCTCTTTCTTCCCCCATTTAAAGATAGATGTGCTATAATAAGGAAAGAAATAGAGGAAATCATATCCTACATTGCTGCTGGATGGGTTTCCCTATTTCTTGGAGGGATTAATCCAATAAAGGCTGCTCCACCCGAGGAGAAATCTTGAGGCTGGGGCCATGTAATAAAGAGAGAATTAGACAAATAAGCAAAGGAATAAGGGAAATCTCGTCCAACTTTGCTGCTGGACGAAATTCCCTCTTTCTTCCCCCATTTAAAGATAGATGTGCTATAATAAGGAAAGAAATAGAGGAAATCATATCCTACATTGCTGCTGGATGGGTTTCCCTATTTCTTTCCCTATTAAATGATAGTCTATCACAGAAAAAGGAAGGGAATAAGGGAGATCACGTCCTACCTTTGTTGCTGGACGAATTTCCCTCTTCCCTCCCCTATTTAAGTAGTCCAAGAGCTCCTTGACAGGGCGGATTTTATTTTCTGTAAGTTTAGCCATTGCTACTTCCTTGTAACGCAAGTGTCGACGAGACCTTCCGATTACTTGAATCAGAACCCCAACTTTTTCACACCCGTGAGTGTTTGCTTGTTATCTTGTTCTTGCTTGTTCTTCGATTGCTTGCAGGTTCAAGGCTGTTCTTGGCACGGCAAGTACAGCAACAACAGGAGCCGGTGTAACTATCGCTAAGGTGGAACATCCTTGTGGTTGTTGTAGTCGGGTAGCACAACGTCGACCTCCACCCAAATCGTAGTTACCAGGAGACAGTGTAACTGTCGCTCAAGGCGCCACACTATTCTGGTTGTGGTAGTCGGGCAGCCAACGTCGGCCTCCACCAAATTCGTTCATTACCAACATCTCTCATTGAAAGATAGGGCGTCCCCCGTACCCGTTGGGTTCATCAAGTGGTATCAGATTTCAGGTTGCTCGGTGAGAGATTTACTTCTCCTTGTTCTTCATTTACCTACAGTCCACTTTTGCCTACAAAAGTTCGCTCTAAAAAAATCCTAAAAACACTTTGAGCCTTTTGCTTGGCTACTTAGCTCTCGACTTGTTGAATTCGCGGTTGCCTTTTTGTGTCAAGTTGCTGGTCCTAAGTTTTTCACCACTAGAGTTTTGAGTTCGTGCCACTTTGTTCTCAGTCCATTTCCATTATCTACCCAAAGTTGAGAAAAAAGGCAAGTGCAAAAGAAAAGCTGCACGGATCAGCAAGAAAAAGGCACGTGCAAAAAGAAAAGCCGCACTGGTTACAATCAAAAAAAAAGTTTTGAAGTACAAAAAAAAGAGAGCCAATTTGTGTAACATTTGTTTCATGTTTCGAAGTTCAACTTGCTGTTTTCAACGTTGTTAAAACACAACGGATCGGGCTGTTCGAACTTCCCTACCAAAGTAATCCAACGTCACGTGGAGTTACGGCTCACGTCTCTAGTAAGGTTTGAGCTAGGACCAGCACAATACCATCGTGGAACGTTTATTCAACTTGTTGTGACTAATGTGGTACTAGCTGTTCCTTTGCACAAATTGTGTCTAGCAGCCACCTACAGCTCCACAAAATTATCTACGACACCATAAGGTTGTGCTGGCAGCCACCGTTTGTTGTTGTTCTTGCTGATTGCCGGCGCCTCCTGCATCGCATGGTAAGAACTTGTAAGACCTCTATTTCTTGCTAGTGAGGAATTGTGCTGTCCTACCACCTCTTAGCAACTGTTAGGATTAATCTGCTTGCTGTTGTATTTCCTTTCTTTACTAACCATGTCAGCTGATGCGAATGGGACATCTCCACATTCACCATGTACGAGGGGCATCATTCAGCATTTCGAACGCCAAGTAAAGCTACACACAGATGCTCTCAATGAGGATATTCAAGTCACCAATGAACGCATTGGTCAATTAGAGTCGACGCAGATTTGCACCAACACCAAACTGACCACATTAGAAAGCACTGCTGGGGCTATTAACACTTCTCTTGCAGCAATCATTGAGCGATTGGAGAGGATGGAACAGGTTGGACGCGAAGAGAGGCAAAGACGTGTTGATGACAGTCACGACTCCGTTGGCAGTGTTGCAAGATATGACGAGGCGGAGTATTCGGCGGATACCAAGCTTGATGATGGACCTTTTAGGTATTGACGGCAGCCACGTCGATGTAACTATCGCTAAGGCGGAATATCCTTGTGGTTGTTGTAGTCGGGTAGCACAACGTCGACCTCCACCCAAATCGTAGTTACCAGGAGACAGTGTAACTGTCCCTCAAGGCGCCACACCATTCTGGTTGTGGTAGTCGGGCAGCCAACGTCGGCCTCCACCAAATTCGTTCATTACCAACATCTCTCATCGAAAGATAGTGCGTCCCCCGTACCCGTTGGGTTCATCAAGTGGTATCAGATTTCAGGTTGCTCGGTGAGAGATTTCCTTCTCCTTGTTCTTCATTTACCTACAGTCCACTTTTGCCTACAAAAGTTCGCTCTAAAAAAATCTTAAAAACACTTTGAACCTTTTGCTTGGCTACTTAGCTCTCGACTTGTTGAATTCACGGTTGCCTTTTTGTGTCAAGTTGCTGGTCCTAAGTTTTTCACCGCTAGAGTTTTGAGTTCGTGCCACTTTGTTCTCAGTCCATTTCCATTATCTACCCAAAGTTGAGAAAAAAGACAAGTGCAAAAGAAAAGCTGCACGGATCAGCAAGAAAAAGGCACGTGCAAAAAGAAAAGCCGCACTGGTTACAATAAAAAAAAAAGTTTCGAAGTACAAAAAAAAGAGAGACAATTTGTGTAACATTTGTTTCATGTTTCGAAGTTCAACTTGCTGTTTTCAACGTTGTTAAAACACAACGGATCGGGCTGTTCGAACTTCCCTACCATAGTAATCCAACGTCACGTGGAGTTACGGCTCACGTCTCTAGTAAGGTTTGAGCTAGGACCAGCACAATACCATCGTGGAACGTTTATTCAACTTGTTGTGACTAATGTGGTACTAGCTGTTCCTTTGCACAAATTGTGTCTAGCAGCCACCTACAGCTCCACAAAATTATCTACAACACCATAAGGTTGTGCTGGCAGCCACCGTTTGTTGTTGTTCTTGCTGATTGCCGACGCCTCCTGCATCGCATGGTAAGAACTTGTAAGACCTCTATTTCTTGCTAGTGAGGAATTGTGCTGTCCTACCACCTCTTAGCAACTGTTAGGATTAATCTGCTTGCTGTTGTATTTCCTTTCTTTACTAACCATGTCAGCTGATGCGAATGGGACATCTCCACATTCACCACGTACGAGGGGCATCATTCAGCATTTCGAACGCCAAGTAAAGCTACACACAGATGCTCTCAATGAGGATATTCAAGTCACCAATGAACGCATTGGTCAATTAGAGTCGACGCAGATTTGCACCAACACCAAACTGACCACATTAGAAAGCACTGCTGGGGCTATTAACACTTCTCTTGCAGCAATCATTGAGCGATTGGAGAGGATGGAACAGGTTGGACGCGAAGAGAGGCAAAGACGTGTTGATGACAGTCACGACTCCGTTGGCAGTGTTGCAAGATATGACGAGGCGGAGTATTCGGCGGATACCGAGCTTGATGATGGACCTTTTAGGTATCGACGGCAGCCACGTCGATGTAACTATCGCTAAGGCGGAATATCCTTGTGGTTGTTGTAGTCGGGTAGCACAACGTCGACCTCCACCCAAATCGTAGTTACCAGGAGACAGTGTAACTGTCCCTCAAGGCGCCACACCATTCTGGTTGTGGTTGTCGGGCAGCCAACGTCGGCCTCCACCAAATTCGTTCATTACCAACATCTCTCATCGAAAAATAGTGCGTCCCCCGTACCCGTTGGGTTCATCAAGTGGTATCAGATTTCAGGTTGCTCGGTGAGAGATTTCCTTCTCCTTGTTCTTCATTTACCTACAGTCCACTTTTGCCTACAAAAGTTCGCTCTAAAAAAATCCTAAAAGCACTTTGAGCCTTTTGCTTGGCTACTTAGCTCTCGACTTGTTGAATTCACGGTTGCCTTTTTGTGTCAAGTTGCTGGTCCTAAGTTTTTCACCGCTAGAGTTTTGAGTTCGTGCCACTTTGTTCTCAGTCCATTTCCATTATCTACCCAAAGTTGAGAAAAAAGGCAAGTGCAAAAGAAAAGCTGCACGGATCAGCAAGAAAAAGGCACGTGCAAAAAGAAAAGCCGCACTGGTTACAATAAAAAAAAAAGTTTCGAAGTACAAAAAAAAGAGAGACAATTTGTGTAACATTTGTTTCATGTTTCGAAGTTCAACTTGCTGTTTTCAACGTTGTTAAAACACAACGGATCGGGCTGTTCGAACTTCCCTACCATAGTAATCCAACGTCACGTGGAGTTACGGCTCACGTCTCTAGTAAGGTTTGAGCTAGGACCAGCACAATACCATCGTGGAACGTTTATTCAACTTGTTGTGACTAATGTGGTACTAGTTGTTCCTTTGCACAAATTGTGCCTAGCAGCCACCTACAGCTCCACTAAATTATCTACGACACCATAAGGTTGTGCTGGCAGCCACCGTTTGTTGTTGTTCTTGCTGATTGCCGACGCCTCCTGCATCGCATGGTAAGAACTTGTAAGACCTCTATTTCTTGCTAGTGAGGAATTGTGCTGTCCTACCACCTCTTAGCAACTGTTAGGATTAATCTGCTTGCTGTTGTATTTCCTTTCTTTACTAACCATGTCAGCTGATGCGAATGGGACATCTCCACATTCACCACGTACGAGGGGCATCATTCAGCATTTCGAACGCCAAGTAAAGCTACACACAGATGCTCTCAATGAGGATATTCAAGTCACCAATGAACGTATTGGTCAATTAGAGTCGACGCAGATTTGCACCAACACCAAACTGACCACATTAGGAAGCACTGCTGGGGCTATTAACACTTCTCTTGCAGCAGTCATTGAGCGATTAGAGAGGATGGAACAGGTTGGACGCGAAGAGAGGCAAAGACGTGTTGATGACAGTCACGACTCCGTTGGCAGTGTTGCAAGATATGACGAGGCGGAGTATTCGGCGGATACCGAGCTTGATGATGGACCTTTTAGGTATCGATGGCAGCCACGTCGATGTAACTATCGCTAAGGCGGAACATCCTTGTGGTTGTTGTAGTCGGGTAGCACAACGTCGACCTCCACCCAAATCGTAGTTACCAGGAGACAGTGTAACTGTCCCTCAAGGCGCCACACCATTCTGGTTGTGGTAGTCGGGCAGCCAACGTCGGCCTCCACCAAATTCGTTCATTACCAACATCTCTCATCGAAAGATAGGGCGTCCCCCGTACCCGTTGGGTTCATCAAGTGGTATCAGATTTCAGGTTGCTCGGTGAGAGATTTCCTTCTCCTTGTTCTTCATTTACCTACAGTCCACTTTTGCCTACAAAAGTTCGCTCTAAAAAAAATCCTAAAAACACTTTGAGCCTTTTGCTTGGCTACTTAGCTCTCGACTTGTTGAATTCACGGTTGCCTTTTTGTGCCAAGTTGCTGGTCCTAAGTTTTTCACCGCTAGAGTTTTGAGTTCGTGCCACTTTGTTCTCAGTCCATTTCCATTATCTACCCAAAGTTGAGAAAAAAGGCAAGTGCAAAAGAAAAGCTGCATGGATCAGCAAGAAAAGGCACGTGCAAAAAGAAAAGCCGCACTGGTTACAATAAAAAAAAGTTTCGAAGTACAAAAAAAAAGAGAGACAATTTGTGTAACATTTGTTTCATGTTTCGAAGTTCAACTTGCTGTTTTCAACGTTGTTAAAACACAACGGATCGGGCTGTTCGAACTTCCCTACCATAGTAATCCAACGTCACGTGGAGTTACGGCTCACGTCTCTAGTAAGGTTTGAGCTAGGACCAGCACAATACCATCGTGGAACGTTTATTCAACTTGTTGTGACTAATGTGGTACTAGCTGTTCCTTTACACAAATTGTGTCTAGCAGCCACCTACAGCTCCACAAAATTATCTACGACACCATAAGGTTGTGCTGGCAGCCACCGTTTGTTGTTGTTCTTGCTGATTGCCGACGCCTCCTGCATCGCATGGTAAGAACTTGTAAGACCTCTATTTCTTGCTAGTGAGGAATTGTGCTGTCCTACCACCTCTTAGCAACTGTTAGGATTAATCTGCTTGCTGTTGTATTTCCTTTCTTTACTAATCATGTCAGCTGATGCGAATGGGACATCTCCACATTCACCACGTACGAGGGGCATCATTCAGCATTTCGAACGCCAAGTAAAGCTACACACAGATGCTCTCAATGAGGATATTCAAGTCACCAATGAACGCATTGGTCAATTAGAGTCGACGCAGATTTGCACCAACACCAAACTGACCACATTAGAAAGCACTGCTGGGGCTATTAACACTTCTCTTGCAGCAATCATTGAGCGATTGGAGAGGATGGAACAGGTTGGACGTGAAGAGAGGCAAAGACGTGTTGATGACAGTCACGACTCCGTTGGCAGTGTTGCAAGATATGACGAGGCGGAGTATTCGGCGGATACCGAGCTTGATGATGGATCTTTTAGGTATCGACGGCAGCCACGTCGCGACCATCGTGGTATGGGTGGTCGAGCTCAACGACGCGAGGTACGTGACAATGACGATTCCCTACGCAGCATTAAATTCTCCATACCACCTTTTGATGGTAAATATGATCCGGATGCATATCTGTCTTGGGAATTATCAGTAGATCAAAAATTTGCATGCCATGATTTCCCTGATGATAAAAAGGTTAGAGCTGCCACTAGTGAATTCACTGACTTTGCTTCTGTTTGGTGGCATGAATATCAAACTAAAAATCCAGCTACCATACCACAAACTTGGAATGCTTTGAAACGAATCATGCGTCGTCGTTTTGTTCCTTCCTATCATGCTCGTGACCTGTTGCATAAATTACAACAACTTAGGCAAGGCAACAAATCTGTTGAGGAATACTATCAAGAACTTCAAATAGGCATGATGCGTTGTGGCCTAGTTGAGAATGAAGAGGCTGCAATGGCTAGGTTTATGGGTGGTTTAACAAGAGAAATTCAGGACATATTGGCTTATAAGGAATACACTAACGTCACTCGATTATTCCATCTTGCTTGTAAGGCTGAAAGAGAAGTGCAGGGACGACGTACAAGAACTAACATTTCTGCAGGTCGAACTACCTCATGGCAGTTCCGCTCAAGTGTTGTTGGTACTAAGCATGATTCTCCAGATGATGCTTCCAATGGGTTGCCCAGGACTACATCAAAATTAGCACCTTCGCGTGCAATCGAGACAACAAAAGGATCCACTCAAGTTGCAGCCAACACTTCTTCTTCCATTGCTTCTACCGGGAGAACAAAAGACATTCAATGCCTCCAGTGCAAGGGTTTTGGGCACCTACGAAGGGACTGTCCAAGCAAGCGTGTGCTGGTTGTACGAGAAAATGGTGAGTACTCATCCGCTAGTGATTTAGATAATGAAACATATGCCATGCTTGCTGCACAAGAAGCAGGAAAGAAGAATGATGATGAAGAGCACATTGGGGCTGATCATGCTGCCCACTATGAGAGTCTTGTTGTGAGGCGTGTCTTGAGTGCCCAAATGATCAAAGCTGAACAGAACCAGCGACACAATCTATTCCAAACTAAGTGTGTAGTTTTGGAACGATCGTGTCGCATTATTATTGATGGAGGAAGCTGCAACAATTTAGCAAGTGCTACCATGGTAGAAAAGCTTGGGATGACAACACTTCCACATCCACATCCCTACTACATCCAATAGTTCAACGACAGTGGTAAGCTTAAGGTAACACGTCTAGTTCGTATCGAATTTGCAATTGGTTCCTACCATGATTACATTGATTGTGATGTGGTACCTATGCAAGCTTGTTCTATGCTATTTGGTCGACCTTGGCAATTTGATAAAGATACATTACATCATGGTAAATCAAATCAATACTCTTTCATGCATCATGAGAAGAAACTTGTTTCGCACCCGATGTCCCCTGATGCTATTTTGAAGGATGGCATTGCTAGAGCTTGCAAAGAGAAAAATAAGAAATCTGCTGAAAATGAAAATTCGGATGTCGTGAAGAAATCGGTACAGCCTAAGACTGACAATTCCAAATCTGCTCATATGAAGAAGAATGAAATAAAATTAACGAGTGCTTGTTTTTTTGCTTCCAAATCTGATTTTGAATTAAAAAGTGATACTGCAATCTGCTATGTGTTTGTTTGCAAAGAAGCTTTATTCTCACTTCACGACACACCATGTGCTTTGCCTCCTTCTATCACTAACCTACCCTCTGAACGACAGGCAATGCCTCAATACCTAGCTACCCGAGTTACATCGGTTTCCCGGTTCCCATATAGTTCGGTACTGTTCTATCTTGTTCAACAGGCCCGCACACGCCTCGGTCCTCAATCGACACAAGCGGAGCTATAGCACACAGGCCCCAAAGTCCTGCTGCTCTTACTCTCCGCTCGGTCTCATTTTTCTTGCCATGTGTTTCATTTGCTATCTCTACCCGAGCAATGTGCCTCTAGCCAATTCTCGCGAGTAGTTCCAACTACTCGACTTGTACTGAATCCTACACTATCTTAGCATTGCAGTAGGTAATGGGGTTTTCAGTCCTAATCCCAACCCATGGTTTTTTTGGCTATGCATTTGGGTTTCAATCAAGACTCTAATGCAAGAAGTCATTGGTACTCAAAGAAAGTTCTCAAAACAGTAAAAATTTGTAAAACGGTTAATGCAAACCGGAGCTTGTCTTGCTGCTCTTGGTCGTAGGCTAGCTGCTCTTCCGGAGTAACGAAGTCTAAGACTTCGGGTTCCTCCTCGACCTTAGCGACTACATGAGATAATAAGTACATGTATTAATTTAAATGCATTTGAATTGAATTTAAACTTGTGAAGTTTTTAAGTCTTACTAGACAGACCCAAAGACCCTGAAATTTTTACTGTGGTTTGGTTACAACCTAAACAAAGACTTGGCCAAGTTTTAGTTGCAGCAAAGCTCATTTGAACTCTCCACAAATAATTATGTACTTGAGCTTAATTGGAGCTCTTAGAGTGTTCTAGGGATTTTCATGGAGCAAGCCATGACTTTCTGAAAACTAGACTTTCAGAGGGTTCTAATGGAGTTGGTCTCACTTAATTTGAAGGTTCCTAGCTAAAGATATGAGCTAAACAATTTCAGATAAATTGTGAAAATGTTTCTGAACATTTTCTATTTTCTCTGGAACAGTTTTATTAATCACACCATTAGGTGGATCAAATGGATCTGAAATTTTTATGGTAGCTCAGGGATATTTTGGTGAACATCCCAGCAAAAATTCAGAATTTTTCTCCAAAGGATTATCCAGTTAAAATTCTAAACAGTTTAAACTTTGAAGAATTAATTCTGGAGAAATAAGGATTTTCATGAAGTGAAACTTGATTTGCTGGAAAGTACTCAGAGATCGGAATCCAACAAAATTTGGTTCACTTGATTTGGAGTTTCTAGCCAAAGTTATGAAGATTTGAAGTTTGAATGAAATCTGAAAATCGGGAAAAGTTCAAATCTGCCGGTGGGACCACGGTTACACGTGTTGGACGCTGAGGCGATGGCACACCGGGGTCTATGGAATTTTTGCGTGCCAGCACACCGGATCCAAGCCTCAGACTGATCCCAATTTAAAATCCGAGCCGCTGACGCGTGGGCCACCCGACTTCTTCTACCTCCCGACGCTCCCTCGCGCACGCGCCGCCTCCCCTCGCCGGATTGCCGCTGCCGGCCACCACACGGTCTGAGACTCGCCGCCAGGGGGTTATCGACGTCGAGGAATACGTATGTGGGGTCAGTTCAAGCTGGTGGTGACCAAAAATGCCCCGGCGACGTGCGGCGGCCTCGGTTGAAGTTTGGCACCGTCAGCCGTAGGTTCTAACCCGCCAAGACCTCGAACAAACGGCTCTACAACATCAGTACACCTCTAGGAAGCTCGACAAAGCCTCAAAGGTGTTCAAAACTGGCGGCAAGTTGGTCGGCACTGTGCGACCGATCGTGCCCGCCATGAACGCCTTTGATTGAGCTCAAAATCCGTCACTCCTAGCCGGTTTCATGCAACGGATGCTAAAAGGAAAATGATCACTGGCTAGTCCAGCGTCTATGTGCAAGATTTGATAACCTAAGAAGGATCAGAGAGCGGAAATTCGAAGAAACCGTACCAGAAGCTCGGGTTGAGGCCGCCGGAGCAAAATCTGGAAATTCTCGGTGGATGCTTCACGGTTTGCTTCAAGAATCGGAGGAGAACAGCACCAACCTAGCGCGCTCCCGTGGCCTGGATTGCTTGACCGTGAGAACCCCTGTGGCGGGCTGTCCATGATCACCCGATCGTCGGCCGAAGCTTGATCGCCGCTGTGGCGGTCGTTTTCGGGCAAAGAAGGCCGGAACTCGCTTGTTTCCAGGTCGGGAAGGTGGATGCGGAGCTCAGGGCAGGGTGTAGCAGCTCAGGGAGGAGAGGGTGTGAGTGTTTCACCGTTCTCCCGATCAGTCGGAGCGACGGAGGAAAGAACTTCGGCTCAGTGTTCTTGCGAGGGGGAAAAACGGGTGAGGGGATCTCGGCAGAGGCGAGGAGCGCCTTTAGAAGGCTCAGCACCGACCTGGCTCGCGCGTGGGCGAGCAGCTGGTGGCGCGGCGCCCCCCCCCCCTCGGTGGTGCCCTCTGCTGAAGCCCGAAGACCCGAGTGAGGGAATTTCAGTCGGTTGAATCTCTTCAGTGGCTGACATGTGGGTCCCACTTCCTTTTTAACCTCTGAACTTAACTCTCTATTACTGTTGTAAACAGTAATCCCCACAATGCCCAGGGTGATTTGAATTATCTACCCTGGGCCATTTGAATTGGTTAGAATTCAAATTGGATTTGGTTTCACTAAATTTTCAACACATATTCAGTTTGTAATTCAAATTAAGTTTGAATTTGCTAAATTTAGCTCATGTCAAGATCAACTCCAAATGGAGTGAAAATTGGTATGTGAGCTTATAAAAATGTGCTGAGTAATATGTCTCCCGCTTTTGAATTCATGGGATGAAAACAGTTTGAATTTGAATTTGAGTTCAAACCACCCTCTTTCTAGCCATACCCAAAAGGACCTCAAAAAGGTTTTGAATTTGGGTGAAACTTAGCATTGACATTCCTAGCAAGGTGTACGAGTTTTTCAGATGTCCAGCCCCTATATGATGCATGTGGGAAATGCCACTTTTGCATTATGTGAGTTTATTCTTTAATGATCATGTTGATGGTGGTTACTTGCTCTTCAAATGTGTTCATCAACTTTCTTCAAATGAAGTGTGTGAGTGGTGTGATGAGCACCTTGAGTATGTGCCAAAACCTTAGACCCTTACATTCGCTGTGAGGCCTGGCCTGGGAATCGCAGTGGGTGGTGCCGTGCGATGCGGCACCCAACAGCATGCACGAAAAGAGGCTCAAGAACATAATGAAACCATTTTGTTACTCAAGATAAGTTCTTTTACAACATAAGTACACACGCAGCGGAAATTAAAACTAGCTAGACAATCTACTCACTCTCGACCCTAACTACGCCGAAGAGAAGTCGTTCAGCCCGTGAACGCTTCCTACTAGCTTCACCAAAGAAAGGCAGCGGCTAGGTTTCCGATGAGTGGAACGAACCGTGAGGTTCATCGCCTCCCCGAACAACCCTCTTCATAGAATGTCTCCTGCTACCTACAAAACAACTCAGAAGCAACCGTGAGCACTAAGGCTCAACAAGACTTAACTGTCACTCCTAAACATGTAACTCTAAATGCAGGGGTAGTAAGACAGTAGGAACATGAATTTGCAAAATACAGCTTGACTAAACTTGATCCTTATATTCAGATACTTATAGCCTTCATTTTAGTGGTCCTCACGCCTCACAACATCGGAAGTTCACAATCAAACAAGAAACGCTTATCCCGATGTTGCTAGCCTAAGGTGGAAAGGAAATTTAGTTGGCTCTATATCTACTTCAGTCAAGGTTCCAATACAGTGATTAATCTACAAACAGCAAGTTAAGAGACTTAGTTCCTCTTCTTACTACGTCACGGCGCAGTGGGCAAGTATGCTCAATCCTCTTCCGCGAGCGACGGTGATTCGAATCAATAACAACCCGGAATACATGACACATACACCCGCCTCGAAAGACTCTCTCAAGAGCTCTTTTCTTACGTTGTATGCAGAAACGTTTCACACGACACCCTGACATAGAAAAACGTTTCGCGCCGAGCAGGATGGCCCTCTACGCGGACACGTCGAAGTTGCCTGCTAATGGATTTACACCTCCCGCCTTCTCAACGCCATTCCCATGCGAAGGATGAGTTTGTATATCACGGTCCATCGAGTTACATCGGTTTCATAGATCCCATACCCCACTATATATCCGGTACAGCTCAATCTTGTCCAGCAGGGCCACATACATACGGTCCTTAACCGACAAGGACGGGGCTACAACCAACCTCCACATTTGCCTTACCATCCCGGTCCATGCCAAATATGGTCTCAAGCATTGTCACACCCATCGCAGGTCGAGACCAACCTTGAGCGCTCCATCCTACAGGAACATCCCTGTCCACATCTCATTTTCATGAGGGTGCTCTTATCATCAACCTCTCGCGAGTAACTCCATTACTTGACCTTTCTCGCGAGTAGCTTTTTACTACTCGACTTCTACCGAGCTAGCTACAACATTAGTCTAGCATCTACAACGAGGCAAAGCCTACACTAAACCTTCTACTCAGGGGTGTAATAACCATGCAAGTGGGTTTCAATCATTCTAGACATAATGCACAATATCAAGTCTAATAACCATGAGGTGAAGTAAAGCAAAATTTAAAACGGTAACGATATGCAAACCGGGGCTTGCCTTGCTCAACGGTTTTGTTAGAAGCTAGAAGTTAGTCTTCTTCCGGAGAATCCGCCAAACTCGTCACGAGATGGAGATCCTCGCTGCAGAGTCGAGTCATCGTCGAACGTCGACGTCACGTACTATTAAGATGATTTATGCACATGTATTCAAAAGCAATTTAGAAAATGATTCAAAGTTGTTGTACAAGTTAACTCACACATAAGAGAGAAACAACAACAAGGTTTCTGTTGTTAGATCTAAACCTTATAGAAGATGAAAGCTAGCGTGAAAAGAGATACTAGTAATCACCATGTGATTAAGTCCATTATATGAACACTTAAACCTAAAAGATGGTAGCTCAAGTTCCAGAGGTCCAATGAAGCTGAGAATTTAACCATAGCTTCCATGGAAGTTAGTTAGACAGTGTGCAAAAATTGAGCTCATGAAATGGCTCAAGGTGATCACAATAATTCCTTATGTGATTTTCACTAATCTGCCTTTGCCCCCTAGGTATTCAGATTTCCTATGCTGCAAAGTAGACTTTTTGTGAAGTAAAAAATGTCCTGAGTCCATAGGAATTGGTTTTACCATTTTTGTAGTTCCCTACATGGAGATATGGATTTTACAAAGAACGGGAAAAAGCTGAATTGTCTTTGTTCATTTTCCCATTTTTCAGAGACATAAGGAGTGAACACATCATTTAACCAAGTAAATAGGGTCCAATGCCTCTGAAATTTTTACTGGAGTTCAAGGAATTTTGGGGGAATGTCGTATCCAAATTTGGGAATTTTCCAATAAACAGAAATCCTGTAAAAATTCATACAAGATTTTCCTTAAATGAATTAATGAGCCAAATCCAGGGATTTTCATAAACATTGGGCTTCACCCCTGGATAGTACTCTTTGAGAGGAATCCAACAAAATTTTTTTCACAATTTTTGGACATTCCTACACAAAGTTATGGCTCTCCAAAGTTTAAACTAAAGTGGGAAAATCTAGAAAATGTTTAAATGCCGACAGTGGGTCCCACTAGTCATCCCTAACCTCCAGCCTCGCGCCAAACAGAGCAGTGGCGGCTCCCTCCGGCGAGGTCGCTGGAAAAGCACTTCTCAGCCACCTCCGGACCCCCTGCTGGCCGCCCCCCCATTTTCTCCCACGCTGAACACATTGGTGAGGTCGCCGGCGGCTGAAACTCGATGGAAAACAGGGCGCACCGGCAACAGCAAACCCTAGGGCTCCGGCGAGGTCTTGCACGGTGAATTCTCCACCAAATGATCGGTTCTTGGGCTCTAAAGCACCAGGGGATCATGTAGAAGACCAACATGAGGTCTAACCACGGTGGGGAGAGCTCTAAACCTATCGGCACCGTGCACCCGATATGGTCCAGCGCTATACCCTTGAAAAGAACTCGGATTCCTCACTCTACACTCAATTTCTGGGTCCAAAATCGATGGAGGAGGTGTGCTAGGCAGTTAACATCCTGTGTGTGAAGTTTGAAACCCAACAAACATGATTTGAGGACAAATTTTGCAATTCCTTACCTCAAGGTCAGTTTCTGCCGCCCAGGAGAAAAACTTGAAATTCTCCCTCTGTGATCAATGGCTAGGGCTGAGCTTCGGAGGTGAGCAACTAGACTTGTAGGTGCACCGATGGGGCTGGCTTGCTTGGGCGTGATCACTACTTCTTTGAGCTGGCCACGGTGATCAGTTCCAGTTTCTTCAGTTTCAGCTCGGAAGCAGTAGAAACTTTGCTGCTTCTAGGCACCAGTGAGCTCGGGATGGTGGAATGAAGTTGCTAGCCGGCTAGAGCACTCGTGGCCGAAGCTTTTTTGTGTGGAGAGCTCGAGCAAAGGGAGCTTGGTTCAGTTGGGCGATCAGAGGAACAGAGAACACGACAGCTGTTTGTGTTTCACGGGAGCACCCCCACAGAGGCTGAGCTCGAGCTGGGAGAAGCAAAACGGCTTTGTTGCCCTCGTGTGTGGTGATCAGACCGGCAAAAGATCAAGAAAAAACAGGAGGTGGCCTCGGTGAATCGTCGGTCGGCCGGCGCGCGCGTGCTGTCCGAGCAAAACAGAGAAGACTTCGTGTTGAAGTCTACTGACATATGGGCCCCAATCCTCCCCTCTTATCTCCTAATTCCGTTTAAAATAGCAAACAAGCTCCGAATTTGATCAAACTTGGAGGATAGGTCAAAAGAATTATGCGGAACTCAAATCTGAAATCATATTTTGAAATTGAGTTTGTTTGGTTTAAAATTCAAATTCAAGTTTGAATTTGAACGTGCCCTCATTTAATCCTCGGAATAAATAGTATATAAAACCTAAAATTCTCCAAATTTGAAACTTAAACTCTTGAATACATGAGAAATACATCTATGATCTCACATATAGGCCTTTGGACAATCTGAATAGGAATCCATTCAAAAGATTCAAAATGGTGTTTAAAGTTCCTCCACTCTCCTTATAGAGAATGTGCACATGAGTTAGAGTTTTGGGAGTGTAATTATTTCCCCTAGGTTAACATGTGTTGAGCATGGGCTAGAGAAAATTTTTAACTCCCTCACATGTCCATATTTGTGTTCATCAATTTATGTGACACAACTATAGTCTTTTATCGCCTTAACTTTGTTTCATAAATTGAAATCAAACTTTACAAAAGTTAGGGCTGTTACATTCCTCCCCCTTAAAAGAATCTCGTCCCGAGATTACAAAAAGAAAGAAGAAGTGAGAATGACTACTGGACATATGGTACAAACAAGTCGGGAAAATTTAAGCGGAGAAATGTCTCGCTTTCCCACGTGGCTTCATCAGCGGTGTGGTTGCTCCACAAGACTTTGTAAAATCGCATTGTCCGATTTCTGGTGGTGCGAGTCTTCTCGTCAACAATCTGTATCGGATACTCAGAATAAGTGAGATCCGGTTGAAGATCCTCAATGTTCTTCATATGAACTGCGATTGGGTACTTAAGACATTTCCGCAGTTGAGAGACGTGAAAAACATTGTGAATACTCGAAAGTGACGTCGGTAACTCCAGACGATAGGCCACGGGTCCTCATATCTCAGTGACAGCAAACGGCCCGATGAATCGCGGAGCAAGCTTTCCCTTCACTCCGAACCGATGAACCCCTTTCATCGGAGAGACACAAAAATAAACATGGTCCCCGATGTCGAAGTGAAGAGGTCGACGTATTTTGTCTGCATAGCTTTTCTCCTAGATTGACCAGCCTTTAAATTGGCTTGAATCACTCGGACTCGTTCCTTGGCTTCATTCACAAGATCAATCCCATAGACCACTCTCTCGCCGGACTCACACCAATTCAGCGGTGTGCGACACTTCCGGCCATAAAGAGCTTCATACGGAGCCATTTTGATACTGGATTGATAACGTTGTTATATGAGAATTCTGCCAACGTAGATGGTCATCCCAATTCTTCCCATGATTGATGATACATGCCCGTAGCATATCCTCTAGAATTTGATTTACTCTCTCTGTGTGACCATCAGTTTGCGGATGATACGCTTAACTCCGAATAACTTGGCTTCCAGTAAAGCATGTAGTTGCTCCCAAAATCTGGATACGAATAACGCACCTCGATCAGAAATGATGGTGCAACAAACCCCGTGTAAACACATGATTCTCGAGATGAACAGCTCCGCATACTTCTTTGTCACATATTTGATATGGACTGGAATAAAATGAGCTGTCTTGGTCAAACGATCGACGATTATCCAAATAGAATCATGCTTGTTGCTGGTCATGGGTAAACCGACGATGAAGTCCATACTTATGTCTTCCCACTTCCATGCTGGAACCTTCAGCGGTTGAAGTGGTCCGTCTTTCCGCATATGGTCGGCTCTAACCCGCCGACAAGTATCACACTCGGATACGTATTTTGCAATCTCCCTTTTCATCCGTGTACACCAGAACTTAGATTTTAAGTCTTGGTACATCTTATTCTTCCTGGATGAATGGAATACTTGGATAGATGCGCTTCATCCAATATCTTCCTCCGCAATTTCATATTGTGGGGTACAACTATGCGGTTGTTAAACTATAGAGTATCCTCTTCATCCTTGCGGAACATCTTCAATTCACTGCTGTCCACTCTCCTCCGGATGTGAGACATACCTCTATCTCTTTTCTGAGCCTCTACAATCTCATCTCGGATTGTAGGAATAAGAGCGAGGTTGAACAGCGATTCGTAGGGGACTAAGCGCAGGCTTGGTTCTCTTTCTGCATCTGCAGCCATGGCTAAATGGTGAACGTGGGCTTTCCGTCTAAGTGTGTCGGCAACCACATTCGCTTTGCCCGGATGGTAATGAATTTCAAGTTCATAGTCCTTGATCAATTCTAGCCATCTTCGCTGTCTCATATTCAGTTCTTTCTGTGTGAAGATGTACTTCAAGCTTTTATGGTCAGTGTAGAGATGTACTAGATTGCCTAGTAGATAATGTCTCCACATTTTCAATGCTAAGACCACTGCAGCTAGCTCAAGGTCGTGCGTTGGGTAATTCCGCTCATGACCCCTGAGTTGTCGGGATCCATACGTGACCAACACGTTCTTCTTGCATCAACACACAACCCAAACCGATGCCGGATGCATCACAATAAACATCAAACGACTTCGTGGTGTCCGGCTGGACCAAAACTAGAGCTGTAGTGAGATACTTTACTAAAGTTTGAAAAGCTTGTTCACATGCATTGCTCCAATCATACTTGGTGCTTTTCTTCAACAGCTCCGTCATAGGTTTAGCGACTTTGGAGAAGTTTGGAATGAATCTCCGGTAATAACCCGCTAAATCTAGGAAACTCCTCAGTTCATGAACAGATGTTGGAGATTTCTAATTCAGCACTTGCTCGATTTTACTTGGGTCCACAGCGATGCCTTCCGCTGAAATAATATGCCCAAGAAACGACACTTTGCTGATCCAAAACTCACATTAACTGAACTATACATATAGCTTGTGATCTCTCAAGCGTTGGAGTACAATACGCAAATGTTCAGCATGTTCTACTTCTGACTTTGAATAGACCAAGATGTCATCAATGAAAACCACGACGAACTTGTCTAACTCCGGCATGAACACAGAGTTTATGAGATACATAAAGTGAGCTAGAGCATTGGTCAACCCAAAGGACATGACAAGATATTCATAAAGACCATATCTTGTTGAGAACATCGTCTTAGGTACATCTTCTGCCCGGATCTTTATCTGATGATACCCAGACCAAAGATCCATCTTGGAAAATACCTTAGCACCCACTAGTTGATCGAACAAAATATCGATGCGCTGTAGTGGATACTTATTCTTGATAGTGACAGCATTCAGTGGACGATAATCTACGCACAGTTTTAGAGTCTCGTCCTTCTTCACGAAGAGTGCGGAACAGCCCCAAGGTGATGAACTTGGGTGTACAAAACCTTTTTCCATGAGGTCATTAAGCTGCTCCTTCAATTCTGCTAGCTCCTTTGGTGCCATTTTATATGTCACCGAGAAATAGGTGTTGTTCCCGGTGCAAGTTCAATCTTGAACTCAACATCACGTTCGGGCGGCATGCCCGGCAAGTCTTCGGAAAACACATATGGATATTCACATACCACTGGAATATCCTCAAGCTTAGAAGCTTCAATCTAATGCACTGCTGCAACTCGTTGTGATGGATCCATAAGATTCAATGTGTTGCAACCATGTATTGGGGAATTCAGTTGGACAGTCCGAGAGCTAATGTCAAAGATAGCTCCATAATGTGTCAACCATGACATCCCCAAGATAATATTAATCCTTTGGCCTTTGAGTATGATAAGCCTCGCAAGATAGATGTTTCCAACCAAACATAAAGGTGTCCAAGAGACCATCTCATCTGTTGATATCTTGCCTCCGGGTGAGCTGATATGAAACGGATGCTTAACTGTGCTAAATAGAAGATTATTCTTCAGCACATAGGCTCTGCTAATAAAATTGTGGGTGGCTCCAGAATCAAACAAAACGAAAGTGGGATGTTCATGTAACGTGAACATGCCTGCTAAAACTGGTTCGCCTTTTGCAATTTCCTCAATAGCAGTGTAATTAACCCGGTCAGGTTTCGAAAGATTCTTCTTTGAAGGTTCACGGTGCTGATCTGAGCATTGAGGAGATGATACATGATTGTGGCTCTGCTCAGCAACACGACGGTTTCGTGCTGCAGAAATCCTCAGCTCTCTACTAACACGAGGTGGAGATAATTCATGCGTAGCTGGTTGCATTAGGGTTGCACGAATAATTTCTGACCGCTGCTGTTGAGGTGGAGGCTCATAAGTGATCATGTTCAGCCGTGGTTGATGCGGACATCGCTACCGTTGATACAACCACAACACCAGCCCATTCACCACTCTCAGCTAAGCAAGGTCCAATGACACGCGCTCGTGCACGTCAACTTAATTATCAGGTGAATTCATTCCTGGCTGTTCAAAGTAATTATCCTTCAAATGGGGACCTATTAAAGCCTTGTGATGACCTTGTTATTATTAGGTGCTTGGGAATTGATCCAGCTAGGAGGAATGGAGGGATTAATCCAATAAAGGCTGCTCCACCCGAGGAGAAATCTTGAGGCTGGGGCCATGTAATAAAGAGAGAATTAGACAAATAAGCAAAGGAATAAGGGAAATCTCGTCCAACTTTGCTGCTGGACGAAATTCCCTCTTTCTTCCCCCATTTAAAGATAGATGTGCTATAATAAGGAAAGAAATAGAGGAAATCATATCCTACATTGCTGCTGGATGGGTTTCCCTATTTCTTGGAGGGATTAATCCAATAAAGGCTGCTCCACCCGAGGAGAAATCTTGAGGCTGGGGCCATGTAATAAAGAGAGAATTAGACAAATAAGCAAAGGAATAAGGGAAATCTCGTCCAACTTTGCTGCTGGACGAAATTCCCTCTTTCTTCCCCCATTTAAAGATAGATGTGCTATAATAAGGAAAGAAATAGAGGAAATCATATCCTACATTGCTGCTGGATGGGTTTCCCTATTTCTTTCCCTATTAAATGATAGTCTATCACAGAAAAAGGAAGGGAATAAGGGAGATCACGTCCTACCTTTGTTGCTGGACGAATTTCCCTCTTCCCTCCCCTATTTAAGTAGTCCAAGAGCTCCTTGACAGGGCGGATTTTATTTTCTGTAAGTTTAGCCATTGCTACTTCCTTGTAACGCAAGTGTCGACGAGACCTTCCGATTACTTGAATCAGAACCCCAACTTTTTCACACCCGTGAGTGTTTGCTTGTTATCTTGTTCTTGCTTGTTCTTCGATTGCTTGCAGGTTCAAGGCTGTTCTTGGCACGGCAAGTACAGCAACAACAGGAGCCGGTGTAACTATCGCTAAGGTGGAACATCCTTGTGGTTGTTGTAGTCGGGTAGCACAACGTCGACCTCCACCCAAATCGTAGTTACCAGGAGACAGTGTAACTGTCGCTCAAGGCGCCACACTATTCTGGTTGTGGTAGTCGGGCAGCCAACGTCGGCCTCCACCAAATTCGTTCATTACCAACATCTCTCATTGAAAGATAGGGCGTCCCCCGTACCCGTTGGGTTCATCAAGTGGTATCAGATTTCAGGTTGCTCGGTGAGAGATTTACTTCTCCTTGTTCTTCATTTACCTACAGTCCACTTTTGCCTACAAAAGTTCGCTCTAAAAAAATCCTAAAAACACTTTGAGCCTTTTGCTTGGCTACTTAGCTCTCGACTTGTTGAATTCGCGGTTGCCTTTTTGTGTCAAGTTGCTGGTCCTAAGTTTTTCACCACTAGAGTTTTGAGTTCGTGCCACTTTGTTCTCAGTCCATTTCCATTATCTACCCAAAGTTGAGAAAAAAGGCAAGTGCAAAAGAAAAGCTGCACGGATCAGCAAGGAAAAGGCACGTGCAAAAAGAAAAGCCGCACTGGTTACAATCAAAAAAAAAAGTTTTGAAGTACAAAAAAAAGAGAGCCAATTTGTGTAACATTTGTTTCATGTTTCGAAGTTCAACTTGCTGTTTTCAACGTTGTTAAAACACAACGGATCGGGCTGTTCGAACTTCCCTACCAAAGTAATCCAACGTCACGTGGAGTTACGGCTCACGTCTCTAGTAAGGTTTGAGCTAGGACCAGCACAATACCATCGTGGAACGTTTATTCAACTTGTTGTGACTAATGTGGTACTAGCTGTTCCTTTGCACAAATTGTGTCTAGCAGCCACCTACAGCTCCACAAAATTATCTACGACACCATAAGGTTGTGCTGGCAGCCACCGTTTGTTGTTGTTCTTGCTGATTGCCGGCGCCTCCTGCATCGCATGGTAAGAACTTGTAAGACCTCTATTTCTTGCTAGTGAGGAATTGTGCTGTCCTACCACCTCTTAGCAACTGTTAGGATTAATCTGCTTGCTGTTGTATTTCCTTTCTTTACTAACCATGTCAGCTGATGCGAATGGGACATCTCCACATTCACCACGTACGAGGGGCATCATTCAGCATTTCGAACGCCAAGTAAAGCTACACACAGATGCTCTCAATGAGGATATTCAAGTCACCAATGAACGCATTGGTCAATTAGAGTCGACGCAGATTTGCACCAACACCAAACTGACCACATTAGAAAGCACTGCTGGGGCTATTAACACTTCTCTTGCAGCAATCATTGAGCGATTGGAGAGGATGGAACAGGTTGGACGCGAAGAGAGGCAAAGACGTGTTGATGACAGTCACGACTCCGTTGGCAGTGTTGCAAGATATGACGAGGCGGAGTATTCGGCGGATACCAAGCTTGATGATGGACCTTTTAGGTATTGACGGCAGCCACGTCGATGTAACTATCGCTAAGGCGGAATATCCTTGTGGTTGTTGTAGTCGGGTAGCACAACGTCGACCTCCACCCAAATCGTAGTTACCAGGAGACAGTGTAACTGTCCCTCAAGGCGCCACACCATTCTGGTTGTGGTAGTCGGGCAGCCAACGTCGGCCTCCACCAAATTCGTTCATTACCAACATCTCTCATCGAAAGATAGTGCGTCCCCCGTACCCGTTGGGTTCATCAAGTGGTATCAGATTTCAGGTTGCTCGGTGAGAGATTTCCTTCTCCTTGTTCTTCATTTACCTACAGTCCACTTTTGCCTACAAAAGTTCGCTCTAAAAAAATCTTAAAAACACTTTGAACCTTTTGCTTGGCTACTTAGCTCTCGACTTGTTGAATTCACGGTTGCCTTTTTGTGTCAAGTTGCTGGTCCTAAGTTTTTCACCGCTAGAGTTTTGAGTTCGTGCCACTTTGTTCTCAGTCCATTTCCATTATCTACCCAAAGTTGAGAAAAAAGACAAGTGCAAAAGAAAAGCTGCACGGATCAGCAAGAAAAAGGCACGTGCAAAAAGAAAAGCCGCACTGGTTACAATCAAAAAAAAAGTTTCGAAGTACAAAAAAAAGAGAGACAATTTGTGTAACATTTGTTTCATGTTTCGAAGTTCAACTTGCTGTTTTCAACGTTGTTAAAACACAACGGATCGGGCTGTTCGAACTTCCCTACCATAGTAATCCAACGTCACGTGGAGTTACGGCTCACGTCTCTAGTAAGGTTTGAGCTAGGACCAGCACAATACCATCGTGGAACGTTTATTCAACTTGTTGTGACTAATGTGGTACTAGCTGTTCCTTTGCACAAATTGTGTCTAGCAGCCACCTACAGCTCCACAAAATTATCTACAACACCATAAGGTTGTGCTGGCAGCCACCGTTTGTTGTTGTTCTTGCTGATTGCCGACGCCTCCTGCATCGCATGGTAAGAACTTGTAAGACCTCTATTTCTTGCTAGTGAGGAATTGTGCTGTCCTACCACCTCTTAGCAACTGTTAGGATTAATCTGCTTGCTGTTGTATTTCCTTTCTTTACTAACCATGTCAGCTGATGCGAATGGGACATCTCCACATTCACCACGTACGAGGGGCATCATTCAGCATTTCGAACGCCAAGTAAAGCTACACACAGATGCTCTCAATGAGGATATTCAAGTCACCAATGAACGCATTGGTCAATTAGAGTCGACGCAGATTTGCACCAACACCAAACTGACCACATTAGAAAGCACTGCTGGGGCTATTAACACTTCTCTTGCAGCAATCATTGAGCGATTGGAGAGGATGGAACAGGTTGGACGCGAAGAGAGGCAAAGACGTGTTGATGACAGTCACGACTCCGTTGGCAGTGTTGCAAGATATGACGAGGCGGAGTATTCGGCGGATACCGAGCTTGATGATGGACCTTTTAGGTATCGACGGCAGCCACGTCGATGTAACTATCGCTAAGGCGGAATATCCTTGTGGTTGTTGTAGTCGGGTAGCACAACGTCGACCTCCACCCAAATCGTAGTTACCAGGAGACAGTGTAACTGTCCCTCAAGGCGCCACACCATTCTGGTTGTGGTTGTCGGGCAGCCAACGTCGGCCTCCACCAAATTCGTTCATTACCAACATCTCTCATCAAAAAATAGTGCGTCCCCCGTACCCGTTGGGTTCATCAAGTGGTATCAGATTTCAGGTTGCTCGGTGAGAGATTTCCTTCTCCTTGTTCTTCATTTACCTACAGTCCACTTTTGCCTACAAAAGTTCGCTCTAAAAAAATCCTAAAAGCACTTTGAGCCTTTTGCTTGGCTACTTAGCTCTCGACTTGTTGAATTCACGGTTGCCTTTTTGTGTCAAGTTGCTGGTCCTAAGTTTTTCACCGCTAGAGTTTTGAGTTCGTGCCACTTTGTTCTCAGTCCATTTCCATTATCTACCCAAAGTTGAGAAAAAAGGCAAGTGCAAAAGAAAAGCTGCACGGATCAGCAAGAAAAAGGCACGTGCAAAAAGAAAAGCCGCACTGGTTACAATAAAAAAAAGTTTCGAAGTACAAAAAAAAGAGAGACAATTTGTGTAACATTTGTTTCATGTTTCGAAGTTCAACTTGCTGTTTTCAACGTTGTTAAAACACAACGGATCGGGCTGTTCGAACTTCCCTACCATAGTAATCCAACGTCACGTGGAGTTACGGCTCACGTCTCTAGTAAGGTTTGAGCTAGGACCAGCACAATACCATCGTGGAACGTTTATTCAACTTGTTGTGACTAATGTGGTACTAGTTGTTCCTTTGCACAAATTGTGCCTAGCAGCCACCTACAGCTCCACAAAATTATCTACGACACCATAAGGTTGTGCTGGCAGCCACCGTTTGTTGTTGTTCTTGCTGATTGCCGACGCCTCCTGCATCGCATGGTAAGAACTTGTAAGACCTCTATTTCTTGCTAGTGAGGAATTGTGCTGTCCTACCACCTCTTAGCAACTGTTAGGATTAATCTGCTTGCTGTTGTATTTCCTTTCTTTACTAACCATGTCAGCTGATGCGAATGGGACATCTCCACATTCACCACGTACGAGGGGCATCATTCAGCATTTCGAACGCCAAGTAAAGCTACACACAGATGCTCTCAATGAGGATATTCAAGTCACCAATGAACGTATTGGTCAATTAGAGTCGACGCAGATTTGCACCAACACCAAACTGACCACATTAGGAAGCACTGCTGGGGCTATTAACACTTCTCTTGCAGCAGTCATTGAGCGATTAGAGAGGATGGAACAGGTTGGACGCGAAGAGAGGCAAAGACGTGTTGATGACAGTCACGACTCCGTTGGCAGTGTTGCAAGATATGACGAGGCGGAGTATTCGGCGGATACCGAGCTTGATGATGGACCTTTTAGGTATCGATGGCAGCCACGTCGATGTAACTATCGCTAAGGCGGAACATCCTTGTGGTTGTTGTAGTCGGGTAGCACAACGTCGACCTCCACCCAAATCGTAGTTACCAGGAGACAGTGTAACTGTCCCTCAAGGCGCCACACCATTCTGGTTGTGGTAGTCGGGCAGCCAACGTCGGCCTCCACCAAATTCGTTCATTACCAACATCTCTCATCGAAAGATAGGGCGTCCCCCGTACCCGTTGGGTTCATCAAGTGGTATCATATTTCAGGTTGCTCGGTGAGAGATTTCCTTCTCCTTGTTCTTCATTTACCTACAGTCCACTTTTGCCTACAAAAGTTCGCTCTAAAAAAAATCCTAAAAACACTTTGAGCCTTTTGCTTGGCTACTTAGCTCTCGACTTGTTGAATTCACGGTTGCCTTTTTGTGTCAAGTTGCTGGTCCTAAGTTTTTCACCGCTAGAGTTTTGAGTTCGTGCCACTTTGTTCTCAGTCCATTTCCATTATCTACCCAAAGTTGAGAAAAAAGGCAAGTGCAAAAGAAAAGCTGCATGGATCAGCAAGAAAAGGCACGTGCAAAAAGAAAAGCCGCACTGGTTACAATAAAAAAAAGTTTCGAAGTACAAAAAAAAAGAGAGACAATTTGTGTAACATTTGTTTCATGTTTCGAAGTTCAACTTGCTGTTTTCAACGTTGTTAAAACACAACGGATCGGGCTGTTCGAACTTCCCTACCATAGTAATCCAACGTCACGTGGAGTTACGGCTCACGTCTCTAGTAAGGTTTGAGCTAGGACCAGCACAATACCATCGTGGAACGTTTATTCAACTTGTTGTGACTAATGTGGTACTAGCTGTTCCTTTACACAAATTGTGTCTAGCAGCCACCTACAGCTCCACAAAATTATCTACGACACCATAAGGTTGTGCTGGCAGCCACCGTTTGTTGTTGTTCTTGCTGATTGCCGACGCCTCCTGCATCGCATGGTAAGAACTTGTAAGACCTCTATTTCTTGCTAGTGAGGAATTGTGCTGTCCTACCACCTCTTAGCAACTGTTAGGATTAATCTGCTTGCTGTTGTATTTCCTTTCTTTACTAATCATGTCAGCTGATGCGAATGGGACATCTCCACATTCACCACGTACGAGGGGCATCATTCAGCATTTCGAACGCCAAGTAAAGCTACACACAGATGCTCTCAATGAGGATATTCAAGTCACCAATGAACGCATTGGTCAATTAGAGTCGACGCAGATTTGCACCAACACCAAACTGACCACATTAGAAAGCACTGCTGGGGCTATTAACACTTCTCTTGCAGCAATCATTGAGCGATTGGAGAGGATGGAACAGGTTGGACGCGAAGAGAGGCAAAGACGTGTTGATGACAGTCACGACTCCGTTGGCAGTGTTGCAAGATATGACGAGGCGGAGTATTCGGCGGATACCGAGCTTGATGATGGATCTTTTAGGTATCGACGGCAGCCACGTCGCGACCATCGTGGTATGGGTGGTCGAGCTCAACGACGCGAGGTACGTGACAATGACGATTCCCTACGCAGCATTAAATTCTCCATACCACCTTTTGATGGTAAATATGATCCGGATGCATATCTGTCTTGGGAATTATCAGTAGATCAAAAATTTGCATGCCATGATTTCCCTGATGATAAAAAGGTTAGAGCTGCCACTAGTGAATTCACTGACTTTGCTTCTGTTTGGTGGCATGAATATCAAACTAAAAATCCAGCTACCATACCACAAACTTGGAATGCTTTGAAACGAATCATGCGTCGTCGTTTTGTTCCTTCCTATCATGCTCGTGACCTGTTGCATAAATTACAACAACTTAGGCAAGGCAACAAATCTGTTGAGGAATACTATCAAGAACTTCAAATAGGCATGATGCGTTGTGGCCTAGTTGAGAATGAAGAGGCTGCAATGGCTAGGTTTATGGGTGGTTTAACAAGAGAAATTCAGGACATATTGGCTTATAAGGAATACACTAACGTCACTCGATTATTCCATCTTGCTTGTAAGGCTGAAAGAGAAGTGCAGGGACGACGTACAAGAACTAACATTTCTGCAGGTCGAACTACCTCATGGCAGTTCCGCTCAAGTGTTGTTGGTACTAAGCATGATTCTCCAGATGATGCTTCCAATGGGTTGCCCAGGACTACATCAAAATTAGCACCTTCGCGTGCAATCGAGACAACAAAAGGATCCACTCAAGTTGCAGCCAACACTTCTTCTTCCATTGCTTCTACCGGGAGAACAAAAGACATTCAATGCCTCCAGTGCAAGGGTTTTGGGCACCTACGAAGGGACTGTCCAAGCAAGCGTGTGCTGGTTGTACGAGAAAATGGTGAGTACTCATCCGCTAGTGATTTAGATAATGAAACATATGCCATGCTTGCTGCACAAGAAGCAGGAAAGAAGAATGATGATGAAGAGCACATTGGGGCTGATCATGCTGCCCACTATGAGAGTCTTGTTGTGAGGCGTGTCTTGAGTGCCCAAATGATCAAAGCTGAACAGAACCAGCGACACAATCTATTCCAAACTAAGTGTGTAGTTTTGGAACGATCGTGTCGCATTATTATTGATGGAGGAAGCTGCAACAATTTAGCAAGTGCTACCATGGTAGAAAAGCTTGGGATGACAACACTTCCACATCCACATCCCTACTACATCCAATAGTTCAACGACAGTGGTAAGCTTAAGGTAACACGTCTAGTTCGTATCGAATTTGCAATTGGTTCCTACCATGATTACATTGATTGTGATGTGGTACCTATGCAAGCTTGTTCTATGCTATTTGGTCGACCTTGGCAATTTGATAAAGATACATTACATCATGGTAAATCAAATCAATACTCTTTCATGCATCATGAGAAGAAACTTGTTTCGCACCCGATGTCCCCTGATGCTATTTTGAAGGATGGCATTGCTAGAGCTTGCAAAGAGAAAAATAAGAAATCTGCTGAAAATGAAAATTCGGATGTCGTGAAGAAATCGGTACAGCCTAAGACTGACAATTCCAAATCTGCTCATATGAAGAAGAATGAAATAAAATTAACGAGTGCTTGTTTTTTTGCTTCCAAATCTGATTTTGAATTAAAAAGTGATACTGCAATCTGCTATGTGTTTGTTTGCAAAGAAGCTTTATTCTCACTTCACGACACACCATGTGCTTTGCCTCCTTCTATCACTAAGCTTTTGCAGGAATACGCTGATGTGTTTTCACAAGAGGTACCAGCCGGGCTGCCACCATTGAGAGGGATTGAGCATCAGATTGACCTCATCCCTGGGGCTTCTTTGCCCAACCGAGCACCATACAGGACCAATCCGGAGGAGACTAAGGAGATTCAGCGGCAAGTACAAGAATTACTCGACAAAGGTTATGTGCGTGAGTCCCTTAGTTCTTGCTCCGTTCCTGTCCTTTTGGTCCTAAAGAAAGATGGATCATGGCGCATGTGTGTAGATTGTCAAACAATTAATAACATTACCATTAGATATCGTCATCCTATTCCTAGGTTAGATGATATGCTTGATGAACTTAGTGGCTCGATGATTTTCTCTAAAATTGATTTGCGTAGTTGATACCATCAAATTCGCATGAAGCTAGGTGATGAATGGAAAACAGCATTTAAAACAAAGTTTGGTTTGTATGAGTGGTTAGTCATACCTTTTGGTCTCTCGAATGCACCTAGCACTTTTATGAGATTAATGAATGAGCTTTTACGTGCTTTCATTGGAAGATTTGTGATAGTATATTTCGATGACATCTTGATCTATAGCGCATCTCTCGAAGTTCATCTTGATCATCTCCCTGCTGTTTTCAATGCTTTACGTGATGCACGCTTATTTGGTAACATTGACAAGTGCACCTTTTGCACGGATCGAGTTTCTTTTCTTGGCTATGTTGTGACACCACAGGGAATTGAATTTGATCAAGCCAAGGTGGAGGCGATACACAGCTGGCCGACTCCTACCACGGTCACACAAGTACGAAGCTTTCTCGGACTTGCTGGATTCTATCGTCGTTTTGTGAAAGACTTCAGCACCATAGCAGGCCCACTGCATGAGCTTACAAAAAAGGGTGCTCCATTCACATGGGGCAAGGTGCAAGAGGCTGCATTTGCAACTTTGAAGAATAGGTTAACTCATACACCCCTTCTTCAATTACCAGATTTTAGTAAGACTTTTGAATTGGAATGTGATGCTAGTGGTATTAGATTGGGAGGTGTCTTGTTGCAAGAGGGGAAACCTATTGCTTATTTTAGCGAGAAACTGAATGGGCCTAGTCTGAACTATTCCACTTATGATAAAGAATTATATGCACTAGTATGAACTTTGGAAACATGGCAACATTATTTATGGCCTAAAGAATTTGTTATATATTCTGATCATGAATCTTTGAAGCACATTAAGAACCAAACTAATCTGAACCGTAGGCATGCCAAGTCGGTAGAATTTATTGAGTCCTTTCCTTATGTCATCAAACACAAGAAAGGAAAAGATAATGTCATTGCGGATGCCTTATCTCGCCGTTACAATATGTTGTCCCAACTTGATTTTAAGATTTTTGGCTTGAAAATAATTAAAGAACAATATGCTTTTGATGCTGATTTCAAAGATGTGCTGCTGCAATGTAAAGAAGGATAAACATGGAACAAGTTTGTTCTCACTAATCGTTTTGTGTTTCAAACTAACAAATTGTGCATTCTAGCTGGTTCTGTGCGTATCTTACTATTGCAGGAAGCACATGGTGGAGGATTGATGGGACACTTTGGTGTCAAGAAGACGGAAGACATCTTAGCAAGTCATTTCTTTTGGCCAAAGATGAGGAGAGATGTGGATCGGTTTGTTGCTCGTTGCACCACCTGTCAAAAAGCTAAGTCCCGTCTTAATCCACATGGTTTATACATGCCTCTTCCTGTTCCTAGTGCTCCATGGGAGGATGTTTCTATGGATTTTGTTTTAGGATTGCCTAGAACAAAGAAGGGGAGGGATAGTATTTTTGTTGTTGTCGACAAATTTTCTAAAATGACACATTTCATACCATGCCACAAAACTGATGATGCTACCACCATATTGCTGATTTGTTCTTTCGAGAAGTTGTTCGTTTGCATGGGGCTCCAAACACTATTGTTTCAGATAGAGATGTCAAATTTCTTAGTCATTTTTGGAAAACCTTATGGGCTAAGTTGAAGACAAAATTACTCTTTTCTACCACTTATCACCCTCAAACTGATGGACAGACCGAAGTAGTGAACCGTAGTTTATCTACCATGCTAAGGGCTGTTCTGAAACATAACATCAAATTATGGAAAGAATGTTTGCCTCATATTGAATTTGCTTACAATCGTTCGCTGCATTCTACTACTAAATTGTGCCTTTTTCAGATTGTATATGGTTTTATTCCTCGTGCTCCCATTGATCTTTTTGCTCTGCCACCTTCAGAGAAATTGAATTTTGATGCTTCTCGCCGTGCTGAATTAATTCTTAAAATGCATGAGCAAACTAAAGCAAACATTGAGAGCATGAACGCTAAGTATCAACAAGCCGGTAGCAAGGGTAGGAAGCATGTTACTTTTGAACCTGGTGATTTAGTTTGGGTGCATTTGAGAAAGGATAAATTTCCTGATTTGAGAAAATCTAAATTACTACCTAGAGCTGCTGGACCCTTCAAAGTGTTTCGAAAAATTAATGATAATGCATATGAAATTGAGTTGCCTGCACATTTTGGGGTTACTTCCTCTTTTAATATTGCAGATTTGAAACCATATATGGGCGAGAAAGACACATTTGAGTCGAGGACGACTCAATTGCAAGAAGAGGAGGATGATGCGGACATCGCTACCGTTGATACAACCACAACACCAGCCCATTCACCACTCTCAGCTAAGCAAGGTCCAATGGCATGCGCTCGTGCACGTCAACTTAATTATCAGGTGAATTCATTCCTGGCTGTTCAAAATAATTATCCTTCAAATGGGGACTTATTAAAGCCTTGTGATGACCTTGTTATTATTAGGTGCTTGGGAATTGATCCAGCTAGGAGTAATGGAGGGATTAATGCAATAAAGGCTGCTCCACCCGAGGAGAAATCTTGAGGCTGGGGCCATGTAATAAAGAGAGAATTAGACAAATAAGGAAAGGAATAAGAGAAATCTCGTCCAACTTTGCTGCTGGACGAAATTTCCTCTTTCTTCCTCCATTTAAAGATAGATGTGCTATAATAACGAAAGAAATAGAGGAAATCATATCCCGCCTTGCTGCTGGATGGGTTTCCCACTGTCTTTCCCTAATAAATGGTAGTCTATCACAGAAAAAGGAAGGGAATAAGGGAGATCACGTCCTACCTTTGTTGTTGGACGAATTTCCCTCTTCCCTCGCCTATTTAAGTAGTCCAAGAGCTCCTTGACAGGGCGGGTTTTGTTTTCTGTAAGTTTAGCCATTGCTACTTCCTTGTAACGCAAGTGTCGACGAGACCTTCCGATTACTTGAATCAGAACCCCAACTTTTTCACACCCGTGAGTGTTTGCTTGTTATCTTGTTCTTGCTTGTTCTTTGATTGCTTGCAGGTTCAAGACTGTTCTTGGCACGGTAAGTACAGCAACAACAGGAGCCGGTGTAACTATCGCTAAGGCGCAACATCCTTGTGGTTGTTGTAGTCGGATAGCACAACGTCGACCTCCACCCAAATCGTAGTTACCAGGAGACGGTGTAACTGTCGCTCAAGGCGCCACACCATTCTGGTTGTGGTAGTCGGGCAGCCAACGTCGGCCTCCACCAAATTCGTTCATTACCAACATCTCTCATCGAAAGATAGGGCGTCTCCCGTACCCGTTGGGTTCATCAGTGGTTGTGAGAGTTGCACCACGGGCTGAATTTGTTGCCTAACTAGCGAGTAATACCGCACTCGATAGTTCGGACGAACCTCGATATTGTGGTCTAGTGGTATACTTCTTTTCAACCCCACTTCACATCGGAGATGCATGTCTTCTTTAATGATAGTAGCATTTACCAACTCATTGTAAATACCGTTATTGAACAAAGTCACTTGTTCCTAAAGTTCGACATTCAAACCTCGGAAAAAATACTCGCACTTCAATGCTTCTGAGTCTACCATATAAGTGGCGTGTTGCATCAAGTCTTCAAACTCTTTGAAGTACTCGTACGCACTCCTTTCTCCTTGCTTTAATTCCAAAAAGTCTTGATACTTTGTTTGAAGAATTCCCGAACAAATGTGACGTGCCCGAAAAACAGTCCGAAATTCATCCCACATCACGCGATGACCTTCAGGAAGAGTAGCGATGTACTCTGCCCACCAAACTCCAGCGGCTCCGTGGAGTTGTTGAGTGGCAAATAGAGTCTTCTGATATTCATCGCACTGAAGCATATCGAATTTGGCTTCAATACATTGAAGCCAATGAGCCGACTCCAATGGTTCTTTTGCTTTTGAGAAAACCGGTGGTTGTCTTGCTTAGAAATCCAGAAAAGTGCTTGGCGGGGGATTTTTCTGTAGTGTCTCCTGTCGTATGCTTTGTCGCACCAACAGATCCAGAGACTCAGCCATCTTTGCCAAGATTTCCGCCAATCCGGTTGATGATGTCGGCACTTCTTGTCGTGGCGAACTATTTTCGCCGTAACTCGACTCATCAACCTCACTCCTGGAATGAGTGTGATTCATACTGCAAGAGTGAGCAATTTACGGTTAAAATTCAAAGTTTAAACTCAACTTGAATTCAAAAACATAACCGTAAAAGCATCACATAGATATTGCAGCATTACACAATCTAACCAGGGTTTTGACAATTCTGAAATCTATCAAACGTGAGCAAGTTTATCCAAACCCTTAATTCCAATAGTTGGAAAAACCGAAAAATAACTTAAGAACATGTTGTGAAACTTAGAGAAGTCTAAACATCCCTGTCCACAACAAGTCTCAAGTTAAATGGCAATAAGCACTACTCTGTTCAGAATGACCAATTGGTCTTAATACCAGAATTTGGATATGAAAATGACAATTTCAGGTCTCAAGTTGAATATCAAAGTTATAGTTAACTTCAATATCTCTCCAACGAGTATTCATTTGCCTTCATATCAGTTCTGGATCAAAAGTTGTGATATTTCAAAGTTAACAAAAATCTGGAACAATTTTGACAGCACCTCCTTTGAAAGTGGCTGTTTTGTTCGCAAGATTTCATCACTTTAAACTCCAAATCTGGAGAACCTTTGAACTACAAAGTCGTAGCATATATCACAAGCTTTCCAACAGTGTATTACTTGACCATTAGAAACTTTTCTACAGAAAGTTATGGTCGAAATACAAAAATTTCCAGAGAGCAATATGTGCCTGCCCTATTTTTGGACAGTTCACACTCCTCTGAGAATTTCATCCATTTTGAGGGTGATTCTGATCTGGAGTTCTACTGAAGAGTTGTAGAAGACTTTAATAGCTTTCAAGAAATGTATCACTCACCTCCATTGGTTCAAACAAACAAAAGGTATGTCCTGTTCAACTTTAGCAAAATTCTGTCGAAAACAAGGGAGGTTATTCCTAAGTCTTTGTGAATAAATCTATACTCCCAATTGACTCTTAGTTCAATATAGAAGTTCATTACCCCCTAATAGAATCCTATGCTCCAAATTTACTCTTTTTCTTAAACCTTTTTTCATGCAGTTGAAAACATGTCACAATACTACGTTACCTCACCAACTTAAAATCATAACCGGCTTTATACCGGCATATACGTTTCAAATAGTGGCACTAAAACGATCACTCACAAACGTTGTCTACACGACATGTACTAACGTGGTTAAGGTCTCTGCAGAAAACCACTCAATAATGATGCACACATTGGTTTATCATTTTAGGCGGGTCCATATCATAGTAAAAACATACGCCCCGTATCATTGCCATACGGGCCGTCCTTGAGTCAAGCCACGTCTCAAGGTACATGATCGGGTTATTCACCACCCGACGGGGGCTCCACACCTTTGCAATAAAGCATCCCAGTGGAACAACTCTTTCGTATGCCTCATAGGACATGAAGAGTCCTAGAGAACACACCTCGTGTACCAACCACACGATGGGGTCTCCTCCTCTTGCCCCTGGGTTTGCGCACTGGAGGCTAGTGCATTTCATATGTCTTTACGACATGAAGAGTCTTAGAAAATATATTCACTTCCCGTCCATTGCTGAACGGGACATCCCACACTACTTTCCTCGTATGGGAGAGCTAACCGAAATTGATCCGCTTTCGGTGGCGTTCCTTACCATTCTTACCTCCACGTAGGTGCGTCGTTACAGAATTGAAATACTGAATGATAACACACTGTTAGCTTGCAACCTTAAGTAACTATGCTAATAATACTCCTTATGTAGGCATACTATACGTTCCTCACTCGTATACTCCTAATTTTTTGAAAATAGATTCTTTTTCATGCATGCTATTCCCAATGCGGCTCTTATACCACGCTGTGAGGCCCGGCCCGGGAATCGCAGTGGGTGGTGCCGTGCGATGCGGCACCCAACAGCATGCACGAAAAGAGGCTCAAGAACATAATGAAACCATTTTGTTACTCAAGATAAGTTCTTTTACAACATAAGTACACACGCAGCGAAAATTAAAACTAGTTGGACAATCTACTCAGTCTCGACCCTAACTACGCTGAAGAGAAGTCGTTCAGCCCGTGAACGCTTCCTACTAGCTTCACCAAAGAAAGGCAGCGGCTAGGTTTCCGATGAGTGGAACGAACCGTGAGGTTCATCGCCTCCCCGAACAACCCTCTTCATAGAAGGCCTCCTGCTACCTGCAAAACAACTCAGAAGCAACCGTGAGCACTAAGGCTCAGCAAGACTTAACCGTCACTCCTAAACATGTAACTCTAAATGCAGGGGTAGTAAGACAGTAGGAACAGGAATTTGCAAAATGCAGCTTGACTAAACTTGATCCTTATATTCAGATTCTTATAGCCTTCATTTTAGTGGTCCTCACGCCTCACAACATCGGAAGTCCACAATCAAACAAGAAACTCTTATCCCGATGTTGCTAGCCTAAGGTGGAAATGAAATTTAGTTGGCTCTATATCTACTTCAGTCAAGGTTCCAATACAGTGATTAATCTATAAACAGCAAGTTAAGAGACTTAGTTCCTCTTCTTACTACGTTATAGCGCAGTGGGCAAGTATGCTCAATCCTCTTCGCGAGCGACGGTGATTCGAATCAATAACAACCCGGAATACACGACACATACACCCGCCTCGAAAGACTCTCTCAAGAGCTCTTTCTTACGTTGTATGCAGCAACCTTTCACACGACACCCTGACATAGAAAAATGTTTCGCGCCGAGCAGGACGGTCCTCTACGCGGACACGTCGAAGTTGCCCGCTAAAGGATTTACACCTCCCGCCTTCTCAACGCCATTCCCACGTGAATGATGAGTTTCTATATCACGGTCCATCGAGTTACATTGGTTGTATGGGTCCCATACCCCACTATATATCCAGTACAGCTCAATCTTGTCCAGCAGGGCCGCATACATACGGTCCTTAACCGACACGGATGGGGCTACAACCAACCTCTATATTTGCCTTACCATCCCGGTCCAGGCCAAATGTGGTCTCAAGCATTGTCACACCCATCGCAGGTCGAGACCAATCTTGAGCGCTCCATCCTACAGGAACATCCCCGTCCCCATCTCATTTTCATGAGGGTGCTCTTATCATCAACCTCTCGCGAGTAACTCCATTGCTCGACCTTTCTCGCGAGTAGCTTTTTACTACTCGACTTCTAACGAGCTAGCTACAAATTAGCCTAGCATCTACAACGAGGCAAAGCCTACACTAAACCTTCTACTCAGGGGTGTAATAGCCATGTAAGTGGGTTTCAATCATCCTAGACATAATGCACAATATCAAGTCTAATAACCATGAGGTGAAGTAAAGCAAAATTTAAAATGGTAACGATATGCAAACCGGGGCTTGCCTTGCTCAACTTTTTTGTTAGAAGCTAGGAGTTAGTCTTCTTCTGGAGAATCTGCCAAACTCATCACGAGATGGAGATCCTCGCTGCAGAGTCGAGTCCTCGTCGAACATCGACGTCATGTGCTATTAAGATGATTTATGCACATGTATTCAAAAGCAATTTAGAAAATGATTCAAAGCTGTTGTACAAGTTAACTCACACATAAGAGAGATAAACAACAGCAAGGTTTCTGTTGTTGGATCTAAATCTTAGAGAAGATGAAAGCTAGGGTGAAAAGAGATACTAGTAATCACCATGTGATTAAGTCTATTATATGAACACTTAAACCTAAAAGATTGTAGCTCAAGTTCCAGAGGTCCAATGAAGCTGAGAATTTAACCACAGCTTCCATGGAAGTTAGTTAGGCAGTGTGCAAAAATTGAGCTCATGAAATGGCTCAAGGTGATCACAATAATTCCTTATGTGATTTTCACTAATCTGCCTTTACCCCTAGGTATTAAGCTTTCCTATGCTGCAAAGTAGACTTTTTGTGAAGTACAAAATGTCCTGAGTCCATAGAAATTGGTTTTACTATTTTTGGAGTTTCCTACATAGAGATATGGATTTTACAAAGAATGGGAAAAAGCTGATATTGTCTCTGTTCATTTTCCCATTTGTCAGAGACATAAGGAATGAACACATCATTTGACCAAGCAAATGGGGTCCAATGCCTCTAAAATTTTTACTGGAGTTCAAGGAATTTTGGAAGAATGTCCTGTCCAAATTTGGGAATTTTCCAATAAACAGAAATCCTGCAAAAGTTCATACAATATTTTCCTTAAATGAATTAATGAGCCAAATCCAGGGATTTTCATAAACATTGGGCTGCACACCTGGATAGTACTCTTTGAGAGGAATCCAAAAAAAATTGTTTCACAATTTTGGACATTCTTACACAAAGTTATGGCTCTCCAAAGTTTAAACTAAAGTGGGAAAATCTGGAAAATGTTTAAATGCTGACAGTGGGTCCCACTAGTCATCCCTAACCTCCAGCCTCGCACCAAACAGAGCAGTGGCGGCTCCCTCCTGCGAGGTCGCCGGAAAAGCACTTTCCAGCCACCTCCGGACCCCCTGCTGGACGCCCCCCATTTCCCCCCATGCTGAACACATTGGTGAGGTCGCCGGCGGCTGAAACTCGCCGGAAAACAGGGCGCACCGGCAACAGCAAACCCTAGAGCTCCGGCGATGTCTTGCACGGTGAATTCTCCACCAAATGGTCGGTTCTTGGGCTCTAAAGCACCAGGGGATCATGTAGAAGACCGACATGAGGTCTAACGACGATGGGGAGAGCTCTAAACCTATCGACACTGTACACCCGATATGGTCCAGCGTTATACCCTCAAAAAGAACTCAGATTCCTCACTCTACACTCAATTTCTGGGTCCAAAATCAATGGAGGAGGTGTGCTAGGCAGTTAACATCCTGTGTGTGAAGTTTGAAACCCAAAAAACACGATTTGAGGACGAATTTTGCAATTCCTTACCTCAAGGTCAGTTTCTGCCGCCCGGGAGAAAAACTTGAAATTCTCCCTCTGTGATCAATGGCTAGGGCTGAGCTTCGGAGGTGAGCAACAAGACTTGTAGGTGCACCGATGGGGTGGCTTGCTTGGGCGTGATCACTACTGCTTTGGGCTGGCCATGGTGATCAGTTCCAGTTTCTTCAGTTTCAGCTCGGGAGCAGTAGAAACTTTGCTGCTTCTAGGCACCAGTGAGCTCGCGACGGCGGGATGAAGTTGCTAGCCGGCTAGAGCACTCGTGGGCAAAGCTTTTTTCGTGTGGAGAGCTCGAGCAAAGGGAGCTTGGTTCAGTTGGGCCATCAGAGGAACAGAGAAAACGGCAGCTGTTTGTGTTTCACGAGAGCACCCCCACAGAGGCTGAGCTCGAGCTGGGAGAAGTAAAACGGCTTTGTTGCCCTCGTGTGTGGTGATCAGACCAGCAAAAGATCAAGCAAAAACAGGAGGTGGCCTCGGTGAATCGTCGGTCGGCCAGCGCGCACGTGCTGTCCGAGCAAAACAGAGAAGACTTCGTGTTGAAGTCTACTGACATGTGGGCCCCAATTCTCCCCTCTTATCTCCTAATTCCGTTTAAAATAGCAAACGAGCTCCGAATTTGATCAAACTTGGAGGATAGGTCAAAAGAATTATGCGGAACTCAAATCTGAAATCAGATTTTAAAATTGAGTTTGTTTGATTCAAAATTCAAATTCAAGTTTGAATTTGAACGTGTCCTCATTTAATCCTCGGAATAAATAGTATATAAAAACTAAAATTCTCCAAATTTGAAACTTAGACTCTTGAATACATGAAAAATACATCTATGATCTCACATATAGGCCTTTGGACAATCTGAATAGGAATCCATTCAAAATATTCAAAATGGTGTTTAAATTTCCTCCACTCTCCTCATAGAGAAGGTGCACATGAGTTAGAGTTTTGGGAGTGTAATTATTTCCCCTAGGTTAACATGTGTTGAGCATGGGTCAGAGAAAATTTTTAACTCTCTCACATGTCCATATTTATATTCATCAATTTATGTGACACAACTATAGTCTTTTATCGCCTTAACTTTGTTTCATAAGTTAAAATCAAACTTTACAAAAGTTAGAGCTGTTACATGGGGTTTCGTGGGCAAAAGAACGCGGCTGAGGTGATAAGGAGGAGAAACCCGCTCGCCAGCGCAAGGATCGTGAGGGAGAGGTGGCTCCGGCCTGCCCCTGTGTCGCCTGGTGAGAAGGCCCGAGTTTGTCTCGGTGGCGCGGTTACTTCGCGTGGAGGAGGAAAAACAGGGATCGGGCACTGTCAATAAAGATCTTTTGCACACCCAATTCCCTCAATGACATGTGGACCCCACTGCCCAACTTATCCCCCCAAAATTTTCTACAAATATCTCCTCAATTTAGCAAATGTTGGAACTCAAATGGTTGGAATTCAAATCTGAATTGTGTGTGGTTATTTGGACAGGTTTCATCCAAATTCAAATATATATTTGAATTCATTGCAAATTTAAGTCCATTTGGAAAATGGATAGCAAATATCTTCAAAAATTCATGAGACTTTGCCTACCCCTAATTTGGAACTAAGAAATTCAAATATAAACTCTGATATTTTATTTGGCTGCTGCAAATGAGATTTTTTATCACAACAGTTTGTATTCTCTGAAAATGTTTAGCTCATATCTCTAGCTAGAATCCTTCAAATTAAGTGAGACCAACTCCATAAGAACCCTCTAAAAATCTAGTTTTCATAAAGTCATAGCTTGCTCCATGAAAATCCCTAGAACACCCTAAAGGCTCCAATTAAGGTCAAGTACATAATTATTTGTGGAGGGCTCAAATGAGCTTTGCTGCAGCTAAAACTTGACCAAGTCTCTGTTTAGATTGTATCCACACCACAGTAAAAATTTCAGAGTCATTGAGTCTGTCTAGTAAGACTTATAAACTTCACAAGTTTAAATTTCAATCAAATGCATTTAAATTAATACATGTACTTGTATCTCATGTAATCACTAAGATCGAGGAGGATCCCGAAGTCTTAGACTTCGTTACTCTGGAGGAGCAGCTAGCCTACGATCAAGAGCAGCAAGGCAAGCTCCGGTTTGCATTAACCTCTTTACAATTTTTTATTGTTTTGAACACTTTCTTTGAGCCTCACTTATTTCTTGCATTAGAGTCTTGTTTGAAACCCAAATGCATAGCCAAGAAAACCATGGGTTGGAATTAAAATTGAAAACCTCGTTAGCCACTGCAATGCTAAAGATAGAGTAGGATTCGGTACAAGTCGAGTAGTTGGAACTACTCGCGAGAATAGGCTAGAGGCACATCGCTCGGGTAAAAATAGCAAATGAAATACATGGCAAGAAAAATGAGACCGAGCGGAGAGTAAAGGCAGCAAGATTTTGGGGCTTGTGTGCTATAGCTCCGCTTGTGTCGATTGAGGACCGAGCCGTGTGCGAGCCTGTTGGACAAGGTAGAACAGTACCGAAGACCTGCCGGCTATATGGGAACCGGGAAACCGATGTAACTCGGGTAGCTTGGTATTGAGGCATTGCCTGTCGTTCAGAGGGTAGGTTGAGAGCTTGAGGTGTAAATCGGCTGGTGGCACTGAGATGCGTGTGCAGAGACCTCTTGCTCGGGACGATAGGACCGGTTCAATATTTGGCTAACGGGTGAAAGGTGATTGCGTACGACGTCCGTGATGGTTGATGTAGGCAACATCGAGTACGGGCGTACGTGACGGGTTATTCGGGTAACCCTGCAGGTGTAAATCGATTATAATCGTTGTCCCTTGCGGTCAGTGAGTACTACTTGTTCACTGTACCGTGACGTAGAAAGAACATGCTAGATACATGTTAAAATATTACTGATTGAAAGATGAACTTTGATTTTTAATGATCTGTTGTAATTAGAGCTAACTAAAATTCTTTTCAACTTTAGGCAAAGTATATGAGAGAAATGCATTTCTTGTTTGATTGCGGCTCTCTCATCTGTCTTAGCGTAAGGTTCTACACAACCTACTGCTAAAACTTGAAAGTAAGGTCACACTAATTAGGCGAGTCCTTGCAACTTATTTTGCCTCATGTAACCTATCACCCTCCATGTAGAAGTTTCATGTTTAGGAGAGACGGGTCAGTCTTGCTGAGTCTTCGTGCTCACTGCTTGCGTTTGAAGCTTTTGCAGGGTTCTATGAGGAAGGGACTTCCGAGGAGGAGACGGAATCCCAGGAGGGGAACCCCGTCGAGTGGGAGTCGTGCACGCCGCCGTGTTAGTGTGTGTGCGTGCTAGCGGGGACAGGTTCACGGGCTGAACATGAACTCGATGCGTAGTCTACGCCCGTGAGAGTAGACTAAATATATTTTGTTGCAAAAATGTTTATACACTGGTTTATGTAATAAAACTTTGCTTCCGCTTTGTACCTTTGATGTGTGTTATCCGGTGCTGTGCAATGCAGCACCCCTCAGCGTGATCCTGGCTCGACAAGACCGTGGGGTCGTGTCAGCATTGGTATCAGAGCTCGCTTGAGTTTTAACGCACTACAAAGGTCATCTTTTTCAAAAATCCAGTGAGGAACGAGTTAGTAGACCACATAAGGATGTTATTAGTATATATAAAGTGGCATACTAACCTATTTGCTTATGTCAGAAAACCGTGCATCTCGGGACGCTTTATGTCTTGGAGGGTGCATGTAAGCGTTGTCCACCAGTGTGCACAAGCTGAAGGGTGGAGCCCCACGGGTGGCAGGTAACCCGACCTGCTTTGATATCCTCTACGACTCTTCATGTCGTTTGGGGTATTCGAGCAACGTCTGTCCCTGGCGTGTGTGGTGCAATTTGGGAGACCCCGTCACGTGGTCAGTAACGTGAACACGTAGCTCAAGGCGTGTGTGGCTTGAGAACATCCGGGCGAGTGATGACGGCCAGGTGTACGAACTGTATGGATACCGGGCTCGGTGTCCAGCCGAGTCTGACGATTGTGTGAGTTATCTGCAGGTAGTCTAACCACAAAACGGTAGATGTGTAGCATCCGTGTGCGAGTGACGCTTAGTGCCACTGAAATAACGAAGCCGGCTAAGTCCGGTATAGGTTTTTCTTTGTGAGGACGTAGTACCGACATGATCTAGTGACGCATCGACGTCACACCCCATTAAATGAGCAACTTCATTATAAAACTTGAAAGTTTTAATACAAAGCATTAACACTTGATGTAACTCCTTCTCTTAATCAGGATATTCAAAGTTAACAAGTTTTCAACTTATAGGCTATTAAGGACAGAGTCACCTGTTTTAATCTGAATTAAGGCTGAAGTTAATCAGAGGTTAGAGGTTGAGTTCTTTCGAGGTTGGAGTCATATGATACATTTCTGGAAAGCTTTGGAAGAGCTTTACAACTTTTCTGTGGAGGTCCAGAGGTGTTTCATCCCTTAACCAATCGAAAGATGCGGTAGAGTTGAAACTGTCCAGAAAACAGGGCAGAGCAAAAACTCTCTGTAACTCTCTGTAAATTGAGCATAACTTCCTGCATAAAAATCCAAAAAAAATAGAAAATGAGATAGTTATGAAAAGTTCATGAGATTGGTTACAACTTTGTAACAGAAAGTTTTGTCATATTGGGAGCAGAATTAACTGGAATTCTTGGATCAAATCAGTACCTAAAGCAGGGAGGTGCTGTCCAATTTTCTCCAAAAATTCTGTTAACTTTGACATCTCATAACTTTTGAACCAAAACAGATCTTAGACCAAGCAAATACTTTCTGGAAAGCTATTGAAGTTAACTTTAACTTTGATGTGGAGCTCCAGAATTGGTTTTGCCTTTAGCATGGTCTAAATCAAGTTGAAATAGAAACTGGTCAGGGCTGTCATCTTGGACAATAGATCAGTAGTCAAATTTATTTAAATTTGAACTATGTTAGGACTCAATTGTTTACTGTTCAAATAAATAGTTGACATTTCTCAAATATGTTTTTACAGATGACAGCGGATAGACAGTTGGAGAACGGGTGGGTGATGTCCCACTGTTCTCACCACATCGGCTATCTGGAAGCATTGAGGCAGATGCTTCAGTATTTCGGGTACAACCAAATGCCGCAGTACTTCGCCAAGGAAGAAGGTGAGGAGAGGAACAAGACGTGGATCATCCATGTCGAAGTTTCTGCAGGGCCTACGCCACCCGGTTGGGCGCCGTTCACCGTTACGGCGAAAGGCAGACAGCCGAAGGGAATGTGGCAAGTGGCAGCCCGCGACGCAATGTCGTGTTTCTGCCAACTACACGTGAGGGCTATGGAGGGCACTCCATACACGCTCGTTCCGGTGCAGGGACGGGCTGATCATGTGGGGGGGCAAAGGTACATGGAGGCAACCGATCCGGGTTGCCCAAGGTACAGTCCCGCGGAGCCAAACCTCAGTCTCCAATTGAGGGCGGGAAAGGCCGTGATGCACAGCCAAGCTGTTCATACGAAGTATCTCGCCGCAAAGCTCAAGGAGAGCACAAGCCGTGGAGACCATTTCGAGAGTGCTCACAGCGTACTCCGCAATGTGCTCCTTCCGACGATTAAGCGACTGAATGAACAGCATAATCAGTTGCATCGTCTGAAGAAGGCGAAGAAGAAAAGCCGCGTCGACATCACGGCTTTGCAAGGGCAAGTACAGGCTCTGACCCGACAGAACGAGGTCCTTACTCAAGAGCGAGACGACGCTATTGAGGAAGGGCAAGGCTGGGAAGAAGACTACAACCAGGCAATGGACGAGGTGCACGCGTTGCAGGACCTCGTACCCCTGGTATTGGGCATACCGGTGGTCTTGGGTCTTCCCGCAATGGGAGAACCCGAGATGGGAGAGGAGGTTGTAGATCCGGAGCCACTAGCAGAGGTACCGGAGGAGGACAACCAACAGGAGGTCGAGTTCTACTCCGAGTAGGAGGTTACCGTTGCCAAGTAGGGCAACCAGAGTGGTGTAACCCAAACTTTTGTAACCAGTGACATGTCGTGTAGACAGTAGCGTATGTATAAGTAGTGACGACATGAGCACGACTTCTCGGAGACCCGAGAATAATATATCTTGTATAAAGTTTATGCTTTATCAATATATGTGAATGTTGTGCAAATTATTCATGCGTCGCTTTAATACCTACTGTTTCATATGGAATTTTTAAGTATGACATGTGCTGATAGCTGCTGTTTTGAATTTCAGAATGACTCGTACTCGTGCCAACCCAGACGTTAGGGGTTCTAGTTAAGGGGGAGAAACCTCCCAACAGCCTCCCGAGGACTCCTCGGGACAGCAACAGCAACAGCAGCAACAGCAACAACAAACACCGCCAACGGTTACATTGGCCGACATCGTTGCGGCAATGGCGGGTTCTCATCAGCAGCACACGGAGTTGCTGCAGACCCTTATTGCAAATACGTATCGACCAGAGAGGCGTCATGATCGTGAGGAGCGTCAACAGAGCTCCTACTCCGACTTTCTAGCGACTCATCCCCCGGTATTCTTAAGGGCGGATGAACCCCTCGATACGGACAACTGGCTCCGCACGATGGAGATGAAGTTCGGGCTGCTCCAAGTGAGTGAGCAGCGCAAGACTCAGTTCACGGTCCAACAGCTCCAGGGATCAGCGAGCGCATGGTGGGCGAACTACTGTGCTTCACAGCCCACCGACCGAGTTATGACCTGGGTGGAGTTCCGGACAGCCTTCAGGGCCTAACATATACCGTCGGGTCTCATGAAGAGGAAGACGCAGGAGTTCCTACTCCTGCAGCAAGGGAGCCGGAACGCGTTGGAATACTCCGGGGCGTTCAACGCTCTCGTGCTCTACGCATTGTATCACGTCGATACTGACGAGAAGCGGCAGGACCACTTCTACCAGGGGCTTAACCCGCTCCTGAAGGACAAGCTGGCGATGTTCGATCGTGGCAGCCTCAACAACATAATTGATGCTGCGATTGTTCAGGAGGACTCCGGCAAGGAGTTAGCGGCGGCGGAAAGAAAGCGAAGCGCGCCGCAAAGCAGCGGAGAAGGAGGCAGTCCTTCTCAGAAATTTCGGATGGTGAATCACCTACCATCGGGTCCACGCTGGCAGCCACCACAGAGGCCGATGTCATTCTGCAGTCGGCCATATTCTTCACCGGCGTTCAGGCCGGCACTGCCAGTACCACCTCCGCAGCAACAACAGCAGCAGCGGGCGATGCCACGTGCGTATGCACCTCAGCAGCGCATGCCGGGCTTTCGTCCCCCAAGCACCGGGCAAGTAGCAGCCACATGCTACAAATGTGGCCGTCCAGGACACTTCGCCAGCAGTTGTCCGGAGAGACAAGGCGGCGGAGTTGCACCGCAACTTCTGCGGAGGAATCAGCCCGGAACCCTACTAATGCGCGGCGGGCAAACCCTAGGCCCGGCACCGTCCACCAACTTGCCATAGAGGATGTGCCGGAGGGTGAGCCAATCCTTGCGGGTATGTTCCAACTCCACCAGCATCCCGCCATAGTGTTGTTTGATTCAGACGCCACGCATAATTTTATTAGACAAGTTTTCATTGCTAAACACAGCTTGCAAATACTACCCACCGATAGTCCATATTTGATTTGTTCACCGGATGGGAGAATTTGAGCAAGCGTAATGGTTTCCAAAGCACCATTATGCTTAGCGGGTAGAGTGTACCCTGCGTCTCTCATAATCTTAGAGGGACAGAAGGTCGATATCATCCTAGGGATGCCGTGGTTAACCCACAACGGCGCTGTTTTAGACACCGTCCTTCGAATCGTGCACTTGAACTCAGAAGTGCATGGATCTCACTCCTTATTTCTGGACAGTCCAGAAATAAAACTTCCAAGTGTCTATCAATCCACAACTATCAGATTGCAAGATATTCCAGTGGTCCGAGAGTCCCCTGACGTGTTCCCGGATGATTTACCGGGAATGCCGCCCGATAGAGAGGTGGAGTTCAAGATTGAACTTGCACCGGGAACCATGTCAATATCCCGAAGGCCGTACAAGATGGCGCCCAAGGAGTTGGCTGGACTGAAGACCCAACTAACGAACCTGCTGGAGAAGGGTTTTATTAGGCCGAGCTCCTCACCATGGGGCTGTTCGGCATTATTTGTGAAGAAGAAGGATGAGACGTTGCGGCTTTGCGTGGACTATCGTCCATTAAATGCCGTAACCATCAAGAACAAGTACCCGTTACCACGGATCGACATGTTGTTTGATCAGTTGGTCGAAGCAAAGCTCTTCTGCAAGATGGACTTAAGATCCGGGTACCATCAGATTAAGATACGGGCTGAGGATATTACGAAGACGGCTTTCTTGATGAGGTACGGACTTTATGAGTACCTGGTCATGTCCTTCAGCCTCACTAACGCTCCAGCTCACTTCATGTATTTGATGAACTCGGTATTCATGCCGGAGCTGGACAAGTTTGTCGTGGTCTTAATCGACGACATATTGGTATATTCCAAGTCGGAGGAAGAACACAAGAAACATCTGCGTATAGTCTTGCAACGGCTGCGGGATCACAAGCTATACGCGAAATTCAGCAAATGCGAGTTCTGGATATCGCAACTGCCTTTTCTCAGGCATATCATCTCAGCGGAGGGTATCGCTGTAGACCCAAGTAAAATCACACAAGTGCTGAATTGGAAATCCCGGGAACTGTTCACGAGGTACGGAGTTTCCTCGGACTCGCGAGATATTATCGGAGGTTCATCCCAAACTTCTCGAAGATTGCTAAGCCTATGACGGAACTGCTGAAGAAGGCTACCAAATATGTTTGGAGTCCAGCATGTGAAGCAGCATTCAAGGCTTTAGTGAAGCAGTTAACATCAGCACCGGTTTTGGCACAGATAGACACAACAAAACCGTTCAATGTGTACTGCGATTCATCCGGCATTGGGCTCAGATGTATGCTGATGCAAGACCGAAGGGTGGTCGCGTATGGATCACGACAGCTTAGAAACCATGAGCAGAATTATCCAACTCACGACTTGGAGCTCGCTGCCGTGGTACTCGCACTCAAAATGTGGAGGCACTACCTACTCGGTAACCTCGTACATTTATATACCGACCACAAGAGCCTCAAATACATATTCACTCAGAAGGAGCTGAACATGAGGCAGCGAAGATGGTTAGAGTTGATAAAGGATTACGAAATAGAGATTCATTATCACCCCGGCAAAGCAAACGTAGTGGCGGATGCGCTGATCCGCAAGTCACACGTCAACAATCTGACCATCACACCGTTGGAAGAGAGCGAACCACCACTGCATGTGATTCCACATGGAGCTCTCTACAACTTAGTTTTGATCCCCACCATCCGTGGAGAGATAGCGGCAGCTCAGAAATATGACAAGGGCATGTCGCATTTGCAGAGACGTGTAGACAATGGGGAGCTGAAATATTTCCAGAAAGACGGAGACGGCGTCCTATGGTTCAAAGACCGGATCGTCGTACCCCGTAACCCAGAGTTACGGAAGAAAATCTTTGATGAGGCTCACTTGTCAAAGTTTTCTATTCACCTCGGCAGCAACAAAATGTATCAAGAACTCAGAAGCAAGTTTTGGTGGACACGAATGAAGCGGGAGATCGCAAAATACATGTTCGAGTGTGATACATGTCGAAGGGTGAAGGCAGATCATATGGGGAAACCGGGACTGCTACAATCACTGGGCGTTCCTGCGTGGAAGTGGGAGGATGTGAGCATGGACTTCATCGTCGGTTTACCCACCACCTTTTAGAAACATGATTCTATGTGGGTGATCGTCGACCGGCTCACCAAAGTTGCCTATTTCATCCCGGTCAACACCAACTACAACGCCAAGAAGTATGCTGAACTGTACATCTCATGGATCCTATGCTTGTACGTCATACCCCGTACCATCATATCGGACCGGGGCACTTTAATTGTGTCCTGTTTTTGGGAGCAGCTACACGCTGCATTGGGGACGAAGCTGATCCGTAGTTCAGCATACCACCCGCAGACGGATGGGCGAACCGAGCGGGTAAATCAGATTCTAGAAGACATGCTACGAGCTTGCGCTATCAACCACGGCAAGAATTGGGATGATCAGTTGCCGTTAGCCGAGTTCTCGTACAACAATGGGTACCAAGCCAGCATCAAGATGGTGCCTTACGAGGCGCTATATGGGAGAAAATGCTGCACACCATTGAATTGGTGTGAGTCTGGCGAAAGGGTTACTTTCGGGATTGACCTTGTAAACAACGCGGAGGAAAATGTTCGGCTGATTCAAGCGAACCTAAAATACGCCGAGTCCCGACAGAAATAGTATGCGAACCGGAGAAGACGTCCATTACAATTTGAAGTCGGGGATCGCGTATACCTGCGTGTGTCTCTAATGAAGGGCGTGGACAGATTCGGGGTGAGAGGAAAGTTGGCACCCCGATTCATCGGTCCATTTCAGATTACCGAAAGATGTGGATCAGTAGCATACCGCCTGAAATTACCAGAAGCACTCTCCGGTGTGCACGACGTCTTTCATATTTCCCAGCTGAGGAAGTGTCTTAAGCTATCAACTACCATTCAGCTGGAGGACATAGAAGAACTGAAACCGGATCTCACATATCGGGAGGAACCGGTTCAGATTATTGATAAAAAGGCCCGAACCACACGAAACCGTACGTTGTGGTTCTACAAGGTTCTATGGAGTAATCACTCCATGGACAAAGCGACATGGGAGAGCGAAGGATTTCTTCGCACTAACTACCCTGACTTTTTCACGTCGCATATCCGCTAATTTTTCCACTATCCTCTCTCTCATTTTCGCCTTATAATCTCGGGACGAGATTCTTTTAAGGGGGGAGGAATGTGAGGACCTAAGTTTTTGACACATACTCAAAGTGTTCATCACCACACACACACCTCATTTGAATAAAGTGGATGAACACATTTAAAGAGCAAGTAACCACCATCAACATGCTCATTAGAGAATAAACTCACAAAATGCAAAAGTGGCATTTCCCACATACATCATACAGGGGCTGGACATTTAGAAAACTCCTACACCTTGCTAGGAATGTCTATGTCAAGTTTCACCCAAATTCAAAACCTTTTGAAGTCTTTTTGGGTATAGCTAGAAAGAGGGTGGTTTGAACTCAAATTTAAATTCAAATTGTTTTCATCCCATGAATTCAAAAGTGGGAGGCATATTCTTACTCAGCACATTTTTGTGAGCTCATCCACTAATTTTCACTCTATTTTGAGTTGGTCTTGACATGAGCTAAGTTTAGCAAATTCAAACTTTATTAGAATTACAAACTGAATATGTGCTGAAAATTTAGTCAAACCAAACCCAATTTGAGTTCTAACCAATTCAAATGGCTCATGGGTAGATAATTCAAATCACCATGGGCATTGTGGGGATTACTGTTTACAACAGTAAGAGAGAGTTAAGTTCAGAGGTTAAAAGGGAATTGGGACCCACATGTCAGCCACTGAAGAGATTCAACCGACTGAAATTCCCTCACTCGGGTCTTCGGGCTTCAGCAGAGGGCGCCACCGAGGGGCCGCCGCACCACCAGCTGCTCGCCCACGTGCGGGCCAGGTCGGTGCTGAGCCTTCTAAAGGTGCTCCTCGCCTCTGCCGAGGTCCCCTCACCCGTTTTTCCCCCTCGCAAGAACACTAAGCCGAAGTTCTTTCCTCCGCCGCTCGGACTGATCGGGAGAATGGTGAAACACTCACACCCTCTCCTCCCCGAGCTGCTACACCCTGCCCTGAGCTCCGCACCCACCTTCCTGACCCGGAAACAAGCGAGTTCCGACCTTCTTTGCCAGAAAACGACTGCCACAGCGGCGATCAAGCTTCGGCCGACGATCGGGTGATCGTGGACAGCCCTCCACAGGGGTTCTCACGGTCAAGCAATCCAGGCCACGGGAGCGTGCTAGGTTGGTGCTGCTCTCCTCCGATTCTTGAAGCAAACCGTGAAGCATCCACCGAGAATTTCCAGATTTTGCTCCGGCGGCCTCAACCCGAGCTTCTGGTACGGTTTCTTCAAATTTCCGCTCTCTGATCCTTCTTAGGTTATCAAATCTTGCACATAGATGCTGGACTAGCCAGCGATTATTTTCCTTTTAGCATCTGTTGCATGAAACCAGCTAGGAGTGACAGATCTTGAGCTCGATCAAAGGCGTTCATGGTGGACACGATCGGTCGCACGGTGCTGACCAACTTGCCGCCAGTTTTGAACACCTTTGAGGCTTTGTCGAGCTTCCTAGATGTGTACTGATGCTGTAGAGCTGTTTGTTCGAGGTCTTGGCGGGTTAGAACCCACGGCGGACGGCGCCGAACCTCAACTAAGGCCGCCGCACGTCGCCGGGGTATTTCCGGTCACACCAGCTCGATCTGACCCCACAGACGTATTCCTCGACATCGATAACCCCCTGGCGGCGAGTCTCAGACCGTGCGGTGGCCGGCAGCGGCAATGCGGTGAGCTGCGGTTCTGCTCCGGCGAGGGGAGGCGGCGCGCGCGCGAGGGAGCGTCGGAGGTAGAAGAAGCCGGGTGGCCCACGTGTCAGCGGCTCGGAGTTTAAATTGGGATCAGTCTGCGGCTCGGATCCGGTGTGCTGGCGCGCAAAAATTCCGTGGACCCCGGTGTGCCATCGCCTCAGCGCCCAACACGTGTAACCGTGGTACCACCGGCAGATTTGAACTTTTCCCGATTTTCAGATTTCATTCAAACTTCAAATCCTCATAACTTTGTCTAGGAAACTCCAAATCAAGTGAACCAAATTTTGTTAGATTCAGCTCTCTGAGTACTTTATAGCAAATCAAGTTTCACTTCATGAAAATCCTTATTTCTCCAGAATTAATTCTTTAAAATTTAAACTGTTTAGAATTTTAACTGGAGAATCCTTTGGAGGAAAATTCTTAAATTTTGCTGGGATGTTCACCAAAATATCACTGAGCTACCACAAAAATTTCAGATCCATTTGAGCTCATTTGATCTACCTAATGATGTGATTAATAAAACTGTTCCAGAGAAAATAGAAAATGTTCACAAACATTTTTAGAATTTCTCTAAAATTGTGTAGCTCATATCTCTAGATAGAAACCTTCAAATTAAGTGAGACCAACTCCATAAGAACCCTCTGAAAATCTAGTTTTCAGAAAGCCATAGCTTGCTCCATGAAAATCCCTAAAACATCCTAAAGGCTCCAATTAAGGTCAAGTACATAATTATTTGTGGAGGGCTCAAATGATCTTTGCTGCAGCTAAAACTTGACCAAGTCTCTGTTTAGGTTGTATCCACACCACAGTAAAAATTTCAGAGTCATTGGGTCTGTCTAGTAAGACTTATAAACTTCACAAGTTTAAATTTCAATCAAATGCATTTAAATTAATACATGTACTTGTATCTCATGTAGTCGCTAAGGTCGAGGAGGAACCCGAAGTCTTAGACTTCGTTACTCTGGAGGAGCAGTTAGCCTATGACCAAGAGCAGCAAGGCAAGTTCCGGTTCGCATTAACCTCTTTACAAATTTTTATTGTTTCGAGCACTTTCTTTGAGCCTCACTTATTTCTTGCATTAGAGTCTTGTTTGAAACCCAAATGCATAGCCAAGAAAACCACGGGTTGGAATTAAGATTGAAAACCTCGTTAGCCACTGCAATGCTAAAGATAGAGTAGGATTCGGTACAAGTCGAGTAGTTGGAACTACTCGCGAGAATAGGCTAGAGGCACATCGCTCGGATAAAAATAGCAAATGAAACACATGGCAAGAAAAATGAGACCGAGCGGAGAGTAAGGGCAGCAGGACTTTGGGGCCTGTGTGCTATAGCTCCACTTGTGTCGATTGAGGACAGAGCCGTGTGCGGGCCTGTTGGACAAGCTAGAACAGTACCGAAGACCTACCGGCTATATGGGAACCGGGAAACCGATGTAACTCGGGTAGCTGGGTATTGAGGCATTGCCTGTCGTTCAGAGGGTAGGTTGAGAGCTTGAGGTGTAAATCGACTGGCGGCACTGAGATGCGCGTGCTGAGACCTCTTGCTCGGGACGATAGGACCGCTTCAATATTTGGCTAACGGGTGATAGGTGGTTGTGTAAGACGTCTGTGATGGTTGCTGTAGGCAACATCGAGTACGGGCGTACGTGACGGGTTATTCGGGTAACCTACAGGTGTAAATCGATTATAATCGCCGTCCCTCGCGGTCAGTGAGTACCACTTGTTTACTGTACTGTGACGTAGAAAGAACATGCTAGATACATGTTAAAATGTTGCTGATTGAAAGATGAAAACTTTGATTGTTAATGATTTGTTGTAGTTAGAGCTAACTAAAGTTCTTTTCAACTTTGGGCAAAGTACATGAGAGAAATGCGTTTCTTGTTTAATTGCGGCTCTCTCATATGCCTTAGCGTAAGGTTCTCCATAACCTACTGCTAAAACTTGAAAGTAAGGTCCCACTAATTAGGCGAATCCTTGCAACTTATTTTGCCTCACGTAATCTATCACCCTCCATGTAGAAGTTTCATATTTAGGAGAGACGGGTCAGTCTTGTTGAGCCTTCGTGCTCACTGCTTGTGTTTAAAGCTTTTGCAGGGTTCTATGAGGAAGGGACTTCCGAGGAGGAGACGGAACCCCAGGAGGGGAACCCCGTCGAGTGGGAGTCGTGCACGCCGCCGTGTTAGTGTGTGTGCGTGCTAGCGGAGACACGTTCACGGGCTGAACGTGAACTCGATGTGTAGTCTACGCCCGTGAGAGTAGACTAAACATATTTTGTTGTAAAAATGTTCATACACTCGTTTATATAATAAAACTTTGCTTCCGTTTTGTACCTTTGTTGTGTGTTATCCGGTGCTGTGCAACGCAACACCCCTTAGCGTGATCCTGGCTCGACAAGATCGTTGGGTCGTGTCAGCGTGGAGGGATGTAAAATCTCCAAAAAGTGGTAGTAAGAAAAATTCATCTCATGTACACTTAGGAAAAATGAGGGGAACTAAAACTTTGAATTATAACGGTGTAAGTTCAAAGTGAGGATTTAGATTTCCCAAAAACTTCCAAACATGGAGATCTAAATTCATCCAAATATTCACCCTTCGAAATTTCAACTCATTTGGAGGAGTTTTAGTATTTGTTTGGGATTAAAAGAGGAAGCCCTCTAATCTGAATTTCAAATTCAGTTTCAAATTCTAAATTCCTCAATTTGCAAATTTGGTTCTACAAATGTGTTCTCCACATTTGAATTAGCAGCCATGCCAAAAATCAGAAAATTTGGACTTGGTTTGCTATGTGTTTGGAACAATATAAAAGGGAGAATTCAAATTCCATTTAAAATTCAAATGACCAAACACAATTCAAACTTCACACAAGAATTCAAACTATTTGAATTCAGCAAGTTTAAACCATGACTTGGTGTGAAAGTACAGCCTTAAATGTTGAGTTGCTGGGAGGAAATATCAGTGCGAATTTGGATAAAAAATTGGAGGTGGTGGGACCCAATTGTCAGCCACACAAAGCAAACAAACCGACCTGTTTTCCCCTCGGACGATCACAGCGCGCCAGCGCTCTACTTCTACCCACGCTCGAGGCTCCACGGAGCTGATTCTCACTGCCCCCGACGTCGGCGCGCGCGTGGGTGATCAGAGCGACCGCCCGAGTGCCCCAGCCCTATTTGTCTTCCCCCTCAGCTCACGCAGCGCCGCAGAAGTTTCATTTGCACCGAACACCGCCGCTCGGTTCTTTCCGATCAACCACAGCCTTCCGAGCTCGGCTGCTCGAGCCATCCACAGCAAAGAGTAGCGCCTAGACGTGCTCTAGCACCCTCCAAAGTTCCTCTAAGGTTTACCGATCAGAGCTGCTCATAAAACACGGATTGGCGCCAAAGCTTTGAGGTACACCGGACCTCGCCGTTTTGGCTCACCGTCGACAGCCTCATCTGGCCACCCTCTCCTCCGACTTCCTATACAAGAAAGGTGCGTGGGTAGCCCTGGATGGTGTAGCCGCCAGCCGTACAGCAAATGATCTATCGAGTAGCTCGAATTTTATTCTTTCCCGAACCCTAGTGTAGAAGAACGAGGCTCGGTTCATATCCAAATTCGGGTTGCACAATCAACCATGCCTCGAGCTCACGTGCACATAGCTGCTGCACTCTCTAGCGCCCGTCCTTGATAAAGAATCGAGGAAAACCATCAAGGGTTGGCCTTGTTCTAGTCGATTTTCACGCCGCCATGGGAAAACGCTTCGGCTCACCGATGAACCCTAGTTTGCCAGCCGTTTCATCGAGTTAGGCAGCCCGTTCTAGCTCCTACATCTTTCACTGGTGCTCTAGAGCCCGAGAACCAATCATTTGGTGGAGGAATGAGGGTTCCCGACCTTGCCGGAGTTCAAAACCCTGCTGTCACCGGTGCGCAGTGGTTTCCGGTGAGCTACAGTCACCGACAAACCTCCCAGAGTGTTCAACACGGTCAATAATGGAGGAGCGGCCAGTTTGGGCCCGGGAGATGGCCGGGAAAGCCCTTCCCGCCAACCTCGCCAGAGCAGCACCGCGGGCTCCTCTGTTTGGCGCGAGGAAGAAGAGTGAGCTGACGGGTGGGACCCACAGACAGAATTTAAACATTTCCAGATTTTCCTAATACAGTTCAAACTTTGGAGACCCATAACTTTGTGTAGAAAACTCCAAAAAGAGTGGGACCAATTTTATTGGAATCCTTAGGATGAGTAATTCACAGAGGAGCAAATTGTATGCTATGAAAATCCACAGGAATTTCTATAGAATTGTTTTTAGTAAATCCTTTAGGGATTTATTACAGGAGCAATTCTTTATGAAATATTCCCAAATTTGGGCAGCTAGTCCTTTTCATAGTTACTGATCTCCAGTAAAAATTTGGGCTTCATTGGAGTTTATTTGCTAGGCTAAACTGCCTTCCCATGTTCAGCCTTTATTTGAAAATTCCAATTTAAACAGAAGCTTTTTCAGAACTCCTGTCCAACTTAAAAAATTCATATCTTTCGGTTGGTAGCTCCAAAAATGGTGAAACAAATTTTGTTAGAACCATGGAGACTTACCCTAATCAAATCTTCCACTATTAGCTATGTCAAAGCTCCTGAATTAGGCTCAAAATTCAGAGAAGCCTTGTGCTTGTGGGAATTTTGGGAGCCCACAAGGTGCAATGAAAATTCTCCAAATTTTCCTCAGATCATTCTTAGAGAGTCTAGTATCCACTGTAAAAATCCCAAAGCCAATTAAGGATTCTAAATAGCAGTAGCTATGAAGAAAAGTTCAATTCTTATAAATCCTTAATACTTACACATATAATTTGTTACATTTCATAATAGTGACCAAAGTTGAGGATGCTCTGGAGCCCTTGGACGTTCTTTCACCAGAAGCTAACTTCTTCTCTGACTCGCAACCAGGCAAGCCCCGGTTTGCACTTAAGTACCTTTTATAAAGTTTTTCATTTGTATCACTTATGTCTAGGTTGGAATGTATGCATTAGAGTTAGGATGATTGAAACCCCACTTGCATAGCCTTTTTAACTCCTATAAAGGGTTGGTTAGTTTACAAACTCGACGAGTAGAGAATGTCATGCTAATGTTTAGGATCTCGGTAGAAGTCGAGTGGTTGGAAGCTACTCGCGAGATAGTACTTATCACACGGGATGAGAAGAGGTAGAAAATGGCTTGAATTGTGAAAATGAGACCCAACAGGGGGGATAGGATGCAGTGAGCAGAGGTCTCACATGCGTATCCCTGTTGGCGTCGGTTGAGAACCGTCCGTGTGCGGCCTTGCTGGACAAGTATCGAACAGTACCGGATGCATACTGGCATATGGGAACCAGGAGACCGATGTAATTGGTTAACCTAGGTACCGAGGCTTACCCAACCGTAAATGGGAGTGGGTTGAGTGTAGCAAGGTGTAAATCTGCCGGTGGGCACAGTCACACTCCACGCGGGGACCTCCTACCCGTTACGGATGGACCGGTTCGGTATTTGGGTTGCCTTTGAAAGGTTGTTGCATACAACAGAGTAGGAAGGGGTGTGGAATCACACTTCTGAAAGTGGGCGTATGCAACGTGTTATCCGGGTGTGTCTTGATTGCAATCACCGTCCCTCGGGGTTATTTGAGTACCCGCTTGTTCACTGCGCTGTGACGTAGTAAGAAGTGAAATAAGCCAACTGAAAATGCTGTATTGAATTATTAATATATTGAAATCTTGTATGATGTAGTTATAGAGCTAATTAAGTTTATATTCCACTTTGGGCATCATCACATCGGAGGAAAGCGTTTCTTGTTTGATTGTGGACTTTCGATGTAGGGTTGCCTAAGGCTCATTAAACTGTTGCTATAAAACTGAAAGTAAGGATCAACATGTAGGCGTGTCTGTCGGTACCCTCAATATGGGGTACCCTCGCGCATAGGGGAAACTGCCTAAGGACCTCGCCCCTCTCCGTGGGGAGAGCTTCGAGTGCGCCACGTATCCCGCGGGGCCGGACCTCCCTCTTCTCAGAGGAAAGCTCTGGGCCCGCCATGTGGCCAACAGAGCCGGACCTCCCCCTCCATGGGGAGAGCTCCGAAGGCTCCTCGTGTCCAGCGGGGCTGAACCTCCCTCTCCACAGAGGAGAGCTCCGGGCCCGCCACGTGGCCAGCAGAGCCAGGCCTCCCCCCTCCGCAGGGGAGCACCGAAGGCTCCACGTGTCCAGCGGGCCGGACCTCCCTCTTCTCAGAGGAGAGCTCCGAGCCCACCATGTGGCCAGCAGAGCCGGACCTCCCACCTCCGCGGGGAGAGCTCCGAAGGCTCCACGTGTCCAGCGGGGCCGGACCTCCCTCTCCTCAGAGGAGAGCTCCGGGCCCGCCACGTGGCCAGCAGAACAGTGCTACCTGCCCCCGCGCGGTAGGCAGCAAGAGTAAAGACATGCCATGCCTTGTCCGTACAAGGTATTCAAGACCCGCACCTTCCTAAGGCTCGGAGACGCGGAGCACGCCGCTGTTAGGAGCCGTTGTGCCCAGTCGCATCGCAATGAAGAGTAGCAGGCCGCGTCAGAGGCTCTACACCAATAAACACAGCGACAAGACATCCCCTGCCGCCCCTGCCGTCATCAACCACTACGCCTAGCTTGCAGCGTGGGCAGGGCGGCAAGACGAAGACTCAGAAGCCCTCGTCAGAAACAACTACCGGTGTAACTGCAGGATACGGTAGATGGCAGGGTCCCGGGCCAGAAACAACCACCTGTCGGGTCCCGGGCCCACCTTGTAAGCCGCCCGAGCCTTGGACTATAAAAGGCTCGAGCAGGCAACGTTGCAAGGGGTTCGCACTCCAGCAGCTCGAACTCCATTATGCTTCTTGCATACTCACACGCTCAACACTCAAACAATACGACAAGCATCTCTGCTCACCGTGAACATAGGGTTTTACGCTTCGGCGGCCTGAACTACGTAAAAAATCTCTGTGTCATCCTTCTCCTTCCTTCGTCCCTAACGCATAAGCTCTTCGTGAGTGACTAGCCCCTCCGAAAAAGAACCTCCGCGGGCTGCCCAGTGCAGGCCCGGGGGAAGTATCGATGGCACACTTCGACATTTGGCGCGCCAGGAAGGGGCTTTTCCCTTGCGCGACGAGCTTTCACCGACGAAGATGACGAAGCTTCCTACAGTGGCAAGCTCTCCTTGCCCGCGTTCACGACAATCGGTGACCAGCGGGGACTACGTCTCGACACACTCAGGACGGAGTGTGTCGGTGCAAGCTGTAAGCCAGCAGCTAACTCCGGCAGCGCAGACTCCAGCAAGCATAAGATCTGCTGCAGCAGCAAGTGTCTCCCATGGGAGCGCACTAGCTGCGGCACGAGCGCTTCTGCGCAATCCACCCGCCGGGGACGCGCCTCAGACAGCGACCCAGTAGTGGATTCGCGATGTAGACCGTCTTGTCGTCACCGCTGCCAACCCTCAGCTTCGGCGGGGACGATGTCCCAGTCAGCCGGCCGTGTCGCTGTCGCGCACGCCAGCGGTTGATGGGCAGACGGCAGACTCTCGCTCCACCAGGCTCCCATCGGCAGACCTGAGGTCAGAGCTGGAACGACGCCACCTAGGCAAAGATGCCCGTGTGGTCATTGAGCGACGGCGAGAAAGGCGTCGCAACCAAGAGGCTGGCGACAGCATGTCGACCCCCTCGACCCAGCCTGGGCTGCAGACGTTCGCTACGCGATCCCTGCCCCAGGCATACGCCACACAGCATATGCCTCAGCCATATGGCCTGCAAATGGCGCCCCCGGTTTATGGCGCACCTTTGCCCATGTCGGGGTACATGGTGCCAACAGCGGACCAAGCGTTCGCGGCACCAGCACCTGCAGCAACAGGAGCAGGATGTGCGGCCCTGGCGCCACACCTTTGCTTCGCGAAGTAGCCGCGTAAGTTCCGGCCGCACCTGCCTGAGAAATACGACGGCAGCATCAACCCGGCGGAGTTCCTCCAGATCTACTCCACCGCCATCCTTGCTGCAGAAGGGGATGAGGCCGTCATGGACAACTTCTTCCCCATCGCCTTGACCGGCCCAGCACGGTCTTGGCTCATGAACCTCCCCCAGGGTTCCATAACCTCCTTGGGAAAGATCTGCCGGCAGTTTACTGCGAACTTCGGCAGCTCCTACACCTGGCCTGGCATGGAGCTCGACCTCCATGCCATCCAACAGCAACCTGGAGAGTCGCTGTGCTCCTTCATCCAGCGGTTCTCCCAGGTGTGGAACACCATCCCCCATATCCAGAATGCTTCTGTGGTGGTGGTGTTCCGACAGGGTGTAAGGGACAAGAAGATACTCGAGAAGCTCGTGACCAGAGAAGTGTGCGACGTCTCAGAGCTCTTCAGCCTGGCAGACAAGTGCGCCAAGGCAGCAGAAGAGTGTAACTGGCACTCACAGTCAGTCTCCGAAGACGGAGAACAGCCCAGACCAAATGCTGCCCCCCATGGGAGCGGCAGAAAGGTCAAGAAGGCCGGCGGTAAGATCATGCTGCTGACCGAAGCTCCAGTTGCAGCAGCTGCAGCACCAACTGGAGCTCGGGGGCCACGCCCCGACAAGAGGCCGCGACAGTCACCAGCCCCGGATGGTGACCAAGGCGAGCCGTGCCCCGTGCACAACACCAGCAGCCATACTGCTGCTGAGTGTCGGGAGATCCAGAAGCTCACGGAACGCTTCCGCAGGGGGAAGCAGCCGCGTGCTGACGCCCCTCCCTTCCGTCAAAGGGAGGGCAAGCAGAAGGTCGATGCCCAAGACAACGTCGACCACTAGACGGAGTTCCAGGAGCCTTAACACACCGTGAAGGTGGTGCACAACCATGAGGACTCCAGCTCCAGTGACGACGAGCGCCGGAAGGCGCTCTACGTCATCTACCGCGGGTCCTCTGACCCCTCGTCCCGAAGCGCAGTCAAGACTCTACGCAGAGCAGTAGCGTCGGTGGCTCCCCTCCCAAGTGTCGCGCCGCACCTCAAGTGGATGGGAACCCCCATCAGCTTCGACGCCACCGAATGCCCCAGGAACATGGCTGGGGCCGGCCAGCTACCGCTCTTGGTAGCGCCCACCATCGGCAACGTGAAGATGTACCACTTTCTGGTAGATGGCGAGGCTGGGCTGAACCTCATCAGCCGCGCAGTTTTCCAGAAGCTGCAGATCCCAATGGCCAAGCTCACCCCATCGAGACCGTTCTCAGGGGTCGGGCCGAGACAGGTCGTCCCCTACGGGCAACATCAGCCTTCCGGTGACCTTTGGGGCACCGGACAGCTATCGAACAGAGTACATTCTGTTCGACGTGGCGGAGATCGACCTCCCCTTCAACGCCATCATCGGCAGGCCAGCCCTGTACCGGTTCATGGCAGTAGCCCACTACGGCTACCTCGTCTTGAAGATGCCTACACCAACAGGCGTTCTCAAGATTCGTGGAGACTGCACTGCTGCAGTGTCAGCCTTGGAGAAGCTCCAAGCGCTTGCAGCAGCCCGAGCACCAGCTCCTGGCGGTGCAGAACCGGGCCAGCTCCACCCGAGTGCACGCCACCGTGCCTCGACCTCAGCACCCCGTGTGCAACCCCTCGACGAGGGCGACGTCCCCCTGAAGGTCGTCCAAGTCGGCGCCGATACTGCCCAGATCACCCGGGTAGCCGGGGGCCTGGACAGCAAATAGGAAGGCACGCTCATCACCTTCCTCCGGCACAACGTCGACGTGTTTGCATGGCAACCGTCACAGTTGCCGGGGATCCCTAGGGAGGTGATCGAGCACCATCTGAAGATCTTCCCTGACACCCGGCCAGTCCAACAGAAGCTCCGCAAGCAGTCCATCGAGCGGCAGAACTTCATCCGTGAAGAAATCAAGAAGCTGCTGGACGCTGGCTTCATACGGGAAGTCCACCACCCCCGGTGGTTGGCGAACCCTGTTGTCGTTCCGAAGGCCGGCGGGAAGCTCCGGATGTGCATCGACTACACCAGTCTCAATAAGGCATGTACTAAAGATCCATTCCCTCTGCATAGAATAGATTAAATAGTAGACTCTACATCAGGATGTGATATGCTCTGCTTCCTAGACGCCTACTCGGGCTTTCATCAAATCCCTATGTCTAGAGAAGATGAAGAACACACTTCTTTCATCACAGTAGACGACCCGTATTGTTATGTCTCTATGCCTTATGGTCTAAATAATGCTCTCCCCACCTTTGTACGTGCTATGCACAAAACCCTTGGAGAGCTAATAAGAGACTTAGTTGAGGTGTATGTCGATGACATCGTTGTCAAAGTCAGGCAGAGCTCATCCTTGTTAGATAACCTAGCTCTAGTCTTTGACAAACTGCGCTCCACGCGCACTAAGCTGAACCCCGACAAATGTGTGTTCGACGTATCCTCTGGGAAGCTCCTAGGATTCCTGGTCTCACACCGAGGGATTGAGGCCAACCCAGAGAATATCAAGGCCATCGACCTGATGCGGCCCCCACCCGCATCAAGGATGTCCAAAAACTCACGGGATGCCTAGCCGCGCTGAGTCATTTATACCGAGGCTAGCAGAGCGGGCACTTCCCTTCTTTAAGCTCCTGCGCAAATGCGGTCCTTTTGCTTGGACCGACGAAGCAGAGGAAGCATTCCAGGAGTTGAAGCAACTCCTGACGACCCTACCCATCATGGTAGCCCCCGAGCTCGAAGAGCACTTGCTGTTCTACATCGCGGCAACAACAAAGGTGGTGAGCATGGTCCTCGTCGCAGAGCGGCCGGACCCCTCATCACCGCAGCCTGCTCCGGTAGCAGAAGACAAGCACCAGGAGACCCCGAAGACTCAAGACGACCTCTCGGAGCTCCAAGGTGACCTCCCGGAGGTCCAACGGGACCTCCCGGAGCTCCAAGACAACCTCCCGGAGGTCGAACGGGACCTCCCGGAGCTCCAAGATAACCCCCCGGAGGTCTAAAGGGACCTCCCAGGAGAACAAGACGACCTCCCGGAGGTCCAAGACGGCCTAGAAGCCCTCGGGTCCCAGCTCCTGGAGGCTCCTCCGGACCCGTCTACCTCCTGTCGGCCTGAGTCAATGGAGGAAGACATCTCAGGCCCAAGGGGGAGGGTCCGGACCATCCAGAGGCCTGTCTATTACATCAGCGAAGTCCTCCACAACGCCAAGACAAGGTACCTGGAGGTCTACAAGCTGCTGTATGCAGTACTCGTGACGTCCAGGAAGCTCCGCCACTACTTCCAAGCCCACCGGATCTCGGTGGTCACCTCATACCCGCTGAAGGCCATTCTTCACAGCCCCAACGCGACCGACAATGTCGCTAAATGGGCAGCGGAGTTGGTGGAGTTTGAGCTGGACTTCCTTCCTCGCCACGCGGTCAAGAGCCAAGCACTGGCTGACTTTGTGGCCGAGTGGACGCCAACAACGACCAACCCAGGGTGCCACGAAGACGGTGAACCAAAGCCCCGAGCTCCGGCCTTCACTGGGCCTCACTGGACGCTTTTCTTCGACGGCTCCTCGCGAAAGCAGGGGCCGGTGCCGGCGTACTGCTTCTCATGCCATTGGGGGAGCAGTTTGGTTACATGGTGCGTCTCAATTTCTAGGATACCAACAACATGGCAGAGTATGAAGCACTCATCTTTGGCCTGAAGATAGCCTTGTCTCTGGGCGCTCGCCAGTTGTTGGCACAGGGCGACTCCCAGCTAGTCATCAAGCAAGTCAAGGGTGAATGTTCCTACAATGACCCGCAACTAGCTGCTTATCTGCGCCACGTGCAGATGCTGGAGAAAGACTTCCTCGCCTTGGACCTGCGCCATGTACCGCGCGCTGGCAATGCCGCGGCTGACGACCTCTCAACGAAGGCCTCCATCGGAGCCCCTGTGAGGGCCCGCCGTCCCGATCACTCACGGGGACGGGGCACCTCGCCCGGGAATCGCATTGGGTGGTGCCGTGCGATGCGGCACCCAACAGCACACATAACAAAGCATCATATTACATAAATCAGGCGAAAGCTTACAAAGTGTTAATTTTACAAATACTTCTCAAAATAATCTACAGCGGAAGACTATTACAACTCACGTCTCATACCTATGCTAAGCAACGGAGAAGGTGTCCAGCCCGCGGACCCTTCTCACTAGCAACACTATCACAGTAGCAGCGGCAGGGGTTGTAATGAGTTCACCACTCGGAGAGCTCCGAGTCTCATCAGACACCCGTACTTAGCAGCGTACAGTTAATACCTGCAAAACAACTTATGCAGTATCTGTGAGCACAAAGCTCAGCAAGACTGATCCGTCACCCTAGTCATGAAACTCTACATGATGAAAATAGAGGGCTGATTATAGAAGTTTGCACAAACGATGAACTTGAGCTAAAGAAGAGTCCTTACTTCAAGTTTTAAGCAACTTTTATAGCCCTCGCGCAACTTACATTGAGACTCCACAATCAAACAAGAAACGCTTCATCTCGATGTCACTTACCTGAGGTGAAGGTAATTTTAGTGAGCTATCCTAGACTCATACTGACCTTGCGCCATCAACGTCGAGACTCCACAATCAAACAAGAAATGCTTTGGCTCGACGCTACTAGCCCAAGGTGGAAATTAAATTTAGTGAAGTGTAGATCGTTCCTCATCTCCATTATGAGGATTACCCACGAAGCATATTATATGTTTCCCGGTTTATTACTACGTCACGATGCAGAGAACAAGTATGCTCGGTCCATTCCGCGAGCGACGGTGATTGCAATCAAAAACACCCGGCTGACACGACACGTATGCCCGTACTCGACGTTGCACACAGCAACCACCACTGACGTCGTACGTGACAACCTTTCACATGACACCCAAATGTCGAACCGGTCCCACCGACTAGGATTAAGTCTCTCTACAGCAAACCCTCGTAGAGCCGACTTCTCTATCCTTTCAGCATAGGCATCAGACAGTGAGGTATGCCTCGACACCCAGGTTAACATGTTACATCGGTTTCCTAGGTCCCATATAGCCATTATGCATCCGGTACACAACTCAAACTTGTCCAACGGGCCACACACGAGAACGGGCCTTAATCGACTCAGACATAGACTAGGTTCACAGGACCACGTCCTTGATCCTTCCATCCACTGCCCGGTCTCCATTTTCAACCATGAGGATCAATTCCCAACTCTTCCGATTGACCCCCCTTAATCCCGGTTCACAAGTAGGAAACTGCCCACTCGAGTTTTGCTCCTTTTAATCCACTTTTTTGACATGAGATCAGCAGTTATAATCAATTGATAAACTCTACTCTACATTATACTCGAGGGTTTTCTGGGTCATGCATTTGGAGGGTCATACCTCCTAGACTTAATGCAATAAATAGAATCCTAGACAATATAATGTGAATACAAATAAAAACTTGTAAGTTTTGATGCAAACCGGGGCTTGCCTTTGTTTTACAGGGGACTAATTTATATAACTCAGTTAGTGAAGACCACTTGACTTGATCTCTCGCCTCCCTCCTTTGATCTCTACTCCGATGGCTTCAAGTTCCTTCACGTAGATGCTACACATAATGAATATGCATATATGTTTATTTGTAAAGATTTTGCTACAAGTTCTAATGACAAGTTTAAAACTAGAACCCTATTTAAGAATTTAAAAAGACACTGGTGCTAGTGGTTTAGGTTTGGATCTAAGCACATGATTAAGTGCTAAGTGGTTTCCCCCTCTTCCATATTGATCACCTTAAAAGGTTAAACAGAACAGGGGTGATCCAGAGCTCCAATGGATCTGAGAATTTTCATGTGAGTTCCTTGTCACAAGAAAGTCCTCTGGACCAAAAATTAGCACTTTTTCTTGAGTGGTTTGTTCAGAACAATTCTCTAAGCAATTAAGCAAAAAGGAATTAATCCTGAAATAACTCACATGTTCATGACAAACTTAGTGAACTACAATTTCAATTATAGGTCATAGAGCTTGCATAAATTTTCCAAGGATTTTTGGAGCTAAGGATTTCCTAGAACTGAATTTCCAAGTTTTGGAAATTCTCTAAATATGTTTTTGTATTTAAGTGAATACAGCAACTTCAAATATGAATTGACCTGATCAAATCAACTCCAATTGAGCTGAAATTTATATAGAGGTTTACTAACATCCTAGAGAATATTCTGGCAAAATTTGAGTATTTTTGGATTAACCAGACTCCCTCTAAAATTCTTTTGCTGAAAAGCTTTAAAGAATTTTCCAGAATTAAATAATGAGTTTCATACAAATTGGGTTTCATATTTGGATAGTACTCTATTAGAGGAATCAACAAAATTTGTTTCACAATTTTTGGATTCTCCTACCCAAAGTTGTGGCCCTCCAAAGTTCAAACTAGAAACTGAAATCCCCAAAATGTTTAAATGTCTGCCAGTGGGTCCAGAGGACCACGTGTCACTTGCTGGAACAAGTCACACGGGGCTACTGGATCTTTCCCGTGCAGCCACACTAGATCCCAGCGCCGCAGCCGATCAGAAATTTGATTCCCTATCACTGACACGAGGGACCCACCGGGTCATCTTCAACCTCCGGCCAAACAGAGGCCCCGGCGGCGCCCTCCGGCGAGCGTCGCCGAAACGGCCTTACCGGGCATCTCCCGACCCCCTGCTCGCCGCCCCACCATATCTTGGCCCGCTGAACACGTTGAGAGGTTCGCCGGCGGCCATAGATCGGCGAAAAACCTTGCGCACCGGGGTCAGCAACGATTAGGGTTCCGGTGAGCTCGGAAATCGCCTACACCGCATCAAAACGGTTGGGAATTGCTCGGAGAGTACAAGGGCAGCTTGAGAATGTTGGAAATGGGCACCAAACCTCGTGAAAAGGCCAGCATCATAGAACTCCACGGTGACCCAAGACGACTTCTTCATGGCGGCACGAAAAATAGCTATAACTCGGTCGATCCTAGGGGTTTTCGCTCGGTTCTTTTTCGAGCTTGGGTGGACTGTGCCGCTAGAATTTTGGGGTAGACCGACCCCTACTCGTACACACCATGTTTCGGGAACTTAGGAAATTCTCCCTACTCAGTTGATCGTTTGCTATGCAGTTTGCAGCTACACGAGCTAGGGGGTATGGCGCACCTTTTTCGTGTTGAGGAGGTGATGAACCCAACGGGTACGGAGGACGCCCTATCTTTCGATGAGAGATGTTGGTAATGAACGAATTTGGTGGAGGCCGACGTTGGCTGCCCGACTACCACAACCAGAATGGTGTGGCGTCTTGAGCGACAGTTACACCGTCTCCTGGTAACTACGATTTGGGTGGAGGTCGACGTTGTGCTACCCGACTACAACAACCACAAGGATGCTGCGCCTTAGCGATAGTTACACCGGCTCCTGTTGTTGCTGTACTTGCCGTGCCAAGAACAGCCTTGAACCTGTAAGCAATCGAAGAACAAGCAAGAACAAGATAACAAGCAAACACTCACGGGTGTGAAAAAAAGTTGGGCTTCTGATTCAAGTAATCGGAAGGTCTCGTCGACACTTGCGTTACAAGCAAGTAGCAATGGCTAAACTTACAGAAAACAAAAACCCGCCCTGTCAAGGAGCTCTTGGACTATTTAAATAGGGGAGGGAAGAGGGAAATTCGTCCAGCAACAAAGGTAGGACATGATCTCCCTTATTCCCTTTCTTTTTCTGTGATAGACTACCATTTAATAGGGAAAGAAAGAGGGAAACCCATCCAGCAGCAAGGCAGGATATGATTTTCTCTATTTCTTTCCTTATTATAGCACATCTATCTTTAAATGGGGGAAGAAAGAGGGAATTTCGTCCAGCAGCAAAGTTGGACGAGATTTCCTTTATTCCTTTCCTTATTTGTCTAAATCTCTCTTTATTACATGGCCCCAGCCTCAAGATTTCTCCTCGGGTGGAGCAGCTTTTATTACATTAATCCCTCCATCGCTCCTAGCTGGATCAATTCCCAAGCACCTAATAATAACAAGGTCATCACAAGGCTTTAATAGGTCCCCATTTGAAGGATAATTACTTTGAACAGCCAAGAATGAATTCACCTGATAATTAAGTTGACGTGCACGAGCGGGTGTCATTGGACCTTGATTAGCTGAGAGCGGTGAATGGGCTGGTGTTGTGGTTGTATCAACGGTAGCGATGTCCGCATCATCCTCCCCTTCTTGCAATTGAGTCGTCCTCGACTCAAATGTGTCTTCCTCGCCCATATATGGTTTCAAATCTGCAATATTAAAAGAGAAAGTAACCCCAAAATGCGCAGGCAACTCAATTTCATATGCATTATCATTAATTTTTCGAAGCACTTTGAAGGGTCCAGCAGCTCTAGGTAGTAATTTAGATTTTCTCAAATCAGGAAATCTATCCTTTCTCAAATGCACACAAACTAAATCACCAGGTACAAAAGTAACATGCTTCCTACCCTTGCTACCGGCTTGTTGATACTTAGCGTTCATGCTCTCAATGTTTGCTTTAGTTTGCTCATGCATTTTAAGAATTAATTCAGCACGGCGAGAAGCATCAAAATTCAATTTCTCTGAAGGTGGCAGAGCCAAAAGGTCAATGGGAGCACGAGGAATAAAACCATATACAATCTAAAAATGGTACAATTTAGTAGTAGAATGCAGCGAACGATTGTAAGCAAATTCAATATGAGGCAAACATTCTTCCCATAATTTGATGTTATGTTTCAGAACATCCCTTAGCATGGTAGATAAACTACGGTTCACTACTTCGGTCTGTCCATCAGTTTGAGGGTGATAAGTGGTAGAAAAGAGTAATTTTGTCCCCAACTTAGCCCATAAGGTTTTCCAAAAATGACTAAAAATTTGGCATCTCTATCTGAAACAATAGTGTTTGGAACCCCATGCAAACGAACAACTTCTCGAAAGAACAAATCAGCAATATGGGTAGCATCATCAGTTTTGTGGCATGGTATGAAATGTGCCATTTTAGAAAATCTGTCAATAACAACAAAAATACTATCCCTCTCCTTCTTTGTTCTAGGCAATCCTAAAACAAAATCCCTAGAAACATCCTCCCATGGAGCACTAGGAACAGGAAGAGGCATGTATAAACTATGTGGATTAAGACGGGACTTAACTTTTTGACAGGTGATGCAACGAGCAACAAACCGCTCCACATCTCTCCTCATCTTTGGCCAAAAGAAATGGCTTGCTAAGATGTCTTCCGTCTTCTTGACACCAAAGTGTACCATCAATCCTCCACCATATGCTTCCTTCAATAGTAAGATACGCACAGAACTAGCTGGAATGCACAATTTGTTAGTTCGAAACACAACCATTAGTGAGAACAAACTTGTTCCATGTTTTTCCTTCTTTACATTGCAGCAGCACATCTTTGAAATCAGCATCAAAAGCATATTGTTCTTTAATTGTTTCCAAGCCAAAAATCTTAAAATCAAGTTGGGACAACATATTGTAACGACGAGATAAGGCATCCGCAATGACATTATCTTTCCCTTTCTTGTGTTTGATGACATAAGGAAAGGACTCAATGAATTCTACCCACTTGGCATGCCTACGGTTCAGATTAGTTTGGTTCTTAATGTGCTTCAAAGATTCATGATCAGAATGTATAACAAATTATTTAGGCCATAAATAATGTTGCCATGTTTCCAAAGTTCGTACTAGTGCATATAATTCTTTATCATAAGTGTAATAGTTCAGACTAGGCCCATTTAGTTTCTCGCTAAAATAAGCAATAGGTTTCCCCTCTTGCAATAAGACACCTCCCAATCCAATACCACTAGCATCACATTCCAATTTAAAAGTCTTACTGAAATCTGGTAATTGGAGAAGGGGTGTATGAGTTAACCTATTCTTCAAAGTTGCAAATGCAGCCTCTTGCGCCTTGCCCCATGTGAATGGAGCACCCTTCTTTGTAAGCTCATGCAGTGGGCCTGCTATGGTGCTGAAGTCTTTCACAAAACGATGATAGAATCTAGCAAGTACGAGAAAGCTTCGTACTTGTGTGACCGTGGTAGGAGTCGGCCAGCTGTGTATCGCCTCCACCTTGGCTTGATCAACTTCAATTTCCTGTGGTGTCACAACATAGCCAAGAAAAGAAACTCGATCCGTGCAAAAGGTGCACTTGTCAATGTTACCAAATAAGCATGCATCACGTAAAGCATTGAAAACAGCACGGAGATGATCAAGATGGACTTCGAGAGATGCGCTATAGATCAAGATGTCATCGAAATATACTACCACAAATCTTCCAAGGAAAGCACGTAAAACATCATTCATTAATCTCATGAAAGTGCTAGGTGCATTCGTGAGACCAAAAGGCATGACTAACCACTCATACAAACCAAACTTTGTTTTAAACGCTGTTTTCCATTCATCACATAGCTTCATGCGAATTTGATGGTATCTACTACGCAAATCAATTTTAGAGAAAATCATCGAGCCACTAAGTTCATCAAGCATATCATCTAACCTAGGAATAGGATGACGATATCTAATGGTAATGTTATTAATTGCTCGACAATCTAGACACATGCGCCATGATCCATCTTTCTTTGGGACCAAAAGGACAGGAACAGAGCAAGGACTAAGGGACTCACGCACATAACCTTTGTTGAGTAATTACTGTACTTGCCGCTGAATCTCCTTAGTCTCCTCCGGATTGGTCCTGTATGGTGCTCGGTTGGGCAAAGAAGCCCCAGGGATGAGGTCAATCTGATGCTCAATCCCTCTCAATGGTGGCAGCCCGGCTGGTACCTCTTGTGAAAACACATCAGCGTATTCCTGCAAAAGCTTAGTGATAGAAGGGGGCAAATCACATGGTGTGTCGTGAAGTGAGAACAAAGATTTTTTGTAAACAAACACATAGCAGCTTGCAATATCACTTTTTAATTCAAACAAATCAGATTTGGAAGCAAAAAAAACAAGCGCTCGTTAATTTTATTTCATTCTTCTTCATATGAGCAGATTTGGAATTGTCAGTCTTAGGCTGTACCGATTTCTTCACGACATCTGAATTTTCATTTTCAGCAGATTTCTTATTTTCTCTTTGCAAACTCTAGCAATGTCATCCTTCAAAATAGCATCAGGGGACATCGGGTGCAAAACAAGTTTCTTCTCATGATGCATGAAACAGTATTGATTTGATTTACCATGATGTAATGTATCTTTATCAAATTGCCAAGGTCGACCAAATAGCATAGAACAAGCTTGCATAGGTACCACATCACAATCAATGTAATCATGGTAGGAACCAATTGCAAATTCGACATGATCCAGACGTGTTACCTTAAGCTTACCACTGTCGTTGAACCATTGGATGTAGTAGGGATGTGGATGTGGAAGTGATGTCATCCCAAGCTTTTCTACCATGGTAGCACTTGCTAAATTTTTGCAGCTTCCTCCATCAATAATAATGCGGCACGATCATTCCAAAACTACACACTTAGTTTGGAATAGATTGTGTCGCTGGTTCTGTTCAGCTTTGATCATTTGGGCACTCAAGACACGCCTCACAACAAGACTCTCATAGTGGGCATAATGATCAGCCCCAATGTGCTCTTCATCATCATTCTTCTTTCCTGCTGCTTGTACAGCAAGCATGGCATATGTTTCATTATCTAAATCACTAGCGGATGAGTACTCACCATTTTCTCGTACAACCAGCACACGCTTGCTTGGGCAGTCCCTTCGTAGGTGCCCAAAACCCTTGCACTGGAGGCATTGAATGTCTTTTGTTCTCCCGGTAGAAGCAATGGAAGAAGAAGTGTTGGCTGCAACTTGGGTGGATCCTTTTGTTGTCTCGATTGCACGCGAAGGTGCTGATTTTGATGTAGTCCTGGGCAACCCATTGGAAGCATCGTCTGGAGAATCATGCTTAGTACCAGCAGTACTTGAGCGGAACTGCCATGAGGTAGTTCGACCTGCAGAAATGTTAGTTCTTGTACATCGTCCCTGCACTTCTCTTTCAGCCTTACAAGCAAGATGGAATAATCGAGTGATGTTAGTGTATTCCTTATAAGCCAATATGTCCTGAATTTCTCTTATTAAACCACCCATAAACCTAGCCATGGCAGCCTCTTCATTTTTAACTAGGCCACAACGCATCATGCCTATTTGAAGTTCTTGATAGTATTCCTCAACAGATTTGTTGCCTTGCCTAAGTTGTTGTAATTTATGCAACAGGTCACGAGCATGATAGGAAGGAACAAAACGACGACGCATGATTCGTTTCAAAGCATTCCAAATTTGTGGTACGGTAGCTGGATTTTTAGTTTGATATTCATGCCACCAAACAGAATCAAAGTCAGTGAATTCACTAGTGGCAGCTCTAACCTTTTTATCATCAGGGAAATCATGGCATGCAAATTTTTGATCTACTGACAATTCCCAAGACAGATATGCATCCGGATCATATTTACCATCAAAAGGTGGTATGGAGAATTTAATGCTGCGTAGGGAATCGTCATTGTCACGTACCTCGCGTCGTTGAGCTCGACCACCCATACCACGATGGTCGTGACGTGGCTGCCGTCGATACCTGAAAGGTCCATCATCAAGCTCGGTATGCGCCGAATACTCCGCTTCGTCATATCTTGCAGCACTGCCAACGGAGTCGTGGCTGTCATCAACACGTCTTTGCCTCTCTTCGCGTCCAACCTGTTCCATCCTCTCCAATCGCTCAATGATTGCTACAAGAGAAGTGTTAATAGCCCCAGCAGTGCTTTCTAATGTGGTCAGTTTGGTGTTGGTGCAAATCTGCGTCGACTCTAATTGACCAATGTGTTCATTGGTGACTTGAATATCCTCATTGAGAGCATCTGTGTGTAGCTTTACTTGGCGTTCGAAATGCTGAATGATGCCCCTCGTACGTGGTGAATGTGGAGATGTCCATTCGTATCAGCTGACATAGTTAGTAAAGAAAGGAAATACAACAGCAAGAAGATTAATCCTAACAGTTGCTAAGAGGTGGTAGGACAGCACAATTCCTCACTAGCAAGAAATCAAGGTCTTACAAGTTCTTACCATGCGATGCAGGAGGCGCCGGCAATCAGCAAGAACAACAACAAACGGTGGCTGCCAGCACAACCTTATGGTGTCGTAGACAATTTTGTGGAGCTGTAGGTGGCTGCTAGACCCAATTTGTGCAAAGGAACAGCTAGTACCACATTAGTCACAACAAGTTGAATAAACGTTCCACGATGGTATTGTGCTGGTCCTAGCTCAAACCTTACTAGAGACGTGAGCCGTAACTCCACGTGACGTTGGATTACTATGGTAGGGAAGTTCGAACAGCCCGATCCGTTGTGTTTCAACAACGTTGAAAACAGCAAGTTGAACTTCGAAACATGAAACAAATGTTACACAAATTGTCTCTTTTTTTTTGTACTTAGAAACTTTTTTGTGTGATTGTAATCAGTGCGGCTTTTCTTTTTGCACGTGCCTTTTTCTTGCTGATCCGTGCAGCTTTTCTTTTGCACTTGCCTTTTTTTCTCAACTTTGGGTAGATAATGGAAATGGACTGAGAACAAAGTGGCACGAACTCAAAACTCTAGCGGTGAAAAACTTAGGACCAGCAACTTGACACAAAAGGCAACCGTGAATTCAACAAGTCGAGAGCTAAGTAGTCAAGCAAAAGGCTCAAAGTGTTTTTAGGATTTTTTTAGAGCGTACTTTTGTAGGCAAAAGTGAACTGTAGGTAAATGAATAACAAGGAGAAGGAAATCTCTCACCGAGCAACCTGAAATCTGATACCACTTGATGAACCCAACGGGTACGGGGGACGCCCTATCTTTCGATGAGAGATGTTGGTAATGAACGAATTTGGTGGAGGCCGACGTTGGCTGCCCGACTACCACAACCAGAATGGTGTGGCGCCTTGAGCGACAGTTACACCGTCTCCTGGTAACTACGATTTGGGTGGAGATCGACGTTGTGCTACCCGACTACAACAACCACAAGGATGCTGCGCCTTAGCGATAGTTACACCGGCTCCTGTTGTTGCTGTACTTGCCGTGCCAAGAACAGCCTTGAACCTGCAAGCAATCGAAGAACAAGCAAGAACAAGATAACAAGCAAACACTCACGGGTGTGAAAAAAAGTTGGGATTCTGATTTAAGTAATCAGAAGGTCTCGTCGGCACTTGCGTTACAACGAAGTAGCAATGGGTAAACTTACAGAAAACAAAAACCCGCCCTGTCAAGGAGCTCTTGGACTACTTAAATAGGGGAGGGAAGAGGGAAATTCGTCCAGCAACAAAGGTAGGACGTGATCTCACTTATTCCCTTCCTTTTTCTGTGATAGACTACCATTTAATAGGGAAAGAAAGAGGGAAACCCATTCAGCAGCAAGGCAAGATATGATTTCCTCTATTTCTTTCCTTATTATAGCACATCTATCTTTAAATGGAGGAAGAAAGAGGGAATTTCGTCCAGCAGCAAAGTTGGACGAGATTTCCCTTATTCCTTTCCTTATTTGTCTAAATCTCTCTTTATTACATGGCCCCAGCCTCAAGATTTCTCCTCGGATGGAGCAACCTTTATTGCATTAATCCCTCCATCCCTCCTAGCTGGATCAATTCCCAAGCACCTAATAATAACAAGGTCATCACAAGGCTTTAATAGGTCCCCATTTGAAGGATAATTACTTTGAACAGCCAGGAATGAATTCACCTGATAATTAAGTTGACGTGCACGAGCGCGTGCCATTGGACCTTGATTAGCTGAGAGTGGTGAATGAGCTGGTGTTGTGGTTGTATCAACGGTAGCGATGTCCGCATCAGGAGGGATGGTGAAAATGGCCGTGGCGTGCTGCCCACGGTGAGCCGGTTGCGGTTCCGCCGTTTGCACCCCGGTACTCCTCGCTGATCTTCAATTTGCGGCCAACAGAAAACCCTGAGCGTTGGACTGAGCGGGGGAACAACTCGTGCACATGTAGGTGCTTGCTTTTTGCTTTGATGGCTCAAGCAAAGACCGCTCGGACGCCGGCGTGTGGCCGAAAAAATCGCGGAGCAGCGCCGGTGGCCATCTTTCGCACGCGGGAGCGGAACAGTGCGCGACAGCACGAGCTGAGAGTGAGCAACTCGGGTGTTGCAATCGGTGGGAAGGATAAGAGCTGGGGGAAAGCACCGCACGAAGAGCAGGAGGTGGAGCATCGGGAGGTGGAGCAGGCCGCTCGGTGTCGCCTGGGAGACATGCCTCGGTGGGGTGAGGAACAGAGGGGAGACTTAGTGGGTAAGTCTAATTAGTCCTATGACATGTGGGCCCCACTTTACCCCCCCTATCCCATCTCCACAGCTCTCAAATATCTCCACAGTTTGGCAAATAATCAATGCAAACGTTTGAAGCTGCAAATTGAGCTGCATTTGGAGAGTTGGGCAAATTTCCTCCAAATTCAAATGTATATTTAAATTATTTGCACATTTGAATCCTTTTTGGAAAAATGGGTAGCAAACCTTTTCAAAAATTACTGAAACTTTGGCTACCCACTGATTTGGACCTAACGAATCCAAATATGCAATTTGATTCTTGTGTTAGCTGCTGCAAACAAGAGTTTGAACACAACAATTTGAATTACCATTGTGTCCTCCCTCATTTGAAAATTGAGTTGGACATTTAGTTCAAACTCTGATTTTTAAACCCTCCCAATGCACTTGAGTTCTTCATTTCTGTAGTTTTAATCCACATGAGGTCCACCCATGCAGTAACCCTAAATTTGTTTAGAAGAATCTCACATGTGTTATCATATGTGGAGAAAGTTCCAACAAATCCTCTTTTTCATACACATGACTCCAACATTTATGCAAACTCATGTTTTCTTTGTATTCATACTTTTGGGACTGTCGGTACCCGCGATATGGGGTACCCCCGCGCACAGGGGAAAATGCCTAAGGGTCTCGCCCTTCTCCGCAGGGAAAGCTCCGAAGGCGCCACGTGTCCAGTCGGGCCGGACCTCCCTCCCCTCAGAGGAGAGCTCCGGGCTCGCCACGTGGCCTACAGCAGCCAGACCTCCCCCCTCCGTGGGGAGAGCTCCGAAGGTGCCACATGTCCCGCGGGGCCGGACCTCTCCTTCCTTAGAGGAGAGCTCCGGACTCGCCACGTGGCCGACAGAAGCCGGACCTCCCCCCTCCGCGGGGGAGAGGTCCGAAGGCTCCACGTGTCCTGCGGGGCCGGACCCCCCCCCCCTCCTCAGAGGAGAGCTCCGGGCCCGCCACGTGTCCAGCAGAACAGCGCTGCCTGCCCCGAGCGGTAGGCAGCGGGCGTAAAGACGCCCCATACCTTGCCCGTACAAGGTATTCAAGGCCCGCGCCTTCCCAAGACGCGGAGACGTGGAGCACACCTCTGTCAGGTGCCGTTGCGCCCAGTCGCATCACAGACTGGCGCGCGGTGTCAGGGCCTGCCAGCCAATAAACACAGCGACAAGACATCCCATGCCGCCCCCGCCGTCATCAACCACTACGACTAGCATGCGGCATGGGCAGGGCTGCAAGACGAAGACTCAGAAGCCTTCGCCAGAGACAACTACCGGCATAACTGCAGATACGGTAGATAATAGACAATCTCCCCGGGACCACCTGTCGGGTCCTGGGCCCCCGTTGTAAGCCACCCGAGTCTTGGACTATAAAAGGCTCGGGTAGGCAACGTTAGCAAGGGTTCGAACCCTGTTGGTTCGCACTTTGCAACTCATACGCTAGTCATACACTCTCAAGCTGTAACTCACCCCCAAGCTCAGGCCTCCGGCTCCGAGCAGCAAGCAATACAGCGAGCTCCATAGCTCGCCGTGGACGTAGGGTTTTACGCTCCGGCGGCCTGAACCACGTAAAACTCGCCGTGTCAAGCTCTTACTAACTCGTCCATCTGCGCAAGCTCTCCGCTAGAGACTAGCCCCACCGAAAAAAGAACCTCCGCGGGCTGCCCAATGCAGGCCCGGGGGAAGTGTCGACTGAACACTTCGACAGGGACCTTTACATTCCTCCCTCTGAAAAGGGAATCTCATCCCGAGATTACAAAAGAAAGATGAGGCGGAAGGTAATTACAAAATTTACGACAAAAATTCCGGATAGTTCTTGTGGATGTAATCTTCACTCTCCCAAGTCGCTTCTTCCGGTGTGTGATTACTCCACAGGATTTTGTAAAATTTCAAAGTCCGATTTCGAGTGATCCGGCTCTTCTCGTCGATAATCTTGATGGGCTGCTCGGCATAGGTGAGATCCAGTTGCAATATCTCCATGTCTTCCGAAAGGATCTCCGTCGGCCTCTTCAAACACTTTGTCAAGTGTGAGACATGGAAGATGTCGTGGATGCCCGATAAGGATAGCGGCAGCTCCAAACGATAGGCTACCGGCCCACACCATTCTGTAATAACGAACGGACCCACAAAGCGAGGCGCTAACTTTCCCTTGACCCCGAATCGATGAATTTCCTTCATCGGGGATACTCGGAGATAGACGTGATCTCTGACTTCAAAACACAAGGGTCGGCGTCGCTGGACCGCATAGCTCTTCTGGCGAGATTTAGTGGCCCTGAGGTTTTCTTGAATCAGCTGGACCCGCTCTTCGGCATCTTTTACAAGATCAATGCCAAAAATCACCCTCTCGCCAGATTCACACCAATTGAGTGGTGTGCGACACTTCTTGCCATAAAGTGTTTCGTATGGTGCCATTTTAATACTGGATTGGTAACCATTGTTGTAGAAGAACTCTGCTAATGGCAAATGGTTATCCCAGTTCTTTCCATGATCTATGGCACATGCCCTCAGCATATCTTTCAAAATCTGGTTCACCCACTCCGTTTGACCGTCAGTCTAAGGATGGTATGCTGAGCTCCTGATTAATTTGGTTCCCAGAGATTCATGTACCTGCTCCTAGAAATGAGCAACAAATATTGAACCTCGATCCGATATGATGGTTTTGGGGACTCCGTGTAAGCACACAATCCTTAAAAGATACAACTCTGCATATTGCTTAGTTGAAAATCTTGTACCCACTGGGATGAAGTGGCTGATTTGGTTAACCGATCAACAATCACCCAAATGAAGTCATGCTTTCTAGATGTGAGAGGCAGTCCGACAATAAAGTCCATGCTGATGTCCTCCCACTTCCATGCCAGAATACTTAATGGTTGCAGCATTCCCGCTTTCTTTATATGATCAGCTTTGACTCGCCGACATGTATCACACTCGGATACATACTTGGCAATTTCTCGCTTCATCCGAGTCCACCAAAATTTTGTTTTTAGATCTTGATACATCTTATTGCTCCCTGGATGTATCGAGTACTTGGACATATGAGCTTCGTCCAAGATCTTCTTCCTTAGCTTCAGGTTCCGGGGTACCACGATACGGTTGTTAAACCATAACACACCTTGTTCATCTTTCCGGAAACATTTCATTTTATCCTCATTGATTCTTGCCCAGATTTTCCGCATCCCTTTATCTCTCTTCCGGGCTTGTACAATCTCCTCTCTAATGGTAGGCACAAGAGCAAGATTATACAACGCCCCATACAGAATCACCCGCAAGCTTGGTTCTTCGTCTTCATCCGGAACAACTGACAAATTATTAACGTGGGACTTACGACTGAGTGCATCAGCCACCACGTTAGCTTTGCTCGGATGGTAATGGATCTCGAGCTCATAATCTTTGATTAATTCTAACCATCTCCGCTGCCTCATATTGATATCCTTTTGAGTGAATATATATTTGAGACTCTTATGGTCGGTGTAGAGGTGCACTAAATTTCCAAGTAAGTAGTGTCTCCACATCTTCAACACAAGCACCACTGCAGCGAGCTCTAGGTCATGAGTGGGGTAGTGCTGCTCGTGGTTGTGGAGTTGACAAGACCCATACGTGATCACGAGTCTATCTTGCATTAAGACGCAATCAAGTCTAATGCCTGATGCATCACAATAAACATCAAATGGTTTTGTTGTATCCGGTTGGGCTAACACCGGTGCCGTTGTGAGATGTTTCTTTAAAGTTTGAAATGCCTCTTCACAGGCCTCTGTCCACACATACTTGCTGCTCTTCTTTAATAACTCTGTCATTGGTTTGGCCACTTTTGAGAAGCTGGGAATAAATCTCCGATAGTAACCCGCTAGCCCTAGAAAACTGCGGATTTGATGAACAGATGTTGGAGACTCCCACTTCAAGACTTGCTCAATTTTGGTTGGATCTACGGCCACACCCTCTGCTGAAATAATGTGGCCTAAGAATGGTACCTTGCTTATCTAAAATTCACATTTGTTTAATTTGGCATACAGCTTATGTTCCCGTAAGCGTTGGAGTACAATATGGAGATTTTTGGTGTGCTCCTCCTCCGATTTGGAGTATACGAGAATGTCATCGATGAAAACCACAACGAACTGATCCAACTCTGGCATGAATACAGAATTTATGAGATACATGAAGTGTGCGGGTGCATTTGTTAGCCCGAAAGACATGACTAGATACTCATAGAGCCCGTATCTAGTCGAGAAAGTCGTCTTCGGTACATCCTCCGCTCTGATTTTTATCTGATGATAACCGGACCGTAAGTCCATCTTGGAGAATACCTTGGCACCCACCAACTGATCAAACAATATATCGATCCGCGGCAGTGGATATTTATTTTTGATCGTCACTGCATTCAGCGGCCGATAGTCCACACATAACCAAAGTGACTCATCCTTTTTCTTCACAAAGAGGGTTGAACAGCCCCATGGCGATGAGTTTGGTCGGATGAACCCTTTGTCCATTAAGTCCTTTAGCTGTTGTTTCAGTTCAGCTAATTCCTTCGAAGACATTTTGTACGGTCTCCGAGATATTGGTGTGGTTCCCGGTGCTAACTCGATCTTGAATACCACATCCCTCTCAGGCGGCATCCCTGGAAGATCGTCGGGAAACACATCTGGGTACTCACGGACCACTGGAATATCCTCCAGTTTCATGGTCACACTGTGGTACACCACTGGATTGTTAGGATCCACGGCTTCAAGTATGAGCGTTTGGAGACCATAAATTGGAGAGTCTAAACTAACAATCCGTGGATCAATGTCAAGAACAGCCCCGTGGTAGTTCATCCATGCCATTCCTAAAATCACGTCGATCTTCTGCCCCTCTAACACAATGAGAGTTGTGGGATATACGTTTCCACCTAAGCACAAGGGTGCTTTGATCACTACTTCATTAGCAGCTATATTTCCACCAGGTGAGCGGATAAGGTAGTGATCCTTCGGTGTAGAGGTGGAGAGCTCAGTTTTGCACACAAACAACCTGCTGATAAAATTGTGTGTAGCTCCAGAGTCAAATAAAATTAACACGGGCAGTCCATTGAGGGTGAACATTCCCGCTAGCACAGGTGCCCCATCAGGCACATCCTCTAGAGCTGTATGATAAATGCACCCGGATTTTGGTGCTGTTCCTTGAAGCTAAGAACGGGGTTAATTTATACCCCGCCCCGGTGTAGTTTCTCTATGGTGTATCCTTTCTGGACACTTCCTGCTGATGTGACCCAAGTACCCGCACGTGAAGCACGGTTTCTCAGCTGGTTCCTGGTTGCTCTGTGTACGGACACTAGTTGTATTCTGCTGCGGCAAGAACACTTGAGGAACAGAATTACATGGCGTCATATACCGTTGTTGCAGCTGTCCAACTTCAGATTATTGAGCTGAACGACCCGAATGTTGCTGGAGTCGTCGAGCCGGCTGCATCAGCTGATAGTTCAAGGTACTGTCTACCACCCTGTATTTCTGCGGAGCACTACTGCTACTCTCCGGTGGTATATGGTTCTTTCTTTTCTCAGCCTGAACTTCCCGCTGAGCATCTTCAACCATGATGGCAGCACTCATCAATTCATTGAAGTTCTTTCGATCAGCTAAAATGAGTTTCTCCTTTAGCTTGGGATTGAGGCTGCGGAAGAACCATTCACACTTTTGTGCTTCGGTGTTCACATGTTGAGGCGCATACTGTGCCAGCTTGTTGAACACTCGCGAATGCTCGTATGCACCCCTCCCTCCTTGTTTTAAGGCCAGAAACTCCTCGAGTTTCCACTGAATTATTCCGGAAGGAACATGATACGCGAGAAACGCCTTCTGGAATTCTGCCCATGTAAAGTCATGTCCAGCTGGTAAGGAGGCGAGTTGATTTGCCCACCATGCACTGGCGGACCCGTGAAGTTGTTGCGCTGCGTATAAAACCTTCTGATGTTCGGTGCATTGAAGCAACCCGAACTTAGACTCAATAGTACGGATCTAGCTATCCGCCACCAGGGATCCTCCGCTTCAATGAAAACCTGTGGTTGAGTTGCCAAGAACTCAACATAGTAATTCAGTTGAGGTTGGCGCAAGTCTTCGTGTTGACATCCCCCTTGACGGGATGTATTCATCACCAGGGTGCGGAGCAAGTCGGTTCGCTCATCGCTTGCACCCGTCAAGGCAGCCAGAATGTCCGCCATTGTGACCGTGGGTGAAGGTCCTGGTGGCGGCTGCGGTTGCGGAGCTCGCTGCTCCCTCTGTGGAGAGTTATCACCACCACCATCACTGGAACCACCCACCTCACTCATGGAACGAATTCGCACCATTTCTGCAATTGCACGAGTTCATTATAAGTTCAACACTATCTCTTGATTTATTCCATAAACAAAGTAGTGCAACACTGATAATGAAATCTTAACACGTAAGAAAAATGATTTAAGCGCAAACTGATGTAGCTAACAGTAAGGAATTAAAAGCAGATTGGCCGGTCCTTAAACAAACCAGATTTTGATCCAGTTAAAAGCATTTTCATTACTCATGTTGAATACTAAAGTTAAATTTAACTTCAATATCTTTCCAACGAGTATCCAAATGCCTCCATATCACTTCTGGATCAAACGTTATGATTGCTCAAAGTTGACAGAATTTCTGGATAAAATTCGCCAGCATCTCCTTGGTGTGGGGCTGACTTTATCACAGTTGTATACACAGATACAACATGAATCTGCACTAACTTTGAACTACAACAATGTTGCTTATCTCATAACCTTTCCAACAGTGTATCACAGGCTCCTTAGGGATTTTTCTACAGGAAGTTATGGCTTAAAAACAGAAAGGTCCAGAGAGGTTTTGCTGCTGTCCGGGTGCTGAACAGTTGCCTTCATCTGGACTTTTCACCAACTTAACGTGTAATTTTTGCTCTGGAAGTCTGCAAGAAAGTTGTAGAGCATTTGAAAAGCTTTATAGAACTGTATCATACACCTTAATTGGTTCAAGCTACTCAGAGTTATGCTCTGTTAAAGTCCAGCAAGAATTCCTGCCAGAAACAGAGCACTCTGTTTTTGAAACCTTTAACACCTAGACCTTCTCTTATTTGAATCTTAGCTCAAAATAAGAGTTCAGTAACTAATATTTGTTTTAAACTCCCATTTTTAGTTGAAAGTTAGTCATGAGTCATTTCTTCAAATGGAAGAGGTTATTAAGTGTAGTACGGTGTCGATGCACCGTAAGGAACATGTCGGTACTACGTTGCCTCTCCAAAAGAAAATTCTGAACCGGCTTATACCGGCATATCCGTTTAATCAGTGGCACTAAGATGGTCTCTCGCACACGTATACTACACGGGATACGTACGTGGTTGGTCCCTGCAGAAGAACACTCAATAGTGGTGCACTCAAAGATTGTTTCATTTCATGCAGTTCCATATTTGAAAGCAAATACAAACACCCGTATCATTGCCATACGGCCGTCCTTGAGTTAAGTCACGTCTCAAGGTACGTGATCGTGTTTCAACACCACACGACGGGGAACCCAAGTATGTCATGAACGGGTTGTCATGGTTGGGAATGTTACCAACCCAACGGATACCACCTACTGCCCTGCAGGGCACGCCGATGGCAAGCGCTGCTATGTCCCCCTGGGCTATTTCCAGACGAACACACTATCGCATTACTGACCACACGATGGGGTCTCCACTTACTTGCCTAATGCACGCTAGGAATCAGCGTTTCATATGAACTCAGGAACATGAAGAGTCCAAGAGTTCATATTAACGTCTCACACCAAGCTGTGAGACCTTTCCCTGAATCACTTTCCTCGTCAGGGGAGCTAACCGAAATTGAACCGCTTTCAGTGGCGTTCCTTACCATGTTTACCTGAGCGTAGGTGTGTCATTACATAATCAAAATTTAGAATTTAACAAATATGTTAGTGCTGCCACTTTAAGTAACTATACTACTATAGTCCTTATGTGGGCCTAATACCGTTTCCTCACCGTATCCTAAGTTTTTGTCGTAAACGATCCTTATACCATGTGCTATTACCAATGCGGCTCTGATACCATGCTGTGAGGGCCCGCCGTCCCAATCACTCACGGGGACGGGGCACCTCGCCCGGGAATCGCATTGGGTGGTGCCGTGCGATGCGGCACCCAACAGCACACATAACAAAGCATCATATTACATAAATCAGGCGGAAGCTTACAAAGTGTTAATTTTACAAATACTTATCAAAATAATCTACAGCGGAAGACTATTACAACTCATGTCTCATACCTATGCTAAGCAACGGAGAAGGTGTCCAGCCCGCGGACCCTTCTCACTAGAAACACTATCACAGTAGCAGCGGCAGGGGTTGTAATGAGTTCACCACTCGGAGAGCTCCGAGTCTCATCAGACACCCGTACTTAGCAGCGTACAGTTAATACCTTCAAAACAACTTATGCAGTATCTGTGAGCATGAAGCTCAGCAAGACTGACCCGTCACACTAGTCATGAAACTCTACATGATGAAAATAGAGGGCTGATTATAGAAGTTTGCATAAATGATGAACTTGAGCTAAAGGAGAGTCCTTACTTCAAGTTTTAAGCAACTTTTATAGCCCTCGCGCAACTTACATCGAGACTCCACAATCAAACAAGAAACGCTTCATCTCGATGTTACTTGCCCGAGGTGAAGGTAACTTTAGTGAGCTATACTAGACTCATACTGACTTTGCGCCATCAACGTCGAGACTCCACAATCAAACAAGAAATGCTTTGCCTCGACGCTACTAGCCCAAGGTGGAAATTAAATTTAGTGAAGTGTTGATCGTTCCTCATCTCCATTATGAGGATTACCCACGAAGCATATTATATGTTTCCCGGTTTATTACTACGTCACGACACAGAGAACAAGTATGCTCGGTCCATTCCGCGAGTGACGGTGATTGCAATTAAAAACACCCTGGTGACACGACACGTACACCCGTACTCGACGTTGCACACAGCAACCATCACTGACGTCGTACGTGGCAACATTTCACACGACACCCAAATGTCGAACCGGTCCCACCGACTGGGATTAAGTCTCTCTACGGCAAACTCTCGTAGAGCCGACTTCTCTATCCTTTCAGCATCGGCATTAGACGGTGAGGTATGTCTCGACACCCAGGTTAACATGTTACATTGGTTTCCTGGGTCCCATATAGCCCGTATGCATCCGGTACACAAATGAAACTTATCCAACGGGCCGCACACGAGAACGGGCCTTAATCGACTCAGACATAGACTAGGTTCACAGGACCACGTCCTTGATCCTTCCATCCACTGCCCGGTCTCCATTCCCAACTATGATGATCAATTCCCAACTCTTTCGATTGATCCCCCTTAATCCTGGTTCACGAGTAGGAAACTGCCCACTCGAGTTTTGCTTCTTTTAATCCACTTTTGTTGACTTGAGATCAGCAGTTATAACAATTGATAAACTCAACTCTAAATTATACTCCCGTGTTTTCTGGGTCATGCATTTGGAGGGTCATACCTCCTAGACTTAATGCAATAAATAGAATGCTAGACAATATAATGTGAATACAAATAAAAACTTGTAAGTTTTGATGCAAACCGGGGCTTGCCTTTGTTTTGCAGTGGAGTAATATATATAACTCAGTTAGTGAAGACCACTTGGCTTGATCTCTTGCCTCCCTCCTTTGATCTCTACTCCGATGGCTTCAAGTTCCTTCACGTAGATGCTACACGTAATAAATATGCATATATGTTTATTTGTAAATATTTTGCTACAAGTTCTAATGACAAGTTTAAAACTGGAACCCTGTTTAAGAATTTAAAAAGACACTGGTGCTAGTGGTTTGGGTTTGGATCTAAGCATATGATTAAGTGCTAAGTGGTTACCCCCTCTTCTATATTGATCACCTTAAGATGTTAAACAGAACAGGGGTGATCCAGAGCTCCAATGGAGCTGAGAATTTTTATGTGAGTTGCTTGTCACAAGAAAGTCCTCTGGAAAAAAAATTAGCACTTTTCCTTGAGTGGTTTGTTTAGAACAATTCTCTAAGAAATTAAGCAAAAAGGAATTAATCCTGAAATAATTCACATGTTCATGCCAAACTTAGTGAACTACAATTTCAATTTTAGGTCATAGAGCTTGCATGAATTTTTCTAGGATTTTTGGAGCTAAGGATTTCCTAGAACTGAATTTCCAAGTTTTGGAAATTCTCTGAAAATGTTTCTGTATTTAAGTGAACACAGCAACTTCAAATCTGAATTGCCCTGATCAAATCAATTCCAATTGAGCTGAAATTTTCACAGGGGTTTACTAACATCCTAGAGAATATTCTGACAAAATTTGAGGATTTCTGGATTAACCAAACTCCCTCTAAAATTCTTTTGCTGAAAAGCTTTAAGGAATTTTCCAAAATTAAATAGTGAGTTTCATACAAATTGGGTTTCATATTTGTATAGTACTCTATTATAGGAATCCAACAAAATTTGTTTCACAATTTTTTGATTTTCCTACCCAAAGTTGTGGCCCTCCAAATTTCAAACTAGAAACTGAAATCCCCAGAATGTTTAAATGCCTGCCAGTGGGTCCAGGGGACCATGTGTCACTTGCTGGAACAAGTCACACGGGGCTACTGGACCTTTCCCGTGCAGCCACACTAGATCCCAGCGCCGAAGCCGATCAGAAATTTGATTCCCTGTCGCTGACACGCGGGACCCACCGGGTCATCTTCAACCTCCGGCCAAACAGAGGCCGAGGCGGCGCCCTCCGGCGAGCGTCGCCAGAACGGCCTTACCGGCCATCTCCCGACCCCCTGCTCGCCGCCCCACCATATCTTGGTCCGCTGAACACGTTGAGATGTTTGCCGGCGGTCATAGATCGCCGGAAAACCTTGCGCACCGGGGTCAGCAACGATTAGGGTTCCGGTGAGCTCGGAAATCGCCTACACCGCATCAAAACGGTCAGGAATTGCTCGGAGAGTACCGTGGAAGCTTGAGAATGTTGGAAATGGGCACCAAACCTCGTGAAAAGGCTGGCAGCATAGAGCATCCATGGTGACCCGAGACGACTTCTTCATGGCGGCATGAAAAATAGCTATAACTCGGTCGATCCTAGGGGTTTTCGCTCGGTTCTTCTTCGAGGATGACCGCTAAGAGGTATAGAGCCTGTGTGCAAGCTCGCCCGAGCTTGGGTGGACTGTGCTGCTAGAATTTTGGGGTAGACCGACCCCTACTCATATACACCATGTTTCGGGAACTTTGGAAATTCTCCCTACTCAGTTGATCGTTTGCTATGCGGTTTGCATCTACACGAGCTAGGGGGTATGGCGCACCTTTTTCGTGTTGAGGAGGGATGGTGAAAATGGCCGTGGCGTGCTGCCCACAGTGAGCCGGTTGCGGTTCCGCCGTTTGCACCCGTTACTCCTCGCTGATCTTCAATTTGCGGCCAACAGAAAACCCCGAGCATTGGACTGAGCGGGGGGAACAACTCGTGCACATGTAAGCGCTTGCTTTTTGTTTTCATGGCTCAAGCTAAGATCGCTCGGACGCCGGCGTGTGGCGGAAAAAATCATGGAGCGGCGCCGGTGGCCATCTTTCGTGTGCGGGAGCGCAACAGTGAGCGACAGCACGAGCTGAGAGTGAGCAACTCGGGTGTTGCATTCGGTGGGAAGGATAAGAGCTGGGGGAAAGCACCGCACGAAGAGCAGGAGGTGGAGCATCGGGAGGTGGAGCAGGCCGCTCGGTGTCGCCCGGGAGACATGCCTCGGTGGGGTGAGGAACAGAGGGGAGACTTAGTGGGTAAGTCTAATTAGTCCTATGACATGTGGGCCCCACTTCCCCCCCCCCTTATCCCATCTCCACAGCTCTCAAATATCTCCACAGTTTGGCAAATAATCAATCCAAACGTTTGAAGCTGCAAATTGAGCTGTGTTTGGAGAGTAGGGCAAATTTACTCCAAATTCAAATGTATATTTGAATTCTTTGCACATTTGAATCCTTTTTGGAAAAATGGGTAGCAAACCTTTTCAAAAATTACTGAAACTTTGGCTACCCACTGATTTGGACCTAAGGAATCCAAATATGAAATTTGATTCTTGTGTTAGCTGCTGCAAACAAGAGTTTGAACACAACAGTTTGAAATACCATTGTGTCCTCCCTCATTTAAAAATTGAGTTGGACATTTAGTTCAAACTCTGATTTTTAAACCCTCCCAATGCACTTGAGTTCTTCATTTCTGTGGTTTTAATCCACATGAGGTCCACCCATGCAGTAACCCTAAATTTGTTTAGAAGAATCTCACATGTGTTATCATATGTGGAGAAAGTTCCAACAAATCCCTTTTTTCATACACATGACTCCAACATTTGTGCAAATTCATTTTTCCTTTGTATTCATACTTTTGATACCTTTACACCCCCGTGCCCGAAGTGGTCTTCGAAAGGACGTTGCTGCGGCCCACAGCCCGGCCTGCCGAGCCGGGCGAAAGGGTCTGGATCAGCACCTCGAAGCTGGCAGTCCCGGCGGTCCTGCTACCATGGACGCCGCCAAGGATCGTAAGTGTCACTGGGGACTCCGTGCTACCCAGCGCTAAACATCCAGAAACTCAAGTCAGACCCGATGCATGGATCACGGAGATCCAGGACTACTTGAAAGACAATATCCTCCCTGATGAACGTGTATCCGCTGAATGGATCGTGCGCATGGCTAAAAGATACGCGCTGGTAGAAGGGGATCTCTACCGGCGTGGCGCCAACCACGTCCTATTGCGGTGCATAACCCAGTGGGGAGGCTGCGACTTGCTCGCTGAGATCCATGGAGGCGAATGTGGGAGTCACTCTTCCTCACGCACGCTTGTCGGTAAAGCCTTCCGGCATGGCTTCTACTGGCCGACAGCACTCCGGGATGCCGTCAAGCTGGTCAAGAGCTGCAAGGCGTGCCAGTTCCACGCCAAGCAGATCCACACACCGGCTCAGGCGGTACAGATAATCACGCCCTCGTGGCCGTTCGCGGTGTGGGGGTTGGACATCCTGGGGCCATTCCCCAAAGCCGTCGGGAGATTCTGGTACCTCTACGTCGCCATCGACAAGTTCACCAAGTGGCCGGAAGCTACACCCGTCATCACCATCAACAAGCAATCTGCAGTCATGTTCATCAAGTCAATCGTCTGCCGGTTTGGGGTCCCGAACAGAATCATCACCGACAATGGGACCCAGTTCACCAGCGCAGCATTCCAAGACTACTGCGAAGACCTTGGCATCCAGATGTGTTATGCCTCCGTTGCTCACCCAAAGAGCAATGGGCAAGTCGAGAGGGCCAACGCTGAGATCCTTCGGGGCCTCAAGACTCGCACCCATGCCGGCTTGACGAAACATGGTGCCAAGTGGGTGGACGAGCTTCCGAGCACACTGTGGGCTAACCGGACATCCCAAAGTCGGGCCACCAGGGAGACACCCTTCTTCATGGTGTACGGGGCCGAAGCTGTGCTTCCCCAGAGATCACCATGGGGTCTCTTTGTGTCCGAGCTTACAACGAAGCCGCGCAGGACAACCTCCGGCGTGAAGACATCGACCTCCTTGACGAGGCTCGATTACACGCAGCACTCCGCAACGCACGGTACCGGCAGACGCTCCGACGCTACCACCAAAGGTCTGTGCGTGTCCGGGAGCTGCAAGAAGGCGACCTGGTACTGCGGCGCATACTTTCTCGTGAAGGGACCAACTAACTCTCCCCCAGCTGGGAAGGTCCCTTCCGAGTCACGAAAGTTTGCCGCCCCGGGTGCGTACGCCTTTCCACCGAGGATGGGGATCCGCTCCCAAACCCTTGGAACACAGAACACCTCCGTAAGTTCTATCCCTAGAGCAGTTGTAGGACAGTTCTTTTTCTTTGTGTAATAAATCCCATAGAGTCCGGGAACATCGCTCTGAACAGCTAAGTCCCAGGGGATGGTCCAGGACTACGTTTCAGCTTGGCCTGGTTCCGACCCTAAGCGCGTAGAGTCTTGCTTCCCTTCTTAATGGGGCGGGTCGTTGTCTCCATGTTTAGCCTTCCTTCCTCCTATGGATATTTATATGGAAAGAAACCTGTCCTGCCACGCTCTTACCTTTGTGCTCATTTAAATTATGCATTAATTTTTATGACCGCACTTTCCATGTATGCTCACCGTACATCTAGCTCTCCTTGAGGGAGAGCCCCCGAGGAGTATTACGTGTCCTCTACTTGTGTGCAGGACCTCCCGGATTTATCTCCCCTGCAGGAGTATGGTAGGTATGCCCAATCCATTGGCCACACCTACCAGGACGCCACTACGGGGACCGTGCGAAGGGAGATCGGAGCTCCTGACTACTCCAGCTCAAGACCGGAGGAACCGGACCCTGCCCCCCTCCGCAGGGGCGGGCTCCGAAGGCCCCACGTGTCCGGCGGGGCTGGAGCTCCTCTCTCCTCAGAGGATAGCCCCGGGCCCGCCACGTGGTCGGAAGAGCCGGACCTCGCCCCCTCCGCAGGGGCAACCTCCGAAGGCTCCACGTGTCCCGCGGGACCGGACCACCCTCTCCTCAAAGGAGAGCTCCGGGTCCGCCACGTGGCCGGCAGAGCCGGACCCCCCCCCCCCCCCCCCCCGTCCTCACAGGGCAAGCTCCGAAGACCCCTTGGGCCCTTAACACAACAAGGACCCGAGGAAGGTGTCTGTGCAAGGCTTCAAGATTTGTGAAGACCTCCGAGTACCTTGCGGAGCTAAGGACTTGGGCAGGCCAAGCCAAGAAGAAGATAAGGAACAGACACAATAATTAAGAGTCTATTCATTCATTCAAAGCTCTATGAGCTGGGCTACAGACTCAACAAAAGCAAAAAAGAAAATATACAAGGCCTTCCGGCCACGGGGGCGACTACTTAGGAGTCCTTGGACTCCCACTGGAACCTGGAGGCGACAAGGGCGGCCACGTCCCCGACCTCAACTCTGGCAGCTTCCTCCCGCTCGACGACGGGGCCCAGTCTTACTAGCTCCAGAGAGAGGGAAGGATCCCGGCTCCGGAAGCACACCAGCACGTGTGTGGCGACCTCCTTTGCCAAGCCCCGTCCCTCTGACTCAAGCTCATCAGCGATCATGACCTCGAGCCTGTCCAGCTTGGCGCCGATGGACTCGAGCGCCGGAATCACCTTGGTCACCTCCTGCGCCGGAGCCTCTGTTCTCACGGGGCTGAAGCCGAGGGGAACCAGGGCGGACCCCGCCTGACTGACAAAGTTCCAGACTGCTTGACCACGAAGCCTGGAGCTTTTCCACCTCTTGGCGGGCTGCCAGCAGGGCGGCGAGTTTCTTCTCGGAGAATATCTTCTCCTTGGCTGCTCGAGAGTCCTCCCGGAGCTGGAGATCCTTGGTGAGCAGCTCCAACTCCGACGCCCAGAAGTCGGCTGCCAACTCGCGGTCCAGCACCGCCTGACGCTCCCGGGAGGCCTGCTCCTCTCTCTCAGCCAGAGCTGCCTCCCGAAGCTCCAACTCCCTAGCCCGGGCCTTCAGCTCGCCCTCGCTGGCCTCCAGCTGTGCGGCGACCTTCTTCTCCTCAGCCGCCACCGCGTGCTCCCGATCCGCGACGGCGCACTCGTGGCGCGCCAGCTGCAGCCGCAGCTCCTCCATGGCAGTGGAGCGCGCCTCGGCCCTGGCGTAAGCCTCCCGGGTCTCTTGGTGGAGCCACCGGGTCTCGGAGTCTAGACGGTCGACGACCCTCTTCTGAGTGTCGAGGAGCGCCTTCATGGCATCAAGCCTCGACCACCTCGAGTCGAGCTCCGCCCTAGCCTCCTGAGTCCGCTGCCTCAGGAGGTGCCCCCAGCTGAGGAGACGGTTCCTCTCCCCAGCTTGCGCCACCCGCTCACGCTCGAGCGCGGCCAGGACCTGCCAGACGCTCGTCTGGGCAAGCTCCAAGGCGTCTGCCAGGGGCAGCGGGGCGGCAGAGGCCGAAGCCGCGCCCCCGACTTCCTCCATCACATCATCCTCAGAAGGAGGCGATGGCGCTGCAGCGTCCACAGAGATCGCGATAAGGTGCCGGTCTGGAGAAACAGGCGCCGGAGCAGGACCGCTTTCGACGCGCCCCTGCTCGCCGCCCGCCGGAGGACCTGCAGCTGCTCCAGCAGCTGCTCCTCCCGTCCTCAGCACCGGAGAGTCAGACGCCGCCAGCCGGCTCCACCGATCCCTCAGCAACCGCCGGCTTCCGAGCTGGCGAAAGGGGGCGAACGGGTGCAGCCGCCGCTGCAGGGGTCGATCCTGCCGGCACAGAAGAAGCCTGCGCCGACTTGGGGGCCGGCGAAGCCGCCGCAGCTTCCGGGCGCTGCAGTACAGATCCTCTGCCAGCCGGAGATGGCCAGGGAGCGGACTCGCCCCTGACAGCCGATGAGTCCCTGCCAACATGGGAAGCTCGCAGGCTAAGAAAAAGAGAAAAGAACACTAGTTCTAAAACCCGGAAAGAACAACACTTACCGAGGGACGCGAGCGCTCCAACGGGCATGGAGCCCCGGCTTCCGAGTTGGGGCAGAACCATCGGAGCCTGCCGCCGCCGCCTGCGCCTGCGCCTGCGCCGCAGGTACCCGGACCAGCAGAGTAGGAGGCACGCCCGGAGCCCCCTAGGAGGCGGAGCAGTAGGGCCCCCGTCAGCAGCGCCTCTAGCGCTGCTCGCTGATCCAGCTCCTGAGGCCCCGGGCGCCTGCGCCCCCGGATGAGCCCCAGCGCTGCTCCTTCCGGCGCCACCGCTTGCCGAACCTGCAGCCGGGACGCTTGCTGGCCGCGGCGCCTGAGCCCTCGGCTCACCCCCGGGCATCGCACCACCGGCGTCCCTCCTCGAAGCTCCTCCGCCTGAAGAAGGAAGGTGGGACGCCCGGAGCTCCTCGGACCGCCGCTGTCCGAGAGGAGCCCCGTCGGAGCGGAAGACCCGAAGCCTCTTGGGGTCGCCGCCCGACGAACCAGCGCCTCCTGAAGATTGGCGCAAGGGCACCCCGGTCCCCTGGCTCGGCACAAATGACGCCCTCGGAGGGGACCAGGCACGCTTCTTCTCCGACTGCCCGGGGGCCGGCTCCTTTCCCTTCCCCTTGTCGATGGTCCGAGCTCCGTCGCCCCTCGGTGCGGGTTGGGCAGCAGCCGACGCCTCGCGTTCTGCTCCGGAGCGCTCGACCCCGGGGATCGAGATCCCCCGGAAGGCATCCCCAACCTGACGCACGGCGATCCCGATGTCGTCCAGGTTCGGCATCTTCTGCAGCAACTCCGCCCTCCGCTGCGGCTCCAAGAAGAGGGGAGTGCAGGAGGCCAGGAAAGTGAGGTCGCCGCTGCTGATGAAGTCACCGCGCACCCTTGCCACCATCTCGTACAACATCTCCTCAGATGGGTCGGAGCCGAGACCCGTCTCCAATCTGGTGCAGTCATGCTCGCCGGTGTAGTACCATGCCGGGCGGCTGCGCTGTTGCAAGGGCGTAATGCGGCGTGACAGGAAGTCTATCAGCACCATCAGGGACGTCAGCCCCTTGTTGGCCAGGAACCGGATCCGCTCTAGGACCGGCGCGTACTCCGGCTCCAGCTCTGGGATCTCCTCCCAGAAGCGACGCTCGATGGTCGGGCCAGCAGTTGGCAGCTGAAGGCGATCATGCTCGTCGGTCTGCACGATCACCCAGTTCTCCCTCCAGTTTTCCCACCTCGCCGCACTGAAGGGCAGAAGATACCCAGAGGCCTTCAGGTCCTTGCAGCGATGCTGGAAGTAGTACGCCCCCAGCTGGTTCTTCGGCCCGCGCCCGGTCGTCCGCAGCACGAAGAAGTGACGGAAGAGCGTCACCGAGGCGTGCACCCCCACGAACATTTTGCAGAAGTGCACGAAGACGGCGGCCATCGTGAAGGAATTGAGAGAGAGGTGAGCTGGAGACCGTACGTCTCCAGCAGCATCATGAAGAAAGAAGAGATTGGTGGGACGAACCCCGCCAAGGCATAGGCGGTGAAGAAGACTGTCTCCCCCTTCTCCAGGAACAGGGGGAGAGATCCCCGCCGGAGCCAGTGTTTCTGCTCCTCCGCGCGCCAGCCCAGCAGCTTGCGCACCGTCCCGAGCTCAGCCGATCAGGTAAGGTGCGGCGGAGGCAGGTTGGAAGCCATGGCCGACGGAAGCTCAAGAACTTGGAAGACAAGGGCGCAAGAGCTTGAAGAAACAAGGAAGGTCTCAGGCGAAGGGAAGTGCGAAGGGAAGCCTGCGATGCAGATAAGATCCCCTTTTAAACTTCCTATACTCGATTCAAAATGATTCAAAACTCTTCGAATACGCTGCTTGCGGCAACCGCTTCAACTCCAAGACAAGCGTCTACGACAAGCAGGCCCAGGCCGTCCTACAGAAGCGGTGGACCAGGTTGTCAGCCCCCAAGCGGAGAACCCGACGGTTCCTGACAAGACTCTGCGACGTGCGCTGCGACGTGCAGTAGTGGCAGCCTTGGAAACTGTTCGTGCTCCAACGACGGTCAAAGAGGGTCTTCAAGAAGGTGCGCGAAGTAGAAGAGACGGGGGCCCCACCTCGGGCTCGCCATCTCCCCCGAGATTGTCTTTATTGCAAAGTCCTTCTTCCTATTTTACACATCCTTGCATGTAGAGTTTTATGCCTAGGGTTGTCGGTTAAGCCTTGCTGAGCCATCATGCTCACGGTTGCAATATTTTGAGCTGTGTGCAGGTGAGAGTTATTAAGAAGGTTTCGAGGACGAGGTGATGCCCCCGTCGGGGTACACGGCCGAGCTGGAGCCTTGCACGCCGCCGTGATTCTCCGGTTCCATGCTGCTAGTGTGTAGCGTCCCCGGGCTGGACGGCTGCACTTTTGCTTAGTTAGGATTTGAGAGTATCTATGTATATAACTTCTGCTGTATAATTAAGTTTTGTAAAAAGACTTCCGCTATTTTATATCAAATAAAAGTTTGCATGTTGTTCTTAAATTCTTTTAGTGTGTGCTGTTGGGTGCCGCATCACACGGCACCACCCTATGCGATCCTGGAGTGCGTGAACCACGGGGTGGTCCCCACGGTTGTGGTATCAGAGCCGCATTGGGAATATTACGCTCAAAAAAGCCTATTTTAAAAATTTAGAAGTAGTCGAGTGAGGATTAGTCATTAAGCCCATATAAGGTCTATGATAGTAGTAGTTACTAAGGTGGAAAAGCTAATTTATGTGTTATACATTCTGTAACGACGCTCCGACGTCAGATAAGAGGTAACGTACGCCACCGTAGGTGGATCAATTACGGTAACTCTCCATGTGAGAAATAGTATGGAAGGATATACCGTGCCTTGGCACGGTAGTGAATATGAGTCTCTGAACCTCTTCATGATTCTGAGAGCATATGAAAACGCTGTTCTCCAGCGTGCTTTAGGCAAAAGTGAGAATACCCCATCGTGTGGTAAGCAACACGATAGTATGCAACTCTTGAACGTTCAATGTTCAAAGGGTCATACGCAGCGCTCGCCATCGGCGTGCCTTAACGGTCATGAGGCAGTAGATGGTATCCGTTGGGTTGATAAAATTCCCAACCATGACGACCCGTTCGCGCTCTACTCGGGTTCCCTGTCGTGTGGTGTGAAAACACGACCATGTACCTTGAGACGTGGCTTGACTCAAGGACGATCCATATGGCAATGATACAGACCGTATATTTTTACTATGATATGGAACTGCCTGAAATGTCAAAAACCTTTGTGTGCACCATTATTGTGTGTTCTTCTGCAGGTACATTAACCACGTTAGCGCATGACGTGTAGAAACCGTTTGTGAGTGATGTCTTTAGTTCCACCATTTGACACGTATATGCCAAAATACCGGTTTAGAATTTTTCTTTGGTGAGAAAACGTAGTACCGAGACTGCATAAAAGTTTATTTTCAAAGAAAAGAGTTGAAATGAAGTTTAGGATTCCATTTAGGGGGTATTGAACTTCCATATTGAACTGAGAGTCAATTGGAAGTATAGGTTCAATCTCAAAAACTTAGGAACAACCTCCTCTGTTTTCAGCAGAAACTTTACTGAACTTGAACAGGGCATAACTTAAGATTGGTTGAACCAATGGAGGTGTGGGATACCATTCTGGAAAGATTTTGAAGTCCTCTACAACTTTTCTGTAGAGCTCCAGTAATGAGGTCATGCCTAACATTCACTTATCTTCAAATGAAAATCCACTTGATATAGCTGGTGTAATTACAAGGGGTAGAGCTAAACAATTGCAGAAGGAAATTTATTCTCAAGTGAACGCTGGCCTTATGTTTAATAATTAGTCTATGTTGAATGAGCCTATGCTTTTGAGTTCTTGTTTCAATGTCCTTAGGAATGATGAAGTGTATGAACCAGCATGGGATCAAGATGGATTCAAACCTCTGGACATATGAACCAAGAAGCCTATGGTGTGCATGAATAAAATGGTGGTTCATCACCTTAGCATGGGAATGCAACCAAAAGCTAGATGACTGACACATGGTACGAATTCCAAGCATCACTGCAGACAGAAACAAGGAGTTAGACGGTGTTCTATAAGTGCATGGAAGCATCTTCAAGTCTACTTTACAGCCCATCAAAGGTTCATTATTTGGATGTCTTAATGAAGAGTTATGCTCATTTTAGTAACTGCTGCCAGAAGTTAAAAAGACGCGCGAACCAGCCACGAAATCCACTAGAGCATGCGCATGCAGCCATTTACTCAAAGCTGAACGCCCCTATCTCTATATATATCTTGTACTAGACAATGAAAAAAGGGGACATCTTATTTTTATTGAATTCAGAATACACAAACTCGTAGAGTTTTGTTTATGCGTGAGTCTTGATAGACTTGCAATATTTGTTCTTTCGATTCCTGAGGGAGTTGTAGAACGCCAAACTGCGGTTCACCCAGTTCGTGCCTTTACGTCTATAGGGCGTGATTGCGTGGGCTGTTTCGTCGATACGTGGAAGGATGATTGTCTCGGTAGTTCGTCGCGTGGACAACCTCGCGGTGTGCTGCCTCTTCACCAGGTCACGCAGCGACAGTTTATCAAGTTCGCAGATCCTACGAGAAGATCGAGCCACAACAACTTGTTACACGTGCTGCCTAGGCGCGTGCATATCATCTGGTATCACAGCCTCCGTTTCCTCAGTAGGATTATTCTTGCTTTTGGTAGGATAGATTTTTATATACCTACTGTCCACTAATAGCCCAAATTCATACGTGCTACTGATTTTGTAGTTTGCTTTATCGAGTTTTAATCCTTTAAGATTTGTCTAGTTGCTGAATTTTTTTTCTTTTCCACATCGCTCTAGTTGTTATCTTTGTTCTAATCATCAAATCGCTTGTTGCATATACCCACCCATCCCACCCTTGTTTTCTACCCGCCACAAATTCCCCACCCGAGTTTCTTGTTTTTGTGCTGCACCATCCATCTTAGTTGATCATTATGCGCCTCTTTAGTTGAAAGTTGTGCTTGTCACAAAGGTTAAAAAAAAGATGTATATGGGTCCAAAGAAAGACTTAAAAAAATGAGTTCTTGCTAAAAAAAGAGGAAAGAAGAAATAAAAGAGAATTGTGTTCAGCACATCCAAAGGGGTTTGGGCAACAATAAGTTTCGGTTGATGCACTTGGTGTTCATCTATCCACTTCCTACATCTTGTTTCTACATCTTTGTGCATCTTTTCCTTTATATTCAGCAACTTAGACTTGTGTTTTTGAATTATTATTCGGTTTTGCATCACTACATTTTTCAGCATATTCCACTTACATATTACCCCACCAAACTCCACTTAAAACGCACCGTGAGTTGTTGCACCGTCGTCGCTGTTACAATCACTCTTCCACTACAAATTGCAGCCTGGTTCTTGCTCTTTTCAGGGAGAGAAAGAACTTGTTTTATCAGTGGTGAGGGAGTGATTCCACATATATTTTATCCTATTAATTTATTCCTTGTTACTAACATGGAAGGAAACGAAGATTCCCCTTCTCACACTGTTTCCGGTCAAGAAATTCAGGAAGTGTGTGCATAAATGCAATAATTGAAGCAGGGGATGCAAGCGCTTCAACGATCACTACAGCAGCAACGCGGGGAGCATCCACCTCATGATGATGAACACATTGAGGATGATGATCAACATGTCGGTGGCGGTGGTGGTGGTCGTGGCCGAGGATTCACTGCTGGTTTTGATAACTTTGCAGGTGGCCGTGACCGAGGATTTGCTGCTGGTTTTGGTCGTGCACGATGTGTTCCTATTGGGCATCCTCCTGATTTTGATGCTGAAACATTTTCAAATTATAGTGCTGAACATGGAGGTGATCCTTATGGTCGCCGTGGTGCATATGATGATCATGGTGGTGACAACTTTGGCCGTTTTGGAGCCCGTGGTTGTTATGGTGATCACCGTCGACGTCATCATGAACGATGTCATAATGATGATGGTTTGGACAATGTTAAAGTGTTCATTCCTCCATTCAGCGGCAAGGAGAATGCTGATGATTACTTTGAATGGGAAACTAAAGTGGAGCAACTATTTTATTTATATGAATACCCTGCTGAAAAGAAGGCAAAGCTTGCAGCCATTGAGTTTAAAGGCTATGACATAACTTGGTGGAATCAGGTCCGTACTGAATATCAAAGAGTTGGGCATGTTCATATAACTTGGGAAGATATGAAGAGGGAAATGCGACGTTGTTTTGTTCCTGCATATTATTCTTGTGACCTACGAAGCTGAAACATCTTGTGCAAGGTACTCATACTGTTGATGAATATTTTCAAGAATTAGAAATGTGTTTACTTCGTACAGGAATAACTGAAGATGAGTAATCCAAAATGGCCCGGTTTATGGTTGGCCTCAATAAATCCACTGCTGATAAAGTGGATATGACAAATTACACTTATCTCACTGAGTTGTTTCATTTTGCAAAGAGGGTTGAACGACAAGTTGCTACGTCTTACAAATACAATGCTTCATGGCGTCATTCCCAACAGCAAGGGGATGTCACTCCTCAATTCCAACAGCAAGGAGCTGCAACGCCCAAATCCTCATCGCGTGGAACAAATAGATCCAATCCACCTTCTTCCAAATAATTGGATGCGAAAAGTAAAGCTGTGAGTTCAAATCAGCCCACTTCTTCTACTGCAGCCACCCAACGCAAGACAAGCAAGATTGAGTGTTTTAAGTGTGGTGGTCATGGGCATAAACAAACTGAATGTCCCAATCATCGTATTATTATTGCCCTTGCTGATGGTTCTTATGATTCACAAAGTGAAGAGGAGGACGAGTTACCAATGTATTTGCAGATTTTAATCTTGACACTTGTGAGTATTCAGCAGATGATGGTACATTTGAGCTAGGTCTGAATTGTTTAGCGATTCAACCTATTCCAACTTTTGTTCCCAATGGCATGTTACAAGATGTTATTTCTCCATTTTATGATGAGATTACTAGTGCTGATTTTGATGAGTTGCTTACTGATTTTCTTGCTTTCGAGCCTTCTACAATGAAGACGCCATCTCCTTCTTTGGTGGTTAGGAGAGTTCTTTCCACTCAGTTTGTTGCAGCTGAACAAGGACAACGCCATAATTTATTTCAGTCCCGATGCAAAGTGCAAGGCCAAGTGTGCCATTTCATCATAGATGGTGGGAGCTGCAATAATATTGTTAGTGCTTTGCTAGTTGAGAAGCTTGGTTTGCAGCCACGTCGCCATCCACATCCGTACCATATGCAATGGCTGAATAATTCCGGGACAGTTAAGATTTCAGCCATGATTCGTTTGTCATTTTCCACTGGTGATTATCATGAAGAGGTGGATTGTGACATTGTTCCCATGCAAGCATGCCATTTGCTGCTTGGTCGGCCCTGGCAATTTGATGTGGACTCGGTGCATTTTGGACGGTCTAACAAATACACTTTCATTCACAATGACAAGAAGGTGGTTCTTGTTCCATTATCTCCAGAGGAGATACATACTTCAGATATGACTCGCAAGAAAAGAGAGGAATCAGACAAAACAAAATTTAGCGAGACCCTCAACCCAAGTAAGGGAGAGAGTTCTAACCCATCCAGCCACATAAAGCCTCATGCCAATCCTAAACAGCCACGCCACAATGAGTGTCTCTTTATGAGCAAGAGTGATTTGAGAGAAGTGAGAGACACCACAGCCCCATTCTTTGTGCTCTTGCACAAGGAGGTCCTACTTTCAACTCACGATTTACCTTCATCGCTGTCTAGTGTTGTTCTTGATCTCTTACAGGACTTCGAAGATGTTTTTCCCGATGAGGTACCAGCTGGACTTCCTCCACTTCGTGGAATTGAGCATCAAATTGATTTGGTACGAGATGCTTCACTTCCAAATCATCCAACCTACCGCACCAATCCTGAAGAAACAAAGGAAATTCAGTGACAGGTAAAAGAGCTTTTGGACAAAGGGTATGTTCGTGAATCCTTATCACCATGTGCAGTTCCCGTTCTTTTAGTCCCAAAAAAAGATGGCTCTTGACGCATGTGTGTTGATTGTCGTACTATCAACGCTATAACTCTTCGATATTGCCATCCCATTCCACGACTTGATGACATGTTAGATGAATTGAGTGGTTCTATCATTTTCATCAAGATAGATTTGCGTAGTGGTTATCATCAAATCCGCATGAAACTTAGTGATTAATGGAAAACAGCGTTTAAAACTAAATTTGGTCTCTATGAATGGCTTGTGATGCCATTTGGCTTGACAAATGCTCCTTTAACTTTTATGCGCTTAATGAATCATGTTTTACGAGCTTTTATTAGCAAGTTTGTAGTTGTTTATTTCGATGATATTCTAATCTATAGCAAATCATTTGATGAACATCTTGATCATATCCATCAAGTACTTGCTGTTTTGAGGGGAGAGAAATTGTATGGTAACATAGCTAAGTGCACCTTTTACAAAGACCGTGTTGTTTTCCTTGGCTTTGTTGTTTTCGCAAATGGTATTCAGGTTGATGAAGAGAAGGTTAAAGCAATAAAGGATTGGCCTACACCGGTAAATGTGAGCCAAGTTCAAAGCTTTCATGGTCTTGCAAGTTTCTATAGGCGTTTTGTCAAAGATTTCAGCACTCTCGCTGCACCACTTAACAATCTCACAAAGAAGGATGTTCTATTCAAATGGGGACATGACAAAGACCAAGCATTTCAAACGCTGAAAACAAAGCTTTGTGAAGCACCGCTGCTGCAACTTCCTGATTTTGGTAAGATATTTGAGATCGAATGTGATGCAAGTGGTATTGGCATAGGAGGTGTACTGCTGCAAGAAGGTAAACTTGTTGCCTACTTTTCTGAAAAGCTAAATGGTCCACATCTGAATTACTCAGTTTATGATAAGGAGCTTTATGCGTTAGTTCGCATTTTGGAAGTTTGGCAACATTACTTATTACCTAAAGAATTTGTAATTCATTCTGATCATGAAGATTTGAAATATCTTAAAAGTCAAGGCAAGCTAAACCGTCGACATGCTAAATGGATTGAGTTCATTGAAATGTTTCCCTATGTTGTCAAACATAAGCGTGGTAAAGATAACATTGTTGCTGATGCCTTGTCTAGAAGATGTGCGTTGATTACACAACTAGATACAAAAGTGCTTGGTTTGGAATCCATTAAAACACTTTATGCTGCTGATGCTGATTTTAAAGAACCTTTCTCTCGTTGCATTGATGGAAAAGGTTGGGATAAATATTACACGCATGATGGCTTCTTGTTTCGGACTAACAAAATATGCATTCCAGCTTGCTCGATTCATCAAGTTCTTTTGTAGGAAGCACATGCAGGTGGACTAGCTGGTCATTTTGGTGTCAAAAAGACATTGGAAATGCTCTCTGATCATTTCTTTTGGCCACATATGCGACGTGATGTCCAGCGGCACGTTGGGTGCTGCATCGTTTGCTTGAAAGCTAAGTCCCGCCTCAATCCCCATGGTTTATATACTCCATTACCTATTCCACATGTACCTTGGGAAGATATATCTATGGACTTTGTTCTGGGGTTACCTCGGTCTCAGAGGGGGAGGAATTCTATTTTTGTTGTTGTAGATCGTTTTTCTAAAATGGCACATTTTATCCCCTGTCATAAGAGCGATGATGCTTCACATATTGCTGATTTATTTTTCAGGGAGATTGTTCATTTACATGGAGTTCCAAAGACTATTGTTTCAGACCGGGATACTAAATTTCTCAGCTACTTTTGGAAGATATTGTGGGCTAAGCTTGGCACAAAGTTGTTATTTTCAACCACTTGTCATCCACAAACGGATGGCCAAACTGAAGTTGTCAACCGTACCTTGTCAACCATGTTGCGTGCTGTGTTGAAAAAGAATTTGAAGCGCTGGGAAGACTGCCTTCCACATGTTGAATTTGCTTATAACAGGGCAGTCCATTCCACAACAAACTCTTGTCCATTTGAAATAGTTTATGGGTTTAAACAGCATACTCCCATGGATCTTTTGCCTTTACCATTACAGGAACAAGTTAACTTGGATGCCACAAAAAGATCAGACTCTATCAAGCGGTTACATGCGGAGACAAGAAAGAATATTGAGAAGAAATCAGCACAATATACAAAGCAAGCAAACAAAGGTAAGAAGAAGATTACATTTCAGCCAGGAGATCTTGTATGGTTGCATCTATGAAAGGATCGTTTTCCCAATAGCGTAAGAGTAAGTTATCTTCTCGGGGTGATGGTCCGTTCAAGGTTCTCCAAAATATAAATGATAATGCTTACAAAATCGAGCTGCCACCTGAATATTCTAATGTGAGTACAACATTCAATGTCAAAGACTTGCTTCCATTTGTTGGTGAGCCTGAGTCGAGGACGACTCCTTCTCAAGAGCGGGAGGCTAATGAGGTCATGCCTAGCATTCACTCATCTTGAAATGAAAATCCACTTGATATAGCTGGTCCAATTACAAGGAGTAGAGCTAAACAATTGCAGAAGGAAATTCATTCTCAGGTGAACGCTAACCTTATGTTTAATAATCAGTCTATGTTGAATGAGTCTATGCTTTTGAGTTCTTGTTTCAATGTCCTTAGGAATGATGAAGTGTATGAACCAGCATGGGATCAAGATGGATTCAAACCTCTGGACATCTGAACCAAGAAGCCTATGGTGTGCATGAATAAAATGGTGGTTCATCACCTTAGCATGGGAATGCAACCAGAAGCTAGATGACTGACACATGGTACGAATTCCATGCATCACTGCAGAAAGAATACAAGGAGTTAGATGGTGTTCTATAAGTGGATGGAAGCGTCTTCAAGTCTACTTTACAGCCCATCAAACGGTTTATTATTTGGATGTCTTAATGAGGAGTTATGCTCATTTTTAGTAACTGCTGTCAGAAGCTGAAAAGACGCGCGAACCAGCCACGAAATCCACTAGAGCATGCGCATGCAGCCATTTACTCAAAACTGAACGCCCCTATCTCTATATATATCTTGTACTAGACAATGAAAAAGGGAGACATCTTATTTTTATTGAATTCAGAATACACAAACTCGTGGAGTTTTGTTTATGCGTGAGTCTTGAGAAACTTGAAATATTTGTTCTTTCGATTCCTGAGGGAGTTGTAGAACGCCGAACTGTGGTTCACCCAGTTCGTGCCTTTACGTCTATAGGGCGTGATTGTGTGGGCTGTTTCGTCGATACGTGGAAGGGTGATTGTCTCGGTAGTTCATCGCGTGGACAGCCTCGCGGTGCGCTGCCTCTTCACCAGGTCACGCAGCGACAATTTATCAAGTTCGCAGATCCTACGAGAAGATCGGGCCACAACAACTTGTTACACGTGCTGCCTAGGCGTGTTGATGAACCCAACGGGTACGGTGGACACCCTATCTTTCAATGAGAGATGTTGATAACGAACAAATTTGGTGGAGGCCGACGTTGACTGCCCGACTACCACAACCAGAATGGTGTGCCGCCTTGAGCGACAGTTACACCGTCTCCTGGTAACTACGATTTGGGTGGAGGTCGACGTTGTGCTACCCGACTACAACAACCACAAGGATGTTGCGCCTTAGTGATAGTTACACCGGCTCCTGTTGTTGCTGTACTTGCCGTGCCAAGAACAGCCTTGAACCTGCAAGCAATCGAAGAACAAGCAAGAATAAGATAACAAGTAAACACTCACGGGTGTGAAAAAGTTGGGGTTCTGATTCAAGTAATCGGAAGGTCTCGTCGACACTTGCGTTACAAGGAAGTAGCAATGGCTAAACTTACAGAAAACAAAACCCGCCCTGTCAAGGAGCTCTTGGACTACTTAAATAGGGGAGGGAAGAGGGAAATTCATCCAGCAATAAAGATAGGACGTGATCTTCCTTATTCCCTTCCTTTTTCTGTGATAGACTACCATTTAATAGGGAAAGAAAGAGAGAAACCCATCCAGCAGCAAGGCAGGATATGATTTCCTCTATTTCTTTCCTTATTATAGCACATCTATCTTTAAATGGGGGAAGAAAGAGGGAATTTCGTCCAGCAGCAAAGTTGGACGAAATTTCCCTTATTCCTTTCCTTATTTGTCTAAATCTCTCTTTATTACATGGCCCCAGCCTCAAGATTTCTCCTCGGGTGGAGCAGCCTTTATTGCATTAATCCCTCCATCCCTCCTAGCTGGATCAATTCCCAAGCACCTGATAATTAAGTTGACGTGCACGAGCGCGTGTCATTGGACCTTGATTAGCTGAGAGTGGTGAATGGGCTGGTGTTGTGGTTGTATCAACGGTAGCGATGTCCGCATCACGTGTGCATATCATCCAGAACAAAATCGCCCTCCAAAGGGATGAAAATCTCAGATGAGTAGGTACTGTCAAGAAACAGCGCAGACCAAAATGCTCTCTGGGGTTTTCTGTATTTCAACCACTACTTCCTGTAGAAAAATTTCCAAGTGTCAAGAAAGACATCGTTGGAAAGTACAGGAAATGTGCTACAACTTTGTTGTTGAATGCTAGTCCAGATTTTGCCTCTATAGTGGTCAAAACTGTTGAATTATCCAAACTGGGCAGCTGGACAAGAAGCTGGACAGTGAGCACTATGTTGAAGTTTTTCAACCAAAACATTTAGTTTCACCTTTCGATATCTAGCGGATGTTACAAAACAGCGAGTGGAGTTGAAAAGTTTATGCATTCGACAATATCACTTCAAGCAAGAACATGTTTGGGTCCAGTACAATAGCGAGGAATTACGCATGCTAACACACTTAACATCCCGTGGTGACCCCGATGGTCGAAATGAACTTTTAACCCATAAAGTTCAATACTTTGGAACTCGATCATGTGACATGGTCCAGGGATGTATATATTGTATAAAGTTTATACTTTATCCATATGTGTGATTGTTATGCGTACTGTTTATCCTATTCTAGCATTACTATTGTATAGACTGGATGAGCTAAACCCACATGTGCTGATCGTTTGAACTATATGAATGCAGGATGGTGCGTACACGGGCTATGCAAGAGGAGGGAGGTCCGAGTCGAGTTCGTGGTGATGAGTCTCCACCTCCGGAGCAAACCACGACGCAGCAGCAACCACCTCCTCCACCGCCAGAACTTCCAAGGAATCTTGCGGAGGTTCTCGCCGCAGTGCTCGGCTCGCGCGATGAGCAAACCCAGATGCTGCGGATGTTGGTGCAGCAGAATGTTTCCCATCCGGGAGGACGCCAAGACAATGGGCAACGCCAGCCCCAACAAAGTTCTTATTCAGAATTCCTGGCGACCCATCCACCGGTCTTCACGGAGGCCGAAGAACCTTTAGAGGCGGACAGCTTTATCCGCACTCTAGAGGCGAAGTTCAGGTTACTACGATGCACCGAACACCAGAAGGCGTTGTATGCAGCGCAATAGCTACAAGGGGAAGCCGACATATGGTGGGCGAACTACACCGCCTCCTTACCGGCTGGCCATGCCGTCACGTGGGTGGAGTTCCTGGAGGCGTTCCGCGCCTACCATATACCTCCCGGTGTTATGGAAAGGAAGCTCCAGGAGTTCCTGGCGCTACGACAAGGCGAGAGGAGTGCTCATGAGTACTCCAGGTTGTTCAACCGGCTGGCGCAGTATGCACCAGAGTTTGTGTGAACGGAAGACGACAAGCGCAACGCGTTCTTCTGGGGCCTGAATTCAAAGATGAAGGTCCATCTCGCCTAAAGCAATCACGACACATTCAACGACCTAGTTAATGCCACGATCCTACAAGAGAATGCTCAGCGCGAGCGCGGTTCTGACAAAAGGAAACGCAGCACGCTGACGAGCAGCAGTGGTGGGACGCCACAAAAATACCACGTGGTGTATCGCTCACCATCCGGTCAGAGATGGCAGTCACCGGCGCGACCGCCACAGTTCCGCGGTCGGCAATATAATGCGTCGGGCTTCTGATCGACATATCTACCACAGCAACAGCAGCAGCAAAGGATGGTCCCACGTGCGCCTCAGTTCCAACAGCGTACACCAGGATTCCGTCCTCAAGTCGGAGGGACCCCGACACCTTACACGTGCTTCACGTGTGATATGCACGCGCTTAGGCAGCACGTGTAACAAGTTGTTGTGGCCCGATCTTCTCGTAGGATCTGCGAACTTGATAAATTATCGCTGTGTGACCTGGTGAAGAGGCAGCACACCGCGAGGCTGTCCACCCGACGAACTACCGAGACAATCACCCTTCCATGTATCGACGAAACAGCCCATGCAATCATGCCCTATAGACGTAAAGGCACGAACTGGGTGAACCGCAGTTCGGCGTTCTATAACTCCCTCAGGAATCGAAAGAACAAATATTGCAAGCCTCTCAAGACTCACGCATAAACAAAACTCCACGAGTTTGTGTATTCTGAATTCAATAAAAATAAGATGTCCCCCTTTTTCATTGTCTAGTACAAGATATATATAAAGATAGGGGCGTTCAGCTTTGAGTAAATGGTTGCATGCGCATGCTCTAGTGGATTTCGTGGCTGGTTCGCGCATCTTTTCAGCTTCTGACAGAAGTTACTAAAATCAGCATAATGTGAAATCCCAAATTTCTAGCAAGTGGAGCTGCAGTTCACACCGAGAAAATGAGAGGGGATTTAAACTCTTGAATTTAACAGTGTGAGCTCCAAGTCTAAACTTGAACTTGCAAAAATTCCCGAACATGGAGATCTAAAGCTACCATTTGGTTCTCCACACATCCACGGGTAGCTCGGCAAAATTTCAGGTCAGTTGGAGAAGATTTCCTATTTGTTGGAATTTAAACGGGAGAAAATTCGAATTTGAATTTAAATCTCAGTTTCAAATTCCGACTTTACCAAAATTCAAATTTGAGTGCACCATTGTGTTCCTCGTATTTCTTTTGGCCTATCCTCCAAATTTTATCAAATTTGGAGCTCATTTGCCATTTTAAACCGAATTGGGGGAGGATAAGAGTGAGATGGGGCGTGGACCCCACTGGTCAGAGAGACACACATGGAGCTGTGCCGTGCTCTGTTTCTCAGCGACCGGGAGAGTGCCACCTCCATCGATCAGCGCCAGCTCCTGCTCAATTCGTCCGGCGTCCGAAGGATAAGAGTGCAGCTCTTCCTCCACGTGAACCGGTTCCATCTCTTGCGCTCTCCGCAGCTTCTCCTCACTCAGTCCCGAGAGAAACCAAGCCACCGACGCTCGCTGTTCCCCGGTGACCGCCCGCTAGAAGCCTCTTCATGGCTGACGGTCTACACAAAAAAGGAGCGCCCTCAGGTGTGCAAACCAACGGTGCAAACCTCTCCTCCATTCATGCATCACAGTGGATGAATTTTGCAATTCTTTGCTTCAGTATGCATAGAACCGAGCCCCACAATTCTTCAAAATTCGTCGTAATCAGTCCACCATCATGTGTGCCGAGCTGGAAACATGTTCTAGACTCCCCAACGCCCCTCTAGAATCAAAAACCATCGAAAATCATCAAGAATTGGGGCTGTTCTTCGAGAATTTCGGGCTGGCACCGAATTTTGCCCTAGGTCGCCGATGAGTCCCTATTTGCAGCCATTCTTGGGCCGATTTGAGCTCATGCCGGTGATGAGGGATCCCCCACAGTGCTATAGAGCCCAAGAACCGACCTTTTTCGTGGAGAAATCACTGCACACGACCTCGCCGGAGCCCTAGGGTTAGCTGTGGCTGGTGCGCACTGCTTTCCGGCGAGTTTCAGCCACCGGCGACCTCACCAATGAGTTCAGCATGGTGGAAAATGGGGGGGGGGGGGGGGGGCGGCCAGCAGGGGGTCCGGAGGTGGCCGGGAAGGTCATTTTCGGCGATCTCACCGGAGGGAGCCGCCCCTGGTCTGTTTGGCGCGTGGCTGGAGGTTAGGGATGACGAGTGGGACCCACTGTCAGCATTTAAACATTTTCCAGATTTTCCCATTTCAATTCAAACTTTGGAGAGCCATAACTTTGTGTAGGAGTGTCCAAAAATTGTGCTCTCAAAGAGTGCTATACAGGGGTGCAGCCCAATATTTACGAAAATTCCTGGATTTGGCTCATTAATCCATTTAAGGAAAATCTTGTATGAATTTTTACAGGAGTTCTGTTAATTGGAAAATTCCCAAATTTGGGCAGGACATTCTTCCAATAATTTGAACTCCAGTAAAATTTTCAGAGGCATTGGACTCCATTTGCTTGGTCAAATGTTTTTTAAATCCTCTATGTCTCTGAAAAATGGGAAAACGAACAGAGACATTTTCAGACTTTTAACCAAGTTTGAAAAATTCATATATCTGTGTAGGAAGCTCCAAAAATGGTGAAACCAAGTCCTATGGAATCATGATACTCTCAAGTTTCTGAAAAACCAAATTTGGAGCATGACAAGACACTATAATTGCCATAGGATTTCAGAGAAGCCAAATAGTAAGAAAATTCCCTAGGCCACATCTTCCATCAACTTTGTCTGAAATTTTGCAAGCCATACCTCTGTAAGATATATGGTCCACTGTAAAAATTTCAGAGCAAATTGAGATCATCTTCTCCAGTTTTCTGCTGGTTCTTTCCACTACCTTTCTTATGTCCATTAGATATAACTCTTTGAATTTTACTCCAACCAACATCTACTGCCAGACAAAGTTCTCTGTTTTTGTCCATAACAGAGCTCTTCACTCACTTTAGAGTTTGGTCTAAACCATTCTTAGTTCTCAAAACACATTGGTTTTATAGTTCAGTTACTCCTATTAAAACTGTGCATATTCATATCGTTAGGAAACACGACGAAGGAATTCAACGGGCAACTTGACTCGGAGCAGCAAGTTGAAGCTTAACTCATCGCCAAGATACTGACTATAAAGTAGAACTAAACCTGCAGCAACATAAAGCAAGCCCCGGTTTGCATTTAACAGCTTTAGTTACATTTTACTTTGTATCACTTTTATGGGTCTAGTATGTATTGTGCATTAGGTCAAGGTGATTGATACTCCAATGCATGACCCACAAACCCTTGGAGTTAAAGGGTAGAATAGGTTACCTTCGTGTAGTTTCTGCTAGGCTAAAGTTGTATAGGGTCCGGTACAAGTCGGCTAGTTGGAAGCTACTCGCGAACAGCGGGGTATGATTTTAGAAAATGAAAGTTCTGGAATGGAAAATGAGACCGAGCAGAGAGTAGGAGCAGCAGGACGTTGGGCCTGTGTGGCTGTAGCTCTGTTTGTGTCGGTTAAGGACCGATGCATATGCCGCCCTGCTGAGCAAGTTTGAACAGTACCGGATGCATGTCGGATATATGGGACCCGATAAACCGATGTAATTCGGATACTCTCGTGTCAAAACTTATACGGCCGTCCTTTAGGGGTTGGTGTCAGAGGTGTAAACCCGCTAGCGGAGCAACTTCGACGTGTTCCGTGTAGTGGCCCTTCTGATGGGTCGGCGGAACTGGTTCGGCATTGGAGTGATGGGTGAAAGGTTGCTGCATACAACGTAAGAAAGAGCTCGCGTGAGTCTTTTGAGGTGGGTGTATGTGTCGTGTATTCCGGGTGTGTCATGATTGCAATCACCGTCCCTCGCGGTTATATGAGTACCACTTGTTCACTGAGTTGTGACGTAGTAATAAATTCCAGATAACATGTGATGAATCATTGCTGATGTGAAGTTCTTAAATTCATTGTATTGCCAACCATGCATGCTATAGTTGTAGAGCTCAATAAGTTTATTTTCCTCTTTGGGCATCACCACATCGGAGGAAAGCGTTTCTTGTTTGATTATGGACTTCCGATGTGAGGGCTACCTAAGGCATAATAATCTGCTGCTATAAACCTGAAAGTAAGGATCAACATTTAGGCGTGTTGTTGTTGCATCATACCTTTCCTATGTTAGTAATCCCTGCACGTAGAGTTCCATGTTCAGGAGTGTCGGTTAAGTCTTGCTGAGCCATCGTGCTCACGGTTGCATTATTAGTGTTTTACAGGTTATAAAATTTGCTATGAAGATGGTTGTTCGGTGAGCCTTCAATGACTCACCGGAAACCCTGCCGCTGCACTCATCTTTGTGGAAGCTAGTAAGAAGCGTCCGCGGGCTGGACGTCTTCTCTTTTGCTTAGTTAGGACCGAGAGTAAGTATGTATGTATATTCCGCTGCGTGTACCCTCGTGGTACATTATTTTGTAAAAGACACTATGTTGATAAATAAAAGACTTTATACGTTTATGGTTCTTTTCGTGTATGCTGTTGGGTGCCGCATCGCACGGCACCATCCAATGTGTATCCTGAAGTGTGAATCCCGGAAGGGGTTCCCCACACATAACTCCTTATTAGGACATCCAAATAATGAACCATTTGATGGGCTGTAAAGTAGACTTGAAGACGCTTCCATCCACTTATAGAACACTGTCTAACTCCTTATATCCTGTCCGCAGTGATGCTTGGAATTCGTACCATGTGTCAGTCATCTAGCTTCTGGTTGCATTCCCATGCTAAGGTGATGAACCACCATTTTATTCATGCACACCATAGGCTTCTTGGTTCAGATGTCCAGAGATTTGAATCCATCTTGATCCCATGCTGGTTCATACACTTCATCATTCCTAAGGACATTGAAACAAGAACTCAAAAGGATAGGCTCATTCAACATAGACTGATTATTAAACATAAGGTTAGCGTTCACCTAAGAATGAATTTCCTTCTGCAATTGTTTAGCTCTACCCCTTGTAATTGGACCAGTTATATCAAGTGGATTTTCATTTGAAGATGAGTGAATGCTAGGCATGACCTCATTAGCCTACCCCTCTTGAGAAGGAGTCGTCCTCGACTCAGGCTCACCAACAAATGGGAGCAAGTCTTTGACATTGAATGTTGTACTCACATTGGAATATTCAGGTGGTAGCTCAATTTTGTAAGCATTATCATTTATCTTTTGGAGAACCTTGAACGGATCATCACCTCGAGGAGATAACTTACTCTTACGCTGTTGGGGAAAGCGATCCTTTCGTAGATGCAACCATACAAGGTCTCCTGGCTAAAATGTAACCTTGTTCTTACCTTTGTTTGCTTGCTTTGCATATTGTGCTGATTTCTTCTTAATATTCTTTCTTGTCTCCGCATGTAACCGCTTGATAAAGTCTGATCTTTTTGTGGCATCCAAGTTAAATTATTCCTGTAATGGTAAAGGCAAAAGATCCATGAGAGTATGCGGTTTAAACCCATAAACTATTTCAAATGGACAAGAGTTTGTTGTGGAATGGACTACCCTGTTATAAGCAAATTCAACATGTGGAAGGCAGTCTTGCCAGAGCTTCAAATTCTTTTTCAACACAGCACGCAACATGGTTGACAAGGTACGGTTGACAACTTCAGTTTGGCCATCCGTTTGTGGATGACAAGTGGTCGAAAATAACAACTTTGTGTCAAGCTTAGCCCACAATGTCTTCCAAAATAGCTGAGAAATTTAGTATCCCGGTCTGAAACAATAGTCTTTGGAACTCCATGTAAACGAACAATCTCCCTGAAAAACAAATCAGCAACGTGTGAAGCATCCTCGCTCATATGACCGGGGATAAAATGTGCCATTTCAGAAAAGCGATCTACAACAACAAAAATAGAATCCCTCCCCCTCTGAGAACGAGGTAACCCCAGAACAAAGTCCATAGATATATCTTTCCAAGGTACATGTGGAGTAGGTAATGGAGTATATAAACCATGGGGATTGAGGCGGGACTTAGCTTTCAAGCAAACGATGCAGCACCCAACGTGCCACTGGACATCACGTCGCATATGTGGCCAAAAGAAATGATTAGAGAGCATGTCCAATATCTTTTTGACACCAAAATGACCAGTTAGTCCACCTGCATGTGCTTCCTACAAAAGAACTTGACGAATCGAGCAAGCTGGAATGCATATTTTGTTAGTCCGAAACAAGAAGCCATCATGCGTATAATATTTATCCCAACCTTTTCCATCAATGCAACGACAGAAAGGTTCTTTAAAATCAGCATCAGCAGCATAAAGTGTTTTAATGGATTCCAAACCAAGCACTTTTGTGTCTAGTTGTGTAATCAACGCATATCTTCTAGGTTATCTTTATCACGCTTGTGTTTGACAACATAGGGAAACGTTTCAATGAACTCAATTCATTTAGCATGTCAACGGTTTAGCTTGCCTTGACTTTTAAGATATTTCAAAGCTTCATGATCAGAATGAATTACAAATTCTTTAGGTAACAAGTATTGTTGCCAAACTTTCAAAATGCGAACTAACGCATAAAGCTCCTTGTCATAAACTGAGTAATTCAGATGTGGACCATTTAGCTTTTCAGAAAAGTAGGCAACAGGTTTACCTTCTTGCAGCAGTACACCTCCTATGCCAATACCACTTGCATCACATTCGATCTCAAATGTCTTACCAAAATTAGGAAGTTGCAGCAGCGGTGCTTCACAAAGCTTTGTTTTCAGCGTTTGAAATGCTTGGTCTTCGTCATGTCCCCATTTGAATAGAACATCCTTCTTTGTGAGATTGTTAAGTGGTGCAGCGAGAGTGCTGAAATCTTTGACAAAACGCCTATAAAAACTTGCAAGACCATGAAAGCTTCGAACTTGGATCACATTTACCGGTGTAGGCCAATCCTTTATTGCTTTAATCTTCTCTTCATCAATCTGAATACCATTTGCGAAAACAACAAAGCCAAGAAAAACAACACGGTATGTGCAAAAGGTGTACTTAGCAATGTTGCCATACAATTTCTCTCCCCTCAAAACAGCAAGTACTTGACGGATATGATCAAAATGTTCATCAAATGATTTGCTATAGATCAGAATATTATCAAAATAAACAACTACAAACTTGCCAATGAAAGCTCGTAAAACATGATTCATTAAGCGCATAAAGTTAAAGGAGTATTTGTCAAGCCAAATGGCATCACAAGCCATTCGTAGAAACCAAATTTAGTTTTAAACGTTGTTTTCCATTCATCACCAAGTTTCATGTGGATTTGATGATAACCACTACGTAAATCTATCTTGATAAAAATGATAGAACCACTCAATTCATCTAACATGTCATCAAGTCGTGGAATGGGATGGCGATATCGAACAGTTATAGCATTGATAGTACGACAATCAACACACATGCGCCAAGAGCCATCTTTTTTGGGGACTAAAAGAACGGGAACTGCACATGGTGATAAGGATTCACGAACTTACCCTTTGTCCAAAAGCTCTTTTACCTGTCGCTAAATTTCCTTTGTTTCTTCAGAATTGGTGCGGTAGGTTGGACCATTTGGAAGCGAAGCACCTGGTACCAAATCAATTTGATGCTCAATTCCACGGAGTGGAGGAAGTCCAACTGGTATCTCATCGGGAAAACATCTTCGAAGTCCTGTAAGAGATCAAGAACAACACTAGTCAGCGATGAAGGTAAATCGTGAGTTGAAAGTAGGACCTCCTTGTGCAAGAGCATAAAGAATGGGGCTGTGGTGTCTCTCACTTCTCTCAAATCACTCTTGTTCACAAAGAGACACTCAGTGTGGCGTGGCTGTTTAGGATTGGCATGAGGCTTTATGTGGCTGGATGGGTTAGAACTCTCTCCCTTACTTGGGTCGAGGGTCTCGCTCAATTTTCTTTTTTCTGATTCCTCTCTTTTTTGATGAGCCATATCTGAAGTATGTATATCCTCTGTAGATAATGGAACAAGAACCACCTTCTTGTCATTGTGAACGAAAGTGTATTTGTTAGACCGTCCAAAATGCACCGAGTCCACATCAAATTGCCAGGGCCGACCAAGCAGCAAATGGCATGCTTGCATGGGGACAATATGTGACGCCCTCAATTCTGTGGGAAAACCACGGAACCGAGAACTAATGCATATGTGTGCCCAGGATGTTCTTCACACATACACATACGTTCCACAAACTGAATTCAGATTATACACGAATAACAAAGTTTATTACAATACCTCATGAGTCTTGGACTCATGCTTACAGCGGAAGTCTTATTTCTATGCAGCGGAAGTCCTTATTTAAATGCGGAAGCAGAAACTAATGCGGAAGCAAAACTAAGCAGAAGTGGCTCCATCCCTACTCCCTCCACAGGCAAGGTTGAGAACAGATTACACGCCATATTGCTCCACTTGATCTTCATAGTAGGCTTCTCCTGCTGCTGATGATGAAGTAATAATGCAAGGTTGAGTACAATAATGTACTCAGCAAGTGCGGGAAAACACATGATGTGCAGCTCATAAACAAGGTAGGTATAAAAAGGCTTATTTGCAGAAAAGCGAACGTGTAAATCCATGATAAAACAGCAACTTAACTTTAGATGATTGTAATCCCAGCATGAATTAAATTACCAACATACCTCCATCACTTCCCGTGTTCCATCCAAACATTAACCAATCCTTTATTGATACTCACGAATACCTCCTCGTATTCGCTACCATCTCATCTCACAAATCAACCTCGTCTCACACCGAGACCAATCTCATGTCATGACCCAATAGTCATGCAAACATCTCATCATCCGTACTCAACAGTTCCAAACCAATAACCATAACCAACAACCTTCCCAACAACCATCGCAAAAACCATTCCAATAACCATCCTAAAAACTATTCCCAACTAATCATGGCAGTTTAGCCAGGTGCTCGTGACCGTAAGCTCGGCTATCATGATAGTTTTAGACTCTACAGAATTTGCACCTCTTTACCCACAAGTTTGTGATTTCGTCACCCGTCGGCGACTGCAGAACCTCCATTATACCAGTACACATCCGTCGGTGTATGGTCAAGAGATCACAAAATAGCCTTTACAAAGGGGTTACTAGATGTATGGACTCACTAAGGTTTCACCAGCAGGCTAGAATCTCCAATTCTCCCACCCATGGGCCCCCTCTTGTGCCATGCAGTTCCCAGGGCAGTCCTCACTCGACTCCCATTCCCCGCGCCTTCCTCAGTCCATAACACTCTAGCAACTTACCTAATTACTCAGCTAAGCCGAACCCATATTGGCCTTGTGGTGGCACTGTTATCCTGGCATGTGCATGCATGAACCGGTTCTTAGATCTACGGCAAGCAAAACCACCATCTCATGCTACCTCATTCACAAACCCAGGCTTGCCTAGATCTCCCTCCGATCCATATTCACTAACCTCATCAGTTACTTATTATCAGTACGAGTGCAGTTAGCTAGACACATCTATCTCGCTTCCCGATCCCATAGACTCAGCGAAGCATAAAGCAAAAACCATACCCGACTCATAAACTTCCCTGGCGACAAGGGTGGTTTAACCAAAACTAGTAAACTCCTATAAAAGGGTTTCCTATCATGTTTGACTCAGCACGCACACCTTTTCGCAAAACAAAACAGTTTTACCCAAAACATAGGATCAACATGGTCAAGGAGCACTTGCCTTGTTCTTGCGGTTCCGGTTGTTCTTGATTCTCAAAACCTTGTTGCTGCAGTTCGTCGTAGACAGCTCCCTGAGCTTGTCCTGCTAGGTAGGATCACGTGCATACAGGATTCACAGCAATCAATATTTATGCACAAACCTTAAACTAGATGCAATGATGCATATGCATGCTGTCTCATGATTAGTTTTATTAGATTGATCTGTACGTGTTCTTGCATGGCCTTGCATGGGCAGAGGTGTTCGGATCAAAGGTGAACGTGGTGATAATCTTATCTTAGATCAGACTGATCATCAAGTGATCTGCCCATGAAAAGGCTTCTGTTCGAAAGGAATTGAAGAACAGATGCAAGAGATGAACACAATGATGTCGTAAGGTGGTATTGAAGTCCTACCTCACGCTCTTCTCGTCTTAGAGGTCCTCCTCAGACCGCTCGGTTCTTCTCTGATGATCTCCCTTGTTGCGCTTCGGCGATGGTTTGCTCGGCGGGTTAGGGCTAGGGCTCTAAGTCGTCGGCTCAGGAGTTGAAAGAGAAGTTTGTGGTTTCGGCCAGAGGTTTTGGGTTCTATTTATAATCGGGAAGAGAAAAGTTCTAATCTGATTGTATCCGAATAAGAGTCTTATTCAGATCTTTGTTAGATCCTGAAGTCTTATCTTCGGTAACATCGTGGAGTTTAGATCAGTTTCTGTTGCGTACCGGTATCTTTACGCGTAAAAACCGCTCCAGACTCGTTACCTCCGTGGTGATGAGCTCCGGAAGCTCCACGAGTCCTTCCGAGCCTGGTATCTCTTCTCCCGCAGAGACGAGCTCCGGTTGTGCCGCGTGTCACGAGCGAGACCTCCCTCTTCTTCGGAGGTGAGCTCCACGCACGCCATGTGTTGGCGCCGGTCTTCCCCTTCTTCTTTCCTCAGGGACGTGCCCCGCGGTCAACACGTGTCCAGCAGCGACAGACCTCCCGGAGATAAGCTCCGGTGGCGACGCGTGTCCAATAGAACAGGACCTCTCGCAGGTGAGCTCCGAGATCGACACATATCCCGCGCGGCTGGTCCTCTGATTTCCGCGAGGACTAGCTCCGAGGATGACACGTGTCCTGCAGAAATGCCTTTGCTTCTTCCGCGAAGGCTAGCTCCGTGGGCAACACGTGTCCCACAGGATCGGACCTCTCCCCTTTGCGGAGACGAGCCCCGAGCCTGCCACGTAGCCAGCTTGGCGGCGGCCTCTCCCCACTTCGCCGGGATGAGCTCCGATCACGCCACGTGGCCTGCTGGCCGCGGAAGTTGCCTTCGGCGCTCTCTGAAGGCTTTATTGGCTATCCTTTTGATATTTGTCATTGTTCCATCTTTTCTTAAAATGTTTTCTTCTTCATAACTCGTGAACATATGCTGACACCCGAGATGAGGGTGTCACACAATATCACAATCCACCTCTCCATGATAACCACCAATGGAAAATGACAAACGAAGGCTGAAACCTTAACTGTCCCGGAATTATTCAGCCATTGCATATGGTACGGATGTGGATGGCGACGTGGCTGTAAACCAAGCTTCTCAACTAGCAAAGCACTAACAATATTATTGCAGCTCCCACCATCTATGATGAAACGGCACACTTGGCCTTGCACTTTGCATCGGGACTGAAATAAATTATGGCGTTGTCCTTGTTCAGCTGCAACAAACTGAGTGGAAAGAACTCTCCTAACCACCAAAGAAGGAGATGGTGTATTCATTGTAGAAGGCTCGAAAGCAAGAAAATCAGCAAGCAACTCATCAAAATCAGCACTAGTAATCTCATCAGAAGATGGAGAAATAACATCTTGTAACATGTCATTGGGAACAAAAGTTGGAATAGGTTGAATCACTAAACAATTCAGACCTAGCTCAAATGTACCATCATCTGTTGAATACTCACAAGTGTCAAGATTAAAATCTGCAAATACATTGGTAAACTCGTCCTCCTCTTTACTTTGTGAATCATAAGAACCACCAGCAAGGGCAATAATAGTACGACGAATGGGACATTCAGCTTGTTTACGCCCATGACCACCACACTTAAAACACTCAATCTTGCTTGTCTTGCGTTGGGTGGCTGCAGTAGAAGAAGTGGGCTGATTTGTACTCACAGCTTTACCTTTTGCATCCAATTGTTTAGAAGAAGGTGGAATGGATCTATTTGTTCCACACGATGAGGATTTGGGCGTTGCAGCTCCTTGCTGTTGGAATTGAGGAGTGACATCCCCTTGCTATTGGGAATGACGCCATGAAGCATTGTATTTGTAAGACGTAGCAACTTGCCGTTCAGCCCTCTTTGCAAAATGAACCAACTCAGTGAGACAAGTGTAATTTGTCATATCCACTTTATCAGCAATGGATTTATTGAGGCCAACCATAAACCGGGCCATTGTGGATTCCTCATCTTCAGTTATCCCTGTACGAAGTAAACACATTTCCAATTCTTGAAAATATTCATCAACAGTACGAGTACCTTGCACAAAACGTTTCAGCTTCAAATGTAGGTCACGAGAATAATATGCAAGAACAAAACGACGTCGCATTTCCCTCTTCATGTCTTCCCAAGTTATACGAACATGCCCAACTCTTTGATATTCAGTACGGACCTGATTCCACCAAGTTATGGCATAGCCTTTAAACTCAATGGCTGCAAGCTTTGCCTTCTTTTCAGCAGGGTATTCATACAAATCAAATAGTTGCTCCACTTTGGTTTCCCATTCAAATTAATCATCAGCATTCTCCTTGCCGCTGAATGGAGGAATGGACACTTTAACATTGCCCAAACCATCATCATTATGACGTTGTTCATGATGACGTCGACGGTGATCACCATAACGACCACGGGCTCCAAAACGGCCAAAGTTGTCACCACCATGATCATCATATGCACCACGGCGACTATAAGGATCACCTCCATGTTCAGCACTATAATTTGAAAATGTTTCAGCATCAAAATCAGGACGATGCCCAACAGGAACACGTCGTGCACGACCAAAACCAGCAGCAAATCCTCGACCACGGCCACCTGCAAAGTTATCAAAACCAGCAGCGAATCCTCTGCCACGACCACCACCACCGCCACCGGCATGTTGATCATCATCCTCAATGTGTTCATCATCATGAGGTGGATGCTCCCCGTGTTGCTGCTGTAGTGATCGTTGAAGCGCTTGCATCCCCTGCATCAATTGTTGCATTTGTGCGCGCACTTCCTGAATTTCTTGACCAGAAACTGTTTGAGAAGGGGAATCTTCATTTCCTGCCATGTTAGTAACAAAGGAAGAAAGTAATAGGACAAAATATATGTGGAATCACTCCCTCACCACTAACAAAACAAGTTCTTTCTCTCTCTGAAAAGAGCAACAACCGGGCTGCAATTTGTAGTGGAAGAGTGATTGTAAAAGCGACGACGGTGCAACAACTCACGGTGCGTTTTAAGTGGAGCTTGGTGGGGTAATATGTAAGTGGAATGCGCTGAAAAATGTAGTGATACAAAACTGAATAATAATCTAAAAACACAAGTCTAAGTTGCTGAATATAAAGGAAAAGATGCACAAAGATGTAGAAACAAGATGTACGAAGTGGATAGATGAACACCAAGTGCATCAACCGAAACTTATTGTTGCCCAAACCCCTTTGGATGTGCTGAATAAAATTCTCTTTTATTTCTTCTTTCCTCTTTTTTTTGAGCAAGAACTCATTGTTTTCAGTCTTTCTTTGGACCCATATACATCTTTTTTTAACCTTTGTGACAAGCACAACTTTCAACTAAAGGGGACCAAAAGGATCAACTAAGATGGATGGTGCAGCACAAAACAAGAAACTCGGTTGGGGAATTTTTGGCGGGTAGAAAACAAGGGTGGGATGGGTGGGTATATGCAGCAAGCGATTTGATGATTAGAACAAAGATAACAACTAGAGCGATGTGGAAAAGAAAAAAAATCAGCAACTAGACAAATCTTAAAGGATTAAAACTCGATAAAGCAAACTACAAAATCAGTAGCATGTATGAATTTGGGCTGTAGGTTTTCTTTTTGGCTATTAGTGGACAGTAGGTATATAAAAATCTATCCTACCAAAAGCAAGAATAACCCTACTGAGGAAACGGAGGCTCTGATACCAGATGATATGCACGCGCCTAGGCAGCACGTGTAACAAGTTGTTGTGACCCGATCTTCTCGTAGGATCTGTGAACTTGATAAATTGTCGCTGTGTGACCTGGTGAAGAGGCAGCACACCGCGAGGCTCTCCACGCGATGAACTACTGAGACAATCACCCTTCCACGAATCGATGAAACAACCCACGCAATCACGCCCTATATACGTAAAGGCACGAACTGGGTGAACCGCAGTTCGGCGTTCTACAACTCCCTCAGGAATCGAAAGAACAAATATTGCAAGCCTCTCAAGACTCACGCATAAACAAAACCCCACGAGTTTGTGTATTCTGAATTCAATAAAAATAAGATGCCCCCCTTTTTCATTGTCTAGTACAAGATATATATAGAGATAGGGGCGTTCAGCTTTGAGTAAATGGCTGCATGCGCATGCTCTAGTGGATTTCCTGGCTGGTTCGCGCGTCTTTTCAGCTTCTGGCAGTAATTACTAAAATGAGCATAACTTCTTATTAGGACATCCAAATAATGAACCGTTTTATGGGCTATAAAGTAGACTTGAAGACGCTTCCATCCACTTATAGAACACCATCTAACTCCTTGTATCCTGTCCACAGTGATGCTTGGAATTCGTACCATGTGTCAGTCATCTAGCTTCTGGTTGCATTCCCATGCTAAGGTGGTGAACCACCATTTTATTCATGCACACCATAGACTTCTTGGTTCAGATGTCCAGAGGTTTGAATCCATCTTGATCCCATGCTAGTTCATACACTTCATCATTCCTAAGGACATTGAAATAAGAACTCAAAAGCATAGGCTCATTCAACATAGACTGATTATTAAACATAAGGTTAGTGTTCACCTGAGAATGAATTTCCTTCTGCAATTGTTTAGCTCTACTCCTTGTAATTGGACCAGCTATATCAAGTGGATTTTTATTTGAAGATGAGTGAATGTTAGGCATGACCTCATTAACGTGTGGCCGTGTCGGGCATATTTCAAGGGACTGCCCCGAGCCGCGATAGGGCAGGGGTGCAGCACCGTATCAGGGTGCTAATCAGCCCCGTAATCAGCCAAAGAAACCAGCACCAAAACCTGGCAACGTCCACCACTTAGCCATCGAAGACGTGCCGGAAGGCGAACCCGTCCTTGCGTGTATGTTTTCTTACTTAGATCATCCCGTAGTCATACTTTTTGACTCTGGTGCCACCTATAATTTCATAAGTCAGTCTTATGTATTAAATATCAATTGCCTATCATTCACATAAATAATTCATATTTGATATGTTCTCTGGGTAGGAAAATAACAGCTGACAGAATGGTCTATAGAGCACCATTACAGTTGGATGAGAATCTATATCCGACTTCTTTAATCATGTTAGAGAGTCAGAAATTTAATGTCATTTTAGGAATGTCATGGCTACATCGCCATGGTGCTGTTCTTGACATCATTCCACGTGTGGTTCGTCTAAACTCTCTACTTCATGAACCACATGTTCTTATTCTTGACCGTTCGGTTCAAGAAACTCCAGCCACATATAACACGAAAGCCACAAAACTTGAGGATATTCGTGTGGTCCATGAATACCCGGATGTCTTCCCGGATGATCTCCCGGGCATGCCACCCAAAAGGGATGTCGAGTTCAAGATTGAACTTGTACCTGGGACGACACCGATCTCACGGAGACAGTACAAGATGGCTCCGAATGAGCTGGCTGAACTGAAGGAGCAGCTCAATGATTTAATGAAGAAGGGTTTCATTTGACTTAGTTCCTCGCCATGGGGGTGCTCAGCGCTGCTTTGGTGTTAGTCTTGAAAATATGGAGGCACTATTTACTTGGAAACTTAGTGCACCTCTACACCGACCACAAAAGTCTGAAATATATATATTCACTCAAAAGGAGTTGAATATGCGGCAACGGAGATGGTTAGAGTTGATCAAAGACTATGAGATCGAGATTCACTACCATCTCGGGAAGGCAAACATGGTTGCCGACGCCTTAAGCCGCAAATCCCATGTCAACAGTCTGTCCATCACCCCACCTGAAGGGGAGGAGCCGAGTCTATACTTGGTTCTATATGGGGCATTGTATAATTTTGCTCTCGTCCCTACAATACGAGAGGAGACTATAGAAGCTCAGAAGAAAGACATGGGAATGTCGCACATTCGGAGAAGGATGAAGAATGGCGAGATGAAATGCTTCCGAAGGTATGAACACGACACTCTATGGTTTAAAGACCGTATAGTGGTACCCCGTGATATGAATCTTCGGAAGAAGATCTTGGATGAAGCTCATTTATCCAAGTATTCTATTCATCCGGGCAGCAACAAGATGTACCAGAATCTAAAAACCAGATTTTGGTGGACATGGATGAAAAGAGAAATCACAAAGTACGTATCCGAATGTGATACGTGTCGGCGGGTGAAAGCCGACCATATGCGTAAATCTGGACAGCTGCAGCCATTGAACATTCCGGCATGGAAGTGGGAGGATATTAGCATGGACTTCATAGTCGGACTACCTCTCACGTCTCACAAACATGACTCGATTTGGGTGATAGTCGATCGACTAACCAAGTCGGCTCATTTTATCCCCGTACATACAAAGTACGTAGCCAAGCAATATGCGGAGCTGTATATTGCAAGGATCTTGTGCTTACACGGTGTTCTCCGCTCCATTATTTCAGATTGTGGTGCGCTGTTCGTCTCTCGGTTTTGGGAATGGCTTCACGCATCATTGGGGACCAAACTGATCCGAAGCTCTGCGTATCACCCGCAGATGGATGGCCAAACTGAACGGGTGAATCAAGTGCTTGAAGACATGCTACGTGCTTATGCCATCCACCACGACAGGAATTGGAACGATCATTTGCCGTTGGCGGAGTTCTCTTACAATAGTGGCTATCAAGCTAGCATTAAGATGGCGCCGTATGAAGCTCTCTACGGCCAGAAATGTCACACACCACTCAACTGGTGCGAGTCCGACGAGCGAGTTATCTACGGCATTGAACTTATGAATGAAGCTGAAGAACGAGTGCGAGTAATACAAGCCAACCTCAAGGCTGCTCAATCTCGTCAGAAAAGCTATGCGGACAAAAGACGCCGCTCTCTCCACTTCGACATCGGGGACCATGTTTATATCTGTGTGTCTCCGATGAAGGGAGTTCATCTTTTCGGAGTGAAGGATAAACTGGCACCGCGGTTCATTGGTCCGTTCACCGTCATTAAAAGATGCGGACCCGTGGCCTATCACCTAGAGTTACCAGCGTCGCTCGCAGGGATTCACAACGTCTTCCATATCTCTCAGCTGAGGAAGTGCCTCAAACCCTCCGCTGAAATCCACACTGAAGACATAGAAAAATCTTCAACCAGACCTCACGTACACGGAGTATCCAATCTGGATTATTGATGAAAAGACTCGTGCCACAAGAAACCGGACCTTATGGTTCTACAAGGTCTTGTGGAGTAACTATACCGCTGATGAGGCGACATGGGAAAGTGAGGACTATCTACAAGCGAACTATCCGGACTTGCTATCATCATATACCCGGTAAAGTTTCCCCACTTTGCTTTTCCTTTAGAATCTCGGGACGAGATTCTTTTTATGGGGGAAGGGATGTAAAATCCCCAAAAAGTGGTAGCAAGAGAAATTCAGCTCATGTACACTTAGAAAAAATGAGGGGAACTAAAACTTTGAATTATAACGGTGTAAGTTTAAAGTGAGGATTTAGACTTCCCAAAAACTTTCAAACATGGAGATCTAAATTCATAGCTTGGATCTTCATAGTCCAAATATTCACCCTTCCAAATTTTAGCTCATTTGGAGGAGTTTTAGTATTTGTTTGGGATTAAAAGAGGAAGCCCTCTAATCTGAATTTCAAATTCAGTTTCAAATTCCAAATTCGTCAATTTGCAAATTTGGTTCCACAAATGTGTTCTCCATATTTGAATTAGCAGCCATGCCAAAAATCAGAAAATTTGGACTTGGTTTGCTATGTGTTTGGAACAATATAAAAGGGAGAATTCAAATTCTATTTCAAATTCAAATGACCAAACACAATTCAAACTTCACACCAGAATTCAAACTATTTGAATTCAGCAAGTTTAAACCATGACTTGGTGTGAAAGTATAGCCTTAAATGTTGATGTTGCTGGGGAGGAAATATCAGTGGGAATTCAGATAAAAAATTGGAGGTGGTGGGACCCAACTGTCAGCCACACAAAGCAAACAAACCGACCTGTTTTCCCCTCGGACGATCACAGCGCGCCAGCGCTCGACTTCTACCCGCGCCCGAGGCTCCACCGAGCAGATTCTCGCTGCCCCCGACGTCAGCACGCGCGTGGGTGATCAGAGCGACCGCCCGAGTGCCCCAGCCCTATTTCTCTTCCCCCTCAGCTCGCGCAGCGCCGCAGCAGTTTCGTTTGCACCGAACACCGCCGCTCGGTTCTTTCCGATCAACCACAGCCTTCCGAGCTCGGCTGCTCGAGCCATCCACAGTAAAGAGTAGCGCCTGGACGTGCTCTAGCACCCTCCAAAGTACCTCCAAGGTTTACCGATCATAGCTGCTCATAAAACACGGATTGGCGCCAAAGCTTTGAGGTGCACCGGACCTCGCCGTTTCGGCTCACCTTCAACAGACTCATCCGGCCACCCTCTCCTCCGACTTCCTATACAAGAAAGGTGCGTGGGTAGCCCTAGATGGTGTAGCCGCCAGCCATATAGCAAATGATCTATCGAGTAGCTTGAATTTTATTCTTTCCCGAACCCTAGTGTAGAAGAACGAGGCTCGATTCATATCCAAATTCGGGTTACACAATCAACCACGCCTCGAGCTCACGTGCACATAGCTGCTGCACTCTCTAGCGCCCGTCCTCGACAAAGAACCGAGGAAAACCATCAAGAGTTGGCCTTGTTCTAGTCGATTTTCGCGCCGCCATGGGAAAATGCTTCGGCTCACCGATGAACCCTAGTTTGCCGGCCGTTTCATCGAGTTAGGCAGCCCATTCTAGCTCCTACATCTTCCACTGGTGCTCTAGAGCCTGATAACTGATCATTTGATGGAGGAATGAGGGTTCCCGACCTCGTCGGAGTTCAAAACCCTGCTGTCACCGGTGCGCGGTGGTTTTCGGTGAGCTACGGCCACCGACAAACCTCCCAGAGTGTTCAGCACAGTCAATAATGGAGGAGCGGCCAGTTTGGGCCCGGGAGATGGCCGGGAAAGCCCTTCCCGCCAACCTCGCCAGAGCAGCGCCGCGGGCTCCTCTGTTTGGCGCGAGGAAGAAGAGAGAGCTGACGGGTGGGACCCACAGATATAATTTAAACATTTCTAGATTTTCCTAATATAGTTCAAACTTTGGAGACCCATAACTTTGTGTAGAAAACTCCAAAAAGGGTGGAACCAATTTTATTGGAATCCTTAGGAGGAGTACTTCACAGAGGAACAAATTGTATGCTATGAAAATGCCCAGGAATTTCTGTAGAATTGTTTTTTTAATTCTTTAGTGATTTATTACAGGAGCAATTCTTTATGAAATATTCTCACATTTGGGCAGCTAGTCCTTTTCATAGTTACTGATCTCCAGTAAAAATTTGGGTTTCTTTGGAGTTCATTTGCTAGTCTAAACTGCCTTCCCAAGTTCAGCCTTTATTTGAAAATTCCAATTTAAACAGAAGCTTTTTCAGAACTCCTGTACAACTTCAAAAATTCATATCTCTCGGTTGGTAGCTCCAAAAATAGTGAAACAAATTTTGTTAGAACCATGGAGACTTACCCTAATCAGATCTTCCACTATTAGCTATGTCAAAGCTTCTGAATTGGGCTCAAAATTCAGAGAAGCCTTGTGCTTGTGGGAATTTTGGGAGACCACAAGGTGCAATGAAAATTCTCCAAATTTTGCTCAGATCATTCTTAGAGAGTCTAGTATCCACTGTAAAAATCCCAAAGCCAATTAAGGATTTCAAATAGCAGTAGCTATGAATAGAAGTTGAATTCTTATAAATCCTTAATACTTACACATATAATTTGTTACATTTCATAATACTGACCGAAGTTGAGAACGCACTGGAGCCCTTGGACGTCCTTCCACCAGAAGCTAACTTCTTATCTGACTCGCAACCAGGCAAGCCCCGATTTGCACTTAAGTATCTTTTATAAAGTTTTTCATTTGTATCACTTATGTCTAGGTTGGAATGTATGCATTAGAGTTAGGGTGGTTGAAACCCCACTTGCATAGCCTTTTTAACTCCTATAATGGGTTGGTTTACAAACTCGACGAGTAGAGAATGACATGTTAATGTTAAGGATCTCGGTAGAAGTCGAGTGGTTGGAAGCTACTCGCGAGATAGTACTTATCATACGGGATGAGAAGAGGTAGAAAATGGCTTGAATTGTGAAAATGAGACCCAACAGGGGGATAGGATGCAGTGAGCAGAGGTCTCACGTGCGTAGCCCTGTTGGCGTCGGTTGAGGACCGTCCGTTTGCGGCTCTGCTGGACAAGTATCGAACAGTAACTGATGCATACTGGCATATGGGAACCAGGAAACCGATGTAATTGGTTAACCTGGGTGGCGAGGCTTAACAAACCGTAAATGGGAGTGGGTTGAGGGTAGCAAGGTGTAAATCTGCCGGTGGGCACAGTCACGCTCCACGCGGGAACCTCCTGCCCGTTACGGATGGACCGGTTCGGTATTTGGGTTGCCTTTGAAAGGTTGTTGCATACAACAGAGTAGGAAGAGGTGTGGAATCACGCTTCTGAAAGTGGGTGTATGCAACGTGTTATCCGGGTGTGTCTTGATTGCAATCACCATCCCTCGCGGTTATTTGAGTACCCACTTGTTCACTGCACTGTGACGTAGTAAGAAGTGAAATAAGCCAACTGAAAATGCTGCATTGAATTATTAATGTCTTGAAACCTTGTATGCTGTAGTTATAGAGCTAATTAAGTTTATATTCCATTTTGAGCATCACCACATCGGAGGAAAGCGTTTCTTGTTTGATTGTGGACTTCCGATGTGAGGGCTGCCTAAGGCTCATTAAACTGTTGCTATAAAACTAAAAGTAAGGATCAACATGTAGGCGTGTCTTTATTGCAAAGTCCTTCCTATTTTACACATCCTGGCATGTAGAGTTCCATGCCTAGGGTTATCGGTTAAGCCTTGTTGAGCCATCGTGCTCACGGTTCCAATATTTTGAGCTATGTGCAGGTGAGAGTTATGAAGAAGGTTCCGAGGACGAGGCGATGCCCCCGTCAGGGTACATGGCCGAGCTGGAGCCTTGCACGCCGCCGTGATTCTCCGGTTCCATGCTGCTAGTGTGTAGCGTCCCTGGGCTGGATGACTGCACTTTTGCTTAGTTAGGATTTGAGAGTATCTATGTATATAACTTCCGCTGTATAATTAAGTTTTGTAAAATGAATTCCGCTGTTTTATATCAAATAAAAGTTTATATGTTGTTCTTAAATTCTTATAGTGTGTGCTGTTGGATGCCGCATCGCACGGCACCACCCTATGCGATCCTGGAGTGGGTGAACCACGAGGTGATCCCCACAATACGTTCAACCCTTGAACGTGTCCCCGCTAGCACGCACACACACTAACACGGCGGCGTGCACGACTCCCACTCGATGGGATTCCCCTCCTGGGGTTCAGTCTCCTCCTCAGGAGTCTCGTCCTCATAGAACCCTGCAAAAGTTTCAAACACAAGCAGTGAGCACGAAGGCTCAGCAAGACTGACCCGTCTCTCCTAAACATGAAACTTCTACATGGAGGGTGATAGGTTACATGAGGTAAAATAAGCTGCAAGGACTCACCTAATTAGTGGGACCTTACTTTTAAGTTTTAGCAGTAGGTTATGGAGAACCTTACGCTAAGGCACATGAGAGAGCCGCAATCAAACAAGAAACGCATTTCTCTCATGTACTTTGCTCAAAATTAAAAAGAACTTTAGTTAGCTCTAACTACAACAAATCATTAACAGTCAAAGTTCATCTTTTAATCAGCAACATTTTAACATGTATCTAGCCTGTTCTTTCTATGTCACGGTACAGTGAACAAGTGGTACTCACTGACCGCGAAGGACGGCGATTATAATCGATTTACACCTGCAGGGTTACCCGAATAACCCGTCACGTACACCCGTACTCGATGTTGTCTACAACAACCATCACGAATGTCGTACGCAACCACCTTTCACCCGTTAGCCAAATATTGAACCGGTCCTATCGTCCCGAGCAAGAGGTCTCTGCACGCGCATCTCAATGCCGCCAGCCGATTTACACCTCAAGCTCTCAACCTACCCTCTGAACGACAGGCAATGCCTCAATACCCAGCTACCCGAGTTACATCAGTTTCCAGGTTCCCATATAGCCGGTAGGTCTTTGGTACTGTTCTAGCTTATCCAACAGGCCCGCACACGGCTCGGTCCTCAATCGACACAAGCGGAGCTATAGCACACAGGCCCCAAAGTCCTGCTGCCCTTACTCTCCGCTCGGTCTCATTTTTCTTGCCATGTGTTTCATTTGTTATTTTTACCTGAGCGATGTGCCTCTAGCCTATTCTCGCGAGTAGTTCAAACTACTCGACTTGTACCGAATCCTACTCTATCTTTAGCATTGCAGTGGCTAATGAGGTTTTCAATCTTAATTCCAACCCATGGTTTTCTTGGCTATGCATTTGGGTTTCAAACAAGACTCTAATGCAAGAAATAAGTAAGGCTCAAAGAAAGTACTCAAAACAATAAAAATTTGTAAAGAGGTTAATACAAACCGGAGCTTGCCTTGCTGCTCTTGGTCGTAGGCTAGCTGCTCCTCTGAAGTAACAAAGTCTAAGACTTCGGGTTACTCCTCGACCTTAGCAACTACATGAGATACAAGTACATGTATTAATTTAAATGCATTTGATTGAAATTTAAACTTGTGAAGTTTATAAGTCTTACTAGATAGACCCAATGACTCTAAATTTTTACTGTGGTGTGTATACAACCTAAACCGAGACTTGGTCAAGTTTTACCTGCAGCAAAGCTCATTTAAACCCTCCACAAATAATTATGTACTTGACCTTAATTGGAGCATTTAGAGTGTTCTAGGGATTTTCATGGAGCAGGCTATAACTTTCTGAAAACTAGATTTTCAGAGGGTTTTATGGAGTTGGTCTCACTTAATTTGAAGGTTTCTAGCTAGAGATATGAGCTAAACAATTTCAGAGAAATTCTGAAAATGTTTCTGAATAATTTCTATTTTCTCTGGAACAGTTTTATAATCACACCATTAGGTGGATCAAATGAGTTCAAATGGGTCCGAAATTTTTATGGTAGCTCAGGGATATTTTGGTGAACATCCCAGAAAAATTTCAGAATATTCCTCCAAAGGATTCTCCAGTTAAAATTCTAAACAATTTAACCTTTGAAGAATTAATTCTGGAGAAATAAGGACTTTCATGAAGTGAAACTTGATTTGCTGGAAAGTACTCAGAGAGATGAATCTAACAAAATTTGGTTCACTTGATTTGGAGTTTCCTAGCCAAAGTTACGAGGATCTGAAGTTTGAATGAAATCTGAAAATCGGGAAAAGATCAAATCTGCCGGTGGGACCACGGTTACACGTGTTGGGCGCTGAGGTGATGGAACACCGGGTTCCACAGAATTTTTGCGCGCCAGCACACCGGATCCGAGCCGCAGACTGATCCCAGATTTAAAATCCGAGCCGCTGACACGTGGGCCACCCCGCTTCTTCTACCTCCCGACGCTCCCTAGCGCGCGCCGCCTCCCCTCGCTGGAGCAGAACCGCAGCTCACCGGATTGCCGCTGCCAGCCACCGCACGGTGTGAGACTCGCTGCCAGGGGGTTATCGACGTCGAGGAATACGTCTGTGGGGTCAGTTCGAGCTGGTGGTGACCGGAAATACCCCGGCGACGTGTGGCGGCCTCGGTTGAGGTTCGGTGCCGTCGGCCGTGGGTTCTAACCCGCCAAGACCTCGATAAAACGGCTCTACAGCATCAGTACACCTCTAGGAAGCTCGACAAAGCCTCAAAAGTGTTCAAAACTGGCGGTAAGTTGGTCGGCACCGTGCGACCGATCGTGCCCGCCATGAACGCCTTTGATCGAGCTCAAAATCCATCACTCCTAGCTGGTTTCATGCAACGGATGCTAAAAGGAAAATGATCGCTGGCTAGTCCAGCATCTATGTGCAAGATTTGATAACCTAAGAAGGATCAGAGAGCGGAAATTCGAAGAAACCGTACCGGAAGCTCGGGTTGAGGCCGCCGAAGCAAAATCTGGAAATTCTCGGTGGATGCTTCACGGTTTGCTTTAAGAATCGGAGGAGAGCAGCACCAACCTAGCGCACTCCCGTGGCCTGGATTGCTTGACCGTGAGAACCCCTGTGGAGGGCTGTCCACGATCACCCGATCGTCGACCGAAGCTTGATCGCCGCTGTGGCGGTCGTTTTCGGGCAAAGAAGGCCGGAACTCGCTTGTTTCCGGGTCGGGAAGGTGGGTGCGGAGCTCAGGGCAGGGTGTAGCAGCTCGGGGAGGAGAGGGTGTGAGTGTTTCACTGTTCTCCCGATCAGTCCGAGTGGCAGAGGAAAGAACTTCGGCTCAGTGTTCTTGCGAGGGGGAAAAACGGGTGAGGGGACCTCGGCAGAGGCAAGGAGCGCATTTAGAAGGCTCAGCACCGACCTGGCTCGCGTGTGGGCGAGCAGCTGGTGGCGCGGCGCCCCCCCCCCCCTCAGTGGCGCCCTCTGCTGAAGCCCGAAGACCCGAGTGAGGGGATTTCAGTCGGTTGAATCTCTTCAGTGGCTGACATGTGGGTCCCACTTCCTTTTTAACCTCTGAACTTAACTCTCTATTACTGTTGTAAACAGTAATCCCCACAATGCCTAGGGTGATTTGAATTATCTACCCCTGAGCCATTTGAATTGGTTAGAATTCAAATTGGGTTTGGTTTGACTAATTTTTTAACACATATTCAGTTTGTAATTCAAATAAAGTTTGAATTTGCTAAACTTAGCTCATGTCAAGTTCAACTCCAAATGGAGTGAAAATTGGTGTGTGAGCTCACAAAAATGTGCTGAGTAAGAATATGCCTCCCACTTTTTAATTCATGAGATGAAAACAGTTTGAATTTGAATTTGAGTTCAAACCACCCTCTTTCTAGCCATACCCAAAAGGACCTCACAAAGGTTTTGAATTTGGGTGCAACTTGGCATGGACATTTCTAGCAAGGTGTAGGAGTTTTTCAGATGTCCAGCCCCTATATGATGCATGTGGGAAATGCCACTTTTACATTGTGTGAGTTTGTTCTCTAATGATCATGTTGATGGTGGTTACTTGCTCTTCAAATATGTTCATCAACTTTCTTCAAATGAAGTGTGTATGGTGTGATGAGCACCTTGAGTATGTGCTAAAAACTTAGGCCCTTACATTCCTCCCCCATTAAAAGAATCTTGTCCCGAGATTATAAGGTAAGAATGAGAGGGAGGGCAGTGGAAAAATTACCGTATATGCCACGTGAAAAAGTCAGGATAGTTAGCGCGAAAAAATCATTCGCTCTCCCATGTCGCTTCGTCCATGGAGTGATTACTCCATATAACTTTGTAAAACCACAACGTACGGTTGTGTGTGGTTCGGGCCTTTTCATCAATAATCTGAACCGGTTCCTCCCGATACGTGAGATCCGGTTTCAGTTCTTCTATGTACTCCAGCTGAATGGTAGTTGATAGCTTAAGACACTTCCTCAGCTGGGAAATGTGAAAGACGTCGTGCACACCAGAAAGTACTTCTGGTAATTTCAGCCGGTATGCTACTGATCCACATCTTTCGGTAATCTAAAATGGACCGATGAATCGGGGTGCCAACTTTTCTCTCACCCCGAATCTGTTCACACCCTTCATTAGAGACACACGTAGGTATACGTGATCCCCGATCTCGAATTGTAGTGGGCGTCTTCTCCGGTCCGCATATTGCTTCTGTCAGATTGAACGGCTTTTAGGTTCGCTTGAATCAGCCGAACCTTTTCCTCCAGGTTGTTGACAAGATCAATCCCGAAGGTGACCAGACTCACACTAATTTAGTGGTGTGCGGCATTTTCTCCCGTATAGCACCTCGTAAGGCGCCATCTTGATACTGGCTTGGTACCCATTGTTGTACGAGAACTCGGCTAACGGCAAGTGATCATTCCAATTCTTGCTGTGGTTGATAGCGCATCCGTCTGCGGGTGGTATGCTGAACTATGGATCAACTTCGTCCCCAATGCAGCGTGTAGCTGCTCCCAAAACCGGAACACAAATAAAGTGCCCCGATCCGATATGATAGTACGGGGTACGCCTTACAAGCATAGGATCCGTGAGATGTACAGTTCAATGTACTTCTTGGCGTTGTAGTTGGTGTTGACCGGGATGAAATGGGAAACTTTGGTGAGCCTGTCGACGATCACCCACACAGAATCATGCTTCTGAAAAGTGGTGGGTAAACCGACGATAAAGTCCGTGCCCACATCATCCCATTTCTAGGCAGGAACGCCCAGTGGTTGTAGCAGCCCCGGTTTCCGCATATGATCTGCCTTCAACCTTCGACATGTATCACACTCGGACACGTACTTGGCGATCTCCCGCTTCATCCGTGTCCACCAAAACTTGCTTCTGAGTTCTTGATACATTTTGTTGCTTCCGGGGTGAATAGAAAACTTTGATAAGTGAGTCTCATCAAAGATTTTCTTCCGTAATTCCGGGTTACGGGGTACGACGATCCAGTCCTTGAACCATAGGACGTCGTCTCCGTCTTTCTGGAAACATTTCAGCTCTCCACTGTCTATACGTCTCCGCAAATGCGACATGCCCTTGTCATGTTTCTGAGCAGCCGCAATCTATTCACAGATGGTGGGGATCAAAGCTAACTTATAGAGAGCTCCATGTGGAATCACATGCAGTGGTGGTTCACTCTCTTCCAACGGTGTGATTGTCAGATTGTTGACGTGTGACTTGCGGCTCAGCGCATCCGCCACTACGTTTGTCTTGCCGGGGTGATAATGGATCTCTATTTCGTAATCCTTTATCAACTCTAACCATCTTCGCTGCCTCATGTTCAGCTCCTTCTGAGTGAATATGTACTTGAGGCTCTTGTGGTCGGTATACAAATGTACGAGGTTACCGAGTAGGTAGTGCCTCTACATTTTGAGTGCGAGTACCACGACAGCGAGCTCCAAGTCGTGAGTTGGATAATTCTGCTCATGCTTTCTAAGCTGCCATTACCCATACGCGACCACCCTTCGGTCTTGCATCAGCACACATCCGAGCCCAATGCCGGATGCATCGCAGTACACATCGAACGGTTTTGTTGTGTCTGGCTGCGCCAAAACCGGTGTTGATGTTAAGTGCTTCACTAAAGCCTTGAATGCTGCTTCACATGCTGGACTCCAAACATATTTAGTAGCCTTCTTCAGCAGTTCCGTCATAGGCTTGGCAATCTTCGAGAAGTTCGGTATGAACCTCCGATAATATCCCGCGAGTCCGAGGAAACTCTGTACCTCGTGAACAGTTCTCGGGGATTTCAAATTCAGCACTTGTGTGATTTTACTCGGGTCTACAGCGATGCCCTCCGCTGAGATGATATGCCCGAGAAAAGGCACTTGCGATATCCAGAACTCGTATTTGCTGAATTTCGCGTATAGCTTGTGATCCCGCAGCCGTTGCAAGACTATACGTAGATGTTTCTTGTGATCTTCCTCTGACTTGGAATATACCAATATGTCATCGATGAAAACCACGACAAACTTGTCCAGCTCCGGCATGAATACCGAGTTCATCAAATACATGAAGTGAGCTAGAGCGTTGGTGAGGCCGAAGGACATGACCAGGTACTCATAAAGTCCGTACCTTGTCGAGAGAGCCGTCTTCAGAATATCCTCAGCCCGTATCTTAATCTAATGGTACCCGGATCTTAAGTCCATCTTGGAGAAGATCTTTGCTTTGACTAACTGATCAAACAACATGTCGATCCGTGGTAACGGGTACTTGTTCTTGATGGTTACGGCGTTTAATGGATGATAGTCTACGCAAAGCCGCAACGTCTCATCCTTCTTCTTCACAAATAATGCAGAACAACCCCATGGTGAGGAGCTCGGCCTAATAAAATCCTTCTCCAGCAGGTCCGTTAGCTGGGTCTTCAGTTCAGCCAACTCCTTGGGCGCCATTTTGTACGGCCTTTGGCATATTGGCATGGTTCCCGGTGCAAGTTCAATCTTGAACTCCACCTCTCTATCGGGCGGCATCCCCGGTAAATCATCCGGGAACACGTCAGGGAACTCTCAGACCACTGGAATATCTTCAAATCTGATAGTTGTGGATTGATAGACACTTGGAAGTTTTATTTCTGGACTGTCCAGAAATAAGGAGTGAGATCCGTGCACTTCTGAGTTCAAGTGCACGATTCGAAGGACGGTGTCTAAAATAGCGTCATGGCGGGTTAACCACGACATCCCTAGGATGACATCGACCTTCTGTCTCTCTAAGATTATGAGAGACGTAGGGTGCACTCTACCCGCTAAGCATAATGGTGCTTTGGAAGCCATTACGCTTGCTGAAATCCTCCCACCCTGTGAACAAATCAAATATTGACTATCGGTGGGTAGTATTTGCAAGCTGTGTTTAGCAATGAAAGCTTGACTAATAAAATTATGTGTGGCGCCTAAATCAAACAACACTATGACGGGATGCCGATGGAGTTGGAACATATCCGCAAGGATTGGCTCACCCTCCGGCACGTCCTCTATGGCAAGTTGGTGGACGGTGCCGGGTCTAGGGTTTGCCCGCCGCGCATTAGTAGGGTTGTGGGGCTGATTCCTCCCCGGAAGTTGCGGTGCAACTCCGCCGCCTTGTCTCTCTGGACAACTGCTGGCGAAGTGTACTGGACAACCACATTTGTAGCATGTGGCCGCTGCTTGCCCGGTGCTTGGAGGACGAAAGCCCGGCATGCGCTGCTGAGGTGCATACGCACGCGGCATCGCCTGCTGCTGCTGTTGTTGCTGCGGAGGTGGTACTGGCAGTGCCGGCCTGAACGCCGGTGAAGAATATGGCTGACTGCGGAATGGCATCGGCCTCTGTGGTGGCTGCCAGCGTGGACCAGATGGTGGGCGATTCACCGTCCGGTATTTTTGAGAAGGACCACCTTCTTCTCCGCTGCTTTGCGGCGCGTTTCGCTTCCTCTCCGCCGCCGCTAACTCCTTGCCGGAGTCCTCCTGAATAATCGCAGCATCAATTATGTCATTGAGGCTGCCGCGATTGAACATCGCCAGCTTGTCCTTCAGGAGCGGGTTAAGCCCCTGGTAGAAGTGGTCCCGCCGCTTCTCGTCAGTATCGGCGTGATACGACGCGTAGAGCGCGAGATCGTTGAACGTTCTGGAGTATTCCAGCGCGTTCCGGCTCCCTTGCTGCAGGTGTAGGAACTCCTGCGTCTTCCTCTTCATGAGACCTGGCGGTATATGATAGGCCCTGAAGGCCGTCCTGAATTCCATCCTGGTCATAACTCGGTCGGTAGACTGTGAAGCACAGTAGTTCGCCCACCACGCGCTCGCGGATCCCTGGAGCTGTTGGACCGCGAACTGAGTCTTGCGCTGCTCACTCACTTGGAGCAGCCCGAACTTCATCTCCATCGTGCGGAGCCAGTTGTCCGCATCGAGGGGTTCATCCGCCCTTGAGAATACCGGGGGATGAGTTGCTAGAAAGTCGGAGTAGGAGCTCTATTGACGCTCCTCACGATCCTGACGCCTCTCTGGTCGAGACGTATTTGCGATGAGAGTTTGCAGCAACTCCGTGTGCTGCTGATGAGAACCCGCCATTGCCGCAACGATATCGGCCGATGTAACCGTTGGCGGTGGCGGTGTTTGCTGTTGTTGTTGCTGCTGTTGCTGTTGCTGTCCCAAGAAGTCCTCGGAAGGCTGTTGGGAGGTTTCTCCCCCTTGACTAGACCCCTCAACGTCTGGGTTGGCACGAATACGAGTCATTCTGAAATTCAAAACAGCAGCGATCAGCACATGTCATACTTAAAAATTCCATATGAAACAGTAGGTATTTGAAGTGACGCATGAATAATTTACACAACATTCACATATATTGATAAAGCATAAACTTTATACAAGATACATTATTCTCGGGTCTTCGAGAAGTCGTGCTCATGTCGTCACTACCTATACATACGCTATTGCCTACACGACATGTCACTGGTTACAAAAGTTTGGGTTACACTTCTCTGGTTGCCCTACTTGGCAACGGTAACTTCCTATTCGGAGTAGAACTCGACCTTCTGTGGGTCGTCCTCCTCCGGTACCTCTGCTGGTGGCTCTGGATCTACAACCTCTTCTCCCATCTCGGGCTCTCCCATTGCCGGAAGACCCAAGACCACCGGGATGCCCAATATCGGAGGTACGAGGTCCTGCAATGCGTGCACCTCGTCCGTGGCTTGGTTTAGCCCTCTTCCCAGCCTTGCCCTTCCTCAATAGCGTCGTCCCGCTCTTGAGTAATGACCTCGTTCTGCTGGGTTAGAGCCTGCACCTGTTCTTGCAACGCTGCGATGTCAACACGGCTTTTCTTCCTTGCCTTTTTCAAACGATGCAACTGATTATGCTGTTCGTTCAGTCGCTTAATCGTCGGAAGGAGCACATTGCGGAGTGCGCTGTGAGCACTCTCGAAATGGTCTCCACGGCTTGTGCTCTCCTTGAGCTTTGCGGCGAGACACTCCATATGAACAGTTTGGCTGTCCATCACGGCCTTTCCCGCCCTCAATTGGAGACTGAGGTTTGCCTCCGCGGGACTGTATCTTGGGCAACCCGGATCGGTTGCCTCCATGTACCTTTGCCCCCACACATGATCAGCCCATCCCTCCACCGGAACAAGCGCGTATAGAGTGCTCTCCATAGCCCTCACGTGTCGTTAGCAGAAACGCGACATGGCGTCGCGGGCTGCCACTTGCCACATTCCCTCCGGCTGTCTGCCTTTCACCGTAACGGTGAACGGCGCTCAACCGGGTGGCATAGGCCCTGCAGAAACTTCGACATGGAGCGTCCAGGTCTTGTTCCCCTCCTCGCCTTCTTCCTTGGTGAAGTACTGTGGCATCTGGTTGTACCCGAAATATTGAAACATCTGCCTCAATGCTTCCGGATAGCCGTTGCTGTGAGAACAGTGGGACATCACCCACCCGTTCTTCAACTGTCTATCCGCTGTCATCTGTAAAAATATATTTGAGAAATGTCAAATATTTATTTGAACAGTAAACTATTGAGTCCTAACATAAAACATGTCATTGAACTCATAAAACTTGGAAATATAGTTCAAATTTAAACAAATTTGACTATTGATCTACTGTCCAAGATGACAACCCTAACCAGTTTCCATTTCAACCTGATTTATACCATGCTAAAGGCAAAACCAATTCTGGAGCTCCACATCAAAGTTAAAGCTAACTTCAATAGCTTTCCAGAAAGTATTTGCTTGACCTAAGATCTGTTCTGGTTCAAAAGTTATGAGATGTCAAAGTTAACAGAATTTCTGGAGAAAATTGGACAGTACCTCCCTGATTTAGGTACTGATTTGATCCAAGAATTTCAGTTCATTCTGCTCCCAATCTGACAAAACTTTCTTTTACAAAGTTGTAACCCATCTCATGAACTTTTCAGAACTAACTCATTTTCTATTTTTGGATTTTTATGCAGGAAGTTATGCTCAATTTACAGGGAGTTACAAAGAGTATTTGCTCTGCTCTGTCTTCTGGACAGTTTCAACTCTACTGCATCTTTCGATTGGTTAAGGGATGAAACACCACTAGACCTTAACAGAAAAGTTGTAAAGCTCTTCCAAAGCTTTCCAGAAATGTATCATATGACCCGAACCTCGAAATAACTCAATCTCTAACCTCTGATTAACTTCAGCCTTAATTTAGCTGAAAATAGGGGACTCCGTCCTTAGTATCCTATAAGTTGAAAACTTATTAAATTTAAATACCCTGATTAAGGGAAGGAGTTACATCAAGTTTTAGTGCTCTGGATTAAAACTTTCAAATTTTACAATGGCGTTGTTCATTTAGTGGAGTGTGACGTCGATGCGTCACCAGAGCATGTCGGTACTACGTCCTCACAAAGAAAAACCTATACCGGACTTAGCCGGCTTCGTTAGTTCAGTGGCACTAAACATCTCTCGCACATGGATGCTACACATCTACCGTTTCATGGTTCGACTACCTGTAGATAACTCACACAATCGTCAGACTCGGCTGCAGACCGAGCCCGGTATCTGTACAGTTCGTACACCCGGCCGCCATCACTCGCCCGGATGTTCTCAAGCCAAACACGCCTTAAGCTACGTGTTCATGTTACTGACCACGTGACGGGGTCTCCCAAATTGCACCACGCACGCCAGGGACAGACGTTGCTCGAATACCCCAAACGACATGAAGAGTCGTAGAGGATATTAAAGCGGGTCGGGTTACCTGCCACCCGTGGGGCTCCACCCTTCAGCTTGTGCGCTACTGGTGGACAGCGCTTACGTGCACTCCCCCAAGACATAAAGCGTACCGAGATGCACGATTTTCCGACATAAGCAAATAAGTTAGTATGTCACTTTCTATACACTAATAACATCCTTATGTGGGCTACTAACTCGTTCCTCACTGGATTTTTGAAAAAGATGACCTTTGTAGTGCGTTAAAACTCAAGTGAGCTCTGATACCAACGCTGACACGACCCCACGGTCTTGTTGAGCCAGGATCACGCTGAGGGGTGCTGCGTTGCACAACGCCGGATAACACACATCAAAGGTACAAAGCAGAAGCAAAGTTTTATTACATAAACCAGCGTATGAACATCTTACAACAAAATATGTTTAGTCTACTCTCACGGGCGTAGATTACGCATCGAGTTCACATTCAGCCCGTGAACGTGTCCCCGCTAGCACGCACACATACTAACACGGCGGCGTGCACGACCCCCACTCGACGGGGTTCCCGGGTTCCGTCTCCTACTCGGAAGTTCCTTCCTCATAGAACCCTGCAAAAGGTTCAAACACAAGCAGTGAGCACGAAGGCTCAACAAGACTGACCCGTCTCTCCTAAACATGAAACTTCCACATGGAGGGTGATAGGTTACATGAGGAAAAATAAGTTGCAAGGACTCGCCTAATTAGTGGGACCTTACTTTCAAGTTTTAGCAGTAGGTTGTGGAGAACCTTACGCTAAGGCACATCAGAGAGCCGCAATCAAACAAGAAACGCATTTCTCTCATGTACTTTGCCCAAAGTTGAAAAGAACTTTAGTTAGCTCTAACTACAACAAATCATTAACAGTCAAAGTTCATCTTTCAATCAGCAATATTTTAACATGTATCTAGCCTGTTCTTTCTACATCACGGTACAGTGAACAAGTGGTACTCACTGATTGCGAGGGACGGCGATTATAATCGATTTAGACCTGCAGGGTTACCCGAATAACCCGTCACGTACGCCCGTACTCGATGTTGCCTACAGCAACCATCACGGACGTCGTACGTAACCACCTTTCACCCGTTAGCCAAATATTGAACCGGTCCTATCGTCCCGAGCAAGAGGTCTCTACACGCGCATCTCAGTGCCGCCAGCCGATTTACACATCAAGCTCTCAACCTACCCTCTGAACTACAGGCAATGCCTCAATACCCAGCTACCCGAGTTATATCGGTTTCTCGGTTCCCATATAGCCGGTAGGTCTTCGGTACTGTTCAAGCTTGTCCAACAGGCCCGCACACGGCTCGGTCCTCAATCGACACAAGCAGAGCTATAGCACACAGGCCCCAAAGTCCTGTTGCTCTTACTCTCCACTTGGTCTTATTTTTCTTGCCATGTGTTTCATTTGCTATTTTTACCCGAGCGATGTGCCTCTAGCCTATTCTCACGAGTAGTTCCAACTACTCGACTTGTACCGAATCCTACTCTATCTTTAACATTGCAGTGGCTAACGAGGTTTTCAATCTTAATTCCAACCCATGATTTTCTTGGCTATGCATTTGGGTTTCAAACAAGACTCTAATACAAGAAATAAGTGAGGCTCAAAGAAAGTGCTCAAAACAATAAAAATTTGTAAAGAGGTTAATGCAAACCGGAGTTTGCCTTGCTGCTCTTTGTTGTAGGCTATCTGCTCCTCCGGAGTAACGAAGTCTAAGACTTCGGGTTCCTCCTCGACCTTAGCAACTACATGAGATACAAGTACATATATCAATTTAAATGCATTTCATTAAAATTTAAACTTGTGAAGTTTATAAGTCTTACTAGATAGACTCAATGACTCTGAAATTTTTACTGTGGTGTGGATACAACCTAAACCGAGACTTGGTCAAGTTTTAGCTGCAGCAAAGCTCATTTGAGCCCTCCACAAATAATTATGTACTTGACCTTAATTGGAGCCTTTAGGGTGTTCTAGAGATTTTCATAGAGCAAACTATGACTTTCTGAAAACTAGATTTTCAGAGGGTTCTTATGGAGTTAGTCTCACTTAATTTGAAGGTTTCTAGCTAGAGATATGAGCCAAAAAATTTCAGAGAAATTCTGAAAATGTTTCCGAACATTTTCTATTTTCTCTGGAACAGTTTTATTAATCACACCATTAGGTGGATGAAATGAGATCAAATGGATCTGAATTTTTTATGGTAGCTCAGAGATATTTTGGTGAACATCCCAGCAAAATTTCAGAATTTTCCTCCAAATGATTCTCCAGTTAAAATTCTAAACAGTTTAAATTTTGAAGAAGTAATTCTGGAGAAATAAAGATTTTCATGAAGTGAAACTTGATTTGCTGGAAAGTACTCAGAGAGCTGAATCCAAAAAAAATTGGTTCACTTGATTTAGAGTTTCCTAGCCAAAGTTATGAGAATTTGAAGTTTGAATGAAATCTGAAAATCAGGAAAAGTTCAAATCTGGCGGTGGGACCACGGTTACACGTGTTGGGCGCTGAGGCGATGTCACACCGGGGTCCACGAAATTTTTGCGCGACAGCACACCGGATCCGAGCCGCAGACTGATCTCAGATTTAAAATCCGAGCCGCTGACACGTGGGCAACCCGGCTTCTTCTACCTCACGACGCTCCCTCGCGCACGCGCCACCTCCCCTCACCGGAGCAGAACCACAGCTCGCCGGATTGCCGCTGCCGGACACCGCACGGTCTGAGACTCGCCGCCAGGGGGTTATCGACATTGAGGAATACGTCTGTGGGGTCAGTTCGAGCTGGTGGTGACCGGAAATACCCCGGCGACGTGTGGCGGCCTCGGTTGAGGTTCGGCGCCGTCGGCCGTGGGTTCTAACCCGCCAAGAGCTTGAACAAACGGCTCTACAGCATCAGTACACCTATAGGAAGCTCGACAAAGCCTCAAAGGTGTTCAAAGCTGGCGGAAAGTTGGTCGGCACCGTGCGACCGATCGTGCCCGCCATGAACGCCTTTGATCGAGCTCAAAATCCATCACTCCTAGCCGGTTTTCATGCAACGGATGCTAAAAGGAAAATGATCGCTGGCTAGTCCAGCATCTATGTGCAAGATTTGATAACCTAAGAAGGATCAGAGAGCGGAAATTCGAAGAAACTGTACCGGAAGCTCGGGTTGAGGCCGCCGGAGCAAAATCTGAAAATTCTCGGTGGATGCTTCACGGTTTGCTTCAAGAATCGGAGGAGAGAAGCACCAACCTAGCGCGCTCCCGTGGCCTGGATTGCTTGACTGTGAGAACCCCTGTGTGGGGGGGGGGGGTTTCCAATCACCCGATCGTCGGCCGAAGTTTGATCGCCGCTGTGGCAGTCGTATTCGGGCAAAGAAGGCCGGAACTCGCTTGTTTCCGGGTCGGGAAGGTGGGTGCGGAGCTCAGGGAAGGGTGTAGCAGCTCGGGGAGGAGAGGGTGTGAGTGTTTCACCGTTCTCCCGATCAGTCCGAGCGGCGGAGGAAAGAACTTCGGCTCAGTGTTCTTGCAAGGGGGAAAAAATGGGTGAGGGGACCTCGGCAGAGGCAAGGAGCGCCTTCAGAAGGCTCAGCACCGACCTGGCTCGCGCGTGGGCGAGCAGCTGGTGGCGCGGCGCCCCCCCCCCCCCCTCGGTGGCGCCCTCTGCTGAAGCCTGAAGACCCGAGTGAGGGAATTTCAGTCGGTTGAATCTCTTCAGTGGCTGACATGTGGGTCCCACTTTCATTTTAACATCTGAACTTAACTCTCTATTACTGTTGTAAACAGTAATCCCCACAATGCCCACGGTGATTTGAATTATCTACTCCTGAGCCATTTGAATTGGTTAAAATTCAAATTGGGTTTGGTTTGACTAAATTTTCAACACATATTCAGTTTGTAATTCAAATAAAGTTTGAATTTGCTAAACTTAGCTCATGTCAAGATCAACTCCAAATAGAGTGAAAATTGGTGTGTGAGCTCACAAAAATATGCTGAGTAAGAATATGCCTCCTACTTTTGAATTCATGGGATGAAAACAGTTTGAATTTGAAAATGTACCAAGATTTGAAAAAGAAATTTTGGTGGACACGGATGAAGCAGGAAGTGGCGTAGTACGTATCCGAATGTGATATGTGTAGGCGAGTGAAAGCTGATCATATGAAGAAATCAGGGCTGCTGCAACCCCTGAAAATTCTGACATGGAAATGGAAAGATTTGAGCATGGATTTCATTGTGGGATTGACCCTGACTTCCAACAAGCATGACTCCATTTGGGTAATCGTTGATCGGTTAACCAAGACGGCTCACTTTATCCCGGTGCATATACGTTACAATGCCGGCAAATATGCGGAGCTGTACATAGCAAAGATTCTATGCTTATAAGGTGTACCCAAGACCATAGTCTCAGATCAAGGTGCATTATTTGTATCTTGCTTTTGGGAGCAGTTGCACGCTGCTTTGGGTACTAAGCTGATTAGAAGCTCCGCCTATCACCCTCAGACAGATGGGCAAACAGAGAGGGTGAACCAAGTACTAGAAGACATGTTGAGAGCATATGCCATCCACCACGGTAGGAACTGGGATGATCACCTACAGTTGGCGGAATTCTCATACAATAACGGCTATCAGGCGAGTATCAAGATGGCATCCTACGAAGCTCTCTACGGTCGCAAGTGCCGCACCCCATTAAACTGGTGCGAGTCTGGTGAATGGGTCACACTCGGGGTTGATGTGGTGAACGACGCCGAATAGCGCGTTCGGATGATCCAAGCCAACTTGAAGGCCGCTCAATCCTGGTAGAAAAGCTACGCTGATAAGAGGCGTAGACCGCTGCACTTTGACGTCGGGGAACACGTGTACCTCCGTGTGTCTCCGATGAAAGGCGTGCACCGGTTCGGCGTGAAGGGGAAACTCGCTCCCTGTTTCATTGGACCCTATGCTATCACCGAGAAGTGTGGACCAGCAGCGTATAGACTGGAGCTACCAGCATCTCTAGTTGGTGTTCACGATGTTTTCCATGTTTCACAACTGCGAAAATGTCTGAAGCATACAACCGCTGTTCCTACCGAAGATATCGGTGAGCTGCAACCGGATTTGACATATGATGAATATCCGGTGGCAATTATTGATGAGAAAGCCCAGACCACGCGTAGCCGAACGTTGTGCTTCTACAAGATCCTCTGGAGCAACCACACCGTCGAAGAAGCGATGTGGGAGAGCGAGGAATTCCTTCGCTCAAATTACCCGGAGTTCATGGCGTCTCAGCACGGGTGAGTTCCTATTACATCGCTGTCTCTTCTTTTGTAATCTCGTGAAGAGATTCTTTTAAGGGGGGAGGGATGTAAAATCCTAAGAAAAGGGACTTGCAAAAATTTTTTTCATCACCTCACAACACCACAGCTTTTGTTGTGGATAATTTGTGAAGACTTGTGAAGAGCAAGTAACCTACATCAAAAGGGTGATTATAGGGGAAAGCCATAACTTTCACAAAGTAAGATTTCTACACATGAACATGGGAGGTTGAACTCACCCCTAGAACTTGAAAAGTCTTGGGAAGGTTCAGGCCAACTTTCATGCAAATCCAACACTTTTTGAGGCACTTTTGGAGGCATTTGAAAAAGAGGCCAATTTGAAATTAAATTCAAATTGCAACAACTTTCATCACTTAGATTCAAAAGTTGGCTTCATATTCAAACTCAGCACATTTTTCTGAATTAGTCCACCAATTTTCACCCCCCATTGGAATTTATCTTGTCGGGAGCTAAATTTGCAATAATTCAAAACTGAATTTGAATTTCAGTTCAAATGTGAAGCAAATTTAGCCAAACCAAATTCCAATTAAGGGAACCAAATTCAAAATGTAGCTTGGTGCTTAAGTCTATCATTAAATGTTTAGTAGCTAGGATATTTGCAGCAGAAGGGGGAGAAAGAATTAGAGGGGAGAAGAGGACCCACAAGTCAGCCACACAGAGATCAGACCGATTCAGTCACTCAGTCGAACACCTGCGGTCGCCAGTGCATGGGTGAAACCCCGCCCCAACGCGGCCACCGCGACGAGCTGGTGTCGTGCTGGAGGCCTGCGCCGCATTATTACCTGCCCACGAAGTCATCCCTCGCAGCTCACACGCCGACCGGCTGGCTTTCATGCGCTCTCGACCGAAAACGCTCATCTCTCGGCCGCTCTCCTCGGCTCCTCGGTGCGCCGCTGGTCCAGGCGTTCTCGCGACCGAAGATCAACAGCAAAGAGGCGCGCCGGAGACTGCTCGAACTCAGTGAAGATCCTATCCCCTTTCATGCTCTGTAGGGAGAGTATTTCCACGTTTAGTCCTCGTTGTTCAAAAGACCGAGCTAGCAAAGAATCTGAATTCATGGTGATCGGTCCTTCACTGCATAAACCCAGCCAAGCACATGTTCTACACGTTCCCACGGCCACCTAGGATCAAAGACCATCGAAAACCGTCGAGTCTTGGCGCTGTTATTTGAGTTTTTCGAGCAACCACAGTTTTAACCCTAGGTCGACGGTGTGGTCCTAGCTCCGGCCGTTTCCATGGCCAACCGAGCTCATGTTCATGCTCAGCATGCCACAGCGGAGCTGTAGGAGCAAACCGAATAGAAAATAAGGCCCTGAGTAGCCCGGGCGACATCACCGGAGTAGAGAGAGCCACTGTCACCGTCGCGAGCATGGTTCCGACCATCGCCGAGTTTCGGTGAGGGCACCAGTGTGTTCCTCGAGCCAAGTTGGGCCCAGACGGCGAGAACTATCGAAGGTCGTGCAGCAAAATGACCGGCAGCGAGAACTCCGGCGAGGCACCGCCGCGGGAGCCGCGGGATGACGCGAGGTAGACGAAGGGTGGCCGGGTCCACCGGTCAGCCTCTGTTCTCGTGCGGGGATCCAGTTGCAGCTGGGATTTAGTGCGGCAGTGCGGGTAAAACCCTGTGGTCCGCGGTGTGGCCGCATTCTCAGTGGGCCGGTTTAAGGAGTGGGCCCCACCCGCAGAGTTTAAACATTTTGGGAATTTCCAGTTTTAGTACAAACTTCAAATGCACATAACTTTTGCTAGGAAGCTCCAAATTCAGTGAACCGAATTTTGCTGAACTCAAAATTTTGAGTACTTTCCAGCAATACAAATTTCAGCTCATGAAACTTAATAATTTTCTAGAATTAAATCCCTAAAGTTCAAACTGTTGGGAATTTTATCTGGAGAATTACTTCATGAAAAATTATGAAATTTGGCTGAGAGGTTCATTGGAAAATTCTTAAGTCTCAGTAAAATTTTCAGAGTCATCCAAGTTCATTTAGTCCCTCTAATGGTATGATTAAGTGAACTGCCCTGAGAAAATAGAAAATATACAAAAACATTTTTCAGATTTTCTCAAATTTTGTTTGGGGCACAACTTCCAGGACCACCGCGTGGTTCACCCACTCCAGAATCGCATAGGGTGGTGCCGTGCGATTCGGCACCCAACAGCATACACTAAAAGAATTAAAGAACAACATACAAACTTTTATTTAATATAAAACAGCGGAAGTCTTTTTACAAAACTTAATTATACAGCGGAAGTTATATACATAGATACTCTCAAATCCTAACTAAGCAAAAGTGCAGCCGTCCAGCCCGAGGGACGCTACACACTAGTAGCATGGAACCGAAGAATCACGGAGGCGTGCAAGCCTCCAGCTTGGCCGTGTACCCCGACGGGGCATCGCCTCGTCCTCGGAACCTTCTTCATAACTCTCACCTGCACACAGCTCAAAATATTGCAACCGTGAGCATGATGGCTCAACAAGGCTTAACCGACAACACTAGGCATGGAACTCTACATGCAAGGATGTGTAAAATAGGAAGAAGGACTTTGCAATAAAGACACGCCTACATGTTGATCTTTACTTTCAGTTTTATAGTAACAGTTTAATGAGCCTTAGGCAGCTCTCACATCGAAAGTCCACAATCAAACAAGAAATGCTTTCCTCCGATGTGGTGATGACCAAAGTGGAATATAAACTTAATTAGCTCTATAACTACATCATACAAGGTATCAAGACATTAATAATTCAATGCAGCATTTTCAGTTGGCTTATTTCACTTCTTACTACGTCATAGCGCAGTGAACAAGCGGGTACTCAAATAACCGTGAGAGACGGTGATTGCAATCAAGACACACCCGGATAACACGTTGCATACACCATCTTTCAAAAGCGTGATTCCACACCCCTTCCTACTCTGTTGTATGCAACAACCATTCAAAGGCAACCCAAATACCGAACCGGTCCATCCGTAACGGACAGGAGGTCCCCGCGTGGAGCCTGACTGTGCCCACCGGCAGATTTACACCTTGCTACCCTCAACCCACTCCCATTTACGGTTGGGTAAGTCTCGGCACCCAGGTTAACCAATTACATCGGTTTCCTGGTTCCCATATGCCAGTATGCATCCGGTACTGTTCGATATTTGTCCAGCAGGGCCGCACACGGACGGTCCTCAACCGACGCCAACAGGGCTACGCACGTGAGACCTCTGCTCACTACATCATATCCCCCCTGCTGGGTCTCATTTTCACAATTTAAGCTATTTTCTACCTCTTCTCATCCTGTGTGATAAGTACTATCTCGCGAGTAGCTTTCAACCATTCGACTTCTACCGATATCCTAAACATTAGCATGTCATTCTCTACTCGTCGAGTTTGTAAACTAACCAACTCTTTATAGGAGTTAAAAAGGTTATGCAAGTGGGGTTTCAATCACCCTAACTCTAATGCATACATTCCAACCTAGACATAAGTGATACAAATGAAAAACTTTGAAAAGGTACTTAAGTGCAAACCGGGGCTTGCCTGGTTGCGAGTTAGAGAAGAAGTTAGCTTCTAGTGGAAGGACGTCCATGGGCACCGGTGCGTCCTCAACTTCGGTCACTATTATGAAATGTAACAAATTATATGTGTAAGTATTAAGGATTTATAAGAATTGAACTTCTATTCATAGCTACCGCTATTTAGAATCCTTAATTGGCTTTAGGATTTTTACAGTGGATACTAGACTCTTCGAATGATCTGAGCAAAATTTGGAGAATTTTCATTGCACCTTGTGGTCTCCCAAAATTCTCACAAGCACAAGACTTCTCTAAATTTTGAGCCCAATTCAGGAGCTTTGACATAGATAATAGTGGAATATCTGATTAGGGTAAGTCTCCATGGTTCTAACAAAATTTATTTCACCATTTTTGGAGCTACCAACCGAGAGATATGAATTTTTGAAGTTGGACAGGAGTTCTGAAAAAGCTTCTGTTTAAATTGGAATTTTCAAATAAAGGTTGAATTTGGGAAGGCATTTTAGCCTAGCAAATGAACTCCAACCAAGTCCAAATTTTCTGATTTTTGGCATATCTGCTAATTCAAATGTGGAGAACACATTTGTGGAACCAAATTTTCAAATTGAGGAATTTGGAATTTGAAATTGAATTTGAAATTCAGATTAGAGGGCTTCCTCTTTTAATCCCAAACAAATACTAAAACTCCTCCAAATGAGCTGAAATTTGGAAGGGTGAATATTTGGACTATGAATGACACGACCCCACGGTCTTGTCGAGCCAGGATCACGCTGAGGGGTGCTGCGTTGCACAGCACCGTATAACACACGTCAAAGGTACAAAGCGGAAGCAAAATTTTATTACATAAACAAGTTTATGAACATGTTTACAGCAAAATATGTCCAGTCTATACTCACGGGCGTAGACTACGCATCAAGTTCACGTTCAGCCCTTGAACGTGTCCTTACTAGCACACACGCACACTAACTCTGCGGCGTGCACGACTCCCACTCGACGGGGTTCCTCTCGTGAGGTTCCGTCTCCTCTTCGGGAGTCCCTTCCTCATAGAACCCTACAAAAGCTTCAAACACAAGCAGTAAGCACGAAGGCTCAGCAAGTCTGACCCGTCTCACCTAAACATGGAACTTCTACATGAGGGGTGATGGGTACATGAGATAAAATCATTTGCAAAGGACTCGTCTAATTAGTGGAACCTTACTTTCAAGTTTTAGCAACAGGTGGTGGAGAACCTTACGCTAAGGCACATGAGAGAGCCGCAATCAAACAAGAAATGCATTTCTCTCATGTACTTTGCCCAAAGTTGAAAAGAACTTTAGTTAGCTCTAGACTATAGCAAATCATTAACAATCATGTCCATCTTTCAATCAGCAACATTTTAACATGCAACTAGCCTGTTCTTTCTACGTCACGGTACAGTGAACAAGTGGTACTCACTGACTGCGAGGGACGGCGATTATAATCGATTTACACCTGCAGGGTTACCCGAACAACCCGTCACGTAAGCCCGTACTCGATGTTGCCTACAACAACCATCACGGACGACGTACGCAACTACCTTTCACACGTCAGCCAAGTATTGAACCGGTCCTATCGTCCCGAGCAAGAGGTCTCTGCACGCGCATCTCCATGCCACCAGCCGATTTACACCTCGAGCTCTCAACCTACCCTCTGAACGACGGGCAATGCCTCAATACCCAGCTACCCGAGTTACATCGGTTTCCCGGTTCCCATATATCCGGTAGGTCTTCGGTACTGTTCTAGCTTGTTCAACAGGCCCGCACACGGCTCGGTCCTCAATCGACACAAGCGCAGCTACAGCACACAGGCCCCAAAGTCCTGCTGCCCTTACCCTCCGCTTGGTCTCATTTTCTTGCCATGTGTATCATGTGCTATCTCTACCCGAGTCCAGTGCCTCTAGCCTATGCTAGCGAGTAGTTCCAACTACTCGACTTGTACGGAATCCTACTCTATCTTAGCATCGCAGTAGCTAACGGGGTTTGCAATCCTAAACCCAACCCATGGTTTTCTTGGCTATGCAGTTGAGTTTCCAAACAAGACTCTAATGCAAAGAATAAAGTAATCAAGTATATGCTCAAAACAATAAAAACTTGTAAAAGGTTAATGCAAACCGGAGCTTGCCTTGCTGCTCTTGGTCGTAAGGTAGCTGCTCCTCCGGAGTTACGAAGTCTAGGACTTTGGGTTCCTCCTCGACCTTAGCGACTAAATGATAGAAGCAATATATGTATCAATTTAAATGCATTTGTATTGAGTTTGAAGTTGTGAAGTCTATAACCCTTGCTAGACAGATCTAATGACTGTGAAACTTTTACTGTGGCTTGGTTACAACCTAAACAGAGACTTGGTCAAGTTTTAGTTGCAGCAAAGCTCATTTGAGCCCTCCATAATTAATTATGTACTTGAGCTTAATTGGCACTCTTAGGGTGTTCTAGGGATTTTCATGGAACAAACTATGACTTTATGAAAACTAGATTTTCAGAGGGTTCTAATGGAGTTGGTCTCACTTAATTTAGAAGTTCCTAACTAAAGATATGAGCTAAACAATTTCAGAGAAAATTCTGAAAATATTTCTGAACCTTTTCTATTTTCTCTGGAACAGTTTCACTAATCACACTATTAGGTGGATCAAATGAGCTCCAATGGGTCTGAAATTTTTATGGTAGTTCAGGGATATTTTGGTGAACATCCCAGAAAAATTTCAGGATTTTCCTCCACAGGATTCTCCAGCTAAAATTCCAAACATTTTAAAATTTGAGGATTTAATTCTGGAGAATTAAGGAATTTCATGAAGTGAAACTTGATATGCTGGAAAGTACTCAGAGAGATGAATCCAGCAAAATTTGGTTCACTCAATTTGGAGCTTTCTAGCCAAAGTTATGAGGATTTGAAGTTTGAAGGAAATCTGAAAATCGGGGAAAAGTTTAAACTCCGCAGCCTGATCCCGATTCAAAATATCGGCCGCTGACAGCTGGGGTCCACCCCCTTCTTCAACCTCGCGACGCCCGCGCTCCGCCACCGAGGGACCTCGCCGGAGAGCTCGCCGCCGGCTTCTGTACAGCTCCAAACTTCACGATTTTGGCCGCCCCTGCATATTTTCACTCGGGGAACAGGATTTTGGGGTCAGCTGCTCATGACAATGGCCGGTGCATGGTCGACGACGAGCCACCACCTCGCGAAGACTTCGGCCATGTCGGCTGACTACCCTAGCACCTCAACTACTCGAGGAACCGGTCGGGAAGTATCAGTGGACCTCAGGGAAGGTCCACATGAGCTCGAGGCAGCTCGGGAAAGGCCCGAAGTAGGTCCTCACCGTGCGCCCGAGCGCCTCCCGTTTACTCCGCCATTGGTAAACCTCAAATTACGCCGGGTACAGAGGTTCTCCGGCCAAGGGTTGTGAAGGCAACTTGTGCGTTACCGTGTCTAGTTTGTGTGAGAGCGGATTGAGGCCCTCTAATCCTTTCTAGAGCATGAATTCGACAGAATCGCACCCGAGGGTCGTGCTGCACACAGAAAGGGGAAAATTGGAAATTCGCCGCCGGTGAGCAACCACTCGAGCTGTGGCTCGGGGGTGAGCAGCACCGGTCACCAGCGCGTCCAAGGGTGTCTTGGTTCGGGCGTGACAACGCCCTGGCTGGGCTGTCCACGGAAGCCCGAGGTGCGGCGGTTCTAAGTCACCGAATTGATTGTTCGGCACAGCCGATATCAATCGGTTTCGCTGAGTTCTAGCAATGGGGAAGACGGAGGAAGGTCTCTAGTACCTTGCCGTGGCTCTGGAGGGGACGGAGGAAGCTGTGATCGGCGTTCCCCGATTGATCCCGAGCTGCGGAAAACTTCGGCCGGCGCTGAGTTCTTGGGGGAAGAAACGGCGATGCCTTGGCCGAGGAGGGGGGGCAGGCGCCTTAAAGAAGGCTCTGCACCGCCTCACGCCCACGCGTGGGCAAGCAGCTGCTGGCGTGGCGGCTGCCCTCGGTGGCGATCGCAGCGGCGGCTCGGTTAACCGAGTGAGAGAATTTCAGTCGGTTTGAGTTGAAGTGGTGGCTGACATGTGGGTCCCACTTCCAGTTTTAACCTCTGAAATTTACTCCTAATCACTGTTGTAAACAGTGAGCCCCATAGTACCCCTGGTAATTCAAATTATACACCCATGAGCCATTTGAATTGATCAAAGTTCAAATGAGGTTTGGTTTGAATGAATTTCAGCACAAGTTCAGTTTGAAATTCAAACAAAGTTTGAATTTCCCCCACTTAGCTCATGTCAAGATCAACTCCAAATGGAGTAAAAATTGGTGTGTGAGCTCACAAAAATATGCTGAGTAAGAATATGCCTCCCACTTTTAAATTCATGGGATAAAAACAGTTTGAATTTGAATATGGTTTCAAACTACCCTTTTTCTAACTATACCCAAATTGACCTCAAAAAGGTTTGGAATTTGGGTGAAACTTGGCATGGACATCCTTAGCAAAGTGTAGAGTTTTCATATGTCCAGCCCACCTATATCACATGTGGGAAATACCACTTTTGCAATGTGTGAGTTTGTTCTCTAATGAGCATGTTGATGGTGGTTACTTGCTCTTTATTTGTGTTCATCATCTTTCTTCAAATGAGGTGTGTGGTGTGGTGATGAACACTTCAATTATGTGTCAAAAAACTGAGACCCTTACATTCCTCCCCCCTTAAAAGAATCTCGTCCCGAGATTATAAGGTGAAAATGAGAGAGAGGACGGTGGAAAATTACCGGATATGCGACGTGGAAAATTACCGGATTCGCTCTCCCATGTCGCTTCGTCCCTGGAGTGATTACTCCATAGAACCTAGTAGAACCACAACGTACGGTTGCGTGTGGTTCGGACCTTTTCATCGATAATCTGCACCGGTTCCTCCCGATAGGTGAGATCCGGTTGCAGTTCTTCAATACCCTCCAGCTGAACGGTGGTTGATAGCTTGAGACACTTTCTCAGCTGGGAAATGTGAAAGACGTCGTGCACACCGGAAAGTGCTTCTGGTAATTTCAGCCGGTATGCCACTGATCCACATCTTTCGGTAATCTGGAATGGACCGATGAATCGGGGTGCTAACTTTCCTCTCACCCCAAATCTGTTTACGCCCTTTATTGGAGACACCCGTAGGTATACATGATCTCCAACTTCGAATTGTAATGGGCGCCTTCTCCGGTCCGCATACTGTTTCTGACGGGATTGAGCGGCTTTTAGGTTCGCTTGAATTAGTCAAACCTTTTCTTCCGCGTTGTTGACAAGGTCAATTCCGAAGGTAACCCTTTCGCTAGACTCACACCAGTTCAATGGTGTGCGGCACTTCCTAGCGTATAGTGCCTCGTAAGGTGCCATCTTGATGCTGGCTTGGTACCCATTATTGTACGAGAACTCGGCTAACGGCAAGTGATCATCCCAATTCTTGCCGTGGTTGATAGCGCAAGCTCGTAACATGTCTTCTAAGATTTGATTTACCCGCTCCGTTTGCCCATCCGTCTGTGGGTGGTATGCTGAACTACGGATCAGCTTCGTCCCCAAGGCAGCGTGCAGCTGCTCCCAAAAACGGGACACAAATAAAGTGCCCCGGTCCGATATGATGGTACGGGGTACGCCGTATAAGCATAGGATCCGTGAGCTGTACAGTTCAGCGTACTTCTTGGCGTTGTAATTTGTGTTGACCGGGATGAAATGGGCAACTTTGGTGAGCCAATCGACGATCACCCACACAGAATCATGTTTCTACAAGGTGGTGGGTAAACCGACGATGAAATCCATGCTCATGTCCTCCCACTTCTAGGCAGGAATGCCCAGTGGTTGTATCAGTCCCGGTTTCCACATGTGGTCTGCCTTCACCCTTCGACATGTATCACACTCGGACACATATTTTGCAGTCTCTCGCTTCATCCGTGTCCACTAAAACTTGCTTCTGAGTTCTTGATACATTTTATTGCTGCCGGGGTGAATAGAAAACTTTGATAAGTGAGCCTCATCAAAGATTTTCTTCCGTAACTCCGGGTTTCGGGGTACGACGATCCGGTCCTTGAACCATAGGACGCCGTCTCCGTCCTTCCGGAAACATTTCAGCTCCCCACTGTCTACACGTCTCCGTAAATGCGACATGCCCTTGTCATGTTTCTGAGCATCCGCTATCTCTTCACGGATGGTGGGGATCAAAGCTAGGTTGTAAAGAGCTCCGTGTGGAATCACATGTAGTGGTGGTTCGCTCTCTTCCAACGGTGTGATGGTCAGATTGTTGACGTGTGACTTGCGGCTCAGTGCATCTGCCACTACGTTTGCCTTGCCCGGATGATAATGGATCTCTATTTCGTAATTCTTTATCAATTCTAGCCATCTTCGCTGCCTCATGTTCAGCTCCTTCTGAGTGAATATGTACTTGAGCCTTTTGTGGTCGGTATATAAATGTACGAGGTTACCGAGTAGGTAGTGCCTCCACATTTTTAGTGCAAGTACCACGGCAGTGAGCTCCAAGTCGTGAGTTGGATAATTTTGCTCATGATTTCTAAGCTGCCGTGATCCATACGTCACCACTCTTCGGTCTTGCATCCGCACACATCCGAGCCCAATGCCGGATGCATCGCAGTACACATCGAACGGTTTTGTTGTGTCTGGCTGCGCCAAAACCGGTGCTGATGTCAGGTGCTTGACTAAAGCCTTGAATGCTGCTTCACATGTTGGACTCCAAACATATTTGGTAGCCTTCTTCAGCAGCTCTGTCATTGGCTTGGCAATATTTGAGAAGTTCGGAATGAACCTCCGATAATATCCCGCGAGTCCGAGGAAACTCCGTACCTCGTGAACAGTTCTCGGGGATTTCCAATTCAGCACTTGAGTGATCTTGCTGGGGTCCACAGCGATACCCTCCGCTGAGATGATATGCCCGAGAAAAGGCACTTGCGATATCCAAAACTCGCATTTGCTGAATTTTGCGTATAACTTGTGATCCCGCAGCCGTTGTAAGACTATACGCAGATGTTTCTTGTGATCTTCCTCCGACTTGGAATATACCAGGATGTCGTCGATGAAGACCATGACAAACTTGTCCAGCTCCGGCATGAATACCGAGTTCATCAAGTACATGAAGTGAGCTGGAGCATTGGTGAGGCCGAAGGACATGACCAGATACTCATAAAGTCCGTACCTTGTCGAGAAAGCTGTCTTTGGAATGTCCTCCGCCCGGATCTTAAGTCCATCTTGGAAAAGATCTTTGCTTCGACCAACTGATCAAACAACATGTCGATCCGTGGCAACGGGTACTTGTTCTTGATGGTTACGGCATTTAATGGACGATAGTCCACGCAAAGCCGCAACGTCTCATCCTTCTTCTTAACAAATAACGCCAAACAGCCCCATGACGAGGAGCTCGGCCTAATAAAACCCTTCTCCAGGAGGTCCGTGAGCTGAGTCTTCAGTTCAGCCAACTCCTTGGGTGCCATCTTGTACGGCCTTCGGGATATTGGCATGGTTCCCGGTGCAAGTTCAATCTTGAACTCCACCTCTCTATCGAGTGGCATCCCCGGCAAATCATCCGGGAATACGTCAGGGAATTCTCGGACCACTGGAATATCTTCCAATCTGATGGTTGTGTCTTGATAGACACTTGGAAGTTTTATTTCTGGACTGTCCAGAAATAATGAGTGAGAACCGTGCACCTCTGAGTTTAAGTGCACGACTCGAAGTACAGTGTCAAAAACAGCGCCGTGGCAGGTTAACCACGACATCCCTAGGATGACATCGACCTTCTGTCCCTCTAAGATAATGAGAGACGTGGGGTACACTCTACCCGCTAAGCATAATGGTGCTTTGGAGACCATTACGCTTGCTGAAATCTTCCCACCCGGTGAACAAATTAAATATGGACTATCGGTGGGTAGTATTGGCAAACTGTGTTTAGCAATGAAAGCTTGGCTAATAAAATTATGCGTGGCGCCTGAATCAAACAGTACTTTAGCGGGATGCTGGTGGAGTTGGAACATACCCGCAAGGATTGGCTCGCCCTCCGGCACGTCCTCAATGGCAAGTTGGTGGACGGTGCCGGGCCTAGGGTTTGCCCGCCGCGCATTAGTAGGGTTCCGGTGTTGATTCCTCCCCGGAAACTGCGGTGCCACTCCGCCGCCTTGCCTCTCCGAGCAACTGCTCGCGAAGTGTCCTGGTGTAGTGCTCGGGGGACGAAAGCCCGGCATGCGTTGCTGAGGTGCAAACGCACGCGGCATCGCCCGCTGCTGCTGTTGTTGCGGAGGTGGTACTGGCAGTGCCGGCCTGAATGCCGGTGGAGAGTACGGTCGACTGCGGAACGGCATCGACCGCTGTGGTGGCTGCCAGCGTGGACCTGATGGTGGGCGATTCACCATCCAAAACTTCTGAGAAGGACCGCCTCCTTCTCCGCTGCTTTGCGGCGCGCTTCGCTTTCGCTCCGCCACCGCTAACTCCTTGCCGGAGTCCTCCTGAACAATCGCAGCATCAATAATGTCGTTGAGGCTGCCGCGATTGAACATCGCCAACTTGTCCTTCAGGAGCGGGTTAAGCCCCTGGTAGAAGTGGTCCCGCCGCTTCTCATCAGTATCTGTGTGATATGACGCGTAAAGCGCGAGATCGTTGAACACTCTGGAGTATTGCAGCGCGTTCCGGCTCCCTTGCTGCAAGTGCAGGAACTCCTGCGTCTTCCTTTTCATCAAACCTGGCGGTATATGATAGGCCCTGAAGGCCGTCCGGAACTCCGTCCAGGTCATCACTCGGTCGGTGGGCTGTGAAGCACAGAAGTTGGCCCACCATGTGCTCGCGGATCCTTGGAGCTGCTGGACCGCGAACTGAGTCTTGCGCTGCTCGCTTATCTGGAGCAGCACGAACTTCATCTCTATGGCGCGGAGCCAGTTGTCCGTGTCAAGAGGTTCATCCGCCCTTGAGAATACCGGGGGATGAGTAGCCAGGAAGTCGGAGTAGGAGCTCTGTTGGCGCTCCTCACGATCTTGACGTCTCTCTGGGCGAGACGTATTGGCGATAAGCGTTTGCAGCAACTCCGTGTGCTGCTGATGTGAACCCGCCATTGCCGCGACGATGTCGGCCAATGTAACTGTTGGCAGTGGCGGTGGCAGTGTTTGCTGTTGCTGTTGCTGTCCCGAGGAGTCCTCGGGAGGCTGTTGGGAAGTCTCTCCCCCTTGGCTAGTACCCCCAACATCAGGGTTGGCACGAGTACGCGTCATTCTGAAATTCAAAACAGCAGCGATTAGCACATGTCTTACTTAAAATTCCATAAACATGAGTAGGTATTGAAGTGACACATGATTAATTTGCACAACATTCACATATATTGATAAAGCATAAACTTTATACAAGATACATTATTCTCGGATCTCCGAGAAGTCGTGCTCATGTCGTCACTACCTATACATATGCTACTGTCTACACGACATGTCACCGATTACAAAAGTTGGGTTACGCTACCCTAGCTGCCCTACTTGGCAACCGTAACCCCCTACTCGGAGTAGAACTCGACCTCCTGTGGGTCATCCTCCTCCGGTACCTCTGCTGGTGGCTCTGGATCTACCACCTCTTCTCCCATTCCGGGTTCTCCCATTGCTGGAAGACCCAAGACCACCGGTACGCCTAACACCGGGGGTACGAGGTCCTGCAAAGCATGCACCTCGTCCATAGTCTAGTTATAATCTTCTTCCCAGCCTTGCCCTTCCTCAATAGCGTCGTCCCGCTCTTGAGTAAGTTCCTTGTTCTGCTGGGTCAGATTTTGTACCAGTTCTTGTAACGCCGCGATGTCGACACGGCTTTTTCTCTTCGCCTTCTTCAGACGATGCAACTGATTATGCTGTTCATTCAGTCGCTTGATCGTCGGAAGGAGCACATTGCGGAGTGCGCTGTGAGCACTCTCGAAATGATCTCCACGGCTTGTGCTCTCCTTGAGCTTTGTGGCGAGATGCTCCGTATGAACAGCTTGGCTGTCCATCATGGCGTTTCCCGCCCTCATCTGGAGGCTAAGGTTCGCCTCCGCGGGGTTCTACCTTGGGCCACTCGAGTCCGTTGCCTCCAGGTACCTCTCTTCCCACACATACTGAGCCCGTCCCTCCACCGGAATGAGCGTGTATGGAGTGCCCTCCATAGCCTGCACGTGTAGTTGGCAGAAACGTGACATGGTGTCACGGGCTGCCACTTGCCACATCCCTTCCGGTTGTCTTCCTCTCACCGTGACGGTGAACGGCACCCAACCGGGTGGCGTAGGTCCTGCAGGGACTTCGACATGGATCGTCCACGTCTTGTTCCTCTCTTCGCCTTCTTCTTTGGCGAAGTATTGCGGCATCTGATTGTACCCAAAATATTGGAGCATTTGCCACAATGCTTCCGGGTAGCCGCTACGGTGAGAACAGTGGGACATCACCCACCCGTTCTCCAACTTCTTATCTGCTGTCATCTGTAAAAATATATTTGAGAAATGTCAAATATTTATTTAAACAGTAAACCATTGAGTTATAACATAAGACATGTCATTGAACCCGGAAACATAGTTCAAATTTTAAACAAATTTGACTGCTGATCTGCTGTTCCCATGACAGCCCTGACCAGTTTCCATTTCAATCTGATTTAGGCCATGTTGAAGGCAAAACCAATTCTGGAGCTCAACATCAAAGTCAAAGCTAACTTCAATAGCTTTCCAGAAAGTATTTGCTTGGCCTAAGATCTATCCTGGTTCAAAAGTTATGAGATATCAAAGTTAACAGAATTTCTGTAGAAAATTAGACAGCACCACCCTACTTTAGGTACTGATTTAATCCAAGAATTCCAGTTAATTCTTTTCCTAATATGACAAAACTTTCTGTTACAAAGTTGTAACCTATCTCATATGCTTTCCAGAACTACCTCATTTTCTATTTTTGTATTTTTATGCAGAAAGTTATGCTTAATTTACAGAGAGTCTACAGAGAGTCTTTACTCTGTCCTGTTTTCTGGACAGTTTCAACTCTACTGTATTTTTTGAGTGGTTAAGGGGTGAAATATCTCTGGACCTCAACAGAAGAGTTGTAAAGCTCTTCCAAAGCTTTCCAGAAATGTATCATATGAACCCAACCTCGAAAGAACTCAACCTCTAACCTCTGATTAACTTCAGCCTTGATTCAGCTGGAAACAAAGTGCTCTGTCCTTAACAACCTATAAGTTGAAAACTTGTTAACCTTGAATATCCTGTTCAAGGGAAGGAGTTACATCAAGTTTTACTACTTTGGATCAAAACCTTCAAGTTTTAACAATGAAGTTGTTCATTTAGTTGGGTGTGACGTCGATGCGTCACCAGATTAGGTCAGTACTACGTCCTCACAAAGAAAAACCTATACCGGACTTAGCCGGCTTCGTTAATTCAGTGGCACTAAACGTCACTCACACACGGATGCTACACGTCTACCGTTTCGTGGTCAGGCTACCTGCAAAAACTCAAACAATCGTCAGACTCGGCTGCACACCGAGCCTGGAATCCATACAGTTAGTACACCCGGCCGTCATCACTCGCCCGGATGTTCTCAAGCCAAACACGCCTTGAGTTACGTGTTCACGTTTCAGACCACATGACAGGGTCTCCCAAGTTGCACCACGCACGCCAGGGATAGACGTTGCTCGAATACCCCAAACGACATGAAGAGTCATAGAGGATATCAAAGCGGGTCAGGTTACCTGCCACCCGTGGGGCTTCACCCTTCAGCTTGTGCGCACTGGTGGACAGCGCTTACGTGCACCCCCCAAGACATGAACATCCCGAGATGCACAATTTTCCGACATAACAAATAGGTTAATATGCCACTTTCTATATGCTAATAACATCCTTATGTGGGCTACTAACTCGTTCCTCACTGGATTTTTTTGAAAAAGAAGACCTTTGTACTGTGTTAAACCTCAAGCGAGCTCTGATACCACGCTGACACGACCCCACGGTGTTGTCGAGCCAGGATCACACTGAGGGGTGCTGCGTTGCACAGCACCGTATAACACACGTCAAAGGTACAAAGCGGAAGTGAAATTTTATTACATAAACAAGTTTATGAACATGTTTACAGCAAAATATGTCCAGTCTACACTCACGGGCGTAGACTACGCATCAAGTTCACGTTCAGCCCTTGAACGTGTCCTTGCTAGCACACACGCACACTAACTCTGCGGCGTGCATGACTCCCACTCGACGGGGGTTCCCCTCCTGGGGTTCCGTCTCCTCTTCGGGAGTCCCTTCCTCATAGAACCCTACAAAAGCTTCAAACACAAGCAGTAAGCACGAAGGCTCAGCAAGTCTGACCCGTCTCACCTAAACATGGAACTTCTACATGAGGGGTGATGGGTACATGAGATAAAATCATTTGCAAAGGACTCGTCTAATTAGTGGAACCTTACTTTCAAGTTTTAGCAACAGGTGGTGGAGAACCTTACGCTAAGGCACATGAGAGAGCCGCAATCAAACAAGAAATGCATTTCTCTCATGTACTTTGCCCAAAGTTGAAAAGAACTTTAGTTAGCTCTAGACTATAGCAAATCATTAACAATCATGTCCATCTTTCAATCAGCAATATTTTAACATGTAACTAGCCTGTTCTTTCTACGTCACGGTACAGTGAACAAGTGGTACTCACTGACTGCGAGGGACGGTGATTATAATCGATTTACACCTGCAGGGTTACCCGAACAACCCGTCACGTACGCCCGTACTCGATGTTGCCTACAACAACCATCACGGACGCCGTACGCAACTACCTTTCACACGTCAGCCAAATATTGAACCGGTCCCATCGTCCCGAGCAAGAGGTCTCTGCACGCGCATCTCCGTGCCGCCAGCCGATTTACACCTCGAGCTCTCAACCTACCCTCTGAACGACGGGCAATGCCTCAATACCCAGCTACCCGAGTTACATCGGTTTCCCGGTTCCCATATATCCGGTAGGTCTTCGGTACTGTTCTAGCTTGTTCAACAGGCCCGCACATGGCTCGGTCCTCAATCGACACAAGCGGAGCTACAGCACACAGGCCCCAAAGTCCTGCTGCCCTTACCCTCCGATTGGTCTCATTTTCTTGCCATGTGTATCATGTGCTATCTCTACCCGAGTCGAGTGCCTCTAGCCTATGCTCGCGAGTAGTTCCAACTACTCGACTTGTACCGAATCCTACTCTATCTTAGCATCGCAGTAGCTAACGAGGTTTGCAATCCTAAACCCAACCCATGGTTTTCTTGGCTATGCAGTTGGGTTTGCAAACAAGACTCTAATGCAAAGAATAAAGTAATCAAGTATGTGCTCAAAACATTAAAAACTTGTAAAAGGTTAATGCAAACCGGAGCTTGCCTTGCTGCTGTTGGTCGTAGGCATGTGGATCTCCTCCAGCAGTAGATCATCCCGAACTTTGAGGAAGTTAGGAAACAGCGAGTAGCGCCAAATGATGGAGCCAACGTGCTCAAAGCGTTGGTTCAGTCCCCGAAAAATGTTGAGGACGAGAATACGGTCTTCAATGGGGGAACCAAGGTCGGCCAGACCATTAGCCATGACCTTGAATTTGCAGCTGTACTCATTAACTGAGAGGTCACCCTGAACAAAATTGCGAAAGGCAGCATCAAAGTGAAGAATATGTTGTTCACGATTACCAAGAAACTAGTTCTCGATAGCGAGCCAGAGGTGGCGTGCTGTGCAGCCACGTTCCCGGACCACTTGGTGAAGATCTGTCGAGATGGAGTTGCTGATCCAATTAAGGACGATGCTATCCATCCGGATCCACCCAGGATCATTGGACGGACCATCGACCGTGATGTGATCGATCAGGGCGTAGCGCTGAAGGGCCTGCTCCATGAGATCACGCCAGCTGGCGTAATTGGTGGAGAAGGAGTCGAGGATGAATGTTCACCAATTGGCGAATGTTGAGTACCGCGGCTGCCTTAAGGTGAAGGCCGGTGACGACCGTGTCTTCGTAGGTCGAAGGAGCTGCAGAGACGGCAGTTTGGATGGGCGAGGAAGATGACGAAGGTACGCGCTGACGGGTCATAGCAGTCATCTGCTCCAAGGCGGCAGCCTTGGACTCCTTTTCAGCGATGAAGAGGCAGGCGGCCTGGACACGGCGACGGGTGGCGACAGCCTGCGCCTCGGCGTCCTCGGCCTCCTTCATGATCACCTCTAGCCAGGTACGGAGGGCAGTCGCCTCTGAGTCATCAGCCATGCTGATCGCACGGGCAGAACACCAGCGGCTGCGGCTAGATATGAGCGGAAGTGAAAAAATCAGGCCCTGATTATCATGATAGAAGAGAGAAAATGCCTTTGAATTGTGTGTATGTATTTAGGACACCATGGGGTTCAATACATAGGACAGCAGCCTCTAAGTTAAGCTACTATGCGCCGACCAGTTGACCCCAAAAGCTTAAGGTGATGGGGAAGGGTGGGCAATTCACTTATATTTCAACACTCCCCCTCACGTGCAGGCTCCCTCGGGCCGCAAACGTGTAATAGGAGTTGCCTGCAATTTATTTAATAAATCGCGCCCGCCAGGATTCAAACCTGAGACCTTTGGCTGTGATACCATGATAGAAGAGAGGAAATGCCTCTAAATTGTGTGTATGTATTCAGGTCAACATGGGCAGCAGCCTTGCATCTCAAGGCTGGCTGTAATCACAGCAGTAATGAGGTCTAATGACAGCCTCTAATGACCCCTAATAACAGCAGTAAGGAGGTCTAATGACAATACTAATGAGGTCTAATGACAGCCTCTAATGACCCCTAATAACAGCAGTAAGGTCTAATGACAATACTGATGAGACCTAGAAGACTTACAATATTCTAACAGATGATAAACACCCTATCAGCAGTTGTTAACTAACACATTCCCCCTTAATCAGTTGCTGATTTTGACGATTCCCAACTTTTTCCGCAGCTCCTGAAACTTCACTTGTGGCAGTCCTTTGGTCAGCATATCAGCCAACTGCTCACGTGTGTGCACATAATCAACAACGATTCTCCCGTCTTGTAGACACTCTCGGATGAAGTGGAACCGAGTCTCAATGTGCTTCGATCTGTCGTGGAACACAGGGTTCTTGCTGAGTTGGATTATTGATTTCTTATCGACGTAGATTGTTGTGCTGTGATTTGTATCTCCCAGCAGACTGTGGTACACGCCGCCGTAGTTGCTGCGATATACTCGGCTTCAAACGACGAGAGCCCGATCACCTTCTGTTTCTGTGATTGCCAGCTGATCACACTCCCCCCGTAGATGAAGACTGTCCCCGAGGTGCTTTTTCCATCATCGACGTCACCAGCAAAATCAGCATCACTGCAACCGACTAACTGTGCTTCAGCTGCACCCCTCTCATATCTGCACCCAAAGTTCAATGTCCCTGCCACATACCTCAGTAGATGTTTAACTGCTGCCCAATTCTCGGTTGTGGGCGCTTCCATGTCACACCCGGTTTCTCCGAAGAACCACCGAGTGAATACCACATGTATGCCAGGATCATTCTCTCATACATGTGATGACAAATAGAGCAACATCATTTATTACAAGCCAGGTGTCGAATATAAATAAGTCTTACATAGCATACGTCTCGATGGACGATAATAAGTTCATAACATGTAAATAAAATAGCAGCGGAATATAAATCTTATGGGCTCCGTCACAGGCGTTGCCCGTGGGACTCCGTGAACCTAGAATCCTTCTTCAGGACCAAAGTCTTGGTCATTGAACACCACATCATTCTCTTGACCTGAGCAGCAATATAAACCAACAGAAAAGCAAGTTTGAGTACCGTTGGTACTCAGCAAGTGTGGGAAAGTTATGTCATGCACGGCTAGAGCAAGGAGAGGTTGAACTCATGGTTAAAGCACTACGCAATTAATACCTATCACCTTAGCTTATTAAGCACCTACATTACTACACAGGTCAAATGGTCCTAATCTCCCAACCCATCATCAAAATCAAGTAACCATAACATCATTTCCAATGTTAAGTTCCCCGCTTAACATCCTCAACTTCCGAATTTATCATACTCTAATCATGAATAAGTCTAGGCCGCTCTAGACCGTGAGCACGACTGTCATGACAATTTTAGAGTTTGCACCACTGTACCCACATGTAGTGATTTCATCCCCGGTTGCCGGGTGGACTAAAAGAACCTCCATTATGCCAGCGGCTGCAAACCACATTCACACTTCCCAGGTGTGTAGCTAGGAGATCACTACGTAGCCTTTACAAAGGGATTCCCGACGAGCGTGGGCCCACTGAGGTTTCACCCCTAACAGCATACAAGAGGCTCCAACCCCGCTGCAGTGGCACCCTCTTGAGCCTTGCGGTTCATATGGTAGTCCAACTGACACCTATTCCCCCGCACCATCCAACACACCCATACTACGCCGGGGATACACCTAATTAATTGGCCAAGCTGCCCCATCTCAGCATGTGGTTGGCACGGTAAAGCCAGGTTACATGCTCCATGAACCGGTCCTTAGGATTCAGGCAAGTACTAAACACAAACCCGAGTCTCGTGCACCCAGCATCAACCAAATCATCCAACTTGCCTCGATCCCTACCTCTACATAATTGATAATATCTCATTCAAGAGTAAGGTAAATAAATTGATGATCTCATATCCCAATTATCCCATTATAAGCATGGCTAAGCATAAGCATATAAATAAATGACATGATAAAATAAATCCCAACCCAAGCTACAAGGAAACAAGGTAATGCAATTCTAGTGAAACTTCCTAGCATGGGTTTCATATTTCAATTTACAATGCAAATAATTCTATCTACACATCCTAGTATGGGATCAAAGTGGTCAAGGACACTTGCCTTCTTCCTGCTGCTCTGAGAATGGAAAGTCTTGGTCTTGGAAGGGGAGAACTTGCTCTGGGGCAGGTTCTACTCATGCCAATACACATAGCAAAAGAAAACAACAATCCATAAGTCATAGTTCACACTTTCACTCATGCAAACCATACATACATACATATGAAAGTCATTCTCATTTCTAAGTGTTGTGGTTACCCTAAATGTGTTGATTTTAGGACTACATGCACTTTTAAACATATATATATTATTTCTAACTTTTGTATTCAGATTTCTATTTGCACACTATATATGAATTTCTAATTTGAACAAATCCTTTATATTTGATTAATACACTCTTAGCCACAAAGTTTGCATGAAAGGCAACTCCCTACTCCAAATAGGTTTTCAGATCTTCTACAAAATCCTAAATTGAAGCTTTTGGATTTGGAGAACTCATTTATCATTTTCTAATTATGCATACTTATTTTTCTATATTTTTAGATTTATTTTCTATGCCTAAAGGTGAACTTTATTATGAAAAATAATAAGACACATCATCTAAACAGAATAGGTTCTGATCTAAAATGTTCAATAATATATTTTTGAACTTCCAATCTGATGTGGAACAAATTAAAATTATTTTACTAGTTTTTAGAATTATTTCCTAGCCTAAAATTTGTCTTTAGGGAAAATAAAAATGAGCAACACTTAGGCAGATTTCATTTCAGCCTAAAATCTATTTTTAACTCATTCTAAAGTTTTCCAAGGGCTAGGAGAGTTTAAATTTGAATTTGCACATGTGTTTACCTTACCTTTTAAATTTAAATCCTAGTCACATATTCAAATTTCTAAATTTAATATCATATAGGGTCAAAAAGGTAAATCCACCCTACTGTAGGGTCTAATTTACTATTTCCTAAATTTCCAGGGGTCTAACTACACATAACAGAGGGGGTTTCCTAATTTTTATTAAGTCCAGGGGCTAAAACTGATTTTTAAATAAATTTACACGAATTTCTAAAGGTCCAGGGGCAAGATCAGAAGTTTCCGGGGCTGGCTCGTGTTTTCCGAAATCCCCAGGGGGTAGAGCGTAAGAATCCTGGCCTTTATAACGCGGGGATGACGTGGACCGTCCGATTTAAAACAGACGACTCAGATTAGATCGCCGAACCGGTACGTGTCGGTTTTATTTCTACCGTGCGATTTAAAATAGACGGCCCTCAAGGGGCCACGTCGCCCTGGCTGTGCGCGGGGCGGCGCTGCGTGGCGGCGGGGGGCGGCGATCTCGCCGGAGATCTTCGGGTTTTCGTCTATACTACCTAAAACTTGGATTTCTTGGCATAGAACGGTAGAGGGGAGGTCGGGGATCTCACCTCGGGGTTTTTCTTGAGCTCGGAGGCCCTGGAGGGTGGTCGGCGGCGAGGTCCGAGATGAAAGCGCGGCGGTGCTCGCCAGAGCTGCGTCTAGAGTGCAAAACACCGGGTTTTCTTCACCTGCATGACTCCCCGGAGGCGGTGGAACATGATTTGCGCGTTAGATCAGGAAGTCCGAGCAAGGATCGAAGGAAAACGATGATCGAAGCTTCGGTTCTCACCGGAGAGAAAGTGGAGCTGCGCTGGGGAATTCGGCGAGTTTCTTTGCATGAATTGCACGAGGAGAGGCGGCGGAGGATTGGTTTGGATAAGTAGCAGCGTCCGGGGCCAAAGATCGGGCTAGGGGCGCGGGTTTCCGGAGGTTGGTTTGGATTCGGGTGCGAGAGAGAGCGGTCGGTTGGGGCGCGCGGGAGGAGAGGGATGACGCGCGGGCCCCGCGTGTCAGTGAGAGGGAGAGAGGGCGCGGGTTTGGGCTGGCGCGGGGGGGAGGTATTGGGCCGGCTGGCGGGTTTCGGCCCACTGGCCGGTTGGGGTTTTCTTTTTCTTTTCTTTTTCTTTTTCTGTTTTGATTTGAATTTGAATTCCAGTTTGAATTTGAATTTCTGCACCACATGCAATACGTCCAAATTTTTTTTTAATTCCCCTCTTTAGCAGTTTTTGGGGTGTTACATTCCATGAACCTGCTGACAAGACCAACTCCATAGGTTATATCAGGTCTCGTTTGAACCAAATATTGGAGGCTCCCGACAATACTCCGGTAAAGTTTTGCATCCAACGGTGGGTTTGTGCTTTGCTTGCTCATCTTCAGTCTTGGTTCTACAGGAACATGCACTGTATTACAGCCTGTTAACCCGGCCTTTCCAACGAGCTTCGCTGCATAACTCGTCTGCTTGACAGTGATCGCATCAGGTCCCTGATGTACTTCAATGCCTTAGTAGTAGCTTAACAAACCAAGATCACTCATGGAGAATGCCGACTTCATTTGTTCTTTGAACTGATAAGTAACCTTCTTGCTTGAGCCTGTCACAATGAGATCATCAACATAAACTCCCAACAGCAACCGTTCATCATCAACACAACGTGTATACACGGCATGCTCCGAGGGACTCTTGCGGAAACCAAGAGATGCCAGTGCTTCATCCAACTTTACATTCCAAGCGCGCGGCGCTTGTCGAAGCCCATACAAGGCTTTGGTGAGCCGGAACACCTTTCCTTCTTCACCTACACGCTCAAAACCAGGGGCCTGCTTGACATACACCTCCTCCTGCAAAGTTCCATTGAGAAATGTAGACTTGACGTCAAGGTGGTGTACTTCCCACCCTGTCTGAGCTGCAATAGCAAGCATCAACCGAACCGAGTCCAAACGTGCCACCGGGGCAAAGACTTCATCAAAGTCTATACCTGGTTTCTGCACGTATCCCTTCGCGACTAATCCCGCTTTGTGCTTCACAACATCTCCTGCAGAATTCTTCTTAGGTTTAAAGACCCACTTGAGACCAATCCGGTGCTTACCAGCAGGGAGTGTGGTTAGTGTCCATGTTCCATTTTCTTCTATGGATTGGAGTTCCTCCAGCATTGCCAAGCGCCATGCTTCATGAGGTTCAGCTTCCTCGAACGTGTTGGGCTCTTCATCAGCAGCGAGTAGCAAAGAACCCCCTTGATCTGTCGCAGTATCACTGAGAATGGTGTCGATGGTACGATAGCGTCGCAGTGCTTCTTCTCCGAGTAGTTCAGCATCAAGTGTGGCTCCTGGAGGTGGTGATACGTATCCTTTGGACGCACCACGCCCTTTGCACGTCTCTGTTGCAGGAGTTTGAGTATCTTGTGGCATGTCCGGGCACACTGCCGGAGTGGGTGGCACACCTTCATGGCCACCATTTTGTTCCTGCACACGAGGAAGCACCAAAGGCACGTAGTTGACGATGAAAATCCTTGGTCTTGTGCTGGCAACTCCCAGTTCCAGCTTGCCGCCTCGTAAAAGATGGCATTGCATGTGATATGGACACATTTTGACACCGTGGTCGTAGACGCACCATGCCTTAGAACGACCATGTTCGTAAACACAGTTCGTAGACTGCGATCATCCAGCTTCTTGAGACCTGGTCGTGTCACCTTGGCGTGAGCAATACACCCAAATGTACGAAAATAACTCACCGCTGATTTCCTCCCGTGCCAAGCTTCATAGGGCGTCATGCCCTGCACTGACTTCTTGGGGGCACAATTCAACAGGTGGACTGTCGTTGTCACTGCCTTCCCCCAAAACTCATTCGGCATGCTCGTCTTCAGAAGGCACTGATCCATGCCAACAACCAATTGATTTCGGCATTCCACAACACCGTTTTGTTGGGGAGAATACGGTGTCGTGAATTGTCTATGTACCCCATGATCTTCACAGTATTCGGCAAACTCGGTTGCTGAGAACTCGCCTCTCCTATCAGTCAGAAAGGCTCGAAGCATGCTGGAGATTTCTACTTCCACAACTGCCTTCCACTTCTTGATTAACTCCGAGTCTTCATCCTTGCTTCTTAGCAGCGTCAACCACATGTAACGAGATTTATCATCTACCAAGAGCAGGAAGTACCTCTTTCCTCCGTGGGTTGGAGGTGTAATCGGACCGCAAAGATCCCCATGCACTAAGTCCAATCTTTCTTCAGCTCGATAGTTTGTCATTGATGGGAACGGTGTCCGTCTCTGCTTACCAACGAGGCAGCCGTCACACATCTGTTCTGCGTGGTTGATCAGGGGCATGCCATGCACCATATTGTTCTGAACAAGTTTACGAAGAGAGTCAAAATTCAGATGTCCATACCGTGCATTCCACCTCCATGTGTCATCACCAAAGGACGTCGCCAAGCATACTGGGCGTGAGATCTCCAGTTCGACGGTATACAACCGTGTTCCAGTCCTCTTCACCTTGGCTACAAGATTTCCCTGACGGTCTCGTACTTCCATGTGCCCGTTCTTGACCAAAGTGGAACATCCCACCTCGTGTAATTGTCCAACAGATATGATCAAAGTGCGAAAACGAGGAATGTAGTATACCCCTGAGAGCATACGATGCTGTCCGTGTGCGACGAAGACTGATCCCCGCCCCTTGATGTCAACCACTGATCCATCACCGAACCAAACCGTGCCAATGATGTTTCGATCCAACTCAGACAATACCATGGCATCACCAGTCATATGATTTGATGCTCCCGTATCCAGATGCCACTTGGGCTCATCAGCCCTCTGTGCAACGCCGAGACAGACTTCTGTATTCTTCATGCAGATGAACTTCCCGGTGTCCAGGTGGTTCCTCCTGTTGCGGCATCACCTGCACCATAAGAAGTGTCGGATCTTCGTCTTCAACTTCCGCAACATGAACCTCTCCGACTGCCTTGTCTCGCTTCTTCTTGCGACACTCACGAACCCAATGTCCACTTATCCAACAGTAGCGGCAATTCCTAGTTTGCTTGGGCCCGGTCTTGCCTGGTCGTGATGCATCTTTACCACAATCACCATGTCCTTTTCCATGCGCATTCTTGCCAGTGCTGGATCCCCTACTTGATGAATTACCTTGTCCACGACGACCAAGACGTGCCCGCCACTCTTCCTTGGTGAGCAGCAGTTTGGTACCACCTCCTTCCTCAATGTCAAGTTCCTACCTTTCTTCGGCCGCCTTAAAACAGCCTATAATCTCTTCGATCGTCGTGTTACTCAGATCAACCAAGTTGTCGATGGAGACCGCGAGTTGTGAGTACCACTTGGGGACGATCCAGAGCCATTTCTGAATCATCTTCCTTTCACTGATGGGATCCCCCAACTTGCCAAGTCTCGACGCCAACCCGGTTAGATGCATATCCAGATCATCGATTGTCTCGCCGGGTTTGTGTCGAAGCTGGCCGTACTCAGCACAGAGTGTTTGCGCCCTGGCCTCTCAGACGCGCTCCGAGCCGGCGTGCATGGCTCGAATTGCCTCCCAAACATCCTTCGCGGTCTTGTGCCTTCTTAACACCGGCAGCATCTCCGACGGAACCGACCGGAAGATGATTTCCAATGCGCCCCGGTCGTTTTGGTAGCCGAACTCGTCGTTGAGATCCTCTGTCCCCTCAACAGCGCACCACAAACCTCTCGTCTGCAGCCCGATCTCCATGAGCAGGCTCCACTCACCATAGTTGGATCATGTCAGCGTCGGCATGGTAGACGGCCCCGACATGACCGGCGCAAATTGGTGCGCTACCGCCAGCTCGTGCCCAAAGCCAGCTGTGGATCGCGGCGTGCCATTGCCACCGTCATTGTCACCATCTCCTCTCCACCTATGACCTTCACCAGCAATAGCAGATCCCTCACTCACCGGGCTCTAATGCCACTTGTTAGAAGGAATCACTCAGATGATCTAGATCTAATGCGAGACGCGAGAGGAGTTTGTTTTGGTGCCGCATAAACTATGGCAGCACTCATTATTCTTATAGCTGAATAAACGCAACAAACTGGCTACAATGGTGTGCACGTTCCGGGTCATGGCGACGGCCGATTCCCACGTGCGATCACCAACAGACTCGCTGCACCGTTGCACACCATCTGGGCAGACTCCTAACAAACTAGACCAAGTCACAGCTCGGTTTATTACATGTGATGATGAACACCCTATCAGCAGCTGTTAACTAATAATATGGCGCGGAGAGTAAAGGGGCCCTCAGCCACACAAGAGTGGCGCGCCCCGATCAGACGCATCTAAGGGCTGGATTTTATCATCTATACCAAATCTGGTGGGAGACCAACCTAAGAACACTGACCTATCGATGGTAGACGTACCGTATCCTTGACACTGATCTATGGTGTGTGGCTTGTGAGCTTGTTCATAGCTAGTAAACCGTAAAGTATCATTCATCCTTGGCTTCCTGTCCTAATGGCGACTACAACCAGCACTGCCACTACATGTAAATGCAGCATGTGTAGCGACCCAGCAATGGATCCTTAAACGATCAAAGGTAGCATACTTATCTTCAATGTGCGCATCACCAGCAACAGGTTGGAATGAACTGATTCAGACGGTGAGTGTCACCAGTTGATTATGTCATCAGATGAATCACTACAACTCACCATGTCATCTAGGCTCAAGCTCTAGAGCACTTTCGATTCTTAGGCATCAGATGATCCATAACATAAATCCGGAGTTACAATCGAGTTCTCATCAAATAAAAAAAAAAAGAGTACCGGCCATCAGAAGGATTTTTTTGTTTCGGCATGTGTCCCTAGTGTTTCCTATAACATAGTTAGATGAGAAAGAGGAAGTGGCTCTGCCATTTCATTAGAGGAGCAAAGTGGAACACAAGTTGTATATATACATGATCTTTAGTTGGCAACAACTAGAATGCAAAAACAAACCTTGAGCGTTAGAACGTACAGCCGTCTCAGAGAGCCCCCGCGTCGCCCCCGACGGGCGGCTCGGGCGGAACCCCTGACGCACCTAGATCCTTCTGTTCCCTCGGTTCCTTCCCAGCCTCGCCGCCTCCTAAGCGCGCTGCCACTCGCTCGCGGGCACGAGGACGGCGGCGGCGGGGCTCGCGTCGATGGCGGTGGTGGGAGGGTTCGAGGCAGAATGGAGTCATGCCAACAAGGAAGAATGGCAACGGTGATTGGACGTTGGATAGGGGTCGGCGGCAGTGGATCTGAGTGGAGAGTTGTCGGACCTGCGAGGGGGCCGCCAAATCTTTGGCGGCAGCCGCCGGATCCGCACCGACAACACTTTTTGGGGCTCACTCACGACGAGTTACGGGGGCGGACGCCCTTCTTCCACCATGACGCCAAATCAGAGCTGGCTTTGTTGGTGGCTGAACCGCGGGGCAAGCGCCGACACCTGCGACAAGTGGGTTCAAGGTGTACTCCCCAGTCATCACTCAGAGTTGCAGATGGTGTCAGTAGATGCAGTGGAGACACTAGGAGGGAAGTACATGGTCGGTGCCGATTCTGCATTGGCCGACAATGATGGCGTGGTGGTGCGTGGACCAGGTCAACGGTGCCGGGTGTGGGTGGATGAAAGCGAGCGATTGCTTCAAGGCGGCAGCACTGGCGATTCTGACACTGGTGCCGTAGGATGAAGCCGAGGATGATGGCAACGGGACACTGGTTGGGCGATTCTGGTATGAACTTCATCTTGGCTAGCAGCAGCATAAGCTTGCAGGATGTGTTGCGATGCAGAAGAAGCCGACAGGGATGTCTGGGGGGCGTGCACGATGCCGGCGTGAATGAGGGCACCATGTGGAGTGCGTCGCAGAGTTGCTGCGCGCTAATGGTGGAAGGAGTGGTTTGTCCATCACGTGGTGTGGCACTGCAATCTCGAGATGGTGAAGTGTGTGATGTGGCTCGATGGTATCGAGTACGTGGCGTGGAGGTCGCGGTGTGGATTGGCGTCAGCGTTGGGTGCAGCAAAGTGTTGTGCTGGCTAGCTGTGGTGGGAGGTTTTCAAGGAGAGAAGACTGTGTGCCTTGGCTGCGAGGAAGGGAAGACCGCAGGTGCGGCGAGAGGAATAAGATGCATCGTATGGCAGTTTTCGCCATCGACTTGCTAGGGAGGCTTTTTTTTGTATACGCCTAGTGGTCATTGTGGTTGACAGTGGCCTTTATGCAGTAGTCAGATGGAAGCGGAGAGTCGATGGATATAGGCGAAAGCCTAGTCCGATGGTGGTTGAACCGATGCATGTGGGCACCGTGACTCCCCTTGGGATGTTGTCATGTTTCTCATCACTTTTGTTGGTTCTCTCCGGGTGAAAACCTAGGTCTAGACCTACTGACGAGCGACGACGACGTTTCTATGTTGTTTTCCTCCTTGGAGGTGTTGTTATTGGAGGTCTACATGCAATCCATTCTCGACTTACTGACGGGGCGACTAGTCGCCTATCGTTAACCTCTAAACTGCTTGGATGGCAGCATGGCTGTGGAGAAGGAGCGAATATTCTTCTCTCTCGCCTTTCTCTCTCTCTCTCTGCAGTTTGTTGCCATTAGGCAGCTAGAAGGTTCATCGGTTTGGCGTTTGATCACCGCAACATAGAGCCACTGTCAGGCAATATCTAGGTTGGTGTGAGCCTCCTTCCTAGTTTCGGAAGTGGCTTTATGTTTGTTTTATGCTGGGTTATGGCAGCTGAGACTGCTGGTAACCATGTTTTTGTTTTGTATTTCCTCTAATTTTATCCTTTTTTAATGAATAAGTAGAGCACCTTGTAAGTGCATCTAGGCATCCCCGTGGGTTTTGGATGATTGATGACGATAAATTAAGAGACTAATGAGCTGAGATGATCATAAGCACAGGACATTTCCAAGGCGAACACCTAAACTCTCAAAAAAAGGAAAAAGATGAAGAACGGCGTCGAAGACTCGAAGAATAGAAATTAGGGTTTCACTTGAGTCTTTAGTAGGCTAGCCGTGTAAAAGAAAGAGTGTGTGTGTCAAGTGCATTGAGATCATAGAAGAGATCTCAAAGCGTTAGAAGTGTCAAATCCTTAGTGGAGCGAGGTAGAGAGGTAAAGTTGGGCAGGCCGGACTTGTCCGGGGGAAGAGGCTGGACTAGTCCGGAAGTCCTACGGCTTAGTCCGTTTTAGGGCGGACTAAGAGTTCCTGACTAAGATCGGACCTATCCGTTTTGGACGTACTAGTTTGTTTCTCTATAGGTGAGAGTGTTTTTGGGGCTAAGTCCTGGTAGACCGGACTTATCCGCCTGGGTGGCCGGACTAGTCCGGGCTAGCCAGACTTATCCGTTTTCACACGGACTAAGAGTTCCTGTGTGAGTTCGGGCTAGTCCGTTCTAAGGCGGACTAGGTCGTATGGGTGTGAGATGAGAGCTCCCACGGCTAAGTCTTGGTGGACCGGACTTGTCCGCCTTAGTGGTCGGACTAGTCCGGGTCCTCCAGACTTGTCCGTTCTCACCCGGACAAATAGTTCTTGTGTGAGATCGGACTAGTCCGGTGTGAGGCGGACTAGTCCGGACTTTCGGTAGGTGGCAACGGTTGGCTTCGGGACTTCTATAAAAGGAGATGCCCCGACATCATTTAAAAAAATACCTGGAACCCTAGCGCCGCCACAACGATACAAGAACCCCCCCCCCTAATCCTTCTTTCTTGCCTACTCACTCTCTAGAGCCAATTCTTAAGTGAATTTAGGTGTGTGAGAAGAGGAGAAGGAAGAACTTCATGTTTAGGCTCTTGGAGTGATCTCGTGCACTTGGTGTGATCTGTGGCTTGTGAGATCTGTGAAGTTTGTGGAAGTGATCAAGTGGTAGCCTCGGATTGTGAGCAGCCCCAAAACTTTGTAAGTTCACCCTTGAGATAGTGAAGAACTGGGTTGGCCTTAGTGGCGACTTGGTGAGGAAAGGGTTGTTAGACCCGGTCCTTTGTGGACTCCTCAACAGGGGCGTAGATTCCTGAGTGGAATCGAACCTCGGGAAAAAATCCTCAGTGTCTCTCTTGCATGTACATTTCTTTGAAGATCAAGATTGCTTAGGGTTTGTTTTAACTATTTCGCTATACATCGTCACACTCTTGAAATTCATTTCAATATTCTGTCACACTTGTCGTATAGAAGTGCTAGTTGTCTCATCCACATTTTGTTAAACTAAAATTTGGAGAAAAACCCTTAAAATCAAGTTTTAGATCTTTCCAGCAGGTTGATCGGACTAGTCCGCTCCTGAGCCAGACTAGTCCGGCTCCTAGTTCTAATCTCGTTTAATTAAGTCATTTTAGGTATTTTAGCCTATTCACCCCCCTCTATGCAATTTCAATTGGTATTAGAGCAGGTCTCTCCATCAAGAGTCTAACCACTCGAAGAGAAGATGACCAGAGTGGAGGAATACGAGATTCCGTCGACGTCACAATGTGACAACACATATGACAAGAAAAAGAACACGGATGTGCTGCAAGACCACTCGAGTGACGATGAAGAAGTTTGCCAGCTCAAGGCACGACTTCGTGATAAGCTAGGTCACTCAAGTAAAGAGAAGAAGAAGCCGCGGGATCAAGAAAGGAGTGGTCAACCGGACTACTCCCAATATCCTTTCAACTATGAACGATTAACTTCCAACAATCACTACTTATTTATTCCTCTGGGCAAACCTCCTCAATTCGATGGAAATGATTACTCAATGTGGAAGCATAATATGAAGATGCATCTAATATCTTTAAATCCTAGCTTGTGGCAAATTGTCTTAATAGGTGTCCATCTTCCAAGAAATAAAGAAGACGTTACCCCGGAGCAAGCCATTCTACTTCATCGCAATGCTCAAGCAGTTGGGGTGATCACCTCATCCTTGACTCGAGAAGAGTTCAACCGAGTTGATGGATTAGAGGTGGCCAAAGACATATAGGACACATTCAAGACAACGCATGAAGGAAACTGAGTCATTAGGAAAGCCAAGATCGAGATGATTGAAGGAGATCTTGGGAGGTTCACCATCATGTATGGTGAGTCCCCTCAAGACATGTACAACCGTCTTAAGATTCTCGTCAACAAGATCCGATCTTATGGACGCACCCGGTGGACGGATCATGAGGTGGTGAAGAGGATGCTTCGGGCATTCATGCCTTGAAACATTGCTCTTTGCTCCTTGATCCGTGAGAGCCCAGGATATGCTCAAATGACCCCGAAGGAAGTGCTTGGAAGAATCATAAACAACTAGATGATGGAGAAGGAAGCCATATTCTACAACGACCTCCAAAGGCTCGTCTCCTCAAACAAGAAATATGTTGCTTTCAAAGCAACATCCTCATCACAAGACTTCGAAGCAAGTGATGACGAGGGTCTCAACACCGATGAAGAAGAGGCGCTCTTCATCAACAAATTCAAGAGGATGATGAGAAGAAGGAAGGGGAGCAACCATTATGAGAACAAGAACAAGGAAAGGTCCAAGCCCAAGGCGAAAAGAGCATACTACAACTTTGGTGAATATGGACACTTCATTGTGGATTGTCCATATGAAGAGAGTAAGAAGAAGAAAGATCGCAAGTCTCAAGAGAAAAAATTCTTCAAGAAGAAGAAGCCATCAGGACATGCTCACCTTGGGAAGCAATGGGACTCAAACGAAGACTCATCCTCCGAGAATGAAGAGAAAGTGGCAACACTTGCCATTGGAAGGAGCAAGCTCTTCTCAACAATTGAAGGCTTCAAGTCTACATGTCTCATGGCTAAGGAGGGAAGAAGAAAGGTTAAATCTAAACCATCCTCCTCTACCTCTTCACTTGATAGCTTTGATAGTAGTAGTGATAATGAATCCATGCTTAAGGATCTAAGTAGGAGCACCTTGAAAAAGATGAGATTGTTGTCGGAAGAAATCTTTGAGAAGGATGAACTCATCAACCGTCAAGAAGACATGCTCATCCTTGAAAAGGAGAGATGTCATGAGCTTGAAGAGCTCCTTGAGGTTGAAAGGGAAAGAAGCAAGGCACTTAAGCGTGAACTCGCTTTGAGCAAGGAAACTTGCTCAAATCTTGAATACACAACTGTTGTGCTCAAGGATGAAATTATTAACTTGACAAAAGTCAACAAGATCCTTGAAACACAAGTTGAGTCTCTCAAGATCAATGCACCTTCTTCCTCTATGATTTCACCCTCCTCAAAGAAATCTCCCGAAGCAACTCAAACTTGCAAGTGCTCAAACTTAATCCTAAAACTCAAAGATGAACTTAAGTTGGCAAAAAACAAACAGTCACTGAAAGGTGGTATCTTTGACAAGGAAAAAGTGGCATATGCACGAAGTGCATATACCAATGTAAGACCTCCACATGTCAAAGATGGTCTTGGCTATTCTCGGGGGTGGAGGAATCATGATAAAACTCCCAACAAGAGAAAAGACTTGATTATTTTTGTCAAGGAAGGTTCATCCAACAAAGAAAATGTAAAGAACATTGCAAACTCATCTAACATGCCTAAAAATAAATCTCATCCTTCGTTTCATGATTTTGATGCCTCATATGTTTTATTGAGAAACAAATTTAGAAAGATCTATGCTTGGTATGTTGGACCACTCCGCAAGAGTCCAAAACCTTGTGTGTGGGTGCCCAAGTGCCTCTTGACTAACATGAAAGCACCCAACCCCGCTTGGGTACCAAAAGGTAAGGCATAACTCTATTTTGTAGGCATACTCCTCCGGTGGATCAATGGGTGCTTGACAGTGGATGCACAAACCATATGACCGGAGAGAGAAGGATGTTTGTTGAATATGAGAAAAATGAAGATCCAAGTGAAGGAATATATTTTAGGGACAATAGCCAAGGGAAAATCCTTGGCACCGGTAAAATTGCTATCTCTCTCCATCATACTCTCGCAAATGTTTTGCATGTTGACTCCCTTGATTATAACCTTCTATCATATCCCAACTATGTGATAAAGGTTATAATTGTATTTTCACTAACGAGGGTGTGACTGTCTTGAGAAGAAGCAATGACTCAATCGCCTTTAAGGGCGTGCTTAAGGGAAAGCTTTACCTTGTGGATTTTACCATGGATAAAGCTCAATTTGACACGTGCTTAATGGCAAAGACTAACATGGGATGGCTTTGGCATAGAAGGCTAGCCCATGTTGGGATGAGAAACTTGCAAAAACTTCTCAAGGGAGAACACATTCGAGGCTTGAAAAATGTTGTTTTTGATAAGGACAGGCCATGTAGTGCTTGTCAAGCCGGAAAGCAAGTTGGAGCTCAACATTCATCCAAAAATGTCATGACGACCACAATACCCTTGGAGCTACTTCACATGGACCTTTTCGGCCTAATCGCCTACATAAGCATCGGCGGTAACTGTAAAAGTCCCATAAATGTGTATGAATAAAAACCAAGGTTTGAGTTCATATGTGTGGCAAAGACATGAAAAATGGGACTTGCTAAAACTTTTCTTCATGCAAGGTAATACATGGATGAACATCCAACATGAGGTTCACCTTTTTATTTAAAAGTGTTGGACCAATAAGGAGTTAAATACCTCTTTGCATGTAAGTTTAAAATTCAGATTTGAAATTCAAAGTTCACACATGGGGTGACCAAAAACTTTGAATAAACAGGCAGCCATATAGTTGGAATTTGTAGGAAAAAGTTTTATCACCAACTTTGCATTTGTAGGATGGGCTCAAAAAGGGAATTAAAGAGAAGCATTTGCAAATTCTAGCCAAATTCAAAGTTGTCACCAAATCAAACTGAATTTGGAGAATTCAAATTCTAGCCACCCTTTAAACTCAGAATTGTGAGAATTAAGAGGCTCAGCATGAGGATATATTTGGGGGTTAGAGTGTGGGGTGGGACCCACATGGCAGTGAGCCAGAGACCTAACTTAACCAGGAAGCAAATGAATTTGTGCTTCTGTTCTGCTCGGGTGCCACCGAGGGGTTCCACCGCGCCCCCGGGGAACTGAACCTGACACCTCCTGCTGCCTCCCCCCCACGCACGGCCACCGAAGGCGGTTTCCTTCGACGTTATCGTGCCCTCGGTTGAGCAAAGACCCGATTGTTCTCCTCCCCTCGCGTGAACGCCGCACAGCCATTTTCCCCCTCGTCCGCTCTCGGTTGATCGGGAAACCGGCGGAGGCCACCGCGCCCACTGCCTCCGAGCGGCTAAACACTGAGGCGCAACCGTTGCTCACTTCCCCCGACCCAAAAACCACCAAGTCCCGGCGTTCCCGAGCCCTCAATCAACCATTTCGCGACGACCTCAAAAGAACCGACGGTCGGCTTCACGTGGGCAGCTCTCCACAGAAGTTTCCAAGCCCGATCAAGCACGGCCACAGGAGCGTTCTGCTGTGTTACTGCTCTCACCCAAAACTTGGAGCAAATCGTGGAGCGTAGCCGACGAATTCGAAGTTTTTGCTCCGGCGGCTTCAACCCGAGCATCCGGTACGGTAATCCAAAATTCTCCACTCCTATTCGTTTTTAGCTCATCAAACTTTGCACGTAGGAGCTGGACTAGCCGGCGGTCATATCCTCTTTAGCATCCGTGGCATGACATTAACTGGGAACCACGAATTTTGAGCTCTACCGAGCGTGATCACGGCGGAACCAGTCGGCCGCACGGTGACGACCGGTTTGCGGCCGTTCCAGAGCCATTTGAGGGCCATGCCGAGCTTAGTGATCAACCACTGATGCTATAGCGTGTGTTTGTCGCTTGATTGGAGGACTAGGAACCCTGGTCGACGGCGCCGAAGGGCAGCAAAGACCGCCGCACGTCGTCGGGGTGTTTCAGGTCACCGGCAGCCCTAGATGACCCCGCAGATATGTTCCTCGACATCATAAACGCTCTGGCGGCAAACCTCAGCCCGGGCGGTGGCCGGAGACGGCGAGCCGGTGAGCTCCGGCGTCGGGCCGCGAGGGGCAGCGCGGGCGCGGGAAAACAACGGGAGGAAGAAGAAGACCGGGTGGGTCCCAGCCGTCAGCACCTGAAGAGTTTAAAAAGAGGATCTGTTGTGGCTAGGATCTTTTGTGGCTGCACGGTACAATCCTGTGAACCGGTGTGGCTTCGTTTCGATTGGCTGGAATTCAAAACAGTGGGTCCAGCCGGATTTTCAATAGGAAAATAATTCCAGGGTTAGCTCAATCTTTGGAAATTCATATCTCCCTGTAGAAAACGCCAATTTGAGTGATTCCAATTGGGTTGGATTCATCTCTCTGAGTTATATCCAAATATGAACTCAGATTTGTATGAAAGTTAATATTATATTCTGGAAAATTCTTGGAAGGTTTTCTGAAAAAATAATTATTGAGGGAGTTTGGGTTACCAAAAATCCCCAAATTTTGCCAGAATATTCTTTAGCATAGTATTGACCTACTAGAAAATTTTCAGCTCATTTGAAAATCATTTGAGTAGGAATTTGCTAAATGCAAACTACTGTGTTCAAAAGAGTCCAGAAACATTTTCAGGAAATGTTTCCCACTTCAAAAATCTGTTCTAAGCAATCCATAGCTCCAAAAATCATAGGAAAATATAGGCAAGCTCTCTGAGACATAGTTGGAATTGTAGTTCACTTAATTGGGCATGAAAATGCACATTACTACATAATTAATTCTTTTGAGTACAAATGCTTAAAGAATTGTTCTGGGAGAACTACTCAAGTAAAAGGGCTGAATTTTGGAACAGGTTACTCTCATGTGATCAAGAACTCACATGTAAATTATCAGCCTAATATGAGTCCTTGAACTCCCTGTTCTTATTCTCCATACTTATGTATAAGGGAAAAATACATAAGAGATGTTGTGAGAATTATGGGGGACACAATATGACTCCACATTAGCTGCAATTTGGCAAGCTAAATCCTTAGGTAGTATAGAACCTGCTGTAAAAGTTTTGAGGCCACTGGAGTTCTTGTTCTTCAGTTGCACTCAAATCTTTTCAGCTTATCTATTATGTTCATTAGGGAAAATAATTAGTGTATAGCTAAGGCCTTAAGGTCAATTTAGTTTATTTCTGTTCTTTGCGCAACAGAGGCAAATCAAGCCATGCTTGGCTTTTCCACACCACCTCTGTTCTTAAGAAATTAATTCCATATCTTCTTTCCATTACATTCTATAAAATATGTGCATATGCATCTCAATAGGAAACACAACGAAGGAGACTCAAAGGAGTGATTCATCGAAGTGGATCAAGCTCCGAAGAGTCAAGGGTGGATCTGCAAGGACACTAACTGATATATACGACTACCCTGCAAAACAGGCAAGCTCCGGTTTGCATTTAATAGCTGTTAAGTTTTTGTTTTGTATTCACTTTCGGTTAAGACATGAACTGTGCATTAGGTCTAGTGATTGATACTCCTCTTGCATAGCCAAATGACCCATGGAGTATTGGGTAGGTATCTTCCACCGTGTAGAACTGCCATGCTTAAGTACGGCGCGGTAGAAGTCGAGTGGTGAGATGCTACTCGCAGTTTCAGGAACAACAGGGGCATACGGGATTGGTTCGTAAATGAATTAGCAAGTTAAAGTTGAGACCGGAGTGTTGTAGGAGCAGCAGGACATAGGGGCATGGGTGCTGTAGACCTGTCCATGTCGGTCAAGGACCGATCCGTATGCAGCCCTATTGAACAAGTTTGAGTTGTGTACCAGACTCATGCTGGCTATATGGGACCCAGTAAACCGATGTACCTCGGGAAGCTGTCGTTGGGACTTTTCGGGTCGCCTCAGGTGGACGGCCGGTGTGCAGTATGTGGGGAATATTCTCATGACATCTCACGTCGGAAGGTGCACCATGAGGGTAGCTACTGTACGGGGCGACTTGATCGATTCAGCGGGGTGAAGCGGGGGAAAGGCTGCCACGTACGACGTCAGTGATGGTTGTTGTAGGCAACGTCGAGTACGGGCACACGTGTTGTGTAGTCCGGGTGTTATTGATTCGAATCACCGTCGCTCGCGGAATGGACCGAGCATACTTGTTCTCACAGTCGTGACGTAGTAAGAACTTGCATGAGAAAGGAACTAATCATATTGATGTGAAGTATTATACTAGCGTTGTATTGGATCTTGATGAATAGGCTAGTGCAAACTCGATTCTTTTATGCCATGAGCAATTTACATCGGGGGAAAGCGTTTTTTGTTTGATTGTGGACTCCCGATGTGGTGTGCCCAGGGTTACTTAAAATACTGCAATTAATACCTGAAAGTAAGGATTCACTTTTAGACGAGCTTAATTATGCTTATGCCATCCTATGTTAGGTTCATAACCTCACTTAGAGTTTCATGTTTAGGGTGACGGTCAAGTCTTGCTGAGCGTTATGCTCACGGATGCTATCCGAGTTGTTTTGCAGGTAATTGACTCGATGCTTATGAGAAGGGGTGCCGATGAGACTCGGGAACCTCCGAGTGCTTACTCTAAGAGCATCCTCGCCGCTGCAGATTGTCTTCGTGTTGCTAGTAAGAAACGTCCGCGGACTGGACCGTTTCTTTGTTGCTAGTTTAGATATGAGTCGTGAGAGTGATAGTCTTCCGCTGTAGTTTACTCTGATATAACTTATTTGTAAAACATTCTTGTACGTTTCCGCTAAACTATTTATGTAATATGATGTGTTTCTGCAACCCGTGTACTGTTGGGTGCCGCATAACTCGGCACCACCCGACGAGTTCCTGGCTGTCTCAGTAACAAATATGGTCTTGTTGTTGTAGATTATTATTCTCGTTTCACTTGGGTGTTCTTTTTGCATGACAAAGGAGAAACTCAAGGTGTGATCAAGAAATTCTTGAGAAGAGCTCAAAACGAGTTCTCCTTAAGAATTAATAACATAAGGAGCGATAATGGCACCGAGTTTAAGAACACTCAAGTGGCAGAATACTTGGATGAAGAAGGCATCAAGAATGAGTTTTCAGCCCCTTACTCCCCTCAACAAAATGGGGCTGCTGAGAGGAAGAATAGAACCCTCATTGAAATGGCAAGAACCATGCTTGATGAGTACAAGACGTCGGACCGGTTTTGGGCGGAAGCGGTTAACACCGCTTGCCATGCCATAAACCGGTTGTATCTTCATCGACTTTTGAAGAAGACGTCTTACGAACTTCTAACCGGTAACAAACCAAACATCTCGTATTTTCGTGTCTTTGGGAGCAAGTGTTATATTCTCAACAAGAAGCCTAGGACTTCGAAGTTTGCTTCAAAGTCCGATGAAGGTTTCTTGCTTGGTTATGACTCAAACACCTACGCCTATCGTGTTTTCAACAAAACTTCCAGAATTGTTGAAATAGTGAGAGACGTAGTGTTTGATGAGACTAACGGCTCCCAAGTGGAGCAAGTTGATCAAAGTGTGCTAGATAAAGAAGACGCTCCACAAGAAGCACTTAAAAGGATGGCACTTGGAGAAATTTTTTCTCAAGAACATTCTTAAGACTCAAATGATCATCCAACAAACGAAAATATGTCTCCATCCCATGATCAAGCTTAAGATGAGCAAGGCCAACCTCAACAAGATCAAAATGATCAAAGTCAAGATAGAGGATTGGATCAAAGGGGAGATGAAGAAAAGAGTGACAATGAAGATGAAGATCAAAGAGTTCAACCACCTCATCCAAGAGTGCACCAAAGTGTTCAACGGGATCATCCCGTCGACAACATACTAGGAGATATCTCCAAAGGGGTGACCACTCGCTCTCGAATGGCTAATTTTTGTAAATATTACTCTTTTGTTTCCTCTTTGGAGCCCCACAAGGTAGACGAAGCAATACAAGATCCAGATTGGGTGGTGGCCATGCAAGAGGAACTCAATAATTTTGAAAGAAATCAAGTGTGGGAACTTGTAAAGCGACCCAACACAAATATTGTGGGAACCAAGTGGGTATTCCGCAACAAGCAAGACGAGTATGGGGTTGTAACAAGAAACAAGGTAAGACTTGTTGCAAAGGGATATGCACAAGTAGAAGGTTTGGATTATGATGAAACTTTTGCTCCCGTAGCTAGGCTTGAATTAATTCGTATCTCGCTTGCTTTTGTAACTCACCATGATTTCAAGCTATACCAAATGGATGTGAAAAGCGCTTTCCTCAATGGTCAAATCAAGGAGGAAGTGTACGTGGAGCAACTACCCGGATTTTAGGACGATAAGTATCCTAACCATGTCTTTAAACTTCGGAAAGCCCTCAATGGCCTCAAACAAGCTCCTAGAGCTTGGTATGAGTGTCTTAGAGATTTTCTTATTAAAAATGGTTTTAGGATAGGAAAAGCAGACTATACACTCTTCACTAAGCATTTTAACGATGATTTTATTTGTGTGCCAAATATATGCTGATGACATTATATTTGGTTCTACTAACAAAGCCTTTTGTGATGAGTTTTCAATGATAATGACTGAAAGGTTCGAGATGTCAATGATGGGGGAATTGAAGTTCTTCCTAGGATTCCAAGTCAAACAACTCAAAGAAGGAATGTTCATAAGTCAAACCAAGTATACTCAAGACATACTTAAGAGGTTCGACATAGACAAAGCCAAACCCATCAAGACTCCCATGGGAACCAACGGACATCTTGACCTTAATGAAGATGGTCCAAGTGTGGACCAAAAGGTATTTCGTTCCATGACAGGCTCTTTACTTTACCTTTGTGCATCTAGACCCGACATAATGCTTAGTGTGTGTATGTGTGCACGGTTCCAAGCATCTCCTAAGGAGTGCCACTTGACGGCCGTTAAGTGAATTCTTAGATATTTGGTTCACACTCCTAACCTAGGAATTTGGTATCCCAAGGGATCCAAGTTCAATCTCATTGGATAATCCGATGCTGATTATGCCGGTTGTAAGGTAGATAGGAAGAGCATGTCAGGGACTTGTCAATTTCTTGGTAGGTCCTTGGTTTCGTGGTCTTCAAAGAAACAAAACTCCATTACCCTATCCACAGCCGAAGCGGAGTATGTCGCAGTCGGAAGTTGTTGTGCACAACTCCTATGGATGTGACAAACTCTTAGAAACTATGGTTACACTTTGGGCCATATTCCACTCCTATATGACAATGAGAGTGCCATCAAGATTGCTCACAATCCCGTGGAGCATTCTAGAACCAAACATATTGATATCCGTCACCATTTCCTGAGAGATCACTCTATCAAGGGAGATATCGTTATCTCTCATGTTAGGAGTGAAAAGCAATTGGCGGACATCTTCACAAAACCCCTTGATGAGAAACACTTTTGTAACCTAAGGAGTGAACTGAATATCCTAGATTCTCGAAATGTTACTTGAAGTGTGCACATCTGTTTGTTGCTTGTTTATAAACTTCAAAAAACGCATGTTTTCAACATACTACTCTAATCTCTCTTACTCTATGAAAACTATGTTCAAAAGGACCCTTTGTTAAATATGGTTATTGTTTGTTTGATGTATGCTTACTGACCATGTTTACCAAAGATATTTGCAAAAACTTATCCAAAAGGATCATATTCTTGAACTAAAACTCAAATTATATGAATTCCAGCTTGTAGCCGGACTAGTCTGCCTATGAGGCCGGACAAGTCCGACCCTAGAGAAGTCCGGCTCTGGTCCGTCAAACGGACTTGTCCGGACACCGAACCCGGACTAGTCCGGCCCCACCAGACACGTGTCGCCACCGGAGCTCACCCCTATGGAAGGGATGAGGTCCGGCCCCGCCAGACACGTGTCCCCACCGGAGCTCACCCCTATGGAAGGGATGAGGTCCGGCCCCACGGGACACGTGTCGCCACCGAAGCTCACCTCTGTGGAAGGGATGGGGTCCGGCCCCGCAGGACACGTGTCGCCACCGGAGTTCACCCCTGTGGAAGGGATGAGGTTCGGCCCCGCAAGACACGTGTCGCCACCGGAGCTCACCCCTGTGGAAGGGATGAGGTCCGACCCCACGGGACACATGTCGCCACCGGAGCTCACCCCTGTGGAAGGGATGAGGTCCGGTCCCGCGGGACACGTGTCACCACCCGAGCTTGCCTCTGAGGAGAGGAAAGGCCCCGGCCCGCTGGACACATGTCGCCACGGGAGCTCGCCTTCGAGGAGAGGAAAGGCCCCGGCGCGCTGGACACGTGTCGCGGCGGGAGCTAGCCTCCGAGGGGAGGAGAGGCCTCGGCCCACTGGACACATGTCGCCACGGGAGCTCGCCTTCGAGGGGAGGAGAGGCCCCGGCCCGCTGGACACGTGTCGCCACGGGAGCTCGCCTCTGAGGAGAGGGGAGGTCCAGCCCCGCCGGATACGTGGCGTCCTCGGAGCTCGACTCTGAGGAGAGGGGAGGTCCAGCCCCACCGGACACGTGGCGCCCTCGGAGCTCGCCTCTGAGGAGAGGGGAGGTATGGCCCCGCCGGACACGTGTCGCCCTCGGAGCTCGCCTCTGTGGAGAGGGGAGGCCCGGCCCCGATGAACACGTGGTGCCTTCGGAGCTCACCCTAGCAGTGGCCACGTGGCAAGGTCGGACTTCGCAGCGGACAAGTCCAAACCGTACTAGTCCACCTGGGTAGGTCGGACAAGTCCGGCCCCAGAGAAGTCCGGCTCTGGTCCACCAACCGGACTTGTCCAGACACTTAACCCGGACTAGTCCGGCCCCTGGGGACTTAACCTCCCAGAGGCAGCCAAACTTCTCTCTTCACAGACTAGTCCGCTCACATCGTCTCTCAAGCCGGAAGCGCCCACAAATTGGCGATTTTCGCTTTCCTCCACCAAAAATCTTGTCCAATCCATGGATTGGAGACCTAAGGAGTGCGGAAACCCTTCCCCGGGCTTCGTTACTCAAGTTTCAACTCCAAAATTCATCACATTTGAAGATTTCAAGAGGTATTCTTGACCTAACAAAAAATCCTTCCTTTTCTTCACTCTTAGATCTTTTGGTAAAAATCTCTTCACAAATGTTGTTCCTAGTGTTGATGCGATCATAGACTAGGAGTATTGCAACTTAATTCGAAGTTCTTGCGAAAAATTGTTAGGGTTAGGGTTCTTTCTGTATAACCTGGACTAGTCAAGTTTTGGGCGGACAAATCTGTTCTCGAGCAGACTAGTCCGGTCCTTTAACGGACAAGTCCGGTTTACACAGAACAAACTCCAACTTTAGCCATTTTTAATGAATTCTCTTGCAATATTCCACTTCCTTGACCTCTAATATCCTGTCTCTCAGGAAATATGTCGAACTCCGACCAAAGCTCTCCCCTTCCAAGTCCCACGGTCGAGGAGGCTCGACAAGCCCTTCATCGGCGCATTGCCGAAGAAAGGGCAGCAAAGGAGGCCCAAGCAGCTAAAGAAGCCGTCCGTCGAGAGGCAAGAACAAAGAAGAAGCATGATCTCGACGAGGAGGCACAAATTGCCCAAGCCATTGAAGAATCCTTGAAGGATCAACTGAGAAACAAAAGGGTTGAACGTGAAGCCCAGAGCTCCCAAGTTGCTAGTGCCTCAGAGCCCAAGAGAAAGAGGTTGGTCACCTTTGGAGATAAAGAGAAGGAAAAGGAATGCGAGGGTAGGGTTCCTCGTGATCCAAAGAAGGGTAAGGCTCCACTTCCTGAGCATCTCAAGAATAAAAAGGCAACTGCCAAAGCACCGACAAACAGAGCAGGAGGGATAAAAATCAGAGAGAAAGGGCAGCCGAAGCCCATCGGCCCCTTAAAGATGGTTGCCCCTGCTAGAGACCCAAACCGGCAGCCCAACAATCCGGCATTTGTATTCAAAGGAAAGGGGGCTGAAAAGGCGAGAAGGCTGAGGATGGATAAAGTCTTTGACTATGAGAAGCATACAGCCGACCCTAGATTTTGGTGTGAATTTCACTGTGATTACTACCGCTTGGTGTACCTAAAAATGAAGACCCCAGTCACTCAAGCTCAATGGGTAGATTGGAACTACATGGCCAAAAGGGAGCACAAAGCTTTTGATGCAGTGATTGAAGCCGCAGAGCGCGGCATGGAATCAAGGAAATCATGAGATTCAAGTATGACTAGAACATTGAGGTAATTGTGCAGTTCTACACCACTGTGTACTTCTCCACCTACGTTGACCAGAAAATCACCTGGATGACTCATGGAGAGCAGTACTCAGTCACCTATGAGAGGTTTGCATAGATACTTGGCCTCGAGGAGCACTTGGATCATGAGATTATCATTTCCAATCTCAAGGCAGTGGACAGGAATCAGCTTGACGATATGTATCCTAGTCATGTTCCCTATGAGGTCGGGCTTGCTAGGAACATCAAGTTGTTCTATAGCATCCTCAACCGGATTATGAGGAGGACCATTGCCCCCAAGGATGGAGATGCAGGGGTAATTCAAGAAAACTTAAGGCATATCCTCCTCTTGATAGATGGAGAAGAGAAGTTCAACCTTGTTGAGCATATTTATGATGACATCTTCAACATCTCTCACACTCCCAACCGCTCATGTGGTTATGCATCGTACATCATGTGCCTAATTGAGAAGGTGTCGGGGATAATCTTTGTCAAGGATGTCACTCATCGACCTCTTCGTCCTCAGCTACCCCCCATTCTGCCAGAACCCTCAAGGAGAAAAAATGGTCAACCTCCGTCCAGCTCAGCGGCCCCTTCTAGCTCAGCGGCTCCCCCATCATCTCCTCCTCCGCAGTCCATGAGCAGATTCTTCAAGTGCTTCAACGCAATTTTCGCCTCCTATCGGCGTGTGGAGGTCCGGACTCGACGCATGGAGAGACGTCAGGAGAAGTACCTCAAGGTTGTGTGTGACAAGCTTGAGGTACCCATGTCTCCCCCTGAGGAGAGTGATGGGGAACTCACTCCATAAGTAGTTGTAATCGTGAAGGATTTTTGCACGATTGAACTAGAGAGCTTTTTGTATTCTAGTTGTTCTCTTTAAATAGAATCCTTCACGATTACAAGTACTTATGTATGTGTGTGCAAATTTCAATACTAGAATAGACAATTGTCCACTTATTTTATTTTCTCCAGACCGTAAGTACATTGTACTATATATAACCTTCCTTTTCAAATACTTGGACACCTTTCACCACTTTACATGTTTATAAATATTTGGTAATTCACATTCTCTAAAATGCAGTCCCCCATTTAACTCATGTTAGACATCTTATTTCCTACAAATGAAACATTTTGATAACTTTATAAAGTCATCTTGATTTTTTAATATTAGAGAAGTAGAAACAGTCCCTTGTAGAAATGCAGGGAAAGGCTGCATACAAAAGGCCCAAGTGGGTCGGACCCTTCCCCAGACCCTACGCAAGTGGGAGCTACATGCACTAGGCTACCCCTTAGAAAAGTAGAAACACCTTAGTAAGCATATATTGTGGACAGAGTGGCCAAGTATTTGCAAACGGAGATTATTATGATTTTTTTAAAAAAAGATCTGAGGCGTTGTATATACTATAAAGATGGTATGTAGACATTCTACCATCATCTTTCATAGGTACTAAGTAGCACATTATCATCTCAATTTAGAGAAAGGAAAAAGGTATGATAATTGACATGCCCGGAACTAAATGGAAGAGACTAACAAAGCCACACCTCAGGACCTAGGAAAAACAAGTCTATTTTGTCCTCAGCAGGAAAGACTAACGGGCAGACCATAAGAGGCTAACAAAGCCACACCTCAAGACCGAGAAAACAGATGCAGTCAATAGCATAAGCTACAAACAGGTTCAGAACACCTACAGAAATCCCAAGAAGTGTTAGGTTCCTAAATGATAACTGATAACCCGATGCCTAGTAATGCATTTCAGGTAGCATCTTCAAGTGCAAACCGCCCATAGTTACCAACTAAAGAAGAAGGCCGTGCCATAATGTACTGATGAACTGCACTATCTGAAGTCCTCCGAGACAGTTCATTGTTTCCAGACACATTCTAGCAGATGCACACATACCAATCGCATAAAGACGCGCATACATGCCACACGTGAGAAACACGCCTATACGTGGCGAGACAGAGACCAGTGGTCCTGGCCTCGGGAAACCACGGCGCGCATATATATCCACAGCCCCAGCCCAGCAGAAGAAACTATATATATCCACGAAGAAGAAGCGAGCAAGGATATCCATGGTTCCGGCGATGGCTACGGCGCCACGGCTGCAGTGGTGGAGCCGGAGCGCCAGGCTTATCCATCTCCATCCACCACACATGATGCCAGTCTGCTACGACGCTGGAGAGGCCCCTGGAGCATGTGGCTGCGGCGAAGCCCAGCGCCACGCCAGAGGAAACGACACGAACGCGCTCGTCGCGTGCGTGCGTGCGTGGACGAGGGAGGAGGAGTAGTGATGGGCAGCCGGGCGCGGAATACGTGGAAGGGACGGTGTGGAGAGAGACGGAAGGACAGGGTCGGTCGCGCGTCGCCGTCGGCCAAAAGCCGCCCGGCGCAGCGTCCAAAAAACTGATCTTGACCCCCGGCCGGGCCAGGGGCCGGCTCCGCGCCGCAGCCCGAGGTCACGGTGTCCGCCGCTTGTTCTCTATCATGGACCAAGACGGGGAGGACAGTCTTTGGATGCTCCGAAGCCTGTTTTGATAGGCCATGTCGTCTTGTATTTATAGACTCAGATGATTACATATTTGTCAGGAGATTACAAGCGTGACGTGTATACCATAAACGGGACAATCTTTGGATGCTCCGAAGCCTGCTTTGATAGGCCATGTCGTCTCGTATTTATAGGCTCAGATGATTACATATTTGTCAGGAGATTACAAGCGTGACATGCATATCATAAACGGAGACGCAGCTTTCTAATATGAGAAGATTAGTTACCCAGAATAGATGACGGAGGTGCAGCTTCCTAATATGAGAAAATCAGTTACCCAAAATAGATGAGCGATTCCATCTTTAACAGCCCCTCAATCTAGACGTGTGAACACTAAGTTCATATTGTTTCAAAACTGCATGAACGCAGGACCTGCTAATGGTTTAGTAAAAGCATCCGCAAGTTGGTCTTTTGTGGAGATTGGGCGAATATCCAGTTGATGAGTAGCAACTCTCTCTCGAACAAAGTGGTAATCAACCTCAATATGTTTGGAACGCCGATGAAAAATAGGATTGGCCGACAAATATGTAGCCCCAAGATTGTCGCACCATAGTGTAGGTGGTCGAACCTGTGATATGCCAAGCTCACGTGACAAGACTTGGATCCAGATGATCTCTGTCGTGGCATCAGCAATCGCCTTGTACTCAGATTCAGTACTAGAACGAGAAACAGTCGTTTGTTTCCGAGAACTCCAAGACACAAGATTACCACAAAAACATATAGCAAAACCTCCAGTGTTGCGCTGGTCATTAGGATTGTCAGCTCAGTCGGCATCCGAAAATGCACTAAGAAGAGAGGATCCTGACCGTGTGAAACATAGGCCTAAATCAAGAGTATCATGCAAGTACCGAAGTATGCGCTTGACGACTGCCCAGTGCGCGGTAGTCGGTGATGCCATGTATTGATAAACCCGATTAACACAAAAAGAGAGATCAGGGCGTGTCAAGAGAAGATATTGTAGAGCACCCACAATGCTTCTATATCTCGTAGCATCTTCGGAAGACAGTTTATCACCATCATCAAGGGATAACTTGTCACTAGGGAGCATAGGAGTCGGCACACCTTTGGATGTAGACATATTTGTTCTAGCTAGCAGATCGCGAATGTATTTCTGCTGTGTCAAGATGAGACCATCAGACCGGTGATGCACCTCAATGCCAAGAAAGTAATGAAGAGGTCCAAGGTCTTTCACAGCAAAATCTTCTTGAAGTTGAGAAAGCAGCTTATCAGTAGCAAGCAGACGATGAACTGATGATAATAATGTCATCAACATAAATAAGCATGTAGATTTGTATACCGCCCTTATTAAAAAAGAATAGAGAGACATCAGCCTTAGATTCGGTGAAGCCCAACTGAAGAAGTGTAGCACTGAGGCGTGAGAACCAAGCACGCGGCGCCTACTTAAGGCCATATACGTGGGATGTTGAGAGTCAACAAATCCCAGAGGTTGCCGCATATAAACATCTTCATTCAACACACCATGTAAAAAAATGCATTTTTGATGTCAATCTGTCTAATACTCCAGCCACGAGAGATAGCATGTGAGAGGAGCAATCGTGTTGTAGTAGGTCTGACAAAAGGACTATAGGTATCACCATAGTCAACTCCATATTGTTGTTTAAAACCTTTTGTAACTAGATGAGCTTTATAGCGATCAATAGAGCCATTAGACTTATGTTCCAATTTGAATACCCATTTGCAGTCAATAATATTGAGACCATCACGAGGAGGAATGCGATGCTTGGTCTTATTTTAAATAAGAGCTTCAAATTCATCATACATTGCTTGACGCCAGAGTGGATGTGCCAAATCGAGCTGTGTGTATAAGAGTCTGGTTCAGAAGATACCTTGACTGACGAGTACGTAACTGTGCCATCAGTGTGAATTTTGGGCTTCCAAATATTATGTGGAGACGTGTTCCATACTTGTGAATGTAAGCGCCGGAGTCAGCAACATCCACTAACACCGGGCGCACAGATTCGTCATCATCAGATGATAGAAGAGAATCAGTGGGCAGTGGACCCAAAATCATGTCCTGGATAGGAGCACCAGTATCTGGATCAGGTGTCGGAGAGCAGCAGCCAGTAGAATCATCAGCATCAGTATTAGTTGGCGCACCATTCTGAGATCGATTGATTGGGTCATCACAAGAAGGTGTCATTGTCGGCTGTGAGGAAACCGCAGGAATCACAAGCGGCGATCCCAAGATTGTTGTGGATGGTAGTTGAACCGAATTTTCTGCAGTCAAGTGGTTAGTAGACACAGGCGGTAAATGCATAAAACCATGCTGCATATTAGAACCGCCAACGTTAAAATGCATATCACGCAAGGAGTGACTAGGCTGGGAGTCATGAGAAGGTGAATTAGGATTAGAGGACAAATTTGCAAAAGGGAAGACATGCTCATCGAATATGGCGTCTCTAGAAATATAGACGTGACCAGAGTCAGGATATTTATGCAAAGAACTATAGCCGATAAACACACATTGTTTTGATCGGAAAGATAATTTTTGTTTATTATAGGGGCGAAGATGCGGCCAGCAAGCACAACAAAAGATCCGTAACAATGAGTAATTGGGTGATACATGGAATAAACGTTCTAGACGACAAGTGTTGTCAATCACCCGAGTAGGAATGTGATTGATGAGGTACGTTGTTGTAAGAAATGTTGTATCCCAAAATTTGAGTGGCACTTGTGCGTGAGCAGGAAGGGCAAGGCCTGTTTCTATAATGTGGCGGTGCTTTCGTTCAGCAGAGTCATTCTACTAATGTGCATGGGGGCAGGAGACCCTGTGATCAATACCAAGGGACCTGAAAAAGTGTTATGCATTTTCAGTTATTCGCCACCCTATTTGGACTGAACACACTTAATCTTAGCATTTAAGAGACGCTCAACATGAGTTTGGAACTCACGGAAAATTCGAGGAGCTTCTGTTCGATCATGCATCAAATAGACCTAGCAAAATTTGCTAAAATCGTCAATGAAGCTAATGTGGTATTTAAAACCACTAACAGATTGTGGCGTGGGGCCCCAAACATCAGAGAATATAATTTGCAAGGGAGCTGAAGATCTATGAACTGAAGTAACATAAGGTAACTTATGACTTTTTGCTAGTTGACATGCATTGCAAATAGGAAGAGAGGGCTCTCGAGCAAAAGGAATTTTATTCAGACTCAAAAACAGACTGGACAGATTGGAACGATGGGTGTCCAAGCCTAGCGTGCCATTGGACGCGACTGGTAGACTTGCTGAGTAAAGCTTGATTAAGAGTAGCAACATCAGAGGGCTTGATAGGGTAAAGTCCAGCCTCAAACCACCCGTTCAGAAGGCTTGTCCCCATCTCCTGATCCTTAATAGAAAAAATTCTGTAAAATCCCCAAAAAGTGGTAGCAAGAAAAATTCAGCTCATGCTCACCTAGGAAAAATGAGGGGAATTAAAACTTTGAATTATAACGGTGTAAGTTCAAAGTGAGGGTCTAGATTTCCTAAAAACTTCCCAACATGGAGATCTAAATTCATAACTTGGGTCTTCGTATTTCAAATATTCAACCTTCCAAATTTCAGCTCATTTGGAGGGGTTTTAGTATTTGTTTGGGATTAAAAGAGAAAGCCCTCTAATCTGAATTTCAAATTCAGTTTCAAATTCCAATTTCCTCAATTTGCAAATTTAGTTCCACAAATATGATCTCCACATTTGAATTAGCAGCCATGCCAAAAATTGGAAACTTTGGAGTTGGGTTGCTATATTTTTGGAACAATACAAAATAGAGATATCAAATTCCATTCCAAATTCAAATGACCAAACACAATTCAAACTTCACACCAGAATTTAAATCATTTGAATTCAGCAAGTTTAAACCATGACTTGGTGTGAAAGTATAGCCTTAAATGTTGAGTAGCTGGGGGGAAATTTTGGATTAAGAAAATAAAGTGGTGGGGCCCAACAGTCAGCCTCACAAATTCACTTTTTTCCCTCCCTCTGTTTTCCCGGTTGATTACAGCGCGCCAGCTCCCGAAAAAAACTCCGCTCGACGCTTCCACCGAGCTGCTTCACGCGCCGCTCCCGACGTCGGTTCGATCGCGTGGTGATCAAGCGGCAACCGAGTGCCGCTGCTCTCTTCCTCACGCTAACCCGCGGACTCCACAGCCTCTGTTCTGCTCCCACGCACGAACGCAAGCCGTCGACGCTGTCTCTGCCATTTTCGATCGCAAGCCGGCGTTGATCCCACCTTGCTCGAGTTGCCAACACAAAAGGGGAACACCAACGTGGGTAAAAGATAGTCCCCCGCTCAGCTTTGACGCTTGGGGCTGCTGTTGGCCCTAATTCGATGATCGGCGCCAAGAACCGAAGCCACCGGCGAAAACCAAAGTCGGGCCACCATGGAGAGAGCGCCACGGCCACCCTATTCCCCAACTTGCTGTACACGAAATGTGCATTTGCATGTCCTGGTCGTGTAGCCGGAGGCTGTTTAACGGTTGCTGGAACCGGTGGTAAGAATTTTGCCGTTTCCCGAAACTGTGTGCAGGCGGGTAGGGCTCGGTCTAACCCAAAATTTGTGTGGCACGATCCATTAGAGCTCGAGCAAGCTTGCACACAACCTCCATACTTCCTAGCGCCCCTCCTCGACGAAGAACCGAGCAAAAACATTAAAAAATGAGGGAGTTTGATCTGTTTTCTTAGTCGCCGGTGCAAAAGCACCTCGGGTAACCGTGGAGCCACCGGTTGCCGGTTGTTTCACCGGCGTTAGAGGCCATTACTAGCTTCTGCACCGTCCACTGGTGCTCCAGAGACAAAAGTCTGAGCGTTTAGTGAGGTATGGAGCTCGGTTGACCTCGCCGGAACCCTAGGGTCACACTGTCACCGTGGCGCACCACCCTCCGGGCATCGCCGGCCGCCGGAGACCGAGCCAGCAAGTTCAGCGTGCCAACTTAGTGGGGGGCGGCAAGTTTGAAGTTGGGGGTGGCCGGGAAGTTGATTCTGGCGGCCCTCACTGGAGCATGCCGCCGCTGCCTCTGTTTGGCGCGAGGTAGACGAGGGTGCTGACATATGGGGCCCGCAGCCGAGTTTAAACTTTTCTAGATTTTTCCTATTCTAGTGCAAACTTTGGAGAGCCATAACTTTGTGTAGAAATCTCCAAAAATTGTGAAACCAATTTTTTTGGAATCCTTACAAGGAGTACTTCACAGAGGAACAAATTTCTTGCTATGAAAATGCCCAGTATTTTCTGTAGAATTGTTTTTAGTAAATATTTTAAGATTTATTCGAGGAGCAATTCTTTATGAAACATTCCCAAATTTGGGCAGCTAATACTTTTCATAGTTACTGATCTCCAGTAACAATTTGAGCTTCATTGGAGTTCATTTGCTAGGCCAAATTGCCTTCAAAGTTCAGCCCTTATTTGGAAATTCAAATTTAAACAGAAACTTTTTCAACACTCTATCCAACTTCAAAAATTCATATCTCTCTGTTGGTAGCTCCAAAAATGGTGAAACAAATTTTGTTAGGACCATGGAGACTTACCCTAATAAGATCTTCCACTGTTTGCTATGTCAAAGCTCCTGATTTGGGCTGAAAATTCAGAGAAGCCTTGTGCTTGTGGGAATTTTGGAGACCACAATGTGCAATGACATTTCTTCAAATTTTGCTCAGATCATCCTTAGAGATTCTAGTCTTCACTGTAAAAATCTCAGAGCCAATTAAGAATCCTAAATAGCAGTAGCTATGAATAGAAGTTTACTTCTTATAAGTCCTTAATATTTATACATATATTTTGTTACGTTTCATAATAGTGGCCGAAGTTGAGGACGCACCGGAGCCCTTGGACGTCCTCCCACCAGAAGTTGACTTCCCATCTAACTCGCAACCAGGCAAGCCCCGGTTTGCATTTAAGTACCTTTTATAAAGTTTTTCATTTGTATCGCTTATGTCTAGGTTGAAATGTATGCATTAGAGTTAGGGTGATTGAAACTCCACTTGCATAACCTAAATCCTATGGAGGGTTGGGTAGTTTACAGACTCGACGCGTAGAGAATGCCGTGCTAGTATGCTTAGGATCTCGGTATAAGTCGAGTAGTTGGAATCTACTCGCGAGGTAAGGCTTTATCACACGGTTTGGTCAGAATAGAAAATGGCTTAAGAGTGGTGAAAATGAGACCCAACAGGGGGGATAGGAAGCAGTGAACGGAGGTCTCATGTGCGTAGCCCTGTTGGTGTCGATTGAGGACCGAGTCGTGTGTGGGCCTGCTGAACAAGTATTGAACAGTACCGGATGGCATACTGACATAAGCAGGAAACCGATGTAATTGGTTAACCTGGGTACCGAGGCTTACCCAACCGTAAATAGGAGTGGGTTGAGGGTAGCAAGGTGTAAATATGTCGGTGGGCACAGTCACGCTCCACGCGGGGACCTCCTGCCCGTTACGGATGGACCGGTTCGGTATTTGGGTTGCCTCTGAAAGGTTGTTGCATACAACAGAGTAGGAAGGGGTGTGGAATCACGCTTCTGAAAGTGGGTGTATGCAACGTTTGTCCGGGTGTCTCCTGATTGCAATCACCGTCCCTCGCGGTTATTTGGGTACCGCTTGTTCACTGTTCTGTGACGTAGTAAGAAGAAGAGCAATAAGCCAGATGAATGATAATATGTTGTGTTGAATTATTAATGTTTTGGAAACCATGTTTGTTGTAGATGTAGAGCTAATTAAGTTTATCTTCCACTTTAGACATCACCACATCGGAGGAAAGCATTTCTTGTTTGATTGTGGACTTCCGATGTGAGGGCTGCCTAAGGCTCATTAAACTGTTGCCATAAAACTGAAAGTAAGTATCAATATGTAGGCGTGTCTTTATTGCAAAGTCATGTTTCCTATCTTACATATCCTTACATATAGAGTTCCATGCCTAGGGTTGTCGGTTAATCCTTGCTGAGCCATCGTGCTCACGTTTTCAATATTTAAGTTGTATGCAGGTGAGAGCTATAAGGAGGGGTCCGAGGACGAGGCGATGCCCCCCGTCAGGGTACACGGCCGAGTTGGAGCCCTGCACGCCGCCGTGATCTCCGGTTCCATGCTGCTAGTGTGTAGCGTCCCCGGGCTGGACGGTTGCACTTTTGCGTAGATAGGAGTAGAGAGTATCTATGTATATACTTCCGCTGTATAGTTAAGCTTTTGTAAAAAGACTTCCGCTATTTTATATCAAATAAAAGTTTGTATGTTGTTCTTTAATCTTTTCGTGTATGTGCTGTTGGGTGCCGCATCGCACGGCACCACCCTCTGCGGTCCTGAAGTGGGTGAACCACGGGGTGGTTCCCACAGTCGTGGTATCAGAGCCGCATTGTGAATAACATGCTTGAAAAGAGCCCATTTTGAAAATTTAGAAGTAGTCGAGTGAGGATTAGTCATTAAGCCCACATAAGGTCTATGATAGTAGTAGATATTATGGTGGAAAAGATAACATATTTGTTATACATTCTGTAACGACGCTCCGACGTCAGGTAAGAGGTAAGGTACGTCACCACAGGCGAATCAATTGCGGTAACTCACCATACGAGTAATAGTATGGAAGGATATACCGTGGCTTGGCACAGTAGTGAATATGAGTCTCTGAACTTTTCTATGGTTCTAAGAGCATATGAAAACACTGATCTCCAGCGTGCTTTAGGCAAAAGTGAGAATACCCCATCGTGTGGTAAGCAACACGATAGTATGCAACTCTTGAACGTTCAATGTTCAAAGGGCCATACGCAGCGCTCGCCATCGGCGTGCCTCAACGGTCATGAGGCAGTAGGTGGTACTCGTTGGGTTGATAGAATTCCCAACCATGACGACCCGTTCGCGCTCTACTCGGGTTCCCCGTCGTGTGGTGTGAAAACATGACCATGTACCTTGAGACGTGGCTTGACTCAAGGACGGTCCGTATGGCAATGATACGGACCGTATGTTTTTACTATAATATGGAACTGCCTGAAATGCCAAAACCATTGTGTGCACAATTATTGTGTGTTCTTCTGCAGGTACGTTAACCAACTTAGTGCATGATGTTTAGCAACCGTTTTTGAGTGACGTTATTAGTTCCACCATTTGACACGTATATGCCGGAATACCGGCTTAGGGTTTTTCTTTGGTGAGGAAACGTAATACCGAGATTGCATAAAAGAATATTTTTAAATAAAAGTGTTGAAATGAGGTTTAGGATTCCATTTAGGGGTTAGTAAACTCCTATATTGAACTAAGAGTCAATTGGGAGTATAGATTCAATCTCAAAAACTTAGTAACAATTTCCCCTATTTTCGGCAGAGACGTTGCTGAAATTAAACAGGGTATAACTTAGAATTGGTTGAACCAATGGAGGTGTGTGATACTATTCTGGAAAGGTTTTTAAGTCCTCTACAACTTTTCTGTAGAGCTCCAGAACATAATCTCCCTCCAAATGGATGAAAATCTCAGATGAGTATACACTGTCCAGAAAACAGGGCAGACCAAAATGCTCTCTGGAATTTTCTGTATTTCAACCACAACTTTCTGTAGAAAAATTTCTAAGGGTCAAGCAAGACATCGTTGGAAGGTATAGAAAATGTGCTAAAACTTTGTAGTTCAGTGTTTTCCTAGATTGAGGGCAGAATATGATGCAATTTTGTGAACAATACAGCCCCTTGCAAAGGAGGTGCTGTCAAAATTCCTGAGAAAATTCTGTAAACTTATAGAAATCATAATTCACAAACTAGGGAGGCTATGGAGGCAAATAAATACAATCTGGATTCCTTTGAGAGTTTACTACAACTTTGTTGTTGAACTTTAGTCCAGATTTTGCCTCCAAGATGGTCAAAATAGTTAAATTATCCAGACTGGTCAGCTGGACCAGAAACTGAACAGAACACCATGTTGAAGTTTTTCAACCAAAACATTTAGTTTCACCTTTTGATATCCAGAGGCTGTCGTAAAACAGCGAATTGGAGTAAAAAATTTTATGCATTCGACATATCACTTCGAGCTAGGACGTGTTTGACTCTAGTACAATAGCGAGGAATTACGGATGCTAACACACTTAACATCCCGTGGCGACCCACGATGGTCAAAATGAACTTTTAACCCATAAAGTTCAATACTTTGGAACTCGATCATGCGACACGGTCCAGGGATGTATATGTTGTATAAAGTTCATACTTTATCCATATGTGTGATTGTTATGCGTATTATTTATTCTATTCTCGCACTACTATTGTATAGACTGGATGAAACAAACAAACATGTGTTGATCATTTGAATGGTATGAATGCAGAATGGTGCGTACACGGTCTACGCAAGAGGAGGGAGGTCCGAGTCAGGTTCGTGGTGATGAGTCTCCACCTCCGAAGCAAACCACGATACAGCAACAACCACCTCCTCCGCCGCCAGAACTTCCAAGAAACCTTGCGGAGGTTCTCGCCGCAGTGCTCGGCTCGCGCGACGAGCAAACCGAGTTGTTGTGGATGTTGGTGCAACAGAATGCGTCCCATCAGGGAGGATGCCAAGGCAATAGGCAACGTCAGCCCCAACAAAGGTCTTTTTCAGAATTCCTAGCAACCCATCCATCGGTCTTCACGGAGGCCGAAGAGCCTTTAGAGGTGAGCGGAGGTCTCACATGCGTAGCCCTGTTGGTGTCCTTTGAGGACCGAGTCGTGTGTGGGTCTGCTGAACAAGTATCGAACGGTACCGGATGGCATACTGACATAAGCAGGAAACCGATGTAAGTGATTAACCTGGGTGCCGAGGCTTACCCAACCGTAAATAGGAGTGGGTTGAGGGTAGCAAGGTGTAAATCTACCAGTGGGCACAGTCACGCTCCACGCGGGGACCTCCTGCCCGTTACGGATGGACCGGTTCAGTATTTGGGTTGCCTCTGAAAGGTTGTTGCATACAACAGAGTAGGAAGGGGTGTGGAATCACGCTTCTGAAAGTGGGTGTATACAACGTGTTGTCCGGGTGTCTCCTGATTGCAATCACCGTCCCTCGCGGTTATTTGAGTACCGTTTGTTCACTGTTCTGTGACGTAGTAAGAAGAAGAGCAATAAGCCATATGAATGATAATATGCTGTGTTGAATTATTAATGTTTTGGAAACAATGTTTGCTGTAGATGTAGAGCTAATTAAGTTTATCTTCCACTTTGGGCATCACCACATCGGAGGAAAGCGTTTCTTTTTTGATTGTGTACTTCTGATGTGAGGGCTGCCTAAGGCTCATTAAACTGTTGCTATAAAACTAAAAGTAAGGATCAACATGTAGGCATGTCTTTATTGCAAAGTCATGTTTCCTATGTTACATATCCTTACATGTAGAGTTCCATGCCTAGCGTTGTCGGTTAAGCCTTGCTGACCCGTCGTGCTCACGGTTGCAATATTTGAGATGTATGCAGGTGAGAGCTATGAGGAGGGGTCCGAGGATGAGGCGATGCCCCCGTCGAAGTACACGGCCGAGCTGGAGCTCTGCACGCCGACGTGATCTCCGGTTCCATGCTGCTAGTGTGTAGCGTCCCGGGGCTGGACTGCTGCACTTTTGCGTAGATAGGAGTAGAGAGTAGCTATGTATATAATTCCGTTGTATAGTTAAGCTTTTGTAAAAAGACTTCTGCTGTTTTATATCAAATAAAAGTTTGTATGTTGTTCTTTAATCTTTTCATGTATGTGCTGTTGGGTGCCGCATCGCACGGCACCGCCCTCTGCGATCCTGGAGTGGGTGAACCACGGGGTGGTCTCCACAAATTCCAAGGGTGATATTCAAAAAAGACGTCATTATCACGAGCAAGTTTATAAACAGAAATAAGATTTTTAGAAATTTCAGGCACATGCAAGGTATTACGTAATGCAAGCGAACGAGAGACAGTTCTAATAGAAGCATGACGAGTATGCAGAATACGCAAACCTGCACCGTTGCCCACATGAACTTTGTCGCCTCCATTGTACTGCTCCCGCATAGCCAAGCGGTCGAGATCACTTGTGATATGATCAGTAGCACCGGTGTGGCAGTACCAATTCGGATTAATCTTGTAAGAGGAGGTCGCAACCATAGCTGGCGACGAGAGATCTTCATTATAAGAGTCATCCATATGGTGCCAAGATCGGATGGCAGTGTGACCATCTTTGTCACATATCTGACAAGATGGACGCTGGGAGGGGCCACGAAGGTCACCAGAGGAACGAGGATCATTACTGCAAGAGGGGTTAGAACGACCCTGTGCACGGTCGCGGCCACAAGAACGGCCACGAAAATTGCTCCCGCGGCCAGCATAATGAGCTGACGACCCCATGTGAAGTTATTGATCAGACTGGTGCTTGAGGAGGCGGGCTTCAAACGTCATGAGATGAGCATATACTTCATCAAGAGTGAGAGCATCCTTCATTGTCATAGATGTGACAAAGGAATCGTAATCCGGACCAAGACCAGTAAGAAGATACACAATTACCTCATCGTCACGAAGACGTGCATTAGCAGCTGCTAGTTCAGTAGCAAAGCTCTTGATGCGACAAAAATAATCACCAGCGGAGAGATCACCCTTCTTGGCGGTCGCAAGATCAACACGAAGTTGCACAACACGAGCCCCAGTAGCAGATCCAAACATACGTTGCAATTTATCCCAGGCTTCCATGGATGTACTAGCATCGATTACATCTCGAAGGATTTCTTCAGTCATACAGGAAAGAAGCCCGCTCAGCACTTATTGATCGAGGTTGCACCATCGATCATAATCTGGATTGGGAACCAGATCAGTTCCAGCTGCAGTGGAGGAGGCAATTTGTTGGGGCAGCGCAAGGATCGTGCCATCAAGAAAACCAAGAAGTTTCATACTACACAGATAGGGCAGGAGTTGTGCTCGCCAGATAAGATAGTTGGTCTTCGTGAGACGGATTGTAACAGCATGATGAAGAGGTATGGGGGCAAGAGACGTCGCCATGGGCGACGCCAGGAGATCAGTTAGGGAGGAGGTGTGGAGGAGGAGAAGGAGGAACAAGATTGGTTGGACATTGTTCACAAAAAAAACCTTGGCTCTAATACAATGTTAATTAAGATGAATTGTCTGCCTTGATAGGTCATGGCGTCTAGTATTTATAGCCTCAGATGATTACATATTTCATAGGAGATTACATATTTGGCAGGAGATTACAAACGTGACGTACATACCACAAACGTAGACGCAGCTCCCTAATATGAGAAGATTAGTTACCTAGAATAGATGACAACAGATTGTATCTTTAACACTCCGATCCCCCATCTCATGGCTAGTAAGTCATCGCCGGCCGGCGCGGCGGTTACTACCGGCGGACCTTCACGCGCGGGCAGTGCATGCAGTGCTCAGGCTTTCTGGGGATGGGGATACACGGCGAATGGGATGCACAACATGAGTATTGAGGTTTCTTAGTGATACGTGTGTCTCGGCTCACGGTCCATGCGATCTATACCCGTTGGATATTTGGATCAAAACCTCAGGGTCCGACGTCCTCCTCTCAGCATTTCTTCCTATATTTCTCTCCTTGCAACACTAATAGTTGGCATGTGTTGACATTAGTCTGTTTCACTTTTGTCGATGGCTATGGCACGTGACAACTACTCGTCCAGTGGCTGCCGGCACCCAGCTCATTGCCTCACCCACCGTTCATACCGCTGACATGTGTTTTTAACTCCTATTAGTTTTGTGAGCTATACTTTCCCTAGCTAGCGAAGAGAATTAGCTAGGTATCAAGCTATGCACGTGGAATATATAAGCATTTTGATTATGTGCTCGAAGTGTCAATCCATCACTATGACGAAATGTCTCAAATGTGTCGTACTACGGATAAACAAAATCTAACAACAAATAATCAAATGCATGCAGACATATTAGTTGGACGCGCGCAACTTATAATAGAAGCCCGGACCGGTCCGGCCATAGCCCAAATCGGAACAACAAGCTTATTTTATTTTGTTTTTTGAAAACAATGATTACAGTCAGATTTCATCACCGTATTGCAGGTTGTGAGTTATTTAACCAAAAGATATCTCATTCAAATCGTAGTTCTCTATCATCCGGTTGGATTATCTAAGAGTGAGCCAGCTGTTTTACGAAGTGTTATAGTGCATACACATACCTGAAAACTACTATTATATTCTAGGATAAACCGCTCCAACAGAACTCACATTCGTACATTTATGGCACCTAGATCAATCTTTTTGCATTTTTTTCCGTCTACCTTTTCCCCCTCTGTAGCTTTCCGTGCGGATGGGGATAGCTATGCGTCGCAAGTGGCTAATTGTCTCTGCCATTCATGTCTCTCTATCCCGAGGCTTTTGTTGGTGGGATGCTGATAATGAGCCACAGTACGGAGCATGATAAGGCCTTTTGCAACCAAAGCACACACCCTCTTTGCTGCCAAGTGGCATAAACCAACCACTGGAAAGCAACAAAAAGAAAATACGCTTTGTATCTATATTTTTCTACTGCCAAAGGAATCTTTGAGACAGTACCTCTGTACCGTACAAACCCCAAACGACTCCTATATCTACTCTTCTGGGCATCAACTAGTCCGGTTCGTGCACAAACATGCATAAACAATATTATACCCCCTCCATTTCAAATTATTTGACGTTGATTCGTTTAAAATTAAACTAGCCAAACCGACAGGGTAGTTGGTATGATGGAGGAGGGAGATTGGGAGATGGCTCTGGTCAGTTGAGATCTTGCTGTAGCTGCTGGCTGCTGCAGCCGTTGCCGTGTTGGCTGTTGCAGCCACAGCAAATCTGAAGTGATCTCAGTCTCAGACGATGAATCAACTGTGACAAGGATATGGCAGGCCTTTGCCCAATTGGGGTGCGTCCTGCTACTTGCCATGGCGCGCCGTTGTGAACCGAGACCACCCTAGCGCTAAATCTCCATGAATGAATCTGGACTGCATATGGCCGTACGGCGTACCTATCATATATCACAGATCTGGAGGTATGTACTATCTTCCTAGGTCCCGGCACGAACGATGAATACGAGATGCAGGCACCACACAAATGTTGCTAGCCACTGCCATCTGAATTGAATCTCTTTTGTCATTGCCTGCGAAAAGCTGTTTGAGCAGTATCTATCATGATCCAGGCACAGGCGTTCTTGGGAAACAAGTTGGCCAGACATATGTTGCTAACAGCTGTTGAAATCGTTTCGGGTGGATTATTACTGAACTGAAATTCAGGCGTTCCGTTCTCTGTTGCTCTGTTTTGCTCTGCCTTGTTTGCAAAGAAACATGTTATTGTTATTAGAGATAGATTTATCATTGCCTTTGGTCGGGGGAATGAACAAATAAATATGGCATACAGGAGCAGAGCCAAGTCTTCACACATGGAGCTAAAGATAGTACACACTGTTTAGTATTCACAGCTTGTGCTATTCGCACAGTTACAAACAAGCTTCTTGCAACAGATGGAAGACAAGCAAGACAGCAAACACGAAAGGCCATGGCACCTTTGCCCTGGTAAAATCTGGAGCGGCCTGCGCTGTGCATGAGCCGACGATGGCTAGGACGATGACCAGACGAGAGCGCGTCATGTTCCGATGGAAGGTGTGGACAGGGACATGCCCAGCTCCAGCTCCAGTCGGGAGCAATGGTGGCCGTGACCGTGAGGAGAAGGGTGCAACGGTCCAGTCCCTGCACCGGACGCGGGCGACAAGTCGGGTCTGCTCCTGTCATCTTCCTCCGTGGAATTCAGGTCGAAGGCCGGCCTGCTGTCTGAGGATCCATCGCGCAGCACGTTCAGAGGTAGAGAAGCTGAGGTGCACTCGCTGCTAAGCTGGCCGGAAACGCGCGCACCGTTCTCGCAGATCGGCACCTGTTGCAACACGTAGCGCGAGATTGATTGGTTACTACTGACCCAAGAACCCAAAGGGTACGGCGATTGCATCACTAAATTACTCGTGTAGATTTTTATACCATGTCGAAGAGGCTAGACCGTCGCTTCTTCTTCCCCGTGCTGCTCTGCCGCAGGAAGAACTTCTGCGCGTGGCTGGCCACCTGGGTCGGGGTTCGCGTCGTGACGTAGCTCCGGGAGATGCCCCTCCAGTCGCCCTTGCCCAGCTTCTCCAGTCCGACCAGGAACTGCCTGTGCTCCTCCTCGCTCCATGGAACTCCTGCCGTGGATTTTGTTCATGGGGATATTACAATCACAATTTTTCAGAGAATCGGCTGTTGCCAACAGAAGATATATTCAATTTCAGGATGCCAGGTTATCCATGGATTTAATAATAGTGTAGCAAATATCTACTAGTTGTTCCTTGCAGAATCAGGATTCAGGAGAAGATAATGCAAGAAAAGGATATGCGACTTTGTTAGTTCAGGGTGATGGATAACAATAAAATTTGGTACAAAAAAAGAATCTGAATCCCAAACAACATTCCTTCACTCCATTTTCAGGAAGAAAGGAAGTAGTACCAAATAATTACACACACATATCATTAGATCGACATGAACATAACTGCAAATTTGCGTGTGCTGTGTCATTGTTACCTTTCTTCCTCTCCTGCACAACCCTGCCATGAGGTCCATCAGACAGGTACCCATTGGTCGCCGCCCTCTCCAACCCCTCATCTATCGACAGCAGCATGGAGGACGACGACGACGACGACGGCGAGACTAGGGAACAGCCAGGAGCCGCCGCCGCAGCAAGCTGCAGGCAGCCCATGCTGTAACTCCTCTTCATCATGGACGACGTGGCGCCACCGCTGCCGGCGCCGGCGCCGACATGGACCTGAACACCGAAGAGCCTTAGCCCACTACTACTACTACCGCCACCGCTGTTGCCGGCTTCATAGAGCATGATTTCTCTGTGTCCTAGGCTGCAAGTCCTCGAGTTATGGCCGTAGTTGCCACAGTGGGAGCACTTCCTCGCCATGGTGTGGCTATAAATCGACCGAATCTGCTGCACTGTGCCTTTTGCTGCAGATGGTGAGACGACTTGAGAGAGATGGGTGGAGGCCAGTGCGTCCACAACACCACAAACCACAGACAAGTGCCAGTGGGTGGTGGTGCTACCGGCTATTGGGCTATAGTCAGCTCGAGGAGACTTACACAGCACCCAGTACGTATAAATATGCTTTGCTTGGCTGTGGACACGAACATGTTATTGGCTGGTGAACCATAGAAAAGTGGTACGTGGAGTCGCCTTCCAGATCGACCGTGCTCCATGGACACAAATGGTATATACTCTGACTGGACAGTTCTTAACACGAGGTCTCCAGTATTGGCATAATATGCGTGTGACCAAATTTTTATTATAGGGCTCACCCAAGTTAATGAGGACCAATTAATTTGGCGCCATATGGCTAGATCCCCCATGTGAGATATAGTTGGTACTACTCTGATATGATGGTTACTTCTTTGGAAACTTCAGAGAAACGACACATATATGTGGTCGAAACTGTCGGGATAAAACTATCGGAATGCTGCAACTCAAAATTACAACTTAACTTTGCAGAAACATTAATCCAAAACACAACACACATGACAGCGTTCCCAGTAACTGACAGGAGGGTCAACATGTCAAGCTTATGCACCCCATCTCCCTTAACGGTGCTAAGCGTGGGCACATCATCGTCAATGCAGTGCTGACCGGGCATGCCACCTCATCTCGTAGCAGCCACACATAGGGTGTCAATTACAAACTATGGGAGATGAAGTGTTCATCACAAATCACAACGAGGGGCTCGATTAGCCACTGAGCATGTCCCCTGAATTCACGGCAAAACTTCCTTAATCCGTAAGCGAACCATGGCTATTTGAGAAGTTCATAAAACTTTCTTCTTCTGAATCAAGGTGTTATCATATCACCCCTGCAAATGGGTAGGGGCTGAAGAACCCAGCACCTCACGCATGTTACATGCCACCAATCAACATAATTATTATCTGAACCAAAGCGCTATTAGAGTAATTTCACTTGTATGCTTTTTTGTCTCTAGAGAGTTACATGTATCTTACGGTGGGAAGGGTAACCTGCTGGTTTTCTACGGGAAGAGTTTGATGGGAGATATTTTCAGATAATTAATAAAAAAGTCAAGAAAACGACTTGATATGTTAACATAACTAAGAAATCTAACGAGGTGATGAACGCCATTATTATGGTCAGGCCCCTTATCCGACTGTTAAAATACCCAACTTGTCTTACCATATTTGATCTGTACAAGACCAGGAAAGACCGCTATTATATTCTAGCTGATCGAATCCACGCAGGAGAATAAACTTCATTATCTCCTGTCATGCGAACTACAGGCTGCTGCTACTTTCTTCCGCTCGGAATCTTCCATATCCCCTGATATAAAGCGGAGAAGATTTGAGTGCCCCCCGTAGTCCATGACGGGGACGGGCATTACCCAACTTTTATTATATATGTGTGTAGCATGTTTGAGGCAGATAAGACGGGGATAAGATTGTTTGTTTAGGAGGTGTTCTTCCACTGCACAACCTTAATCAAGATGATGGCAATCTGGCATTACAACCACCGGATCAACCATTAAGAGATGCTACTGATGGGCTATAGGCACATTGTTGAACTTTGGTTTAGTATAAACATGCGATGCTAGTCTATATTGCTCGATCTGCTGGTGGCAGTACGTTTCTTTTAAAAAAATATGCTCTTTATCTTATCAGAAAATTGTCTTGAACTTGGAATATATTAGTTTTACTCAGGAATATTATTCCTCCTGTAAACGTTCCTAATCCGATAGCAAAAACAAGGGACGGAGGGAAGAAGAACTTATCTGTTCTGGGATAGTTCTCCTGGATTTCTGCTCCATCCAGGGATCCTGATTTGGCGTATATCAGTATAACCTTTTCTGCACCCAATTTGCAGACGACAATCATGCCAGTTGCTTGCTTTGATGTTTCTTCGCGTACCGCCATGATGACACCTTTTTTCTCTGGAAGAAAGATGTGCAACCAGTTCGAGATATACTTCAGGAGCAGAAGAGTAGTTATTTTACACATGACACACCGGTTGGCGTGCTTAGCTTGTATTATAGTGACTGCATTCACCGATGTCAAAATGTAAACACCATCAACTACTTCCTCTGTTTCGAATTATTTGACACTGGTGAACTAGCCAACGTCAAATAATTTGAAACAGAGGGAGTATTTGTGTAGCTGCAAGATGCTAGTTAACTACTTTTTTACTGGGTGTTGAATAGTAATTTCACAATATGATATTTTTGTTGGATGATCAGAAATAAGTTTGTTGGGTGTTATAAATGCCTTTGAAACTCATAATACAAGCTTGTTGGCAAAAGTTGGGTTTGAGTCTACAAATAGTTGTGACTGAAGAAGAATACTTCAAATAAAAAAGTTGGAAATCGGAGGACACTAGGTTTCATTTTTCAGGTTGGTCAAGCATTGTGGTAACTTGGTACGAAAAAATAAATTATTTACTAGAACTGTTTCCCTTAGCTAAGCGGATTTAGTATGCATTGAAAACAATTAGAAAGTCACAGAGGTAGCTGGTTAAAGTTATGAATGTACATTCTGTTAGAAGAATTGACCATGAAGAGATTGAATTGGTTGCGATTGCAACCAACTCGATCTCTAAGAGCCTTGATCAAAGACTCTCCTCAACCGAATTGGTTGGGAGGCCCCCTGGGATGCCTCCTCGTCTATAAAAAGAGAGGCTTTTGCCTCATCGGATTGACACAGAGAAGAAACACGAAAACATAGAGAGAGAGGAAAGCTGACCCGATTAGAAGTTAATCATAAGCGAGGAGGAAATCTCGGGAATACCTTCCCTTCTTCATCGGCAAGCAAATAATCTTCGTCGACCCGATGACTGCGAACACCTCTGCAAACAAAGAATTAGACCGAGACAATTGAGCAACCAAATTAAGATCCTAAGCTAGATCAATTTTTCAATGGTATCAGAGCCAATTTGGTTTGCAAATTGTTTTAGTTACTAACCAAGAATGATGAATTCCACAATAATTTAGATGCGACACTTGCATTTCGAATCGAATTCAAGTCAATTTGGGAATGAAAATCCCCAAACCTCAAATTAGAATCTAAATCGGATCAAATCAGACAAAGTTCGCATACAACAGAGATCGAATCAACATAGATCTAAACCAGAGCAAAAATTGATTCAATTATAAGAAGACTCAGAGAAACACAGGAAAAGATTAGAAAGAAAACTTATCTGTTTTCTTCTAACTCACCAGCCTTCGAAGGGTAACAGGGAATCTCTCGACGAGAACTCCGCTTAATCCACCAGGGAGGGGCATCGGGAACCAGGGTTAAAACCCTAACCTCAGAAACCTAAAACCTAGCAGAACCCTAGCCGACGACCAAAAGAAGAAGGGACTTCTGGAGCGAAAGACGACGAAGGCGTTCTTCCGACGACGTGAACTCAACGGAAGTAAACGCGCACCCTCACTCCGAATGAGCTCGTGGCATACGGACTAGATCCGCAGCCGGAGCACGCGCTCTCTCTGCCGGCGCACGACGTCTCGACCGTCGGCCACCGGCGCACGACCCCTCAGTCACCGGCCACCGGCGCTCGGCCCTCCGCCGCCGGACCTCAGTCTCTCAGTCACGCCGCGAGGAGAAGGGATCGGGGAGGAAGCAAATGAGTTAGGGTTTCGCGATTTCGGGTTTTTGTAATGTGAGCGCTTCACTCTAAGCCGCCCAATCGCAAACTGACGCCTCAGATCAATCCGGTGACGTGTACTTTAAATCTATATCGTCCATCACAGATCGAACAACCCAGAGCATGTGCGCTGTGAGCGGGCCGCGCCCGGCCTAGGCGAGTGCAAAACGGGCCTGCTGGGCTTCCCTTTTGAATTTCTCAGAATTTCCAGGAATTAATTAGCGGGCTTTTGGGCCGAATTGTCCAAACAGGCCAATTTTTTTTCTTGGAATTTCGCAGAAATCTAGAAAAAGGCTTATGGCGGAATTAGTTTTTGGCTAGGCCATCACTGAGGGTTTTGGGGCTAAAATCAATGTGGGTTTTTGCTTCTAAGTATTTTTCTTTTAAGAAAAAGGGGCCATTAAAATTAGTTAAAACCCACTATAATTAAGTTCTTGGTATATAAAAAAATCAGAAAATTATGTGTGATGTATTGGTGTACTGTCATTTTAATAATAATATTTTATTTATTACTGAATTTTTGTATTTCTATGCCATAATCTTGATTAAATTATGGAATTTGTCTAAGAAATTTAGAAAAATGCCCAAAATTGATTTAGCTTCCGCTGCAATTAAGTGAAGCATAATAAAATTATTGTTGAGTAGCCAAGGTGAACAACAAATTTTATTTTTTATAGTAAATAAATGTTTAGTAGCCAACGTGAAAAACTTTATTTGCTATGTCTTGTGGTAATTTCTTTATTTAGTAGCCAACGTGAAAAATAAAGGGATTACCACATTTTATAAAGAGATCATGTTGCATTTCATTAAGTAGTCAACGTGAGAAATTGAATACAACATTCCTTGCATATTTAACTTAACAAACAACATATTTTTGCTTAGTAGGCAACGTGAAAAGCAAAAACTTGTCTTTATTTAATATTTCTATGCACTCTTCTTATTATATTTTCCTTTTGCATATGCGAAGATTTCTCCGGGATCAACAACTCACTTAGTTACATCTCCTCCATTGAATATTTGAATGGCAACAATTATGGTTCATGGAGGGAGATATTAGAAATTGCATTAGCTATCTCAGAGATCTACCTTGCGATCGTGACACCTCGTCCCGCTGAGGCTGAGGTCTCACCTTCTCGTGGGGCGATGGAATCTCAAGAAGAATATAATGAAATGATGAATGCCATTCATAAAGAACTTAAGGAATTTTATGAGTCTCGTGCCAAATGAAACACTTCCAATAGAAATTGTCTTATGGTAATTAAGGACACTATTATTGAGCCAATTAGGGGAGCCATTCCCGACCGTGAGACAACCACAGAGTATCTTCAGAAAATTCAAAGTCAGTTCACCGACTCCTATAAGGAAACAGCAAGTACTCAAATTAAGAGGCTTGTAACTGAGAAATACACTAGAGGCGGTGTTCGTGAACATATACTTAGGATGTCAAACATGGCTTCAAAACTCAAACCTATGGATTTGGGGATCAAAGATGAATTTCTGGTTCATCTCATTCTTGCCTCTCTTCCTAGAGAATTTGAAGCTTTTATCATCAACTATAACTCACAGCCAGAAGAATGGAACTTAGAAAAGTTCATTGCTATGTGTGTTCAAGAGGAGGAGAGAATTAAGACCTTTCGCGGAAGTGACATTGTCAACTACGTGAAAGGAAAAGGAAACAAAAACTTTAATAGACCTGCTACAAGGAATTTCTATGCTCCTAAAATGATAAAGGAAAGCGCAAAGTTTCCAATGAGCAACCCTCCAAAGAGATTAAGGTGTCAAAAGATCAATGCCTGTTTTGCAAGGAGAAAAGACACAGTCAAAAGAACTGCATAGGTTTCCTCAAATGGTGCAACAAGAAAGGTAATGACTTAATTAGTAATTTTGATGAATCACTATACTTAAAAGATTATTCATCCATGTGGTGGATTGACTCAGGTGCCATTGTGCATGTTTGTAAATCGTTACAGGGGTTAAGTACGAGGAGGACACTTCAAAGAGGAGAATGGAAAATTAGAGTCGCAGACGGTCATGAAGCACAAGTTGAAGCCATAGGAGATTTCTGACTAGAATTTAAAAATGACTTTACTCTTACACTTCATGACGTTCTTTATGTTCCATCAGTTAGGAGGAATTTAATTTCAGTTTCATGTTTAGACGATTATGGTTTTGTATGTCATTTTGGCAATGACAAATGTGTCATAAAGTTCAATAATAAAATTGTGGGTCTTGCCATCAGACAAGACAATCTTTATCTTTTGTTTATGCATGATGATATTAATGAAATAAGTGATGTTCAGAATTCCTCACACAATAACTCAGGTTTTAACAAACGGAATAGAATAAATTGTGAAACTTCTTCAAAATTATGGCATTGTTGCTTAGGCCATATTTCGAGGAGGAGAATTAAAAATTTAGTTTCACAATCAATTCTTCCTAACTTAGACTATTTTGAATTAGAAGCGTGCATAGATTGCATAAAAGGAAGATTCACTAAGAAAATTAAGAAAAACGCTAAACGAAGTACGGGAATATCAGAATTGATCCACACGGATATTTGTGGTCCCTTTCCCACGGTCTCCATAGACGGTTTTGACTCATTCATAACCTTTACGGATGATTATACTCGTTATGGCTATATTTTTCCAATTAAGGATCGTTCCGAAGCATTGGACAAGTTTAAGATATTTAAAGCTGAAGTTGAAAATCAGCATAACATTAAAATTAAAGTGGTAAGATCTGACCGTGGAGGGGAGTACTACGGTTATTATACCCCATATGGCCAAGTTCCTGGACTATTTGCACGGTTTCTATAGTAAAACGGCATAGTTGGTCAATACTCAACTCCGGGTGAACCGCAACAAAACAGAGTGGCAGAGCGACGAAACCGTACATTAATGTATATGGTTAGATCTATGCTTTGCTTCTCAGAATTGTCTGTTAATTTATGGATGGAGGTGTTAAAAATCGTCATTCACTTACTTAATAGAGTCCCTTCAAAATCCGTGCCTAAAACTCCATATGAAATGTGGACGGAACACCAACCTTCGCTTAGTTACTTACACATTTAGGGTTGTCCCGCCGAGGCTAAAATCTTTAATCCAAACATTAGAAAGTTAGGTACACTAAGTTTGTAGAAACGGGACATGAAATTTTCTTAGAAGACGATATGATTAGGGGGAGTAAGGCAAGGCGTGAGATCAATCTTGAGGAGAAAAGGGTCTATGTGGCCATTCGAATGATTCAAGAACCATATTCACTCTGCCTACTGCTGTAGGATCAGAAGCACGCAATTTTGATCCAACACCCGTTGTTAGTTCTACACCAGCAACTGAAGTTAGTGAGGTTCCTGTCCTGCAGGAATCACCTCAACATTCAGAGCAAAATGACAACATTGCTACAAATGGTGAAGAACAACAACCGCCTCAACCTGAAGATGGTGCGCAACTTAGAAAATCTCATAGAGTTAGAAAACCAGCCATACCATACGACTATGAGATCTATATGAGTGAAGAAATTAAATTGGAGGGCGATCCCACCTTTTATGAAGAAGCTATGAGAAGTCTTATGTCGTCTGAATGCCATAAAACCATAGAAGATGAGATGAAGTCTATGTATGCTAACAAAGTCTCGAAAATAGTGGAAATCCCCAAAGAAGCCAAAACAGTAGGTTGTAAATGGGTTTACAAAATTAAGCGTGACTCCAATGGGAAAATAGATAAATTTAAAGCCAGACTTGTAGCGAAAGGAAGAGAAGAAATAGATTATAATAAGACATTCTCACCTGTCTCAACTAAAACTCATTTAGAATTATCATGACATTAGTATCGCATTATGACTTAGATTTACATCAAATGGATGTAAAAACAACGTTCCTCAATGGAGATGTGTATGAGGATGTTTACATGACACAACCAAAAGATTTTATCGCTAAGGAAAAAGAACATATGTGATTTCATTTAAGAAAATCTATCTATGGACTTAAGCAAGCCTCGAGACAATGGTATCGCAAATTTGATGAGATAGTTAGAAAGTTTGGATTCAAAGAAAATGAGCATGATAATTGCATATATACTAAGTTTAAGAACGGGAAATTCATTTTTCTCGTTTTATATGTGGATGACATACTATTAGCTAGTAGTAATGCTCATCTACTAATAGAGACTAAGGAATTTTTATCCTCTAATTTTGATATGAAAGTCTCGGTGAAGCTTCCTATGTTTTGGGCATAGAAATTCATCGGGATTGATCTAAGAGGGTACTGGGACTCTCTCAGAAAGCATATTTAGAAAATGTGCTAAAGAAGTATTGTATGCATAAGTGTAAGCCTTCGCCTGCTCCTATAGTAAAGGGTGATAAGTTTAAGAATTTTTAATGTCCTAGAAATTAGTATGAGATTGATCAGATTAAAGTAGTCTCATATGCTTCAGCTGTCGGAAGTCTAATGTATGCTTAAGTATGCACTCACCCTCACTTAGCTTATGTCACCGGGATGCTTGCCAGATATCAGTCCAATCCAGGTGTGGATCACTGGAAGGCTGTAAAGAAAGACTTAAGATATATATAAGGCACTAAGTGTCTCATGTTGACATATAAAAAATCAGATTCATTATAAGTAGTGGGATATTCAGACTCAGATTTTACGGGTTGTGTAGACACTAAGAAATCCACGTCGGGATATATATTCACTGTCGCAAAAAGGACTCATTTCATGGAAAAGCTCCAAACATCATCCATAATATATGCAGAGTTTGTTGCTTGTTATGAGGCCACTGGGCAGACAATTTGTCTTAATAAATTTTTACTCAGATTTAGAGTGGTAGACAGCATTGAAAACCACTTAAGCTATACTGTGACAATGAACCAGCAGTATTCTACTCTCACAACAACAAGTCGAGTGGTGCTACCAAACACATCGATATTAAGTTTTATGTTGTGAAAGATCAAATCCAGGATCATAATATTAGTCTTGAGCATATTAGAACTGAGCAAATGCTCGCGGATCCGTTAACAAAAGGTCTTCCACCCATTGTGTTTAGAGAACACGTGACCGGTATGGGTTTAAAGGAGAACCTATGACTTTCTGGATACCTAGGGGCCAAACTAAAAATAGGATCATATTTTTAAGTGTAAAATGTGAAGTAGTCATCGAGTCAAGCAGTACGTAAATGACTGTCTTTGATGCGCCGTACTCTTCATATAAAGCATTGGTGAAATATGTGTGAGACTAAGTGTCAAAGTAATAAGTTCTTAGATCGTGGTCAAGGGAGAGAATGTTAGAAGAATTGACCACAAAGAGATTGAATTGGTTGCGATTGCAACCAACTCGATCTCTAAGAGTCTTGATCAAAGACTCTCCTCAACTGAATCGCTTGGGAGGCCCCTGGGATGCCTCATCGTCTATAAAAAGAGAGGCTTTTGCCTCATCAGGTTGACACAGAGAAGAAACACGAAAATATATATATATATATAGAGAGAGAAAAGTTGACCCGATTAGAAGTTGATCATAAGAGAGGAGGAAATCTCGGGAAGACCTTCTCTTCTTCATCGGCGAGCAAACAATCTTCGTCGACCCGATGGTTGCGAACACCTCTGCAAACGAAGAATTAGACCGAGACAATTGAGCAACCAAATTAAGATCCCAAGCTAGATCAGTTTTTCACATTCTAACCATCCAAATCCAATCCACTTGGACACTAATTTTGGTTTCCATTTCTTATAAAATTATAATATAATACCCCATGAGCTGCTTTAAGCTCCCTGCCGAGGTGTGCAAAAGATGACTACCAGCAGGCACTGTACTGGCGCTGAATCAAGATGGTACCAATGGCTCCCCGACGCATTAACTTCTCAAGCGTTGGCGGCAAGAGATGACCTAGTTCAAGTTCATGCTTCCATTGGACGCGACAAGGTGATCCTGGAGCTTGATAGTCTCACGTTGGTGAATTCCTTCAAGGCTGAAGGTGACGGTCGCTAAGCAACAATTACGTGTCTCCGGCAAGAAATCCTTGAGCTAGGCAGGCTTAGTGTTGTTTTTGCTAGAAGAGAGGCTAATGGCGCTGCTCAGTTATGCCTTAATTAAGTTAGTTTCTCTTAATGGCCCTGTACATACTTGGACGACCCATCTCCCACCCTGTCTAACAGAGTTGGTCGGCAAAGGTTGTAACCCTGCCGATGTTTAATATAGCTCTGTTGACTAGCCGAAAAAAAGAAAATCCAACACCATGGATAATGTCACAGCAGAGGCCGCTGCAATCCTAGATTTTCCTAGTCCACGGCAGCAGCTGTCTCTTAAGTGTACGTTGAAGCAAACATTTTCTTGCAAGTAGCGAAGTCGTTTAAGTGCTTAACCTCGCAAAAGGGGTAACACTGCTTAACGTGCAGCAAGGTTGCTTTTACCGAAAGCCAATGGCCCCGATTCGATCCACCACATGCATGCATAGCATCCACTCTGTTGAGGAGAGACCTGTGGCGGGTCTGGGACGGAGTCAGCGACCTCCACTGGACGGCAGGGCACCGGCCGCGGAACGCGCTCTGGGCTCCAGAGCATGGCCGCGACGACTCACGTGGAGGGTTGCTGCATTCGGGGCCCTGCCGCTTGAGGATCGAAGCCGACAGTTTGCGTTCGTGGAAACGGGGCGAGGTCGCGACCGGAAGAAGCGAGACTGAGGTAGAGATTGCCATGGATATCCATTATCTGCTTAGACGTGTATATCTGATCCGATGGATACGGATTTTGATAGGAATTTGTACTAGTGAGTGCGGTTTAGGGTAATGGATAAAACTCAATAGATAATTTTTATCGGGTAAGAAAATGTCATATTCATATCCGCTTACCCGCGTCTGAATAATAGCATGTGGGTTTATGTAATATGTGGATTAATAACAAACTAAATTTCTATTATCATCGAAGAAAGAAACCTTTTTTTAGACGTTACTTTCTATTATTTTAGAGCTAGCAAGATTATATATTTTTTACTATTTGATCATAAACAATAGTTACTTAATTAAACTACTAAAATGAGCAAGCCTTGAAGAGCGGGTAATGGATATACCCGCGGATAAAAAATATCCGTGGTTAACGGGTAAGAGTAATATTTCTTACCCGTTGCGGATAACAGATACGGATTTGGGTACGGATATAATCTAACGGGTATGGGTAGATAAAAACAATGCTCATGTTTCTACTACGCATAGTGCTAGTAAAGCCTATGCACTTCACTACAGCCGAGTTAAATGCACCCGTGTCTAACAACATCGAGGCCTGCCCTCAAAAGAGAAACACGATCGAGGCCCATCCAGTGCCGAAAGGCCCAAGGACACATCTCAACTCCCGAGACAAGTCAGGTCCGGACCAAAGAGCCAGATGACATAACCACCCCTCGGACGTTGGCTCCGAATCTGCCACTGATCCCCACGAACATACGGTGGCACACACGTAATTACAGGAAATACGGGGGCCCAAGACCGTAGTTTGCTCAACCGGGCCGTGCTATCCAGGGATAGGGATAGCTGGGGAGCGGCGAGCTCAGGTGGCGGCTAGGGTTTTACGACCATTTTTCTCCCTCACACTGCGTCTCGCGCTGCCATCACCATTCTCTCCCCTCTCCGCCCCTAAACCCTAGGCAAACTCTCCTCTCCTCTTCTCCCCTCTCCTCGCGATTGGAATTGCCCGTCCATGGTGGCCTGGTTGCCGGTGTTCTAGGTTGCTGTTTGAAGTGATTGGATCGGTATCCCACTGATTTGTGTTGGAGCTGGGCCAAGGAAAGGGGACAAATATGGGCTCCAGGAACCAGTTCGATCTCCTTGTCGACGTCGAATCCGACGATCCCTCACACCTCCTCGCCGCCGCCGCCAAGAAGGTGGCCGCTTCGCCCAAGTCCGCCGCTGCCGCGCCCATCGCCCCGGCCAAGCTACCCACCAGGCCGCTGCCGCCCGCGCAGGCCGGTAAGTTCATACTGTTTCCTTATGAATCGGAACGGAAGGGTGGAGGGGATTGATGTATTGTTTGGAATCATGTGTTAGGCTGGGGATTTGGGAGATTGGTGCGTGAAATGTACGACTGCTGATTTAGTTTGTTGCTCTTCCCTGTCATCTGACGCAAGGGATTGCATGGTATTTTGTTTGGCTGTTATTTTTGGTTATAGGTTTTCAATTTCATCTTGTATGTCAGGTGCCATATTTTAGTGTAAATTTTCACCTTTCTATGAAGAATTACAAAACGTTGCATAAACTAGCTCTTTTTCATGTTCATAGAGATACGGCTTATCTTACTAGTAATATACTGATGTGGTGTTACTTTACCTGTTCAGTTAAGGAGTCCAGGAACTACGGTGCTCCAGCTCGTGATGGGGCAGGACGCGGTGGACCAGGACGTGGTAGAGGTGGCTTCCGTGGAGGCAGGACAGGTGCAAGGCGTGAATTCGGTGAGGGTGATGCCAATGGTATTGAGGGAGGTTACGGTGGAGGCAGCTTTGGAGTTGGTGAATCTGTGCGGAGAGAGGACAGGGAAGGTAAGGTTTCTGAGAGGGGCCGTGGACCACGTCAGCCTTACCGTGGTGGTGGGCGTTATGGTGGCTACACTGATGGGGAGGCTGGAGATGAGTCTGGCCGCCCTCGCCGGGCCTATGAACGTCACAGTGGCACCGGCCGAGGATATGAGATGAAGCGTGAGGGAGCTGGCCGTGGCAACTGGGGAACCATGACTGATGAAACCCTTGCACAGTTAGTAATCTAAGAATCCTGTATTCTTTATTTTGGAGCTATCTTTGTTTCTGTAGGATAGTTCTTTGTGTAACTCATTGACGTTTTTACAAAATATCAGGGAAAAAATGGAGGTGGTTAATACTGAGGGAACTGCTGCTGTGATTGAGGATGAGAACAAGCTGGATGAAGTGCAACAATCTGAGGTTGAGAAGGACAAGGAGGTTGAACCAAATGAGGAGGAGGAGGATAAGGTATAATTCTAGCTGACATCATCGAAGTTACATTTGTTCTGCATGGACATATGTGATTTGGGAAATAAGCACAAAAAGATAGAAAAATCAATGAAAATGTTGTAATTGTATATTAGCTCTTAATTATTGGAAAATTTGGGAAGCCTAGATCAGAAAACTAGGCGTAGGCTAGGTGGAGTTCAGCCTAGCCTTTTGCACCAATATTGGTAGCAGCTACATGTATGATAAACATCAGAAAATATCAGAAAACTACCTACATGAAGCACTAAGGAGTAAGTTAAATATTATTATGTACACCTGCTTGAGAAATGACTGTATGATTCCACACGCTGATAGGAGTGGCACCAGGTGGAACTTAAGAGCAATGTTTGAGGGGCTCTAGAGGCATTGGAGCCGTACTAGCAATATACTTCTGTCATGAAATTATTGTTGTCTCATTTATTGAAGTTTATGAAATGTTAAAAGCATTGTTTTTTCACGGCATCATCTAGGCGTCCAGGTGGTTCAGCCTGGATGCCTGTGCTGGTTGGCTTGTCCATATTGCCCGTGGCGGTCGCTTGGGACAGCTAGGCATCACCATGGTGCCTAGGCGTCCTGCCCAGGCAGCTGTCAGGGGCGCTAGGCTGGCCCACGAGAGGGAGAAAGCACTCAGGCCACTGTGAGATGGCCGGTGGTGTGGGGTGGCGGAGCGGGTGACCAATTGGGGGATTCATGGCGACGAGTTTAGGAAATAGGAAGCGTCACTACAGGAAATAGAAAATAGAAAATAGGAAATAGTAAGTCTGAGATAGGAAATAGGAAACGGGAACCATTGCCACATGAAATAGGAAATATAAGCTTGAAATAGGAAATAGGAAACAGGAACCATTGCCACGGGAAATAGGAAATAAGAAATAGTAAGCCTGAAATAAGAATAGAAAATAGGAACCATTATCAAAGGAAATAGGAAATAAGTTTTTGCAATAATCTTGACTTAGGGTGTATGTCCGTTTGTTCGAGTTAGCGCCAGTGCCGCGTGGAAAATCTAGCACAAGAGCAGTGCGGAGCTTGTGCGGGCAGGTGGCATGCCAGCTGAGTGGCGCATGCCAAGTACAACGGGGAAACTGGCAGAGCTTGGTCTTGGGCGGAGCACTGTACTGAGCCTGGCTGACACTAGGGCAGGCATGCTGTACTGATTCAGTTGGGCGTTGCGTCCTGGGCGCCGGCTACGTCGTTTGTGCACGTGGTTGATGCAGTTGCCGCAGGGATCCATGGTGCACTGGCCAAGACTTGCGGCAATTTCAGATGGTGACCAATTCTCATGGAGAAGCGAACAGTTCACGTATGAAGTGGAGGCTGGGTCACCAAGAAGCCAAGCGTGTGTGCATGTGAAGACGCTGAGTGGTTGCTTGGGCACTGCGTTGTTGTAGTCTATACAATGACCGATGTAATCGCTGAGTCCAGAGCAGTGTGTCCAGATAATAGAAGGTCGTCAAGATACAGGCGTTCTGTGCAAATATAGTGTGTTTGTGCTACTGTTATTTATGAATCTCGTCATGGTTATTAAGGCGTCGCTTAAGCGATGCTTAAGCGCTAAGGTGCCCAGGGATCATAAGGCGTCCCTGTCGCCTTAGATCCGGCGTAAGGCGACCACGCGGGGGGAGATCCGCCCGGGAAAGAAAGGGTGGGGGTGGCGCCGCCAGTGGAGGAAGCCAATCAGGCGGGCGGGCACACTGACATGTGCCTACGAGGTAGCAGTCGACGGAGGCCGAGTGCCGACAGATCCGCGAGGTAGCAGTCGACGGAGGTTGAGCGCCATCAGATCCGCGAGGCAGTAGTCGATGGAAGCCGATGAGCGTTGGCAGATCCGCGAGGTAGCAGTTGACCGAGGCTGAGCGCTGTCAGATCCGCGAGGCAGCAGTCGATGGAGGCCGACGAGCGCCGGCAGATCCACACTGCAGGAGCATATGCAGGGAGCTCGGGGGGTCGGAGTACGAGCGCCGCTCGGGTGGAGGTTCAACAAGATCGGTGGGGAGGAGGTTGGGAGCGGGGTATTGGGTGGGGGCGGCGGGGGGATCGTGTGGGGTGGCTGGTGCTAAGGGTTTAGGGTGTCGAGTATGGCCAGGAACCAGTGGGCTTATGGAGTTGGGCCGGGGACAAGTGGGTCTAGCTGGGTGGTGGACTTAAGCAAGTCCTGTTTTTATTTTATTATAATACACTTGTTAATACAAAATGATATTGTTGGGAACATTTCCTATATTTATAAATTACTAAGGCGTCGCCTCACCTTACGCCTTACCGCTTAAAAGGTTAAAAAGGGGTAGGTCGCCTTACCGCCTTAATAACTATGAACCTTGCATTCGCGTGTGTGTGTGAGTGATCCTGGTTCCAACAATAGGAACCATTGCCACAGATACAGAGCGCTCACCTCCATAGCCTGCTCTCAGGCTGTGGCCCCCACCCTGCCTCTTAGGCCGCCGCCGCCCTAGTCCCTCTGTTCCCATTTCCCAACCTTCCAACCCGCCTTCCCTCTGGCTGCCATCTCTCCCAACCTCCCAGGTCGCTCCCATCTCTGCTGCCTCCCTCCTACCCTGCCTCTACAACTCTGATCTTGCTTATGGATGGATAGATTATGTATGTTCAATGCTGGATGGCTGCTGATCTGGTGGGCCGCCTAATTGTCGCCTAGGTGCCTGGCTGGTGTCTAGATTCACCGGGGTGCTGTGAAACCTTGTGCTAGAGTTGTCCCTTCATTTTTTAACTAGTTGGTAATGCAGCTCTTATGTGGAGTTCCAACGTAATTTCTTTAGGTTAGTGATTTTATTGGTGCTTGTAATCAAGAAGCATGGATACAACTCTATTCCATTGTTATTATAATATTTGCTGTCTCACTAATAAGAAGCACTAGTGCCGGTTCCTAATCATTAGAACTCCACACTGCAGAATCTGTCTGCTATCTTCTACTTTACCTGGTAGTTCTTCCCTAATGCTCACATGAACGTGGAAAATAAACAACCATGTTGTATGGTTAACAGTTTTACTCAGCTTGACCATTAAGATGACTAGTACAACCAGAGGAGTTATCAATTGAATAGAGCCCTTGCTCCATTGTCCTGCCGTTTTAGCTTCATCCTTGTTTAGCTTCACCATTAAATATGATGCACTGTTTTATTTTGTGCCTAACTGAATGAATAGAATTACTGTTCTATGCTGCAGTCAATAGCGTGATTTTTTTAAGTTTTGGCTGCCGGACATTGGTAATATAAAAAAGTGTGCTTCACAAACTCATGTTTGCTTGATCCACTTATTATTTGGTTGTGGGCTGATTTATCCAGTGGGTCCTGCACACCCAACTTAGTAGTTGGCCCTGCAAGTTCTCAATTTCACTCAGCCTATAGAAAGATTTGATGGCAGCATCATGGTTTTCATGCATTACCTTTGCTGGCATGAATTACGGAAGCTGCTACATTAATAACCTCTTATTAACATAATCTACTGACGTACATGTCAGCATAGTTGGTGAAAACCGTACAAAACTTAGAAACTTAAAACTCCTCCATCGATTTTTTTTCTTAGTACTATGGATCCATACCTCTTGCGAGAAATAATAGCACATATTGGGCAGATCTGCGCTAGATGCTGATGGCTTTAAGCTTTACTATAAACTTGTGATTGGGTGTTCTCTTTGATGTTGTCTAATTATTATTTTGTTTTGACCAACACTGTTGCACAGGAGATGACTTTAGAAGAATATGAAAAAGTATTGGAGGAGAAGAGGAAAGCTTTGCTTGCATTGAAGACTGAAGAAAGAAAGGTGGTGGTAGACAAGGAGTTGCTGTCCATGCAGCAGCTTTCAGTGAAGAAGGGCACTGGTGAGGTTTTCATCAAGCTGGTAAGTTCCGACTCTTGTGGCCATTCTTCTTGTAGAGGACTAGGAATTATGGTTCACCTTGCCTTATATGGTTGCAGGGTTCTGACAAAGACAAAAAGAAGGAAAATTCTGAAAAGGATGAGCGCACCAAAAAGGTTTATTTGACTTAGTATTATTTTGAGTTTATTCATACCACAAACGTAAAATTGGTGCTTCTATTTTCTCCCCAGTCTGTGAGCATCAATGACTTCCTGAAACCAGCTGAGGGTGAAAGGTACTACGGCCCTGGCCGGGGGCGTGGTCGTGGCAGAGGCCGTGGTGACCGCGGGGGCTTCCTTGGTGGTTATGGCAGTCGCGAGCCTGCAGCACCGGCAATTCAAGATCAAGCTCAGTTTCCCGCATTAGGCGTGAAGTGAGAGCACAACCTGCCTTGGACTCGTAGCATATTTGGGGTTTGCTTAAAACTCGTGTCGTCATGTGTCCCTGCATTGGTTCTGTACTGTTGGTTTGGTGTCTACCGCTGCGTCGCGTCTCGATGTTTATCTGAGCCAGGGGTTTGTGTCACAGCGACGATTAAACTTATATTTCCTTTTTCTCTTTTACCCCATACGATGGCTGCGTGTTATCATTTGCTACTCTCATCGGTTAAAAATCATCTCTTAGGCCTTGTTTGGTAATAAGAAATGGAGTGGGAAAATAAACTAATTTTACTCTAATCTCTCTTGAGGGTATTTAGTTGTATCCATACAAGAACTTACGTGATGGCGATCATGTTTACCTAACAATCATATTGTAGGCAATCGTCAGTGCTCCTAGCAGCATCTGCAGCTCCGGTGGTGGGTTACGAGGAGGCGGCCCGAGCCCTCCACTTCTCCAGCCATTTGTCTGACGGTGGTGCGAGATAGCTGATTCAACGACGTTTTTTTCGTGTGTTGGTGCATATTTTTTGCTTTTACACATTAAGGTTTCAGTTTCTCAAGAATTTCTGTTTATTGTTTCTAAGAAACTAGGAAATCAGTAACCATGTTTTTATTTTGAATTTAAAAATACGAGACGTTTCTCAGAAATTTAGAAGAATAACAAGCAAGAGCATTAACAATGTTGAATAGTTAACTGTATATATGGGGATTATGCAAAATGCCCCTTAGAAAGGAAAAGGTTTCTAAGTTGTACATGGCTTTGATGAATTAACTTAATCTTCAATAAAACAAGTTTTGTCTTTGTAAAAACAGCACATCCTCGCTGAAGTATTTGCTTGCGTGGCTGAGATTAATGCTGCATAATAGATGGACATGGGTGATAATGTTGTTACAAGTCATGCTCACTTGACAATAAAATGAAGAAGGCAACTGCCACACCGACAGTTAGCAAAATGCCTCATCGCCGAACGGCCACGTCCATACACCGAATAGCCACAATCACATGTATAAAAGGAAAGGAAATGAATGAGTGAAAGGCAATGATCTTACAACAATATCTTTGTCTCTAATTTTATTCTCAACACGTTATCAGCACCGCTCTACGAGCAAATCAAGACAGAAAGATAAGTTTTTGGGTAAGATGCCTACCCATGGACTTACCGATCTTGTTGTTCTTGCACTTCTCTTTGAGAAAGCTATTCCCCACCGTCGAAGCCGCCGCGGTCGCCGTGAAGGCCGGCGCCACCGTCGCAAGGTGGTCGGCACCCCTGCACCAATTTCAACCGCACCATACTGCCGAGTAATGCAGCAGCCCCCGCCCCCTTCCCTCGATCCACTCTCGGATCCCGACGCACATCCAAGGGGTCGTCAAGGTGGGTCGTGCGCCATCCACGGTGGGGATACCCCAAGTCGGGTTGCACCGGTCCAAGATCCTTTGTCATCGAATCGTCAGGGGGAGGAGGAGGGAGGACAAGAAGAAGGTGGTACCCGCCGGATCACGGTGGTTACAAACTCCGTCTCACCGTCGGCTATACGCCGAAATGCAACGATCCGCATCGGCCCAAAGGGTCATCCCCAAGGACCATTGGCATCGAGGACTCCGTCCACTCTGCCGCCCTCGGCTACTCCAACCGTAGCCGCACACGGACCACCGTCGACACTCCCTTCCGAACCTTCGGGATCCGGTTCGCCGTCGGCGCTTACAAGCCCGTGCGGAAATCGCATCCTCCGCCGATTCTCCCACAGATCATGGGAATCGGTCGTCGGTTCAAGCCGGTGAGTGGTGGGGTAGAGGGGGGGTGGCGCCGGTAAGGTGGAAAAGTGGAAGAGCGGCGCCGAAGGAGGTCACCATGGGCCAAGAAGCTTGAGGATGGAGGAGGACCGGAGGTTAACATGCGGCGGAGGAGTGGTCGGTGGAGGTGCGGAGTGCGGCGGAGGAGAGGAGGTGGTGTGCGGTTATTCCCCTGGCCAACCCGACCACATGGGCCGCCGGTTGGGCCACGCTGGCCTGGGCCGCACACCTTTGCAGGCCGAGCCATTTATGGTAGTGGGCCTCTTTCCTTCAAGGAAACCGTTCCACTACTATTTATGTTCTTTTCATTTTTTTTATTTTCTATTTTATTGGCTTGCAATTTAAATATAGTTATGATCAACTTTACGTTTTGATTATGACAAGTGTTACATTGCATTAGAATATATTTTCTTGCAATGTCACGATGAATTCACCATTTCTTGGCTAATTTTTTGAAATTTTGGCCAAATGAATTTGGAAATTCAATCACTAACACCGTCCGAAATTCTTTTTGTTCAGCCAATTTTTTTAAAAAAAAATTGGCCCAAAAGTCATAGAATTTTGTTTACTATATTTTGAATATTTACTTGGGCCATCATTTAAGCTAATTTTTTGGCTTATGATAAGACAATATGATTACACATAAAATAGCGATAGGTTTGATTAATCTTAATTAAGCCATTTCATAACATTTGGCTTAATATGAGCAAGAATCATCTATAAATGCAACAAAGTGTATAACTCATTTTCATTCGGCCATTTTGCTAGTTGGCCTTATTGAGCATAAATTATATCTAGATTTATTCTTTCTGTTACGTCATTTTTTCAAAATTTGGCTGGACAAAAACGAATAATTTTTATGTGTTTTTTCATTATGATTAATGCACTTATTACAACACCACCATGACAATTTTATTAATAAAATCTCCGGTTGCCTATATGTAGGACTCAATGGTTCGCGGGTTTGAAGAACTTGCCCTTGATGGTCATAATTACCCTACATGGGCTCTTGAGATCGAGATAAGCTTGACTTTGCGTGGAATCATGGCTGCTCTTACTCTGCACAAAGAGATGTAACATTTTTGGATATGTACAAGTATCAGGCACTATACATCATCCGGAACCACAAATGGACTCAACTTACTCTTCAAGACTTTAAGTCTATTAAGGACTATAATCATGCTATTTATAATGTCCGCGCTAAATTACGGTTTTATGAGAAAGAACCATCAGAGGAGGACAAAATTGAAAAAACTCTTCAAACAGTGCTCCCCTCAGATCGGGTCTTACAACATCAATACCGGGCTCGGAACTACCAACGCTATGCTGATCTCATTCGTGATTTACTCCAAGCAGAGAAGCATGATGAACTTACTATTAAGAATCATCACCAACGATGAGTTGGGGCTGCTTCTCTTCCTGAGATTCACCACAATGAAAAGAAAGCAAGTGCTTCTAAGGATTCAATTCCAAAGAAGAATGGTAGATCTGCTAGACGCCGCCGTAATAGGCAGAAAAATAAAATGTTCTCAAAGACAATAAAAAAATGGTGCTCCCTCTAAAGGGAAAAAATATGCAGTGTAAGACATATGACAGTTTCAAGCATACAACCGATAAGTTTCGTACATCTAAACACCTTGTGGCGTTGTACCGAAAATTCCTGAGAAAAGACAAGAAAACTCAAGGATCGGGAAATGGATATGATACTCATTTCAGCATCCGACAAATCCAACGTTTGAAACCGGTTGTTCAAGCAAGGACCTCCAAAATCCAAGTAACAACGAGCTAACGTTGAATGATGATGACTACATGGACTTAGATAATGCTATAGAGGAATATAAATCGAATGACATGTTCAGCGATCTAATTTAGGTCGCTTACCATAGAATTTGTAATTACTAAGTCTATGTAATGAAGTGTGTTGTAATGAACAATATAGTTATCTTGTATTAGAGTTATTCAGCACTCTAATTTTGTAAATATGTATTTCAATGCAATTAATAGAACTCTTACAATTCTTAATTGTTAAATCTCACGAGAAGTTTCAGATGAAAGAAAAAATGTGCTTTGTGAATAGCTGCACCATAAACTCTATACTTAGAGAAACAAAATATTTCTAGACCCTAACTAGAAGGTCAAGAAATGTTTTAACCATCACTGTTCATATGCTCACTTGATGAATAGAATGAATAAGATAACTGCCACAAGTGCAGTTACCAAAATGCCTCCTCGCCAAACGGCGGCGTCCATACACCGAATGACCACCATCACATGTATGAAAGAAAAGGAAATGAATGAATGAAAGACAATGATCTTACAACAATATCTTTGTCTCTCTACTTTTATTCTCAACAAATACGATCCAGAAACCGATTCACTGATGCAGAAAACTGCAATTGCAGTTACAGAGTTCTACCTTCAAACAACTTCAAGAAAGAAACGTGTTTGTTTTACCAGGGCTTTTTATTTCTTTAAAGAAGATGAACATGCCCAGTTTTTCAGTACCGAAATTACGGCTGCTCCCAGTAACGCCATCTTTAAGCAACCCGGCCCTAACGACGCAGTACATCATTGATCGACGGGAAAAGGACGGCTGGACCGCGTGACCGTCAGACCAGTATTCTAACCGGCCGGGCGGCTGGGTCGAAAATCTCAGGGCGCCCTGTTCTCCATGATTGCCCTGCGCACGGTGCACGGACCACCAAGCCGCGGCACAGTAGTGGCCTCTTCCCCCGTCCCCGGCCGCTCGCGGATAGCCACCGTAGCTGGAGCACTACCCGAGTTGCTACATGCCGGCGTACCCTGGCAGAGGAAAGGAGAGTGACGGGGCCGTGGCGTGGCCTCTGGCCCGTCGTCAGACGCGGCGCATGGAACGCCGGCCTGCCTGCTCGTTACGGCGAGGCGAGCAGTGCTCCGGCAGAAACGAGCAGAGCTCCGGCCCGGAGCACACACACCACGCACGTGCGAGCCAACTGAGCAGGGCGACAACGAGATCACCGGCATCTTTTCTCTTGGCCGTCGCTGTCGCAGCCGGGAGGCCCAGCCTGCATGCATGGTTCGGCAGGCAGCTGCAGCCGTTACAGTGCGGCACTGTTGGGATGCCATGGCTGGTTGCAGAGTGCGCCACTGAATGAAAGCTGAACCACGCTGTTTTTTTTGAGATAATCTAGTTTATTTATGTGACACGACAAGGCCTCCTTCTCAAAGGCAACCACTCATGTGGCACTATTGACTACCATGCCAGCAGCAGGTAGGTCACCTCGAGGCTGTAGCACAGCGAACACGACGCCATGACGGACAAGAACAGCGCGGAGATACTACAGTTCTGCGTGTGTGTCACAATGCGCAACAGTGTGACGATCACATCGAGATCCAAATCCCAAACGGTTGATTCTGGGGCCAACAAAATCCAGAGCACCATACAGCAATATGGCTGATTTTGCGTGACACATCTGACCATCTCTACTGAAGTAATTTATCTAACACGTATGACAAGGTTACTGCTATTTTCAAAGCACAACTATGTCAATTTGTCACCACATTTCAGGAATCAATGTCCACAGAGCTCAATATACTTGTAAACCTATTGCCACTTCCACTATATACAAGGACAATGAATACAAAAGCTTTCAGCCTACCATTAGAAGAGGGGACGATAGGCAGGGGGAATGATACATCATTGAGCATCTCAACTTCATTAAAATTTAGGAAGGGCAGATTCTAAAATCTGTTAGATATGCTCTGCTTATCCCGGTCCCAGGAGGCCCTCAAAGTTTTGTACCGTTTCCCTTTAACCGACTGCTGTGAATCTCGTCGAGCTGGGCTACTATGGTTATCATAATGCTGTTGTTCATTCAGCACTCTCCAGCTCCTGCTCCCAGAATCACTATTGGGTGCCGTAACAGAGCCTGAATCGACAACCATGTCCCCCTCAAGTATGCGTAGAACCTTTTTACAAAAAAGGGGTAAGTACACAATCTAGTTTTAGCACTAGATATGAAAAAAAAAGAACAGCAGGCCGTGACACTCACATGAGACATGCGAGGCCTTGAATGTGGGTCACGTCGGATGCACAGGTTAGCTGCGTGCAGCATGCAAGAGACCTCATTTTCACAGTAGCGGTCCCCGAGGCGAGGGTCTACAAGCTCATCAATTGCACACTTCTCCAGGAAAGGTCGTGCCTGTCACAATACAAATCTCGTGAGTCCAATTCAAGAAGCATATATGGAGAACCCTACAAAACTAATACACACGCAATTGTAACAATAACAAAGACATGGACAACAACAACAAACCCTTTGTCCAAACACGTTAGGTAGGCTAGACATAAAACCCAATAATTTTATTTTAAACTTTTAAAATAAAGTAAAAGAGAGGAAGAGATATAAGAGTAACAAGAAATAAAAACCTAAAATTTTGACATATGAATTGCTAGTTTTCATGCAGTCCTATTATGAGCTATTATGAGCTAAGTCTCTAGCTACGTTCCAATCTGAGTCTCATTTTACCGCCCCGTCCCAAGTCAAACTTGATCTTCCTCTATCCCTCTTAATATTTTTCTTAACAAGTGCTTGGACCATGCTAGAAAATGATTCCCCTTAAGCATTACCACAACATTTTACTTATGGGAAATGAGGACGATATAGGTCATCTGAAACATTCGGTTAGAAGCTGCCAGCATTACCACAGGTGAGTAGTTTAGACATTAATAGAAGAATATCTAACTCATGACAAATGAGGATGAAATAAATTAGCTTACCCATTCAGTTAGAAATTGCTGGCCCTTTGGTCGGTCAATGTCAACAGCCTTCCGCCCAGTGACAAGTTCCACTAACACAACCCCAAATGAGTATACATCAGCTTTCTCTGTGATGTGTCCACTCTGTGCATATTCAGGTGCCAAGTAACTGCAGAGGATCATAAATTCTTCTCATTAGAGGTGCTCAAAATTGACTATGATATATTCACCTAATTAACTCATCCATAAATTAATATTTACCCAAAGGTGCCAATGACTCTTGTTTCAACACCCATGTCTCCATCAGGTTGCCATCGCGCCAGACCAAAATCTCCAACCTGTCAGAATTATTGAGGGACTTACAACAATACAATGAAACTAATGGATCAACAGAAACTATAAAATACAATTAGATCATTGGCAGGGTCCAGAAGATATTTGAGCTATGCTCTAGACAAACCTGTTAAAGATAAGACCATCACATCCTATAATGCAGATTAGTGCAAAGGCAAGGAATGAAATGTTTGGCGGCCCTAACTAAGGAGACTCGGCTATCATGCAGAAAAGTTTAATGGCAAAGTGCTGCCTGATGATTGCATCAGATTCAGAAACATATCTTATCTGGAAAGGTCGCTATTGCCAAGACACAATAACAATAGTAAACTTATGTTTCAATCAGCAAAACAGGGTCATACCAGTGGCTCAAAATCATGTGTAATCAGGATGTTGTTTGGTCTCATATCACGATGGATTATACAGCCAACCCTACATTCTTCATGAAGGTACCGCAGCCCACGAGCAGCACCAACTGCAATCTTTTGTCTCGAGGCCCACTCCAATGTCTCTCTATTACGACCTAAACAATATTACAAGAACATATTAAGGGATAAATTCATGAAGTCTGTTCCATTAAATTAGCATAGAAAGTTTACAGAAATAGGGAGGAAGATAAAAAAACACAAGTAATTAGGTGACAGTAAGCATGCAAATAGCATTTTAACAAACTAGCAGCTCTATGCATATAGAGACCGATCTTACCATAAAGATGTGAATCCAAGGATCCATTACAGATATACTCATAAACCAGTAAACGTCTTTTGTCCTCGACGCAGAAACCAATTAGCATTACAACATTCCGGTGTTGTGCACAGCTAAGGACCTCTACCTCTGAACAAAACTCAACATCACCCTGGGAGCTAGCAAGCTTGTGCTGCTTAACCGCAATTGCCTGTCCATCAGGAAGGACACCTCGATGAACAGACCCAAATCCACCTTCAGCTAGGAAATTTGCTTGTGAGAAACCACCGGTTGCAAGCTCCAGTTCTGCATAAGTAAACCACCTAGGAGGCTTTCCGAAAACAGGTGCTTTGTGCTGGCAGATTGAACACAAGGGAGGCGGTCCAGGAGGCGCATTCCTTACTAAGGAGACAGCATCCCTGACATTTCCTCGGAAGTTCAAGTCTGACTTGCTCCTCATGGTACCATTCAAGAGATCCAGCTTGGAGATCTTCTCCAACAATGCATCTGCTGTTGGAGTACGAGTTTTTCGTGGACCTTTTCCAACCGATCTCGAGGATGCAGATCCATGTATTATGTCTGCCACCCACGGCTGAAGTGAAAAAGTTGCTGGAGGACTCATCGTTTCGCTGTCAGAATCCGAAATATTAACATCATTATGTTCAATTTTATCCTTTGCTGCCTGCACCTCCTTCTTGAGAGAGCCATTAGTATCTGAAGAACTAAACAGAGACGTCCCAGGATCTGAACTTGAGACAGAAGATGTCCCCACCTCAGTACTTCCAAAAGGCGTCTCTGAGTCTGGGCTGCTATTTGGGGTTACAGCGGGTCCTCGAATTGAGCTCCGTAGCTCTTTAACATCAGTTGCCATTTTACCAGCAGAATTATCCAGCACGGGTGAGATTGCACAGCTTGCTTTGGACTCTTTCTCAGGAGATCCCACAAGATTCAGTCGGAGAACTTTAGGCTGAGAACGCTTCATAACAACAATGTTACACTGAAGCTCTTCCACACATCGCTTCTCTTCATGCTTCAACTCCCTGAGCAGCAGCAACATACAGTTAAGGAAACATAAGAATGAAAGGAACTAGGCCGTGCAGAAGAAATATATTGCAGTAGAAGTTTGATCATTACTTGTCTAGCACAACCCAACTTGCTTGTGCGCGCTTAGATTCAGCAGCTACAACACCAGATGGAGACCCAGAGACCATCTTCATCTTCACGTTTATCTGCAAAAATGGCAATAAAATAAACACAAGTATATGACAAGAGTTCAGTAGACACCAAAACAAGCCGAACCTTGTTTACATCATATGCAGCACCAAGCTTCTCCATCATTTGGGAACACAATTCTGAAATATCAGATTTTTGATCCATCATAGACTTATGTCCGCTTGCGCAATCCCCTGAAAAAAATGGGAAGCCCCAGAACTTCCTGCCTGAAATGAAGTAAAAGTGTGGCTGTATTTTAGGAAGCAGCCAGCCGGGGAGAATCGAGGACTCTACAGAACAAATACAGAGACTTTCGGGTGATGATGGTAACACGAAGTGCTAAGAGTACATCAGTTGACACAGGAGAGAATAAAACTGAAAGACTGGCCTCTAGGAAACATGAAGGATAAATACGGGAAAATTCAGCAAACTGATCAAAGAACTGCAAATGGCACAGGGCTCATTCTCATAGGAACGCAAGGAAGGGAACAATACCAGAGCTATGTGCCGGGACAACGACGAGGAGTATGATGCTTCCGCCGGGCTGCACGACATGCGTCAGCGCCCACACGATGGCCGTCTTTGAGATCTCCCTTGCGCCCGCCTTCACCGCCACCACCACCATCTCCGTGGAAGCCGCCAGCACGCCCTTGTCAGCCATGGCCTTGCCCTTCCTCTGCAGCAGCAGCTGCTGCTGAGAAGAGCCCACCATGATCTTCTTCCTCTCCAGCAATGCCTACAAATCCAGAACCTCTTAAGCCACAACAGCCCAAGAACTCAGCCAACCCAAGAAACAGACAAAGCATCAAAAGCAACCAGCAGCAAGCTCGGAGTGATGCCCGCCTAGTACAAACAACACAACAACCGGCGGGCGGGGAGCTTTAATGCCGATGAGGTTAGGAGCAAGTACCGCGCTGCTGACAGTTGCCGCCAGAGTTCGACACCGGACCAGCCAAAAAGGCGAGCACAAGACCGACGACCAGTAAAGACGGTTGCGGTAAAAAGGAGGCGGCCTTTTCCCGCAGCCCTGGGACCCGAAGCTGCGCACGGATTGAGAGAAAGATCGCAAGCTTTTCCTGGTGGCCGCGGAAGAGCGGGGCACCACCGAGTGTCCTTGCCGCCACTGTAGCCGGGACAGGGACAACGGGAAAAGGGAGCGAGATGGGTGACACCGGCTGCCGGTCAGATTGCACAGCGCCGCCTCGTCCTCCTCCTCCTCCAGTACTGGCCTGACCGCACGATTCCCGGCACCCCCGCCGCGGGAACCCGTTTCCTCCCAAATTATTAGAGCCCCTCACGGCGGATCTCGCCGCGTTTCACGGGTCAGAATTTGGCATCCATGTGGAGGAGGAAGGGAAACCGGGTCGAAATTTCTGTTCCATAAAAAAAATCCCGCTCCCGTGCGAGAAGCGAGTAAGATCTCCGGTGAGAGATTCGACTCGCATTTCCAACCAGAAACGAATGAACAGCAACAAATAAATTGGATACAGGGAGAGAATAAAATCCCCCCAGGCCCTTCCATTTTCAACTGTCGCATCCGAACGAAGACCGCGCAGACGGAGAAAATACCGAACCAGAAAAACGAAGGCGCGGAGGGGGCGACGAGACGCACCGGCAAGGGCGACGACGACGATGACGAAGCGCTCCGACCAACGAGCCGCCGCCACCGCAGCCCTCCCCTCCTCACTGAGCGGCGCGCGCCAGGCGAGGCCCGAGAACCCTAGCCCTTAGTGCGAAAGCGTGGGAGCTGCGGCGGAGGCGTCGGAAGAGGTGGCCATTAAAGAGCCAATACGCCGAAGCAGTTAAACCTCCGTTGCTAACCGCCTCAGCTACTACTACCACCGCCACCGGGATGCACCTCGATCGCCGTCGACTTCCGAACTACCCTGTACACCCTCCACACTTCCTCTATATTAACGGCTCTGCCATAGCAGCCAGACCAAAAGGCAATTTAAAATCCGATCGCTGGGGCCCGATCCTACGGCCCTCCGCAATCCGCCCGTCGACCTCCGATCGGACGGCTCCGCAAGTTGATGCCGCCCAGGGTACTGCCTCGTGAACAGCGAGCAGTCCGTCCGGGGGTGGGACCGCCTGGCAGGATCAGAGCGTGGTCTCGGTGCACAAGAGAAGGGGGGACCCAGCAACACGGCCCTTGTGGACGTGGTCCACCGCGCTCAGCTGACCGGCAGCTGCTGTGCTGCTGGCGCTGTTGGCTGTTGCCGGTCGCTGCCACAACTGGAACCCAGGGTCGATCTGGTCTCTGTTGCTGCTTGCCAAAACTTTCTCTGAATCTTTTTACAGGCTTTTCTCCCTCGATGCAGGCAGGGAGGGGCCTGCTATGGTACCTCTATCCTTTTTTGTGTTCATGGGTTGTGTGTAGCAATTTGATGTGAAATCAGATGAGCCTAACTAGCACTGTCACGCCATGGAGTGGAGCATGGCAAGCCGATGTGACTGCCTAGGACCATGTGCTCCGGTATGGATTGACGAGGTGTTCAAAATGGTAAAAAAGTGACAGGACAGGCTACCGTATCCTTCTGTTTTACTAGTTCATGGCATCCATTGTTTCAGCGTGGCTGCTTTCCAGTTATATGCTCTTACTATATATAGCGTTACAGTTCTAGTCATTTGATTAACAGAGAAAAGGAACATGCTGAGACTGGACATCCCATAAATCCATGAATTGTAACGTTTCTTCAATCAAAATATGTGAATATATACTTTGCAATTTAATAAAGAGGCTACGTTTGGGTCGTGGGGCCCAGTCGTACGACCAGTGCTAAGCCACCAAAGATTACAACTTGATGGACTTTTGATTAAGTTAACTACTATACATCCGTGCTCAAGTAGTAGTAGTATGAAAGATCGATTTTCCCTACCCTGTCGTCGAAGTGTTTGCTACGACACTTGCCCCAGTCTTCTCGGAAGCAGCCCGCGGAGGTTATTTTTTTGGTGGGAGCTAGAGGAACTCGAAGGATTTGGCACAATGGCGAGAGAGAAACGAGGATTTACGTGGTTCAGGCCGCCGGAGCGTAAAATCCTACGTCTACGGGAGTGCTTGGTGTATTGTTTGCTCGCATATGAGAATGAGTAGGCTGGGTCGCGAACCCTTTGCCCGGAGGCTGCCCCGGTCCTTTTGTAGCTCAAGGTCGGGGCAGTTACAAGGTGGTCCGGGGCCCGACATATGACCTCGCGACTATCCGTCTCCTATACATAAACTATGGGTATTTACAGATACATGCATTGTCACTGTCGATGAAGTTACGGTACGTCGCCTGTCCCGTCGGTCGCCTCTGCCCGGGTGGCATGTGATGATGAAGTCCCCGTCTTGTCGCTGCGTCTCCTTGCCCTGTTAGGTGGCTCTGTACCGTTGGGCGGCACTGTTGCGTCGTCATGCATCGCCGCCCTGTCTTTCACCGTGATGGTGTGCAGACGGGGAACAGAGGCGTGCATCGTGCACCATGCTTCTAGGGAAGGCGCGATCCTTGAATGCTTGGCCTCACAACGCACCTTATTACTTCCGGTCTATCTGCCCGTTGCCTGCTGAGGTGAAGTTTGGACGGATGGCCAGCGAGACACGCGTCTCTTCCGGAGCCGTCTTGTGGAGTAGTGGGTGGTCCGCAGTTGTTGCGCATACGGCAGCATCGGAGCCCTCCCATGCTGGAGGCCGGATCCGGGGCTGCGAGACATGTGGTACCTCCGGAGCCTTCCGTCAGGGGGAAGGTACGCCCGGAGTTGCTGCCCACATGGCAGCCCCGGAGGCCTCCATGATGGAGGTTGGATCCGAAGCTGCAGGACGTGTGGCTCCTCTGGAGCCCTCTCCGGCCGAGGGATGCGACTTGGAGGATCAGACATGTGGTAGCGCCGGAGCCCTCCTTAGTGGAGGATGGGGCCCGACTCTACTAGACGTGCGTCAGCCCCTGAGCCACCCTCGTCCGGTAGTTAGGATCAGAGCTTTGATGACATGTTGCAGCCCTTTGACAACCCATGGGGCATAGGGCACATGGCCTACGCTGGGGCCCACCTAAGCGGGGAAGGCGGGGCCCAAGTGCTTTTCACCCACTACGCGGGGGTACTCGGTCCGCAGGGTACCGACAGTGGCCCCCAGGCCCATCTCGGGGAGGCTTTGAGCCCGCATGTGGGGCCCCTATCTCCTCCACGTCATGGGTTTGGTCTTGTAATTCCTGGGATCAAACTTTGAAAACTTTTTGCGCAGTGGGCGAGCGGCTGTACCTGGGAGATGAAAAGGTTATTCGTCCTCGGCGTAGTGGACACACTCGGTCAAAGCGGCAGCGCATCATTGCGTTCACTCTGACTTGACTGGTCATGGTGTGGCAGCCGAGGGGTTGCCTCGGGGCTATTACCGCGACCGCCCGTGACCGTAGGAGCACAACATCTCTTCCCTCGGGAATCGTCGGTCGTTCTCGAGTTTATACTCGCCTGTCCCACTAGTGCCTGACTAGTGGGCCCGGGCCCTACCCGTCGTTGGCGCGGGCTAGGACAACGTGCCCGAGGGGGTTACCTCGGGCTATTCTCGTGTGGCAACCGATGAGCGTGTCATACCGCTTCTCTCGTGAACCGGCGGTCGTTCCCAAAGGATTATCTTCCCGACCCCCAGTGGCTGGCGGGTGGTCCTGAGTTCAGCTCTTTATTGGAGGAGGCGAATAGCCATGGTGTTCAGCGATGGTGACTCAATCACTGCACCCGTTGTGCTGCCTGAGGCTGCGGACGGTTATAAAAGGAGGCCTTATGGTTGTAAGACGACACTCCTCACCATGCGACCTTCGCTCTCCTCTTGTGCGCTGGAAGCCTCTGCTTCGAGACGCTCTCGCCCACCTGATGTCTCCTTACTAGTGGTCATCTTTGTCTACCTCTGCAAGATGTTCGTATGCGTGCGGCCTTCGGTGAGGCTTTCTGGTACATCCCTCCCTCTGACGGGTCCGGATAGAAGCACACGCCATCCTGATGGCACGCCGATGGTCGGGGAGGCCGTCGGGGACAGGGCCTTTGACCCGCAGTGAGCCCCGACGTCAGTGCTGCGTGGAGCACGTCCTCTAGGCGCTTTGTCACCAGAGGGTTGTCTGCCAGTACCGGAGGAAGGCTAAGTAGAGAGTGATCAAGCTTTCCTCTTGGTACTGTTGTAGACAACGAAATCTGTCATAGGCGATGATTTTGTCCATTCTATACTTGATGTTACTACCATGCGGCCCAGCATGCATCACCTGATACGACACAAGGATGTCATCGTTCTCATCGTCCACCGTGCATTGCTGCCGACCTCGGTCTAATAGCTCGTGGCCGTCCTACTGCTCATAGACCGGTTCGGAGGAAAACCAAGTAGTACATGGAGCAGAAGACTACTCAACTTGAGTTCCTTAGTTGCCTTGTATCCTCCCCTGTATGTCGGGACCACAGTGTTAATGAAAATGTTTGTGCTCTAAGTCTTTTGTAGCCTTGTCGTGTATTTGTGTATTGATGAATGAAAAAGTGATTCTGTTGATCTCCCATCTATGAGTCGCTTGGTGCTTGGGCCTATAGGTAGGGTCGTCTTCAATTTCTGTGAGGCCCCCTGGTCCTCGATGCCGCCAAGATCGGCTGATCCCTTACTTGCCCAAGCAGTTGTCGTTTCTTTGTTGCTTGCCGTAGATATGCACCCGTTTTTTTACAGGTTGCCAGGTCCGAACGTCTATCTTCTTTTGGTTAGCTGTGGTGACCCTCTGGCAACGGGTGCCAACGTAGGTCACAACTCTAGGGCCTTCGAAAAGCGACAATTTTTGGGGGGTTTGAGAGTGATTTGTTTGGGAAGGTTTGAGCTACGACCCTATGGACCGGAGCCTTGCGACTTGCACAGAGACTAAGGGCAAAGGATACTTCGTGTCGTGTAGTTGCATTTTCTCTGCTCGAGGGCTTCATTATGGGTGATGGTCATCTGCTAAGCTACGGGACCTGGGCAATTCAGTGTATCGACATCTGGACCCCGGTTATCGTCCCTCTCGGACGGTGTGCCATTCGGGGCCCCCGCACTCCGAGTGCCGCGCCTATAGGAGCAGGGCGCATCTGCTCAGGACGCAGGCCCAATGTAAGCAGGCTGCACACCCTAGTCCTCCTGCTGACCAGGCACTCTGAAAAGGGGAGGCGTCCTTCCGGCAATACCGGACCCTGGCTGGAAGGTAACTAGGGGGTTCGGAGGTAATACAAGTACCTCAGGCATTTTCGCGTTGTAGCAGGAATTTAGTCAAGGGTGAGGCAGATAAAAGAAATTATATGCACGCCGAGGGGCATGCAATAATATATGCAAAAGCTTGGGGGGGGAGTTGTGTTGACAAGGGAGCACAAAGGTCCAAAATGACTTAGCTTGTGCGAGCAGTACTTTGCTCATTTCCAAGCCTGCTCCTCCCGTCACTAAGCGACGTAAATACCCGGGGTTCCCGGGCAGCGTGGATATCTCTTATTCAGGGCCCCGTGACAACGGGGAGACCCTAGGGGAGCTCCGCCCTTGTCTCCAGTCTTGTTGTAGCTAGCATTCTGAACTTTCTGCCCGCTGCTGGAGTTGTCCGATGCCTAGCCCTCGTGATTTACCGGGATGCCCCCCTCGTGTGTGTGATCACGTGGTGAGGGGGGCGCACCTACCAAGTGACTAGATGAAGCAAGATGTTATCATCGGGTCTCCCGGGTGGTCTGAATCACCATGAACCTATTGAGGCGACCCCGAGCTTGGGCGACGTGGTCGCCCAGGGCTTAGTTGACGCTTTTGTCTAGCGGCATGTGACGACTAGCATCCCGACACTGCTAGCTACAACGCCGGGGTGCCGAGGCGTCATGCCTTTTAACGGTCATGAGGGTAGGACGATTTGCAACGTCTGCACTGGTGTGTGGATCTGCTTAGCACGGAGCTGATATGCCACACATCTCTTGACCAACTAGATGGCATACACGGGAGCTATCGGCCAGAAACTTGTGTCGGAAGGTTTATCCGGCCAGCGTGTGGAACACAACGGTTGCCACACTCGCCCTCATGGATCTCTGCGAATATCTCGCAGCCCTCCTCCCTGGTAATGTACCGCAATAGATCGCTGTCAGCACCACATTGGTAGAGATTTCCGTCTACCAAAGTATCTTCTAGCCATAAGAACGACCGGGTCAGCGGATACACGTTCATCAGGAAGGATATTGTCTTTCAAGAAGGTCCGGACCTCTGTGATCCCTGCATCAGACCTACTTGAGCTCTTCGGATCATGGGTGCTGGGTCACACGGAGCCTCCGGTGATGCATACGATCCTTGGCAGGTGTCATGGTTGCAGGGCTGCCGGGACTGCCAGCTTCGAGGTGCTAGGCTCACCCCCTTTCGCCTTGTTCGGCAGGTCAGGTTGTGTGGCGCAATAGCTTCCTTTCAAAGGTGCCTTCGTGGACCGCAGTCCATGCGGAGGCTTTTATTCATAGGTTGTGTGCTACCGCATGTTGGCGCAGGGGACATGGCACTACTCCAAAGCATGAAATCCCTTTCATAAAGTAGGCTGGTGGCTATGGATCGACATAAGAACACTATCACTCGCTCCGTTTGGTGGCGAGTTGAGAGTCTACTTTCAACCAGCTTCTGCTGCACTTCTCGAGAAAGGGCAACACTTAAGCCAAATATGAGGGCTTCATACTTTGCCATGCTATTGGTAGCCTTGGAGTCAAGATGCACCATGTACTTGGACTGCTCTCCTAACTGCGAGGTGAGCAGGACCCCCGCTTTGGCACCTCGTTCGCGCGAGGGCAGTCGCAGCAGAGTGTCTAGAGAGGCCCGGCGGAGACCTGGGCTCTGGTTTCGGGCCACCGTCGACTTGACCCCTAGACGGTTTGGAAAGGAAACTAATTCCACCTCAAATATGTAGGTCTAGTGTATAGAACTAGCGTGTAGGATGGCTCCAAACACGCCATTTATAACTACTATGTGTGAGCCAATCATAGGCTGTAATGGGGCACACAGGTCAGGACTCACTTTTTCTTGTTTCTGGCTTCCTTTGGGCAATAGGGCGCCACAGGTTGTGCCGGAAGGCAGTGGTTCCTCCCGGGTACCGAGAGAGCCTGGACCCTTTCGGGACTTTAGCCGTTCTAAGATCTGTCCCTGGTCCCTATGTTACCCTTACAAGAAAGAGAAAAAGAAAAAAAATACTCCACCACCACTTGCAATTAGACCTTTAGAGGTGTCCTATGGCATGTGATAGGGCAGAGGTTCCTACCCTTTACAGCAAAACGGACGCACCCGAGGGACATGCTCGGGTCGGCCGGAGCATAGGCTTGTCACTCCTCCTTGAGAAAACCCTGCCGAGGCACCAGGCGGCCCTTCCCCGGGCCGACCGCTCTTCTCGACGGAAGAGGGACCGCCTAGTCAGGCGTGGAGTGTCTTGCGACGCTCGATGTGGTCGGAGCCAGAGTCCTCTTCCTGATCGTAGAGGATTTTTAACGCCCACATGGCATCTTGGAACTCCATCTCCTAGTCATTGTCGTCCTCCGAACTAGCCTTTTGTTTGCCCTCCCACTGAGGAGAGGGCGCACCGTCCTAGCGCTGCTGTCGGAACTCTTGGAAGCGCTTTGCCAGCCTTTGGATCTCCCGGCATCCGCTGGCATTGTGCTGATTAGTGTCGTGGACCGGGCGTCGCTGGGCACCATCGCCGCTACAAGACGGCTGGCGTGGGCACTTGTCGGTGCGTGGCCTCCGGCTCCCTGCACCTGCTACTACTGCAGTATGAGCCCCAACCAACGGCTTGTCGTTGCCACCGGTCTTCTTCTTCTTGCCGCCAAAACTCTCCCTAACAGACTCACCCCCTTGTTGGGCGGCTTGTGCCAGTTGCGGCCCTCGGCGGCCCTGGCGCACTTGTCCGCGAAGCTGAAAAGCTCGAAGACATCCTGCACATCATGCGTGCCCAACTTCTCGAGCGTCTTCATGTCGCGGACGCCTTGTCAAAAGGCGAGGACGATGGACATGTTGGAGATGCGGGGGGTGGTGTTCCTAACCTGGGAAAAGCGCTGGATGAATGAGCGCAGCGGCTCTCCCGGTTGCTGCTGTATGGTGTGGAGGTCGTCCTCTGAGGCGAGCCGGACGTAGGAACTCCCAAAGTTGGCCGTGAATCGACGACACAACTCTTCTCAGGAGGTCACAGACCCCTGGGGCAAGTTCATGAGCCATGACCGAGTTGACCCTGATCAAAGCTACTAGGAAGTAGTTGGCCATGATGGCCTCATCCCCCATGCAGCTAGGATGGCAGTAGAGTAGATCTGTAGGGCAAATGTGGCCGCAACTTGCATGGCCACACCGCCATACGAAGGTGCGGAGCAAGAGCCATGCAGCCTCCCACTGAGCCTGGGGAGACAAAGTTCTGGCCCGCCTAAATGGGGCGCACGGTACCTCGGGTACCATACTCCTCCCCGAGGCTACAACGCCACTCGCGTTGCCGCTTGATGGTGACGCTGACATCTTCCTTCTGACGGCGAAGACGGTCCAGCTCGCCCCTGAGGTCGGTGGTGGGGAGCCTGAACGTCGCCATCGAGTGGGTTATCGCCATCCTGTAATCCCTTGTTAGGTTACGGGGCGACAGCTGTCCCGTCCCTGGTCGCCGTCTCCGGTCAACGGTGAGTTGAGCGCGGCTACGACCAGGAGGTCAACGTCATTGCACCATTGCTCGGCAGCGGACGGGGAATACCCTACGTTCGGGGGGGGGGGGGGTTGTGTAGGAGCGTGCGGGCTGCTAACAGCGCCCTTTCCGGGCTTTTGATCGGCGCTTGCGACGCTGTCGCCGTCGCTGCCAAGGGATACCAGGTGGCAACGGGTACTGTCATCGTAGGAGCTGGCGCCATTGCGGAAGGTCCTGCTCTGAGACCAGAGGACGCTTCCTGCTCACTCTGCCGCTGACGGCGCGAGGGACGGGAAGAACCTCCGAAAGACTGGATGTTCACCATTGCGAGTCATGGACAACTTCAAGAACCAAAAGACCCCCTACCTGTCGTGCAAAATGTCGAAGTGTGTTTACTACAACATTTAACCCGGTCTGCTCGGAAGAAGCCTGCGGAGGTTCTTTTTTCGTTGGGGGTAGAGGAACTCGAAGGATTTGGCACAATGGTGAGAGAGACACGAGGATTTACGTGGTTCAGACCGCTAGAGCGTAAAACCCTACGTCCACGGGAGTGCTTGGTGTATTGTTTGCTCTCGTATGAGAATGAGTAGGCTGGGTCACGAACCCTTTGCCGGAGTCTGCCCCTGTCCTTTTATAGCTCAAGGCCGGGGCAGTTACAAGGTCACCCGGGGCCCACATGTGGCTCCGCGACTGTCTGTCTCATGTACATAAACTATGGGTATTTACAGATACATGCATTGTCACTGTCGACGGAGTTACGGTACGCCACCTATCCCACCGGGCACCTCTGCCCGGATGGCAGGTGATGATGAAGTCTCCGTCTTGTCGCTGCGTCTCCTCGCCCTATTAGGAGTCTCTGTACCGTTGGGCGGCACTGTTGCGTCGTCGCGCCTTGCCGCCCTGTTATTCACCGTGATGGCAAGCAGACGGGGAACGGAGGCGTTCGTCATGCGCGATGCTTCTGGGGAAGGCGCGATCCTTGAACGCTTGGCCTGACAACGCACCTTCCTCATTACTTCCGCTCTATCTGCCCGTTGCGTGCTGAGGTGAAGTTTGGGCGAATGGCTCCCAAGACACACGTCTCTTCTGAAGCCGTCTTGTGGAGTAGTGGGCGGTCTGTAGTTGTTGCGCATGCGGCAGCACCGGAGCCCTCCCATGCTGGAGGCCGGATCCGGGGTTGCGAGACACGTGGTACCTCCGAAGCCTTCCCTTAGGGGAAAGGTACGCCCGGAGTCGCTGCCCACGTGGCAGCACCGGAGGCCTCCATGATGGAGGATGGATCCGAAGCTGTATGACGCGTGGCTCCTTCGGAGCCCTCTTCGGCCGAGGGATGCGACTTGGAGGATCGGACATGTTGTAGTGTCGGAGCCCTCCTTAGTGAAGGATGGGGCCCGACTCTACTAGACGCGTGTCGGCCCCTGAGCCACCCTCGTTCGGTAGTTAGGCTCAGAGCTTGATGACATGTTGCAGCCCTTTGACAGCCCATGGGGCATAGGGCGCATGGCCTATGCTCGGGCCCACCTAAGCGGGGAAGGGGGGCCAGGTGCTTCTTACCCACTATTCGGAGGTACCCGGTCCGCAGGGTACCGACACCTGCGAACCGGGTATCCCCACGTAGTGGATAGAAAGCACCTGGGTCCCGCCTTCCCGGTTTAGGCGGGCTCTAGCGTGAGCCACATGGCGTGGGTCCGGTGGGCAGACCCGACATCGCCACGTGTCTTCGGGCCCTGAGCTTGAAGACCGGCCGAGAGTGGCTCAAGAACCACCACGTGTCTGGTGGTGTCGGACCCCATCTTACGTCAAGAAGGGCTCCGGCGCTACCACGTGCACTTAGCCTCGGGCCGCACCCTCCGCCAGAGAGAGCTCTGGAGGGGCCACATGTCATGCAGCTCTGGGCCCAACCTCCAGCATGGGAGGGCTCTGATGCGGTCGCTTGGGCCATGGCTCCTAGAATACTCTCTACCCGGGGAAGGCCTCGGATGTGCCACGTGACCTGCGGTTCGGACCCGACCTCCAGTACGGGAGGTCTCCGGAGCTGCCACGTGCCCAACAACTCCGAACCACCCGATACTCCGTAAGATAGCTCGAGCAGGAACATTTGTCCCCCGGGCCCAGCCACCCGGGTGTCACTCCGACGAGCAACGGGCAAATGGCTAAGGAGTAAAGATGAAGGTACGCTGTCAGGCCGTGCATTCAAGGCTCGCACCTTCCCCAGAAGTATGGCGCACGGTGCACGCCTTCGTTCCCTGTCTACGCACCATTACATTTAAAGCAAGGGCGACGAGGTGTGACAGCACAACAGTGCCACCCAACGGCACAGAGCCGCCTAGCAGAGGGAAAAGACGCGGCGACAAGACGGGAATTTCATCACCGGCCGTTCGGACAGAGGCGCCTGGTGTGACAGACGACACGCCTTAACTCCACCGAGAGTGACAAAGCATATAGTAGTAGATGCCTATAGCTCATGTATAGGAGGCAAATAGGCGTGGGGCCACCTGTCGGCCCGGGCCACCATGTAATTGTCTCGGCCTTGGACTATAAAAGGACCGGGGCAGCCTATGGGCAAGGGGTCTTAACCCAACTGACTCACACACTCATACGCGCAAGCAATACAACAAACACACTCGTTGACGTATGATATTACGCTCCAGCGCCCTGAACTACGTAAATCCGTATGTCTCTCTTTCCATTATGCTCCGACTTTCGAGATCCACTAGCCCCTCCGAAAAAAACTTTCGCGTGCTTCTTCCGAGCAGACTGGTAGAAATGTCGCAGAAACACATCGACATGTATAATTTTATCGACTGCAAGGGCGTACTCATCTCTCAAATGTAGGAGGTGCATCGTTACGTACACATGGCCACTACGTACGAACTAACAGAACATGCGTTTTGTACCGCCAACAACCACGGAGACGTGACAAGGTCGAGGAACGCAACAGAGATCGACCGTACACCTACTATCTAGCCAACTAAATCAGCTTAAGTGCACTCGTGATACCACGGCCGGAGACGACGATGATTCTAACGGCCCGCCGGCGACGGCGAGGTACGTACGTACGTACTGCTATACACACATGCCATGCACCAACTTGTATCTAAGTATCTATCTGCTCCGGTCCAATCACCTGCTCCTCTTTACTGTACCATGCATGCGCAGCAGCAAAAACAAACACATGATGATGAGCTCCGGCTCGTCCCAGGCCAGTGGCGCGTCGCCAACGAAGAAACAAACCAGTAAATGGTGCGTACCTGCCGTAGCAGAGGCAGAGGCGCTCGGACGACGTACTAGAGGACACCATGATTCACAAATTTGACGGTTTGCATGTTCACAAAAATCGACGTCTGCCTCTGCCACAAGGGACGCAGCAGCGTCGTAACTTGTATTTTCTGGCTGTTGATCTTATCTGTTTCTGCAGAACATCGTGCGCCCAGTCCTCGATTTCGAAAAAAGAGATCCAGCTGACCAGAGGAGTTCTGTGTTTTTTCATTAAGAGAATGAAACGACAAGAAAATAGGCATCTAACCAGCTGAGTGAAGGCAGTCCCTAGTAGATATCAACTTCGCAAACCTGAAAGAACCCATAGGACATTCTGCATCGGTACTATGGTTAATTGTGTTGGTAGTTTAAAGATTTTACGTGCCACTGTACTACCACTGTAATAAAATGCATTAGGTTTATGAAATTGCAGGAGGAACCTTACCAATTTCAGACGTACGCAGTTAAAGCCGTACTAGCAGTACGTCCAGCGTTTGGATTGGCATTAGCCTTACCGTCCATACTCACGGGCAGTCTAAGCAGGTGATGATCCTGCCCCCAGGCGTGTCGGGTTTACGTACGGTACAGGGCAGTGAAAACGCATGGAGCAGTGGGAGCTAGCACCATGTACGTGTGGGAGTAGTGCCGGTAACTTCCAGTGATCCCTCCACGAAGGCACGAACGAAGAAGCGAAAACACGAGGGGACAACTGCTGCTGCTGCGATCCCGGCGCGCTTTTGGCCGAGGCTGACAGGGCGCGCGAGCACGTCCTGTCCTGCCGGCTGCGGGGCCGGTCTCGGTCGGGCAGGTCCGGCGCCCAGACGCCACCACAATCGCCATCGTCACCGGAGGACGCGCCCGTGCTCGTGACCCGGCACGGATCGGAAACGGAGGCGCAGGATCCACGTCGCCTAAAAGTTCGATACCATCTTGTGCATCTTTGGCAACGCCTCGGCTCCTCTCGCCAGATCACCGCACGGCGGATCGTTGCTCCTGATGGTCTGATCAGCATCGATGCGTCAGGACCCTTCTGTCCTTGGCGTTAAGCTCTAGGAGCATATGATTTTCTTTCCGAGCAGCTATGCACTAGTACTTATATCTTTTTTATTTCCTTTTAATCCTTGTGGCTAAACACGGAGCCACATTTTTTTAACGGAGGGGAGTACCATGCTGACGAGGCGATTGCTGCCGGTGCCGTCCGAGGACGAGCAGTGCCCACAAGCACTTATTACAGTAAGAAACTGGGCGGAAATCCATGGCGAGGCGTGCGTGAACTGTGCGCCCATGAGCCTCCCTGTCCGACTAATTAAATCGCCCGCCACTTCAGCGGCAGCGCAACGGCAAAGTGGCACTCCCGTTAATAGCCTCTCACCGCATGCGCTATTTGTCCCCGTGGGCCTCTCAGTTTGAACGAGCCGAGCAGGCCTGGGCACCCTGCGGGTCGGGGTGGCGAGGAGGCACACCGCACGCACGACGACACGTGGCCCGGTCCGTTGCGTTGCAGGTCCCCGGTCCGTCGAACGCCGTTGCGCCCGGTCACCTCGCCCACCGTCACGTCCCTGCTCCGCCATAACTGGCCGACGCCGACGGCGCCCTCGAACAGCAGGCGCGGAAGGCCTCGCGTCGCGGAACGACCCGGAGCCGCCATCGCGGGGTTTCCGCGCAGCGCGCAACGAGTTTTCCGTCGGTTCCTGGGACGCCCCCCGCTGAATTCGAGGGGGTTGCATCCTCGGCACGGCGATTAAGGCGGGCGGACCCATCCTGCCTGCTGGGTTCACGACGACGCTTCGGATAATTATTGCCGCTTTTAAACCTACTAGGAGGCTGCGACTAGTACGTCGGGAGCTGCGATTTCATTGGATTGGCAGACGATGTGCCCCCCAGCATTTTGTCCCGTTTAACTACAAGAACTGGTGGTACCTAGTACCGGTATTAGTATCGAAGTTGTGTTTGAAACCTTGGTTAGGTCGTGGTGTCTAATACCATAATGCAAGTCGGCAGGCCACCAGATGCAGTTATCTGACTCTCATGTTCCATCTGCTGGTTCAGGTTCACCCACCCAATCATCCGGTCAGATGATGAGATGACCCAAACCAAATGGCTGATTTGGTTGCGGCTTAAGCCCCGGCCGGTGGTACAAGTACAACCCCCGCACGCCAAACTCGCCGGTGTACGAGTGGAGACGAATCGAAACGGAAAGATCGCAGCGAGTACGTAGGCCGCCAGACGGCGACCCGTCACCGCTCCGGCGCGCTGCCCCGCTCTGCCCAAATCAATCAGAATCAGCAGCCGCTCGGCCGAGGACGGAAGCAGACGGTAACCCAGCAATTTTTTTTCCAGAGCCCCTCGTCATCGTCGAGCCCGAGGCTAATGAAACACGTACGCGACCGGCTCCCGTCTCGTCTCCGTCCCGCGGTTAATTAAGAAGTAGGTTCCCGACCTTGCATTGTCGGATCTGTTGGTGCATCGCGCTCGCTACCAGCCACGGTCGTCGCTTACCGTGACTACGAGGCCCTTTTCCGTAACCCCGATCGACGCGCGTGCAGCGAGCAGCCGCGCCACGCCGCCACCGTGGAAAAATAAACCCGTTCGTCACCGCAAGGCCGACCGTAAAAGTTGCCGTTTTTTTACCGGGCGACCTTGGTCGCTCGCCGGCCGGCGGTGCGGTGCCGTGCCGTGCGGGCGCGAGGTGGATCCGGTCGGGTTGGCGGAGCCGACGGGTGCGTGTCTGGGTGGCGCGGCCCCCCGTCTTGTCGTGCGTCTCCTCCCCTTCCCTTCCGCCGCGAATCGCACGGACTTCCCCTTGCCTCGCTGATGTTGTGCGTGTGCCTATTTTGGGCGCGATTTGGTTGTCTCATTGTCTGGGTTTGTCTGCTTCCACGACCGTGCATGGATCCATATGCCTGTGCTTTGGCTGCTACTACCACTGCTGCTAGTAGCGACAAACGCCTAGTCCTTTTTTACTCCCACGAAATGCCGTGTAAGTTTTGGCAAGTGCAAGTCACATGAGCTTATATTAGATCAGCAGGATTACAATAATCGCTTACAAAGTTAAAGTTTACAAGTTAACAAAAACAGAACAGAAAAGGTACAAGGAGCCATTTTAGCTCCCCTGTTAACATAAACACGTCGAGAAAAATGAAACAGAACTCGTGCTAAGCTCTTGGACGACATCAACGCGCGGCGCCATGCTTGCTGATCGATCGATCGAATCTTTCATCGCATAATAAGAAACTAGAAGCACAGTACTAGTTTGGCGGGCACATGCATGATGTTCCTAGCTTGCCGTACCAGAAACGGTCCATGCATGTATTAGGAGTGCTGCGTGATTAATTGACAGTTGGCGTGCCGACAAATTAGAAACGCAGCGGCACGCCCCTGTGGCGGTTGACCCATGGCCTCGGCATGCAACGAATTAAGCCTTCAGCTAGCAGACCAATCATTAGTTTTAGAAGCATCAAGCGCACTAGCGTTCCACTGCTCTTACCATTTGCTATCTGCTTTGCCCGGGCCTCTCCTGTTCAATTATATTTCGAACTTGCAAAGGATTTTTTCCTTCTTCTTCTTCTTCTTCTTCTTCTTCTTCTTCTTCTTCTTCTTCTTTTTTTTAAAGCGTCGGCTTAAGCCGGATATATTATAGTAGAAAAGAGCTGTACATAGAGTTAGTTACATATTAGGGGGGAGGAGAGGTGTACACTATATGAACTAGAAATAGAGGAGAGAGGTGCATGGGTTCATTAGGGCCTAGGTAGGATTTTTCCTTCTATTAGTAATTCCTCTGTTCTTAATTATTTAATGTTAGAACTGATTATTATTTCAAATTCGAAGCTAGGTAACTTGTTTTAACGTCGAATAAAAGAGAATTGAAGGAGTAATAATTAGTCTTCCTTTCTCCGTGACGCACCAGACGGTGAAAAATCTACCCTTGAGAGCCGACCGCTTGGAATCAATCGTACACGCATGCATAATACCGCTCAAATAAGCCATGGCAAGAGAAGAGGGGAACTCATAATGAGCTGGACCCAAGCCCATGCATGGTCCTCGAGCGGGAATCATGGCGGCTCCAAGCTGAGGATCGACCCCAGCTGCATGCATGTCTGCTTGCTGGCGCTGCCGTCTACTAGCGGCTCGTATTTCCTGTACTCTGGTCCAGCACTGCTGTACCTACGTCGTAGCATGAGTAGGTGTACGTGCGTACAAGCAGCAGGCTTTGCATTGCATGCATATATGGTCCATGCATGCGTGGTGCCCATCGTCCATACCCGTATGCAAATGGGAGGACCCATTTGCATGGAGGAATCTGCGGCACAGATCAGGCTAAACACATGCATGCAGTGCTGAACGTACGGCCTAACTACCGGTACGTACCTGAAGGCCGTTGGGATCCCGTCGCGGTCTTTATCGTCAGCTGGACTGGATGGATGAGCTAGGTACACTGCCTGATGATGGTGTTACATCCATGTATTCTTATCACAGCTCAGGCAGGGTGCGGCCGGTTCTCTCTCACTCAGGCCCAGCACGAGGTGAACCTGTCTGTTACTTGAAGGAGCACGAACGCACGCACCTGGCGTGCCTTGGCGAAGAAGAGTTTTGTGGAAAGAAATCCATCCATGGCTTAGCTGAAGCACAAGTTGTGTTGTACTCACCTTTGTTAGTATATGAAGTATTACTCTCATGCAGAGGATGATACTAGGAGTTGGGAAATTTTTCTTGTTTCATTTCACATATAATGTCATGCCCAAACTAAGAGTTGTGGTTACATATTTATAGTTGAGTCAGCCAAACATATAACTAGATGCTAGTCTAAGATGCCAATATGTTGTCTTACCAAATGACTAATATGCTGTCCTAACAAGGACTGATATCTGTCCTCTAGGTCTAAGATGCTATCCTACCAAAGGACTAAGATGATGTCTAAACAAGGACTGATTTGCTGTCCTCTTGCTCTAAAATGTTTTACTAACAAAAACTAAGATGTTGTCCTAGTACTAACTAGAGACTACAAAGACCAAGAGTACAGAACTTATTCCATCAACATTGCAGCCTGCTGTTCCAGGCGTCCCACTCTCAACGGAGATATGAATCGCGCGTATTTTTATGCGGGACTGTTATGTCTATGGCTGCTACTGTAGCTGCATGAGGGTGGCACGTGCAAAGATGCCGCTCCATCGTCCCCGGTTCATTACTCGAGGGGCCACCGCCCACCACCGTAAGGTACGAGCCTAGCAGCAGCTCAGCTACCCCGTTGATTTGGTCCCAGCCGGGAGCCCGAGACTACGCCACCATTAAAGTCAAAATCATGTACATGTATCGTCTCTTATCACAAACATAATTTTTAGTCCAGTGTCGAATAAATTGAAACTGAGAGAGTATATGCATTGCCATGCAAGAGGTCGGAACACTTTTTTTATAATCTAAAAATGTATCGTCTCTTGTTACAAACATATTTGCATGTTGACGAGTTCATCCTTTGCTACAGATGATCCTCTCAACGATCTTCAGCCCATTTGAGACAAGATGCAGCCCAAAGTTATGTTGGATATGTCTACTTTCCGTCGACTAGTGGGCTTGTATTGTCAAAGTCACGCGCTAACGCGACGACTAGCCTTTCCATTCCAGTAACCACCGAGTGCTGATGGTCGACTTTAGGTACAGATGGAGGTGACGCTCTTGTCCGGCCTAGCGACGACACTGATCGGCATCGCAAACAGTCTCCTCCTCGTATGAGCCTTCCCTTTCATCTCAAACTGGTCAGTGCTCCTATAAAAATACTACGGAATAATGACAATCTCATGCACCGTGAACATTACGATGTGATGACGCCCTCTCTCTGCTGGTCGTCTCAAACTTGTCGCTGCTCCACTAGAAAAGTCTTATAGACGATGACATGCATAATGAAACATTACTAATCAAGCTTGACCTCTTGTGCGGGGAAGCCTAATTCTGGTTGACTTGTTCATTGGACTTTCGTTCTACAGCCGTGCATGGATGATTATGAAGTTTGCAGTTGGTGACCTCACAGGTTAGTGATCCCACTGGCCAGTGCATACTGATCACAGTCGTTACGTTAAGCATAAATAGAGATCATCCCTAATTATGTGATCACAAAGTCTATTTGCTCTTCCATACACGCCCATGCATCCTGGTATCTAGGACTACAGTTAACATTCCGCAAGTATATATCTCAGAAAAGAAAAATGAAGAACAAGGCTATCAAAATGTCTCCCCTCCTGATCCGAGGAAATACTTCAATCGTCTTCGTCCTTTTGGTGACCCTGATGACACTGCCATTGCCCTCTGCTCATGCGTGGGCAACGGCAGGCAGAGGTTGCATTGCAAGTGAGCGAGAGGCGCTCCTCTCCTTCAAGCAGAGCTTCTGGGACTCTTCTACTGGTCGTCTCTCGTTATGGCAAGGCAAAGACTGCTGTCAGTGGGAGGGAGTCGGTGCAGCAACCGAACTGGCCATGTCGTCAAGCTTAACCTCCACGGCCAGGACTATTCTGACATGCTCGTGTTGCAAGGTGAGATGAGCTCCTCCTTTGCGACCTTACACCATCTGAGGTACTTGGATGTAATACCCGAGTTTTTCACAAAACAAGCAAACCCCCTCCCTCTCTACCACCAAGGCCCGGCCGTCAGTCCCCTTCTCTCCAAAACCGCCGCACCTCTCTCTCTCTCTCCCTCTCTTTCCCGTTCTATTATCGCATGTGGAGAAAACCGCCGGCACATGGCCGATTTCGCGCGCCTATTCACCAACCGACGCCCCAGCAACCGCCGCCTCACTCCCCTCTATAAACCAGACCAGCGCCGACCATTTTCATTTTCCCCACCGGAGTCGCTCTCAATTTCCCCGATCGGAAAAACCACCCCCAAACTCGAATTTTTCGAAAACACTCGGAGATCCTTGGTTCTAGCAGTCCCTACACCCTTCCACGGCCTCCAGAACGAGTTCCCGACGAAATTTTCCGAAGGAACACGGCTGGGAAACGCTGCCGACAAAGATCGCCGGAAATCCTCCAATGCCGCCGTCGATCATCCATCTCCGGCCGTTTCTAATCCCCGAGGACCCCCTAGGTGAGTTTCCCATCCCCCCTCTCTTCTGGTGCAAATAGATCAAGAATTGGTGGAGAAATCGAAGAAATCGAGAGTTTCCGGCCACCGCCGCCGCTCGCCGGCAATCGCGCGGCCGCCGGACGCGAGGGAGACGGGGTCGGGGCGACGTGGCCGCTTCTGGTGCGTCGGATTTGAGCCAACCGCTCAGATTAGAAGGAGCGTACCGATTCGGTTATTTAAACCTGGGCCGTTGATCTCAGATCCAACGGCCCACATTCAAAACAGTTATATACGTTAGGAATCTTCTGGTTAGGTCCCTGGAGATTTAAATAACTAGGAAATAGTCCCTGTTCTTTGCAGAATTAACCCTAGGCTTATTAGAAATTAGGAAATTCAGTTTAAAATAACCAATTAGCCCCTGTGTGATTTGCAAATTAACCAAATAGTTCTGTAATTTCAATTTTGAACCCTAGAAAAGTTGTAACTATTACAAATTGGCCCAAATCAGTTTTAAAGTTGAATTTAATTCTCTAATCACTCAAATTAGGTTAAATGATTTCTGAAAAATGTTAGAAACTTATTAAAAACCCTATTTAAACACCCTGACCAGAATATTAAATCTGAAATTAAAAGTAATTAGTTCCAAAGACTGAAATCAATTATATAATGACAAATTAATTCTGAAAATTTAAACAAAAATAATATAAATATCAGAAAAATTGTAGAAATTTATTAAACAGCACAATATTATTCTATTTTTATGTTTTTATGCATTTGAAGTTTCTGTAGTCCAGAATAATTATTTAAAGGGCTGAAAATGCAATTTTAGGTATTAAATAAATGCTGAAATATAGATAAAAATATAATATAATAAAGAAAATCTTGGAAACTGTCCTAAATACACAAATAGATTCTGAAAAGTATAAAAATAGTAATATGAGTTCTGAAAATGATTATAGTAATAATTTAAATGACTTTCATGATTTAATTAATTATAAAAAATTAACATATATACACATAAAATTCCAGAAATTAGTAATATCACTATAAAACTAGAAAATGAGTATTTTGGATATAACAAAGATAAAGTAGAAGGATATAGATGCCCATCTGAAATATATTTTTATTCCAAACCACATGAAATGACATGAAATCAATAGGTGTATGTGTGTAATCAACCATATATGATTAAAATGCATTGCTAAGATTCTTATGGCATGTTTGGCATTGTTTTGTGTGTGCATATGAATGGCTAGAACCAAATCAAGAACTACTTCCAAATCTTCAAGAGCAAGAATTTGAAGTGAATCACCCTTCATTCAAAGGCAAGTGTTCCTTGACCACTTTGTTCCTATTCTAGGATGATTAGTTAGAATGCTTGCATGATGTCTTCAATATGAAACCTAATTTAGGTTATTTCCCTAGTTATATTACTTTATCATTCCTTGTTGAACCATGGCGGGACTTAGTTGATATTTGTTGGTTATCATTTTATGTGCTTAGCCAAGCATGCTTAGAACTTAGAGAATGAATGAAACATTGATGTACTCGTCTTGTGGAATTATGTGAAAGACACAAGAGTGTGTCATGGTATTAGGAATCTAGACAGACTGGTTGTTTTGGTTGGTGCTTCGTGCACGAGACTCGGGAATGAGTTAGTGCCTATCTTAGATTCTAAGGACCGGTTCATGGAACAGTTAACCCGACTTTACAATGCCACCACAAGACTGAGATGGGGCAGCTTGGCCAATTAATTAGGTGTTTGCCGGTAAAGTATGAGTGTTTGGATGGTGCGGGGAATGGGAGTCCATTTTTGACTGCCCTGAGAACTGCAAGGCTCAAGAGGGGGCTTCTGCAGGGGAGGGTTTACACCCAGGAACTGCAGCGGTGAAACCTCAGTGGGCTTGTATTTGCCGGTAGACCCTTTGTAAAGGTCATGTAGTGATCTCCTGATCGCACACCAAAGGAAGTGTGTAATGTGGCTTGCAACCACGGATATCAGGGAGGTTCTTAGTCCACCTGGCAACAGGAGATGAAATCACTACCTGTGAGTAAAGTGGTACAATCTCTGCAGAGAACCAAACTGTCATGACAGCTAGGGGTGAAAAACAGATAATAATTTTCCGAATCATCCGAAACCGTTTCCGAAAGTTTCTGAACCGTTTTCCGTTTTAGTCGGTAATTTTCGGAAATGGGTCAGAAATCGGAAATTACAATTCGGAAATCGGAACGGAAATGATTTGGCCAGATTTCCGACCAAATTGTCGGAATTCTGAATTTGTTCGGAAATTTCCAAACAATTTCCGATTAATTTCCGACTATGCCCAATTAGCTTGGCCCATTTACATCCCAACCCAGCTCTTGCCCTGCGCCCAGCCCCAGCCCCCAGCCGCTCTAGCCCAGTGCAGTCGGTCGACCTGCCAGTGTCATCCGCCTGCCCTACTCCCGCTCGGCTCCAGTCACCGCCGCCCCCGCGGCCCCGCCCGAAGTCCATCTGCCGATCTGCCGTCTGCGCGGCTGCGCCTCAGCGCCTGCGCGGCTGCGCCACGCCGCCACCGGCCCACCGCCAGCCGCGTGCATGTGCCCGCCCCCGACTCCAGCTCCAGACTCCAGTCGCCACTCGCCCGCCTCCAGTGCCAGGCCGGGAGGCCGCCCGCCTCCATGCTCCACCGCCAGCGTGGCAGCGCCAGGCCTGAGGCCTCTTCGGCCCTTCCCGCCTCCACGCTCCACCCCATGTTTTATCATGGTGGAAGAATCAAGGAAAGGAATATCCAATTCTTTCACAAATGGCTTGTGATGTTTTGGCCATACAAGTGTCAACAGTCGCTTCAGAATCTGCTTTTAGTGCTGGTGGGCGCGTGGTTGATCCATATCGTAGTAATCTTGATCCTGAGATGGTAAAAGCTTTGATTTGTACCAAAAATTGGGTTGCTGCAGCAAAAAAGGTAGCAATTTCATTAATGTGTAGTTTTACATGTATTTCTTACTTGTTTTAACTTATCCACTATTGTTTTTTAGATTATAAAAGTGTTGCTTCAATTGTTGCTGATCTCGAGGTTATGGAGGCTATGACTAACATAGCATTTCAGGTTTGCTTGTTACAATAAAATATAAAATATTCTTCTATTTTAAGAAATACTAGAGAAAATGACAATCTAATTGTTTTATTTATCCTTTTGTTTTGTTCTTGAAGGATGAGGACGTAGAAAGTGATCCAGATGTGATGCATGAAAGTGACGAGCTAGGTGGTTAATATTATTTTTAATTATATTTGTGATCGTGATATGGATGTATGACACAATATTTTATTTTTAGTGAACTTTATTGTATGTGCTACATATGGATGAGGGTGCATGCCATGAATGATTATATTTTACTTGCATTACTTATTATTATTTTGTTATGGTTACTAGAGTGAAGTTAGGGTGTTGTTTCCGGAAGAACAAATCGTAACCGTTCCGATATCGATAGGTTTCCGGTCCGATATATCCGTTTTCGATATTTCCGAAATTTTTGATATCATATTCGTTTCCGATGATACCGATTCCGACTCCGTTTGCAAAAATTATATTTGAAAATGAAAACGATTTAACTAATTTTCCGACCGTTTCCGACCGTTTTTATCCCTAATGACAGCCGTGCTCACGGTCAAGAGCGGCTTGGACTTGTCCATAATTAGAGAAACATGGATGTGAGTTGAAAGAGGTTGTTGGGTGGTGTAACCTAACAATAAATGACTTAATTATGATGATGGTGGGATTATCACTTAGTAAGATAGGTTGCTAATTAAAGCTTAGGCTTAGGATTAATGCATAGTGCTTGACCATGTTAGCCTTCCCTTGCTATTAACCTTCATAACATTCTTTCCCACACTTGCTGAGTATATTTGATACTCAAACTTGCTTTTGTTGGATATCATATGCTGCTCAGGTGCAAATGAAGATATAGAATTTGATGAGGAGGACTTCGATCCCGAGGACTTGTTCTAGGTTGGCGAAACCCCCGGGCAACGCCCGTGGAACTGGAGCATCCACGCCATAGTCTTCCGCTAATATGTTATAGTGTAGTAGTACTTTTATTTGGTATTTCATGTACTATGATGTAATATTATGTTGTACGTTGAACTTGGCTTGTAATATAATGATATTACACTCTTGTCGGCACATGTATGAGTCAAATGATCCTGGCATACATGTGAGAATACGCTCGGGTGTTCCCTATGGAAAATCGGGTGTGACAAAGTGGATCAGAGCCAAGGTTGCCCGCAGGACGCAAACCTAGTTAGAAATGGACGAGATAGACATCACTATTTTATTAAAAACTATTTTACTAAATATTTTGTTAGAAGGAGGATTTTTTTAGATTATATATATGTTGTCTGACCTCATTTATACTCAAAATTATATTATTGTTTATTTTCTAATAAATTTTAAATTTTTCTTGAAACAGATGGCATGCACACGTCTTACGGCCCGTAAGTCCACCGGAGGACGAGTTCCTCGACACCAGATGGCTGAACGCACTGTCGAGGATATGGACAACCCCACCACCTACCAGACCCACGGGGAGTCCACTAAAGGCATGGTGGATTGCCTTAGACACCTCCTTCGCTATGCTGGTTACACCGGCAAGTTAGAGGTGCAGTACGACACCACTCGAGTTTCTCGCGCAGAACGCGATGAGTGGAAGTCGCAGGCGAGGATCTACTATGAGAACAAGCTGCTCAAGATCCACAATTCGCCAGCATGGAGGTCTACCATGGCAGAGGCTGAGAAGGATGCCACTTGGGAGGCGATCACTTGCCAGAGCTACACCAACCGTGGCCGCCTTGAGGGGACTCAATACATGTACACCCCTCGGCGACAAAGTGGAAGTGCAGTGTTCAACTACGAGCCAATCCATGAAGGTTGCAACATAGTGCAGATGGAGATGAGCCTCAAGGTAGGAGTTGGCGTCAGCACCAGGCTACAGAACTGCCAACAGGAGCTTCAGGACGTACGTGACCTTTTGAAGAAGACGGAGGCCATAATGCGTGGACTGATAAGGATGAGGGATGGAGAAGTGAGTGATCTCTATGCTTTAGATGGAGACACTTGGACTCCGGACTCTCCAGACCGTAAGTGAGCCAAACACCCTCATGCTTCACCACCACCTGAGGCCTCCACAGCTGAGTGAGAGGCTAGCACTCCTGATGGTGATGGCGGGAACCCACACGAGGATGCACAGAACCCAGGGGACAACTAGGATAGGTGTCCTTACTCATGTAATGGCTCGTGTAGTACGTATGTATGGTATTGTATTGACTAGTGTGTAATGGTTGATTAGTGTACTTGTTTAGGTTGATGATGTAATGTGTTGTTAGTGTATGAACGTGAGTTGTGAAAGCCGTAGGCTTATGTTCATAACCTCGTTAGTGTATGTACATATCTATTAAGGAATATAAATGCTTAGTTTGCTTCAACCCTGATCATTTAATGAACGAAGTAGAAACTTTTGTAACTCTTGTGTAAAACTGATGAAATAAATACACAACGTAATACACTTAAGAGAATATTTATACATTAAGTTTAAACATAGTCTTTCCCAATAGATGGCAGGAAGAAGGAGACGCAACGAAGGGAACAACAACAATGAGGCTGCAGAGTTTCCTTTACCTGGATGGCAGCCACGAGTTGCACGCAGAGCTGATGGAGAAGTGATACAACAGATGATGAACATGCAAAACCAACTCATTCAAAACTTGACACAAGTGGTGGCCAACATGCAACAACCTCAACCACAAATTCAGAATGCACCACGTCAACCCAAGTTGCATGAATTCCTAAGCACCCAACCACCAAGGTTTGACAATGCTATAGAACCATTAGAAGCTGATGATTGGCTCAAGAATATTGAGAACAAGTTGCAGATCATACAATGCCCAGGGCGTGAGAGGGTACTCTTTGCTTCTCACCAACTATATGGATTTGCAGCGGACTGGTGGACGGCATACAAAGAAGCTCATGAGGATCCAGAACGTATCTCATGGAATGAGTTCAAACTCGCCTTCCACAATCACTATGTTACAGTAGGAGAAATAAAGAACAAGCGGAAGGAGTTCCTCAACCTGAAGCAAGGTAGCATGTCCGTAAGAGAATATCTTACTAAGTTCACACAGTTATCACGCTATGCTCCGGGGGACATAGACACGGATGAAAAGAAACAAGACTGTTTCATTGAGGGCTTGAACTCGGAAATACAGTATGCCATGTCTTCAAGTGACTATGAAAGTTTTCAAAAGCTCATCAACAAGGCTTTCATAGTGGAAAGAAAAAGGCAGAAGTTAGTTGAGGAGCGAAAGAGGAAAATGAATTGGCAAGGACAGTCTTCTAGCAGCAACAGTCGACCCCATTTCTCATCGCCGCCGACGCGAGCAATGAATCGGCCTATAGCTCCCAATCAATTTCAGAGGAGCTACAACCCTGCTGCTAGGAATCCAACTTTTCAACCACAACAGCAGCGACAACAAGTGCATCAACAACGTCCTGCCTTTCAACCTCGTCCTGCAGGGCCAAACCCTCCAAATGCACAACAAGGCAATAAGGTCCCATTAAACAAGGTCACAGGAGAATGCTACAACCGTGGAGAAACGGGGCACTATGCCAACCGGTGCCCCAACAAGAAGCCACCCCAGCTACAGAATCTTGTGCGTGGCAAGGTGAATCATGTGATCATGGAGGAAGCACAAGAGGCACCAGATGTGGTGATTGGTATGTTCTCTGCCAATACTTATCCTGCTACAATTCTGTTTGACTCTGGTGCAACACACTCATTCATAGCCAAGGAATTCATAACCAAGCACTACTTACCAATTACATCTATGAATCGAGTGTTAGTAGTGAATTCTCCTGGAGGAGAAATAATGACAAAATAAATATGTCCCAAGGTAAAGCTAGGAGTTAATGGAGTAGAATTTCTTGCAAATCTCATTGTGATAAAATCACAAGGGATAGATATCATCTTGGGAATGGATTGGTTAACCAAGTATAAAGGAGTTATACATTGTTCAACAAGAACGGTGGAACTAACGCATACGGATGGAACAAAGGTTGAGTTCACATCTATTCAAGTACCCTCTGAAAATGTTCAACTCAACAAGACCGGAGTAGTTATTGAAGATATAAAGGTTGTCAATGAATTTCCAGATGTGTTTCCCGAGGAGTTACCAGGTATGCCACCGGATCGAGAAGTAGAATTCATTATAGAATTAATACCTGGTACTGCTCCCATATATAAAAGGCCATATAGGATGGATACCCAACAGCTAGCAGAACTCAAGGATCATATCCGAGAGTTATCGGAGAAAGGGTATATCCGTCCTAGTTCCTCACCATGGGGAGCTCCAGTGATATTTGTACCAAGGAAGGATGGAACTAAGAGGTTGTGTGTAGATTATCGTGCCCTCAATGAGGTGACGATAAAAAAAGTACCCTTTAGCTCGTATTGAGGACTTGTTTGATCAATTAAGAGGTGCATGTGTATTCTCCAAGATTGGCCTCCGTTCCGGATATCATCAATTGAAGATAAGAGAATCGGATATTCCGAGAACAACATTCGTTTCTAGGTATGGACTGTATGAATATACAATTATGCCTTTTGGATTAACAAATGCTCCGGCATATTTCATGTACCTTATGAATAAGGTGTTCATGAAATACTTGGACAAGTTTGTAGTAGTGTTCATTGATGATATCCTCATATACTCAAAGAGTGAGAAAGAACATAAAGAACACCTGATAATAGTATTACAAAAGCTAAGAGAAAACCAACTTTATGCCAAATTCAGTAAGTGTGAATTTTGGCTTAAGAAAGTTGCTTTTCTGGGACACATTATCTCCGAAGGAGAAATATCAGTAGACCCAGAAAAGATATCTGGTGTTCAAAAGTGGAAGACACCAGAGAATGTCGGTGAAATCCGAAGCTTCTTAGGATTGGCAGGCTATTACCGAAGGTTCATCGAAGGATTTTCAAAAATAGCCAAGCCACTCACAAAGATGTTGGAAAAAGGAGCAGCTTTTGTATGGTCTCAGGTGATGCGGACATCGCTACCGTTGATACAACCACAACACCAGCCCATTCACCACTCTCAGCTAATCAAGGTCCAATGACACGCGCTCGTGCACGTCAACTTAATTATCAGGTGAATTCATTCCTGACTGTTCAAAGTAATTATCCTTTAAATGGGGACCTATTAAAGCCTTGTGATGACCTTGTTATTATTAGGTGCTTGGGAATTGATCCAGCTAGGAGGGATGGAGGGACTAATGCAATAAAGGCTGCTCCACCCGAGGAGAAATCTTGAGGCTGGGGCCATGTAATAAAGAGAGATTTAGACAAATAAGGAAAGGAATAAGGGAAATCTCGTCCAACTCTGCTGCTGGACAAAATTCCCTCTTTCTTCCCCCATTTAAAGATAGATGTGCTATAATAAGGAAAGAAATAGAGGAAATCATATCCTGCCTTGCTGCTGGATGGGTTTCCCTCTTTCTTTCCCTATTAAATGGTAGTCTATCACAGAAAAAGGAAGGGAATAAGGGAGATCACGTCCTACCTTTGTTGCTGGATGAATTCCCCTCTTCCCTCCCCTATTTAAGTAGTCCAAGAGCTCCTTGACAGGGCGGGTTTTTGTTTTTCTGTAAGTTTAGCCATTGCTACTTCCTTGTAACGCAAGAGTCGACGAGACCTTTCGATTACTTGAATCAGAACCCAACTTTTTCACACCCGTGAGTGTTTGCTTGTTATCTTGTTCTTGCTTGTTCTTTGATTGCTTGCAGGTTCAAGGCTGTTCTTGGCACGGCAAGTACAGCAACAACAGGAGTCGGTGTAACTATCGCTAAGACGCAGCATCCTTGTGGTTGTTGTAGTCGGGTAGCACAACGTCGATCTCCACCCAAATCGTAGTTACCAGGAGACAGTGTAACTGTCGCTCAAGGCGCCACACCATTCTGGTTGTGGTAGTTGGGCAGCCAACGTCGGCCTCCGCCAAACTCATTCATTACCAACATCTCTCATCGAAAGATAGGGTGTCCCTCGTACCCGTTGGGTTCATCAAGTGGTATCAGATTTCAGGTTGCTCGGTGAGAGATTTCCTTCTCCTTGTTATTCATTTACCTACAGTCCACTTTTGCCTACAAAAGTTGGCTCTAAAAAAAATCCTAAAAACACTTTGAGCCTTTTGCTTGACTACTTAGCTCTCGACTTGTTGAATTCTCACAGTTGCCTTTTTGTGTCAAGTTGCTGGTCCTAAGTTTTTCACCGCTAGAGTTTTGAGTTCGTGCCACTTTGTTCTCAGTCCATTTCCATTATCTACCCAAAGTTGAGAAAAAAAGGCAAGTGCAAAAGAAAAGCTGCACGGATCAGCAAGAAAAAGGCACGTGCAAAAAGAAAAGCCGCACTGATTACAATCACAAAAAAAGTTTCTAAGTACAAAAAAAAGAGAGACAATTTGTGTTTAACATTTGTTTCATGTTTTGAAGTTCAACTTGCTGTTTTCAACGTTGTTGAAACACAACAGATCGGGCTGTTCGAACTTCCCTACCATAGTAATCCAACGTCACGTGGAGTTACGGATCACGTCTCTAGTAAGGTTTGAGCTAGGACCAGCACAATACCATCGTGGAACGTTTATTCAACTTGTTGTGACTAATATAGTACTAGCTGTTCCTTTGCATAAATTGTGTCTAGCAGCCACCTACAACTCCACAAAATTGTCTACGACACCATAAGGTTGTGCTGGCAGCCACCGTTTGTTGTTGTTCTTGCTGATTGCCGGCGCCTCCTGCATCGCATGGTAATTACTTGTAGGACCTTGATTTCTTGCTAGTGAGGAATTGTGCTGTCCTACCACCTCTTAGCAACTGTTAGGATTAATCTGCTTGCTGTTGTATTTCCTTTCTTTACTAACCATGTCAGCTGATGCGAATGGGACATCTCCACATTCACCATGTACGAGGGGCATCATTCAGCATTTCGAACGCCAAGTAAAGCTACACACAGATGCTCTCAATGAGGATATTCAAGTCACCAATGAACGCATTGGTCAATTAGAGTCGACGCAGATTTGCACCAACACCAAAATGACCACATTAGAAAGCACTGCTGGGGCTATTAACACTTCTCTTGCAGCAATCATTGAGCGATTGGAGAGGATGGAACAGGTTGGGCGCGAAGAGAGGCAAAGACGTGTTGATGAAGCCACCCTCCGTTGGCAGTGCTGCAAGATATGATGAGGCGGAATATTCGGCGGATACCGAGCTTGATGATGGACCTTTCAGGTATCGACGGCAGCCACGTCGCGACCATCGTGGTATGGGTGGTCGAGCTCAACGACGCGAGGTACGTGACAATGACGATTCCCTACGCAGAATTAGATTCTCCATACCACCTTTTGATGGTAAATATGATCCGGATGCATATCTGTCTTGAGAATTGTCAGTAGATCAAAAATTTGCATGCCATGATTTCCCTGATGATAAAAAGGTTAGAGCTGCCACTAGTGAATTCACTGACTTTGCTTCTGTTTGGTGGCATGAATATCAAACTAAAAATCCAGCTACCGTACCACAAACTTGGAATGCTTTGAAACGAATCATGCGTCGTCGTTTTGTTCCTTCCTATCATGCTCGTGACCTGTTGCATAAATTACAACAACTTAGGCAAGGCAACAAATCTGTTGAGGAATACTATCAAGAACTTCAAATAGGCATGATGCGTTGTGGCCTAGTTGAAAATGAAGAGGCTGCAATGGCTAGGTTTATGGGTCGTTTAACAAGAGAAATTCAGGACATATTGGCTTATAAGGAATACACTAACGTCACTCGATTATTCCATCTTGCTTGTAAGGCTGAAAGAGAAGTGCAGGGACGACGTAGAAGAACTAACATTTCTACAGGTCGAACTACCTCATGGCAGTTCCGCTTAAGTACTGCTGGTACTAAGCATGATTCTCCAGATGATGCTTCCAATGGGTTGCCCAGGACTACATCAAAATCAGCACCTTCGCGTGCAATCGAGACAACAAAAGGATCCACCCAAGTTGCAGCCAACACTTCTTCTTCCATTGCTTCTACCGGGAGAACAAAAGACATTCAATGTCTCCAGTGCAAGGGTTTTGGGCACCTACGAAGGGACTGCCCAAGCAAGCGTGTGTTGGTTGTACGAGAAAATGGTGAGTACTCATCCGCTAGTGATTTAGATAATAAAACATATGTCATGCTTGCTGCACAAGCAGCAGGAAAGAAGAATGATGATGAAGAGCACATTGGGGCTGATCATGCTGCCCACTATGAGAGTCTTGTTGTGAGGCGTGTCTTGAGTGCCCAAATGATCAAAGCTGAACAGAACCAGCGACACAATCTATTCCAAACTAAGTGTATAGTTTTGGAACGATCGTGTCGCATTATTATTGATGGAGGAAGCTGCAACAATTTAGCAAGTGCTACCATGGTAGAAAAGCTTAGGATGACAACACTTCCACATCCACATCCCTACTACATCCAATGGTTCAATGACAGTGGTAAGCTTAAGGTAACACGTCTGGTTCGTGTCAAATTTGCAATTGGTTCCTACCATGATTACATTGATTGTGATGTGGTACCTATGCAAGCTTGTTCTATGCTATTTGGTCGACCTTGGCAATTTGATAAAGATACATTACATCATGGTAAATCAAATCAATACTCTTTCATGCATCATGAGAAGAAACTTGTTTTGCACCCGATGTCCCCTGATGCTATTTTGAAGGATGACATTGCTAGAGCTTGCAAAGAGAAAAATAAGAAATCTGCTGAAAATGAAATTCAAATGTCGTGAAGAAATCGGTACAACCTAAGACTGACAACTCCAAATCTGCTCATATGAAGAAGAATGAAATAAAATTAACGAGCGCTTGTTTTTTTGCTTCCAAATCTGATTTGTTTGAATTAAAAAGTGATACTGCAAGCTGCTATGTGTTTGTTTGCAAAGAAGCTTTGTTCTCACTTCACGACACACCATGTGCTTTGCCTCCTTCTATCACTAAGCTTTTGTAGGAATACGCTGATGTGTTTCCACAAGAGGTACCAGCCGGGCTGCCACCATTGAGAGGGATTGAGCATCAGATTGACCTCATCCCTGGGGCTTCTTTGCCCAACCGAGCACCATACAGGACCAATCCGGAGGAGACTAAGGAGATTCAGCGGCAAGTACAGAAATTACTCGACAAAGGTTATGTGCGTGAGTCCCTTAGTCCTTGCTCCGTTCCTGTCCTTTTGGTCCCAAAGAAAGATGGATCATGGCGCATGTGTGTAGATTGTCGAGCAATTAATAACATTACCATTAGATATCATCATCCTATTCCTAGGTTAGATGATATGCTTGATGAACTTAGTGGCTCGATGATTTTCTCTAAAATTGATTTGCGTAGTGGATACCATCAAATTCGCATGAAGCTAGGTGATGAATGGAAAACAGCGTTTAAAACAAAGCTTGGTTTGTATGAGTGGTTAGTCATGCCTTTTGGTCTCACGAATGCACCTAGCACTTTCATGAGATTAATGAATGAGGTTATACTTGCTTTCATTGGAAGATTTGTGGTAGTATATTTCGATGACATCTTGATCTATAGCACATCTCTCGAAGTTCATCTTGATCATCTCCATGCTGTTTTCAATGCTTTACGTAATGAACGCTTATTTGGTAACATTGACAAGTGCACCTTTTGCACGGATCGAGTTTCTTTTCTTGGCTATGTTGTGACACCACAGGGAATTGAAGTTGATCAAGCCAAGGTGGAGGCGATACACAGCTGGCCGACTCCTACCACGGTCACACAAGTACGAAAATTTCTCGGACTTGCTGGATTCTATCGTCGTTTTGTGAAAGACTTCAGCACCATAGCAGGCCCACTGCATGATCTTACAAAGAAGGGTGCTCCATTCACATGGGGCAAGGCGCAAGAGGCTGCATTTGCAACTTTGAAGAATAGGTTAACTCATACACCCCTTCTCCAATTACCAGATTTCAGTAAGACTTTTGAATTGGAATGTGATGCTAGTGGTATTGGATTGGGAGGTGTCTTGTTGCAAGAGGGGAAACCTATTGCTTATTTTAGCGAGAAACTGAATGGACCTAGTCTGAACTTTTCCACTTATGATAAAGAATTATATGCACTAGTACGAACTTTGGAAACGTGGCAACATTATTTATGGCCTAAAGAATTTGTTATACATTCTAATCATGAATCTTTGAAGCACATTAAGAACCAAACTAATCTGAACCGTAGGCATGCCAAGTGGGTAGAATTCATTGAGTCCTTTCCTTATGTCATCAAACACAAGAAAGGGAAAGATAATGTCATTGCGGATGCCTTATCTCGCCGTTACAATATGTTGTCCCAACTTGATTTTAAGATTTTTGGCTTGGAAATAATTAAAGAACAATATGCTTTTGATGCTGATTTCAAAGATGTGCTGCTGCAATGTAAAGAAGGAAAAACATGGAACAAGTTTGTTCTCACTAATGGTTTTGTATTTCGAACTAACAAATTGTGCATTCCAGCTCGTTCTGTGCGTATCTTACTATTGCAGGAAGCACATGGTGGAGGATTGATGGGACACCTTGGTGTCAAGAAGACAGAAGACATCTTAGCAAGCCATTTCTTTTGGCCAAAGATGAGGAGAGATGTGGAGCGGTTTGTTGCTCGTCGCACCACCTGTCAAAAAGCTAAGTCCCGTCTTAATCCACATGGTTTATACATGCCTCTTCCTGTTCCTAGTGCTCCATGGCGGGATGTTTCTATGGATTTTGTTTTAGGATTGCCTAGAACAAAGAAGGGGAGGGATAGTATTTTTGTTGTTGTCGACAGATTTTCTAAAATGGCACATTTCATACCATGCCACAAAACTGATGATGCTACCCATATTGCTAATTTGTTCTTTCGAGAAGTTGTTCGTTTGCATGGGGTTCCAAACACTATTGTTTCAGATAGAGATGCCAAATTTCTTAGTCATTTTTGGAAAACCTTATGGGCTAAGTTGGGGATAAAATTACTCTTTTCTACCACTTGTCACCCTCAAACTGATGGACAGACCGAAGTAGTGAACCGTAGTTTATCTACCATGCTAAGGGCTGTTCTGAAACATAACATCAAATTATAGGAAGAATGTTTGCCTCATATTGAATTTGCTTACAATCGTTCGCTGCATTCTACTACTAAATTGTGCCCTTTTCAGATTGTATATGGTTTTATTCCTCGTGCTCCCATTGATCTTTTGGCTCTGCCACCTTCAGAGAAATTGAATTTTGATGCTTCTCGCCGTGCTGAATTAATTCTTAAAATGCATGAGCAAACTAAAGCAAACATTGAGAGCATGAACGCTAAGTATCAACAAGCCGGTAGCAAGGGTAGGAAGCATGTTACTTTTGAACCTGGTGATTTAGTTTGGGTGCATTTGAGAAAGGATAGATTTCCTGATTTGAGAAAATCTAAATTACTACCTAGAGCTGCTGGACCCTTCAAAGTGCTTCGAAAAATTAATGATAATGCATATGAAATTGAGTTGACTGCACATTTTAGGGTTACTTCCTCTTTTAATATTGCAGATTTGAAACCATATATGGGCGAGGAAGACACATTTGAGTCGAGGACGACTCAATTGCAAGAAGAGGAGGGTGATGCGGACATCGCTACCGTTGATACAACCACAACACGAGCCCATTCACCACTCTCAGCTAATCAAGGTCCAATAACACGCGCTCGTGCACGTCAACTTAATTATCAGGTGAATTCATTCCTGGCTGTTCAAAGTAATTATCCTTCAAATGGGGACCTATTAAAGCCTTGTGATGACCTTGTTATTATTAGGTGCTTGGGAATTGATCCAGCTAGGAGGGATGGAGGGATTAATGCAATAAAGGCTGCTCCACCCGAGGAGAAATCTTGAGGCTGGGGCCATGTAATAAAGAGAGATTTAGACAAATAAGGAAAGGAATAAGGGAAATCTCATCCAACTTTGCTGCTGGACGAAATTCCCTCTTTCTTCCCCCATTTAAAGATAGATGTGCTATAATAAGGAAAGAAATAGTGGAAATCATATCCTGCCTTGCTGCTGGATGGGTTTTCCTCTTTCTTTCTCTATTAAATGGTAGTCTATCACAGAAAAAGGAAGGGAATAAGGGAGATCACGTCCTACCTTTGTTGCTGGACGAATTCCCCTCTTCCCTCCCCTATTTAAGTAGTCCAAGAGCTCCTTGACAGGGCGGGTTTTTGTTTTTCTGTAAGTTTCGCCATTGCTACTTCCTTGTAACGCAAGAGTCGATGAGACCTTCCGATTACTTGAATCAGAACCCCAACTTTTTCACACCCGTGAGTGTTTGCTTGTTATCTTGTTCTTGCTTGTTCTTCGATTGCTTGCAGGTTCAAGGCTGTTCTTGGCACGGCAAGTACAACAACAACAGGAGCCGGTGTAACTATCGCTAAGGCGTAGCATCCTTGTGGTTGTTGTAGTCGGGTAGCACAACGTCGATCTCCACCCAAATCGTAGTTACCAGGAGGCGGTGTAACTGTCGCTCAAGGCGCCACACCATTCTGGTTGTGGTAGTCGGGCAGCCAACGTCGGCCTCCACCAAATTCATTCATTACCAACATCTCTCATCGAAAGATAGGGCGTCCCCCGTACCCGTTGGGTTCATCATCAGGAGTGCGAATCAAGCTTTCAAGAACTAAAGGAGAAGTTAACATCTGCCCCAGTTTTAGTTATGCCAGATATGGAGAAATCATTCTCTGTCTATTGTGATGCTTCAGGACAAGGGTTAGGATGTGTGCTTATGCAAGAAGGGCATGTTATTGCCTATGCTTCCCGACAGCTTCGGAAGCATGAGAAGAACTATCCTAACCATGATCTAGAATTGGCAGCAGTTATACATGCGTTGAAGTTATGGAGACATTACCTAATGGGTAAAAGAACTGAGATCTATACTGATCATAAGAGCTTGAAGTAAATCTTCACTCAGCCAGATCTCAACCTTCGGCAAAGGAGATGGTTGGAGTTCATTAACGATTTTGATGTGGGAATCAATTACCATCCTGGAAAAGCTAATGTGGTTGCAGATGCCTTGAGCAGAAAGACACATGTTAACATGTTAACAATGAGAGATCTACAACCCCAACTTTGTGAAGAGTTCGCAAGACTCAACTTATGCTTGGTGAATCACACAGAAGGCATAACAATGGAAGTTGACTCAACTCTAGAACAAGATATACGAAATGGTCAAAAGAACGATGAAAAGATCAAAGAAATCAAGAAGTTAATCAAAGAAAACAAGGCCCCGGGATTTAGAGAAGATGAGAATGGAATCATATGGCATTGGTAAAAGAATATGTGTGCCAGACATCAAGTAAATAAAGAAGTTAATTTTAAAAGAGGCTCATGATTCTGATTATTCTATCCATCTTGGAAGTACAAAGATATATCATGACCTTAAGACAAGATATTGGTGGTACGGAATGAAAAGAGATGTTGCAGAGCATGTGACATTGTGTGACACATGTCAGCTAGTCAAAGCAGAACACCAAAGGCCTGCACGACTGTTATAACCACTAAACATACCTGAATGTAAGTGGGAAGAAATTGGGATGGAATTCATAGTGGGTTTGCCCAGGACACAAACAGGGTATGACTCAATATGGGTGATAGTGGATAGATTGACCAAAGTTGCTCACTTCATTCCAGTGAAGGAAAAAATTATAACGGTTCCAAACTAGCAGAACTGTATATGTCGAGAATAGTCTACCTACATGGTGTACCCAAAAAGATAGTATCAGATAGAGGTACATAGTTCACTTCAAGATTTTGGCAGAAATTACATGAGTCTATGGGAACTCGATTGAATTTCAGTTCTGCATATCATCCACAAACTGATGGGCAAACAGAAAGGACCAATCAAATTCTTGAAGATATGCTCAGAGCTTGTGCTCTCAAAAATAGTAGGAGTTGGGATAAGAATTTACCATACGCAGAATTCTCCTACAATAACAGTTACCAAGCAAGTATGAAGATGTCCCCATTTGAGGCTCTATATGGAAGAAGATGTAGAACTCCACTATTTTGGGATCAAATAGGTGAGAATAAGGTGTTTGGACCTGAAGTACTAAAAGATGCAGAAAAGAAAGTAAGAGAAATTCGCAGTAATCTAAAGATAGCTCAAACAAGACAAAAGAGTTATGCGGACACAAGGCGAAGAGAACTAATTTTTAAAGTGGGAGACTATGTGTATGTCAAAGTGTCACCCATGCGTGGACTAAAGAGATTTAAAGTAAGAGGGAAGCTAGCACCTCGGTATATCGGGCCATTTAAGATACTGGAACGCAAAGGAGAAGTAACATATCAGTTGGAGTTACCCTCCCGGCTATCGGATGTACACGATGTGTTCCATGTAACACAACTCAAGAAGTGTTTGAGAACACCAGAAGAACAACTGCCAATGGATAAGTTGGATGTACAAGAAGATCTTTCATATACCGAGTACCCTGTAAAAATTCTTGACACAATGGAAAAGGTTACAAGAAACAAAATAGTTCGTATGTGCAAGGTTCAATGGAAACATCATTCAGAAGCAGAAGCTACATGGGAAAGGGAAGATGAGTTAAAGTCACAATTCCCTAATCTATTTCCTTTATAAACCCCAATCTCGAGGACAAGATTTTTCCTAAGGGGGGTAGAGTTGTAATACCCGAGTTTTTCACAAAACAAGCAAACCCCCTCCCTCTCTGCCACCGAGGCCCGACCGTCAGTCCCCTTCTCTCCAAAACCGTCGCCCCCCTCTCTCTCTCCCTCTCTTTCCCGTTCTATTATCGCATGTGGAGAAAACCGCCGGCACATGGCCGATTTCGCGCGCCTCTTCACCAACCGACGCCCCAGCAACCGCCGCCTCACTCCCCTCTATAAAACCAGACCAGCGCCGACCATTTTCCCCACCGGAGTCGCTCTCAATTTCCCCGATCGAAAAAACCACCCCAAACTCGATTTTTTCGAAAACACTCGGAGATCCTCGGTTCTAGCAGTCCCTACCCCTTCCACGGCCTCCAGAACGAGTTCCCGACGAAATTCTCCGAAGGAACACGGCTGGGAAACGCTGCCGACGAAGATCGCCAGAAATCCTCCACTGCCGCCGTCGATCACCCCTCTCCGGCCGTTTCTGATCCCCGAGGACCCCCTAGGTGAGTTTCCCATCCTCCCCTCTCTCTTCTGGTGCAAATAGATCAAGAATTGGTGGACAAATCGAAGAAACCGAGAGTTTCCGGCCACCGCCGCCGCTCGCCGGCGATCGCGCGGCCGTCGGACGCGAGGGAGACGGGGTCGGGGCGACGTGGCCGCTTCTGGTGCGTCTTATTTGAGCCAACGACTCAGATTAGAAGGAGCGTACCGATTCAGTTATTTAAATCTGGGCCGTTGATCTCAGATCCAACGGCCCACATTCAAAGCAGTTATATACGTTAGGAATCTTCTAGTTAGGTCACTAGAGATTTAAATAACTAGGAAATAGCCCCTGTTCTTTGCTGAATTAACTCTAGACTTATTAGAAATTAGGAAATTCAGTTTAAAATAACCAATTAGCCCCTGTGTGATTTGCAAATTAACCAAATAGTTCTGTAATTTCAATGTGAATCCTAGAAAAGTTGTAACTATTACAAATTGGCCCAAATCAGTTTTAAAGTTGAATTTAATTCTGTAATCACTCAAATTAGGTTAAATGATTTCTGAAAAATGTTAGAAACTTATTAAAAACCCTATTTAAACATTCTGACCAGAATATTAAATCTGAAATTAAAAGTAATTAGTTCCAAAGACTGAAATTAGTTATATAATGACAAATTAATTCTGAAAATTTAAACAAAAATAATATAAATATAAGAAAAATTGTAGAAATTTATTAAACAGCACAATATTATTCTGCTTTTATGTTTTTATGCATTTGAAGTTTCTGTAGTCCAGAATAATTATTTAAAGGGCTGAAAATGCAATTTTAGGTATTAAATAAATGCTGAAATATAGATAAAAATATAATATAATAAAGAAAATCTTGGAAACTTTTCTAAATACACAAATAGATTCTGAAAAGTATAAAAATAGTAATATGAGTTCTGAAAATGATTATAGTAATAATTTAAATGACTTTTAGGATTTAATTAATTATTAAAAATTAACATATATACACATAAAATTCTAGAAATTAGTAATATCACTATAAAACTAGAAAATGAGTATTTTGGCTATAACAAAGATAAAATAGAAGGATATAGATGCCCATTTGAAATATATTTTTATTCCAAACCACATGAAATGAAATGAAATCAATAGGTGTATGTATGTAACCAACCATATATGATTAAAATGCATTGCTAAGATTCTTATGGCTTGTTTGGCATTGTTTTGTGTGTGCATATGAATGGCTAGAACCAAATCAAGAACTACTTCCAAATCTTCAAGAGCAAGAATTTGAAGTGAATCACCCTTCATTCAAAGGCAAGTGTTCCTTGACCACTTTGTTCCTATTCTAGGATGATTAGTTAAAATGCTTGCATGATGTCTTCAATATTAAACCTAATTTAGGTTGTTTCCCTAGTTATATTCCTTTATCATTCCTTGTTGAACCATGGCGGGACTTAGTTGATATTTGTTGGTTATCATTTTATGTGCTTAGCCAAGCATGCTTAGAACTTAGAGAATGAATGAAACATTGATGTACTCGTCTTGTGGAATTATGTGAAGGACACAAGAGTGTGTCATGGTATTAGGAATCTAGACAGGCTGGTTGTTTTGGTTGGTGCTTCGTGCACGAGACTCGGGAATGAGTTAGTGCCTGTCTTAGATTCTAAGGACCGGTTCATGGAACAGTTAACCCGACTTTACAGTGCCACCACAAGACTAAGATGGGGCAGCTTGGCCAATTAATTAGGTGTTTGCCGGTAAAGTATGAGTGTTTGGATGGTGCGGGGAATGGGAGTCTATTTTTGACTGCCCTGGAAACTGCATGGCTCAAGAGGGGGCTTCTACAGGGGAGGGTTTACTCCCAGGAACTGCAGCGGTGAAACCTCAGTGGGCTTGTACTTGCCGGTAGACCCTTTGTAAAGGCCATGTAGTGATCTCCTGATCGCACACGAAAGGAAGTGTGTAATGTGGCTTGCAACCACGGACAATAGGGAGGTTCTTAGTCCACCTGGCAACAGGGGATGAAATCACTACTTGTGGGTAAAGTGGTACAATCTCTGCGGAGAACCAAACTGTCATGACAGCCGTGCTCACGGTCAAGAGCGGCTTGGACTTGTCCATGATTAGAGAAACATGGATGTGAGTTGAAAGAGGTTGTTGGGTGGTGTAACCTAACATTAAATGACTTAATTATGATGATGGTGGGATTATCACTTAGTAAGATAGGTTGCTAATTAAAACTAAGGCTTAGGATTAATGCATAGTGCTTAACCATATTAGCCTTCCCTTGCTATTAACCTTCATAACATTCTTTCCCACACTTGCTGAGTACCTTTAGTACTCAAACTTGCTTTTGTTGGATATCATATGCTGCTCAGGTGCAAATGAAGATATAGAATTTGATGAGGAGGACTTCGATCCTGAGGACTTGTTCTAGGTTGGCGAAACCCCCGGGCAACGCCTGTGGAACTGGAGCATCTACGCCATAGTCTTCCGCTGATATGTTATAGTGTAGTAGTACTTTTATTTGGTATTTCATGTACTATGATGTAATATTATGTTGTACGTTGAACTTGGCTTGTAATATAATGATATTACACTCTTGTCGGCATATGTATGAGTCAAATGATCCTGGCATACATGTGAGAATACGATCGGATGTTCCCTATGGAAAACCGGGTGTGACATTAGATCTCAGCACCAAGGACTTCAACTCCATAAAGATACCTTTGTTTCTAGGTACATTAAAGAACCTAAGGTATCTCGACCTCTCCTATGCGAACTTTGTGGAGAGCATACCTTCCAAGCTCGGCAACCTTTCCCACTTGCAGTACCTTGATCTTAGTTGTGGTGATCGTCCTCTGCACGTGTTAGATCTTTCATGGCTGCAAGGGTTCTCGTCATTGAAGAGTCTCCATATGAGTGGAGCGGACCTCAGCTCTGTCAAAGATTGGGCTCACGCGGTGAACATGCTGCCTAATCTGATGACTCTTTTCCTCCGTGATTGCCTTCTTAATAGCTCAGTAGCTACACTAGCCCATTCAAATCACACATCTTGAGGTTATTGATTTGTCCGAGAATCCGTTCCAATATTCTCTCCGACAGAACTTGTTCTGGGATCTGACTTGCATCAGGGAACTTCACCTCAGTTGTTGTGAATGGTACGGACCCATCCCTGATGCATTGGGGAACATGTCCGCTCTCGAGGCCATATATTTGGATCACAATTACCTATCTGGTATCATGCCGGCAGGCTCGAGAAATTTATGTAATTTGCAAGTACTGATTTTGAACTCGAACAATATCGATGATGATGTTATGGGTAGATTACCAGAGTGTTCGTGGAGCAAGTTGCGTCTTCTAGATTTAAACGGTGCAAATTTGACTGGGCAACTGCCGATTTGGATCGGAAATCTAATCAGTCTTAGTTATCTCGACATCTCCCGGAATAGGCTAGCCAGAGGTGTACCTTTGGGGGTAGAAAACATGACAACTCTGAGTTATCTTGACATCTCTCAGAACATGCTAGTTGGGTGTTTACCTTTCGGGATACGAAACCTGAGTAGTCTAAATTATCTTGACCTCTCTCAGAACATGCTGCTTGGTGATGTACCTCCTGGAATTGGAAAACTTAGCAATTTGACTTACTTGGGCCTTGGCTTAAATAACTTCAGTGATGTGATTTCAAAACAACATATCTCAAGTCTAGCGAACCTTAAATACTTGGACCTTTCAGAAAATTCACTTGAGTTATATTTTGATGATGATTGGATTCCACCATTCAGGTTAAAGGAAGGATATTTCGGGTCCTGCAACATGGGGCCTCGGTTCCCTGCATGGCTGAGATGGCTAAGTGGTATAGACAACCTTAATATTTCAAACACATGCATAAATGACGTTTTACCGCACTGGTTTTAGGCGAAGTTTTCTAAGAGTTCCAGCTTGGACCTGTCAAGGAATCAACTGAGCGGGGATTTGCCAACCAAGTTGGAGATGCCATTCATAGAAGAAATGGATCTCTCTCGAAATCTTCTGTCAGGGCAGCTACCATCAAATCTCACTGCTCCGTATCTAACGAAGCTGCTTCTCTACAACAATCATTTCACAGGCACCATCCCATCATACAATGTGATGGTTTCTCGGAGATAAACTTATCAAACAATCAACTGACAGAGTATATTTCAGAGTGTCCAGGTACTCGTTCACTAGTTATGGTAGATTTGAAAAATAACAAATTTCCTGGAGAATTCCCTCGTTTCCTTCAAAATGCTTCACTGTTAAGCTTTCTTGACCTTTCACATAACATGCTTTCTGGAAGCGTGCCAGCATGGATCCCAGAGGGAATGCCTAACCTAGAGGTGCTGATTCTAAGATCAAACATGTTCCATGGTCACCTTCCTAAGAAGTTAACAAAGCTTGTTGGACTTCATTATGTGGACGTTGCACACAACTTATCAGGAAGTATACCTTCATCTCTAGCAAGGTTGAGAGGCATGACATATCCGAATGGCAGCTATGAATAGTGACTTTACTGACATCATATCAATGCGCATAAAAGATCGAGAGCTGAACTATACCCATGAACTTACAAAACATGTAGTGTTGATTGACTTGTCAAGTAATAGTTTGACTGGCCACATTCCAAAGGAAATATCGTCGCTCAAGGGGCTTTGGTGTCTAAATCTCTCTAGCAACATGCTAAGTGGATCAATTCCAGCCGACATTGGTTCCTTGAGGGAACTGGAATCACTCGATCTGTTTTACAATCATTTCACTGGTGAGATCCCCTCGAGTCTATCAGATCTCACCTTTCTGAGATGCCTAAACTTGTCATACAATGACTTATCTGGAAGAATCCCCTCTGGACAACAGCTGCAGACTCTCAATGATCAGTACATGTACATTGGCAACCCCGCCTCCCCTTCTTAACAGCTGCTCGACAAATGAAACGAATCATAATATCAATCAAGAGCTTGACAGTGAAACGCGTGATATATCATCGTTATACCTCGGCTTGAGCGCTGGATTCATGGTGGGTCTTTGGGCAGTGTTCTGTGCCATGTTGTTCAACAAAACATGGAGGATTGCCTACTTTCGGCTTTTTGGCAGGTTATACGATAAGGTTTATGTGCAAGTGGCTATCAGCAAGGCTGCTCTTATGAGAAAATTCCGAGACGAGAAGCCATGAAGGTCGTTGTCCCCGCTGCACTACGATCATAGAAAGCTTTATATAGTTTATGTTGTGTCTTACCGTGCCGTGTGCGAGGACAAGCTACATTGAGTAGCTCAGCACTTTTTTTTTAGAAAAAGGAGACCGTATGGCCTATATACTAAGGGATAGAGAATTACAGCGTTTTGCTGATTTAAAGAGGAACATACAGGAATTGACTAGCCTACCACAGATTTGCATTCATTAGCAAGATGCTAAGTGCGGATCACGGTTAACTGGGTTTAGTGAGCGGGGAGTATTTTCGATAGCTGCTTTGCTCCCGCTCTTCCCCAACATGCAGCCTGCTCTTTTATGTCATCAATCACTCTCATTGTGTTTTTCTCCGTTCCTTCAAAAATTCTGGCATTGCGCTCTCTCCAAATGTTCCAACAGATCATTGCCAAGATTGACCACATCCCTTTTTTAGTGTCCTTACTTCCACAAGCCAAAGACGAGTACCATGTTTGCATATTATCATCAGTAGAGTCAAACAACCCATCCAATGTGCTATGCGGACCATATCTGTCGAGCAATAGGGTATTGGACGAATAGCTGTGTTACTGTTTCGAGGTTCCGGATGCACATTGGACAAAAATATGAGTCGGGCCATCCTCTTCATTGTAATCATGCGGCAGTCCATAATCGATCTTGTAATAACAGCCAATATGAAGATTTTGCAACGTGAGGGTGCCCATACCTTCCAAATGAGTTTCGGATAAGTGGATCGGATGGAACCTGTAAATTGGATCATATATGCAGACTTAGTTGAGTACTCTCCACTCTCCGAGGCTGTCCATGCTATATCATCTGATAGGTTGTCTCCCGGGTCGAATTCTTGCTCTTGGATCACATGCCACAAGCTTACATACTGCTGTATTAAGGGGACTGTGAGATCATGTGAGATGTCTCTCATCCATTCATTGTTGATTAATGCATCGGCTACCGACCTGTTCTTTCGCTTACTGTGTCCGAAGAGGTTTGGAAACCTCGCAGCCGGTGATGTTCCTTGCAACCAACTATCTGTCCAGAACATGGCCGTCTTTCCATTGTGGATGGTTACCGTGGTCACCATTGCAAAGAGCTCTATGTACGTGGCATCGAGGGGCATATCAGATCCTACCCAAGGCTTCCATGGCGTCTTCCAGCGGTACCAACTCCATCTAAGTCTCAGTGCGCGATTGAATCTGTTTAAATCCATTATTCCAAGCCCCCTTTCTGGATCGGCCTGCATACTTGACGCCAGTTGACTTCGGCTTTTCCTCCCTGCAGCTCATGTGTTCCACACCATATAATTCTCTTACGTATCTTGTCAGATGTTTGGCCAGCACCAAGTGTTTAATGTCCTCGAAATCAGGGAAACCTAAATTCTAAACCAAAGTGGTGAACTGGTTGGCACTCTGCACTCTTCTACTTCAGTTTCTACCCCTGTCCTGTGGTATATTGAAGTTCAGAATTGATCCCCTTTAGTCGGGTGGGTTCACTTTTTTTCCTTTTCCTCCCACGATTTAAGGATTGGCTCAAGCAACCTATCTTACTTCATCGTGAGTCCTCTTGCACTGCGTATTTGGAGCTGCTTCTCCTTCCGCTCGCCCTGGTCTTTGATCGAAGGTCTGGTATCCGCACCGACGCGACTACAAATTCAAAGGCATGCTCTACCTCGCACCTGACCATCGCAAAGAAAAAGAGCTAGAGGTGAGTGAGCCTACGACCACCAATTGCTTATCTCCAATTACCAATTGCAGCAGACTTGGACTAATGGGTTGGGGGCAATAAAGTAGGTGAAGTGGTTGGATTTTGCGAGCTGTTCCAACCACTGCTGGATGTGACTCCAAGAGCCGAACGAGAATGAATACCACAAAGAAGAGTCAAGACCAGGCTCCCTAATAGAATGTTTAACCGATCCATTCCGGATCGATCGAATTGGTACGAAAGTTGTAACATGGGAAAAGCACAGAAAACACGACTTATTTGAATATTCATTGCAAAACCGTTTCGGCATTTTCAGCGCTGTCAATGTGTATGTAGGCAGTGAACTTAGGACTGATCGCACCAGCTCCCTTCTTCCACCGAGAGTGAGTAACTTTCCTTGCCATCCTGCTAGGCGTGCCTGCGCTTTATCAGTAATGTGCTGCAGATCTTGCACTCTCAGTCGCCCGAGAGTGAGCGGCAGCCCCAGGTATGTGATTGGAAGATCCTTTTTAACTCCACTGAAATGTTGCAGCATGAGGTTTGTTATCTCATCAGGGCATCGAACTGTCGACATTGAGCTTTTCTGGATATTTATTCGAAGTCCGTTTGTATCGCCAAATCGGTTTAGAATCTGTATGGCAGCTTGCAGCTCATGTTGTACTGGGTTGAGCAGCAGGACTAAATCATCAGCATACAAGGATAATCTGCATTTGGCTGACCGTACATTGAGGGGAGATATCAGCCCTTCTTGTGTGGCAAGTTGGAAAATTCTTTGGATGACACCAATTGCTAGGATGAACAAGTAGGGGGATAGTGGGTCTCCCTGTATTAGCCCTCGACGGTGTTGTATATTATGCCCTGGTATTCCGTTTAATAGGATTGATGAGGAGACAGATGATAAAAGCAATGCCATCCAGTTCCTCCACTTTATTGGGAACTCTCCTCCTCATCAGTTCTAGAAGGAATTCCCATGATAAAGAGTCAAAAGCCTTAGTGATATCAAATTTCAGGAGCAGTTGTGGCTTGTTTTTTTGATGATATGTCTTGAGTATATTGCGTACATACATGTATCCATCTTGAATGCACCTGTTTTTGATGAAGGCGGTTTGGGAGTCAGAGATCAGATTATTGATGTGCCTGGACAACCGCAGCGCTAGTAACTTGGAGAATAGCTTCGCAAATGAGTGTACGTGGCCGTCGGTACCCTGCAGACCGGGTACCCCCGCGTAGTGGGTAAAAGACAGCCTGAGCGCTGCCTCCCTGCTAAGGCGGCCCCCAGCATAGCCACGTGTCCTTGGCCCCAAGGTCAACCCTGGGGCTATCACGTGTGCTTGAGTTCCAGAGCCGACACGTGCCTGGGCTTCAGTCCGAACCTCCCCGCTGAGGTGAGTTCCGGAGCTGCCACGTGTCCCCTGCCTCAGAGCCTCCTCCCTGCCGAGGATAGCTCCGGAGCTGACACGTGCCTTGGGCTCCGGTCCGAGCCTCCCCGCTGAGGTGAGGTCCGAAGCTGTCATGTGTCTCCTGGCTCAGAGCCACCTCGCTGCTAAGGACAGCTCCGGAGCTGACATGTGCCCTGGGTTCCAGTCCGAGCCTCCCCGCTGAGGTGAGATCCAGAGCTGCCATGTGTCTCCTGGCTCAGAGCCACCTCCCCGCTGAGGACAGCTCCGGTGCTGACATGTGCCCTAGGCTCCGGTCCGAGCCTCCCAGTTGAGGTGAGGTCCGGAGCTGCCACGTGTCTCCTGGCTCAGAGCCACCTCCCTGTTGAGGACATCTCCATTGCTGACACGTGCCTTGGGTTCCGGTCCGAGCCTCCATGCTGAGGTGAGGTCCGGTGCTTCCATGTGTCTCCTAGCTCAGAGCCACCTCCCTGCTGAGGACAGCTCCGGTGCTGATACGTGCCCTGGGCTCCGGTCCAAGCCTCCTCGCTGAGGTAAGGTCCGGAGTTGCCACGTGTCTCCTGGCTCAGAGCCACCTCCCCGCTGAGGACAACTCTGGTGCTGACATGTGCCCTAGGATCCGGTCCGAGCCTCCCCGCTGAGGAGAGGTCCGGAGCTGCCACGTGTCTCCTGGCTCAGAGCCTACTCCATTCCAAGGAGAGTTCCGGAGCTAACACGTGTCCTGGCCTCCAAACTGAGCCTCCCCGCTAGGGTGAGGTCCGGAGCTGCCACGTGTCTCCCGGCTCCAAACCCGTCGATAAGAGCTCCGAAGCCGCCACGTGCCCCACGATCTGTCGTGGGCCGTGGGTCGACGAAGTCAAGGAGGAAGTGTGCTGTTAGGCTTCGCTTTCAAGGCTCGCGTCTTCCCCAGAAGCTTGGCACACTACATACGCCTTCGTCCTCTGCCCGTTCACCAATACGGTGATAAGACAGGACGCCAAGGTGTGACAGCGCTACATTGTCGCCCAACGACACGAAGCCGCCCAAGCAAGGCGAGAAGACGCGGCGACAAGACGCGTCTTTATCATCATCTGACACATGGACAGGAGCGCTCAGCGCGCCAGGCGGCGGGATTTAACTCCCCCTCCGACTACTCTACTTAGAGGACGAAGCCCTAAATCATGTATAAGGTTCACATAGCTTTGGGGCCACCTGTTGGGCCCCAAGCCACATTGTAACCACCCCGGCCATGGAATATAAAAGGAATAGGGTGACCACCATACAGAGGATCGGTTCCTGAATCCAGCGTTACACATACAAGCAACCAATACAGCAAGCACTCCCGTGGACGTAGGGTATTACGCTCCGGCGGCCTGAACCATGTAAATCCCGGTGTTCATCCGCTCTCTCGAGCCCTGGTCGCGCAGGGCGCCAAGCCCCCTCCGATCAAAGAACCTCGCGGGCTGTTTCTGTAGTAGGTCGGGAGGAGTGTCGCAGCTCACACACTCCGACAGAGGCTTATTGGTCTATAGTCATTTGGTGTGATGAGTGCACCATTTAGTTTCCAGAGCGGACCTGCACACTGATTGTACAAGCTGTGAAAGGCTTCTAACACATCCTGCTTTATTATTTGCCAACAGACTTTGTAAAAATCCATGGTAAATCCATCTGGGCCTGGGGCCTTCGGTAGTTGCTGCACTGCTTTACAGATTTTGTCTTCACTGAAGGGTGCCTCTAGGTCAGTTAGCGGTAGTACCTGCAGGTTCATATCATTCCAGTTGAGTTCTGTTGTTCTGGTTTCTTTAGTCCCTATTATTCCTTGAAAATGTTCTCTTAGTTCTTCCTGCATCGCCGAATGTGTGAAGGCATAAGTTCTGTCCATTGTTTTAAGCTGCGGTATGTAAAGCTTCCGTTTTCTGCCCTTGGCCTTGAGGTGGAAAAAACGTGTGCAAGCATCTCCTTCTCGGAGCCAGAATGAGCGTGAGGCCTGTCTTCTCATGCTTCTTTCTACCGCAGCTAGGACCAGGATTCTAGCTTTCAGGTCTTTCCTTAGAATACATTCTTGTTCAGTAAGACCTCGAGTTTCCTGTGCCTTGTCCAGTTGCATAATGATCTCGGTAGCCATGGTCATATGCAATCTTGTCTGTCTAAAAACTTTGTTACTCCTAGCGGTGGGCGTTCAGGATTACCTGAAATTTCGGGTCGGGTAATTTGGGTTTTCAGATTCACTACCTGAAATTCCCGAAATTTTGGGTTACCCTAACTACCCAAACAATAAATATTATAGCATAATTGTAGGATAAAATGGCATTTCAGCAGGATAAAATGACATTTCAGCAACAATTTTAGGATAAATTTAGACATTCCAACGTAGTTCTAGAATTATAGGACAAATTCACATACATCACAGTTTCGGAATTAAATAAAATTGCATTGATATTTAAGATGTAGAGGTTCCAGGATTGATGGAGTTGCTTCCTATTGTCGTTGCATATGTCCTTGAAGTGGAAGCTTGTTGTTCCTCTTTTCCTTTTACACCAAATTTTTCAATTAATTCTGCAATGAGTGGATGAGTCAATATCATGTCAATAGTGAAAAAATGATAATAAAAAAATAAATAAATGAAGAAATATTGTATCTTGTTCCAACATAGTTAATTACTCAATATTCTCTGTAATATCAACAGTTATTGCACGTCTCAACCAATCTTGTGTACATACAAGTGCTTCAAGCATGAATGGAGTAAGAGAGTTTTGAAAGTCATCTAGAATGCGTCCACTTGTGCTAAATGCAGACTCAGAAGCTACCTTGAGATAGGTATAGCAAGCACATCACGTGCCAAACGAGACAAAATCGGAAACCTCTACTCAGAGTTCTTCCACCAACTAAAAGATCAATATTCATTTCAGTGTCCTCGGTTTCTTCAGCCAGATATTTATCGAGTTCGGACTTAGTACTATTGGTTGAACTATTGCCTAGCTTCATCCTCTTAGCGATAATGACTTTCAGTTTGCCTCATCTACCTCCCATTGATGCTACTGGATCATTTACATCAGTTGTCTCTTCACCTGGAGCATACATTTTTCTGTACTCTTCAAACAACTCATGAACACAAGTGTTAATAGCTTCCCAAACTAGGTATCCGTTTGACTCACCAAATATCTCTTCATCAGTCATCTTTGTGTATAAAGACAACTTGTATCTAGGGTCAAGACAACCAACAACAATAATCAGTAAATTAAGCTTCTCCCTCTCCTTTCCCCTATCCCTCTGATCATTATCATTCATATTGTTGTTGTGCCAATGCCCCGATATTTGTTGAATTTATCTTTCATTCTTGTGGCCATAGCTGATTGTAAAGCATTTGCACTATTCAGCCAAGATTGAACCAGCAAATGCACTTCTCCAATCTCATGAAAGAATGTATGGGAAGTGATATGGAGTGTTGTAGAAACACGAATTGTTAGATCATGAAAATTCTCTAGAAAATTTGCCATCTTAGCATTTAGCCAATCGGTCTCATCTGGATGACCAAATCCATCCATTAATTCTTATAGGTCAATGACATAACTCATGTCTTCATCAGCTAACCTTGAGAACACTTTCTCATAAACAAGTGCAGCTTTAAACATAAGATATGTAGAGTTCCATCTTGTTGGGATATCAAGCTTTAGAAATGGCTTATTGGTCAACTTCTCTTCCTCCATAATTTCCTTAAATTTGACTATTCTTGAATCACCATTTCTAATATATCTAACATCAGCTCTAACACGCTTCATAGAGAGGTCCATTTTATTTAGTCCATCATGTACGATGAGGTTAACAATGTGTGTTGCACATCTCATATGCAAAAACTTGCCATTAGCTACATTACTCCTGCTGAGTTGCCTCCTCAAATAAGCAATATGAGTGTCATTGGCACTTGCATTATCAACTTTAATGGTCATAACTCTTTCTACACCCCATTCATCCAAGCATCGCATTACATTTTTTCCAATGTCATCACCTTTATGACCCTTCAATGTGAAAAAACCTATAACTTTTTTATGTAGTCTCCAATTATCATCAATAAAACTCGTAGTCACGGTCATATAGCCATCTTGCTACTGAGAAGTCCAACCATCTGTTGTTAAGCAAACCCTCTGACAAGAATCTTTGAAAAATGCTTTAGTTTGGCTTTCTCTTGGAACAAACAACGCACTACATCTCTAATACATGTTCTTCTAGATGGAAGTTGAAAGCATGGGCATGCTTTGGCAATAAACTTTCTCAAACCTGACTTCTCACCAAAGCAAAAGGGTTGTTCGTCTTCTATGATCATTTCAGCAAATGAAGCTCCAAGTTCATCTTGATCAAACCTCCAAGTGCCAACAAATTCACCTTGAGTTGCTTGTAAAACACCTTGCGTTAGATCTTTGTTAAACTTCAAGGAAGAAGTGCCATTTGTCTTTGGGTCTGCCTTCATAGTGCGACTACAATATTTACACCTAGCACTCTTAACAATATTGTTATCATCTTTAATCTTAATGAAGTGCTTCAACATCTCTGACCTTGCTGAACGGGCGCACGGTGGCGTGGGGGGGGGGGGCGACCGGGCGCGAGCGGGCGGCGGGGGCCTGGGGCGGCGGGGCGCTTAGTCGGTTAGGGTTGCTCGCCTCTCGGGTGGATCTCGGAGACTCTCGGACAGACAGTCCGACTAGATGGGCTACGCCGTACGCGGACGCGGGGGTGGCCGGGTGCGGGTGGGGTCGCGGCCTCGCGGTCGAGGGCTGGCTAATCCCACAAAATTTCGGGACTTTGTGTATTTCAGGTACCTGGTGCTGGTACCCAAAAATACCCAAATTTTAATCGGGTTTTAGGAATTTCTACCCGAAAAATGAATTTGGGTATCGGTTTTCGGGTAGTTCTGGTTCGGGTTTTTTCGGGTACTCTGTTCGGGTTTGGGTTTTCTGCCCACCGCTAGTTACTCCACGCCCTTAGTCTCCTAGATGTATTGAGCATCTTTTGGTGTAACCTGACAAGAGGGGAGGTTCCATTTACATCAGTTTCCCAGGCTTCTTTTACGATGTCCAAGAATCCATGTAAGCGAGTCCAGAAGGACTCGAATCTAAATAGGGTCGGCCGTCTCCCTATATCTTGTTTGGTGAGCAGTAGTGGACAGTGATCAGATATGGATGTTGATAGTCCTTGCAGAAAAAATCCATTAAACCTCGATTCCCATTCTATATTGCAAAAAAATCGATCGAGTCTCACCATCACAGGCTCAACTCTCTCGTTGGTCCACGTAAACTTTCTGACATGCAATTTGATCTCTAGGAGTTGTGCTCTATCTAGCATCCGTCTGAATGTGCCCATCATGCGATGGTTTAGATTGTCATTATTCTTATCTGCTGCCTGATAGATGAGGTTAAAATCTCCTATACATATCCGTGGTCTTTCATCGTGTGCTTTATGGCCTTCTATTTCCTCCAGAAATGCTATTTTTGTTGCGGTTTCTGTTGGGCCATATACAACTTTAAGCAAAAAGTTTGTACTGCTCCATTTTGGCTTAACCAAGATTGACAGTAGGAAGTGTCCTTGGACCGGCTGATTTACTTCCACAAGGTCTCGGTTCCATGCTATGACAATGCTTCCCCATGTTCCAACTACCGGAAGGTAGTGTCCTATCAATTTATATCCAAAGATTTCAGTATGTTTTCTGTGGTCGATGGCGTGTAGCTTTGTTTCTTGCAGGCATGCTATGTGCGGATCAATCGACCGGATCATGTTTGCCACAACTTCTCTTCTTGTCGGAGAGTTCAGTCCTCGAACATTCCATGAGAGTATGGATGGTGGTTCACTTGTCATGGAGATGATTCATTGATAACAACACAAACACACTGTTTATCATCGTTACAAGGGATCAGCCTTTTCCAAAATGCTTCTGGTACATCTCCCCACATATTTGAGATGCCACAACACACCTCTCTAGCTATCCTATAAGTCAAGGAAGGCCCCTCCCTAACCCAAATTGGCTGACCTCTTATCGGTACGCTGCCCTACACACTATTACTTTGTTCCATCCTACCCATATTATCTAGCTGGGGATGCAATGATCCATGTCTCAGACGGCCACTAAGGCCGCCTGCTCAGTACTTGCTAGGGCCGCATTGTCCTCGATCACTCCTTCCTGCTGCAGGTTAAGGGCCTTCCTCATGGCTTCTATCGTTTGCTTGGGCAGTGGCCCCTTGAAGAGGTCAAGGTATTTTGCAACTGCTTCGTCTCCAACTGGTTCATCTTCACCTACGAGGTCCAATTGCTTGATCAGCCTCTATGTCATGCGGAAGGCTACTGGGACTGTCTATTTATTGGAAGCTTTCGGGTGCTACGACACGATGGCTCCACCGATCTTGAGCGGGTGTGTGCACGCCTTCCCTGTGATGGGTCTTTGAGTAGGGGTGTTGGCGGCAGGAATACCAGGTCCAGGAAGTCAAGCGTCTTGGCTGTCTGATCTTCTATGGTGCCAGGCCCGGCCAGTCGGTCCGTCATGTTTGCTCCTGCATGTGGCCCATGTATGGTGAGAATCTTTGATTCAGGGCCATCTCCAGAATTCACTTGCTGAATGGGCTGAGCAGTGGCCACGGCACGGTGTGCTGATGGTGAGTCAACTGCATCTCTTCTGGATTTTTTCTGCTTTGGCGTCTCTTTGTGCTTGGTGTGATCTCTGAACCCTCTTCAGCTGAATCATCTGAGGTTGTCTTGGGCTGCATATCTTTTTTCTCAAGCATCACATCAATGCCACCACTGCCAATATGATAGACGTCCTGCTTCTCATAGAGAACGATTGGGTCATTGTGGCGCTTCTTCTTTCCCTCAATTATCGGGCTTTGCATGTATCCACTATCTGACCTTTGCTTCTCTTTGAGCACTGGGGGATGCTGAGCCGACCTTTCAGCGGGGCGGCCCCTATTATCATCCTGCACATGGCAGTCGACAGCTCTATGACAATGGCCACAGTTACCACATCGCGGCGATCGAGAGCGCTCCCGGGCCGCTCGTCGGTATTGCAAATTTTCAGCTGAGCGCCCTTGGGCTTGAGGCCTCAGGCGCCAGTCTCTTGTCGGTGGGCATCCCTGATCATCCGAGTCCCGGTCTCATGGTCGGGGTTGGATATCCGGCCGGCACACTCCAGTTGGCCTGGGTACTGTCAGGCCAGTGCTGCGTGTGCCATCTAGTACTCCACGCGCCCAGAGGAACCTGCAGAGCCTGAGAAAGGTTCCTATTCTAGAGTTGGAGAATGACGAGGACATCCCACTCCCTCGTGATGTTGGGGTCTCCTCAAACGCCAAAGAGTGATCATAATAATGGTCCAAGTGCACTAGCACCTCCACTTGGCAGGATTCCAGCGGGATGGCCATCTCCTCAACTCGAGGTGATCCGTCACCATATCCAGACCTTCCCGCTCGCTCTGCATAGAAATTCACCACTTTGGATCATGGGAGGGCATCTAGGTTCTTCATCCAACCTACAAATCCGAGGAGGTATGTGCTCTCTTGGAGAAATGAGGAGGAGAGCATATGGTCAAAGATGCATACATTTCCTAGTATCTGGCGGATGCCCTCGGCCGACCATGCTTGCAGCGGGAGATTCTCAATGTAGATGGTGACTTGGTATGGCCATTCACATGTCTGGTTGGAATAGGGGAGCCATGGTTGGATGTTGTATCATTTGCCAGCGTGTACACAACATTCTCCCGCAGCGCCCGTTCTCGTTGCTTAGTGTAGTCGAAACGTGCCAGCAAGGTTGTCGGGTTGAGATGGGAAATGTTGACACGGCGTAGAGGAAGACGACATTGGTGATGCAGGGCATCGACCGCCTCTCTGGCTGAGGAAACATTGTTATGGCCCTGTGGCCTTATCATCGCCGCCTTGGTGCGGAGGCGCTGCATCTCCGATTCCATGGCGCCTCACACAATGATTGATGCTTGTCCATGTCGGGGTCGCTGCTCTGCCTGACCAGGGCGGTGATTGCTAGTAGCCATGCTTGTCTACTGTCTTTCTCACGCTCACCAGAGGTGGGAAGGTTAACCGACTTCGGATGTTGGGTCTCGGTTGTAGGAGTGAAAGTGCATCTAGACCCATTGTGGGTTTTGGTTGATTTATGACAAACAAATGAGACTCTAAAAAAATTGTTGAGAATGAGTGCACGTTCTCAAAGAAATTAAGAAGAAAAGAGCAAAAAAAAGAGAGAAGGAGGATCCAAAGTGATAAGAGCTCAAGAACTGAAAAGAATGGATCGCTTAGTATAGAGTGTGTTGGAGAAACACACCCCAAGAGCTCAAGAGAAAAAAAATCAAACTTACTGCACAATTTCAACACGGCCGGACTAGTCCGATATAAGCCGGACTAGTCCGATTTTCTTTCTGACCACAAAATGGACTAGTCCGATATCATCCGGACAAGTCCGATTTTGTCTCTGGACAGAAAATGGACTAGTCCGCAATATCACGAATTAGTCTGATATCTCATGACACTTAGGATTTTCTAAACACCGCACACCGCACTAGTCCGGAGTCAACCACGGACTAGTCCGGACATCGCAAACCCTAACGTACCCTTTGGAAACCCAACTATAAAAAGAGGTGTACGGCCATACCAACACAACTTTCGACTCCCCTGCGCTGTCACACCTCCCAAGAGCCCAAAATTCACCTCTCCATACATTCTAACCCAAGAAGGATCAATTCTTGTGGATTTGCAATTGATCAAAGGAGAGACTAGTTCTACACCATCTTGAGCTATTGGGTTTGATCTCTCGCACACTTTTCATTGTTAATTGTTCATCTGTTGAGTGTGTTGAGTCGTGTTTATTCATTCGTTGTAATTCTTGGGGAGCCCTCAACTTGTGAGAAGGCCCCTTGAACAATTCTATTGCCCCTTCTGATTAGTGGAAGAGAATCGGCCTTTGTGGCGATTCGACGAGGGTAGGGATGGAGAAGACCCGGTCCTTAGTGGACTCCTCAACGGGGACGTAGATTGCCTTCGTGGAATCGAACCTCGGGATAAACACTTGTCTCCCATTCTTGTTTATTAATTATTCATCATTTTAGAGTGTTTAATCAATCCTTTGAAACTCACGTTCAAACATTAAAATCAAGTTGATTCCTGTCATTCATTGTATTATTGTTACAATACATCTAAGTTATCGTTCAATTTTCGCTGCATAAAGTATTAGAAGTGAACATTGATCAATCTTGATCTCCCTGGTTCACGTATACCGGACTAGTCCTCCCAGTACCGGACTAGTCCAATTTTTCTCTGTTTAGAAATCGGACCAGTCCGTACTCTACCGGACTAGTCCGATTTCCCTGTATCTGATAGACTACTAAGTGTTTCAGGTTTCAACAAAGCATTGAAAATCCTATTCACCCCCCTTTAGGCTACATTCAATTGGTATCAGAGCCAAACTCTTCAAAAGAGACTCATCGCTCGAAGAGACAATATGGACGTCAAGGATGTACACAAGAAGATCGACGACGAAAAGAGTAATGATGAAAGGACTCAAAAGCTAAAGAAGCTGCTCGACGCCATTCAAGACAGTGAGGACGATGATGAGGAGGTGCTCCAACTCAAGGCCCTTCTACGGAAGAAGGCAATCTCTCCAAAAGGGAAGAAGAACACTAATGATGCAAAGAAGAAGAAAGGGGGTAGTCACACAGACTACTCCCGATATCCTTTTGATTATGAGCATTTGAATTCTCACAATAATCATTACTTATCAATTCCCCTAGGGAAAACACCTTACTTTGATGGAAATGATTATTCAATGTGGAGACAAAATATGAAAATGCATCTCATATCTTTTAATCCGAGTTTGTGGCATATAGTGTGTACAGGGATAGATATCCCAGATGATGATGAAGAGCTGACCTCAAACCAAGAACAAGTCATTCATCGAAATGCTCAAGTTGCAGTTGTGATCACGTCATCACTAAGCCGAGACGAGTTCACCAAGGTGGATGGGCTCGAAATTGCCAATGAGATATGGGACACACTACAAACTGCACATGAAGGTGATCGTCACGTACGCGAAGCCAAGATAGAAATGATTGAAGGTGAATTAGGAAGATTCGCGATAGAAGAAGATGATCACCACAAGATATGTACAATCGACTGAAGAATCTTATCAACAAAGTCCGAGCCTATGGCGGCAAGAAGTGGAATGATCATGAGGTTGTGAAGCTGATTCTCAGAGCATTCATGCCTCGCAATGTAACTCTTTGCTCAATGATCAGAGAAAGCCCCGGGTATCAAAAAATGACCCCAGACGAACTTCTTGGCAAGATCATCAACTTTAAGATGATGGAGAAGCAAGCCAAGCATGTTAAGGAAATTGCCAATCTCACCTCGGCAAAGAAGAAAGGAGTCGCCTTGAAGTCAACTTATAAACCCGTATCAAAGGAAGCTCGAGAAACTTATGGAGAAGATGACAGCGACGATAAAAGCAGTGATATCGATGAAGAAGACATGATCTTGTTCATGAAGAAGTTCAAGAAAATGATGAGAAGAAGAAAGGGCAACAGCTCAAATGAAGAAAGACAAAGGGACAAACAAAGACTCAAGATGAGACGGGCGTGCTATAACTGTGGAGGATACGATCACTTCATAGTAGATTGTCCACATGATGAAAACAAGAAGACAAAGGATAACAAGTCTCAACCAAAGAAAATGTTCAAGAAGAAGAAGCAATATGGCCAAGCGCATCTAGGGAAGGAGTGGGACTCCAATGATGAATCTTCATTCGAAGAAGAAGAAGAAGAAGAAGAAGAAGAAGAAGAAGAGATAGCCACCATAGCCATAAAGAAGACTACCAAGAGATACACTCTCTTCCCAACCATGGGCACATGGAAGGACACCGACAACACCTGTCTGATGGCAAAGGAAGGTAAACGAAAGGTACCGACTAAATCTTCCTTCTCACACTCTTTTACTAGTGATAACTCTAGTGAGGATGATAGCAGTTATGAAGATGAATATATGTTTAGGGGTTTAGACAAAAAGACAACTGCTAAAATGAAATTTCTACTTGATAAGCTTGTTGATATGGAGAAGCTAGTCAATCATCAAGAAGATATGATTATCTCCCAAAAGGAGGAATATCATGAGATTGAAAAGCTTCTTGAATTTGAAAAGGAACAAAATAAATCACTCGAGCTTGAATTAGCTTCAAGCAAGGAAGCTTGCTTGAAGTTAAAAGATTCAAACACCACCATCAAGGATGAACTTGCTAACTTAACCAAAGTTAACAAGATCCTTGAGGGACAAGTTGAGTCACTCAAACAAAGTGGTTCTTCATCAACGTCTAGCTCACATTCTCAACACACAAAGTCTGAAACTAGCATTACTTGTACTTGTGCCAAAAATGACACTAACATGAAGAAAAAGGCAAACTTGACAAAAGACAAGTAATCTTCTAAAAGTGGCATATTTTACAAGGAGAAGACCAAGTATGCACGCAGTGCATACTCGGTCACAAGACCTCCTAATGTCAAATATGGCATTGGATATTCTAATGGTGAAAAGCACAATGCTAGAAACCACAAGAATAACAAGGGTTGCATTGCCTTTGTCAAGGGAAACTCTTCTCAAACTACAAAGCTTACTAATGTTGATAAATTTAACAATGTGAAAACATATGAACAACAACTCCTATTTAGAACCTTTGATGCTTCATATGTACTTATGAAAAGTAATCTTGGAAGAGTTTATACTAAATATGTTGGGCCACACCATGGGAATACCAAGTCTCATGTGTGGGTGCCCAAATCACTTGTGACTAACCTCAAAGGACCCAAGCAAGCTTGGGTACCTAAGACCAAGGCATAATTTATTTTTTGCAGACTTATTCATCCGGCGGAGCAAAATGGGTGCTAGATAGTGGATGCACCAATCACTCGGAGAAAGAAGAATGCTCATGGAATATGAAGAAAATGAAAATCCAAGCGAAGACATTTACTTTGGTGATAATAGTCAAGGAAAAGTGGTTGGTACCGGTAAAATTGCAATTTCATCACAACATACTCTCTCTCATGTTTTACATGTTGACTCCCTGGATTATAATCTGTTATCCATATCTCAATTATGCGACAAGGGTTATAATTGCTTATTCACTAATGAGGGTGTGACTGTCTTTAGAAGGAGTGATAACTCAATTGCATTCAAGGGTGTGTTGAAGGGAAAACTTTATCTAGTTGACTTCAACAAAGATAAAGCTAAACTTGACACTTGCTTGATTGCAAAGACCAACATGGGTTGGCTGTGTCATAGACGGCTAGCACATGTTAGTATGAGGAATCTTCAAAAACTCCTCAAAGGCGATCACATCCGCGGTTTAAAGGATGTTGTTTTTAAGAAAGACGGGTCGTGTAGAGCATGTCAAGCAGGAAAACAAGTAGGAGCACCCCATCCCGCGAAGAATGTCATGACTACGACAAGACCGCTTGAGCTCCTTCACATGGATCTATTTGGTCCAATTGCCTACATAAGCATCGGCGGTAATAAATACGGTCTAGTCATTGTTGATGACTTTTCACGCTTCACGTGGATTTTCTTTTTGCATGATAAGACAGAAACTCAAGAAACTCTCAAGAAGTTCATCAAGCGTGCCCAAAATGAATTCTCATTGAAGATCAAGAACATACGAAGTGACAATGGAACAGAATTCAAAAACACCCAAGTTAAGGAGTATCTAGACGAAGAAGGGATAAAGCATGAATTTTCAGCACCATACACTCCTCAACAAAACGGAGTAGCCGAAAGGAAGAACAGAACTCTCATTGAGATGTCGAGGACAATGCTCGATGAATACAAGACTTCGGACAGGTTTTGGGCTGAAGCGGTTAACACCGCTTGTCACGCCATAAACCGACTATATCTTCATCGGTTGCTCAAGAAAACCTCTTATGAACTACTCACGAGTAACAAACCAAATATTTCATACTTTCGAGTCTATGGTTCAAAATGCTATATTTTAAATAAGAAGCCAAGGGACTCGAAGTTTGCTTCAAAGCCCGATGAAAGTTTCTTACTTGGCTATGATTCGAACTCCTACGCTTATCGTGTCTTCAATAAAATCTCCGTACTTGTTGAAGTAGCACGTGACGTAGTGTTCGATGAAACTAATGGCCCTCAAGAAGAGCAAGTTGATCAGTGTATGCTAGATCAAGAAGAAGCTCCATGTCAAGCATTGAGAAGAATGACTTTGGGCGATGTTCGACCACAAGTGCCATCTTCGAATGTGAATGAAGAAAATGAACCACAGATGGAGGAAAATGATCAAGGGGGAACTTCCATACAAGATCAACCTGAAGAAAATCAAGAAGGCCAAAACACAAATGAGGGCAACTATCCAGGGGGAGAAGAAGATGATAATGAAGATTCAAGACCACAAGTGCCACATCCACGAGTGCACCAAAGCATCCAAAGAGATCACCCCGTTGACAACATAATCGGTGACATCCGAAAGGGAGTAGTAACTCGATCTCGCATAGCTAATTTTTGTGAACACTATTCCTTTGTACCTTCTTTGGAACCATACAAGGTCGAGGATGTATTAAAAGATCCGGACTGGGTGATGGCGATGCAAGAAGAACTGAACAACTTCAAAAGGAACGAAGTATGGGAGCTTGTTGAGAGACCCAAGTCCAATATCGTCGGCACTAAATGGGTCTTTCGTAACAAACAAGACGAACATGGAGTAGTAACAAGGAACAAGACACGACTTATGGCAAAAGGGTACTCACAAGTCAAAGGTTTGGATTTCGATGAGACTTTTGCTCCCGTAGCTAGGCTTGAGTCGATTCGTATATTACTTGCATATGCTACTCACCATGATTTCAAGCTTTATCAAATGGACGTGAAAAACGCCTTTCTCAACGGAACGATCAAGGAGGAGGTGTACGTGGAGCAACCACCCGGTTTTAAAGATCAAGAGTATCCCGACTACGTGTTCAAACTGCGTAAAGCTCTCTATGGCCTCAAACAAGCTCCTAGAGCTTGGTATGAGTGCCTTAGAGATTTTTTAATTGAAAATGACTTCAAGATCGGAAAAGCTGATTACACCTTGTTTACTAAACACTTTGATGATGACCTCTTCATTTGCCAAATCTATGTTGACGATATAATATTTGGTTCAACTAACAAATCCTTTTGTTAAGAATTTAGCAAGATTATGACAGATAGATTTGAGATGTCCATGATGGGAGAGTTGAGGTACTTCTTGGGATTCCAAGTGAAGCAAAAAAAGGATGGGACGTTCATAAGCCAAGCAAAGTACACTCCAGACATTCTCAGGAAGTTTGGAATAGACAAAGCAAAACCCATAAAGACTCCCATGGCGACAAATAGACACTTGGACTTAAATGAAGACGGACCTAATGTGGATCAAATGGTATATCGTTCCATGATTGGCTCCCTACTCTATCTATGTGCATCTAGGTCTAATATCATGTTGAGTGTATGTTTATGTGCATTCAAGCCAATCCTAATGAGTGTCATTTGACAACCGTTAAAAGGATCTTGAGATATTTAGTTCATACACCCAACCTAGGCATTTGGTATCCCAAAGGTTCAAAATTCAATCTCAATGGATACTCCGATGCAGATTATGCCGGATGTAAGGTAGATAGAAAAAGTATTTCTGGCACTTGCCAATTCCTAGGTAGATCGCTAGTTTCTTGGTCCTCCAAGAAACAAAGTTCAATTACTCTATCCACAGCCGAAGCGGAGTATGTTGCAGCCGGGAGTTGTTGTGCACAACTCCTTTGGATGCGACAAACTCTAAGGGATTAGGGTTACAATATGAGCCGTATTCCACTCCTTTGTGACAATGAGAGTGCTATCAAAATTGCCATAACCCTGTTGAGCACTCTAGAACCAAACATATAGATATTCGGCATCATTTCTTGAGAGATCACTCAATGAAAGGAGACATAGTCATTTTCCATGTCAACACTGAAAAACAACTAGCCGATATCTTTACCAAGCCACTTGATGAAAAACACTTTTGTGAGCTCCGAAATAAACTAAATATCCTTTATGCTCGAAACGTGGCTTGAAAACTTGCATATCTGTATGTCATCCTCAAAATCATATTAATGGTATTGAAAAATCATCTCTCTCTATTTTTTCTCTTAAAAACTATGTTAATTATTTGATCTTGATGAATTATGGTCATAGATTGATTGTTGTATGTTCACTGATCATATTCATCAAGAATACCTATGTATCTTTGTATCTTATTTCCGAATAGAAACCAATGAATATATATATATATATATTATACACCTCTATACAAGGGACCACGGACTAGTCCGTGGTCACCCCGGACTAGTCTGCACTGGCAGACTAGTTCGCACTAGTCCGGACAACCACAGAATAGTCTGATTTTCTCTCTGGACAGAAAATGGACTAGTCCGATATGGTCCGGACTAATCCGATATTTCGACTCCATAATCCTAAGGACGGCTGAAACCTAATTTTCTTCATCTTCATAACTCTCCCAACTCTCTCTCTCTCCTCACTCAAGAGCTTCCAAGGTGAATCGCTCCAAAGGATGGAGATGTCGGGAGCGTCCAAGGTTATCTGAGAACCTTGATGAAAGTGATCAGCAGGAGGAGAAGATTTAATATTTTCAACTATATTTGGAATGACATGGTGAGCATATCCTGCACACCAAACCGTTCTTGTGGCCATGCTCCTTTCTTTATGTTCATGATTGAGAAAGGCACACGAATTAAGTTTGTGAAGAATGTAGAGCACACTGCTCTAAGGCCTCAGAAGCCTCCTCAGGCCTCCCTCCGAGCTGCTCCCTCACCTGGATCACCTGAAGAACATCCAGAGAGAGCGCATGAAGAGGCAAGGCCTACATCCAAGACTAGGGCCTCTCCACAGAAGGGTTCCTCCAGCGGAATCATGGAGTTTTTGGCTGCTATCTTCAGCTCTTGCAGCAAAACTGAAGTGAAGCTACATAAGATGAACAAGGCAAGAAAAGCAGAGATGAGATACATGAAGGCAAATGTTAAAGAAATATGCCAGAAACTGGAGATTGAGCCCATTGGATCCCCGGTTATCTCAGAGAACTCTGCATCTGAGTTTACAGAGCTTCATTCTCTCTCTCCTTCAGAGCGTGCCTACTTTGGCACGACGAGTGGTTCCTCTCCTCCTCTTCCTCAGGCTGATGACGAAGATGAAGAAAGGACGGACAACGAGGAGCGAGCCGACCACGACAAGTAGATCTCTTCTCTCTTTCTTTTTGGTGTCTTGATGCCAAAGGGGGAGAGATTAAGGGGGGGGTCATAGGTCATAGGTCTTTCTTCATTTTGTATCTTAGCTTAAGAGATGAGCTAGTGTAAGACTGTTATGCTGTTGTAAGACTTATGCTATTATGCCATCTTTATGCTTTCATGATGTGAAATGATGACTATGTTATACTTTTGATGAATGATGTATGTTATAACTATTGATGATTATGCTCATAATGATATTTACTACTCACACATGTAGTTTTGCACCCCACCATAAAGAGTGCACATGTGTCTCATGTCTTCATTGCATATTTTGTTCAAAACTCATATGTGCACACTTTATGAAAATATGAATTCTTATTATCATATTTGTGAGATCTCAGTTGATTGTCATCAATCTCCAAAAAAGGGGAGATTAAAAGTGCATCTAGGCACCCCTTGTGAGTTTTGGTTGATTTATGACAAACAAATGAGACCCTAACAAAATTATTGAGAATGAGCGCAGGTTCTCAAAGAAATTAAGAAGAAAAGAGCAAAAAGAAAAGAAGGATCCAAAGTGATAAGAGCTTAAGAACTGAAAAGAATAGATCACTTAGTATAGAGTGTGTTGGAGAAACACACCCCAAGAGCTCAAGAGAAAAAAATCAAACTTACTGCACAATTTCAACATGGCCGGACTAGTCCGATATCAGCCGAACTAGTCCGATTTTCTTTCTGACCAGAAAACAGACTAGTCCGATAACATCTGGACAAGTCCGATTTTGTCTCTCGACAGAAAACGTACTAGTCCGCAATATCACGGACTAGTCCGATATCTCACGACACTTAGGATTTTCTAAACACCGCACACCGAACTAGTCCGGAGTCAACCACGGACTAGTCCGGACATCGCAAACCCTAACGTACCCTTTGGAAACCCAACTATAAAAAGAGGTGTACGGCCATATCAACACAACTTTCGACTCCCCTGCGCCGTCACACCTCCCAAGAGCCCAAAATTCATCACTCTCCATAAATTCTAACCCAAGAAGGATCAATTCTTGTGGATTGGCAATTGATCAAAGGAGAGACTAGTTCTACACCATCTTGAGCTCTTGGGTTTGATCTCTCGCACACTTTTCATTATTAATTGTTCATCTGTTCATTCATTCGTTGTAATTTTTGGGGAGCCCTCAACTTGTGAGAAGGCCCCTTGAACAATTCTATTGCCCCTTGTAATTAGTGGAAGGGAATCGGCCTTTGTGGCGATTCAACGAGGGTAGGGTTGGAGAAGACCCGGTCCTTAGTGGACTCCTTAACGGGGACGTAGATTGCCTTCGTGGAATCGAACCTCGTGATAAATACTTGTCTCGCACTCTTGTTTATTAATTGTTCATTATTTTAGAATGTTTAATCAATCCTTTGAAACTCACGTTCAAATATTAAAATCAAGTTGATTCCTGTCATTCATTGTGTTATTGTTACAATACATCTAGATTATCGTTTAATTTCCGCTGCATAAAGTATTAGAAGTGAACATTGATCAATCTTGATCTCCCTGGTTCACGTATACCGGACTAGTCCGCCCAGTACCGGACTAGTCCGATTTTTCTCTGTTTAGAAAACGGACCAGTCCGCACTCTACTGGACTAGTCCGATTTCCCTGTATCTGATAGACTACTAAGTGTTTCATATTTCATCAAAGCATCGAAAAGACTATTCACCCTCTCTAGGTTACATTCAAGGAGACGTGTGTGGATGGGGCGACGGTGGTCTGGCTCAGGCGGCAGGTAGCAGCGGCGAGCAAAATGGCCGAAGGCGAGGAAAGCTTAGCAACGGGGTGGCTTCCTACAGTTCACAATGGTGTGGTCCGTTGCTAGACATCGAAAGCAGCGTCCCCGGAAGGCTTTTTGTAGCTCAGGGGTAGCGGTCTTGCTCTGTGATCTTACGGTGAAGTCGGGGGTGGTCCGGTGAGGGTTTAATGCTCTTGCGTTCAGGTGAAACAACCTTCCACTCACCCCAGCTGGCATTGACGTCCGGACCCGTCAGAGATAGTTTCTCATTTGTCTCCGTCAAACGTGCGGTGCTGTGATGCAGCGACATGCCCCGCGACAGCGTTCGGCGCCCTGTTCACTTCCATTGAGCTGTCTATCCGAGTCTTTAAGGTTGTTCAGAGAGCAGGGGAGAGGGCCTTAGACTGATCGCAGTGGAGCCGGTAAAAGGGCTGGACCGGTAAAGAAAGAGTCCAGTCTGTAAAACTTCAACCGCAGCGGTAGACGCTAAACTCGTCTGTAATATTCAGATGCTACAGTACTCCGCTAGATGAGCAGATTCTCTGTAGCGCCGGTATAGGTGAGAAAGAAGAGAGAGAAACAAAGAGGAGGAAGAAAGGGAAAAAAAGAAGGAAAAAGAAAAGGAAAAAAGAAGGAAAAGGGGAAAAAGAAGAGAGGAAAAAGGGAGAAAAAAAGAAGAAAAAAAGAAGAGGGGAAAGAAAAATAAGAAGAAAAGAGAGAAAAAAAAGGGGCAAAAATAGATTTGGCGATATTTATAAGTTGTAATTATAATATTATTAATATAAAATAATTATATGAAATATTTTAGAATATGATATAGATGTATTCTCTAATATAAAATATGTTATAGTTGGTATAGAGGTCTGATTTAAGGGTGAACGAGTGCAGATAAATAAACTGTAAAGATAGAAATCTTTTAAAGTCAACTGTAAAAGACAAAAAATATTTGTTTAGAGTTCTGATATAGAGATCCACGAGTACGATCACTCTTAGAACTGCAGTATCCAGAGTATCCAGAGGTTTTACACCTTTGCGTTCTGCTCGTGGCAGCTGTCCCAGCACCTGCCTGGGCTTTGGGGTCTCTCTGATGATCTCTCTGTTTTGTGTCTTGGGCTGGAGGCTGCATATGCTGTTTGCTGCTCTTCTTCCGTCGGAATCTCCATACTGATTGTCATGGTCACCATGGCCGGAGTCAGTAGAGACGGCAACTGGCTGGGCGTCTCAGGTCAATTAGGGGAACTGGCTGGCTGCATATTGCTCTTTTCCATTTGGGCTGCTTTCATTCGTGCTGACGAATGATATATCTCATCGTCGATATCCAATTCTATTTCTTGCAACACAGGGAGGAGGGAGTAGGCGCTTTCGTCTTCATCTGTAAGACCCCATTCGGCTATCGGTGGGCTCTTCAGAGATGAGAATGGCGTACGTGGGCTGCTATCTGTGGCCCTCCGAGTGTTGCAGTTGCTAAATACTAGTTGATTCGCCAGTATAGGGCTTCTCTTTTGATCCCCATTCAGCGAATTCAATGAAATCGTAGTCCCATTGATATTCACTGAGGTCGGGGAGGCGAGGATGGAAGAATGGAATGACTCGTGTGCTACCTGGGGCGTCAGAGTCAGATCTGGTGTCCAGGCGGCCGAAGAATCCTCCGCTGGGAGCCCCGAAGATCTCTGCCGCTGTTCGTCTTCCTTTGAGCTCAGGATTCCTCCTTCCCGCACCGGGTGTGAATGTGGGGCAGTTTCGTCTTCTCCAGGTCTCTGCTCCACAGTCTCCGCCACCTTCGTACTCTCCAATGCTGAGAAAGGGTTGCGAACCAGCCCTGGTAATGGTGGGGGCTGCTCATCGTGGGGGGCTAGAGTGGGCGTGGTTGCAGTTTGGGGAGGGCAGTTGTCAGGAATGGGCGCCGGGGCCGGAGCGGCCATCGGCGAGGTTAGGGTGGGTGGGCTCTCGCGCTCCGGGACTCTCCGCCATCCAAGCGCCCTTCAAAAGCCACTCAGAATTTTATTACTTCCCATTCTCTTGCTAGGATTGTGAGTCTGGAGGATACAACATAGTCTTTCTCTCCCTGGTTTGTAATTTAAAATCTGTAAGAGGGAGGTCGATCACAGTAGCTCAGCACTAAGCAAGCAGCTCTGTAGAGCTGTGTGTGCCGCCAGTAGTCAACAAAAGAAGTACTCGAGTAGTTGTAAGCTGTTACAAGCAGGCATCCTATGATCCTGGCTCGGCTTGTTCTTCCTTTGTTTCTGCGAGCAACCTACAAGAATCTGTAAAAACTTGAAACTAAACTTGCGGGGATATGGGCAGGCTTGGCCAGGGCTACGATGCATCTGATGTTTCATCAGTTTTGTGCACTTATGTCATGGTTGGTTGAAATTCCACGTCCTTTCGGAGCAAATTCGTAAAAAAAGGGGTAAATATATAGAAGACTATGGAAGTTGACTTGTCCACCACAGACTGCACTGCAAGCTTGTCAAGACGGACAAGTAGAAAACGCCACAGGACAGTTGGAATACCATTGCACAAACCTCTGTTGGCAGAGAAAACAGGGGAAAAATGACAGTGCTAAAGATCCCCATGCTTTCCATCCTAACAACATGGTGTCTTCCCTTTCTTTTTTTGAGGCAAATGACATGTTCTGTCTTTTCATTAAACAAGGAGAAAACAGATAAAATACAAAAAAATTATGTACATATTAGAGACAGTTTGTGTTGCCTCTGACAGGGGTGGTATGTTACTAGGTGGGGATTAGAGCCTGCGCCCCGAATGTGTTAGTGGAGTTAGTTTCGGTAAGCCACCGCTTTATACTATCCATTGTATCCATTGCTTGTGACCACACTGGGCTTGGCCCGGTAGGTAAGGATGGTGTTGGTAGGTGGACTCATAACACTATTTGTGTCGGTTAAGTACCATATCATTGTCGGCCTCTTCTATAATATTGACATACTGCTTACATACTAGTAATATGAACGCTAATAAACCGATGTAACTTGGTTACCTTGATGTCTATGTGACCGTCTTTCTGGTGGTGTTCGGGAGGGCAGTGTGGTAGTCGCTAACAGACAATGCCCAGGACGTGTATCACGTGTATGACCCTCTTTTCTCAAGACGGAGGAACTGGTTTGACGCTTGGGTGTCTTGTGAAAGGTTATCGCGTACGACTTCTCGTGAGGGTGTATTTGTTGTGCAATTCGGTTTTTCGTACGGGGTAAAATGATTTGAATTACCGTCCCTCCTGATTATTGAGTTATGTTTGTTCACTACGTCGCATCGTAGTAACAAGTTAATTATAACTCAATGTGATCAGTTTCGACTTGATTTAATTATCTTCTTGCAAATTTGTATTGCACTAGTCCTAGATACTAATGAAAAATTACTTTTCTAGAACAGTTAAATTGATCGCTAAAAAATTTATAGTTAAGGTCTTACACTTAGGCTAATGATTGTACAAATAGCCTCTATTGTTATTTCCCTTGCATGTTTAGTATTCAGTTTAGGTATTCATTTGACAGGTAAGATTTACTGAGAATTAGTTGCTCAGTGTTTCTTGTTGACCCTTCTTTAGGTATTTATGATTATATGTGTGAAGGGATGCAGGGGCCACCCTTGGAGCCCTGCTCGCCGCTATGGCTTGCTCATTGTTGCTAGCTAGCATCGGCAGGATATTCACAACTGCTTTATAGGCTAGGTTTCGCCGAGCTGTACCTTATAGCTCTATTATACCTTCGTTGTTTTCAAACTTTGTTTTAAATAAAACACTCTGATACAACTTGATTAAATGATATTTTATTGTAAATATTTCTGTAATCCTTTCATGGTGATATCCGGTGTTACAGCGCGCGACACCACCTGACATGGTGGATCAATTGTGACCCTCACAGTTCTCATCATCAGGTGTAGCTCACACTTGTAAGTTTCTCCTCCGTGGCTCCGTTCATGTGACTAATGAGGCCGATGTTAACTGTAAGAACTCTCAATGTGCCACGGATTGGTATATTTGTACTCGCTTCATAAAGAAACAACTAGTTTCAGGCTCACTCACCTACTATATGCCTATAGCTAACTTCAACGTCTTCATCCCCGGCTGGTAGTGTGTGTGGAAACATCGCAACGATGAAGTTTTCGATTCCTACCCCCTTTCTGTAGCCGTCTCGCGGGATGCCACGGAGATGCCGAAATATGGTCGTGCTGCCATCCACAAGATGGCAGAGGTGTTGTTGGAGACTAGATCTCGGGCTCTCGGCTTTCTCTGTTCCTAGCAGTGTGGTGTGGCACTGACTGTCCAAGATATCCACTGAATTTCAGATTTATATGTGCTTATTTGAGTTGGCGAAGATTTCACAAATCATTACACATGATTCTAGCTTCGTTTGTCACTATTTGCAGAAAGTGGTAACAGAATACCTGCCGAATTTGATCATTTCCAGATTGCCATAGAAGTATTTATATCCTTTACAACAATTACGGCGGGATGCTGAATCGGGTAGTCCGTGCAAAATTAGACTAAATTCGTACAATAGCACATACGAATACGTACACGTGTACGGTACGCACGACATTCCAGCTGCACCGGCTACTAATGCGTGCGCTGTATACAGCAGTTGAAGACAGTAGGAGGTACAAAGCCACCGCCCGCCGCTCACTTGCCGGGGACGAAGTTGGTAGCGTACGACCAGGCGTTGTTGTTGACGGGGTCGGCGATGTGGTCGGCGAGGTTCTCGAGGGGGCCCTTGCCGGTGACGATGGCCTGCACGAAGAATCCGAACATGGAGAACATGGCGAGGCGACCGTTCTTGATCTCCTTCACCTTGAGCTCCGCGAACGCCTCCGGGTCGTCGGCGAGGCCCAGCGGGTCAAAGCTGCCGCCGGGGTAGAGCGGGTCGACGACCTCGCCGAGCGGCCCGCCGGCGACGCGGTACCCTTCGACGGCGCCCATGAGCACCACCTGGCACGCCCAGATGGCCAGGATGCTCTGCGCGTGGATCAGGCTCGGGTTGCCGAGGTAGTCGAGCCCGCCCTCGCTGAAGATCTGGGACCCGGCCTTGAACCACACGGCCTCGCCGAACTTGACGCCGTTTCGGGCGAGCAGCTCCGGGAACACGCAGCCGAGCGCGCCCAGCATGGCCCAGCGGCAGTGGATCACCTCCAGCTCGCGGTTCTTGGCGAACGTCTCCGGGTCGGCGGAGAGGCCAGCGGTGTCCCAGCCATAGTCGCCGGGGAACTCGCCGGTCAGGTAGCTCGGGGGCTCGCCGGAGAGCGGGCCGAGGTACAGGGCGCGGTCGGGGCCATACCACGGGCTCCCGGACGCCACCACCTTGGGCCTGGCCGCGGTCTTGCGCATGGTGATGCGGCCCTCGCCGAACACGTCCCTGGTGCTGGTCGCCGGCTTGCCGGCAAGCACGCGGGGGGAGAGGGCCATGGTCGCGGCTGCCATGTCGATCAGATGGCTACCCTTTCCTTCCTCTACTGCTCTGCTCTGAGTTCGTGTGCGTGCTGGTGTTGTGTCTCATGGCACAACAACCTGCCTGCTTATATGCAGGTGAATGGGATAGAGTGGCATCTTTCGCTGGCTCGGGATTGGCTGGTTGATCTGCGAGGGGGGGTGGATTGGCAGCTGACCTGGCGCCTGAGGGGCCCAGCGGTCTATCACACAAGAATCCTGGGGAGTGCAATGTAGGAACGAGCACACCCAATCAGAAACTGCCGGTTGGCATTGCGAAAGTAGTGGATGAGATAGGTTTCCTGCTAACTGTCCAAAAAATTTTATTGAAGCGTCATCTAGTGGGTCCGCCTCTGCGTAAGTGCGCATAGTATGTACCTTTCTGGTTTAACAACGGCTAGTCACGTTTTGGAAGCACTTGTTTCATATTACAGGTATCATAGAAAACGATACTTACTTTCGAAATAGAGAAACAAATGCCGAACAGACAAAAAGTTGTCAATGACCAAGTAAATTTCTCCGAATTTCATTCGAGCTATCTTGACGAATCTTCAACAGGTTACTGCTTTAGCCGGGGGCCACCGTTACTAAATTGGAGCAGTTGGGCCAGTGACAAACTTGCAGGTGGGAGCTAACGAATCCAATTCCAGTGCCGGGCGCCTTGTCCAGCCCACCTCAGACTGCTCCCCGGATCAATCACCCAAATTTCTTAACAGCCTGAAGGCCCAAAACTGCTTTTGGGATTGAAAAAGTTCATCACACCTTCCCTCATATTTTTTGGATGTTTTAGGCGTATAAGTGCTCGTACAACTAGTTGTTTGAAATTTATAGGCGTATGAGTGCGCGTACAACTAGTTGCTCAAAGCGTTTAAGTCCAGAAGCTAGAATTACGAAGATGCCCGACGCCAGACATGGCACAAAGGTGCAACGTAACAACAATAATGCATGTGTGGTCATTGATTCTTTTCTCCGGTCTATCAATTCGTTGTAGGATAATATACAAGGCATAAATCAATCCAAGGAACTGAAACTTAATCGTACTTTAGTTTATTAATCCAAAGATAGGTTCCTTCATCCACTTCAATTATTTCAACTCAATAGAGGCATCCTCCAAGCTTACCCTGATTTACATACAGTTCCTTCACGAGCACAGACAGGGAAGAGAACCATAGCACCATCTTGTCCAGCCATGCCCCATCACTCTTGTGCGCTAAAAGTTTTGAGGGTGGCATCCCAACCGCACATGTCATTTCGCACGATTTTTAGGTTTGGCGCGAGTGGATCACGGATGGTTGGCTTTACCTGCCTGAATCCTGATGGCGGCTGGAGCTGCAAGAAGCAGGGAACTGAATTCTGCTTGGGTGCCGGTAAATCCGGACGATGACGCCTGATGCAACTCGCAGGTTTTTATCTCGACTGATGTGATGAATTGAGGACGCCATCCCACATCGTAATTTTTGTTCCTCTCAGCAAATCACGGGTAGAATATTTGTTAGTGCTGAAGACTCGGTTCCTAATCGCATCGAACGATACGGAAGCGTCCAACGGTTAATCGAGACTGGAGAGCGGAGGTCATCTTGATGCCTCGATAGGACTCATGTTAGCATCAGAGTAAAACGTTGTGGATCAGTTTACCGAAAGGCAGAGGCTAGTATGTGAGAATCGGAAAGAAGAAAAGGGCAAACAATTGATCAAAGCTCAGTTTTCGAACCACAGAGGATACCAGAAAAGAGTTTCCTGTGTTGTCAACAGTCCTCGGAAAGAGAGACGAGCACGGATGAACATGTCACGATGCGAACAAAGAGGCGTGGCTCCGTGTTAGGAGCAACGCAACACGAGGTAACTTTGAATTTGATCCAGCTAACTACGAGGCTCCCTACGGAATTCGGAACGAGGCTGTATGCAAAAACAAAAAGAAACAAAGATAAGAAAGCAAAAAGAAAATAAGGGTGGAGAGCTTTAGGGCGCTGCCACGATCACGAATGACAGCATCGGTCGCTTGCGTGGTGAAGAAGACGCACAAGTCGAGAAAATTGGAGGTGCAGGAAAAAACACGTAGCTCAGACAGGACATACGCATACTTGAAGAAACCCACATCACGAGTTGGAGAACAAAGTAAGACTTTACCTTGTGCAGATATGATCTATGTGAAAGCAAACGTGAGAAATGAGGCGACAAGGAGCCCAGGAACACCGCACGGCAGCAGCGTAGAGTCACAGCGCTGAAAGCAGAGATCGAAACGCGAACACACGGAGGAAAGCGTCACGTGTGGCGACGCGGAAACCCTCATCACGAGTCAACGACCCGCGCCACGCCTGGTGGCTGCCTGCCTATAAAGCCAGAGGAAGGCAGGACCGGCCAAGGCGCAAAATAGTACGAGTAAAATATAACCGCGTATCACTCAACGGGAGAGGCGCGCGCACCGTTGCCAGCCGCCGATGGCTTCCTCCGCCTTAGCCGATGTGGTGGTGGTGTTCGACTTCGACAGGACCATCATCGAGTGGGATAGCGACGACTGGGTCATCACCAAGCTCGGCGCCGCCGACGCCTTCCAGCGCCTGCGCCCCACCATGCGCTGGAAACCCCTCATGGTGAGCGCGTCGCGCCAGGCCTGCACGGCTGGCGCCGACACATATGCCATCCAGGTGAATCGTGAATGACACCCACCGACCCTCCTCTGCCTCTGTCGGCGATGGCTTTTTTCAGGACAGGATGATGAGGGAGCTTCACGCGCGGGGGAAGACGGCCGAGGACGTCCGCGAGTGCCTCCGGAGCGCGCCGCTCGACGCGCACGTCGTCTCCGCCATCACCGTCGCGTCGGCGCTAGGGTGCGATCTGAGGGTGGTGAGCGACGCCAACACGTTCTTCATCGAGACCGTCCTGGAGCACCACGGCGTGCTCGGCTGCTTCTCCAAGATCAGCACCAACCCGGCGCGCGTTGACGCCGACGGCAGGCTCAGGATCTCGTCGTTCCACGACTCCGCGACCGCGCCACACGGGTGTAGCCTGTGCCCCGAGAATATGTGCAAGGTACGGCCAGCAGGACGGCTCATCAGTTCCCTTATTCAATCGTCAGCTTCATAGCTCCACTCACCTCACGTGGCTAGTGAACACAAAAGGAACATCATGATCCGTCCAAAACGAAACAATAAAAAAGATTCTGTTATGCACTCTGAAATTCCGAATATAAGGCATGATTGTATTGTATCGTTCAACAGCTTATGAAGTGTCTCTGATTTCTGCTAAAATCCCATTGTTTGCACATTGTTCATATAAAAAGTGAAAACGGTAAAATCCAAGATGGCATACCATTAAACTACAAATTCTCTTACCATGTGCAGGGCAAGATAATCGAGAGGATTCAGGCGACTGCTGGTGCCAAGCAGCAACATTTTATCTACATTGGTGATGGGAAGGGTGATTACTGCCCCTCCCTTAAGCTGGGAGAAGGGGACTATGTCATGCCAAAGGAGAACTACCCACTGTGGGACCTCATCTGCAGCAATAAACAGCTTCCCAAGGCTGAGGTTCATCCATGGAACAGCGCCAAGGAACTGGAAAAGATTCTACTTAAGCTGGTGAACAAGTTGATCAGCCCACCTGCGCAGGCGTCCCAGTTGGACTACAAATGCGAGATGAGCAATCCAGTACCCACTGAAGTAGGTTGCAGTCAGGCTCTCCCTCTGCCGCATTGATCAGTAATTAATTCTTAGTTCGCAGATATAGGCACGATTGCCTGATCATTTTGGTATGTCTGGACTTGAAGTCCTCAGTCTACATTCATCTATGTGATGTGATTTGGAACTTTGCAACTTAGCAAATAATCTGTATGCAATATCACTCAATAAAATCTAGTGTGAGATCAAGGGATATGAATCAAGACCTAACTGCTGGCAATATCTCATAATTGTTGGTAATACCTGTAATTCTTCAGGAAAAATAGTTTCCCATACAGAAATTTGGTATTTTAAAATGCTTAAACGTATAAAATAGTCAAGGGAATGACTTAGTGGTCTAGATATGCTACAAAATGGCATCATTTTCAACAGTAATAATTCAAGGAGTTATACTTTTTTTTTACTTCATCAGTATGCAGAATAGCCCATGAATCTGGAACTAACTTCTTGTCTACTATAAGATGACTAAGAGGCCGCTGGTGGCATTTAGATATGTATCTGACCACTGCTTCCAACCCAGATATACTCTGGTCCATTCTTTACTCTGTAATATAGTATCTGATTCTAAGTCTGGTAACATCATTCCATCTTAAATCTGCATGAATTATGGATTATGTGGAAAATAATGTTATTTACATGTATCCCAGAATAGTGGCCATACAAGCACAGTACACCGCTATAGCAGGAGACGTAACCTTATTGGGTTGCTTGTACTCATACTTGGAATGCCCCCAGTTCCTTGTTTGCATAACAATGGTGAGAATACAAAGAGATGATCAAGTTTCATGCAACTTGTTCTCAAGTATCAAACTCAGAAACGGCATCACGGCATCTGTTATGTTCCAGTGCTTCTCATACATGCCAGCTAAAGCGCTCAAACAACTGAATTAAACCAGCCCGGTTTGATTGCCCATAAACACAGATGAAGCCCATGTATTAGAATGCTAAATCAGACCAAACACTCCGACGAGTTTGGTATTGTGGCATCGTAAAGTCTTTCTTTTTCTCGCGGCATGGAACTCCTTGAACTAAACCGTCACGTTAACTTCTCATCTTGATCAGTTTCGGCATCCTTAGATGATCCATGTCAACAGAACTTATATGTTTCTTTCAGCCAATCAAGCACAAGACATGCACATGAGATTTGAGAAGCACCCAAATACTGCATACATGGCAACAAGTGTTGTGTTTTATAGTAGTTTTCAACAAGGATTCTTGAAACATCAGTATCTGTTTTCATCGTAGTTGTCAACAAGCATTCTTGAAACATCAGTATCCTGTTGAAACGAACGATCTCCGTCACTAAGTTCTAGTGCGATGAACACCAGACTTTGGAAACGAGAGGGAGTTTCGTTGTTCTTTTGTGAAGCGCCTGAGACAGTGAACACAAACAGAGTTTTGTGAACTCGGCGTGAATTCGTTTTCCATTGTATTTTATATGTCAAAGTAAACATGAGTGACGATGCAACTAACTCACATGATCTCCACGCTGCAAGTGCGCTACGTGCCCTGAAGACTCGCCCACACGAGCTGCAGCGATACTTCGTGCGACCCTAAGAACCCGGAGCTTGAACTGACCTTGCTGACATGCAGGCCATTCAGCTCGATACATGCAAGCTATTAACAACATGCATTACATGCAACACACGCACACACTCAATGCTAAGCATGATCACACAACTAGATTAAACACACAACATTCCACCCCCTTAATCTAGTTGTTCTCGGACAATCTTGATGCCCTGTTTGTTTTCAACAAACTTGATCCTCATGAGCGCCTTTGTCAGGATGTCTGCAACTTGGACCTCTGTTCTCACATGATCGAGCTCCATCACTTCATTCTCAAGACACTGGCGAATGTAATGATACCTTGTATCTATATGCTTCACTCTGTCATGGAATTTAGGATTTTTGCTCAATTCTATTGCTGCCTTGTTGTCAACATTCAGTTTGAACTTCAGAGGGCCCGAACACATCATGTCTGCTAACAGCCTGCTCAACCACACTCCTTGACATGTTGCTAATGCAGCTGCAATATATTGAGCCTCACATGATGAAAGTGCAACAACTCTCTGTTTCTGAGAACACCATGTCACAAGATTTCCACACAAGAAAAATGCAATGCCAGAGGTGCTCTTCCTGTCATCTTGATCTCCTGCAAGATCACTATCACTAAACCCCTCAAGTTTCAGTGATCTTCCACCAGTATATCTGCATCCGTAATCAGTTGTTCCTGCCACATATCTGAGTATGCGTTTTACTGCAGACCAATGGACCTCTGATGGAGATTCCATGAACCTGCTGACTATCCCAACTGAAAAAGCAATGGCAGCCCGAGTGTTAACCAAATATCTGAGGCAACCAACTAAGCTTCTATATTTCCCAGCATCAACCTTCTGTTCTCCATCAGTTTTACTGAGATGTAGACACTGCTCCATGGGTGTATCACATGGATTACATCCTTTCGTTCCTGCAACTTCCAGAATTTTGAGTGCATAAGCCCTCTGACATAAGAAAATTTCACCAGTCCTCTGCTTTACTTCAATACCGAGGTAATAGCTCATTTTTCCCATATCACTCATTTCAAACCTTTGTTTCATCTCATCTTTGAAAGCAAACACATTTTCAGTTCTAGTTCCACAGATTATTAGATCATCCACATAAACACCAACTAGCAGCAAATCTTTACCTTCTCCTTTTCTATATAGAGCATGTTCAACTTCACTTCTTCTGAACCCCATGACCGTCAGTTCCTGATCAAGTTTGTAGTTCCATGCTCTTGGAGCTTGCCTCAATCCATAAAGGGCCTTCTTCAGCTTAAGTACTTTCTCTAGATGAAGGGTGTTGATGAAACCAGGGGGCTGTTTTACATATACATCTTCCTGCAGATCACCATTCAAGAATGTTGACTTAACATCCATATGGTGTACCTCCCAATTCTGATTAGCTGCAAGTGCTAGTATAACTCTAATAGTTTCCAACCTTGCCACCGGTGCAATACCTAATCAAAGTCTACACCTTCAGTTTGTGCATAGCCTTTGACAACAAGTCTGGCTTTGTACTTGATTATGTTGCCATTCGGATCCTTTTTGACTTTATACACCCACTTTAGTCCAATAGCCTTATGATCTCGAGATAAATCAGTAAGAACCTAGGTCTTGTTGTTTTCTATGGCTTCCAGCTCTTCCTTCATGGCTTTGCACCAATGTTCAGTTTGGAGTACCTCATTGACATGAGAAGGCTCTTCAGAAGTTAAGAAACAGAGTGTTGAGTACTCAAAATTCTGAACTTCTTCAGTTGATTCAAAAATATCAGACACTTTTCGAAACCTTTGTGGTACGCCCTCTGAATCCTTCTCCTGACCAGGAGGTGGGGTCACCCAGTTAACATCACTGGACCCTGAATCAACATGGGGTGTTCTAGGTGATATTGGAGCACCCTAAAAATCTTCAGATTCTCCCGACTGATTGATGACAGTTTCTGTCCAGTGTATATTGAATTCTGGCAGTGTTTCATTATCTGCCCCTCCCATTGCCTCCCACTCCCATGGACTCTTTTCATCAAATTGAACATCTCTTTGAATGATCACTTTCGAGTTTATTGGATCATAAACTCGATATGCCTTTGTCAGAGCCTCATACCCAAGAAAAACACACTTAATTGATCTGTCTGATAGCTTGCTAATGCCAGGACCTATTTTCTTGGCAAAGGCAGTACAACCAAAGGTCCTGAGATGCTTTACTGAAGGTTTTCTTCCAGTCCATGCTTCATATGGTGTCATGCCCTGCAGACTTCTCGTTGGAGCCCGGTTCAAGATATATACAACAGCCTTGACTGCCTCTCCCCAGAAACAAGCAGGAACTCTCATCCCCTTTAACATGCACCTTCCCATTTCAACTACTGTTTGATTTCTCCTTTCTACTACACCATTTTGTTGGGGAGTATATGGGGCTGTAGTAAAGTGCTTTATACCTACTTCATTCAGATATGCAGTAAAGGAAGTTGAGTTAAACTCACCACCCCTGTCTGTTCTGAATGCCTTCAGTCTCCTCTCTGCCTCAGTTTCAGCTTGACACTTGATGATTTTAAAATAATGCAGTGCCTCACCTTTTGCTGCAAGAAGTTCTATCCACATATACCTACTGTAATCATATACCAGTAGCAAGAAGTAGCTTTTACCTCCTGGTGTAGGTGGATTGATCTAACCACAAAGGTCTCCATGCAGAAGGTCCAACACCCCCTCTGCTCTGTAATGTGTTGCCGATGGAAATGGCCTTCTGTGTTGCTTGCCAAGCATGCAACTGTCACACACCTGATTTACTTGATTAATGACAGGAATGCCTCTTGCCATCTGCTTCCTTCCTAAATCACGTAGGGCTCTGAAATTCATGTGTCCAAATCTGACGTGCCAAAGCCATGCAGAGTCATCAAGTCTTGCCATCAGACAGATTGGTTGCACATGATTCAATCTTGCAATGTACAACCTGTTAGCAGTGCGAGGAACTCTGATGATTAGAACCCGGTCTATATCATACAGACTCAGGTGTCCATCTTCCATCACAATTTTGCAGCCCCTCTCTTCCATCTGACCGAGGCTCACAATATTGCTTTTTAGCTTTGGAATGAAGTAAACCTCTGAAAGTACCTTGTGCTCACATTGGCTTCCCTGAAACACAACCGATCCTTGGCCACAGATTTCAACCAGAGATCCATCTCCAAAACGAACTGTCCCTCTTATAATCTCATCAAGAGTAGAGAGCATTGATCGATTCCCTGTCATATGACTGCTTGCACCAGAGTCAAGAAACCAGTCATTTTCAGCACCTTCAGATAGCTTGACTGAACTTTCATTCAGATGCACCTCATTTGTTGTAATGACAGGAGCTTCAAATGATGTTGCCATCAACAATGCTGGTTGATCAGGGTCTGCTCTGGTCAGGTGAGCTTCTTCCTTCCTATCTCTCTTTGGTTTCTTGCAGTCCTTTGCCCAATGCCCCCAGATGCCACAGTTGTGATATTTTCCCTTTCTTCGTTGTGTGCCTTACGAAGTGAGTTTCTTGGAGGTATCTCGCGCTTCAAAACGAGACCCTTTACACATCTTTCCTGAAGCCTTAACACCACTCTTATTACCATTTGGTGATGACTCAGATGCCAACTTTTGCTTATACCTGGCCATCCACTCTTCCTCTGCAAGTAGTAACCGACCTGCCTTGTCAGTTACTTCCTTCACGTTGTCACTCAAGCGTTCTTCTGTAGCACGCAATCTCCCAACAAGCTCCTTAACCGACATCTTCTTCAGATCAAGTAAAGTCTCGATGGAAAGAGCGATCTGCGAGTAACGTTCTGGAACAACACGAAGAAACTTCTTAACAACACGCACTTCTTCGATAGACTCACCGAGGGTTCGCAGATTGCTCGCCAGACCCGAGATACGCATGGCGAACTCGTCGATCGCTTCTCCCTCTTTGAACTCAATGTTCTCGAATTCTTTAAGGAGATGTTGTGCGTTTGCCTCACGCACACGGTTGTCACCAATCCGCATACTCCTCAGTGACTCCCACGCATGCTTTGCCATCGGCTTTGCAGCCAACGACATGTGCATGTCGCTCGGAACACCACGCAGAATGGCGGCGAGCGCCAATCTGTCATCACGCCGTGGGACGGCATCAGAGATCACAACACTCCACAGCTCCTGAGCCTCCAAATTGATTTGCATCACTAGCGCCCACTGGTTGTAGTTAGATCGCATGAGCATAGGGTAGACGAGCGAGCTGCTTGATTCCCTGACGACGCGCTCGCCGGCGAATGGGTTGATGATGGTGTCATCCCTCCCGATGGTTAGCTTGTCCGAATTGGAGTCCTTGCCGCCGGCCATCTCAGATGAACTCCGCACTTCTCAACACAGGCTCTGATACCAAATGTTGAAACGAACGATCTCCGTCACTAAGTTCTAGTGCGATGAACACCAGACTTTGGAAACGAGAGGGAGTTTCGTTGTTCTTTTGTGAAGCGCCTGAGACAGAGAACACAAACAGAATTTTGTGAACTCGGCGTGAACTACCAGTTCGTTTTCCATTGTATTTTATATGTCGAAGTAAACATGAGTAACGATGCAACTAACTCACACGATCTCCACGCTGCAAATGCGATACGTGCCCGAAGACTCGCCCACACGAGCTGCAGCGATACTTCGTGCGATCCTAAGAACCCGGAGCTTGAACTGACCGTGCTGACATGCAGGCCATTCAGCTCGAGACATGCAAGCTATTAACAACATGCATTACATGCAACACACGCACACGCTCAATTCTAAGCATGATCACACAACTAGATTAAACACACAACATATCCCTTCTCAACCCACTTCAGAACACATGAATGAGGCTGGCAACCTACCTCAGGTCCATCAAGCTAGTGCGACATCTCAAGATGCTAACGTAAATATACTGGGCCAAAATGCCTTTACAAATCATTTGCTAGGAAATCCTCAAACATTGCTCACAGCTGCTTCCAGTATAAAGTCTAGAGAGATGTGTGTTCCAGGAAAATATCTCAGGCTTTTGCATAAGGTTAAGAGCAATGACATCTTGAACAGCACCAATGTTCACATACATATTTAGAATGACATAACCGGTTCCTACCAACAGCCCTCCTGCCATTGCAGTGGCGGGTTTCGGTTCCATTTTCGGGTGCCCGCTGCTGTAGTGAACAATAGTACTATCACGGAAAATGTTTTTGTAGAGGTGAATATTCATTTGGTTCGAGTTCCACTGTCTTCCATCTGCACAGAACTACCAAATGCAACCCATATCATCAGGTGATCTTTGTTTATCAAGGCAACAGCTTTTGTACGCATCAGCAGCAGATTGGCATTACACACACATTTCAACAGGGCAACTGTTTGGAACAGCGTCCGCTTCCAGCCCCCTCCTACCTTCGCATGAACTTCCTAACCAGATTTCGCAGGACTGAGTCCTGTGTAGCACTTCATAACAGTTGGTAAAGTACATCTGCTTATCTCCCCACTGAGCCACTGGATTCCACATGCTTCCCCAAAATGAGTAAAACCTTACTGCAGTCACCGGCCAGAGCATGCCCATTGAACAGAGCATTCCATGAGCACTAACTGTCCATGAGGTATCACATTGAGTCAGCCAGACCATCAATGCTCACTCAGCGAAGTTTGCCTCTCCACAACCCACAGCTCATGTAAGCCACAGCGAGGGAGTAACCGGCATAGGCATCATGCACTAGTGCAAATCATGCCACGTCAACAACTCAATAATGCACCAATTGTGTAAACTCCTCTCATCTGGGAAAACGAGATCAGGGCCTCGTTTGCGTATCCCTCCGTGCTCCGTGGTAACATCGCGGCCGTCCAGGTGACCACGTCCCTGTGCGGCATCCGGTCGAAGACAGTTCAAGCGTCAGCCAAGCACCCGCGCTTACAGGACAAACTGACTTTTTGAGCAGGGGCCAGGGCGGGGAGTCCAGTCCACTTGGGGGTTTGGTGTTCGGCTCGAACCGATGGGTAAACCTGGCCGCGGCAGAGCGAAGGCGGTTAGCGCAGTCCTGCAGCAACGGTGCCGCACCGCGGGACTGGAGCTTCTCCCTCGGCGTGGAAGCGGGAGTCGCTGTCGGCTCTCGTCGGCGTATGATGAGACGATCGCACCGCGAGGCAAGTGGAGAGGACCGGAAAGGTGCCGGCCGGCGGGGGTGTGGGTGAATGGACCGGAGGGAAGAAGCGAGAAGCGGGGATGGATTTCGGGCATCGCAAAATGTGACTGAAGATGCACAAGAGTTCGCTGAACACGTATTTCTAAGGATACGCCTCCCTAGTAAGAAAACGATACAGTACCGAAGCATTAGCGTTACATCCCAACTTTGCTTTGGCAGCAGTCGCGGCACTTTCTTCCAGCGGTGCGATTCTGGGTTCAACTGCGCAACCAAAAAAATCAAACAGCAACACATCACGAGCCATCTCACGATCCAGAAGACGGCCAACTCCAATAGCAAACAAAAAAAATGATACAGGATAGGCGGGTACACATGGGAGCATGCAGAAGTCACAACTCGGAGTCGAGCACAACAACGGCACACAGAAAATGTTGAAAATTTTCATTGGTTCCAACTGGTCCCGTGGGATAACAGCAAAAGTACTGTTCTTACAGAAGTTCGCGATGCAGATGTTAAAATTAAACTAGAAAATTTTATTTTAATCGTCATTTATTTCAGAACGAAAGAGGTAACGAGGAATACAATACATCATAATGGCTCATCATGTGGGTCTCAAGTTAACTACAGTTACCACTATATCCGAAAGCCAAGTTGGAGTCAAGACCTTGTGTTGCAGATTATTATCCTAGCCACTGCCATACATCATCACCGATCAGAGACTGAACTAAGGTACTGCACGACATCACCAAGGTGCGTCATCCGGAACAAGACTGGTCCACGCTCCATTACGACAATGGCCGTACTAACCTGATTACTCCCGCTGGATCCGTGTCCTCTGCTGTGAAGAAGAAAATTCATAGAATTGTATCAATTGCTACAGTAAAATGTGAGGGATCAGCTTCTCTCTGCTGTGGTACTGCAGCAAACAGTATTAAAACAGTAATTCAGAGACTGTAGCACCAATCTATTACTATTTACTTGTACTGTAGCAGTCGATCTAGACCATCTATTTTTTATCAAATGGATCAAAATAGAGCTAATTCAGAATACTGTAGCATTTCTGCATTGATCGCTGTAATTCAGAGGATACGGATTGACTCCCGCTTCGAAAATGACGGCATAGCGTCGCTGATGATACGACAGTGGCTTCTTTCTGAACGAAATGGTTCCAGTGAGCTAGCTGCAGATCTTGGATCACATAGGCCAGTTATTTATGCAGATCACTCAAAATCTATAGCATGCGATGTACTGTATCAAGTACTACATATATAAATTCACAGGGAAACGAAAGGTTCCCCACATAACAAAGAAAAGAAACGTTGCTTTGCAAGATTAAATTATCAAAAGCCTCAACACCCGCCCAGAAGTTACATACCACGACCCCAACACGAAGATAAGGGAACGTATCCACTTATCATCTACTACAGATGCTGAAAGTTGTCATACTAGAATCTTATCTTTAAATCTAAATGACCTATGGGGGAAAGACAAGCCTTTCCCCACAAAAAAATAATAATAATCAGAATCAAGCTGCTTCCCGGGAATGATCGAGTCACTTCCTCCTGGACTCTAGACAGCTCTATATGGCACTCAAAGAACTGCATATGACTGGCACAAAATACACCATCTCCGGCAACACCCAGCTTTCGCTGCACCAGGGACAAAACGCTTCTTCTCACCAGGAGCAACCGCCAAAAAAATTATGGCTCTCTTCATTTTGCTTGTTTATGCGTAGTACATGTACAAGCTGTTGGCGGCAGCACAAGCAATTAAATTTTCAGTTGGGTGCCAATCCAAATGGAGCAACTTTGTGCTCAGGTCATAGGTATTTCCATTGGCATCTATTCCAGTGCTTTCTGCACCTGATCAAGTTACAGCATTAGCAGTTGCAATGAAAAGTTTCTACAATCTAATATGCTAAATCATGAAGCCAACCTCGTCTGACAGCCCTTGTCAAGGTACTAAGAGATCTGGCAGGCCTAGTGGGATTCTGAATCTGCCGCCTGGACACAAGAAAATGATAACAGAATCATGAAATGATTAGTTCCACACTTCCACATCTGAGATACAGATACCATGTATATAGCATAAAAATATAGAATATACAAAAACAGATCACATACAACAACAACAACCAAGCCTTTATCCCAAGCATGTTGGGGTCGGCTAGACATGAAACCCAACAATATATATATTGTCGAAGTGTTCAGTCGACACTTCCCCCGAGCCTGCACTGGGCAGCCCGCGGAGGTTCTTTTTTCGGTGGGGCTAGTCTCTAGCGGAGAACTTGCGCAGATGGACGAGTTAGTAAGAGCTTAACACGGCGAGTTTTACGTGGTTCAGGCCGCCGGAGCGTAAAACCCTACGTCCACGGCGAGCTATGGAGCTCGCTGTATTGCTTGCTGCTCAGGGCCGGAGGCCTAAGCTTGGGGGTGAGTTACAGCTTGAGAGTGTATGGCTAGCGTATGAGTTGCAAAGTGCGAACCCCTGCTATCGTCGCCTACCCGAGCCTTTTATAGTCCAAGACTCGGGCAGCTTACAAGGGGAGCCGGGACCCGACAGGTGGTCCCGGGAAGATTGTCTATTATCTACCGTATCTGCAGTTATGCCGGTAGTTGCCTCTGGTCGAAGGCTTCTGAGTCTTCATCTTGCCGCCCTGCCCATGCCGCATGCTAGTCGTAGTGGTTGATGACGGCGCAGGCGGCATGGGATGTCTTGTCGCGGCGTTTATTGGCTGGCAGGTTCTGACACCGCGTGCCAGTCTGTGATGCGACTGGGCGCAACGGCACCTGACAGACGCGTGCTCCGCGTCTTGGGAAGACGCGGGCCTTGAATACCTTGTACGGGCGAGGTATGGGGCGCCTTTACGCCCGCTGCCTACCGCTCGGGGGCAGGCAGCACCGTTCTTCTGGCCACGTGGCGGGTCCGGAGCCCTTCTCTGAGGAGAGAAGGGTCCGGCCTGCGGGGCACGTGGAGCCTCCGGACCTCTCCCCGCGGAGGGGGAGGCTCGGCTTCTGTTGGCCACGTGGCGGGCCCGGAGCTCTCCTCTGAGGAGAGGGAGGTCCGGCCCCGCTGGACACGCGGCACCTTCGGACCTCTCTCCCTCGGAGGGGGAGGTCCGGCTTCTGTATGCCACGTGGCGGGCCCGGAGCTCTCCTCTGAGGAGAGGGAGGTCCGGCCCCGCCGGTTGCGTGGCGCCTTCGGAGCTCTCCCTGCGGAGAAGGGCGAGTTCCTTAGGCATTTTACCCTGTGCGCGGGGGTACCCCATATCTCAGGTACCGACAGTGGCCCCCGGGCCCATCTCGGGGGAGCTAGCGAGCCCGAGGTGGGACCTCCGTCTCTTCCGATCCGCGCACTTTCTCTAAGTCCCGAATTGGCCGTTGCCGGAGCACGAACGACCGCGGGATCGTGGGAGCGTGCGCCCACTTGATGGTTGCTTTTACTGCGGCGGTTCCCAAGTCTGCCACTTCTGCATGTTGCGGCGCTTTCTTCGGGAACCGCCGAAGTGCCTTGGCGGCTCATCTTCTCAGGAGACTGACTCCTTGACCCCACCGCTTTAGCTAGGCGGCTTGGGCCCACCCGTCATCGGCACTCGGTCTAGGAACCGAAGCGGTCGCCGACGCGGGGTATCCGAAGAGTTCCGAATCGCTTGGAATTGCACCTGGGAAGTTTTTAGAGGGGGTCTTACCCACATTGCAGCTTCCCTTCGCACTTCTCTGCGTTTCTTCTCGGACTCTTGGGCTTTTGCTCTCTTGCCCTTGAGTTCTCCCTCGCCATGGCTTCCAACCCGCCACCAGAGAAGAACCTGACACTCCCTCCGGTGGCGACTCGAAGAGGCCCCGGGCTGATGCGCTGGGGGAAGCTTCTGGGGCGTCCCCTGTTCCGCCAGTTCAAGCGACTGCGGAGCGGCCGTCAGTGACGGTAGCGGACTCTGGGAGTCCTACCCCGGCTCGGAAGTCGGGGTTCAGAGCCCGCTGGAGTGTCCGCGCTTCCCGGCCTTCCCCGACTTGCGGGGAATCTGCGCCGCTGCGCTCGGAGCCAGGGGCAACTGCCGCGGCCCCTAGGCCAGCGCGAACTTCTCCTGTTCCGGTGTGCCCGGACTCCGCAGCGGCGTCGTCTCTTCCTGCCGAGACGGCCACCGCGGCCCCCAAGCCAGCGCAGGTCGACCCTGCACTAGGCGGCCCGGCCTTTTCTCCAGCACCGCCTTCCCCGGTTCGCCCCTCCCCTCAGATCAAGAAGCCAGAAGCTGAAGAGAGCCCGGCAGGCCTGGCTGCCAGAGCCTCGGAGCCAGCTTCTCCTGATCGACGCCTCGTCTCGGTTGCTAGTGCGTCGCCTCTTCCTGAGGACGAGGTAATGGAGGAGGTCGGGGGGACTGCCCCGGCCTCTGTTGCTCCATTGCCTCTGGCGGATGCCTTCGCGCTTGCCGAGACGAGCGTTCGGCAGGTCTTGGCTGCACTAGGGCGCGAGAGGGAGGAGTATACGGTTGAACGGGATCGCCTCCTCACCTGGGGGAACCTTTTGCGGGAGAGGACCGCAAAGGTTAAGAGTGAGCTCGACTCCAGGCGGGAGTTGCTCGACTTCAGGGAAGCGCTCCTCGACCGGATGAAGCGGGTTGTCGACCGCATGGACACCCAATCGCGGCGGATCAACAGGGAGCCCCTGGAGGCACACGCCCGGGCCGAAGAGAGCCTCTCTGTTGCTGTGGAGATACGGCAGCGGTTGGAGCGCCGTGAACTCGCCGTTGAGGAACGGGAGCGTTCCATAGCAGCTGAGGCGGAGAGGGTCGCCGCGCAGCTGGCGGCGGGCGAGGATGACCTTCGAGCTCGGATCGAGGAGCTGGAGATCCTGAAGGCAGACCTCGACTTGAGGGAGGAACAGGTCTCCCGTGATCGCCGGGCGGTCTTGGATCGGGAGTTGACCGCCGACTTCAAGGCCGCTGAGTTGGAGCGGCTCGCCAAGACTCTCCACCTTCGAGAGAGCTCCCTGGCGGCCAAGGAGAAGGAATTCTCCGAGAGGAACCTGGAGGCTCTGCAGGCGGCCCGCCGCGAGGTGGAGGAGCTTTCGGCCTTGCGGTCCTCCGAGGCTCTTGCGGTCTCGAGCTTCGTGGATCGAGCGGGGTCCGCCCTGATCCCTCTTGGCTTCAGTCCGGTGAGGACCGCGGCCCCTGCGTTGGAGGTGATCCCCGCGCTGGAGTCGATCGGCGCCAAGCTGGACCGGCTAGACTCGGTGGTCGCCAGCGAGCTTGAGGCCGAGGGGTGCGGCCTAGCCTTAGAGGTCGCCTCACAAGTGTTGGCATGCTTTAAGAGCCGCGACCCCTCTTTTTCGCTAGAACCAGCGAGAGAGGGCCCAGCCGTAGAGCGGGAGCAAGCTGCCAGGGCAGAAGTCGAGGATGTGGCCGCCCTTATAGCCGCAAGGTTCCGGCGGGAGCCGGAAGGCCCTTAGGACTTGTTTCTCCCTTTTTATCGAGTCTGTAGTCCAGCTCATGGAGCCTTGCTTAATTTGACTCTTTTGGATATTTGTGTCTGTGATGCCTTTTCTCTCCTTCTTGGCTTTGCCTGACTGAGTCCTTAGCTCCGCAAGGTACTCAGAGGCCATCTCCAATCTCGGAGCTTTGCACAGACACCCTCCCCGGGTCCTAACCATGTTAGGGGCCCCCGGAGGTCTCCGGACCTCGCCCTATGGGGAGCTCCAAATCTGCCTGCCATGTGGCGAGTCCGGAGCTCCTCCTTAAGAGGCGGGAGCTCCGGCCATGTTGGACACGCAGGGCTTTCGGAGCCCTCCCACCGAGGGGGGAGGTCCGGTTTCCGCCTGCCACGTGGCGTGCCCGGAGCCCTCCTCAAGGGAGGAGAGAGTTCCGGGCCCGCTGGACACGTGGGGCCCCCGGGTCCCGCCCCTGCTGGAGGGCAGGTCCCGGTCCTTCCAGTCCTAGGCCGGAGTAGTTGGTAGCTCCTTTCCCCCCTGCTTCATGCAGTCCCTGTTGCCGTAACCTGGAGGTCCTGCACACAGGCAGAGGAAACGTAATTCTCCTCGGGGGTTCCTCCCCTCCCGTCTCTTAGTCTTATCTGGCTTACGGTCCCCGTCCACTCATATGGTGCTTGGGAACTACCGTGCGCGAAGTGCCGGGGGCTTGAGGCCCCCCTGGCTTTCGGCCGGTACCTCCCGCGCAACCGCCTTTGGCAGGGCAGCAAATTCCGACTAAAGATGAGAATGAGAAGAGGGAGTTGAACGCATAGTGAGCACGCGTTAGTAGAGTAATCATAAAAATTTAATAAGTAAATTAAATGAGTACCAAAGAAGAGCAACGCAGGGCAGGTTTCTTTTCATATAAATTTCCATATGGGGGAAAGCGGGCCAAATATGTAGGCCACAACCCGCCTCAAGGGAAGCAAGACTCTACGCGCTTGGGGTCGGAACCAGGCGAAGCTGAACGTAGTCCTGGACCGTCCCCTGAGTCTTAGCTGCTCCAAGCCCTGTTCTTGGACTTTTTATGGAATTTATTATAAAAAGAAGGGTATGTCCTATTGTTGCTCTAGGGATAGAACTTACAGCGGTGTTCCGTGTTCCGAAGGTTCGGGAGCGGGTCCCCGTCCTCGGTTCTGGGGAATGGTCCCAGGCCCGGGATGTCCAGCCTCAATATGGCAAATGGCCATGTGGGTTGGATCATCTGTACCGTCCAAGCCGGTGTATGGATCGGCTTAACGTGGAACAGGCACGCCTATTAGCTCTCGACCAGCTCGACGGCATCCTGGAGTGTTGCCGGCTAGTAGAAGCCATGCCGAAAGGCTTTACCGACAAGCATGCGTGAGGAAGAGTGACTCCCACATTCGCCTCCATGGATCTCAGCGAACAAGTCGCAGCCTTCCCCCTGGGTTATGCACCGCAATAGGATGTGGTCGGCGCCACGTCGGTAGAGATCCCCCTCTACCGCCATGTGTCTCTTAGCCATACGCACAATCCGTTCAGCGGATACACGTTCATCAGGGAGGATATTGTCTTTCAAGTAGTCCCGGACCTCCGTGATCCATGCATCGGGTCTGACTTGAGCATCTGGATCTTGAGCGTTGGGTTGCACGGAGTCCCCAATGACGCTTGTGATCCTTGGCGGCGTCCATTGCCGCCAGGACCGCCAGCTTTGAGGTGCTGGTCTAGCCCCCTTCGTCCGGCTCGACGGGCCGAGCTGTGGGCCGCGGCAACGTCCTCTCAGAGCCCCCTTTGGGCACAGTGGCTCTGGTGGGGGTCTTCGTTGAAAGGTCGTCAGCCGTGGCCTTGCTAACGCGCGGTACGTGGTGCTGGTCCAAGGCGAGGAGGTCTGTCTCCACCATCTTGGTCGATAACCAGACTGGGAGTTGCCCTGAGCCAACGACTAGCAAGAAGGATGAGTTGTTCATACTTTGCTATGTTGCTGGCTGCCTTGGAATTGAAACGCGCCACATACCCAGACTGCTCCCCCGATGGCGTAAGGAACAGTACGCTAGCATAGGCCCCCTGCTTTCGCAAGGAGCCGTCGACGAACATCATTCGGTAAGGCCTGGTGAAGGTCAGGGCTCAGGGTCCTGTTTCATCGTCTTCGTGGCCCCCCTGAGCGTGCGTCTACTTCAGCCACAAGTCAACTAGTGCTCGGTTAATGTCTGCATGACGGGAAAGGGAGCCTAGGTCAAACTTCAGTAGCTCCGCCGCCCATTCGGCGGCATTGTCCGCCGCATGGGGGCTGTGGAGGATAGCTTTTAGCCTGGGGAGACCGTCGGGTGCTCGATACTCGGAGGTCCCCAGGCTGCTTTGGACCTTCCGGGAAGCTCCGCTGCTGTCCCGGGAGCTCCGGGGGGGGGGGGGGGGGGGGGGTCCCATTGCACCTCCGGGAGGTCCTGCTGGTCCTCCGGGAGGTTGTGTCGGGGATCCGAGGTCCGGTTTGGGCCTCCGGTTTTTTTTTTGGTGCTTGCTTCTTGGTAGCGAAACAGGTTACGGTGGTATGGGGTTAAAGCCATTGGCGCGAAGACCAGAAATTCGCGGGACCCCTAACTACGCGGAGTCGGTTTATGCCGGGATTAGCAGGTAAAGGGTGCCCTTCAACTACTCCAGGCACAGGGGTCTGATGGGAGCCCTAGCAAGCATTTGGGAAGTGCAGCATATCACAGTCTGGCATCGAGTCTACTATTTGGTCTATCATAGGGAGAGAAAATAGGTCTTTAGGGCATGCCTTATTGAGGCTGGTGTAGTGGATGCGCTTCCGGAGCTTCTCGCTGGCCTTCGGGATAACAACACGGTTTGCCAAGCGCCGGGAGCGGCGGACTCTCCGTCTTGTCGAACGGCTGGACGTCGGGAAAGACCTTTAAGTAGTGCTCAATCACCTCCCTAGGGATCTCTGGCCTCGGCGACGGCTGTCATGCAGCAAATCGACATTGTGCCGGAGGGGGGCAACGAGCGCGCCTTCCTATTTGCTATCCAGGCCCCCGGCTACCCGGGTGGTCTGGGTGGCATCGGCGCTGATTCGGACGAGCCTTGTGGGGACGTCGTCCTCATCGCGGGGTTGCACGCGGGGTGCTGTGGTAGAGGCATGGTGGCGTGCACTTGGGTGGAGCTGGTTTGGTTCTGCGCTGCCGAGGGTTGGCGCTCTAGTCGCTGTAAGCGCCTGAAGCTTTTCCAAGGCTAATACTGCGGCAGCACGGTCTCCACAAACCTTGAGGACGCCTGTTGGTGTAGGCATCTTCAAGACAAGGTAGCCGTAGTGGGCTACTGCCATGAATCGGTACAGGGCTGGCCTGCCGATTATGGCGTTGAAGGGGAGGTCAATCTCGGCCACGTCGAACAGAACGTACTCTGTCCGGTAGCTGTCCGGTGCCCCAAAGGTCACCGGGAGGCTGATGTGGCCGTAGAGAACGACCTGTCCCGGTCCCACCCCTGAGAACAAGCTCGATGGGGCGAGCTTGGCCATCGGGATCTGCAGCTTCTGGATGCGCGACTGATGAGGTTCAGCCCAGCCCCGCCATCCACCAAAACATGGTACATCTTCATGTTGGCGATGGTGGGGGCCACCACGAGCGGCAGTTGGCCGGCCCCAGCCATGTTCCTGGGGCAGTCAGTGTCATCGAAGCTGATGGGGGTTCCCATCCACCTGAGGTGCGGTGCTGCACCTGGGAGGGGAGCCACCGACGCTACCGCTTGACGCAAGGCCTTAGCCGTGCTCCGGGACGGGGGTCAGCGGACCCGCCGAAGATGACATAGAGCACCTTCCGGCGCTCGTCATCACTGGAGCTGGAGCTCCCATGACTGCGCACTGCCTTTACGGCGTGCTGAAGCTCCTGGAACTCCACCTGGCGGTCGACGCCGTCTCGGGCCTCGACCTTCTGTTTGCCGCCCCTTTGATCGTTGGGTGGGGCATCAATTAGAGGCTGCTTCCCTTTCCGGAAGCGCTCCGCGAGCTTCTGGATTTCCCGGCATTCGGTAGCGGTATGATAGCTGGTGCCATGCACAGGGCATGATTCATCCTGGCCCCCGTCTGGGGCCGGCGATTGTCGCGGCCTCTTGTCAGGGCGCGGCCCCCGAGCTCCACTGGGGGCCGCCGTTGCGACAACAGGGACCGCGGCTGATGTTTTTACGCTACTTCCGTACGAAGCGCCGCCGGATCCCGGCTGACCCCCTGGCTTGGGGGCCGGCAGAGAGTGCCAGTTCCGCCCTTCGACTGCTCTGGCACACTTGTCCGCCGGGTTGAAGAGTTCTGAGGCATCGCGGACCTCCCTGGTCGCGAGCTTCTCGAGCATCTTCCTGTCCCGAACGCCTTGCTGGAACGCCACCACCACCGAAGCGTTCTGAATATGCGGGATGGTGTTGTGTACCTGAGAGAACCGTTGGATGAAAGAGCGCAACGACTCCCCAGGTTGTTGCTTGACGGCGTGGAGGTCAAGCTCCGTGCCGGGACGGGAGTAGGAGCTGCCGAAGTTGGCGACGAACTGCCGGCAGAGCTCTCCCCAGGAGGTTATGGACCCCTGAGGTAGGTTCATGAGCCAAGACCGAGCTGGGCCGGTCAAGGCGACGGGGAAGTAGTTGGCCATGACAGCCTCGTCCCCTCCTGCGGCAAGTACGGCGGTGGAGTAGATCTGGAGGAACTCCGCTGGGTTGACGCTGCCGTCGTACTTCTCGGGCAGGTGCGGGCGAAACTTGCGTGGCCACCTTGCGAAGCGAAGGTGGGGTGCAAGGGCCGCACACCCTGCACCTGCTGCTGCAGGTACCGGCGCTGCGAACGCTTGGTTCGCACTTGGCACCGCGTATCCCGGCATGGGCAATGCTGCACCATAGACCGGGGCCGCTGCTTGCGGCGCATATAGCTGTGGCATATGCTGCGCAGCATATGCCTGAGGCAGGGCTCGCGTGGCGAAGGCCTGCCCTTCAGGTTGTGTCGAGGCCGACGACATGCTGTCGCCAGCCTCATGGTTGCGACGCCTTTCTCGGCGTCGCTCGAGGTACACCCGGGCGTCCTGGCACAAGTGACACCGTTCCAGTTCCCTTCGCAGGTCCGTCGACAAGAGCCTGGAGGAGCTGGAATCCGCCGTTAGCCCGTCAACCGTGGGTGTGCGCGTCAGCGACACAGCCGGTTGTCCTGGGCGCCGTCCTCGCCGAAACCGAGGGTTCGCGGCGGCGACGACGAGGCGGTCCACCTCGCGGACCCATTGCTGGGTCGCTGAATGGGGCGCATCCCCTGTAGGTGGGTTGCACAGCAGCGCTCTTGCCGCAGCTAGCGCACCTCCATGGTGTACGCGTAGCGCTGCCGAAGATCTCACACTGGTCGGGGCCTGCATAGCCGGAGTCGGCTGCTAGCTACCAGCTTGTGCCGACACACTTCGTCCTGAGTGTGTCGACATGTACTCCCCAGTGGTCACGGTTCGCCGTGAACGCGGAGGGGGAGAGTTTGCCGCTGAAGGAAGCTTGGTCATCTTCGTTGGCGGAAACTCGTCGCGCTAGGAGAAAAGCCCCCTACCTGGCGCGCCAAATGTCGAAGTGTTCAGTCGACACTTCCCCCGGGCCTGCACTGGGCAGCCCGCGAAGGTTCTTTTTTCGGTGGGGCTAGTCTCTAGCGGAGAGCTTGCGTAGATGGACGAGTTAGTAAGAGCTTGACACGGCGAGTTTTACGTGGTTCAGGCCGCCGGAGCGTAAAACCCTACGTCCACGGCGAGCTATGGAGCTCGCTGTATTGCTTGCTGCTCAGGGCCGGAGGCCTGAGCTTGGGGGTGAGTTACAGCTTGAGAGTGTATGGCTAGCGTATGAGTTGCAAAGTGCGAACCCCTGCTATCGTCGCCTACCCGAGCCTTTTATAGTCCAAGACTCGGGCGGCTTACAAGGGGAGCCAGGACCCGACAGGTGGTCCCGGGAAGATTGTCTATTATCTACCGTATCTGCAGTTATGCCGGTAGTTGCCTCTGGTCGAAGGCTTCTGAGTCTTCATCTTGCCGCCCTGCCCATGCCGCATGCTAGTCGTAGTGGTTGATGACGGCGCAGGCGGCATGGGATGTCTTGTCGCGGCGTTTATTGGCTGGCAGGTTCTGACACCGCGTGCCAGTCTGTGATGCGACTGGGCGCAACGGCACCTGACAGACGCGTGCTTCGCGTCTCCGCGTCTTGGGAAGACGCGGGCCTTGAATACCTTGTACGGGCGAGGTATGGGGCGCCTTTACGCCCGCTGCCTACCGCTCGGGGGCAGGCAGCACCGTTCTTCTGGCCACGTGGCGGGTCCGGAGCCCTTCTCTAAGGAGAGAAGGGTCCGGCCTGCGGGGCACGTGGAGCCTCCGGACCTCTCCCCGCGGAGGGGGAGGCTCGGCTTCTGTTGGCCACGTGGCGGGCCCGGAGCTCTCCTCTGAGGAGAGGGAGGTCCGGCCCCGCTGGACACGCGGCGCCTTCGGACCTCTCTCCCTCGGAGGGGGAGGTCCGCCTTCTGTATGCCACGTGGCGGGCCCGGAGCTCTCCTCTGAGGAGAGGGAGGTCCGGCCCCGCCGGTTGCGTGGCGCCTTCGGAGCTCTCCCTGCGGAGAAGGGCGAGTTCCTTAGGCATTTTACCCTGTGCGCGGGGTACCCCATATCTCAGGTACCGACATACGTATATATATATATATATATATATATATATATATATATAATAAAGGGCGGACCTGGCGCAGTGGTAGTGTGTCTCCACTTGTGTCCTGAGGTCTTGGGTTCGAACCAGCCTCTCTGCAAAAGCTGGGGTAAGGATGTCTAGAAATAACCCTTCCCCAGACCCCACATGTGTGGGAGCCTTCGGCACTGGGTACGTCCCTTTTATATATTTTTTTAAATGAAGTACAAGAGAGGAAGAGATATAAGAGTAACAAGAAAAAAGAAAAAGAAAAGAAAAAAGACTAAGATTCTGGCACACAGAAAAAGATCACATGCAAGAAAAATTTGACACTAGCGTAATTTTGCTACAGCATAATCAGTTTTGGTTCCACAATTTTTCTTTCAAATAAGCATTACCTTGTAGGGTTTCGAGTTGCTTCAAGTGTTGTTGCCTCACTGCTACCAGGACCACAACCAAACACACGGAAAATATTGCTGACAGATCAAAAATTAGATAACGATCAGACCTGTTAACTAAGCTGAGCTGTATTACAACTGAGACAAGCATAAGATACTACCTGTAAGAACCAGTTGCTACACGTAATCCATCTCCACTTTGACAGCACTCAAATTTGTCAAAGATCGAATCATTTTCATACAAATCACATAACTGCAATTTGAGGAAGCAATACATGAATCAGAGGTTATGCAAAAATGTGTTTGCTATATGTTGTCCTCAAAGAACTATTGTCTATTTATTTTAGCATGGAGGAATTACCCTAGGCCTTAGATATTCATGGACCTGGAATGTCGAAACTGGACCAGAATTCATTTTAACATCCCAAAGCTGTAACAATAGGCAAAGATTTAGTGCTGGAAAAGCACATGAAACAAAGGCTAATGCAAATATGTATTGTTCATCTAAAGCAAAAAACAAAAGCTAATAGCTTCCAACACACAGAAAGTGAAGCTTTTTTTAAAAAACTATCCATGTTTATCCAACATCTTCCAGCAACTGTAAATTATGAAGTATAAAGCAATCAGAATTCATAAACGGTGGGCCTGGGACAGTAGTAGTCTCTCCACTTGTGTCAGGTCTTAGGTTCGAGTCAGCCTCTTTGAAAAATAAGCAAGGGAAAGGCTACCAAGAAATTCTCTTCCCCAGACCCCACAATGTGCAGGAGCTTTCAGGGTATTGCGTACGTCCTTTTTGAAGCAATCAAATATCATAGGTAATAGGTGACCTTCAAAGTCATGTAGTCACGACTGAGAATATGTCTTCCATCCTTGGAAAACTTTATGTCTGAAATTGAGGCTATAATCTCAGTGAAAAATGACCTTGAACCTGGGGCCTCATGCTGCTCAAATCTGCAATAATACATGGATCGGTATAAAAATAGCACAGTATCCCCATGTTTTCTATGTAGAGTATACTGAACATAGGAAACAGGAAGTGTCAAATAAAAACTCACATTTGGGAATGAGTATCGCAAAGGGCTGATTGTCGCAGATCAACAAGTCGAATGAAGCCCTTTGAGCTACTATATGCCAATGTATTGCAATGAGTAGGGTGGAATTCAGCAGATGTAATCACCTCTGTGTATCATAGAATAAAAGCATAACTCAGCAGCTAAGTACAGAGATGCCACCACTAAAAACCAAATAATATATGGTAAAACACAGGGCCCATTACAATGGATCTGCAACCATTTTGAAGTTTGTTATTTGCAAGCAAGAAATGGGGAGACATAGATCACATTGTTCATAAGATCCAAATGAACAAGGCAAATACTTCTCTTAGTGGCCAATAGGTATCATACCACAATTACTTTATGTAACTCTCATACCTATACAGTTTAACATATAGCCAGCACAACTAAGAACAGAGTTTGTAGGTTCAGGAGTTATACCTGTGAGATCCTCCATATTTGTAGGCTTAACATCAACAATATTGAAACTTTGATTGCTAATTTCCAGATTCCAAAGATTTATCCGCAAGTCATCCGCTGATATAAACGTCTCACCATCACTGCAGAAACCAGACAGAGGAAGCAATACAGGTCACTACCCAATACTTAAAAATGGTCAGAATATAGATAATCTGCATGCGTATATGAGGTGCAAATAAGAAAAACAAAAGAAATAACGTCATACAAACAGGTGAGAGATTTATGCATTAAACTATCTGAAGTAGTGATATAATGATATAGCAACTTAAATGTAGCTCAACCAGAAAAAATCAAAACATAAAAATCAAACCAGATAAAAGTACAGTATAAATTATTAAAATATCATGTGGAGAATGACATAGCTTTACTTTCTCTAGAATGAATAATGAGCTGATGATATGATATGTATACTATCAAGTTATGATTTGTATGGTTAACAACCCAATTTGAATAGTTAATGCCTTGGGGGAGATCAGTTGAGGAACATCAAAGCACAACCATTTGCCGTGATGGTCAACCAAAGAATAAAAAAGGGGCATTCCCAGTGCTGAAAGCTCCCACACGTTGTGGGGTCTAGGGAAGGGGATTTCTAGGCAGCCTTCCCCTTGCTTATTTTGCAAGGAGGCTGATTCGAACCCAGGACCTCCAAGACACAAGTGGAGAGATTCTACCACTGCGCCAGGCCTGCCCTTCATGGTCAACCAAAGAATGCCTAAAGAATAAAGGGCGTACCCAGTGCTGACCCCCATGCAATGTGGGGGGCCTGGGGAAGGGAATTTCTAGGCAGCCTTCCCCTTGCTTAATTTGCCTAAAGAATATACACAGAAGTTCATGTTGGTACTTGGAGGGCAAACAATCTACACATGTTGTGAGGAAGAGAGATTTAGCATTAAATGCAATGGCTACTAAGTCGCTTGGTTGACAAAGCTAGTATGTGAGATGTGCGTAAAGCCATAGAAAATTAATTTCAACTTTGTGGTGCAATGATTTTAAACTAAAATGGACATGCTCAAGTTCAATAGCTGAAAAGGCTCAATCATAAGCTACAGTAAATTTAACTGCAAAAGTGCCTGATTAGCAGGACCTGTTATTAGATATGGAGTTTATATGGTAGTCATGCGCATGAGCATATACTCTTCGGCAGCTCGCGGCAAGACTTGTTTCCTGGCATGTAACCTGTTGCACAGTATATTGGATAAACATAACCATGAAAAGAAAAGGTTGATAGATATTTAATACAAAAGACACAGTGGAGTCAACTAAAAGTACTACGTCCTATCACACACACACACACACACACACAGCAACTTTGAACTTGAATCAGTTCCGGTTTCCTGTTAGATCATAGGTGTCGTTTATAAATAACCAGAGGTGGTAAGCTCCAAATGAACTTCATGAATTAGAATGATTGTTTAGAAAGAATGCGGATAATTTTTCCTTGGAAAATAAAAGAAATTTCCTTGCAAGTTGCAAGATGCATAAATGAAACTGGATCAGATACAACTACCACAGGCAGGCGAAGCAAAGGAGGTCCTCCAGGTCTGCCATTACAGACTGCAGCACTCAGACTACCCACACCACCAGGACTACCATTTGCAGGTGCAGTTGGACGGTCCAGATTCATCTCAGACACCTTTTTGACCTTCTTTTCTTGCACCTACAAATCACAGACTAATCACCAAAGGAATAAAATATTGACTAAGTAGGACAATAATGCATTATCGTGCATCTTGGGCAAATACAGGGAACAAAAAAGCACGGTGTATACAAAGCAGTAAATCACCTTCAGAAGCAATGTATAAATTTTGAACATTAGATACTTCAAGAAATAGCAATGGGTCACATACACATGTGTAGGCAACAAATACATCATGCGGATCAACAGAAAAATTCAAAGATGATCATACTTGTTTAGCATATTGAATATAATTTTCAAGAATTTTAAGACAGAATATAACAATATAAGGTGAAAGAGGATATTTCCATTATTGTCGAGTGAGGATGCATACCTTCCAAAATTTTATTGTTTTGTCATTTGTGGACAAAAGAAACAATGCACCATTTGCTGCTGGGCACCACTTTATTTTGTTGATCTTCTCTTCAATTTCCAAACTCTTAAGGTAATCAAACTAAGCCCAGAGCAACATCAATTGGTCAAATTACAATTAATTCACAAGACAAATAACACCACTAAGCATTTGTCACAAGAATGTACCTCTGGTTCATGGCTTTGAAACTCTGTTTTGTAGCGAAATTCAGGATGGCTGCTGATAGAATAATCAGCTTTCTCAGCCTCTTTTCTACCACCATGCTAAAGAAAAAATAAAATAATTTTAGACATCAAGGCACATGTAAGTATCCCATAAGTTTGCATTCTTTAATATATTGCTCAATATGCGTACATCTTTGACATCTGTCCTTTCAAACAAAACAACTCGTCCACCCCTGTCCCCGGTTGCAAGATGATGTCCTGATTTATTGAACTCTATTGCTGAGATAATGTCAACTGCAGCAAACAAGTGTGTAACATAAGAAGTTAGTATGCAGCCACGATACATGATACAAGTCTACGAGTGAGCATATAAGAAGTGATATGGAGAATGTCTATGACAGTAGCAAGCATCCATACATCATGCTTTAAGGGTGTACCCTGTGCTGAAAGCTCCCACACATTGTGGGGTCTGGGGAAGGGAAGTTTTCCCCTTGTTTCTTTTGCAAGGAGGCTGATCTGAACCCTGTGAAGGAATAAGTCTTGTACTCTTGGTCTGTGTGGCCCCTAGTTAGGACAGCATCTCAGTCCTTGTTAAGACAGCATATTAGTCCTTTGGTAGGACAGCATCTTAGTCCTTGTTAGGACAGCATCTTAGACCAAGAGGACAGTATATCAGTCCTTGTTAGGACAGCATATTAGTCCTTTGGTAGGACAACATCTTAGACCAAGAGGACAGCATCTCAGTTCTTGTTAGGACAGCATATTAGATCTTTGATAGGACAGCATCTTAGACTAGCATCTAGGTATATGCTTGCTGCCTCAGCTATAAATATGTAACCCCAACCCCTAGGGCATTGTGTGTGGAATGAAACAAGAAATTTTTTTCCAACTCTTAGTGTCATCCTCTCCATGAGAGTAATACTTCAGATACTAACAAGTGGTATCAGAGCCGTTCTATCCTATAGCCTAGACATCTCCTGCTCATCTCCTTCTCACGCCTCTCTTCGTCTTCAACCGGCAGCAATAACACCGGTTGTTTCAACTCATTCCTCCTCTTCTGCACAGACAAGCAACAGCTTGTCAACACTCCCCCACTAGCGCGCCATGTCCGAAGGACAGTCTCAGCACTGTCGCTTCGAGCGCGCGGCATCGACAGGAGGTTGAGGTCGCCGCGGCAGAAGAACGCGAGCGAGCAGCGGTAGAGGCTGCAGCGAGGGCGGCGAGGCTGGCAGCGGCGGAACTGGTAGCGGCGAAGGCGGAAGTAGAAGCAGCAGCGACTGCGGATGCAGCGCGTGCGGTTGCAACAAAGCTTGAGACTTTGCGTAGCGGTAGCGACAGAGGCTCTGATTCTACCAACGGCGGCACCAACGAAAACCTCAGGCTGGCGAGGAAGGTAGCACGACCACAGACGCCACTGTGGGCAGACGCGCACCCCCATGAGCACGGCGGCTGCAGCCCAGACGGGCGCGAACGCGCTGGCGACGCTCCCGGCGGGGGTGGTTGGGTCGACGAAGATCGAGGCATTTACAGGCAGCGCGACTCTCCCTCTCCGAACAGGTACCATGGTCACCACGGGATCCAAGCCATTGTCAGGGACGTTGGTCCCGGCTGTGGGTGGTCTACCCTCACCAAGACCAACTACGTCGAGTGGACCGCGGTGATGAGGATACGGCTCCAAGTGCGGCACATGTGGGAAGCAGTCCGGTACGGCGACGTCGACTACTACGAGGATCGACGGGCGCTGGATGCTCTCATTGCTGCAGTACCGCTCGAGATGCAGTTCTCGCTTTCCAATAAGCGGACTGCCAAGGAGGCCTGGGACGTCATCGCTATGGCACGCATCGGCAGCGCCCGCGTCCGCAAGACCACACTGCAGGCACTCCGCAAGGAGTGGGAGAACCTGACCTTCAAACCAGGTGAGGATGTTGATGACTTTGCTCTCCGTCTCAACACACTACTGCAGAAGATGGTGCAGTTCGGGACGACACCTACAACGAGGAGAAAGCCGTCGAGAAGCTCTTTCGTTGCATCCCCGAGAAGTACAAGCAGATCGCTCGCTCGATCGAGTCTCTGCTGGACCTCTCCACGATGTCGATCGAAAAGGCGATAGGCCGCCTCAAGGTCATCGACAGCGATGAATCTCAACCTCTCTCGGGGCCTATCACCATCGGCGGGAAGCTACATCTCACTCGGGAGCAGTGGGAGGCCTGCCAAGGTGACGGAAAGAAGGGGGAGCCCTCCTCCTCGAATGGCGGCCGCAAGCGCGACAAGCCAAGCAAGGGGGGCGGAGGTGCCCAAGCTAGGGCGCAGAGACGTGCCGAGGGTGGCGCCCACGGAGGCGCCCAAAGCGGCGCCGCCGGCAACCGAAAGCCAGCACGAGACGACACCTGCCACAACTGTGGCAAGCTTTGTCATTGGGCCAGGGAGTGTCGGCAGCAACGACGTGGCCAGGCCCACATCGCACAGGTGGAGGAAGAGGAGCCGGCTCTGCTCCTGGCGCACACAAGCATCGAGCCACCTCTAGTGGCATCGGTCGCAGCGGCTCTCCTCCACATTGATGAGTCGAGAGCACACGCCTTTCTCGGTGACGGCTCCAGCAACGACAAGACTGACGGGCGGTGCCTCGACACAGGCGCCACCCATCACATGATTGGTCGACGGGAGTTCTTCACTGAGTTCGACCCCAATGTTCGAGGCTCAGTTAAGTTTGGGGACGCCTCTGGTGTGGAGATCAAGGGCGTCGGCTCCGTCCTCCTCACCGCCGAGTCTGGTGAGCACAGGCTGCTCGTCGGAGTCTACTACATCCCCGCGTTGAGGAACTCTATCATCAGCTTGGGCCAGCTCGATGAGAACGGTTCACGCGTGGAGACCAAGGACCGAGTCATGAGGATTTGGGATCGCCATCGTCGCCTTCTTGCCAAGGTAACCAGAGGCACCAATCGACTCTACGTCCTTAACGTGCAGGTAGCACAACCTCTCTGCCTTGCTACTCGCCGGGATGACGAGGCGTGGCAGTGGCATGAGCGCTTTGGGTACCTACACTTCAAGGCCCTGAAGCGGCTCAGTGCCAAGGAGATGGTACGGGGCCTGTCGTGCCTTGATCATGTAAAGCAGTTCTACGATGTCTGCGTAGTGACAAAGCAGAGGCGGCTCCCCTTTCCCCAGCACTCGAGCTTCCGAGCCAAGGAGCGGCTCGACCTCGTGCACGGGGACTTGTGTGGCCCGGTGACACCGGCTACACCGGGAGGACGACGTTACTTCCTGCTGCTTGTCGATGACCTCTCCCACTACATGTGGGTGATGGTCCTCGGCAGCAAAGGAGAGGTTGCGAACGCCATCAGACGCGCGCAGGCCATTGCGGAGGCGGAGTGCGGCCGCAAGCTGCGCGTGTTGCGCACCGACAACGGCGACGAATTCACGGCGGCTGAATTCGCGTCGTACTGCACGGATGAGGGTGTTCAGCGCCACTACTCCACGCCGTACAACCCGCAGCAGAACGGCGTCGTCGAGCGACGCAACCAGACGGTTGTGGGGATGGCTCGGGCCTTCCTCAAGCAGAGGGGAATGCCGGCTATCTTCTAGGGAGAGGTGGTGGTGACGGCGGTCTACATCCTCAACCGCTCGCCCACCAAGGCTATCAACGGCAGGACGCCGTACGAGGCTTGGCATGGGCGCAAGCTGACAGTCTCTCACCTACGGGTCTTCGGCTGCCTAGCGTTCGCCAAGGAGCTTGGCCACATCAGCAAGCTCGACGACAGGAGCACTCCAGGGGTGTTCATCGGCTACACGGAGGGTTCGAAGGCCTACCGCATTCTCGACCCAGGAACACAGTGCGTGCGCACGGCACGTGATGTAGTGTTCAATGAAGGGCGAGGATGGGCATGGGACAAGGCGGTAGACGACGGCTCGACTCCGACATACGACAACTTCATCGTCGAGTACGTCCACTTCAAGGGAACTGGGGGAGTAGGCAGCTCTTCTCCACCGACTTCAGCGCCATGCTCGACCTCGGCTGCGACGACCTCTCCACCACCACAGCCGGCGACCCCACGCACTCCAGCACCAACTACCATCCCTCCGTGTACGTCCACTCCAACACCAGCACGTGTCGAGCACAAACCGGTGGAGTTCGTTAGTCCGCTCTCCCACGACGAGGAGCGCATCAACGCGTACCACGACGCTGAGCCGTTGCGGTATCGTACGATGGAGGATCTTCTCGGTGACCAGTCGGTGCCGGGTGTGGGCTGATCTGCCCCTGGCCCAGGCCGGCCCCTCCCTGGCCCAGGGCGGCCAGAACTGGGCCAAGTGGGCTGGTCAGCCCTGGCCCAGGCCGGGGCCCCTTTCTAGAAGGTTTTTGAGTTTAATCTTCTTAGAGATAGATTAAAAGATCCTTTGTAACAGATTAGGACTCTTGTAAGGGGGGGGGGGGCTATATATACAAGCCAAAAACACCCCAAATTGTGAGAGAGATCAATACAGAAAATTTTCCTCCACTTTTCTAACCCTAGCCGCCTCTCTCCCTCCTGCCCTAGCCGCCGCACAAGCTTCTGCCCTAGCCGCCGCCTCCTCTGCAGCCCTAGCCGCCGACAGGGGCTAGAACCAGCCGCCGCCCCTGATTTTCGCATCTGTTCCAGGAAGAACTCGGCGAGTTCTTCTCTGTTTCTCTGTTCTCCGATCTGATCAGCACCAGGGGTGCTTTCTACTCTCTCTGTCCTCTCTGTTCTGCACACAGGAACCACCCTGTTCTGATCTGCACCGCAGGTGCATAACAGATCTGTTCTGGCCGAACAGATCCGATCAGCACACCTGCAGAGCCAGAAACAGGGCTGAACAGGCCGGATTTCCAACAATCGTGGTATCAGAGCCTGTTTCAACCCTAGGCTGAATTCTGCAAGATGTCGTCTACACCTACTAGCAGCGGCAGCGCCATCAGCCATGGCACACCCTCACCGGCAGCTCGTGAGGTGAACACCGGGACGGGGTTCCCCGTGCTCACCAAGACCAACTGCGCGGAGTGGGCTGTCATGATGAAGATCAAGCTGAAGGCGCGGCTGCTTTGGAAGGCCGTGGAGGAGGGGAACGTGAGCGAGCAGGAAGACATGATGGCGCTTGACATCTTGGTCAGCGCTGTCCCACCGGAGATGATCACGACGATCGGAGAAAAGAGGACGGCGAAGGAGGCATGGGACACGATCGCCATCATGCGGGTCGGGGCCGACCGCGTGAAGAAGACGACGGCGCAGCAACTCCGGAAGGAGTTTGAAGACGCTGTCTTCAAGGATGGCGAAAGCGTGGAGGACTTCTCCCTCCGCCTGAGCGGCATGCTATCACGGCTTGCGTCGCTAGGGGAGGAGATAGGAGAAGAGAGGGCCGTGGAGAAGCTCCTGCGAAGCGTTCCAGAACGCTTCCAACAGATCGTGGTGGCGATCACGACACTGCTGGACGTGTCGACCCTCACCTTGTCGGAGGTGACGGGACGTCTCAGGGCGGCTGAGAACGCTTTCGACTCGACGCAGCGGAAGGGAGGAGTACACAACGGCCAGCTGTACCTCACTCGGGAGGAGTGGGAGGCACAGCGGAAGGAGGAGCGGTCTACCCAGTCCGCGGGTTCTTCTAAGAGGGGCGGCCGAAAGGGCCCGCCCAAGAAGAACGGAGGCAAGAAGGGAGGTTCCGGGAAGGATATTCCGCGGGACCAGTGCAGGAAGTGCGGGAAGAAGGGCCACTGGGCCAGGGAGTGTCGGTCGAAGCCTAAGGAGGAGCCGCAGCAGCAGGCTTTCGTGGCAAAGGCGGAGGAGGAGGGTGCCTTGTTTATGACATGGGTGGCCTCAGTACAGGAGGAGCCTGTACAGGAACGTCCTATGCGCCCACTGGAGATAGTGGAGGGACGTGTCTTCGCTCACCGCAGCAACGACGATGCCTTTGACGACACTCGTTGGTACTTCGACACGGGCGCGACCAACCACATGACGGGTTCGCGCGCCGTCTTCTCCGAGCTCGACGAAAACATCGTCAGAACCATCAAGTTCGGCGATAATTCCGTTGTGCGTATCCAGGGGAAGGGTACGGTCCTATTCGCCGCCAAGACGGGTGAGCACAGGAGGCTCACCGGCGTCTACCTCATCCCACGCCTCACCACCAACCTCATCAGCGTCGGCCAGCTGGATGAGGATGGCTACAGCATCACGGTGCAAGGAGGAGTGATGCACATACGGGATGAGCAGCAGCGTCTCCTCACGAGTTCAGCGCGACGACAGCAAGCTGTACTCCATCAGGCTCAACATCACACGTCCGGTTTGCCTAACCGCGAGGCGTGATGATGTTGCGTGGCGTTGGCACGAACGCTACGGACACGTCGGCTTCCAGGCGCTTCGGAAGTTGGCACGAGAGGAGATGGTGCTCGGGCTTCCGCAAATTGATCATGTCGATCAATTGTGTGAAGCTTGCTTGGTCGGGAAGCAGAGGCGCTCCAGCTTCCCCAAGCAAGCTCGGTGGCGCGCGGAGGGCGCGCTCGACCTTGTCCACGGCGACATCTGCGGGCCTATCACGCCGACGACTCCAGGTGGCAAGAAGATGTTCTTGTTGCTTGTGGATGACATGAGCCGCTATATGTGGCTCTATCTTCTAGCAACCAAGGACAAGGCGCCAGACTTAATTCAACAATTCAAGGCAACAGCTGAATTAGAGTTCGGGAGGAGGCTGAAGTTACTCCGTACTGATCGCGGAGGGGAGTTCACCTCACAGGAGTTCGGCGAGTACTGCGCTCAGCACGGAGTACAACGTCAGCTCACAGCCCCGTATACGCCGCAGCAAAACGGGGTTGTGGAGCGGCGCAACCAGACGGTGGTCGGCATGGCGAGGAGCATGTTGAAGGCAAAGGGTATGCCCGGGATATTTTGGGGTGAGGCAGTTATCACGGCTGTCTATATCCTGAATCGATCCCCTACCCGCGGCCTCGACGGGAAGACGCCATATGAAGCTTGGCATGGAGAGCGACCAGCCGTCAATTATTTCCGAACTTTTGGGTGCGTGGGGCATGTCAAGAACACGCGCCCCCACCTGAAAAAGTTGGAAGACCGGAGTACTCCGATGATTTTTCTTGGCTATGCTGCAGGGACGAAGGGATATCGGATGTATAATCCGGCTGATGGGCGTACACACATATCACGTGACGTGATATTCGACGAGGCGGCCAAGTGGGACTGGGGAGAAGGAGCAGGAGAAGAGGACTACACCGCCTTCCACGTCGACTCCTTAGGTCCAGCAGGTGCTGGACCTGCTGTTTCAGCACCCGGAGAGGTGCTGCAGGGTCCGGAGGGGCCGAACAGCACCCCTGCAGTGCCCAGGAGGGGCACAGAAGGGTCTGTACAGACCCTAGGAGTTCCTGCGCCAGCCTCCAGACCTGCTGGAGAGAGTCCAGCACCTGCAGCGTCGCCCAAGGGCCCCTGCAGGGGCTGTCCAGCGCAAATCGGGGCTGGGACAGTCCTGCACGGGGGTCAACAGCAGTGGGGGATTCCGAGACTGAAGATTCCAGCACCTTCGTCATGCCCCGGCACCCTCCACGGCCCATCCGCTTCGCCACGCCGCCGACGGACGTCGGCAGCAACGTCGACGCCTACCACGACGACAACGCTGCACTTCGGTTTCGCACGATGCGCACGTGCTGGGAACCCTCACCCCTCCTGGTCGGGCTGAGCGCCCACCAAGCTTGGAGGAGGGGGAGCTTATGTTCACCACCGCGGAGGAGCCTACGTCCTTCGCCGATGCTGAGGAACACCCGTGCTGGAGACGGGCCATGCTCGAGGAGATGGAGTCCATAGAAGAAAACAAGACTTGGCAACTTGTTGATCTTCCTGCAGGACACAAGCCCATTGGCCTCAAATGGGTGTTTAAGGTGAAGAAGGACGAGCATGGGGAGGTGGTGAAGCACAAGGCTCGACTGGTGGCAAAAGGCTATGTCCAACGGCAAGGAATAGACTTTGACGAGGTATTTGCTCCTGTAGCTCGTCTCGAATCTATTCGCTTGCTACTTGCAGTTGCTGCACACAAGGGGTGGGAGGTACACCACATGGACGTGAAGAGCGCCTTCCTGAACGACGACTTGATGGAGGAGGTGTACGTCTCCCAACCCGCTGGCTTCATCATCGACGGAGCCGAACACAAGGTGTATCGGCTCAAGAAAGCTTTATATGGACTTCGTCAGGCGCCCAGGGCCTGGAATGCCAAGCTCAACGATAGCTTGCTATCACTTGGTTTCCAGAAGAGTACGAGCGAGCACGGGATTTATTTCCGTGGAGCTGAAGATAAGAAGCTCATCGTCGGCGTGTACGTCGACGATCTTGTGATCACAGGAGGAGGCGATCTGAAGAAGTTCAAAGGGGAGATGATGAAGAGGTTCAAGATGAGCGACTTGGGTCTCTTGTCATATTATCTTGGCCTGGAGGTGCGGCAAACTGATGCAGGGATAAGCGTTGGGCAGGCGGCCTACGCTTCCAAACTTGTCTCTAAAGCTGGCCTGGAAGGATGCAATCCCTGTGCATTTCCCATGGAGCAAGGCCTCAAGCTTTGCAAGACAAGTGATAGCCCGTTGGTGCATGCAACGGACTATAGGAGCTTGGTTGGAGGGCTGCGATACTTGGTGAACACACGTCCTGATCTTGCCTACTCGGTCGGGTACGTGAGTCGGTTTCTGGAGGAGCCCAAGGAGGATCACTTTGCTGCAGTCAAACACATTGTACGCTACATAGCGGGTACAATCAACTATGGAGTCTTCTATGCAAGAGGAGGAGACATGGAGCTTATTGGGTACTCGGATAGTGACTATGCGGGAGACGTGGAGGACCGCAAGAGCACAAGCGGGGTGTTGTTTTGTCTTGGAAACAGCCCCGTTTCATGGCAGTCCTGCAAGCAGAAGGTGGTGGCCTTGTCCTCATGTGAAGCAGAGTATATCGCAGCAGCTCAAGGAGCATGTCAAGGTGTATGGATGGCACGGCTGATGGAGGACTTAGCTGAAAAATCGAAGGCGCCGGTGCTGAGAGTTGATAACAAGTCAGCTATAGACTTGAGCAAGAACCCGGTACACCATGACAGGAGCAAGCACATCGACGTCAAGTACCACTACATACGGGAGTGTGTGGACAGCAGTACTATTGTGCTTGAGCAAATCTCCACTCAAGACCAGATGGCGGACATCTTGACCAAGGCTCTTGGAAGACAGAAGTTCGTGGAGATGAGGAGAAGGATCGGGATTCTAGACATGGGCCAGTGTCAGGATCAGGAGGAGAATGTGGGCTGATCTGCCCCTGGCCCAGGCCGGCCCCTCCCTGGCCCAGGGCGGCCAGAACTGGGCCAAGTGGGCTGGTCAGCCCTGGCCCAGGCCGGGGCCCCTTTCTAGAAGGTTTTTGAGTTTAATCTTCTTAGAGATAGATTAAAAGATCCTTTGTAACAGATTAGGACTCTTGTAAGGGGGGGGCTATATATACAAGCCAAAAACACCCCAAATTGTGAGAGAGATCAATACAGAAAATTTTCCTCCACTTTTCTAACCCTAGCCGCCTCTCTCCCTCCTGCCCTAGCCGCCGCACAAGCTTCTGCCCTAGCCGCCGCCTCCTCTGCAGCCCTAGCCGCCGACAGGGGCTAGAACCAGCCGCCGCCCCTGATTTTCGCATCTGTTCCAGGAAGAACTCGGCGAGTTCTTCTCTGTTTCTCTGTTCTCCGATCTGATCAGCACCAGGGGTGCTTTCTACTCTCTCTGTCCTCTCTGTTCTGCACACAGGAACCACCCTGTTCTGATCTGCACCGCAGGTGCATAACAGATCTGTTCTGGCCGAACAGATCCGATCAGCACACCTGCAGAGCCAGAAACAGGGCTGAACAGGCCGGATTTCCAACACCGGGACTAGTCCCTCGCGATCTGGAGGTGCAGTTGCATCTTGCGTGCGACGACGGCGAGCCTCGGTCTTTGGCGGAGGCTGAGAGACACGCGGCATGGCGTGTCGCGATGCAGTTAGAGATGGACGCGGTTGAGAACAACCGCACATGGGAGCTTGCTGACCTCCCTCATGGTCACCGCGCAATTACCCTTAAGTGGGTGTTCAAGCTGAAGAGGGATGAAGCCGGCGCCATCGTCAAGCACAAGGCTCGCTTGGTGGCACGCGGTTTCGTGCAACAGGAGGGGATCGACTTCGACGATGCCTTCACGCCCGTGGCGTGGATGGAATCTATGCGACTCCTCCTTGCGTTGGCTGCTCAAGGAGGTTGGCGGGTTCACCACATGGATGTCAAGTCAGCGTTTCTTAACGGTGATTTAAAGAAGGAGATCTATATGCACCAGCCGCCGGGATTTACTATTCCTGGCAAGGAGGGCAAGGTGTTGCGTCTGCGCAAGGCCCTCTATGGCCTGCGGTAGGCACCAAGGGCGTGGAATGCCAAGTTGGAGTCCACGCTCAAGGGGATGGGCTTCGAGCAAAGCCCGCACGAGGCGGCCATCTACCAGCGGGGCAATGGAGGAAATGCCCTACTGGTGGGTGTCTACGTCGATGACTTGGTGATCACCGGCACCAAGGATGCAGAGGTGGCAGCATTCAAGGAAGCGATGAAAGCCACCTTCCAGATGAGTGACCTGGGATCTCTCTCCTTCTACCTAGGGATCGAGGTGCACCATGGCGACTCCGGGATCATGATTCGACAGACTGCCTACGCCAAGCGCATTGTTGAGTTGGCTGGGCTCACAGATTGCAACCCAGCTCTCACTCCCATGGAAGAGAGACTGAAGCTGAGCCGCAACAGCACGACGGAGGAGGTGGACGCCACGCAGTATCGACGTCTTGTGGGGAGCCTTCGCTACCTCGCCCACACACGGCCAGACTTGGCATTCTCTGTCGGCTACGTCAGTCGGTTCATGCAGCGACCGACGACGGAGCACCAGCAGGCTGTGAAGAGGATCATCCGCTACGTTGCGGGGACTCTCGACCACGGCCTCTACTACCCGAGGTGCCCTGGGGCGGCACACCTTGTCGGGTACAGCGACAGCGACCATGCCGGCGACATCAACACTAGCAAGAGCACGAGCAGATGCTCTTCTTCCTCGGCAAGTGCCTCGTTAGCTAGCAGTCGGTCAAGCAGCAGGTGGTGGCCCTGTCCAGCTGCGAGGCCGAGTACATAGCGGCCTCTACAGCTTCAACTCAGGCGCTCTGGTTAGTTCGACTGCTTGGTGATCTCCTCGGCAAAGACACCGGAGCGGTGGAACTCAGTGTGGTCAACAAGTCCGCTCTGGCTCTAGCAAAGAACCCCGTCTTTCATGAACGGAGCAAGCACATCCGGGTGAGGTACCACTTTCTCCGAGGCTGCTTGGAGGAAGGGAGCATCAAGGCGTGCTACATTAACACCAAGGACCAGCTTGCAGACCTGCTCACCAAGCCCCTTGGGGGGATCACGTTCCTTGAGCTTTGCTCCAGGATCGGGATGGTCCAACTCTCCCACAAGACAACGCACAAGACTTAGGGGGAGAATGAAGGAATAAGTCTTGTACTCTTGGTCTGTGTGACCCCTAGTTAGGACAGCATCTCAGTCCTTGTTAGGACAGCATATTAGTCCTTTGTTAGAACAGCATCTTAGTCCTTGTTAGGACAGCATCTTAGGCCAAGAGGACAGCATATCAGTCCTTGTTAGGACAGCCTATTAGTCCTTTGGTAGGACAGCATCTTAGACCAAGAGGACAGCATCTCAGTCCTTGTTAGGACAGCATATTAGTCCTTTGGTAGGACAGCATCTTACTAGCATCTAGGTATATGCTTGGTTGCCTCAGCTATAAATATGTAACCCCAACCCCTAGGTTGGGCATGGCATTGTGTGTGAAATGAAACAAGAAAAAATTTCACAACTCTTTAGTGTCATCCTCTCCATGAGAGTAATACTTCAGATACTAACACCCTGGACCTCCAGGATACATCATGCTTTAAGGACAAACATAAATAAACCAACACTAAAAGCCTAGAATATAAACTGGTACCCCAACTCAAATTGTCCCCATTAGATAGTTCATAGTTGCAAGCAGTAGCTTAGAAGCAGCATATTTTTTATGAGTAGCCTTTCTTAAAAAACAAGATACTGAAATAAGGTTCCACGTGGCTATCACAACTGAAAATAGGAGGGATCTGAAACTGTTCAGGTAAAGCATTTCTGTATTTGCTCAGTTCACACAATATAAAGACCTAATGTTAGATGGCAATACAGAACAAATAGCTAAATATAATGACTGAATCTACAATAGAAATGGATGGGTAGTGTTTAGGTTTCAACTTTCAACCAAAAGAGATTTTAGAGCAGGATTTCATTAGTCTTGCCATCAATGTTGTTAGATAATATTTCACATCATTACTAACAATGGGTAAAGGTGACTAAACAACCATGCAGGTAATCATGCACAAGATGCACTAATAGCTGCTACAGTTAGGGACCGGCTCAAGTGAAATGACACATGCAAGAATATAGAGCATCCAATAGACGTGTGGGTCATAGCTAATAGATGAGCTGATAATATCATGTCAGGCAGATGGCACAAGAATCGATCAAACAAACCAGATCCTCAGAGATGTTTCAGCATGTTTGTGCATTTGATGCCGAACTTGTGATTCGGGTGCCATTTCAATAGGGGTAGCAGAACGATAATCAACTACTAGAATATATGAAAACAGTTCTCTTTTCAAATGCATATTGATTCCTATATAAATATTATAAAAACTAAGAAAAGAACAGCTGGCATGGCAGTGTGTACTTGACATCATTAGTGAAGGAACAACATGCACACTCGCATGGTATTGTTGGCTGACACGTACAAAGCACGTGCATCCCAATATTTCCTCTTTCAGCAAAATAAAGTAGTAACTTCACATTGCAAGATTTTGACAGCTGACAGCCATGAACCGTGCAGCACTGGGCAACCCATGCTATGCACGAGCAGTAGCACGTATTGTTGCTTTACATAGCTCACTAAGAAATTGGAAATTCAGATCCTACTTGTTCCGCACCTACTTATTGAAGCGCAAGTTGTCTAGTAGTCAATCCTGTTATGTAACTGCAATAGCATACCAAAAAATTTCATCAACAGCATGAAGCGAGGCTCTTACTAGAACACATTCTATTGTCCAGCCACCTGCGAAGATCTCAACTACACCACCGATCGGCACAGTGTTATGCATCAACCAGTCAATACTATCTCCATGTTATGAACACAAGCATGGCGGCTGGCCGATACATCACTGATCTGGAAGAGATGAAGCAGTAAACTCCGCATACTTGATAGTAAAACATCGATCTTTGACGTATCCCATCCGAATCCACCCCCTACCGCATGCAACATCCTGGATCGATCTACGAAGGACCTCGCTAATCACAAGCGGTGAGCACCCATTCACGGCCCCTGGCCTCCCGCCGAGCTCCAGAGCAGAGAACTACTAAGATCCAGCAAGGAGCGAGCCAGAGAAAGCTAAATGAGGGGAGTCAAAGGGATCGATCAGTACCATCCTGGACCTCCTCGCCGGCGCTGCGCTCGCCGAACACCTGGGAGAACCTCCAGTCGAGTGACTGCGTAGGCGCCGGTGCGGGCGACTGCGCCTGGGTCGGGGGCGGGGGCGAGGCCGAGGGCGAGCACTCGGGTGTCGAGGTGCCGTTCATCGTCTTCTCTAGCCTCTCCCTGGGCGGTGCGGAGCTCCGGCGGGATCCGGGCAGGCTAGGCGCGTGCTGCAGCGGCGGGATCGGGGGCTAGGGGGCGCCGACGAGGGCGTGGGGAGCGCGCTAGGGGGCTGCGGCGGCGACGGCGATGCCGGCGAGGGTTTGGGGGTTCATGGGGCGAAATGGCCAATAAGTAAGGGACCGAGACGGGGAAGGCGCTGCAGCCGCTGATACGACAACGGGGACGGAAGAAACCAAAACGACTTTAAAAATAAACTTTTCCTGTTTACTTTCCTTGCCCTTTGTTATTTCCTAACCGTGTCCCGTTGTCCTTTCCGATAAATCGCTACTCCTTTGACGTAATCCGCCGCGAAGGGAAAAAATGTAGAACAGACAGAATGCAGGGATGCCATAGCAATCTGCAGAAAGCTCTAGATTTCAAGTGGAGTCTAGTCACATTTATTGTTTTATTAGCGGTTTCTGGTGATCAATAAGAGCAAAGCATTATTACACTACAATGTGTATAGGTTTAACTGGAATTTTAACATGTAAAAAATGGCTATTTTTCTTTGATCCAAACGTGGTATGCAGGCCCTTTTACAAATTACATCAACCCTTATTACATACTCTCTCTGTTATGAAATATATGATGTTTAGCACAGCTAATTTAATTTAAATTAAACTATATTTTTTTGATAAACATTATATATTTCAGAAGATGTGAGGTATTACATATTAGGTCAAAAATGAATAAAAATGCTCAATTTTAGTCTGGTCCGACCCTACATATAACTAGTTCTTTTTTTTTCCATGCCATTACAAGTACTAGATACCACATATGTTAACACCGTTGTGAAAGTTGGTGATTGATAGTACAGATTAGTTGATACCATTGCAATACTCTTTCTCCTGCGTAATCTATGCTCAGTGTACGGGCATGACCATGTCATGGCGTTGGGTTCTGTCTTGTTTGTAGCGAGGAGAAGCATTTCGTCATGGGCTTTTGGATAAAGTAATGGTTGCTGCTTAATTTATTATAAGAACGGTTTACCGCTAGTCGTTTACAGCTGTATTCAAAGCAGCATTACCGCAGCCGGACGGAAGCTCGGCGTGTATGGGCGAGGAAAATGTTGATGTAACGTGAATCCATTTTAGTTGCTGGTACTGGTAAAGTGGTAAGAGTGCTCTGACAAGCCTCTTTCGTTTGTCACGGGATCCAGCTTGCAGTGTCCCTAACAAATTCATGTAATATTCTTAATCACTTACTAAATCATTGTGTATGATAAGTTTCACACCGACTCCATTATTGTGCATGATTCAAAAGATTCAGTTTGTGTTCTTTTTCATGCTTGGAAGCATTCTCGACAAGTGTCACTTTTTATCATTTATTTAGCACGGTGATTTTTCTCCTTTTGATGCAACACTTCATTGGATGGATAGTCAGTGTTCACGGTCACATCTAAAGGTAATTTCCTCGTAACGAAGATATTTTTTTAAAAGCAAGTAAATTAAGGCATCGCATGAGAGTTGCCATGACTCTTGAGACCCACTCTAAACAACCTCACAGTAAAATCGTTCGTCAAGAATGATTCTACGATGCCCACATCTATCATCTATTTCACCTCTGGTTTGTATCAACTTTTACTAGCTTTTTAGCTGGAAAAGCCAGTAAAAATAAAACACGGTTTTTTAGCTTTTGAAGAGTTGAAAAGGCTCATCCAAGGCTATTTTTTAACTTCTATTGTGTATATATTAAAAAGAAAATTGCAAAACATAACAGCTAAAAGTCAATAACCAGCCTTTTCGAAAGTCTAAAAGCTCAAATTCAAACAAACAGACCCTCAGATGTTTCACTTATTCTGAGGGTACTTCCAGTGTCGGGCATAGTGCTATATAAACCACACAAGATCAACTATGTCGTCATTATGTTTTATTTTGCCTTTTTTACTTTCATGGTGTTGCATTGTAATCCCTTCCATGTTTAACATTTTCTAATAATTTATCGATGTGTGAAATCTTTACATGTAGGAATAAACTATCTTTTGAGTCTGAGAAGTACGTCTTCTATTGATCTATAGTCTAGATTGTTCATAACATTCTTTAATTGTTTAGTGTTTGGCAAGGGGATTTGTTATCGAAAATGTTATGAACAAAACCCAAAAGAAAATTGGTCAATTCCTCATTTTTTCAATTTTTCATAATTTAAATATAGGTAGACTACCAAATGCTCCCAGCAATTGATTTTGACTCAGTCTGGAAATGTACTCAGCGAGGGTCTGCATCCAAAATGTTTCTACGAGGATCTGGAATCTTGATGGATTTTTGTTTCCATACGGTCCACTAATTTTCCCTATTAGGACTTTTTTTAGAAGGGTACAAGTTAAGTGATGATTATAGATATTTTTAATGCCACTATCTGTCGAAGTGTTTTTCTGCGACACTTCCTCCGGTCTGCCTGAGCAACTCGCGGGGGTTCTTTTTTCGGTGGGGCTAGTGATTCTTCAGAGCCGTATGACACGTGACCCCTACGGAGCTCTTTCCGGAGGAGGGTGCGGCCCGGTGGCTTCGATCACGTGGCAGTGTTGGAGCCCTTCTTGACGGAAGACAGGTCTGGCACCACCAGCCACGTGGCGGTTCCTGAGCCACTCTCGGCCGGTCTTCAGGCTCAGGGCCCAAAGACACGCGGCGATCCCGGGTCTGCCCATCGGGACCAGGGCAGGTGGCTTGCGCTGGGGCCCGTCTAAGCCAGGAAGGCGAGCTCAGGTGTTTTCTATCCACTACGCGGGGGTACCCGGTTCTTAAGGTACCGACAGTGACCCCGGGCCCATCTCAGGGGAGGTATTGAGCCCGCAGGTGGGGCTATCTTTCCCGCGTAGTGGTTTTGGTCTTGCAATTTCTAGGAATCGAAGTGGTGGCGTGATTTTCGCGTAGTGGGCGAGCGGCCGTACCTAGGAGACGAAGAGGTTTTTCGTCCTCGGTGTAGTGGGCGCACTCAGTCCAAGCGGCAGCACTTCGACGTGTCCACTCTGACTTGACCAGTCACGGCGTGGCAGCCGAGGGGCTGCCTCAGGGTAATTACTGCGACCGCTCGTGAACCGTCGGGGTACCGCGCCGCTTCTCTTGGGAACCGCTAGACGTTCCTGAGTTCATAGTCGCCTGTCCCGCTGGTGCCTGACTGGTGGGCCCAGGCCCTACATGTCATTGGCGAGTGCTAGGGCGACGTGCTCGAGGGGTCGCCCCGGGTTATTCATTGCGGTAGCCGATGAGTCGGTCGCACCGCTCTCCTCGGGAACCGTCAGACATTCCTAAAGGGTTATCCTCCCGACCCCTAATGGCTGACGGGTGGACCTGAGTTCAGCCCATCGCTGGGGGGGGGGGGGAATAGCCCACGACGTGCAGCGGTGGTGACCCAATCACCACACCTGTTGCGCTGCCTGAGGCCGAGGACGGGTATAAAAGGAGGCCTTGCGGTGTGGGTCGACACCCTTCCTCACCATGTGGCCTTTGTCCTCCTCTTGCGAACTGGAATTCGCCGCTTCCAGATGCTCTCGCCCACCAGATACTCCCCCACTAGTAGTCGTCTTCGTCCACTTCTGCGAGATGTTCGTGTGTGCGCAACCTCCAGTGAGGGTCTCTGACGGATCCCTGATGGCGTGCCGACGGTAGGGGAGGCCGTCGGGAACAGGGTCTTCGACCCGCAGTGAGCACCAACACTAGTGTCGGGTGGAGCACGTCCTCCAGGCGCTCTGCCGTAGGAGGACTGCCTGCCGGTACTGGAGGAAAGCTAGGTCCAGGGTGACCAAGCCTTCCTCCTGGTACTGTGGTAGACAACAAAATCTGCCATAGATGGCGATTTTGCCCACCCGGTACTGGATGTTACTGTTGTCTTGGTCCAGCGTGCATCGCTGCCGCCCTTGGTCTAATAGCAGGTGACAGTCTCACTGTACAAAGATCAGCTCAGGGACAACCAAGCAGGCCACGGAGCAGAAGACTACTCGACTTGTAGCTGTTAGTTCCTTAGTTATCTTGTACCCCCTTTTGTATGTTAGACCCCTAATATCAATGAAAGTATTTCTGTTTCAAGTTTTTCATTGTCTTGACCCGTACTTTTTGTGTTGATGAATGAAAAAAATCCTCTTGCTGGACTCCCATCTGTTGGTCACTTGGGGCAGGGCCTAGTAGGCAACACCACTTTTTAGCTTCCGCGAGACCCCCTGGTCTCTGGTGCCGCAAGGACCGGAGGCTCTCCAAGTTGTCAAAATGGTCGAAGTTCCCTTGTTGCTCGTCGTAGATGCGTACCCACTTCCTCTTCTGCATGCTGTCGGGGTCCGGTCAACTTGCTTGGTTTGACCAGTTGGGATGGCCCTCTGGCAAACGAACGACTGTGCAAGGCATAAACTCTGGAGCCTTCGGGAGGCGTGAGCTTTGGGGGTCCAAAAGTGGCCCCTTGGGATAGTTGGGGTTCCGCTCCCACGGACCGGGGCCCTATGGCTTGCACAAGCACTGAAAGAAAAGGATAACCGTGTCGTGTAGTTGCATTTTCTCTGCTCGATAGCCCATTATGGCTCGTGGTCCTCTACTAAGGCTGCGGGACCTGGGCAATTCAGTGTAGTAGTGTTCAGGCCCTGGTTATCATCCTTCTCAGGGCGGTATGCCATCCGGACCCCCCATACTTCGGTGCAGCGCTGGGAGAGGCAGGATGCGCATGCTTTAAGGCGCAGGGCCAGTCAAGCAGGCTACACATCCTGGGCTTCCCGCTGGCTAGACACCCCAAAGAGGGGAAGCGTCCTTCTGGCACCGCTGGACCCAAGCAGAGGGAAAGAAAAGAAAAAGGAAAGTAGAATGAGAGATAAGAGAATGAAAGATAGAGTAAAGCGGGAGAGAAAGAATGTAGGAAGACAGAGCTAGCACGAAGAAAGGAAGCGTCCTTCTCACACCACCGGACCCAAGCAGGAAGATAACCAGAGGGTCCGGAGACAACACAAGTGCCTCAGGTATTTTTGCCTTGTAGCTTGGACAATATAACCTTGGCCAAGGGTGATACATAGAAAACTCAACTAAGTGCACGAGGTGGGATACACATAAATATACGCAAGCTTTGAAAAGGAAAGTTGTATGGTAAGGGAGCGCAAAGGTCCAGAACGACTTAGCTGACGTGGCAGCACTTTGCCAATGTCCCAAGCTTGTTGTTGTGGGCCCTTAGCGGCGTAAGGACTCAAGGCGGTGTGGCTACCATTCTTCCTGGACCCCTGGTAACGCAAAGAGCTGAGGGGAGGTCTTCAGCTTGTCGTAGCCGGCGCTCTGAGTCTTCTGCTCGTTGCTGGAGTGGTCTGATGCCCTGCCCGCATAGTTTACCGTGATGGCCCACTGGTAGGTGTGGCCACTTAGTGGGGGGCGCACCTACCAAGTAGACGGGATGATGTAGGGTGTTAACATCGGGCCTCCCGGAGAGTCCGGGACACTACAAACCTATTGAGACGGTCCGGGCTTGGGCGATGTGGTCGTCCAGGATGCGGTTGAGACCTTGCTTAGGGGCATGAGCCACCTGGTTCCCCGGCACTGAGTCGTAGCGCCGGAATGCCCAAACATCATGCCTTGAATGGTCACGAGGGCAGGATCATTTGCAGCATCCGTGCCGGTGTGTGGATCTGCGTGGCATGGAACTGAAACGCCTTGCATCTCTTGACCAGCTCGACGGCGTCCACGAGGGCTATCGACCAGTAGAAGCCATACCAAAAAGCTTTACCGGCCAGCGTGCAGAACGAAGCGTGATTGCCACACTCGCCCTCATGGATCTCTACAAATAGCTCGCATCCTTCCTCTTGGGTTATGCACCGCAATAGATCACTGTCAGTGCCACACCGGTAGGAATCTCCGTCTACCAGTGTGTATCTTTTAGCCATACGAGCGATCGATTCAGCGGTTACACGTTCATCGGGAAGGATATTGTCCTCCAAGTAGGTTCGGACCTCCGTGATCCATGCATAAGGACCTACTTGAGCTTCTGGATCTTGGGCGCCGGGTTGCACGTAGTCCCTGGTGACGCATACGATCCTTGGTGAGCGCCATGGTTCCAGGACCGCCGGGACTGCTAGCTTCGAGGTGCTGGGCTCGCCCCTTCGCCTGGTTTGGCAGGCCAGGCTGTATGATGCAGTGGCTTCCTTTCAAAGGTGCCTTTGGGGACTGGAGTCCATGCAGAGGCTTTTATTGAAAGGTTGTCTTCCACCGCGTTGTTGGCACGAGGGATATGGCGCTACTCCAAAAGCATGAAATCGCTTCACCTCTTGCACACGGATAAGGTAGGCAACTAGCTGTGGGTCAATGTAGGAATACTCACGCTCGCCTTGTTTGATGGCCAGTTGAGAGTCTCCTTTTAACTAGCATCTACCATGTTCCTAGAGGAAGGGCAATACTCAAGCCAAATATGAGGGCTTCGTACTTTGCCATGCTATTAGTAGCTTTGAAGTCAAGATGCACCATGTACTTGAACTGCTCTCCTGACTACGAGATGAGCAGGACCCCCGCTTTGGCACCTCTCTTGCGCGAGGGCCGTCACAGTAGAGCGTCTAGTGGGGTTCGGTGAAAAATGGGGCTTTGGCTCCGGGCCACCGTCGTCTTGACCCCCTGGGTGGTATGGATACGAGATCCATTCTGCCACAAATGTGTAGGACTAGTGTGCAGGATGGGCTCTGGACATGCCATTAATAGTCGCTATGCATGAGCCAACATAAACTGTAATGGAGTGCACAGGACAGAATACATTTTTTCTTATTTCTGGCTTCCTTCGAGCAACAGGAGACAACAGGCCGTGTAAGAAGGCAACGATTCGCTCTGGGTACCGAGAGTGACTGGACACTTCCGGGACTTTAGCTGTTCTAAGCTTTGTTCCTAGTCTCTACGTTACCCTTACAAGAAAGAGAAAAAAACATCCTACCACTACCTTAGGGGTAGAACTTACAGAGGTGTCCTATGACCTATGGTCCAGGATGAGGTATCCATCCTCTGCAGCAAGGTGGACACACCTGTATCAGCATGTTTGTACTGGTCGGGGTGAACCGTCTTTGCTAGGGGGAAGGCTTGTCACCCCTCCTCGAGAAAGGGTTGGTTGAGGCACCAGGTAGCCCTCCCTTGAGCTGCCTACTCTTCGTCGTGTGTTTGGGCATCGGATGAGCGTTGGTCGCACGATAACGTGGGGAACGCCCGGTCAGGCGTGGAGCGTCTTGCGCCGCTCACTGTGGTCGGACTCGGAGCTCTCGTCTTGGTCATAGATGACCTTCAACGCCCGCTTGGCGTCTTGGAACTCCATCTCCTGGTCTGTGCTGACCTCTGGGTCAGCCTTTTGCTTGCCCTCCCGCTGGCGGGTGGGTACACCATCCTGGCGCTGCTGTCGGAGCTCACGGAAGCGCTCCGCTAGCCTATGGATTTCTCGGCACTCGTTGGCCCTATGTCGGTTGGTGACGTGGACCGGGCACCTTTGGTCGCCGTCGTCGCTGCCGAACGACTGTCGTGGACGCCTATCGGCGCGTGGCCCCCGGCCCCTTGTGGCCGCTACTGCTGTTGCAGTGTGGCCTTCGGCCAGTGGCTTGTCCTTGCCTCCAGCCTTCTTCTTCCTGCCACCAGGGCCCTCCCCGGCGGTCTCTCCCCTTTTGCTGGGCGGTGCATGCCAGTTACGGCCTCCGCGGCCATGGCACACTTGTCCGCCAAGCTGAAGAGCTCAAAGACGTCCTGCACGTCGTGCGTGGCCAACTTCTCAAGCATCTTCTTAGACTCCCTGTCGAAAGGCGAGGACAACAGAGGCATTAGAGATGCGAGGGATGGTGTTCCTAATTTGGGAGAAAAGCTGGACGAAGGAGCGCAGCGACTCTCCTGGTTGCTGTTGCAGGGTGTGGAGGTCGGCCTCCGAGCCCTGTCGGATGTAGGAACTTTTGAAGTTGGCCGTAAACTGACGGCACAACTCTTCCCAGGAGGTTACAGACTCCTGGGGCAAGTTCATGAGCCATGACCGGGCTGACCTCGTTAAGGCCACGGGGAAGTAGTTGGCCATGATGGCCTCATCCCCTCCTGTAGCTCGGATGACGGTGGAGTAGATTTGCAAGAACTCGACGGGGTTGACAGTCCCGTCGAACTTCTCCGACAAGTGCGGTCGGAACTTGCGCGACCACACAGCCATACAAAGGTGTGGGGCCAGAGCCATGCAGCCTCCCAATGAGCCTGAGGAGACGGGGTTCTGACCCGCGTAGATGGGGCGCATGGTACCCGGGGTACCATACCCCCCCCCCCCCCAAGGCTATGACGCCACTCGCGCCATCGCTCGATGGTGACGCAACCATCTTCCTTCTGATGATGGCGGCGGTCCAGCTCGCCCCTGAAATCTGTGGTGGAGAGCCTGTACGTCGCCGTCGAGCGCGTGGTCGTCGTTCTGTAATCCCTTTTTAGGTTACGGGGCGGTAGCTGCCCCGTCCCTGACCGCCGTCTCCGGTGACACGACGAGTTGAGCGTGGCGACCACCAGGTGGTCAACGTCGTTGTGCCATTGTTCAGCAGTGGACGAGGAAGCTCCTACACTCGGGGGTTGTGCAGGAGCGCGCGGGCTGCCAACAACGCGCTCTCTGGATTGGCTTCAGTCGGCGCTTGCGACGATGTCGCCGTCGCCGCCGAAGGCTGCCAGGAGGCAACGGGCACCGTCGCCGTAGGGACTGGTGCCGGTGCAGGCGGTCCCGCTCTGGGACTAGAGGACGCTTCCTGCTCACTCTACCGCTGGCGGCGCGAGGGGCGGGAAGAACCCCCGAAAGACTGGATGTTCACCATTGTGGGCTTCATGAACGGATTCAAGAACCAAAAGCCCCCTACTTGGCGCGCCAAATGTCGAAGTGTTTTCCTGCGATACTTCCCTGTTGTCTACCTGAGCAGCCCGCAAAGGTTCTTTTTTTGGTGGGGCTAGTTATTCTCCAAGGTCGGAACACAATGGCGAGAGGAAAGCAGTGTTTAAAAAAGCGGTAGAAAAAAGCGAGCGGAGGAGCTCCGCCTAGCGCCTAGGCTGCTTAGGCGGCGCCTAGGCGTTTCGCAAAAAGCGGAGTTAAATCCATATGGTATATTATATATATGTATATTTTTAAATTTTTAAAAATATTCAATCAATCAATAAAATAAGATGAGATAGAGTGTGACACTATCTTGTGTAGGCAGTGAGACACTAAGATAGGGCACTACCACCTTGCTAACAGCAACCGCCACCAATAGGGATAAAAAAAGAATTAGAGTTAGTTCTTCTTTATATATGGACACATAAAGCGGTGGAAAGCGGAAATAAGCGGAAGAAAGCAGAAAAAAGCGGTCCGACCGCTTAATGCCGCCGCATAGGGAAAAGCGAAGCGGTCCGGTGCCGCTCAGCGCCTAGGCGGCGCTTAAGCGGCCTAGGCGACCGCTTTTTTAAACAGGGGAGGAAAGACACGAGGATTTACGTGGTTCGGGCCGTCGGAGTGTAATACCCTACGTCCATGGGTGTGTTTGCTATATTGTTCGCGCATATAAGTGAGTGAGTTGGCTGGGTCGCGAACCCCTTGCGCGGAGGCTGCCCCGGTCCTTTTATAGTCCAAGGCCGGGACAGTTACATGGTGGCCCTGGGCCCGACAGGTGGCCTCGCGACTATCTGTATCCTATACATAAGCTATAGCCATCTACAACTATATGTTTTGTCACTGTCGGTGGAGTTATGGCATGCCATCTGTCACGCTGGACGCCTCTGTGTCGGCGACCGGTGATGATGAAGTCCTCGTCTTGTCGTCGTGTCTCCTCGCTCTGCTAGGCGGCTCTGTACCGTTGGGCGGCACTGTTGCGCCATCACGCCTCGCCGCCCTGCCTTTCGCCGTAATGATGCACAGACGGGGAACGGAGGCGTCCGCCATGTGCCATGCTTCTAGGGAAGGCGCGAGCCTGGAATGCTCGACCTGACAGCGTACCTTTCTCTTTACTACTTGGCCATCTACCCGTTGCTCGTTGGAGTGACCCCCGGGCGGCTGGCCCCTAGGACACGCGTCCGTGCTGGAGCTGTCTTGCGGAGTATCGGGTGGTCCGGAGTTGTTGGGCACGTGGCATCTCCGGAGCCCTTCTGTACTGGAGGTCGGGTTCGGGCCGCAAGTCACGTGGCACATCCGGGGCCTTCCTCGGATGGAGGGTATTCTAGGAGCTGCCGCCCACATGGCCGCACCGGAGCCCTCCCATGCTGTAGGTTGGACCTAGAGCCACATGACACGTGGCCCCTCCGGAGCTCTTTCTGGCGGAGGGTGCGGCCCGATGGCTCCGAGCACGTGGCAGCGCCGGAGCCCTTCTTGACGGAAGACGGGGTCGGGCACCACCAGCCACGTGGCGGTTCCTGAGCCACTCTCGACCGGTCTTTAGGCTTAGGGCCCGAAGACACGCGGCGATCCCGGGTCTGCCTATCGAGCCCAGGGCACGTGGCTTACGCTGGGGCCCGTTTAAGCCGGGAAGGCGGGGCCATGTGCTTTCTATCCACTACGCGGGGTACCCGGTTCGCAGGGTACCGACACCATGTATACGAATTTCTCTGTTGGGTAATTTCATTTCACCAATTTTATGCACATTATTATTATCTTGGTGTATGAGAACTTACGATAGATGTGATGAGGCCTCAAATAACACTAATGTGTATAATAAGGCTGGAGCTGAGAAAATTATCTTACCATTTTCCAACATATAATTGCAACCTCATATCTCACCCTCTTCACGACCAATAGAAAAAGGACTTACTAATACATAAGTTTTATTTGTTCATTTGAAAGCATTCTCAAGTCCCTAGTTAACAAATTGTCAAGTAAATGCACATGGAGGGATGAAAGATGTAACTGTCCGTAATACCATTATCTATTTCATGTGCATAGGCATATGTTGATGTAGTTAAGTGTACATGCATTTTAGTTTATTAGATGTTGGAGCCCATTGCTTCTATGTAGTATTTATTGTTGTTTCTCTTAAGTCTAAACTATGTATTTGTTGTTGACCTTTTAGCTCTTGTTAATTTTTAGCTAATCGATACAGCAAAAACTAGGAATTGATGATTTTATCAGCGTTATCGTTCATACAAGAAGCCATCAAGCTTCTTGCACGCTTTAGGGTTTTAGGAATGCGCTACCTCTTTTTCATTTTGATGTTGTTAGGATAGAAAAAAACTAATTCAAATATGTACTAGCTTTTTATCCTAACAGCAACAAGTAAAAAATAAACGAAATATATGCTCATTCTATTATGAAAGAATTAATATCATCAGAATAGAAGTCTAATTTAAATTAAAAATAGAGACTATTAAAAACTTCCATTTCTTCAAATTTAGAAACAAGAAGTAGCTAAGTTTTCTGCTAATATAAGTAAAAACACATATGTGCCATTTATATTCTGCAAATATACATATTTTATGATTATCTGGATGTGAAAATTAAGCTCAAACCTGATACAACAGGACATGGATGGACATATTGCCATTGCAAAAGTTACCAAAGCTTCCTAGAGCCTATAGATCTGCATAGGGGTGGATGTTCGGTTAATTCGGTTTGGTTATTTCAGTTAAGAAAAATTAATAACCATATGTAATAAAATAGTTATAACCATATAATTTGGTTGCGGTTAATTCAGTTAAGTCTCGTCGTTGATCACATATTAGTGTACAATATAATTTATTAAGAAAAAATGATAAAAACACACAAAAATAGAAATAAACATACAAAGATGATATGCATAGGAAGGCGGTAGGTGAAAATTACCAAGATTGGGTTGAGATACGAGAAAATTTTTATAAGGATGAAGATTAGTACTATTGGGTTCTGTTTTTATGGGTTATGTGGTAGTGTTGGTTAAATTTTGATTAATTCAGTTAATATAATATGAAAACTGAATAGAATTTAGTTAATTGTAACATATAAAAATAAAAACTGAATTTAACAAAAATCTTAATTAATCACATATTTGATGAGGTTTTGCGGTTTATAGTTAACGGCGCCCAAACAAACCTCAAATCTAAAACCCAGAACTCACGTGGATGAACGATCCTACCCTCGAGACATCGGCCGACCACCCACAGCTACCGTTTTCCCCTGCCCATCTCGCCCGCCGTCCTCCAACTCCAACTCCTCCCTCTCGATCTCGACCCACCTCGTCTCCGCACATCTCCCGGGGCTCCACCAAGGTGAGCTTCTCTATCCCCATCCTGAACCCTAATCCCTTCCTTTCTTCCGGATCCGCGGCGCTCTGCGCCGCGCGACTAGATCTGATTCCTTTTGATTTGACCCTGCTTCCTTCGTGCATCTATGTGTTGGGGCCCGTCGGGTTTAGGATCGGCGGCGATGGCGGTGAGGCTGGCGCAGCTGCGCGTAAAGGCGGCTCGGGCGGCTGAATTCGCAGCGAAGCACCGGGAGGCCTACTACAAGGAGACCATGGAGAAGAACAAGCAGTACGTCGTGCAACCCCCCACTGTCGAGAAGTCCAGGAGCTCTCCAAGCAGATCTTCTACACCCGCCTCTCCAGGTGAATACGCCTTCTTGTTCTGTCTCGTTCCGATCGGGCCAGCCGGATGCTGTTGCGTGCAGTGTCCCGCGATCTGTTCGTGCGCATGGTAAGTTAGTAACTGGATTTGTTTAGGCCAATTGTTCTGGTAGGTTTAATGCGACATTAATAAGGTTTCTCATGTATAATCAGGTACATTTCCATCGATTTTGTTGAATCTGAACCTACTAAAAATATGAACTGCTTATGCTTGCATTGGGTGTGTCCCAGCTGACTGTCGGATTCTGTGAGCGGACTTGGTATGCTGCCAGTATAATGTGGTTATCTTTGGTGCTGTAGCGAAGCTTTTATAGGTAGCATGGCATATTTATGTGTTTCACTTTTGATGGCCAGTGCTTGCATTTCAGACTTGCAATTGTTGGCTTCCTGGCTAGGGTAGCATCATTATTTGCTGCCTTGCTGGTTTTGTTAATGACTTTACGCTTAATGCAAATTCATTAACAGTAATAACAACAACAAAGCCTTTGTCTCAAGCACTTTGAGGTAGGCTAGATATGAAACTGGGTTTCATGTCCATATGAAATGGCTGGTTTTAATGCAAATTCATCATGCTACTTTTAAGTTTTAACATATGAGCAATTTGATACAGGCCTTATGTAATATCTGTGTCATGTCTGTACAACAACAACAACAACAACAATAAAGTCTTTGTCCCAAGCACGTTGTGGTAGGCTAGACATGAAACTTGACATTTTTTATTTTTAAATGAAGTAAAAGAAAGGAAGAGATATAAGAGTAACAAAAAGAAACTAAGATTTTGGCACATGAATTGCTACTTTCTATGCAGTCCTATCATGTGCTAAGTCTCTAGATACATTCCAATATCTTAAGTTTCGTTTTACCGCCTCCTCCCAAGCCAACCTTGGTTGTCCTCTACCCCTCCTAATATTTTCCCTACCTCTTAAATCTCACTGTTAAGCGGTGCTTCTGGAGGTCTCCGTTGGATATGTCCAAACCACCTTAGTCGATCTTGGACTAATTTCTCTTCAATCGGTGCCACCCCTACCCTATCACGAATCGTCTCGTTCCTAATTCGGTCTCTTATTGTGTGCTCAAACATCCACCGTAGCATCTCTGCGACACTCATTTGTTGGACATGTTGCCATTTAGTTGGTCAACATTCTGCCCCATTCTGATCACCATCCTATAGAACTTCCCTTTTAGCTTTTATAGGACCTTCCTATCACATAGGATTCCAGAGGTTTGTCGCCATTTCATCCACCCTACCTTGATCCTGTGGCAAACATTCTCGTCAATATCACTACTGCCTTGTAACATTGATCCTAAGTATTGAAAAGAGTCCATCGTAGGTATGTCCTTGTAGAGTAACATTTTCCTCTTCACAACCAACACCACTAAAGTCACACCTCATATACTCATCTTGATTCTACTAATTTTAAACCCCTTGGACTCTAAGGTTTGTCTCCATAACTCTAATTTCTTATAAACGCCATCCCTAGTTTCATCTACCAGCACTACATCATTAGCAAAGAGCATGCACCAAGCGATATCCCCTTATATCCTTCGACACCTCATCTATCACTAAGGAAAAGATGTATGAGTTCAAAGTTGATCCTTGATGTAGTCTTATCGTGTTAGGAAATGTATCGGTCTCACTATCACTTACGCGCACACTTGTCACAACATTATTGTACATATCCTTGATAAGGGTAATGTATTTTGTTGACACTTTATGTTTCTCTAGCGCCCACCACATGACCAGTCTTGCTATCTTGTCATACGCCTTCTCCAAGTCAAGGAAAACCATATGTAGGCCCTTCTTCTGCTTCCTATATCTCTCCATAAACTGTCAAGCAAGAAAATCGCCTCTATAGTAGACCTCCCAGACATAATAAAACTAAACTGTTTTTAGTGACGTTGATCACTCTCCTCAAGCGGTTTCAATCACTCTCTCCCAAAGCTTTTTTTTCTTTCTAAAAACGGGTGGTTCACCCAAGCTCACGCCAGGACTCGAACCCAGGACGCGAGCGCAATCAGGGCGATCTTGACCACTGGTAAATGGTGCAGCACCCGGGATTGAACCCGGGCGAGCACTCTATGGCCTTAACCATCCAGCCGTGGGTGCTTTTGCTGTGTTGTAGCTTATATACATCATACTGTACATTTTGTGCAATGTGGTGTACATCAAAATGGTACTTGCCTGTGATACTGACAAGTCTGATCTTGTGGATTATGTGCAATTTTGAAGTTTTGCTGGAGTCTAGCAAAAGAAACTTATGCAGCAATGACTTACATGTTGGTATACCGCATAGCCATGTTTCAACCATGTGCTTGATGTTATTTTTCTGCATTTTGTCTCAACCCATTTTGCATGGAGACATGAATGGTTGTCAGGTGAAACCATGAAAGTTTGACCATTTATTGTCCTGGTTTAGAGTTGCTTGTGATGTTGATGTTTCATGACACAATATGGGATAAGTCGAGCGCGACCTTTGCACCATGGCACACAGATATGCATGTGAAAATATTTTCTATTCTACTTTATCTAAAAAATTGTAGTAAAGACAAATCATAGACTTGGTTGTTTACCAGAAATGTTATAGCACTAATGTGAGTGTGGACTACGATTGACAGAGGAAAAGCCTGTGTACTCGTTTATTTCTGGTCTGTTGAAGCATATTTTTTTGGTGTTACTGTTACTGTTGACACAAGCTCTTTGAGCCAAGAGTTTAAATTTGGATGTATATGTATGCTGTATGCAGCATTATCTGTATCATGATTATGCTTGTGTGTTTACTTCCAAATATCTAGCAAATGTTGCAATTCCGGTTGTCTGTAAACCGAAGAACTGCTCCTGTTCCTAGCGCTGGTGAAGAACAGCAGCTGCTGGAGGCTTCACCTGGATGCTGGAGCCTTCCTTTGATCTCACGGGAACAGAACAGGAGATAGCAGATGTGTTCTGCTATTTGGTGATGCGTACAGGAAAGTAAGAAGGTTTGACCTGAGGACACAATAGCAGATGCAATCTGCTATGGCTGGCGTACACAGAAGGGAAAAACTGCTGCTACGTGGAAGCAAGAGAGGAAAAACCCTGGGAGCAGAGAAAAACTAGAGGATGATTAATTCTGGGAGATGTTTATTCCTTGAGAATACCCGACTATTTTATAGCCTTTTACAGATATACTTCTAACAGATTTAAAACTAGAGGTAGAATCAAATCTTATCTCAAACAAACTCTATCTAAACTGGTTCTGATCTTTATCCTGTGCGCCCCCTCCTGGGTGAGCTGGGCCTAGGCGAGCTGGGCTTAGGCCAGGGCTGTTGGGCCGGGCCTAGGCCCAGCAGAGGAAGGATCAATCTACATTCTCCTCCTGATCCTGACGCTTGTGCACGTCTAGGATCCCGATCCTTCTTCTCATCTCCACAAACTTGGTCAAGATGTTCGCCATTTGGTCTTGGTTGGAGATCCGCTCAAGCACAATAGTACCGCTGTCCACACACTCCCGTATGTAGTGGTACTTGACATCGATGTGCTTGCTTCTGTCATGGTGTACCGGATTCTTGCTCAAGTCTATAGCTGACTTGTTATGAACCCGCAACACCGGCACCTTCGATTTTTCAGCTAAGTCCTCCATCAGCCGTGCCATCCATACACCCTGACATTGCCCCTTGAGTTGCTGCGATATATTCTGCTTCACATGAGGACAAGGCCACCACCTTCTGCTTGCAGGACTGCCATGAAACGGTGCTGTTTCCAAGGCAAAACAACACCCCGCTTGTGCTCTTGCGGTCCTCCACATCTCCCGCATAGTCACTATCCGAGTACCCAATAAGCTCCATGTCTCGTCCTCTTGCATAGAAGACTCCATAGTTGATTGTACCCGCTATGTAGCGTATAAATTTATAATGCGTTTGACTGCAGCAAAGTGCTCCTACTTGGGCTCCTCCAGAAACCGACTCACGTACCCGACCAAGTAGGTGAGATCGGGACGTGTGTTCACCAAGTATCGCAACCCTCCAACCAAGCTCCTATAATCCGTTGCATGCACCAACGAGCTATCACTTGTCTTGTAAAACTTTAGGCCTTGCTCCATGGGGAATGCACAGGGGTTGCATCCCTCCAGGTCAGCTTTAGAGACAAGTTTGTTGGTGTAGACCGCCCGCCCGACGCTTATCTCTGCATCAGCTTGCCGCACCTCCAGGCCAAGATAATATGATAAAAGACCCAAGTCACTCATCTTGAACCTCTTCATCATCTCCCCCTTGAACTTCTTGAGGTCTCCTCCTCCTGTAATCACAAGATCGTCGACGTACACGCCGATCGTCGACCCAAGATAATATGATAAAAGACCCAAGTCGCTCATCTTGAACCTCTTCATCATCTCCCCCTTGAACTTCTTGAGGTCTCCTCCTCCTGTAATCACAAGATCGTCGACGTACACGCCGATGATGAGCTTCTCATCTTCAGCTCCACAGAAATAGATCTCGTGCTGGCTCGTACTCTTCTGGAAACCAAACGATAGCAAGCTATCGTTGATCTTGGCATTCCAGGCCCTCGGTGCCTGAAGAAGTCCATATAAAGCCTTCTTGAGCCGATATACCTTGTGTTCGGCTCCGTCAATGATGAAGCCAACAGGCTGGGAGACGTACACCTCCTCCATCAAGTCGCCGTTCAGGAAGGCGCTCTTGACGTCCATGTGGTGTACCTCCCACCCCTTGTGCACAGCAACTGCAAGGAGCAAGCGAACAGATTCGAGATGAACTACAGGAGCAAATACCTCGTGAAAATCTATTCCTTGTCGCTGGACATAGCCTTTAGCTACCAACCGAGCCTTGTGCTTCACCACATCCCCATGCTCGTCCCTCTTCACCTTGAACACCCATTTGAGGCCAATGGGCTTGTGTCCTGCAGGAAGATCAACAAGTTGTGAAGTCTTGTTTTCTTCTATGGACTCCATCTCCTCGAGCATGGCCCGTCTCCAACACGGGTGTTCCTCGACATCGGCGAAGGACGTGAGCTCCTCCGCGGTGGTGAATATGAGCTCCCCCTCCTCCAAGCTTGGTGGGCGCTCAGCCCGACCAGGAGGGGTGAGGGTTCCAAGCACGTTGCGCATCGTGCGGAACCGTAGTTCCGCGCTGTCGTCGTAGTAGGCGTCGATGACGTTGCTGTCGGGGTCCGACAACGGTGTGGCAAAGCAGATGGGCCATGGAGGATTCCGGGGCGTGACGAAGGTGCTGGAATCTTCAAGTCCGAAACCTCCCGTAGCTGCTGACCCCCGTGCAGGATTATCCCAACCCTGATCTGCACTGGACAGTCCCTGCAGGAGCCTTTGGGGCGACACCTTGGGTGCTGGACCCCCTCCATCAGGTATGGAGGCTGGCGCAGGAACTCCTAGGGTCTGGACCGACTCTTCTGTTCCCCTCCTGGGCACTGCAGGGGTGCTGTTCGGCCCCTCCGGACCCTGCAGCACCTCTCCGGGTGCTGGAACAGCAGGTCCAGCATGCTGGACATAAGGAGTCGACATGGAAGCCGGTGTAGTCCTCTTCTCCTGCTCCTTCTCACCAGTCCCACTTGGCCACCTCGTCGAATATCACGTCACGTAATATGTGTCTGCGCCCATCAGCCGAATTATACATCCGATAGCCCTTCGTCCCTGCAGCATAGCCAAGAAAAATCATCGGAGTACTCCGGTCTTCCAACTTTTTCAGGTTGGGGCGTGTGTTCTTGACATGCCCCACGCACCCAAAAGTTCGGAAGTAGTTGATGGCTGGTCGCTCTCCATGCCAAGCTTCATATGACATCTTCCCGTCGAGGGCACGGGTGGGGGATCGATTTAAGATGTAGACAGCCGTGATGACTGCCCTCGCCAAAAAAAAATCCCGGGCATACCCTTTGCCTTCAACATACTCCTCACCATGCCGACCACCGCCTGGTTGCGCCGCTCCACAACCCCGTTTTGCTGCGGCGTATACGGGGCTGTGAGCTGACGTTATACTCCATGCTGAGTAGTACTCGCCGAACTCCTGTGAGGTGAACTCCCCTCCGTGATCCGTCGCCTGGAATTGTTGAATTAAGTCGGGCGCCTGGTCCTTGGTTGCTAGAAGAAAGAGCCACATATAGTGGCTCATGTCATCCACTAGCAACAAGAACATCTTCTTGCCGCCTGGAGTCGTCGGCGTAATAGGCCCACAAATGTCGCCGTGGACGAGGTCGAGCGCGCCCTCCGCGCTCCGCCGAGCTTGCTTAGGGAAGCTGGAGCGCCTCTGCTTCCCGACCAAGCAAGTTTCGCACAATTTATCGACGCGATCAATTTGCGGAAGCCCGATCACTATCTCCTCTCGTGCTAACTTTCGAAGCGCCTGGAAGCCGACGTGTCCATATCGTTCGTGCCAACGCCACGCAACATCATCACGCCTCGGAGTTAGGCAAACCGGACGTGTGATGTTGAGCATGATGGAGTACAGCTTGCTGTCGTCGCGCTGAACTCGTGTGAGGAGACGTTGTTGTTATTTCCTGTTAGACTATCGTGTATTTAGGGGCACTTTAGTCCTTATGGGTGAGGCTTCTTGCCCCTCATGTAATGTACCCTATATGTACCCTTTGTGAGGTTAATGGAGAGATAACTTTTCCTTCTAATTTGGTATCAGAGCACTTTTTTTCTGAGCTTCTCTCTCCCGGTCTCCTCTCCCGACCTCTCTCCTCGACCTCGCTCCCGGACCACCGCGCGCCCGCGACCGCCTCCTCGTCGTCGCACCGCCGCCACCACAGCATCGTGCGCGCAGGCTCCCCTGCCGCGGTCTGCGCTCTGCTCTCGACCCACCGCGCGCCCGCGACCGCCTCCTCGTCGCGCGCCGCCGCCGCATCGCCAGGCCACCGCGCCACCTCCTCGTCGGGCGCCGCGGCTCCTCGTCTTCCGCGCCGCGATCTCCTCCCACGCGCCGCCGCAGCAGCCGACGCTCTCCCCGGCCGCCGTGGCGTCGGCCGCCACCTTGCTGCTCGTCCACCGCCAACGCGGTCTGCGGGCGCCGCAGCTCCACCTGGCCGCCTCCTCGCTGGCTCCGATCCGGCCGCGCGCCTCTCCTCTCTATTCATGGAACCGCCGCCGTCGGGATCATGTGCGCCGCTACCGCCAGTGCAGCGGCGCCCCTGCGTACCGCTATCGGGCTGCGCGCCACCGCCACCGTCCGTCTGGGCCGCGTGGTCTGCGACGCCACCGTCGTGTGGTGTCTAGATTCGGCCGCCGCGGGGCGCCGCCTCCATCACGTTGCCACCGGCCACCTGGTCCGCCCCGTCGCCGTCCGCTAGGGCCGCACCGCTGTCGGACACGTGGGCTAGGCCGCCACCCTCGGCCGCCGCCGCTGTGCCATCCTCGGCCACAGCCGCCGCGCCGCCTCAGCTGCCGCCGCCTCGCCCCTGTGGCCGGCGCCGTCGGCCGCCGCGAGCTCGACCGCGCCACCCTGGGCCGCCGCGGCCTCGCCTCCTGACGTGCGATCGCCGTTTCCTGTTCAAACCCGATCATCGCCACAGGGTACTCGGCCGCCATCAGCTGGTGTACTTGGATCGACTGTTGCCTACTCTGTTGGCACGACCGTCGAGGGTCCGAGCATGTTGTCTTCCTTCCCGGCGCCGCCACCGCCGGGGCAATGTTGCGACCCGTTCTACACCGTCAATCTACCTGCTGGGTGTCACGCTGTCTAGTCCTGACTAGGTGGTGGACTCCGGTGCCTCGTACCACACCACCCCTGACGTTGGTATCCTCTCTTTTACCCGCCCTTCCCGTCCCTCTGATCCTTCATCTATCGTTGTTGGGAATGGGTCGGCTCTTCCAGTCACCTCAGTAGGTGACTCGGGTTCGCCGGATTCGTTTCAGCTACGTGATGTTCTTGTTGCTCCTGACATCATTCAACACCTTTTTTCCGTTCGTCGTTTTACTACTGACAACCATGTTTCCATTGAGTTCGATCCTTATGGTTTAACTGTGAAGGATCTTATTACTCGACGCATTCTCTTTCGCTGTGAGAGTACGGGTCCCCTGTACACGATGCGTCTTCCTGCTTCCGCTCCGCCTCTTGCCCTGACTACGACAGCCTCTTCGACCATTTGGCATCGTCGGCTTGGCCACCCCGGTGTTGATGCTATGTCGAAGTTGTCTGGTAGTTCAGTGGTTTCATGCACTCGGGGTACTCATGAGTCTTTTTGCCATGCTTGTCAGTTGGGTCGCCATGTTCGACTTCCTTTTCCGCATTCTGTCACTCGTGTCGAGCGCATCTTTGATTTGATTCACTATGATCTTTGGACTTCACCTGTTCTTAGTATTTCTGGATATAAGTATTACTTGGTGGTCGTTGATGATTTTCGCACTATTTGTGGACTTTTCCCTTGCGACAGAAGTCTGATACGTTCGACACTCTTTCTCACTTCTTCGCTTGGGTGTCCACCCAGTTTGGGCGCACGATCCGTGCGGTCCAGTGCAATAACGGGCGCGAGTTTGACAACTCTGCGTTTCGTGACTTTCCGCTTTCTCACGGTGTTCAGTTGCGCATGTCTTGCCCATACACTTCCCCCCAGAACTGCAAGGCTGAGCGCATGATTCGGACCACCAACGATGTCATACGCTCCCTGATGTTTCACGCTTCTACCCCTTCTCGCTACTGGGCGGAGGCGCATCACACCGCCACCTACCTCATTAATCGCCTTCCTACTAAGGCGATCAGTGCTTCCACCCCTCACTTCGCTTTGTTAGGCACTCCTCCTCTCTACGACCACCTTCGAGTCTTCGGGTGCGCTTGCTACCCTTACCTCTCTGCCACGACTCCCCATAAGCTTGCGCCTCACTCGACTCGGTGTGTTTTCCTTGGGTACTACCCTGACCATAAGGGGTACCGATGCCTTAACCCTACCACCCGTCGTATTTTGATTTCCCGACACGTTGTCTTCGACGAGTCTTCCTTTCCCTTTTTCACCCCGTCTTCTGACTCCGTCGCTGAGTTGGATTCCCTCTTCTCTACTGACCCCGAGGCCGCTCCTGTACAACGACCTTGCCTTTTACCTCTTGCAGGTTACCCACTCGCTGCGCCACGCGCAGCTTCGGTGTCTTCCATGCCACCTGTTATTCCTTACGTGGCACCGACGTCCCTGACGCCACCTGCTGCGCCACACGCGGCCCCGGTGTCCCTGACACCACTTGCGGCACCATGCGCGGCACCGACATCCCTGACGCCGCCAGCTGCACCACGCGCGGCCCCAGTGTCCCCGGCGTCGCCTGCTGCACCACGCAAAGCCCCGACGTTCCCGACGATGCCTGCTGCGCCGAGCATGGTTCATGCGTCCCTACCGACGCCTGCTGCGCCGAGCGCGGCCTCGGCGTCCTCGACGTCGACTACTGCACCACGCGCGGCTCCTGTGGCGCGGTACACCGACCTCGCTCTTGTCTATCAGCGACGAGCGCGGGTTGGTGCTCCAGCCACTTCCCGCCCCGAGCCTCCGGTGTACCACCCTCCACTGCTCCATCGGGACTCCTATCATGTTCACTCGATGGTGACCCGACGGGCCGCTGGGGTTCTCCGACCGGTGGAGCGTTTCTCCGGGGTCGTCCTCTCGTCGTCGACCCACCTACCGTCTGCCTCGTCACCCACCTCGCCTATCCCCTCTTCTGTCCGTAGCGCCCTCGCTGATCCTCACTGGCGTCAGGCTATGGAAGAAGAGTATGCGACCCTACTTGCCAACCAGACTTGGGACCTTGTTCCTCGTCCTGGTCGTCGCAATGTTGTCACGGGCAAATGGGTGTTCATGCATAAGAAGAGGGCGGACAGGTATCTGGAGAGGTACCAGTTACGGTGGGTTCTTCGAGGTTTCACACAGCGCCTCGGCGTCGACTACGACGAGACCTTCAACCCGATGGTGAAGCCGGCGATGGTTCGCACCGTTATGTCGCTGGCTCTGTCACGTTCTTGGCCTGTCCACCAGCTGGACGTCAAGAACGCCTTCCTCCACGGGACGCTGACGGAGATGGTGTACTGCAGTCAATCAACAGGGTTCGTTGATTCAGCCCGTCCAGACATGGTCTGCCGGCTGAACAAGTCCCTATACGGGCTGAAGCAGGCGCCTCGGGCTTCGTCTATAGGCGTGAGGGTGGCACTGTCAACCTCCTCCTGTACGTGGACGACATTGTCCTCACAGCGTCAAGTCCGGCTCTCCTTCAGCGCACGATCTCCGCCCTGCATCGGGAGTTCGCGATGAAGGACCTTGGCCAGCTCCACTACTTCCTGGGTGTTGCGGTCGAGCACCGATCGAACGCTTTGTTCCTCCACCAGCGCCAGTACTACCTGGACATCCTCGAGAGAGCGGGCATGGCTGATTGCAAGCCATGCTCCACTCCGGTGGACACTCAGGCGAAGGTGTCCTCGGTCGACGGCATTCCTGTCGCTGACCCCACCTCTTACATGAGTCTTGCCGGTGCCTTGCAGTACCTCACCTTCACCAGGCCGGACATCTACGCGGTTCAGCAGGTGTGTCTCCACATGCATGATCCGCAGGAGCCGCATCTCACGGCGGTGAAGCGGATCCTCCGATACCTGCGGGGCACCCACGACTACGGCCTTCTTCTGCGGCGTGACTCTGCTTCCGAGCTGGTCGTCTACACTGACGCTGACTGGGCTGGTTGTCCGGATACCCGCCGGTCCACCTCCGGCTACGCCGTCTTCCTGGGCGGCAACCTCGTCTCCTGGTCCTCGAAGCGGCAGCACGTGGTGTCCCGCTCGAGTGCTGTGGCGGAGTACCGCGTCGTGGCCAACAGCGTGGCTGAGGCCTCCTGGCTTCAGCAACTGCTTCAGGAGCTACACTCCCCCCTCGCCCGGAGTACGTTGGTCTACTGCGAAAACGTCAGCGCCGTCTACCTCTCCACCAACCCAGTGCAGCATCAACGCACGAAGCACGTGGAGATTGATCTTCACTTCGTTCGTGAGCGGGTGGCTCTCAGGGATGTTCGAGTTCTGCACGTTCCGACGTCGTTGCAGTTCGCCGACATCTTCACGAAGGGTCTGCCTTCGTTGGTGTTCACCGAGTTTCGGTCCAGTCTCAACATGTGTCGTGGCTAGATGTTGAGACTGGGGGGGGGGGGGGGTTAGACTATTGTGTATTTAGAGGCACTTTAGTCCTTATGGGTGTGGCTTCTTGCCCCTCATGTAATGTACCCTATGTGTACCCTTTGTGAGGTTAATGGAGAGATAACTTTTCCTTCCAATTATCCCGTATGTGCATCACTCCTCCATGCACCATGATGCTGTAGCAATCCTCATCCACCTGGTCGACGCTGATGAGGTTGGTGGTGAGGCGAGGGATGAGGTAGACGCCGGTGAGCCTCCTGTGCTCACCCGTCTTGGCGGTGAATGGGACCGTACCCTTCCCTTGGATACGCACGACGGAGTTATCGCTGAACTTGATGGTTCCGACAACGTTTTCGTCGAGCCCAGAGAAGAGCGCGAACCCGTCATGTGATTGGTCGCGCCCGTGTCGAGGTACCAACGAGTGTCGTCAAAGTCGTCGTCGTTGCCGCGGTGAGCGAAGACAAGTCTCTCCACTATCTCCAGTGGGCGCGTAGGACGTTCCTGTACAGGCTCCTCCTGTACTGAGGCCACCCTTGTCATGAACAAGGTGCCCTCCTCCTCCGGCTTCGCCACGAAAGTCTGCTGCTGCGGCTCCTCCTGCTTAGGCTTCGACCGACACTCCCTGGCTCAGTGGCCCTTCTTTCCGCACTTCCTGCACTGGTCCCGCGGAATATCCTTCCTGGAACCTCCCTTCTTGCCTCCGTTCTTCTTGGGCGGGCCCTTTTGGCCGCCCCTCTTAGAAGAACCCGCGGACTGGGTAGACCGTTCCTCCTTCCGCTGTGCCTCCCACTCCTCCCGAGTGAGGTACAGCTGGTTGTTGTGTACTCCTCTCTTCCGCTGCGTCGAGTCGAAGGGGTTCTCTGCCGCCCTGAGATGCCCCGTCACCTCCGACAAGGTGAGGGTCGACACGTCCAGTAGTGTCGTGATCGCCACCACGATCTGTTGGAAGCATTCTGGAACACTTCGTAGGAGCTTCTCCACGGCCCTCTCTTCTCCTATCTCCTCCCCTAGCGACACAAGCCGTGATAGCATGCCGCTCAGGCGGAGGGAGAAGTCCTCCACGCTCTCACCATCCTTGAAGGCAACGGCTTCGAACTCCTTCCGGAGTTGTGTCGTCGTCTTCTTCACGCGGTCAACCCTGACCCGCATGATGGCGATCGTGTCCCATGCCTCCTTCGCCGTCCTCTTTTCTCCGATCGTCGTGATCATCTTCGGCGGGACAACGCTGACCAAGATATAAAGCGCCATCATATGTTCTTGCTCGCTCACGTTGCCCTCCTCCACGGCCTCCCAAAGCAGTCGTGCCTTCAGCTTGATCTTCATCATGACAACCCACTCCGCGTAGTTGGTCTTGGTAAGCACGGGGAACCACGTCCCGGTGTTCACCTCACGAGCTCCCGGAGAGGGTGTCGCATGGCCGGTGGCGCTGGCGCTGCTTGTAGGTGTAGACGACATCTTGCTGAATTCAACCTAGGGTCGAACCGACTCTGATGGCACGAATGTTGCAATTCCGGTTGTCTGTACACCGAAGAGCTGCTCCTGTTCCTGGCGCTGGTGAAGAACAACAGCTACTGGAGGCTTCACCTGGGTGCTGGAGCCTTCCTTTAATCTCACGGGAACAGAACAGGAGATAGCAGATGTGTTCTGCTATTTGGTGATGTGTACAGGAAAGCAAGAAAGTTTGACCTGAGGACACAATAGCAGATGCAATCTGCTATGGCTGGCGTACACATAAGGGAAAAACTGGTGGAAGCAAGAGAGGAAAATCCTGGGAGCAGGGAAAAACTGGAGGATGATTAATTCTGGGAGATGTTTATTCCTTGAGAATACCCGACTATTTTATTGCCTTTTACAGATATACTACTAACAAATTTAAAACTAGAGATAGAATCAAATCTTATCTCAAACAAACTCTATCTAAACTGGTTCTGATTTGTTCAGATCAGAACTGACTCAATCTTTATTCTGTGCGCCCCCCTCCTGGGCGAGCTGGGCCTGGGCCCAGGCTACTGGGCTAGGCCTGGGTGAGCTGGGCTTGAGCCTGGGCTGTTAGGCCGGGCCTAGGCCCAGCAGAGGAAGGATCAATCTACAGCAAATATGTATCATGAATATGGTATCTATATCAATTTACTGGTTGTGAGAATACTAGAGCCTGACCTCAATTAAGTTTGACATATCTGATGCGTGCTTGGATGAGCACTTGCCTTGCTTTTTTGTTCCTTTTAAATTCGAACCAGCTAGTCAGCTGAGCACAGCATTGATCATGTGAAACTATCAAAATAACCATGTGGACCCTGTTGTCATAGCCGTGAGCGACGTATGCAACTATGCGGAGACCTTTTATTTTCTCTGTACTGTTTCAAGTCATGGTATAATTCCATGTAGCTATTTCAGTTATTTAACTCAAGGCTAATAACTTTCCTTTTTCTTGATACTGATGAATCAGTGTGGAAATGTGTTGAACTCTGAGATTGATCATGATATGCATAAATGGCTAGTTAGGAGCAGAAGGAACAGGGATTTGCCAATCATTTTTCCCATCTTTCCCTATTAAACGCAAATATGTATTTGTTATGACTTGTTCAGCTTAGAAGTTTGCTTTTCATGGTTATAACTATTTTGCGTTTTTTTCAGTCTACCAGGTCGCTACGAGGCATTCTGGAAGGAGGTGACGGTGTCAAGCAGCTATGGAAGAACAGGAAGGAGCTCAAGGTCGAGGACCTTGGGATTGCAATGCTTGTCGAAATTACGATGATACCCGCCTCTGATTGCAATTTTGTTTCGTAAGTTCTTCCTAGCGCTGAATGTCAGCATGACGAGCGTATCTTTGCAACATTGCCTCAATAATTTGCCCCCTCGATCGTCTATTCTGGTGCTCTGTAATTTTTTTCTCCAATGCATCTGATGTAGTTCCCTGCAAGCTGACTCATTTGTGTATTTTTCTGCCCTCTAAATGAATCTTTTCTATGGAAGAGTGCAACTACAGATATTATCACATATTCCATACTGGGAGTGTTTATACTTTGGCATGCTATTAAAAGGTTCTCTACTAGTTATAGTTTGTTTGTCTTCCCGATGCTTGGGTGCGCTGCTAGTGTAGTAAAAATTCGTTCAATTACTGGGGTTGCTGGTGAGAACGTTTGAATTGAATATATGGGCATGATTTCTCGTCTTCTCCTAATCTGTAAAGTAAAATTATTTCTATAACACGTATATTAGAAGTTCCTTCACAGTGGACAGTTCTCTTGGAACCTCTCTTCGGAGTACTGCTTTATTTAAAAAAAAACACTACCCTTGGCCAATCTATTTGAGAGAATTAGCAAAGTTATTGACCTAGGACTGGTAAACAATATCAGGATTCTACACGTTAAAAATACCTCCTAGTAGAGAGTTTCAGTTGTAGAGCAGAACGATGAGAGTGGTGAAGCTACTGCTGGCGAGCACGAGCATCCACGCTTTGCTGGTCCTCCTGCACATCCTCTCCTCCGTCTCCTCTTTGCCGGCGAAGAGGAAAAGCACGCGGTCGCACGCCAGCTTGAAGAGAGCCAGGCACGCGAAGAAGAGGCTGATGGACAGCACCGCCAGCTCCTTGTTCTGCAGCGTCTCCTGCACGACCCGCATCTCCTCCACGCTCGACCTGCACCCGCAGCCGCTTCAGTAACAGATTCAATGGCGTGCCGTGATAGCAAGAGAACGGCGACATCGCTGACACAGATTCAGCACTTGCCTCGTCGCAGCGTTCTCCCTGACTAGGTCATCAAGCTTGCTGGAGACGGTTGATTTCCAATCCATGAGCTCGTCCAGGTCATTGGCCTGATCGAACAATTGATGAACACTAAGAATGGGCACGACTAGAAGCTTGAGGCGAGGCATGTGGTCGTGCATTCTGCGATGCGTACCACATTGTCCTTCCAGTCGAAGAGGTCGTGCACGTCGGCCTTCATTTTCTCCAGCGCCATGGCGGTCTCCGAGAGCTCGTTCTGCAAGTCCGGCAGCTTGGCGCCGTGCACCCTGGTGTACTCCTCCAGCGTCGACAGGCCCAGCTCCAGCGACCGCATCTTCTGCATCAGGATCTTGAGCACGCCGTCGCCGTGGGTCGTCCGCCCCGTGGACGCCGCCGCCGCCACCTGCGCTGGCTTCGCCTCCTTGGCAGGTGGCGGCTTTACGTCGCCGGCGGAACCCCAGGAGCCGTTGTTTTTGGCGTCGCCGGCGCTGGTGTCGTTCCGCCCGGCGCCACCGGCGTCCAGCCTGGCGTGGATCTGGCGCGCTTGCTGAGCGGTGTCGTTGACGTCCCGGATGGCGGGGTTCATGGCGACGGTGGCGGCGCGGTCCTTGGAGGCGTCGGCTTCGGGGCCCGCGCCTGCGATGAAGTCCTGCAGCATCTGCTCGACGGCGTCGACGCCGTACACCTCGAGGTAGCTGAGGATGCAGTAGAAGCCGGAGCCGTAGTGGCTGACGAGGCGGAGGCGGAGGTACTGCGTCCACTTGGGCTCCGGCAGCACGAATCGCTGCGCATGCTTGACGTTATCGGCGGTGAAGCGGCCCAGCAGCTCCCACGCCTCCGTCGGATAGCTCATGCTGCCGTACAGCTCGAAGTCCCTGAAGTTGGAGGAGTAGTGCTCCAGGTTTGCCAGCGCGACGGTGTCCACGAGCGTCTCCTCCGCGAGCTCGACGACGACGAACTTGTCGTCGGCGGAGCAAGGGTTGCGGAGGTACTTGTCCTTGTCGCCGCCGAGGACGTTGGGCGCGCCCTTGGCCTCCTTGTTGTGCGCGAGCACCTTGGCGCCCTTGGACGCCGCGGCGTAGTTGTACTCGGCGCCGCTGGGCTCGAGGCGGTGCGCGGCGCCGCCGCCGCCGACGGCGGCGGGCAGGCCGGTGTCGTTGTCCGCCTTGCCCCGCATGATCCGGCTACGGAACGCGTCGAGGCCCTCGAAGGCCGCGCCGGACGCGTTGGCGTCGGACGACGGCGGCGGCGGCGGGTAGGAGGGCTGGCATGTCGGGGAGGACTCATTATGGTGCGGCAACACGTAGGCCTCCAGCGGCATCACCTTGCAGTAGCTGTCGTGGTTGCCGTGGCCCTCGTAGATATCTGCACGCGTTGATCGTGGATCGGTGAGCAACGCAGACAAAATTTGCAGCGAAAATGCGACAAGCCAATCGAGATCGATGAACGAGGACAATAAGGTAGAACAACCTGTAGGGTCCGTCTGGCTGTGGAGGAACTGGGAGCGGAGGAGGAAGAGGAGGCACCAGACGGAGAAGACGACGGAGACGGATACCTCCCGGAGGCCGCCGTCCATGGACAGCGCATCGGTGGCGGTCGCGCCGGCGCCGGCCCCCTTGCCGCCTCCTTCTCTCCTCTTCCTGCTCATGCATGCACCGCCGTCCTACTACGATCTCACGCGTGCAAACCCAATCACGCCACGGCCGTTTGCCCGTCCCGGCCGCAGACCACACCGGCGCTGGCTTTGTTTTCTTTCGCGGGAAATTCCTCTGCCCAACAATCGCAATGCTTTGGATGTCCACCGGACGCAGATGAAGACGACGCGCGCGCGCGCGCGGGGTTGGGAGGCGAGAGAAAGGCAGAGGTCGGAGAGGCAAAGGCAGAGGTCGGAGAGAGAAAGGCAGGGGTTGGAGAGAGAGAGAGGGGGGAGGAGGAATGGAGCAAGTGACGGAGCGGCAAGTTCGGCGGAGGACATGGCGATGTGCTCGTGTAACGCAACGGCCGCTGGTGACGGTGGGCTCGAGTGGGCTTCAATCATCTCAACTCATCAGATTGGGTCTAACGTAGCGGTTTCCCTGGGTTGAAAATTGAGCTGTGTTGACCCAACAATGATTTTTTTTGGTTCTCGGCCTGCTTTTTGTGCTGCACATTAAGAGGAACGCTTTCATCTGCTTCCGTGAACGAGAAGTCTAGCCCGGACTAGTCACGCTCGCGTGCGACTCGGTCCGACCCATTTAAAACCTTTATCATCGCCGGTTAGCTCGTGCGAGTGCGACTCGGTCCGGCCCATCGCGAACTCAACACTTGTATATGTATCGGTAGACTTCAGACCCTAAAGCCCGGCCTCGAGAGTTCAGTTGTTGGCCTAGTCACGGACCTCACGGTGCATTCCACCGGAGTGGAGCCACGATCCTCGTACAATGATGAAAAAGAGAGGCCTGATGGGTCAGTAAACTGCGTTAATCCACATGTATTGAGCGTTGGTGGATGCAAAATAAGATTCCCTGGAAACATTGTTTGGTTGGACTGATAATACACATATCTAGTAAGTATATCCCTAAATGTTTTTTTTTATAATTACTGATTTGTTTTATGCTGTTAAACACAAGGTACGTGGTATGGGACACCGCATATCTTACAACAGAGAACGATGACGACTTGGCAAGATACGATTTAGAGCTTTTTACAAAGAGCTATGTTACTGAATGATTCAGAGCTTCAAAGTTCATATTGTGGCACTGAAATACCAGATTTTAGTACCAGCGGCGCGACGACTTGGCCTGCCGTGTCACGTGCACTTGGGTGGGAGTCACGGACATCGAGCTCGCGCGGCGGGCCGACCCGCTTCATTATATGCATATGTTGGTAAGCTAGTGCCCGGTTAAAGACCAGACCCGATCGCGGATACGCAGCGCGTTGTACAGCGACGGTGTGCGGACGACCTGCTGGCCGGACGCGCATGCACCGGCGAGTCCGTCCGTCCGTCCGCCCACACGCACGACGGCACGGCGCGGTAAATCGGTGGAATCTTAGACGCGCAACAACAGCAACCGTACTTCCAAGGTTGCTGTCATGCCCGCCGCATGCAATCGAGAAAAACGGGCAGGGCCAAAACGTCAAGCCTGTCACGCACGGGGTTTCAGGCTTTTCTTTTTGACAGGGGAAACCACTTTGGCCGGGACGCGCGAGAAATAAACAATCCGCGTCGCCACATGGCCCCGGTCCGGCGCCGCGTTCGACGGACAGTTCGAGGCGCGTTTCCCACCGGCGTCCCACGCTTCGCAAGGCACGCGAGGTCAGGTCAGGACGTCAGGTGGCGTGTGAACGTCCGAGACCCCCTACCGCTGATAAGGCGCGCTAATTCGTTGACTCGTCCGGTAACGAACGATCCACGAGTATCGGGTGCGCGTACTGTACCGGTGCCACATCGAGCAAGCGCGCGCGTATCGGCGGGCGACACCGCTGAGTGTTGGCTACGCACGCACGCACGCACGCACGCACGCACGCAGGGACAGATCGTCTCAATATCGGAGCTACGATTTCATTGGGAAAATGGATGGATTCCAAACAAGGAAGGTCTCCAATAGATCCAATGATGATGAACCGTGTTATCAGTGCGTTGCTCTGCGAATTCGGCGTAATAATGCTTATTAGGCCGTGTATCAACTATCATCTGCCGCTGTTCGTCCTAATTTGACGCCAACCTACGGCGCTCTACGCTTTGGACAAGACCACACTTCAGACTGTAATCAGGTGATGAGAACAACTAACCCACACTTCAGACTACAATAACTACATACGAGACAAGTCAATAATGAAGAACAACTAACCTCTCTCACCTACGTGAAGACTCATGTGAAGACCTCATCCTAGTATATATGTGAGGGCATAAGGACCAAGGTGGAGACCCCATCCATATCAAGCAAGCCAAGACAAAAAAAAACCTCACGCATGCATGCTCATGAAGGTCAAGTCAAGACAGGCCGTGCATGCACCTAAGTATCAAGAAAAGTACAACGCAAACATCTTGGTAGTGTATCGTTAATTATTGGTGCAGCAACCTACTACATGGCACCTTTCTTGTGCTATAAAAGGAAGGGACTAAGCACGGCGTCCAGCACGACGTTCGGCGATCACGCCGTCGCGTCGCTCGCAAGCGGCTCGTTTCGCGTGGAGGAGGCCACACCTTCACGCGCGTGTGTGACGTCTCTGGCGCAGGCCTCCTTAATTTCCTCACCGTCACTGTCTGGTCCGCAGAGCCAGTCATTCACTGCCACTCCCCCAGTGTGGCAGATGCAGAAGTAGAACTAACCATGACGAAGCGGTAGCCGGAGGAGGAGGAAAGGTTAATCAAGTGCTGGAGCGACGCGGCGTGACGTCCGCCGCCGCTATGAATGGCGCGTCACGAAGCGGAAGGTGCCGCGCGTGGTCTCGGCCTCGGCCTCAGCCGGAGGGGACGCGATTCAAGGCGGGGAGGGGTGGGTTGGTTGGTGGGGACGAGAAACAAGGGCGAGCGAAAGCGGGCGCGATTCGTTGCCGGAATCGGGGAGAGACAGCGACAATAGAAGCCTGACCGGCTCGGCCTCCGAGGTGGTCCGTCCTGTACGGTAAAGCGAAGCAAAGCAGCGCCCCCACACCAACGTCGTTGCTTGTACACCCAGAGTCCCAGACCACCCGGACCCAGGCGGCGTGCTTTTTCAGGGCCTTTTACAGCCTTCACCGACCAACCGCAACCTCCTGTCAGGAAGGCAACAAACCCTGCGCTGCTTTACAGCATCCAAAGTTGTAAACAAAGCTCACTCCATCATCACTGCCCGCCACCTGCTTGATTCTCGACTAGTACTGTAACAAGGAGGCGCGCTTCTTTTACACTTACGAGACGCTTAATGATTACCTAATTAAATAAAATCAGCAGCCCTTGGGCGCGAACCCGACGCGCTGGCCGTCGCCGTCGAACACGACGCGGAACCCCTGCTGCTGGATGTTGCCGATGATGGACACGACGCCGTCGGAGCCGGCGAACGCGAAGCAGAACGTGCCCCTGGCGTCCACGGGGACCAGGTAGTTCTCCGGCGGCAGCGCCACCTCGGCCCCGCCGGCGAAGTGCAGCGACACGGTGGGGACCTTCACCACCTTCTGCGCGCCGAGGTCGAAGCACGTGTCGAACAGGGAGAACCCGCCGGGGGACAGCGGGAGCCCCGCCGCGGCGCGCCGGAAGGCGTCGCGGAACGCGGTGTAGGCCGGGCGGGCGAGGCGGGTCACGGAGGTGCCCGAGTCCACGATGACGCCGCCGTGGCCGGTGGAGGGGTTCAGGCGGAGGTCGGACTCGACGACGCCCGGGACGCGCGCGCCGCCCACGCTGAGGCCGACCAGCTGGACGTAGTAGAAGGTCTCCATTCGCGGGTTCCTCACCATCGGAGTGAAGGACGCGGCGGCCGAGGGCCCGACGGCGCCCGTGCCGAAGGTGATGGTGGAGGAGCGGCCGCTGGGGCTGGCCGCCGAGGAGGAGGTGCGGTCCACGAGGCAGTAGGAGAAGCTCCGGCCGTAGCGGCCGGAGATCTGGGTGGGGAACGACAGGCTGCCGCGGCCGACGCCCAGCAGCCCCGCCGCCGCCACGAACAGGCCTTCGTTATCGTGGCCGCACCCGACAGCCACCCGCGGCACGCGGGCGCCGCCCGCGAAGGTCAGCGTCTCCGTCGCGAAGTCACCCGCCGTCACGGACCCGTCGCCGTAGGCCACCTGGTACAGGCACGACCGGCGGCGGAGGTCGCAGCCGCCGGAGTCGAGCCGACGGCAGAGCGGCGAGGCGCAGTCCACGGCGCCGTACGAGCTCGAGCGGCGCGGGTCGAACACGGGGCCCGACTGCTCGTAGCACCGCCGGCACGGCGCGCACTGCAACCACACCACGTCGCTGCCTGTGTCCAGCACCATGAGCGCGGGCGTGGCGGGCGTGCCTACACCGATCTTGGTAAAGTACTCCCCGCTCCCCTGCGCCAGCCCCGACACCACCGGCGCCGCGACGCCTCCGCCTCCTCCTCCTGCTGGCTTGGCCCCGGACGCCGCCTTCGAGATCCGGGCGGCATTCTTCTCGTCCCGCTTCAGACGGTGCTCGAGGAGCTCGACCGCAGTGGTGTTCACTGCGAATGCGTCCCGGTGGACCACCCGAAACATGGCCGCCGACGCGTCCTCCGCCGCGGCGAGGCTGCCGCCGAAGACATCCTCATCCTCAGGAGCCGTGTACGCGAGGGCCGAGAGAGGGGTGGCCACGAAGCTGTGGTACTCCACGCGCTCCGCGAGCGATGCGGCGTTGGAGGCGGCCAGCAGCAGGAGCAGCAGCGCGGCGAGAGGCGCCATGGCTAGCAGCGAGCGATCCACTGGAGTGTACTGGCTACAGAGCATGCGGTGGCGGTGTATATAAAAAGGGACAGAAGCACAGGCGAGTCATCATTTGCAGAGGAGATTAGATTAGTCGACTAGTCTAAAATTAATGGCAGCATCCGGGGGATGTTTCCGTGGGCTGCGGTGGTGCGACCCGGGCCTCGAGGCGGAACGGAATAATGTTTCGGCGCCGCGCCGCGGATGCCAGCGCGGGGTTCGGTCCCGTTCACTCTGTCTGGTGCGGACACGTCCCCACGCGCCGGCGCGCCAGTGCAGCGCCGTCAGCGTGTCTCGTGCTTCGGCTGGCATCATCCGCTGTCGTCCTGAAGGATCGTGCTGCGGATGAACGTTCACCCGACCTACGTATTCTCTAAGCAAGGAGCAGAGGTTCTTGAAATTTCGGTAGATACAGTGCATGTCTCCTAACTTTTGTGACACAGTACAAAAAGCACTAATGCGAGGGAGTTTCGGTGCTGCATCTTAACTAAATCTGGCAGTCTGTAAAGGAAGATCGACATTAATAGCAGGCGAAACTTATCAGGAGTGGTTGCTTGCATGTTTCCGACAGCTAGTCAGGTTTAGAGCAGGCTCGATCAAGGCCCAAAGGAAATGTTCAGTTGGGCTTTAAACTGGAACTAGATCTACTTCCACAGGCAAGCTATGTTGGTCCCTAAGGCTCTTCTGGGCCCAGGGCAGCTTAACGTGCTCAGCTCCACAGCAGATCGACATTTGCAGATGGCTCAATGAACTCTATTGACCTAGCTGGAGATGCACGAAAAATAGTGGAAATAAAAACACTGGTGAACTAGAATTTTTGTATGTATCACTTGACCACCTAATGGATTTGGATTTCTTTTCTATTTTGTAAGAAAGGTAAGTCCACTTGTCTCGTATTGAGACTTTACTCTTGTATAATGGAGCCATCAGGACCTATTTCCTCGAAATGTAGTAAAATGGGATCAACTATAAATCAATAAGGTAAGACATAAATTTAAAAAATAACTAATGATTCTTTTGATGTTTCGTCAAAATTTCACATGAATTTGATGGATGTGTCAAAAGTACCCCCACCCTTCCAGACCTTCATCTTTGCTGCCAATACAACCGATCTGGTGCTTTCCACTCCGCCACCCCACCGTAGACCAATGACGCCACTGCTCGAGCTTGTTGATGGGAAGGACCTCCCGTCACAGCAAGTGTGTAGCCGCACAAAGCAGGCCGACGGTCCCCAACCCGATCGTGAAAGTTAAAATGTCGCCTCATGAGGAAGTGGGGCATCACCATTGATGAACGTCTATTGGACACAACAACGTTGGTGGAATATTAACGTACCTACAACAAGCCTCTTTCGTCGCGAGATGTTCAAGTGCAAACAACTAGTGGTCGAGCCTCTATCAGCTGACGCTCTGTAAAGCGTCTTTGTCGATGCTCACGACCTACACATACTGGTGTACCCATATGTATATCTATGAGAGTTGATATTTTGGGATCAGTTGGATCACCGCTTGAGTGTTTGATCGGGGATGCAGTGGCTAAAGGATTCTCGATGTTCTTGCGGGATCGAGAAAAATGGCATCGAGGTTACCTAGGTTCTAGCCCTCCAAGGCACCACTTGATGTAATGATCTCAGTAAGTTACAAAGGATCCTAGTGCCTCTCCCTTTCTCAGTCTTTTTAGCCTAGAGGCTCCCCTTTTATAGCCCAAGTAAAAGTGGGCCGCAAGGGGCTTTGCCCGTAGTGCACCTTAAACGATGCTATCACATCTCGTTTGGGGTGGGATGACTTTTGATGTGTGGGATTCCTGACTAACTGTCGTTACTCCCACCTTTGAAGGCATAGTGGAAAGTGAGGGCTTGGAGTGGGCCCCATGATGTAATCTTACGTTTGCGCCCGCGCCATGGGCGACGTGGTTTGCCATTCCACCATGCGCAGGGGTAGAGTGATTGCGTAGAGTCGTGTCGGTTGTCTTGTCTAGCCTATGCTTGAGACTGCTAGTCTTGTCAGGCGACTCTACCATACTCCCGAAGTGGAATTTAGCCATGACTGTTAGCTAGGCAGTCACTTCGAGAGTACGCCACAAGAAAGTGGACTTGTTACGACCGACTCGGTTTTTCATTTCCCTAGCTACCTCGATAGATTTTGTGTGTGCTTGATCAGATTGACTGACTTTTGATGCGACTGAAATCGGTTTCTCAAGACCCGAGTCGACTTCCGCGATCGAAGTCGTCTTTTTCATTCCAAATTATTGGGAAAATTCAAAGATTTTGATCAAGTAATAAGTAGGGCAAACTTATAGGCAATTCACTCATCTATGGATGGAATTTGCATAGGTGCTCAATATTCTACGCGCTTCGTTCCAACACGTCGTTCTGGTCCTTGAGTCGCAATAAGCCCAGTTGCAAGGTTTGAGTGACCAAGAACGACCCCTCCCACATAGAGGGGAGCTTGTCCTCGCCCACTTGGGATTGTGCTTGCCAGAGGACTATGTCACCTACTTGCGGCGAGCACGCTGGACTTGATGCTGCCGGTAGCAACGCAGGCTCTGTTAATTTTGCTCATTACAGATGATGGCGCTGGGCCAATACATTTCAATGAGCTTGAGATCATTTACGCAACGTTGCTCTTGCTCATCATCGTCGTCTGCCCCAATTTGCAGAGATCTGTGTATAACCTCGATGACAAAACGGCCTCAGTGTAGTAGATGAGAAAGAAAGACGTTTCCTCTGAGTGCTGCTTACAATCGTTCGGATTGACGACGGGATGGACAACAGTTCGGCGGTCCGTTTGACATCGCACGTCCTTATATAGTCGAAGTATTTGGTTTTTCAATCCTCGGAGTACCTCAGTGTTAGCCCGCTCAACTTGATCGTTGCTCTGCGGTGACGGAACCCACCATCCCGGTTCACGTCACGGGGACGGGGCACCTTGCCTGGGAATCGCATTGGATGGTGCCGTGTTACGCGGCACCCAACAGCACACATATAAGGAACAATGTATTACATAAATCAAAGCGGAAGTTTACATCTGCTCTTTGTAAATACTTTACATAAAGTAGCTACAGCGGAAGTCTATAACATCTCACGTTGAATATCTAAGAAGCACTCGAGAAGAGGTCCAGCCCGCGGGCTCCTCTCGCTAGCAACACGAAGACATGGCAGCGGCTAGGTTCTCCAAGTGTGACATGACCCGGAAGTTCCCGAGTCTCACCGGACAACCTTCTTTATACCGTCGAAGTTTACTTGCAAAACCACTTATATAGCAAAAGTGAGCATAAAGGCTCAGCAAGACTGAACCGTGTCTCCTAAGGCATGCAACTCTACATGAGGGTAACTTAAGACCTATCCTGCAATTTGTGAAAAGACTCGCCTACGAGTTCATCCTTAACTTCGAGATTTTTGCCATAATAGTAGTGACCTTGCGCCCAACAACACTGGAACTCCACAATCAAACAAGAAACGCTTCATTCCAATGTTACTTGTCCCAAGGTGGAAAATAAATTTAGTTTGCTCTATCTCTACTTCAAACAAAGTTTTGATGCAACTTAATATAATCATAGCAGCAATTATACTTTTGCAAACTGTTTTCACACAAGTTGATTACTACGTCACAACACATGGAGCAAGCGGTAATCAATAACCGCGATGGACTGTGATTCGAATCAAACACTACCCGGATAACTCGACACATACGCCCGCCTCTGAAGACCCAACTCTGGCGTCCTTCATTATGTCGTATGTGGCCACCTTTTGCAGGACACTAGACTGTAGAACCGGTCGCGCCGTCTCAGGCTCATAGGTCTAACGAGACGATGTGGTATGTCTCTACAATCCAGTGAACCTGGTACATCGGTTTCCTGGTTCCCATATGTTAGTAAGCATCCGGTACACAACTCAATACCTGCTCCTGGGTGCCGCACACGCATCGGTCCTTAACCGACACAGGCAGAGCTACTCGACCAAGACCTCGTCTTGTCGTTGCCTAACCATCCTGCCCGGTCTCATCTTTAGAAATGTAAACTTTAGTTTGCCTCATTTCCAACTACACCCGTGTAATCCCGTCTATAACTCGCGAGTAGATTCCCACTACTCGTCTTCTACCAGATGTCCTAAGCTATTTAGCACGGCATTATTCTACAGCGGTGACCCTTTCTACCCTTAACTCCAGGGTTCATTTGGTCATGCATTTGGAGTGTAAAACATCCTTGACCTAATGCACATACAAACTTAGACCCATAGTAGTGCACAAAGTAAAAACTTTAGAAAACAACTTAAGTGCAAACCGGGGCTTGCCTTGGTTTTGCAGGTGACTAAAGTCAGATAATATGATGTTAGTTGCTGATGACTTGAAGCTCAATCCCTGCCTTCTTGCTCCTTGATCCAAACTCAACTTCTCCTTCACTTTCCACGTTTAATCATTACACGTTATGAATATGTGTACATGTTTAATTATAAAACCTTTGCTAACAAGTGCTAAAGACAAGTTTAAAACTGGAACTCTGTTTAAGAATTTAAAATGACACTGGGGCTAGTGGTTTGGTTTGGGTGAAGCAACATGATCAAGTGATAATTACATTTCATCACTTGTGTGCTACTCATCTAAATAGGTTGAACAGGATAGTGGTGATCCAGAGCTCCAATGGAGCTGAAACTTTTCATGTGAGTTCCTTGTCACAAGAAAGTCCTTTGGACCAAAATTCAGAATATTTCACTAAGTAGATCACCCAGAACAATTCCCTAAGCATTTAGGCAAAAAGGAATTAATTCTGAATAAATTTGCACTTTCATGCAAATTCAAGTGCACTACAATTTCATACATAGCTCAGGAAGCATGAATAAAATTTCCTAGGATTTTTGGAGCTAAGGAATGTCCACAACTGAATTTCCAAGTTTTGGAAATTCTTTGAAAATGTTTCTGTATTCATTTGAATACAGAAACTTGAAACCAGAATTACCCTAACTAAATCAACTCCAAATGAGCTGAAACTTTTACAGGTGTCTCCTAACATCCTAAACAATATTCTGGCAAAATTTGAGGATTTTTGGATGAACCAAACTCACTCTAAAATTCTTTTGCTGAAAAGCTTTAAAGAATTTTCCAGGATTTTCTATTGATTTTCATATAATTTGGGTTGCATATTTGGACAGAGTTTTTCATCATGAATCCAACCCAATTTGAATCACTAAATTTAGAGCTTCTTAGCAAATGTTATGCCCTCCCAATGTTCGAATCAAATCTGTTATTTGAATAAACCGGGGAAATGTTTAAACTCTGACCGCGGGCCCATCGCGCACGTGTCAGCTGCTAGAACCAAGCCACACGGGGCCACAGAACCTTTCCCGTGAAGCCACACTGGATCCCGGGGCCACAGCGGATCAGCGATTTAAAATCTTGTCACTGGCATGCGGGACCCCCGGTCATCTTCAACCTCCGGCAGCCCGCGCCCGCGCGCCACCGGGCTCACCGGAGATCTCGCTGGGAGGAGGTTCCGGCCCTTGGAACTTGTTGATTTTCGCCGCCCCTGCATATTTCCGTGCGAGGAACACGTTGCCAGTCTCATCTCAGATCGAGGATGGCCGGAACCCTAGGCGCGACGGCGACAGTGGCTGCGGCAACCTCGGCGACGTCGCTAGGGCACTATAATGCTCTAAGCTTGCTCCGGTGAGTTCCTACAGCATCGCCACGACCTAGGGAGCAATGTCCAGGGCTCTGATCTCGCGAGAAACGTCGGCAACTAGGGGCTCACCGTGCGACCTAGGTCGATTTCGGTGAAAACTCGAAAAACTCGAAGAACCGAGGGTTTCCTCGACCGTTCTCCCTAGTTCTTGATCCCACGTGCTCGCGTGAACGTCTACAACTTGGTTTCTAAGTCTGGTGAAGAGTGGTGCACCGTGTCGCCCTTATTTTCCCGATTTGCTGCCTACGGTTCATGTCGCATGTCCGCGGGAAAGTTAAATTCCGGCGAGCACGGTCTGTGCCAGTCTGCCAGCGTTGCTGTTGTCAAGAAGGGTTACAGGCGCACCTTTTTGCTTTTGCAGCTTGGTGGGAGAAGCCCTGGGGCGGCCGGGCGACGAGTTCTTCCGGCCGGCGGCTCGCAGTGGCGTCGAGGGCCAAACCGAACTCGGTGCTGAGTTCCCGTGGAAGAAAACGTCGGTTTCTTGGGTCAGACACCTCGAGGAGGAACCGGCGACGCCGTGGGGAAACTCAGATCAGCATGAGAGCTGCTGAGGCGGCCGGGCGCCATTGCTCCGATGGGGCGTGGTAGCAGCGGGAGGAACGGTGCCCACGGAAGCAGTCACGGGAGGGGAGAAACGCGCTCGGTTTTCCCTACGTGAGGCAGCCGTCCGTGGGTAATATCGGGCCGAGGCGGTTCGACTATGCCGGGAGGTGGCTTTCGGGTCCTCGGTCGGCAGCGCGGTGGCAGCTTGTGGTGGCTCGGTTCGAGCTCGGGTGTGAACCGAGGAACAGAGCTGACTTAGGCAGTAAGTTATCCCCCCCTCTAAATGATAGTTGGGGCCCACATCTCCTCTCTGCCCCCAAAAGATGTCCTAATTTTGGCACATGCAAATTCAGCCATGAGGTACTCAAATTCAAAAGTCATTTGGCATTTTGACAAGTTGGGGCTCAGTTTCAAATTTGAATTCAAATTTAGATGAAATTTACAAGTCCCTTTGATATACATATCAAAGTACCTCCAAATTTCCTCAAAATTTGCCTTCCTCATAATTTGGACCTGAAGAATTCAAATATGCCATCTGATTTTTGAGTTGGCCATTGCAAATACAACTTATTAAACAACAGTTTGAATTTCCCTTTTTGAAAATGGCCTTCATCTTTTTGAAGTGACCCTTTTAGTTCAAACTGAATTTAAAGTCTTATTGCTCATGCCAACACTTACATGAGTAAACAAATGTATTTGCAAGTCCCATTTCTTGTATTTAAACTCAACTTTATTCATAGCTCGAGTTTTCCATTTACAAGTTTTGGGACTTTTACATTCGTCCCCCCTTAAAAATAATCTCATCCCGAGATTCATGATTAAGGACAACATGGAGAGGACAACTACTAAATATAAGCCTCTAACAACTCCGGATGATTGCGTTGTAAATATTCCTCGGTTTCCAATGTAGCTTTGTCGGACGTGTGATTTTCCCATAGCACCTTGAAAAATCGTAGTGTCCGGTTTCTGGTCTCGCGAGTTTTTTCATCAATTATCTGGGTTGGACGTTCAACATAAGTGAGGTCCGGCTTCAAATCCGCTATGTCTCCCGTGAGAATTTCCGTTGGAACTTTCAAACACTTTCGCAACTGAGATATGTAGAAGATGTTATGAACTCCGGCTAAGACGGACGGTAGCTCCAAACGGTATGCCACAGGTCCACACCTTTTAATGATGGCGAAGGGACCGATAAAACGCAGAGCTAATTTCCCTTTCACTCCGAATCGGTGAATGCCCTTCATAGGAGATACACGGAGGTATACATGGTCCCTAACTTGAAATTCTAGAGGACGACGCCTCTTATCCGCATAGCTCTTTTGTCTGGACTGAGCGGCTTTAAGATTTGTTTGAATAAGCCTTACCCGCTCTTCAGCTTCATTTATGAGATCAATCCCGTAAATAACCCTCTCACCGGATTCACACCAGTTCATGGGTGTGCGGCACTTCCGGCCGTAGAGAGCTTCATAAGGCGCCATTTTGATACTTGATTGATACCCGTTGTTATATGAGAACTCCGCCAACGGTAAGTGATCATCCCAGCTCTTACCGTGGTGGATGGCACATGCTCTCAGCGTATCTTCAAGTATCTGATTCACCCTCTCAGTTTGCCCATCGGTTTGAGGGTGATACGTGGAGCTTCGAATCAATTTGGTTCCCAAGGATGCGTGTAGCTGCTCCCAGAAACGAGCAACAAACAACGCGGGGAACTCCATGTAGGCACAAGATCCGTGCTATGTATAACTCCGCATACTGCTTGGCGGTGTATCTGGTATGCACCGGAATGAAACGTGCCGATTTGGTTAATCGGTCAACGATTACCCAAATCGAGTCATGGTGGTGGGAGGTCATCGGCAACCCAACGATGGAATCCATACTCAAGTCACTTCCATACCGGTATTTGTAGTGGTTGCAACAGGCCCGACTTCTTCACATGGTCGGCCTTAACTCTTTGACACGTATCACATTCTGAAACATACTTGGCAACTTCACGTTTTATACGTGTCCACCAAAACTTCTTCCGGAGGTCTTGGTACATTTTATTGCTGCCAGGATGAATAGAAAATTTGGATAAGTGAGCCTCATCTAAAATTTTCTTCCGCAACCTCATATCACGAGGTACGACTATCTGGTCCTTGAACCATAGGGTGTCTTCATCATCCAACTGGAAACATTTCATCTCCCCGTTCTTCAACCTCCTTTTGATATGAGCCATGCCCTTGTCTTTCTTTTAAGCTTCCATAACCTCCTCTCTTATTGTGGGTATGAGAGCTAGATTATGTAGAGCTCCATATGGAACCAAGTAGAGACTTGGTTCTTCCTCTTATATCGGCGCAATGGTCAGGTTATGAATATGAGACTTCCGGCTGAGTGCATCGGCAACCACATTTGCCTTGTCCGGATGATAATGAATTTCAATCTCATAGTCCTTGATCAGCTCCAACCATCGCCGTTGTCACATATTCAACTCTTTCTGAGTGAATATGTACTTCAAGCTTTTGTGGTCGGTGTAGAGATGAACCAGATATCACAATAGGTAATGTCTCCACATCTTCAAAGCTAACACCATGGCAGCAAGCTCGAGATCATGAGTTGGATAATGTAGCTCGTGATTCCGTAACTGCCGTGATCCATAAGCGACCACACGTCCTCCTTGCATGAGTACACAACCAAGTCCGATGCCAGATGCATCACAATAAACATCAAAGGGCTTGGTTGTATCCGGTTGAGCTAGAACCGGGGCTGTTGTGAGGTGTTTCACCAACGCTTGAAAAGCTTCCTCACATGGCTTGCTCCAATCATATTTGATGCCCTTCTTCAGTAGCTCCGTCATAGGTTTGGAGATTTTTGAGAAGCTCAGGATGAACCTCTGATAATATCCCGCCAAACCCAAGAAGCTATGAACTTCATGGACTGATGTTGGAGACTTCTACTTCAGCACTTATTCAATCTTGCTTGGATCAACAGCAATGCCTTCCGCTGAAATAATATGTCCAAGAAACGACACTTGGTTGATCCAAAATTCACATTTACTAAACTTTGCATACAGCTTGTGATCTCTCAAGCGTTGGAGCACAATATGCAAATGTTTAGTGTGTTCCTCTTCCGATTTGGAGTAGACCAAGATGTCGTCGATGAATACCACGACGAACTGATCCAGCTCCGGCATGAACACCGAGTTCATAAGATACATAAAGTGAGCCGGAGCATTGGTCAACCCAAATGACATGACAAGATACTCATAGAGTCCATATCTTATCGAGAATGCTGTTTTCGGGACATCTTCCACGCGAATCTTGATTTGATGATATCCCGACCTTAAGTCCATCTTAGAGAAGACTTTAGCACCCACCAGCTGATCGAAAAGAATATCAATTCTGGGTAGTGGATACTTGTTCTTTATTGTCATAGCATTTAAAGGACGATAATCGACCCATAGCCTCAGCTTCTCATCCTTCTTCTTCACAAATAAAGCTGAGCAACCCCATGGCGACGAACTTGGACGAATAAACCCCTTGTCCATCAGATCTTTGAGTTGCTCCTTCAGTTCTGCCAGTTCATTCGGAGCTATTTTGCATGGTCTCCGAGAAATCGGCGTGGTTCCCGGTATCAACTCTATTTTGAATTCCACCTCGCACTCAGGTGGTAAGCCTGGAAGATCTTCGGGAAACACGTCCGGATATTCACGGACTACCGGAATGTCTTATAACTTGCACGTCTCGGCATTACATACTTCCGGGTCTTTGGAAACCGCTTCGCTGAGATACAATGTTTGACATCCGTGAAGTGGAGAGTCCAACTGAAAACACTCCTGTTCTCGATGTACAGAACAGCCTTATGGAAGGTCAACCATGATATTCCCAATATGACATTGATTCCTTGGTCTTCGAGAATAATGAGGGTGGTAGGATAAATTTTTCCACCCAAACAAAGTGGTGCTCGAGAAACGACTTCATTAGTCGATATGTCTCCACCTGGCAAATGAATAAGGTAAGAACCTTTTGTGATAGTTGTGGAGATCTGATCCCTGATCACCGTCGCTCTGCTAATGAAGTTATGTGTTGCACCAGAGTCGAATAAAATGACAACCGGCTTGTCATTTAAGGTGAACCTGCCGGCAAGAATAGGTCCTCCCTTTGGCAGATCATCGACCGACACATAATTTACTGTTCCCACTTTGGACATGGCTTTTCTTTGCTGTCCAAGATCCTTCTTTGGAACTGGACCCGCAGACATAATGTTGCTGCCCGGTTCAGTTGCTTCATTGACGTTGAGCTCGTTATCAATATGAAGTGGGACAACACTTGGTTCCGCTGAGAAATCACCTTGTTCATCTTCAACCTCTTGAGGAAAATAACATTCTGGTGCACCTTGTTGATACTGAGGTGCAATAGAAATAAGTTGCTGCTGCGGTGGAGATGAATAAAACCCCTGTGGAGTAGAAGAGTCGTCATACTCCAAGAATGACTTCACCTTTTGTGGAACCTCTCGACCGGAAGGTGAACGGATTACTCACCGATACTTCTGAGGTAGATGATTGCATTCATCCTGTGATGAGTCCCTGTCCCTCTTTTCTTTGAGATAGAGATTGGAATAATATTCCTGCGTGATAGCACAACTCACAAACTCATCAAAATTCTCTTGGCTAACTTGAGCCAATTCACATCGCAGCCTAGCGGTCAACCCTCGATAAAAATGATAACCCTTCAAGGATGGTGATTTCACATAGTCAGGGACATTTTGAGCTAAGCGATTAAATTCCTTCGCATACTCAATAACACTCATGTCCCCTTGCTTCAGACTCTAGAATTCATCCAGACTGGTTTGCATTATGCCCGCAGGAATGAAACGAGCACGAAATGCAGCCTGGAAGTCCGCCCATGTGACACGATGCCCTGCTGGTTGGACAGCAAGATATTCTGCCCACCATGCTCCAGCAAAGCCGTGAAGCTGCTGAGCGGCATATAGAGTCTTCGAGAATTCATCACATTGGATCAACCCAAACTTGGACTCAATGACACGTAACCAGTGATTTGCTTCACAATGGTCAGCCGCCTCAGAAAATACGGGCGGTTGTGTCGCTAAGAAATCTAGATACGTGCTTTGGGTTGGCATGTGACGTTGAGCTTCTTGATTTATGCCTTGCTGAACTAGAGTTTGGAGGGTTTCATTCATCTTCGCCATAATTTCAGCCAATCCGGTTGGCGATGGCTCTTGTGATGAAGTCGAGTCATTCTCACCTCGACTTGAACCTCCAATCTCCATTTGAGGATGTGTGCGTACCATACTGCACGAAACAAAATTTTGAGTCAATCAAAATTCTATCTCAGTGGTAAGTAAAGATAAGTAAAACATGAACATGTCATGAACTTTATGAAAGCATAACCACATTCATGTTTAAACAAATCTTAAGTACGCTAAACTAATCAGCTGGACTACCCTGACCAGTTGACACAAACCCCAAAATTTACTCAAGTTATCTGCAGATTCTTAACTTGAGTTCAATACCAAAGTTTTTTGTAAACTTCAGTATATTTCCAACGAGTACTCATAGGCTCCTTAAGGATTTTTCTACAGGAAGCTATGGCTTAAAAACAGAAAGGGCCAGAGAGGTTTTTGGTACTGTCCTGGTTCTGAACAGTTTGCCTTTAACTGGACTTCTCACCAACTTAACGTGTAATTTTGCTCTGGAGGTCTACAAATAAGTTGTAGAGCACTTGAAAATCTTTCCAGAACTATATCATACACCTTAATTGGGTCAAGCTACTAGAGTTATGCTCTGTTAAAGTCCAGCAAGAATTTCTGCTAGAAACAGAGCACTCTGTTTTTGAAAACTTTGACACCTAGTTATACTCTCATTTGAATCTTAGCTCAAAATAAGAGTTCAGTAACTAATATTTGTTTCAAACTTCCATTTTTAGTTGAAAGTTAGTTCATGAATCATTTCTTCATAGGAAAGAGGATTATATGTTTAGTACGGTGTCGATGCACCGTAAGAATCATTTCGGTACTACGTTACCTCACCAAAGAAAATCCTAAGCCGGATTATACCGGCATATCCGTTTCATCAGTGGCACTAAGACGGTCTCTCGTACACATGTACTACACGGGATACGTACGGGGTTAGTACCTACAGAAGAACACTCAATAGTGGTGCACTCAAAGGTTGTTTCATTTCAGGCAGTTCCATAATTGAAAGTAAATACAAACGCCCGTATCATTGTCATACGGCCATCCTTGAGTTAAGCCACGTCTCAAGGTACGTGATCGTGTTTCTACACCACACGAGGAGGAACCCGAGTATATCATGAACGGGTCGTCACGGTTGGGAATGTTATCAACCCAACGGATACCACCTACTGCCCTGCACGGCACGCCGATGGCAAGTGCTGCGTATGTCCCCCTGGGCTATTTCCAGACGAACACACTATCGCGTTACTGACCACACGATGGGGCCTCCACTTACTTGCCTAATGCACGCTAGGGATCAGCGTTTCATATGAACTGAGGAACATGAAGAGTCCAAGAGTTTCATATTAACGTCTCACACCAAGCTGTGAGACCTTTCCCTAAACCACATTCCTCGTCAGGGGAGCTAACCGAAATTGAACCGCTTTTGGTGGCGTTCCTTACCATGCTTACCTGAGCGTAGGTGCATCGTTACATAATCAAAATTCAGAATTATAACAAGTAAGCAATACCACTTTAAGTAACTATACTACTATAATCCTTATGTGGGCCTAATACCGTTTCCTCACCGTATCCTAAGTTTTTGTCGTAATACGATCCTTATTCCATGCGCTATTACCAATGCGGCTCTGATACCACGCTGACGGGACCCGCCATCCCGGTTCATGTCACGGGGACGGAGCACCTTGCCCGGGAATCGCATTGGGTGGTGCCGTGTTACGCGGCACCCAACAGCACACATATAAGGAACAATGTATTACATAAATCAAAGCGGAAGCTTACATCTGCTCTTTGTAAATACTTTACATAAAGTAGCTACAGCGGAAGTCTATAACATCTCATGTTGAATATCTAAGAAGCACTCGAGAAGAGGTCCAGCCCGCGGGCTCCTCTCGCTAGCAACACAAAGACATGGCAGCGGCTAGGTTCTCCAAGTGTGACATGACCCGGAAGTTCCCGAGTCTCACCGGACAACCTTCTTTATAGCGTTGAAGTTTACCGACAAAACCACTTATATAGCAAGAGTGAGCACAAAGACTCAGCAAGACTGAACCGTCTCTCCTAAAGAATGCAACTCTACATGAGGGTAACTTAAGATCTATCCTGTAATTTGCGAAAAGACTCGCCTACGAGTTCATCCTTAACTTCCAAATTTTTGCCATAATAGTAGTGACCTTGCGCCCAGCAACATTGGAACTCCACAATCAAACAAGAAACACTTCATTCCAATATTACTTGTCCCAAGGTGGAAAATAAATTTAGTTTTCCATATCTCTACTTCAAACAGTGTTTTCATGCAACTTAATATAATCATAGCAGCAATTATACTTTTGGAAACTGTTTCCACACAAGTTGATTACTACGTCACAACACAGGGAGCAAGCGGTAATCAATAACCGCGATGGACGTTGATTCGAATCAAACACTACCCGGATAACTCGACACATACGCCCGCCTCTGAAGACCCAACTCTGGCGTCCTTCATTACGTCGTATGTGGCCACCTTTCGCAGGACACTGGACTGTAGAACCGGTCGCGCCGTCTCGGGCTCATAGGTGTAACGAGACGATGTGGTATGCCTCTACAATCCAGTGAACCTAGTACATCGGTTTCCTGGTTCCCATATGTCAGTAAGCATCCGGTACACAACTCAATACCTGCTCCTGGGTGCCGCACACGCATCGGTCCTTAACCGACATAGGCAGAGCTACTCGACCAAGACCTCGTCTTGTCGCTGCCTAACCATCCTGCCCGGTCTCATCTTTAGAAATGTAAACTTTAGTTTGCATCATTTCTAACTACACCCGTGTAATCCCGTCTATAACTCGCGAGTAGATTCCCACTACTCGTCTTCTACCGGATGTCCTAAGCTATTTAGCACGACATTATTCTACAGCGGTGACCCTTTCTACCCTTAACTCCAGGGTTCATTTTGTCATGCATTTGGAGTGTAAAACATCCTTGACCTAATGTACATACAAACTTAGACCCATAGTAGTGCACAAAGTAAAAACTTTAGAAAACAACTTAAGTGCAAACCGGGGCTTGTCTTGGTTTTGCAGGTGACTAAAGTCAGATAATGTGATGTTAGTTGCTGATGACTTGAAGCTCAATCCCTGCCTTCTTGCTTCTTGATCCAAGCTCAACTTCTCCTTCTTCACTTTCCACGTTTAATCACTACACGTTATGAATATGTATACATGTTTAATTATACAACCTTTGCTAACAAGTGCTAAAGACAAGTTTAAAACTGGAACTCTGTTTAAGAATTTAAAATGACACTGGGGCTAGTGGTTTGGTTTGGGTGAAGCAACATGATCAAGTGATAATTACATTTCATCACTTGTGTGCTACTCATCTAAATAGGTTGAACAGGATAGTGGTGATCTGGAGCTCCAATGGATCTGAAAATTTTTATGTGAGTGCTTTTCACAAGAAAGTCCTCTGGACCAAAATTCAGAATATTTCACTAAGTAGATCACCCAGAACAATTCCCTAAGCATTTAGGCAAAAAAGAATTAATTCTGAATAAATTTGCACTCTCATGCAAATTCAAGTGAACTACAATTTCATACATAGCTCAGGGAGCATGCATGAATTTTCCTAGGATTTTTGGAGCTAAGGAATGTCCAGAACTGAATTTTCAAGTTTTGGAAATTCTCTGAAAATGTTTGTGCATTCATTTGAATACAGAAACTTGAAACCAGAATTACCCTAACTAAATCAACTCTAAATGAGCTGAAACTTTTACAGGAGTCTCCTAACATCCTAAAGAATATTATGGCAAAATTTGAGGATTTTTGGATGAACCAAACTCACTCTAAAATTCTTTTGCTGAAAAGATTTAAAGAATTTTACAGAATTTTCTATTGATTTTCATACAAATTGGGTTGCATATTTGGACAGAGTTTTTCATCCTGAATCCAACCCAATTTGAATCACTAAATTTGGAGCTTCCTAGCAAAAGTTATGCCCTCCCAAAGTTTGAATCAAATCTGTTATTTAAATAAACCGGGGAAATGTTTAAACTCTGACTGCAGGCCCATCGCACACGTGTCAGCTGCTAGAACCAAGCCACACGGGGCCACAAAACCTTTCCCGCGCAGCCACACTGGATCCCGGGGCCACAGTGTCACACCCGGTTTTTCCGAAGAAACAACCAAGTGAATATCACATGTATGCCAGGATCATTTTCTCATACATGTGATGACAAATAGTGAAGCATCATTTATTACAAGCCAGGTGTCGAATATAAATAAGTCTTACATCGCAAATGTCTCAATGGACACTAATGTTTCATCACAAGTAAATAAACTAGCAGCGGAATATTATTCTTTTAGGGCTCCATCACAGGCGTTGCCCGGGGGTCTTCATGAACCTAAAAACCTTCCTCGGGTCTAAAGTCTTGGTCATTATACACCACCTCATTATCTTGACCTGAGCATCAATATAAACCAACAAATATGCAAGGTTGAGTACCAATAGTACTCAACAAGTGTGGGAAAATTATATCATGCATGGCTAGAACAAGGAGAGGTTGAACTCATGGTTAAAGCACTACGCAATTGATACCTATCACCTTAGCTTATTAAGCACCTACATTACTACACAGGTGAAATGGTCCCAATCTCCCATCCCATCATCATAATCCAATAACCATAACATCATTTCCAATGTTAAGCTCCCCGCTTAACTTCCAAAACCATCAATCCTCTAATCATGAATAAGTCCAGGCCGCTCTTAACCGTGAGCACGGCTGTCAAGACAGTTTTGACTCTGCAGAGTTTGTACCACTGTACCCACAAGTAGTGATTTCATCCCCCGTTGCCGGGTGGACTAAAAGAACCTCCATTATGCCAGTGGCTACGATCCACATTCACACTTCCCAGGTGTGCAGCCAGGAGATCACTACGAAGCCTTTACAAAGGGATTCCCGACGAGCGTGGGCCCACTGAGGTTTCACCCCTAACAGCATACAAGAGGCTCCAACCCCGCTGCAGTGGCCCCCTCTTGAGCCTTGCGGTTCATATGGTAGTCCAGCTGACACCTACTCCCCGCACCATCCAACACACCCATACTACGCCGGGGATACACCTAATTAATTGGCCAAGCTGCCCCATCTCAGCATGTGGTTGACACTGTAAAGCCGGGTTACATGCTCCATGAACCGGTCCTTAGGATCCAGGCAAGTACAATACACAAACCCAAGTCTCGTGCACCCAGCACACAACCAAAACATCCAACTTGCCTTGATCCCTACCTCTACATAACTCACAATGTCTCATTCAAGAGTATGGTAATATAAACTGATGATCTCATGTCCCAAATAACCCATTCTAAGCATGGCTAAGCATATGCATGGAAATAAATGACATGGTAAAATAAATCCCAACCCAAGCTTCAAGGAAACAAGGTAATGCAATTCTAGGGAAACTTTCCTAGCATGGGTTTCATATTTCATTTGACAATGCAAATAATTCTATCTACACATCCTAGCATAGGATCAAAGTGGTCAAGGACACTTGCCTCCTTCTTGCTGCTCTTGAAATGGGTAGTCCTGATCTTGGAAATGAATAACTTGTTCTTGAACAGGTTCTACTTCATACCATCACACATAGCAAAATAAAAACAACAATCATAAGACATCGTTCACACCTCTACTTCATACAAACCACACATTCATATTTATGAAATTCATTCACCATTATATGTGTTGTGTTTCAGTTTTAAATAAATTCCTTACATTAAACTACCAAGTATGTATGAAAAGTATTATTCTTCCCCATATGTGCTTTCATAATTTCTATCAACCCTAAACTGAATTCTTTGTATTTTAGAAACTCCATTTATCATTTACTAGTTGCTATATTTTCAGATTTATATTCCTATGCATAATTGTGTATTTTATTATTAAATTAGTAATACACATCACCTAAACAGAATAGGTTCTGGTCCTGAATAATTTAAAATCATATTTTGACCTTGGCTTCTGATGTAGACCATTTCATAATTACTTTCCCTATTTTCTATAACTATTCTTTACTTAAAAATGTGTCCCTATACTAATAAATGTGAATAATAGATGAAACAGATTTATTTCAGCCCAAAAATATACTTTTATCTCACTCCAAAGTTTTCTAAGTACTGAGAAAGTTTTTAATTAATTTTGACAATTATGTTTGTCCCCCTTTTTAATTTTTAAACACTAGTTACATATTCAATTTTCTAAATTAAATACTAAACAGGGTTAAAAAGTAAACTCACCCCATTACAGGGTCTATAATATTATTTTCATAATTTCCAGGGGTCTAGCTACACTTATCAGAGGTGTTTTTCCTAATTTTTATTAAGTCCAGGGGCTAAAACTGATTTTTAAATAAATTTACATGATTTTCTGGAGTTCCAGGGGCTGGATCTGAAGTTTTCGGGGCTAGCTCTCAATTCCAGAGAACCCCAGGGGGTAGCACGTAAGAATTCCATTCTTTATAACGCGGGGCTGACGTGGACCGTCCGATTTTAAACCGACGGCTGAGATTATAACATCGAACCGGTACGCGGGGTTTTAAAGTCTACCGTGCGATTTAAAATAAACGGCGCACAAGCGGCCACGTCGCTCTGATCGAGCGCGGGCGGCGCTGCCGGCGGCGCACGGCGGCGGGAAGCGGCGATCTCGCCGGAAAGTTTCGGATCCGCGAGAATTCTGCCTAGAACTGTGATCTTATGGCCTAGATCGGTAGAGGGGAGGTCAGGGATCTCACCTCGGGGGTTTTCTCGAGCTCGGGGGTCCTGGAAAGTGATCGGCGGCGAGGTCCGAGGCAAAACCACGGCGAAGCTCGTCGGCGCTGTGTTTACACCGTAACTCTCCGAGTTTTCTGCACCTGCAAAGTTCCCCGGAGGTGGTGGATCAAGACCAGCGAGTTAGATCAGAGTTTCCGAGCTTAGATCGGCCAGAATTCACCGGCGAAGTCTCGATGCTCACCGGAGTAAAAATCGGCGATCGCGTGGGAAAAACTGATCGGAGCTGGGGTTTTTATAGCCGGGGGAGGGCGGTGGGTCAGTTGTGATCGAGTTGGAGTCATCTGGGACCGGAATTCGGGCTGCGGGACGGGTTTTCCGATCGGTTAAGATCGCGCGCGCTCGGGGGGAAAAGTCCGGGGTCGGCGCGAGCGAGGTTGGGGATGACAGGTGGGTCCCACCTGTCTGTGTGAGAGAGCGCGGCGCGCGCGGGGGCGGGCTGGCGCGGGGAAACTGGGCCGGCTGGCGGGTTTCGGCCCACTGGCCGGTTTTTTTCCCGTTTCTCTTTTTCTTTTTCCTTTTCTTTTCTGTTTTGAGTATAATTTGAATTCCAGTTTGAATTTGAATTTTTGCAAAAGATGCAATACGTCCAAAAAATTTTAAATTCCCCTCTGAACATGGTTTTGGGTTTTGAATAAAAATTTGGGGTGTTACAGCTCTACCCCCCTTAAAAGAAATCTCGTCCTCGAGATTGGTGTTTCTAAGAAAACAATTCCGGAAATTGTGCCTTGAGCTCATCTTCCCTTTCCCAGGTAGCTTCCTCTTCTGAGTGATGCTTCCACTGCACCTTGCACATCCGGATTCTCTTGTTTCTGGTGAGGCGTTCCATTGTCTCCAAAATCTTGTATGGTTGCTCGGCATAAGACAAATCTTCAGCTACATCCACTTCATTCATGGGTAACACCTCCTCAGGCGTCCTCAGGCATTTCTTGAGTTGTGACACATGGAATACATCGTGCACATCCGATAGATGAACCGGTAACTCTAGTTGATACGCCACTTCGACTTTTCTTTCCAAAACTTGAAAGGGTCCGATGTATCGAGGTGACAACTTCCCTTTCACCTTGAACCGACGAAGTCCTCTGATAGGGGACACCTTGAGATAAACATAGTCTACCACGTTGAAAACGAGTTCTCTTCTTCGTACATCAGCATAACTCTTCTGGCGTGTTTGTGCTATCCTCAAGTTGTTGCGAATCTCCCTCACCTTCGCCTCGGCTTCTTGTAGCACTTCTGGACCAAATACTTTACTTTCTCCTATTTGGTTCCAAAATAGAGGAGTTCTGCACTTCCTTCCATACAAAGCTTCAAAAGGTGACATCTTCATACTAGCTTGATAACTGTTGTTATAGGAAAACTCCGCATACGGTAAGTTCTTGTCCCAACTCCTATTGTTTTTGAGTGCACATGCCCTTAACATATCTTCAAGGATCTGATTGGTTCTCTCCGTCTGCCCGTCAGTTTGGGGATGATAGGCAGAACTAAAGTTCAGATGGGTTTCCATGGTTTCATGCAACTTCTGCCAGAACCTTGAGGTGAACTGTGTCCCTCGATCCGACACAATCTTCTTTGGCACTCCATGGTAACACACGATCCTTGACATGTACAACTCTGCCAATTTGGATCCGCTGTAGCTTTCTTTCACAGGAATGAAATGAGCTACCTTGGTTAGCTTATCAATAATGACCCATATTGAATCATACCCGGATTGGGTCCTAGGCAATCCCACGACAAAATCCATGCTGATTTCTTCCCACTTCCATTCAGGTACTTTGAGTGGTTGCAATAATCCCGCGGGTCGTTGATGTTCTGCTTTCACCAACTGACATGTGTCACATAGGGCAACATGTTCCGCGACATCTCGCTTCATGCCATACCACCAATACCTGCTCTTGAGGTCCTGGTACATCTTCGTACTCCCAGGATGAATGGAATAGTCGGAATCGTGAGCCTCCTTTAAAATCAATTCACGGATCTCCTTTACTTCTGGCACACAAATCCTTTTCCCGTGCCACACCGTTCCTTGTTCATCCTCTCTAAAACCAGGAGCTTTATTTTCCTTGATGAGCTGTCGGATCTCTTGTATCTTCTCATCATTCTTTTGGCCCTCGCGTATGTCTCGCTCGAGTGTGGAGTCCACTTCCATGGCGATGGCTTCACCACTATTTACTAGACATAGATTGAGTCTTATAACCTCGTCCTTCAATTCTGCAGGCATGTCCTTCAAACTCAACTTATTGACCCGCACTTTCCGACTCAAAGCATCGGCCACGACGTTTGCTTTCCCAGGATGATAGTTGATGCCCACATCAAAGTCATTGATTAGCTCTAACCATCTCCTTTGTCGGAGATTGAGATCTGGCTGTGTGAATATGTACTTCAAACTCTTATGATCCGTATATATCTCTGTCCTCTTCCCCATCAAATAGTGCCGCCAAATTTTCAACGCGTGTACCACTGCGGCTAGTTCTAGGTCATGTGTAGGATAGTTCTTCTCATGCTTCCGAAGCTGCCGGGATGCATATGCCACGACATGTCCTTCTTGCATGAGAACACATCCCAACCCATTTCCAGAGGCATCGCAGTACACTGTGAAATTCTTCTGCATATCTGGCATAACCAGCACTGGGGCTGTTGTCAATCTCTTCTTTAGCTCCTGAAAGCTCGTCTCGCACTGTGGCGTCCAGGTGAATGCGATTCCCTTTTCCAACAGTTTGGTGAGAGGTCTCGAGATCTTGGAGAATCCCTCAATAAACCGTCGATAGTATCCAGCCAATCCCAAAAAGCTTCGAACTTCCCCGACATTTTCAGCGGTCTTCCACTTCTGGATATCCTCGATTTTGGCGGGATCTACGGAGATTCCTCCCTCTGAGATTATATGTCCTAAAAAGGGAACTCTCTTCAGCCAAAACTCACACTTGCTCAACTTGGCATATAGTTGGTGTTCTCTCAGCCTCTGTAACACCAACCTTAGATGTTTCTCATGTTCTTCTTCATCTTGGGAGAAGACGAGAATATCATCTATGAAAACCACCACAAATTTGTCCAGATATTCCATGAATACCTTGTTCATGAGATACATGAAATATGCCGGGGCATTGGTTAGCCCGAAAGGCATGACAGTGTATTCATACAGTCCGTACCGAGATACGAAAGCTGTCTTGGGAATATCTGATTGCCTTATCTTGAGTTGGTGGTACCCCGACCTGAGATCAATTTTCGAGAATACACAAGCTCCCCTCAACTGATCAAACAAGTCTTCAATGCGGGGTAATGGGTACTTGTTTTTGATGGTTACCTCATTCAAGGCACGGTAATCCACACATAACCTTTGGGTTCCGTCTTTCTTGGGCACAAATATTACCGGAGCTCCCCATGGTGAGGAACTAGGGCGAATATACCCCTTCTCCGTCAATTCTCTCAAATGATCCTTGAGCTCTTCTAGCTGCTTGGAGTCCATTCGATAAGGTCTCTTGTATATCGGGGTTGTTCCCGGTACTAGCTCAATTGCGAATTCCACGTCACGGTCGGGAGGCATGCCTGGCAATTCCTCCGGAAAAACATCTGGATATTCCCTGATAGTCCTGATTTCCTCAACTTTCACCTCCACTTGATTTAATTTAATGTCCCTCCTAGGCTCGTGTATCGTAATGAACTTTACTCTTGTGCCACTGGGGTGAGTTAGTTCCACCGTTCTGGTCGAACAATGGATGATTTCTTTATGTTTGGTCAACCAATCCATACCCAAAATAATATCTATCCCTTGTGAATCTATCACTATGAGGTTAGCCGTAAATACTACCCCATTAATGTCTAGGTTCACTTTGGGACACACTTGTCTTGTCCTTATTTCTCGACCTGGAGAGTTTACGGCTAGCATATGGTTCATTTGTGTGGTTGCTAGGTCATACTTCTTAACAAACCCTTGAGCAATGAACGAATGAGTAGCACCAGAATCAAACAGCAGAGTTGCAAGGTGTAAATTGGCAGGAAACTTACCAACTACCACGTCGGGTGCCTCTTGTGCTTCCTCCATAGTGACATGGTTCACCCGTCCTCTCACTACATTCTGCTGTTGTGGCGGCGCAGGCTTCTTCTTTGGGCATTTATGGGCGTAGTGCCCCACTTCACCACAGCTGAAGCATTGCACCCCAATCTTAGATGTTTGGCCCTTGTTGTCTTGGGGTTGGTTTGGGGGTCCTTGCACTGCTGGTCGAGGTGGATATGCGGGGCGAGGCTGCTGCACAAACTGACGTGGCGGCTGTGCAGGTGCTGCGGGTGGCCTGTAGTTTGGGTTGTACCCTCTTGGTGCTGAATAGGGTACCGCAGCACGGCTCGTCTGCCCCGTAGGTTGCTGCATCATACGTGGGCGAGTGTTGCTCCCTGAGGCCTGATGTGACCACCCAGCCTTTCTCTTATTCTCATTTTCCAGGGCCTTTAGCTTCCTTTCCACCACAAATGCTCTGTCCACCATCTTTTGAAAGCTTTCATACTCATTGGAGGACATTGCACACTGCATTTCTGCGGTAAGTCCTTCCACGAAACAATCTTGTTTCTGCTCATCAGTCTCTATGTCTCGTGGAGCATAACGGGATAGTTGAGTAAATTTAGTGAGGTATTCCCTCACCGTCATGTTTCCCTGCTGCAGTCCCAGAAACTCTTTCCTCTTGTTTTTGAGTTCACCTCTTGGGATGTAGTGATTGCGGAAGCTACGCTTGAACTCTTCCCAAGTGATGTTCTCAGGGTCATGATGGGCGGCCACGTAGGCGGTCCACCAATCAGCAGCAGGTCCCTGCAATTGATGAGAGGCAAACAGCACCCTCTCATACCCGTGGCATTGTATTATCCTCATCTTACTTTCAATGGTCTTCAGCCAATCATCTGCCTCCAGAGGTTCAGCAGCACTTGCAAACTTTGGAGGTTGAGTTCCTAGAAACTCACTCAACCTTGGTTGGCGTGGTGCACCTTGTGTAGGTGGAACTTGATGCAAGTTGGCCACCACTTGAGTCAAGTTCTGGATGAGCTGATTTTGATTCTCCAGCATTTGGTGGAGAGGATCAACTTCTTCACGGCGACCACCCCGGTCCTGGCCTTCAGAAAGAGGAGGGTTGCATGCCTCATCATTGTTGTTGGTGGGGTTGGCAGCACGTCCTTTTCCTCTTCCGGCCATCTGGCAGGATCAACAAATGTTAATTTGATACCATTTAGTATCATCTTACTACTTTCATTTGTTGGTACTTTGAGGTGTTGAGGCTTTGTTAAAATTTTACGAGGGTTCATATCTCACACCAAATAAATGCACTATTATTTCCGGTGGGTTCACACACCAATGCAAAACAATCTGAAGACGAGACTGTGGACAATTGCTCATGGCTTCCACAACTCACGTCACACACCAAGCATCATCACACCATTAACTACGTAACGACTCGACTACTCGGCCTCTTGCTAGCTAGGGGAAAGACTCTACACTACTCGTCATCTTGAGCTGGCTCCTCGGGATCTTCCTCCTCATTTCGGCTACCTTCTGACTCTGCTTTGGCTGGGGAGGCTGCTGGTGGAGAAGTGCGACGACGCCTGATCGCTCGGCGATCCGGGGAGTCAGGAGTCCATGTATCACTCACGGTGACACACAGTTCATTCCCATCTCCTCTTTCTCTCGCCTTTAAGCAGGCTCGCAGCAACGCCTCCGTTTCCTTCAGGGTGTCTCGGACATCCTGAAGCTCTTGTTGACACTCCTGCAGTCGAGTGCTGAGCATAGCAGCATCCTCCAAGCACAAGTCCATGTGCTCATGGGAAGTCCCTTGCTGCACCGGTGGGTACTTGTACTCCGTGGTACCACTCTCACGTTGGAGGACATACATGTACTCAGTTTTGTCCAAGTGGCGACGATAGATGTGACTCTGGCAGGTGATGGCCTCCCAAGTGACATCTTTCTCCGCGTCAACTTGTGTTGCTCGACAAGCTGGAGAGTGGTGGATCTTCAGTAGCTGATTCTCGTGTATAATCCTCATCTCCGAACTCCATTCTTCCCTCTTCTCACGGATGGTCCTGGTGGAGTTATAGTGGATGATGAGCTTGCCCGTATTGCCGGCGGCTTCGAGCATACGTCGAAGACGGCGCAACAAATCTCCTACTGCCAATCCGTAGGAAAGGTACGTCACTGGACGACTCTCCTCTCTTTCGGCAAGGGCAACTACGGGAACTCTCCCTCCTGTGGACTTACGAGCGGTGCGAATCATGCGAACCATCTAAAACAAAAAGAATTTAAATTTAGGTTAGATAAACTTTTTAAACAAAAATCCCATTTTGAATGAAAATTTGGGGTAAGATGAAGAAAATGACTCCTTAAATAACACTCTTCAACCCACACCTTGGAAAATAGTTTTTAAGAAAATAGGGCTCTTAAATACGTCCATTTCTACCTAGGTCCACGTTCCTACGGGCAACCTTGGCTCTGATACCACCTCTGTCACACCCGGTTTTTCCGAAGAAACAACCAAGTGAATATCACATGTATGCCAGGATCATTTTCTCATACATGTGATGACTAATAGTGAAGCATCATTTATTACAAGCCAGGTGTCGAATATAAATAAGTCTTACATCGCAAATGTCTCAATGGACACTAATGTTTCATCACAAGTAAATAAACTAGCAGCGGAATATTATTCTTTTAGGGCTCCATCACAGGCGTTGCCCGGGGGTCTTCATGAACCTAAAAACCTTACTCGGGTCCAAAGTCTTGGTCATTATACACCACCTCATTATCTTGACCTGAGCATCAATATAAACCAACAAATATGCAAGGTTGAGTACCAATGGTACTCAACAAGTGTGGGAAAATTATATCATGCATGGCTAGAACAAGGGAGAGGTTGAACTCATGGTTAAAGCACTACGCAATTGATACCTATCACCTTAGCTTATTAAGCACCTACATTACTACACAGGTGAAATGGTCCCAATCTTCCATCCCATCATCATAATCCAATAACCATAACATCATTTCCAATGTTAAGCTCCCCGCTTAACTTCCAAAACCATCAATCCTCTAATCATGAATAAGTCCAGGCCGCTCTTAACCGTGAGCACGGCTGTCAAGACAGTTTTGACTCTGCAGAGTTTGTACCACTGTACCCACAAGTAGTGATTTCATCCCCCGTTGCCGGGTGGACTAAAAGAACCTCCATTATGCCAGTGGCTACGATCCACATTCACACTTCCCAGGTGTGCAGCCAGGAGATCACTACGAAGCCTTTACAAAGGGATTCCCGACGAGCGTGGGCCCACTGAGGTTTCACCCCTAACAGCATACAAGAGGCTCCAACCCCGCTGCAGTGGCCCCCTCTTGAGCCTTGCGGTTCATATGGTAGTCCAGCTGACACCTACTCCCCGCACCATCCAACACACCCATACTACGCCGGGGATACACCTAATTAATTGGCCAAGCTGCCCCATCTCAGCATGTGGTTGGCACTGTAAAGCCGGGTTACATGCTCCATGAACCGGTCCTTAGGATCCAGGCAAGTACAATACACAAACCCAAGTCTCGTGCACCCAGCACACAACCAAAACATCCAACTTGCCTTGATCCCTACCTCTACATAACTCACAATGTCTCATTCAAGAGTATGGTAATATAAACTGATGATCTCATGTCCCAAATAACCCATTCTAAGCATGGCTAAGCATATGCATGGAAATAAATGACATGGTAAAATAAATCCCAACCCAAGCTTCAAGGAAACAAGGTAATGCAATTCTAGGGAAACTTTCCTAGCATGGGTTTCATATTTCATTTGACAATGCAAATAATTCTATCTACACATCCTAGCATAGGATCAAAGTGGTCAAGGACACTTGCCTCCTTCTTGCTGCTCTTGAAATGGGTAGTCCTGATCTTGGAAATGAATAACTTGTTCTTGAACAGGTTCTACTTCATACCATCACACATAGCAAAAGAAAAACAACAATCATAAGACATCGTTCACACCTCTACTTCATACAAACCACACATTCATATTTATGAAATTCATTCACCATTATATGTGTTGTGTTTCAGTTTTAAATAAATTCCTTACATTAAACTACCAAGTATGTATGAAAAGTATTATTCTTCCCCATATGTGCTTTCATAATTTCTATCAACCCTAAACTGAATTCTTTGTATTTTAGAAACTCCATTTATCATTTACTAGTTGCTATATTTTCAGATTTATATTCCTATGCATAATTGTGTATTTTATTATTAAATTAGTAATACACATCACCTAAACAGAATAGGTTCTGGTCCTGAATAATTTAAAATCATATTTTGACCTTGGCTTCTGATGTAGACCATTTCATAATTACTTTCCCTATTTTTCTATAACTATTCTTTACTTAAAAATGTGTCCCTATACTAATAAATGTGAATAATAGATGAAACAGATTTATTTCAGCCCAAAAATATACTTTTATCTCACTCCAAAGTTTTCTAAGTACTGAGAAAGTTTTTAATTAATTTTGACAATTATGTTTGTCCCCCTTTTTAATTTTTAAACACTAGTTACATATTCAATTTTCTAAATTAAATACTAAACAGGGTTAAAAAGTAAACTCACCCCATTACAGGGCCTATAATATTATTTTCATAATTTCCAGGGGTCTAGCTACACTTATCAGAGGTGTTTTTCCTAATTTTTATTAAGTCCAGGGGCTAAAACTGATTTTTAAATGAATTTACATGATTTTCTGGAGTTCCAGGGGCTAGATCTGAAGTTTCCGGGGCTAGCTCTCAATTCCAGAGAACCCCAGGGGGTAGCACGTAAGAATTCCATTCTTTATAACGCGGGGCTGACGTGGACCGTCCGATTTTAAACCGATGGCTGAGATTATAACATCGAACCGGTACGCGGGGTTTTAAAGTCTACCGTGCGATTTAAAATAAACGGCGCACAAGCGGCCACGTCGCTCTGATCGAGCGCGGGCGGCGCTGCCGACGGCGCACGGCGGCGGGAAGCGGCGATCTCGCCGGAAAGTTTCGGATCCGCGAGAATTCTGCCTAGAACTGTGATCTTATGGCCTAGATCGGTAGAGGGGAGGTCAGGGATCTCACCTCGGGGGTTTTCTCGAGCTCGGGGGTCCTGGAAAGTGATCAGCGGCGAGGTCCGAGGCAAAACCACGCGAAGCTCGTCGGCGCTGTGTTTACACCGTAACTCTCCGAGTTTTCTGCACCTGCAAAGTTCCCCGGAGGCGGTGGATCAAGACCAGCGAGTTAGATCAGAGTTTCCGAGCTTAGATCGGCCAGAATTCACCGGCGAAGTCTCGGTGCTCACCGGAGTAAAAATCGGCGATCGCGTGGGAAAAACTGATCGGAGCTGGGGTTTTTATAGCCGGGGAGGGCGGTGGGTCAGTTGTGATCGAGTTGGAGTCCTCTGGGACCGGAATTCGGGCTGCGGGACGGGTTTTCCGATCGGTTAAGATCGCGCGCGCTCGGGGGGAAAAGTCCGGGGTCGACGCGAGCGAGGTTGGGGATGACAGGTGGGTCCCACCTGTCTGTGTGAGAGAGCGCGGCGCGCGCGGGGGCGGGCTGGCGCGGGGAAACTGGGCCGGCTGGCGGGTTTCGGCCCACTGGCCGGTTTTTTTCCCGTTTCTCTTTTTCTTTTTCCTTTTCTTTTCTGTTTTGAGTATAATTTGAATTCCAGTTTGAATTTGAATTTTTGCAAAACATGCAATACGTCCAAAATTTTTTAAATTCCCCTCTGAACATGGTTTTGGGTTTTGAATAAAAATTTGGGGTGTTACACACAGCGGATTAGATATTTAAAATCTTGTCACTGACATGCGGGACCCCCGGTCATCTTCAACCTCCGGCTGCCCGCGCCTGCGCGCCGCCGGGCTCGCTGGAGATCTCGCCGGGAGGAGGTTCCGGCCCTCGGAACTTGTTGATTTTCGCCGCCCCTGCATATTTCTGTGCGAGTAACACGTTGCCGGTCTCATCTCAGATCGAGGATGGCCGGAACCCTAGGCGCGACGGCGACAGTGGCTGCGGCAACTTTGGCGACGTCGCTAGGGCACTGTAATGCTCTAAGCTTGCTCCGGTTAGCTCCTACAGCATCGCCACGACCTAGGGAGCAACGTCCAGGGCTCTGATCTCGCGAGAAACGTCGGCAACTAGGGGCTCACCGTGCGACCTAGGTCGATTTCGGTGAAAACTCAAAAAACTCGAAGAACCGAGGGTTTCCTCGACGGTTCTCCCTAGTTCTTGATCCCACGTGCTCGCGCGAACGTCTACAACTAGGTTTGTAAGTCTGGTGAGGAGTGGTGCACCGTGTCGCCCTGATTTTCCCGATTTGCTGTCTATGGTTCATATCGCATGTCCGCGGAAAAAGTTAAATTCCGGCGAGCACGGTCTGTGCCAGGCTGCCAGCGTTGCTGTGGAGCAAGAAGGGTTACAGGCACACTTTTTTTCTTTTGCAGCTTGGTGGGAGAAGCACTGGGGCGGCCGGGCGACGAGTTCTTCCGGCCGGCGGCTCGCAGTGGCGTCGAGGGCCAAACCGAACTCGGTGCTGAGTTCCCGTGGAAGAAAACGTCAGTTTCTTGGGTCAGACACCTCGAGGAGGAACCGGCGACACCGTGGGGAAACTCAGATCAGCGTGAGAGCTGCTGAGGTGGCCGGCCGCCGTTGCTCCAATGGGGCGCGGTAGCAGCGGGAGGAACGGTGCCCACGGAAGCAGTCACGGGAGGGGAGAAACGCGCTCGGTTTTCCCTACGTGAGGCAGCCGTCCGTGGGTAATATCGGGCTGAGGCGGTTCGACAACGCTGGGAGGTGGCTTCCAGGTCCTCGGTCGGCAGCGCGGTGGCAGCTCGTGGTGACTCGGTTCGAGCTCGGGTGTGAACCGAGGAACAGAGCTGACTTAGGCAGTAAGTTATTCCCCCCCCCCCTCTCAATGACAGTTGGGGCCCACAGCTCCTCTCTGCCCCCAAAAGATCTCCAAATTTTGGCACATGCAAATTCAGCCATGAGGTACTCAAATTCAAAAGTCATTTGGCAATTTGACAAGTTGGGGCTCAGTTTCAAATTTGAATTCAAATTTAGATGAAATTTACAAGTCCCTTTGATATACATATCAAAGTTCCTCCAAATTTCCTCAAAATTTGCCTTCCTCATAATTTGGACCTGAAGAATTAAATATGCCATCTGATTTTTGAGTTAGCCATTGCAAATACAACTTCTTAAACAACAGTTTGAATTTCCCTTTTTGAAAATGGCCTTCATCTTTTTGAAGTGACCCTTTTAGTTCAAACTGAATTTAAAGTCTTATTGCTCATGCCAACACTTACATGAGTAAACAAAAGTTTTTGCAAGTCCCATTTCTTGTATTTAAACTCAACTTTATTCATAGCTCGAGTTTTCCATTTACAAGTTTTGGGACTTTTACATGCGGGTGCGTTGCAGAGGCATAGCAAATCTTCGTGCCGATCTGGTTGTAGTATGTACAAAAGCACAAACCTGTGAGTTACGTGCCATTATCAGTGATGATCCGGTTGGAAACTTTGAAGTGTGTGACGGTGCCTCGAATAAATTTGACGATTAAGTGCTTATCTATGATGACGACTGGCTCGACCTCGGTCCACTTCGTGAACCTGTCGACAACAATGTAGAGATACCAATAACCTTCGATGGACTTTAAAAAGGATCCAAAATATCCAACCATCAGAGCAAAAAGGGTCACGAGATCAAAATGGTCTACAAGCCTTGAGCTGGCTGGTGCGTCTGCTTGGTGTGATATTGGCACACTGTACTGTCTTCATCAAATTTGTAGCGTCAGCAAGCGCATTTGTGGAGAAGAAACCCTACCAGAAACCTTTAACGACTAACATGCCATTGACCAGGTGGCTCGCACATTCACTCTCATAGATTGCGGTAAGCAGTTCCTTGCCTTCTTCTTGGTTAATGCACTTGAGCAAGACGTCGTGTAATGCTCAACAAATTAGTTGTCCATCGATAAGGATAAACGCTTGGTTTGTCACGCAACACGTTCCACCGTACCTTCTTCTTTTTCTGGGGGGACGCATTCTGTTAAGTATGCCATGATTTCTTCACCCCATCCGGGGTGTGGAAGACACAACAACGAGTTAGCGAGGCTTTTATCTTGCTGTTGGTCCTGTTGGGAATAAAAAATGGTTGTGTGTTTTATAGGTGGAAGTCTAGTTCGGGAGACCAAGTTTACCTCACAGCCGCAATACAAACAAGCTAAACCACAAGAAACAAAGGTCAGAGCAAGACTTAGAAGTTCTCATGTAAATTCTTATGTTTTCATCGTATCAACATTTTAGAAAGTGTCTGCATGATACCCTCATGCATACGTGCCTTTGTGATAAGATAAAAGATTAGAGAGTCCTATTTTAAACCTAGAATAGATAGAGTCGTCGAGATTTGTATCAAGGCTATATAAAGGTAGCCCTCTACCAAGAATAACAAGCAAGAATTCTGATCAAAACTTTTTATTCTCTACTCATTCTTAATTTTTCATAGCTCTTAGGCGTAGTTCATAGCTCTTTGATGCTTTGACGAGAAAAGCATCCGGGTTCTCTCCAAGAAAGTGAGACTTATCACGTTTTTATCATAGAAACCCCATGTTTGTCTAAGTTTCGGTGACCAACAGCGAGATTCATCACAAAAAAGAAGACTTCAACGATCTGTTCACCAACAGAATCGGTGACTCCGCTGAGGGAGCGACCTAAACTGCATCGACCAGCGCATCTACTCAATGATCGGCACGTTCTTGTACCGGTCAGATCGTGAGGATCATGGTAGATGCATCTAGGAGGAAGGCAGACGGCAAAGCCGTCGACATGAGCAACATCATCGACATCCAACTCGAAGATCTCTCACTGGAGGACCGCGAACGCATCCAAGAGAAGTTGGAGCGAGAGATCCATGAAGAAAAGATGGCACGTCTACAATCCAAGTTGGCGTGTTTCCAGAAAATGCGAGGAGGCATCGTCTAGAAAGACGACACCACAGGGCAACGTCACGCAAGGTAAGCACACCGATATCCCTCGAAGAGCTAGTTCAATTCGTAGATGTATCATTAACTACCAAGTGCAATGCAGACTTAGAGCACATGGCATCTTCGGTAGAATATAGGCTCAAAGACTCTTTTGACACGCTTAAGGCCGATGTAGAACACATCATAGATTGAAACCTTCATCGGCAAATCCGATCTACCGTCCAACAATTGCAAGATGAGATCGGGGGCAAACGTGTAGACATCAACACAAGTAGTGCAGCAACAATCGTAGCGAGCATCTCCTCACCTTGCATGACGCCATCTTACGTCCAAGCTAGGCAGACAATCGTGAACTTGGAGAATCCATATTACCAAACTGTCGTGTATGGACCTGTCATGCCACCCACAAGCAGTGGTGTACCGCTCGGGCCAGTACCTGACGCATATTTCCCTACACCACCGCCACAAGTTGCACCAGAGCCTCCCATAGCACCAAACAATGCTCCACACGATGAGCTTAGAGATCAAGTGGCCAGGGCACTTAGGGAGTTCAGAGTAACGACCAGAGCAAACATCAGGAACTACCGAAAGCCTTACCCCGACCACTATGATAATGTCTCGTATCCTAGGGGCTTTAGAGTGCTCGATTTCTCTAAGTTTAGTAGGGAGGATTCAAAAACCACACTAGAACACGTTGGTCAATTCTAGATCCAGCGTAGTGACATAGGATTAATAGATGTACAATATAAGGGCCCAAGTTTTTCACTTGCAAAAAGTGTTCATCACACCCACACCTCACCTCATTTGTGGTAATCACAAGAACACATTTGAAGAGCATGTAACCACCATAAATAGATTTATTAGGAGATAAACTCACAAAATACAAAAGTGGTAATTTCCCCACACATCATATAGGGGCTGAACATATGATTAACTCCTAAACTTGTTTAGGAATGCTCATGCCGAATTTCACCCAAATCGAAAACCTTTTGAGGTACTTTTGGATACAATTATTAAAAGGCTAATTTGAACTTAAATTCAAATTCCTTTCATCCCATGAATTCAAAAGTGAGATCCATTTTCATGCTCAGCACATTTTTATGAGTTCACACACCAATTTTCACTCCATTTGGAGTTGATCTTGACATGAGCTATTTTGGCTAAATTCAAACAAAATTTGAATTTCAGTTCACAATTGCTGCAAGTTCATTCAAACCAAATCACATTTTGAATTATTCAAATCCAAATGGGCATCTGGTGGATTGATCAAATTGTCAAGGGTATTAGGGTCCCTACTATTCAGAGCAGTGGAAAAATTCAATTTAGTGGGACAAGAATTGGGGCTGGGACCCACTGTCAGCCACCCTAAACAGAGGAATCACCTCACCTTTGTTTTTCTTCGCCCGGGAGCGCGCCAGCGCGCCGGCCGACCCGTTCTCGATGACTCACCGGCGCCAACTCCTGCTTGTCGACGTGCTGGTCATTTCTCTGGAGGAACAGTTAGTTCACGACTAGCAGCAAGGCAAGCTCCGGTTTGCATTTGCCATTTCATAAAAATCTTATGTTTTGGTCACTTACTTTATGTATTTCCTACAATTGTGCATTAGAGTCTTGTTTGGAAACCCAACTGCATAGCCAAGAGAACTAGAGGTGTTGGGCTTTAACCTCAAGTAGCCACTGCAATGCTAAATTGGTGTAGGATTCGATACAAGTCGAGTAGTTGGAGCTACTCGCGAGAATAGGCTAGAGGCACACTACTCGGTTAGAGATAGACAATAAATTACATGGCAAGAAAATGAGACCGAGGAGAGTAAGGGCAACAGGACTTGGGGCCTGGGTGCCATAGCTTGTGTTGATTGAGGACCGAGCCGTGTGGGGGCCTGTTGAACAAACTAGAACAGTACTGAAGACCTACCGGATATATGGGAATTGGGAAACCAATGTAATTCGGGTAGCGATATGTTGAGGCATTGCTTGTCATCCAGAGGGTAGGTTGAGAGCAGCGAGGTGTAAATCAGCTGGCGGGCACTACGGATGCTCCGCACAGAGACCTCCTGCTCGGGACGATAGGACCAGTTCAACGCTTTGCTAACGGATGAAAGGTGGTTGCGTACAACGTCCGTGGTGGTTGCTGTCGGCAACATCAAGTACGGGCGTACGTGACGGGTTATTCGGGTAACTCTGCAGGTGTAAATCAATTATAATCGCCGTCCCTCACGGTCATTGAGTACCACTCGTTCACTGTACCGTGACGTAGAAAGAACATGCTAGTGTCATGTTAAAAGATTGTTGGTTGAAAGCTTTACATGGTTTGTTAATGAAATGCTTTAGTTTAGAGCTAATCAAAGTTCTTTTCAACCTTAGGAAAAGTACATAAGAAAAATGCGTTTCTTGTTTGATTGCGGCTTTCTTATGTGCCTTAGCGCGAGGTTTTCCACTAACTTGAGGCTAAAACGTGAAAGTAAGATTCAACTAATTAGGCGTGTCTTTTGCAACATACTTTCCTATTAAACACTGCAAACCCAACATGTAGAGTTTCATGTGTAGGTGAGACGGGTCAGTCTTGCTGAGCCATCATGCTCACTGCTTGTATTTGAAGCGTTTGTAGGGTGCTATGAGGAGGATGCTCCTGAGGAGGAGACGGACCCTCAAGAGGGAACCACCGTCGAGTGGGAGCCGTGCACGCCGCCGTGTTAGTTTTTGTGTCTGCTAGTGAGGACACGTTCATGGGCTGAACGTGAACTTCTTTTCTACGCCCGCGAGTGTAGATTTAACGTTATTTTGATGTAACTATGTCCATAAACATGTTTATATAATAAAATTTTTTCTTCCGCTTTATGCCTTTTATGTGTGTTATCCGGTGCTGTGCAACGCAACATCCCTCAGCGAGATCCTGGCTTGTCGGGACCGTCGGGTCCTCGCATACACCAGACTAGGTTGTTTCCCTTGTCCCTAACCGGCACAACCTTTAGCTGATTTACTTTGTTAACTCTCAATTATGTCCTCGCCTAGCTGTGTTTGGAACAAAAGTTTCACGAGTACTTCCATAATGGTGAAACCAAACTTAGATTGTTTCATTTAACTACAGTCAGGCAAAAACATAATGAACTCGTGATTGAATACATCAAAAGGTTCAGGGAAACCCGGAACAAATGCTTTAGCCTAACCATAGGGGAAAAGGATCTGACTGATCTAGCGTTTACATGACTCCTACCATACCTCATGCCTCAGAGAGAATATGGAGGGCGGCAAGTTTGGAGACGTCAACCACGTCCTGCAACGAGCTGTGACACATGAGAACCGTGCCAAAGAAGCCAAGGCACAAGGCCAGTTCAAGCAAACCAACCACAGGGACCTAGAGAAGCAACATGTTAACCACCTCGGGGAAGACTCGACCAGCGATGCTGAGATGGATGTTTGTGTAGCCGAGTGGGTAGAAAACCACAAGAACAAGCCCATGGCTTATACATTCTTGAAGCCCAATCCCGGGAAGAAGGAGGAGGTCAAGTTCATCTTCAATGTAACGAAGTGTGATAAGCTCTTCGAGTGCTCTTGCAAAACCAATCAAGCTCAAAAACGGCCGTGTTATCCCACCACCCGAGCAGCTAGCTAACAAACGCTATTGTAAGTGGCACGACTCATACTCTTATTCTACTAACAATTGCAACTTCTTTCGTCGACAGGTGCAACCGACTCTCAATGAGGGCCATTTGACACACGGTGATAGCCACCGAATAAAGCTTGACACGGACCCCTTCTATGTTAACACGGTAAACCTCGAAGGGAAAATGATCCTCGTGAGCACCGATCAGGCATCCACAACCAAAGGGAAGAATGTGATCGTGTCCGATGATCTAAGTAAGAAGATGATCAAGTCTCGGAACCTAAAGTCTACATATGGAAGCTCAACGAACCAAGGAATACTATCCAGTTCAAGCCGACTTCGGAGTATTTAATCACCGAGAACCTCATTAGGAAGCCAGGAAAGAGTGTCTTCCATAGGTTGAGAGATTGCAAGGGTAACGAGTTCACGACCTACTCCAACAAAAGCCTTGAAAGCACCCTTGGCAGAATCAGGTTCAGGAATCATCGGCACCTCGAGAAACCAATGATTTTACATGGAAAACGGCCTTCCCAAGGGGCTCGAGGGGCACAGGTCGGGAGTCATCGGTACCTAAAGAAGTCGATGGTTTTTTAAGGTAAACCGCCCTCCCGAGAGGATTGGGAAGCTCAGATGCGGGAGCAGCGACCAGGTGAGTAAGGAAGTAGCACCACAACATGGAAACCAAAGCAAAAACCACTAGAAAGCGCAGATCCTTCCACCCCATTTCAGAGACATGTCGGGAAGACCCAAGCTGAGAAGATCACAAGATCTGGACACCAAGTACTGATAATCGGGTCAGTACCTTATGTGATCCAAGATGAAATGGCCCCTAGAAACTTGGCTAGGGAAGGCCAGTTCACAAAACAAGGCTTCGGTAAAAGGCACAAGGTCGGCAGCTCTAACATGAAGATGGGTGCTGGTCCAAGCAAAACTGAGAGAACCAAAGCTGATCCAGGGCCTCCTATCAAATGTTCTTGGTTGGTATCTTCGGAAGGGAGGATCATCGTCGGGCTAGGCATCACACCAGCATCCAAACATGAGGTACAAAGGTCGGTTGGATGTGCACGACCAGAACAACTCAAGACATCAATCGGCCAGTACAAAATAGTTCCAAGACGACTCGGTAGGTGGGATGTGTGCCAGAAGTGGTAAAACAAGACACGATCATCGCAATAGCTCCGGGAACAAATCCAGAACCCCAATGGTGACCCACAGGGCTCAACAAGACTCAGAAGAGGCATGTACAAAGGCTGAGAGCCCCGGAACTTGCTGAGAATAGAAAGGAGGAGCAAAGGGGTCGTTGGTTCAACCAAGAAAAGACTAATGATCACCAAAAAGACATCGAAGGAAAAGAGGATTGCCCTGGAGGAAGCCGAAAACGATGAAACAGAAGAAGACATCACAGGCAAGGATGAAGACCAGGTTGAAGTGAACATGGTGTTCCACGTACTGGCTGAGTTTTGCATCCCGAAGGTTGAGGTGGTCGAGCTAGATCTTGGAGCCAAGAATGTGGTCTTTGAGAAGCAAGAACAACTCGGCCAACATATGAAGCCCTCTACATCCGAGGACTTGTTGATGGAACACTAGTCGGGTGCATGTTAGGTTGATGGAGGAGTTGGGGTAAACATCATGCCTGTGAGCATGTTTGAGAGACTTGGTTATCGGGAAGATGAATCATCAAGACCAACACGACGCTAAGTGGGTTTGCTGGAGACCCAACGGAGGCTAAAGGAGTGTTGTCCGTAGATCTCATCATAGGAAGCAAGACGATACCCACGACCTTCTTCGTTGTCAACGTGCGAAGCAGATACAATCTACTCCTTGGACGAGATTGGATTCACGCCAACGGGTGTGTGCCATCTACACTTCATCAGTGCCTCGTCCAGTGGGTCTCAAACATAGTCCTGGTGGAAAATAAAAACACAGGGAAACTAAGGATTTGCATAGAATTTCGAGATCTCAACCGGGCTACATCCAAGGATGAGTACCCCACGCCCATTGCCGACGTGTTGATCAACAATGCTTCAGGGCACAAGATGATCAACTTCTTGGATGGCAATGCAGGGTACAACCAGATCTTCATGGCCGAGGAAGAAACATCAAAGACGTCCTTATGTTTCCCTTGGTTCGTGGGACTCTTTGAGTAGATTGTGATGACCTTTGGGTCCAAGAACGCCGGTGCAACGTATCAGAGGGCCATGAACATGATCTTCCACGATCTGTTGGGAGATATCCTTGAAGTGTACATTGATGACCTTGTGATAAAGTCGGCTGGATTCCAAGGGCATATGGCCAACTAGAAGATATCCTTTGAGAAGATGAGAAAGTATGGCCTCAAGATGTATCCTCTCAAGTGTGCGTTTGGCGTGTTGGCTGGACGTTTTTGGGTTTCATCGTGCATGAGCATCACATAGAGATTGATCCCAAGAAGATAGAAGCTATCAAGAGAACAGGAGAGCCGAACGGAAGCCTTAAAAGAGATTGAGAAAGAGAAGCTCAGAGTGGTCAAACATTACAACAAAAAAGTTTGAGAAAAATCCTTCCAAGTTGGAGACTTAGTATGGAGGACGATTTTACCATTGGAAACTCAAGATAAGAAGTGTGGCAAATGGTCACCAAGCTGGGAGGGACCTTTAAAGATTGTGGGGATTGTCCCCGGGAATGCTTACTTTGTGGAGAACTTGAAAGGAGAGAACTTGGGAAAAGCTATCAATGGAAATACTTGAAAAGGTTCTACCCGAGTGTGTGACAAGAAAGTTAAAGTATCTAAAACTTGCAAGCCAAAACAACCGATTTATCCAAGAAATCATGGCTAGGAAGATGTTTTTTTTTGGCATACTCCGTTTGCCCAAAAATGGGAGGGGGGCATGTGTTGGGAACAAAAATTGTTGTGTGTTTTACAGTTGGAAGTGTAGTTCGGGAGACTTCAAGTTTACCTCATGACCGCAAGACAAACAAGCTAAACCACAAGAAACAAAGGCCGGAGCAAGACTTAGAAGTTCTCAGGAGAATTCAAACCATGTAAATTATTTCTTTTTTGTCGTGTCAACGTTCTAGAAAGTGTCTGCATGATACCCTCATGTATACGTGCCTTAGAGATAAGATAAAAGATTAGAGAGTACTGGTTTAAACTTAGAATAGACAGAGTCGTCAAGATTTGCGTCAAGGCTATATAAAGATAGCCCTTTACCGAGAATAACAAGCAAGATTTCCGATCAAAACTTTCGTTCTCTACTCGTTCTTTATTTTTTTCATAGCTCTTAGGCATAGTTCGTAGCTCTTCCGTGCATTTCAAAGAAAAACATCCGGGTTCTCTCCACGAAAGTGAGACTTATCACGTTTCTATCACAGAAACCCCATGTATGTCTATGTTTTGGTGACCAACACCGAGATTCATCACAAAACAGGCAACTCCAACGATCTGTTCACCAACAAGTCCGTAGCTTGAGGAGGAGGTGATCCCAATCGAGGCGTCTTGATGATCGTCATAGTTGGCCGTCCGCTCAAGTTTGGGACCATAGTAGTGGGTTGCGTCAGCCTTTCTTCAAAGTTCCATTTTTGTACTGGCGTTCATGTCGAGGCTAGTTTAGACAGTTTGTGGAAAGCGTAGTTCTCCTTTCTTAGAATATGTCAGACCTTGATCCCCAGAAAGCTTCTTTACAGCTTTCGTAATTCAGTGGTTCTAGATTCACTGGAACTCTTTCCCCACCTGGTTGATGATTAGCTTGGAGTCGTCTTTGACAAGAAGACTCTTGATGTCGCGGTTGGATCGACCTGAAGGATAGCTAGAAGGACCTTATACTCTGCCATTTTGTTGGCGGCCTAGAAATGGAGTTGATCGCAAGCCAAAGCTCTTCTCGTGGGCACAACCAATAACACCCTAGTCGCGCCCTAGAGGGTGAGTGAGGTGTCGTAGAAAATTGTCCAGAAAGTTACCCTATCAGCAAAGTCATCCTGACAAAGACGAGCCAACAGCTCCTCGTGCTCAATTTTTTGAAATGGGTGTCCACTCGACGATGAATTCAATGAGGGCGTCGCTCTTGATGGTGTGGCTGTTGATGAAGGTCAGCTCAAATTCCACCATCTCGAACACCCACTTGACGGTCCTTCCTGTGGCTTCTCTATTCCTTAGAATGGATTCTATAGAAACTTCATCACTACCAATACAGGGTGGTTTTGGAAATAGTTAATAAGTTTTCTTGTCACGAGAGGATCTCATAGAGAATTTTGTGGACCTATGGGTAGCTTGTTTTTGCATCCCGCAATACTTCACTAACGAAGTATATTGGATGCCAGTTTTTTTGTGACACTCTCATCGGCCACGGTGAACTCACTTCCTTGGCTAGGCCCGTCGTGGGAGCACCCAAGCGCCATATTGATGCAAAACTTGGAGCCCTCAAGTTGTCGCGAGCCAGATTGCCCGAGTTGCCATGAGCTAGAGCCACCAAGCCCCTTCCTTTTGGTCCTGATTGATGTTGGATTTTCACGCTGGACCACCAGCGCCACACTCACCACCTCAGGAGTCGTGGAAAAATATAGCAAGAGGGGCTCTCTTGGCTCGGGTGCGACGAGGATTGATAACAGCGCGAGCTTGGTCTTGAGTTCTTAGAGAGTCTCCTTCACTTCGGGTGAACATTGGAAATCCATCTGTTCTCTTCAAGAGTTTGAAGAGTGGGAGCGCACACTTTCTAAGTGTCAATGAAGCGCTCCAAATCTGCTATGCACTAGGCGAGACAATGTACGTAGAGTCTGGTCAGGGGGCCCATGTTCTCGATGGCGCGAATTTTGTCAAAGTTAGCCTTGATCACTCAGTGCGATATCAGGAAGCCGAGGAACTTGCCCTAGGAACGCCAAACATACTTTTGTTCGAGTTCAGCTTGACGAGGGCACCATGGTTATTGAAGATCTTTTGTAAGTCAGAGAGAAGAGTTTTCCATATTTACGTATTGATGACAATGTCATCAACGTTGGCCTCCACATTCCGCTCGAGCTGTGGTGAAGCCTAATGCACATAGCTCCCTATAAGGTGGGTCCAACATTTTTGAGGCCAAACAGCACGCTGGTGTAATAGAAACTCATGACCGAGGTTATGAAGGTGGTCTTTTCTTGCCGCCATGCTAAACTGATGTTACCGGAAGTATGTGTCCAACATACTTAGAAGCTCGCAGCCTGTTGTGCAATCAACACCGGTGTTGATGAAAGGGAAGGAAATCATTTTCAAAGGCCCTATTTAGGTCGATGTAGTCGACACGTCCTCAGTTTTCCGTTGGCCATGGGGATGATAACTGGGTTGGCGAGATACTCGGGGTGAATTACTTCACGGATGAAGCTAGCTTCGCATAGCCACTTGATCCGTGACCTAATGAAGTCCTGCTTCTTAGGCTCCTTTTAAAGAGCCTTCTGCTTGACCGGACGCACCAAGGGGTCAAAGTTGATCTTGATCACATCACTAGGGATTCCAGGCATGTCCGACGACTTCCATATGAACACGAGCGTGAAATCCAATTTGGTGTTGAGGCTCCCCAATGGAAATTGTCCTTCCACTCCCTTTCAAAAGTGGACCTTCTTTGTTAAGACGCAGTCAAGAGCGGCGAGGTGAAGCCGAGGCACCACCGCTTTCACGACCTTTAGTTGGTCTTCGGATACATGTCTAGGGATGGCGGTGACGTCGGCAACGGGGAAAGTATCAAGGCATAAGAGACCGTCCTTCAATTTAACCTTGACCATAATCATGCCACTTGGTCCTAGCATATTCAACATCAGGCTGGCGTAGTGCGTACCCTCCATGAACCTGGTGAGTGTTGGGCAATTGTTGTAGGGGAGGATGATGTTGTCTACGTCAAAGATGATGCTCTTGGTCTAGAAATCGTCCGGGGTTCCAAAAGTGCTTGGTAAGGAAACACATCCGAAGGGTTGGGAGCATTTTGGGAGGTTCCCATAAAACATGCGTGTCTACCCTAGGGCGGATTGGAAATCTACACCTTTACAGCACAGTGAGACTGAACAAATTGATGCCTATGCCCCCGTCCACCAAGGTTCGGGCAATCATGACGTTACAGATCGTTGGGGATATGATTAGTGGGAGCCGTCCTTGCGTGTTGTGTGGAATGATGAAGTCCTTATGGTCAAACATGATAAGGAAGTTTGACCACTTTGGCAAGCACGGAGGAGCCTTCCCTGTTGCCACGACACACACCTCTCGGGCCAACTGTTTTATCATCGACGGAAGGTTATGGAAGATGAGCTATTGTTGATGATCGTGGCCCTTTAGTCTCTCCCCTGGTAAGTCCGCACTTCTACTGCCTCTAGAGCATCCATATTGCAGGGCTCAAAAGGAGACACCGGTGGTCGACGTCGTTGTTCACCGCATGAGGTGTCGTGCTGCCCGGTGATGGTGTGGAAAGAGTGGTCTGCCTGGCCACATCCACCCTTGTCGACTTTGCGATGTGTCATCTTCACGAGAGTGGCGACGCTCTAGCGCCACGAGTCCTTCAAGGACCCCGGTGGCAGGTGGCACGATGGGGCTTGGAGTAAACCTTATGCCATCTCGAGGACGATGACGAGCTCTGTGTCTACCATTGTTAGGGATAGCCGCTGAGGGAGGACAGCTAGATAGCTAAGAAACCGGAGGTGCCCCCCTACCGGCGTGTCACATGTCAATGTGTGGTAGTCAATATTTGGGGGTATCAGTTGGATCACCCCTTGAATGTTGGTTGGGGTACAATGGATAAAGGATTCTCGATGTTCATATGGATTTGAGAAAAATGGCACAGATGTTACTAAGGTTTGGGCCGCTCAGAGGCTAACAATCCCACGTATTTCTTGATATATTGACCAAAGTGAGTTACAAGGACTTGGAGCCTCTCCCTTCCCCCCTATTTTGGCCTAGAGGACCCCCTTTTGTAGTCCAAGGGAGTCCCTCATTATAGTCGGATGGAAGGGGCTTTGAAGGCAGTAACTAGCCCGTTGTGCGCCTTAAATGATGCTATCACATCCCATTTCATGCGAGATGACTTTCGGCACATGGACTCCTGAGCAGTTGTCGTTACTCCCACATTTTAAGACATAACGGAAAGTGGGGGCCCAGAGTGGGGCCCATGACGTGATCTTATGTTTACACCTATGACATGGGCAATCACTACAGGAAACACGATACATTACGACAACCAGGTTACTTATGACGGCTACATAACTTACAACGGCTAGCCGTCGTAAGTTATGTAACTTACTATGGTCCAAGGCAGCTGTCGTAAGTAAACTAACTTACAACGGCCATGGGCCCGTGACCGTCGTAATATAGAGGCCCGTCATAATTAAGGAATAACTTATGACTGCCCAAACCCTAAGCCGTCGTAAGTAAGCAAACCGTCGAACAATACACATAACTTACGGCAGCCCAACTCCGGGGGCGACGTTAGTTAGCAGGCCGTCGTAAATTATGGATTATATCCGCCGCCCCGACACTGGGCTCGGGCTATTTCGCTCGAGCCCGCCCGACCACGCCCCGCCGCTGCCCGACTGAGCTCCTGCCGCCTTCAGCCGCAGCCGCCGCCGCCCGTCCTCGCGCCGCCCCCGCCCGCCCCCGCATCGCCGCCACCGCTCGACCCCGCGCCCGCCTCGCGCTCGCCACCGTTTCACCGCAACTTCGAGGTAAGTTTTATTAATTGTATAAATTAGTTAATTAGTTCATCTGTTAATTAATTTAGTTTCTTTATCAATTAGTTTAGTTAATGAGTTAATCTCTTAGTTAATTAGGTTACTTAATTTTGGTTTAGTTGATTATTAAGTTAGTTAGTATTTATTTTATAATTTGGTTACTTGATTAATCTTGGAGATTGTCTAGTTATTTAATTAGTTAGTTATTTGGTTAGTTATATTACTTAGTTCATTAATTAGTTTAGTTATTTGATTTTCCTCATTGTCACGCTTAAACAGAGTAGAGCATCATCGAGAACCTGTCGAACCATTTTCTTCGCAGTTTCGATCCAGAAGCACCGTCGGCGCCATGGCCATGGCCGCAGCCATCGCAGCCAATTCTGTGATGCAGTTTAGCGCTCCTTAGGTTTCTGTGAAGCCAACCGATCATGTCCTAAGCATTTTTGTCCATCCGTGTCGGAGAACAAGCTCGTTGAAGTTCCTCCGCCGCCGTCACCAAGTACTCTCAAGCCATTTTTAGCCCTAGTCGGAGTTCCTCATGGTCTAATACCCCATAACGGCAAACCTTGGCTCGTACGCCATCACCGGCGGCGTGCCGGTCTCGTTTGTGTCTCTCCCTATCTCTCCAACTCTCTCTCTTTCTCCCTCTCTCTCTCTTCCTCCCCCTCTCTCTCTTTCTCCCTCTCTCTCTTTTCCTCCCTCTCCCCCCCACTCTCAATCTCCCCTATCCATCTCTCTCCATCACCGAATCCTCCACGAGAGCCCCCCACCCCAGCACCACCACCAGAGCTCCCCCCAATCCCATCCCCCCGGTCGGGAGCTTATAGGTTATAGGTTATATGTTGACATACAATTTTATTCGTGGGAGTAGTTAGTTAAGAGATGCATATTTGAATAAAGATCACAAATGGATAAATGTGTAGATTAGGGCGCGATACATGATAAATATATGTAGCATGATTAGGGCGGCAAAACCATAAAAAATCTCATGTGACTAGTTTGAATGTTTCAACATTTTGTTTGCTTGAGTGTATAATATCGACATGTAAATAAATGGGCTTCGGGCCGGCTCAGCCCGACACAACCCATTTATGGCCCGACATGGCCCATTTAAAAGTCAATTATAAATGGGAGAGAGAGGGATGGGGAGAGGGAGAGAGAGAGAGAGACAAAGAAAGAGAGCGAGAGAGTGAAAGAGCGGGAGAGAGAGTGAAAGAGAGAAAGAGAGAATGAGGGAGAGAGAGAGAAGGAAGAGGGGGATGGGGAGAGGGACAACGTGAGGCAGAGAGAGAGAGAGAGAGAGGAGGATGGTAAGAGGAAGAGAGAGGGATAGGAAGGGAGAGGGACATGTCTAACTTTTATTTACTTTGCAGGGTTCACCGACAGAGGCGCAGACTCCATCTCCACAGCTACCGGCACCGGGAGGGACGCGCATATTGACTGCATTGCCCCTCTTTTGTCTGTGTATTGTTGAATATTTACTGTATGTGTTGTCTCTCTTTTGTATCGGCTCGCAATTGTGCCAGGGCAGCTATTTTCTGTTTTTTTAAAAAATAAAAACATAACTTACGATGGCCTGTATACTAGCCGTCGTAAGTTAGCCTAAATAACTTACGACGACCTGTATACTAGCCGTCGTAAGTTAGCCGGTTACTTACGAACGCCAGGTCCAGGCCGTCGTAAGTTCTATGGCCCAGCCCACCACGTGGTCCAGGGGCTTACATACGGCGGCTACGGGTCGCCATCGTAAGTTACGTAACTTACGATGGTGGCTGTCGTAAATTAAGTACAACCGTCATAATTAAGCATAAACTATCATAATTAAGCTACTTACAATGATTTACACTGTAGGATCGAAGAGCATGTGAAAAACTACCATAGGGGGGTGAATGGTAGATTTAAACTTTTTAGCAAAAGCAACAAAAATCCCCTCGGTAGAAAATCAATCTGTTAAAGAAACCGTGTATGCGACTGATCTAAATGTGTTCAACCATGACAAAAGTGGTTTATATTATAGAGAATCAAGTCACAAAGACACGACAACAAGAATCACGGAAATCCATTAAGAAAAACTCAAGTTATGATCGAAAGATCAAACGAGAGTCAATCTATTCTACTCGAGTAAAAACCAGATCTCAACACTGCAAAGAAACTCGTGTAGATCAGAAACTACAAATCCAATGACCGTGAAATTTTCACAGATGATAGATAATCAAGTTGTGAAGACAACTCAAAAAGAATCAGGGCAATTGGATCTGTAAAACTCGAGTTATCATCAAAACACCAAAGCACTGTCGTGCTATCCAGAAGCTCAACGAGAAAAACTTGACAAAAACAAATCGGACGAACAAGGCACAAAAGCTCCTCTAAATTACAAATTTTATTGATCAAAACATAAGAGAAACAACCCAAGGTCATATTACCACGAGCTCTGGCCTCCCTTGCTTATATAACCAGCCCGGAGGCCAACCCAATTCAAACTAGGACTCTAATCCTACTCAGTTTCTGAATCGAAACTTTTCATAACTTCTTAAGACTTCTATACGCAGATAGAAGCAATCTTAAGACTTCCAAACACCTTAGTAACGTATCACACATTCCTAAAAAAACTCAACTTCGTGTCCCACACGAAATCCTATCATAACCAACTAAAATCTTTTCATATTTGAGCCATAACCGACTCAGCCGCAGCCTGAGTCCATAATCCAGCCGGTTGGACCTTTCCTACCAATTCTTTACGTCCACATCTCTTCATCACACCTTGCAACCATGTTGCCACGTCCATGCTCTCCTTGCACACATGCAAACACCTTCCAACGACGTCCACGATACCTTCATATTCATTGTTCTTGATCCAAACATGTTGCGCGACCTCCCGATCAACTCAACCTTAATTCCTCCCAAACTTGGTTGTTGAACCTCATCTTCTCCTTAAGACCAGCTCAATGAATCCCGTCACCAGCCATATCTTGAACTCAAGAAACACCTACACATGAATAAACAACCAATACTTTCAAGCACAAGTCGTGACTTGACTCACGTTAGCTCCGAAAACCACAACACCTTACGTGAACACCTCACATAAACATGTTGCAAACCATAGTAAAATGTTAACCACCGTAAACAACCATAACACTTCAAACACTTAGTAAAAGAATACTAAGCAAACTTTTCATAGATGTAAAGTAAGTTCGAAACATTTGCATGGTAAAAATAGAACCATTGCGATTTAGCTCCGGACCTTGCCAAATCTAACCTGATCTTGAGTCGGAGCTTAACAAAGCTAGCAGAACCTAGCACCGGAACTTACCAAATCTAGTCGGAGCTACCGCTGGAGCTAACCAAACACATGTCGGACCTAGCCATAGCAAGTCGTATCTTACGTCGGATCTTGTCGGAGCTCGGACCTAGAGTTAGACCTTGACAAAAAGAGTATTTTGGCAGAATTCATAACTTTTATCGTCATAGCCAATGTATTCAGCACACATAGGTCACACAATCTCCCCCTTGATGAATGCATTGGCAACACCACTTAAAATCCAAACATTGGCTTATTCACATGAAAAGTTTTGAAAACAATCAAATGAGAAAGAAATTTCGAAGTAAAAATTTCCCCCCTATACATATTTCTCCCCCTTTGCAAATCAGAAATAAAATGAGAAGAAAAATAAAAATTCTCCCCTTGAGAAGAATCATGCCAAAACACTTGTGAATCGTGCAATGTGTGATCAATTTCTTCCCCTTTGACAATGTATTCAGCAAGGTTCAAAAGAGAAATTTAATTGTTATGAGCATACTTATAACCTATACATATAGAAAAAGCTCATCCAAGCCATACTATCAAGTAACTTACCCTATCACATCAATGAGATACATAAAGTAGTGTAAGCATGCTAGAGATCAAGTGTAATTTTCAATTTAAGCAAGTCATGATCTCACTGTAAAAGCCCAAGAAAAAGGGACTTGCAAAAACTTTTTATCACATTACAACACCACAGTTTTGTTGTGAATATATTGTGAAGAGCAAGGAACCTCCATCAAAAGGGTGTTGGTTCAAACTCTCCACACATGTGATAACACATGAGAGGTGATTCTAAAACCAACTTAGAGTCATTCACATGTTTGGACCCTAGTTGGATTAAGACCACTGAGTTGAAGTACTCAAGTGCAATGGGAGGGTTTGAAAATCAGAATTTGAACTAATGTCTAACTCAAAATTCAAATGAGGGGAGGACATAATGGTGATTCAAAACTGTTGTATTCAAACTCATGGTTGCAGCAGCTAACACAAGAATCAAAGTGCATATTTGGATTCCTTAGGTCCAAATTAGTGGGTAGGAAAAGTTTCAGTAATTTTTGAAAAGGTTTGCTACCCATTTTTCCAAAAAGGATCCAAATGTGCAAAGAATTCAAATATACATTTGAATTTGGGGGAAATTTGCCCAACCATACAAATGTAGCTCAGTTTTAGCTCCAAACATTTGAATTGGTCACTTGCCAAGTGTTTGGAGATCTTTTGAGGGATAGGGGACTGACTGGCGGGGCCCACATGTCATTGGGGATGTTAAAAATGCACAGAGATCAACAGCCTTCGGGGTTAAGTCTTGCACTCGGAACAGAGCCGAGAATTCCACCGTGAGTCACCGAGGAGCACCGGATGACAGCTCCTGCTCCTCCCTCTCGCGCTGGCGAGCTCCTCGTGGGGGGGGGGGGTCTTAACTCTCGACCGTGCCCCAGCTCGCCACAGCACCGAGACGACCCCCAGCCACCGTCCTCTCGCACGATAGAACGCCGAGGAGCAGCCGCCGTGATCAAGTCGCTCGGGAGCGATTTCCTCTCGCGTGCAAGCGTCGGCAACCCAGAAAACCAGCATTCCCAAACATCCCACGACCTCCCCGCACCAGTTCCAGTCGAGCTGAGCCACCACAACCCGAGAAAACGGTGTTCTTCGCTGCGGCCGGGAAGAACCGAGCAAAGGTGCTCCCGTGGGCAGCTCGGCAGAGGGCTGGTAACGACCAAGAAAGAGCGGTTTTGGACGCGCCCAGGCTCCACACTGCTCAACACCAAAGCCTGGACCAAGTGACCTATCATCGCCGGTGAATTTTGCAAAACACTTTCAGCCGGTGCAGAACCACCTTCTGGTAAGAAACCCGCAAATTCCCGACGTATACTTGCTTAGAGCACCTCATACTGCACTCACAGGAGCTAGACTTGACGGCGCCCAAGTTCACTTCGAAACCATAGCTTGATTTTGGCTGTAGCCGGCGTAATTCTCGGTTTTCCAACCACGGTTATGGCGGGAAGGATCGGGCTCACGGTGATGGCTAGGTTAGAGCTCTCCCCGAGCCTTTGCATGGCCCTGTCGACCTTCCCTGAGATCCCCCGGTGCTGAAGAGCCCTTCCACCGAGGTTTTGGCGGGCTAAGTTGGCCGGGTGACATAGCCGAAGTGATCCCGAGCCGCTGCACCGTCGCCGGCTAGGTTAGGGCTACCGCCGGCCGGAGAAGTTGGTGCCATCGTGTTCAGCACACGAAATTAGGCCTAGGCGGCGAGTTTCTGGCCAAGAGGCGGCCGGGAAGCTGGGTCTGGCGAGCTTCAGTGAGGTGCCGGCGAGGGGGCGGCGCGGGAAAAGGGGCTGGCGCGAGGAAGAAGACGAGCCGGCCGGGCCCGCTCGTCAGTCGCTCAATACACAGTGTGGGGATTTTCTGTTACACCGGATCCTCTGTGACAACGCGAAGAACAGTCCTGTGGCCCCGTGTTGTGTAGCCGAGGTGGTGACACGTGGCGGCCGGGCCCGCTGTCAGGGATTTGAACTTTTCCCGGTTAATTCGAATTCCAGAATTTCCCCAAATTTTAGAACCTCATAACTTTTGCTAGGAATCTCCAAATTTAGTGATTCAAATTGGGTTGGATTCATCTTGCATAGCTCTATCCAAATATGCAACCCAATTCGTATTAAACCCATTATTTAATTCTGGAAAATTCTTTAAAGCTTTTCAGCAAAAGAATTTTAGAGGGTGTTTGGTTCATCCAAAAATCCTCAAATTTTGCCAGAATATTCTTTAGGATGTTAGTGAACCCCTATAAAGGTTTCAGACCAATTGGAGTTGATTTGATCAGGGCAATTCAGATTTGAAGGTGCTGTGTTCAATTGAATACAGAAACATTTTCAGAGAATTTCCAAAAATTGGAAATTCAGTTATGGACAAATCTTAGCTCCAAAAATACTAGGAAAATTCATGCAAACTCTATGAGCTATAATTGAAATTTTAGTTCACAAAGTTGGGTATGAACAGGGGTGTTATCTCAGAATTAATTCTTCTTTGCTTATTTGCTTAGAACATTATTCTGAACAAACCACTCAATGAAAAGTGCTAATTTTTGGTCCAGAGGGTTTTCTTGTAGCAAGGAACTCACACAAAAAATTTCAGCTCCATTGGAGCTCTGGATCACTCCTGTTCTGTGTAACCACTTGAGGTGATTAATATGGAAGAGGGGGAACACCACTTAGCACTTAATCATGTGCTTAGGTCCAAACCCAAACCACTAGCCCAGTTCCATTTTAAATTCTTGAACAGAGTTCCAGTTGTTAAAAACTTGTTATTAGAACATGTAGCAGACACATTACAATAAACTCATGTGCATATTCATTAACATGTAGTCTTTTATTAACGTGTAGTCGCTGAAGGCGAGGAGGCTCCAGAAGTGCTCGACTTCCTCCTTCCGGAAGAAGAACTAACTACTGACCAGCAGCAACAAGGCAAGCCCCGGTTTGCATTAAGCCTTTTATAAAGTTTTACTTTGTTTACATACGTAGCTTGAAGTGTGTATGTGCATTAGGTGTAGGATGGATGAATACCCAACTGCATAACCAGAATTTTTCCCCAAGAGTGAGGGTAGTGTCTAGGGCCTCGAATAGACAGGCTATGCTAATGATTCATAGGACTTCGGTACAAGTCGAGTAATTGGAATCTACTCGCGAGTTAGGCTTGGGACACACGGGATTGGTTCGAGTGATGTGAGATCACCTTAGTAATGAAAATGAGACTTGGCAGGGGCTAGGGCGCAACAAGAGGGAGTCTTGTGTGCGCAGCCCTGTCCGTGTCAATTGAGGACCGATCCGTGTGCGGCCCACACTGATCAAGTTTGAACGTACCGAAGGCATATCGGATATATGGGCCCTGATAAACCGATGTAACCTAAACCTTCGGGCGTCGAGGCATAACGCACCGATTTATAGGTGTAGGCCGAGGGCAGCAAGGTGGAAATCTGCTAACGGGCATAGAGAGATGCTCCGTGTAGGGAACCTCCTGCTCGTTTCGGTGCAACCGATTCGACGTGTGGGCTGTTGGGTGAAAGGTTGTCCCGTACGACATCGAGTGAGCGTGCTGTGCAGCTCCACGGTTGGGCGTACGTGACGTGCTCTTTGGGTGTCCCTGCAGGTGTATATCGAGTCGATTCGCCGTCCCTCGTGGTGAAGAGTACCACTTGGTCACTGAGTCGTGACGTAGGTAATGTATGAAATATGATGATTCAATATTGCTGTTATAATATAATTGTATTGCTACATGTGTGCCACCAAATATTGCTTACTAAATTTCAGATTCCGGAACTGTTATCTTGTTGCTAAAAGATGAATTAAGGATGAACTTGTAGGCGAATCCCTTTGCGGCAATGTTACTATCCCATGTTCATGGTACACCTCATGTAGAGTTTCACGCCTAGGTGAGTCGGTTAAGTCTTGTTGAGCTCTCGTGCTCACGGTTGCTGCTTAAGTGTTTTTCAGGTGAGGAGCCACCAACAGACTCGGAGTACGAGTCCACCGGCGAGGGTTACCCTCCGTCGGGGACCACGGCTGAGTGGGAGCCGTACACGCCGCGCTGAGCTGAGGAGTGCAGCTAGTGTGGGTTGCCCTAGGGCTAGGCAACCGACTTTTGGCTAGATAGGCGGGCGTGAGTGTATAAAAGAAACTTCTGCTGTGTAATAAAGATAGTAGTTTGTAACTGAAGTTGTACCTGTTTGTACAATTCAGTTTGTTTTCCCATGTAATATAATGTGCCCTTATGACATGTGCTGTCGGGTGTCACATCGTGCGGCACCACCCTCGGCGATCCTGGATGAGCGGATCCCCGTCCGCCACAGCCTAGTATCAAAGCCGCATTGGGGATAACACAATACTTAAGGACTATATTACGGGAAAACTTAGGTTTACGGTGAGGATTCGGTAGTTGCCCATGTAAGGACTATATTAGCATAGTTACTTAAAGTGGCAAAGACTGACCTATGTGTTATAATTCTGAATTTTAATTATGTAACGACGCACCTACGCTCTGGTAAGAATGGTAAGGAACGCCACCGAAAGCGGTTCAATTTCGGTTAGCTCCCCTGACGAGGAACGTGGTTCAGGGATAGGTCTCACAGCTTGGTGTGAGACGTCAATATGAAACTCTTGAACTCTTCATGTTCCTGAGTTCATATGAAACGCTGATCCCTAGCGTGCATTAGGCAAGTAAGTGGAGACCCCATCGCGTGGTAAGTAACGCGAGAGTGTGTTCGTATGGAAATAGCCCAGGAGGACATACGCAGCGCTTGCCATCGGCGTGCCCTGCAGGGCAGTAGGTGGTATCTGTTGGGTTGATAACATTCCCAACCGTGACGACCCGTTCATGACATACTCGGGTTCCCCGTCGTGTGGTGTTGAAACACGATCACGTACCTTGAGACGTGACTTAACTCAAGGACGGCCGTATGACAATGATACGGGCGTTTGTATTTACTTTTAAATATGGAACTGCCTGAAATAAAACAACCATTGAGTGCATCAATATTGTGTGGTCTTCTGCAGGTATTAACCACGTATGTATCCGTGTAGTAAACGTGTGCGAGAGACCGTTTAGTGCCACACTTGAGACGTATATGCCGGTATAATCCGGTCAGGATTTTCTTTTGTGAGGAACGTAGTACCGACATATCATAGGCATGTGCATGAAAGATAATGATAATAAGGAATTAAAATCACTAAGTTTCAACATTTAGGACCTTGGTTGGGTAGAAAAATTCAATCGTTGATCAGTGTAGTTCCAAGGGATTGAAAAACAGAGTGCTCTGTTTTGGGCAGCAAGTTTGCTGATCTTCAACAGGGCATAACTCACAGGTCTTTTAGCCCAGGGAGGTGTGGTATATAGTTCTGGAAAGGTATTTGAGTACTCTACAACTTTATTGTAGACTTCCAGAGCTGAAACACACCTTAAGATGGCCTAAATTCCAGAGGAATGTGAACTGTCCAGAACCAGGACAGAGTTAAACACTCTGTGGACTGTTCTGTTTTTTAAACATAACTGTATAAGTCCCAAAACTTGTAAATAGAAAACTTGAGTTATGAATAAAGTTGAGTTTATATGCAAGAAATAGGACTTACAAAAACTTTTGTATACTCATGAAAGTGTTGGCATGTGCAATGGAACTTTGAATTCAGTTTGAATTAAAGGGGTGCACTTCAAAAAGAAGAAGGGCATTTTCAAAAGAGAGAATTCAAACTGTTGTTTAAAAAACTGTATTTGCAATAGCCAACTCAAATATCAGAGGACATAATTGAATTCCTCAGGTCCAAGTTATGAGGGAGCCAAGTTTTGAGCAAATTTGGTGAGACTTTGATATGAATATCAAAGGAACTTATAAAATTCATCCAAATTTGAATTTAAATTTGTAACTGTGGTACAAATTGTCAAATGGCAAATTGACTTTTGAATTTGGATCCCTCACAGCTGAATTGGCAAGGTGTCAAAAGTTGGAGATCTTTTGGTGCTGAGGGGAGCTGTGGGCCCTAGTTGTCATTGAGAGGAGAGATCAAAACCTACTGCCTAAGTCTTGCTCTCGGGTAACGCACGAGCTCGATCATCGCACGGGCGCCACCGAGGCTAACCCGAAGCCACCGCCTCACCCGACCTCGCGCGCTGGCGACCAGCTTACCGCCCCCCCCTGCCTCGGCGTGATCTCTTCTCTCTGAACCGGGCCAACGCTGTTTCTCTTCTTCTCCTCGCGCTCGATAAACGTCGCGCTCGCCGCCACCTCGGTTCTGACCGGGGATGCATATAAACACCGTGCACAGCCTCCCTACGAGCTGATGAACAACACCTTGCGCCCACTCTTCTTCTCCCCGACACAAAAGCGATCGAGGTGGGTCCTCTCTGCCGCCGGGGCGCCGTGTTCGCGTGGCAGCCGAAAGAGAACCGAGGAGAGAGCTCCCGTGGACAGCTGAGTCTAGCGCCTGTCACGACCAAGTGCCGGCGTCCCCGGACGTGCTGTGACCCCATGCTGCTCACCTCCAAACCTCAAGCAAATCTGTGAACCACCGAGCGAGAATTCGGGAAAACATCGCCGGCGGCCCCAGACCGATGATCCGGTATGGAAACCCAAAATTCTCATTTGTTCTTCGTTCTTATCTCATTAAATCCTGCACGAATAAACTAGACTGGCTAGCGATCCGATCCCCTTCACAACCCTAGATAGAAACCCCGTGTTAGCGGCTAATTTCGGGCTTTCCGATCGGCGGCCATGGCGGGAACGCGCGGGCGCACGGTGACAACCGAGTTGTCGCCGTTTCCGAGCCACGTTGAGGCTATGCCGAGCTAGCCCATCCTCTGCTGGTGCTTTTGGGTGGTTCGGTTGAGCTGTTAGTGGGCTACAAGGGCCGGGCGACAGCGCCGATCATCACCGAAGGCCGCGGCTCGTCGCCGGCCTACTTCCGGCCACCGGCAGCCCGAGCCAACCCCGTAGACATGTTCCCCGACCCTGAAAACCCCCAGGCAGCGAGTCTCCGGCCGAGAGGCGGCCGGGAAGCCGGGTTCGGCGAGCTACAGTGGAGCGCCGGCGAGGGGGAGGCGCGGGAGCGGGAGGAAGAAGAAGAACCCTCCGGCCCCACTCGTCAGCGGCTGAAGATAAAGGTGCAGATCCTCTGTGGCCCTGGATCAAGCTGTGACGACGCGGGAAAAAGTCCGTGACCCCGTGTGGCATAGTTCCCGCGGTTGACACGTGTACGAGGGGCCCGCAGTCAGAGTTTAAACAATTCTGTGATTAATTTGAAGTCCAAATTCAGTTCAAACTTTGGAACTGCATAACTTTTGCTAGGAAGCTCCAAATTTAGTGTTTCAAATTGGGTTGGATTCAGGATGAAAACCTCTATCCAAATATGCCACCCAATTTGCATGAAAACCAATAGAAAATTCTGGAAAATTCCTTAAAGCTTTTCAGCAAAAGAATTTTAGAGGGAGTTTGGTTCATCCAGAAATCCCCAAATTTTGCCAGAATATTCTTTAGGATAATAGGAGACTCCTGTAAAAGCTTCAGCTCATTTGGAGTTGATGTAGTTAGGGTAATTCTAATTTTAAGTTTCTGTATCCAAATGAATACAGAAACATTTTCAGAGAATTTCCAAAACTTGGGAATTCAGTTCTAGCCATTCTTTAGCTCCAAAAATCCTAGGAAAATTCGGGCATACTCTCTGAACTATGCTTGAAATTTTAGTTCACTTGAATTTGCATGAAAGTGCAAATTTATTCAGAATTAATTCCTTTTTGCCTAAATGCTTAGGGAATTATTATGGGTGATCTACTTAGTGAAACATTCTGAATTTTGGTCCTGAGGACTTTCTTGTGACAAGGAACTCACAAGAAAATTTCCAGCTCCATTGGAGCCCTGGATCATTATGTCCTGTTCAACCTCATTAGTTGATCCCCACCCAAGTGATGAAATCCCACTCATCACTTGATCCTAGTGCTTAAACACAAACCCAAACCACTAGCACCAGTGTCATTTTAAATTCTTAAACAGAGTTCCAGTTTTAAACTTGGCTTTAGCATTTGTTAGCAAAAAGTTTTACAATTAAACATGTATGCATATTCATAACGTGTAGTGATTAAACGTGGAAAGTGAAGGAGGAGTTGAGCTTGTATCAAGGAACAAGAAGGGCAGGGATTGAGCTTCAAGTAAGCAGAAACTAACTTCAAACTTATCTGACTTTAGTCACCTGCAAAACCAAGGCAAGCCCCGGTTTGCACTTAAGTTATTCTTAAAGTTTTCCTTTGTTCACTACTATTGGTCAAAGTTTGTATGTGCATTAGGTCAAGGAGGTTTTATACTCCACTTGCATAACCAAACATGAACCCTGAGGTCATGGGTAGAATTGGGTCATCGCTGTAGAATAAGGCCATGCTAAATAGACTAGGGCATCCGGTAGAAGACGAGTAGTTGGAATCTACTCGCGAGCTATAGTTCAGAATATCATAAGTATGGTTGGGAAAGGAAGCAAACTAAAGTTTACATTTCTAAAGATGAGACCGGGCAGAGGGGTTAGGCAGTGACAAGACGAGGTCTTGGTCGAGTAGCTCTGCCTGTGTCGGTTAAGGACCGATGCGTGTGCCGCGTCCAGGAGCAAGTATTGAGTTGTGTACCGGATGCTTACTGATATATGGGAACCAGGAAACCGATGTACCAGGATCACTGGGTTGTAGAGGCATACCACATCGTCTTGTTAGTCCTATGAGCCCGAGACGGCGTGACCGGTTCTATAATCTAGTGTCCTGAGAAAGGTTGCCACATACGACATAATGAAGGACGCCAGATTTGGGTCTTCAGAGGCGGGTGTATGTGTCGAGTTATCCAGGTAGTGTTTGATTCGAATCACCGTCCCTCGCGGTTATTGAGTACCGCTTGCTCCCATGTTGTGACGTAGTAATCAACTTGTGTGGAAACAGTTTGCAAAAGTATAATTTCTGTTATGATTATGTTAAGTTGCATGAAAACCCTGTTTGAAGTAGAGATAGAGCAAACTAAAGTTATTTTTCCACCTTGGGACAAGTAACATTGGAATGAAACGTTTCTTGTTTGATTGTGGAGTTCCAATGTTACTAGACGCAAAGTCACTACTATTATGGCTAAAATCTGAAAGTTAAGAATGAACTCGTAGGCGAGTCTTTTCGCAAATGACAAGCTTAAGTCTTAGGTTACTTTCATGTAGAGTTTCATGTCTTAGGAGAGACGGTTAAGTCTTGCTGATCCTTTGTGCTCATTCTTGCTAAATAAGTGGTTTTGCAGATAAACCTCGACGCTATAAAGAAGGTTATCCGGTGAGACTCGGGAACTCCCGAGTCATATCACACTTGGAGAACCTAGCCGCTGCCATGTCTTCGTGTTGCTAGCGAGAGGAGTCCGCGGGCTGGACCTCTTCTTGAATGCTTCTTAGATATTCAACGTGAGCTGTTTATAGACTTCCGCTGTAGCTATTTTATGTAAAGTATTTTTGCAGAACAATTGTAAGCTTCCACTTTTGATTTATGTAATACATTGTTCCTTATATGTGTGCTGTTGGGTGCCGCATAACACGGCACCACCCAATGCGATTCCTTGGGCGAGGCGGCACAGCCCCGTGATGGAGGTCGGGCCCCCCTCAATAACTCCCAGTAGAAAAATATAAAAATTTTGATATCATATATCTTTAGAAAGGGTAGAAGATGTTTTACATCTTTGCAATTCAAAGTTTCTGAAATTTCAGCACAGAATTCAGTGGAAACCAGAGTTGAAAGCAGCAACTTCCCAAGGGAGGGCTGTTAAGATTCTTCCAGAGATTATGCTGACTTTGAATCCCCATAACTTTTTAACCAGAGCTGATCTGAGGGAAAGTAAGTACTCGTTGGAAATATACTGAAGTTAACTTTAACTTTGGTATTCAGCTTGAGTCATGAAAATGCCCAGAACCAGATCAAAATCTCAGATATGTAGAAACTGGTTATTCTGACAGAGGAATGACAGTTGAACTCATATGAGAGATTGTGGTAAACTAGAGGGGGTTTAAATACGTCCAAGAGGGTAGAACATGCTCATGAGAGGTTATCTTCAACTAGTGAAAGATCTGAGTATAGGTCTCACTCAAGTTTCTTTTACTAGAGACCATGTTTGTGTCGTATTGAAGATAAAAGGGTAGTATACGTGATGACAACGCTATAGTAATGTCTCGTAGTGACCAAACCTAGTTATGGTGAGCTTCCAAGGAGGAGGTTCATCAACTTGGATGTAACTAGCTTGTATTTAGTCTGGTAATGGTGTAGCTTGTGCAAAGTAATTACATTATCTACATACGAGATGTATCGCATGTGTTATTGTCATTATGTTTTTACGCCTATTTCAATTGACTGCATTGAAGTATGTTGTGGGACTGATGTTTATTGTCGTATGGTTGCAGATGGTTCGCACTAGGACCGCGCACGAGGTTGGTGGCTCTAGCCAACAGGGAGGCGATGACTCCCAGCCACCGGCCTACGACAGCACCCCGCAGCAGCAGCCACCACCGCCGCCTCCGCTTACTCTAGCGGATGTGACAGCGTCACTGGTGGGAGGTCGTGAGGAGCAGACCGACCTGCTCCGCACGATCGTGCAGAATACGTCCCAGGAAGGGGGGCGTCAAGAGAGGGGGCCTCGTGAGCCCCATGAGGTGTCGTACTCGGACTTTATGAGTACGCACCCTCCAGTTTTCACAGAAGCTGAAGAACCATTGGAGGCCGACAACTGGCTGCGGACAATCGAGTCCAAGTTCGGGCTGCTCCAATGTACGGAGCGGCAGAAGACTCTGTTCGCAGCACAGCAGCTTCACGGTGCCGCTGGTGCGTGGTGGGCGAACTATGTCGCCTCACGTCCGGCTGGCCATACCGTGGAGTGGGAAGAGTTCCGGGAGGCGTTCCGCGCCTATCACATTCCTCCCGGAATAATGAAGAGGAAGTTCTAAGAATTCTTGGAGCTGAAGCAGGGCGGGAGGAGTGCCCATGACTACTCCCGTGCCTTCAACCATCTGGCGCAATATGCGTCAGACTACATCTCCACTGAAGAGAAGAAGCGGGAACATTTCTATCAGGGGTTACACCCTGAAATGAAGACACATCTCGTTCAGTGGAATCGCGGCACCTTCAACGACATAGTCAATGCCGCGATTATGCAAGAGGACGCTCAGCGGGAGTTGGCAGCTGAGCAGAGGAAGCGCAGCGCTCCACCTAGCAGTGGGGGTGGCGCTCCCCAGAAGTACCGCATGGTGTATTGGACACCATCCGGGCAGCAGTGGCACCCACCGGCGCGACCTCAACGGTTCGGGGGACGATCCTTTCAGTCACCTCCGTTCCGGCCGCCGATGCCACCACCGAGACACCACCAGCAGCAGCAGATGGCACCCGGGGCGTTTCCACCGCCACAACGCGCCCCGGGTTCCATCCACCGATCAGCGGGGGACCGCCCCGTTTCACTTGCTTCACGTATGGCCAGGCGGGCCACTTCGCGAAGGACTGTCCCCAGGGGCAGCAGAGCAGTGGGCAAGCCCAGTTCCAGGGCGGTGCTCAAGGCTGACCTCCGGTCAAGAAGGTTATTCAGCGGACTTGGGGCGTTCGCCACCTCGAGAATGAGGACGCCCCGGAGGGAGACAACGTGCTGGCGGGTACGTTCACTCTCAACAACCAAGCCATCATCATACTTTTTGATTCTGGTGCAACCCACAACTTCATAAGTGCATCATATGTGGTTAAGCATCAGCTGGAAGCCTTTCCAACCGAGTGTTCTTATATGATCTGCTCACCGGGAGGAAAGATTCCAGCAACTATGATGGTTCCGAAAGCACCACTGTGCTTAGGTGGGAAGATATATCCCACCACTTTGATTATTCTTGAGGGGCAGAACATTGATGCAATCTTAGGAATGTCATGGCTAAGCTACCATGGCGCTGTCCTGGAAACCTTATCACGGGCGGTTCACCTCAACTCCCCACTACACCGTCCGTAGTCCCTCTTATTAGATAATCCAGTCCGGGAGATTTCATCGATCAACAATACTGAAGCTCTCGAGTTGGAGGACATCCCCGTAGTCTGGGAGTACCCCGACGTGTTCCCGGATGATCTCCCGGGCATGCCACCTGAGCGGGATGTTGAGTTCAAGATTGAACTTGCACCCGGGACTACGCCCATATCACGGAGACCATACAAAATGGCTCCAAATGAGCTGGCTGAACTGAAAGAACAGCTCAATGATCTGTTGAGCAAGGGTTTCATTAGGCCGAGTTCCTCGCCTTGGGGATGCTCGGCGCTGTTCGTAAAGAAGAAGGATGAAACCTTGAGGCTGTGTGTGGACTACCGGCCGCTCAACGCCGTCACCATCAAGAATAAGTACCCACTGCCCCGCATCGACATATTGTTTGATCAACTTGTGGGTGCAAGTGTGTTCTCCAAGATGGACCTTCGCTCTAGATATCATCAGATAAAGATCCGGGCGGAGGATATCCCGAAGACGGCCTTCTCAACGAGATTGGATTATATGAATATCTCGTCATGTCCTTTGGTCTCACCAACGCTCCAGCCCATTTCATGTATCTCATGAACTCGGTGTTCATGCCGGAGCTGGACAAGTCCGTGGTAGTGTTCATCGATGATATCTTGGTTTACTCCAAGACAGAAGCCGAACATGCCGAACACTTGAAGATCGTTCTTCAACGATTGCGAGACCACAAGCTCTACGCCAAGTTTAGTAAATGCGAGTTTGGATCAGCCAAGTGCCATTCTTGGGACATATCATCTCAGCTGAAGGCATTGCGGTTGACCCGAGCAAGATAGAGCAAGTACTGAAATGGAAAGCTCCCACTTCAGTCCATGAAGTCAGAAGCTTCCTCGGATTAGCGGGATACTATCGGAGATTCATTCCAACCTTCTCCAAGCTCGCTAAGCCGATGACAGAATTGCTGAAGAAAGGGACGAAATATGTTTGGAACACGGCGTGTGAAGGAGCGTTCCAAGCATTGGTGAAGCGTCTCACCACAACCCCGGTCTTAGCTCAGCCGGATACAACAAAGCCCTTCGACGTGTATTGTGACGCGTACGGTATTGGGCTCGGCTGCGTGTTGATGCAGGAAGGACGTGTGGTCGCATATGGCTCACGCCAACTTCGGAACCATGAGCAGCATTATCAGACTCATGATCTTGAACTTGCTGCTGTGGTGTTGGCGCTAAAAATGCGGAGGCACTATCTCCTGGGGAATCTGGTGCATCTCTACACCGACCACAAGAGCTTGAAATATATTTTCACCTAGAAGGAGCTGAACATGAGGCAAAGGAGGTGGTTAGAACTGATTAAAGATTATGAAATTGAGATTCATTACCACCCCGGCAAGGCAAATGTGGTTGCCGACGCGCTGAGTCGGAAATCACATGTCCATCACCTCACCATTACACCGGTGGAGGAGGAAGAGCCAAGTTTATACTTGGTTCCTTATGGATCGCTTTACAACCTTGCCCTCATCCCTACTATTAGGGAGGACATCATGGCAGCTCAGAAGACTGATAAAGGCATGGCACATCTCCGAAGACGGATAGACAATGGAGAGATCAAATGTTTCCGGAAGGATGATGAGGGGACACTATGGTTCAATGACCACATAGTCGTACCGTGGGATTTGGAACTGAGGAGAAAGATCCTCGATGAAGCTCACTTTTCTAAATACTCCATTCATCCGGACAGCAACAAAATATACCAAGACTTGAAAAAGAAATTTTGGTGGACACGGATGAAGCGGGAGGTAGCGCAGTACGTATCCGAGTGTGATACGTGTAGACGAGTGAAGGCTGATCATATGAGGAAATCAGGGCTGTTGCAACCCCTGAAGGTTCCAGCATGGAAGTGGGAGGATGTGAGCATGAATTTCATTGTGGGATTACCCCTAACATCCAACAAGCATTATTCCATTTGGGTGATCGTTGACCGACTAACCAAGTCGGCTCACTTCATTCCCGTGTATACACATTTCCATGCCAACAGATATGCGGAGTTATATATCACCAAGATTCTATGCTTATATGGGGTACCCAAGATCATCGTCTCAGATCGAGGTGCATTATTTGTATCTCGATTTTGGCAATTACACACTGCATTTGGTACTAAGCTGATCAGGAGCTCCGTCTACCACCCTCAGACCGATGGGCAAACAGAGAGGGTGAACCAAGTATTAGAAGACATCTTGAGAGCATGTGCCATCCACCACGGTAGGAACTGGGATGATCACCTACCGTTGGCGGAATTCTCGTACAACAACGGCTATCAGGCGAGTATCAAGATGGCACCCTACGAAGCTCTCTACGGTCGAAAATGCCGCACCCCATTAAACTGGTGTGAATCCGGTGAAAGGGTCATATTCGGGGTTGATGTGGTGAACGACGCCGAAGAGCGCGTTCGGGCGATTCAAGCTAATTTGAAGGCCGCTCAATCCCGACAAAAGAGCTACGCTGATAAGAGGCGTAGACCGCTGCACTTTGAGGTCGGGGAACACGTGTACCTCCGCGTGTCTCCGATGAAGGGCGTGCACCAGTTCAGTATGAAGGGGAAGCTCGCTTCCCGTTTCATTGGACCCTATGCTATCACCGAGAAGTGCGGACCAGCGGCGTATCGATTGGAGCTACCGGCATCTCTTGCTGGTGTTCACAACGTTTTCCATGTTTCGCAACTGCGAAAATGTATGAAGCATACCGCCGCTGTTCCCACCGAAGACATCGGCGAGTTGCAACCGGATTTGACATATGATGAGTATCCGGTGGCAATTCTTGATGAGAAAGCTCGAACCACGCGTAGCAGGACGTTGTGGTTCTACAAAATACTCTGGAGCAACCACACCGCCGAAGAAGCAATGTGGGAGAGCGAGGAATTCCTTCGCTCAAATTACCCGGAGTTCATGACCTCTCAACACGGGTAAGTCCCTACTACATCGCTATCTCTTCTTTTATAATCTCGGGACGAGATTCTTTTAAGGGGGGAGGGATGTAAAAGCCCAAGAAAAAGGGACTTGCAAAAACTTTTTATCACCTCACAACACCACAGTTTTGTTGTGAATATATTGTGAAGAGCAAGGAACCTCCATCAAAAGGGTGTTGGTTCAAACTCTCCACACATGTGATAACACATGAGAGGTGATTCTAAAACCAACTTAGAGTCATTCACATGTTTGGACCCTAGTTGGATTAAGACCATTGAGTTGAAGTACTCAAGTGCAATGGGAGGGTTTGAAAATCAGAATTTGAACTAATGTCCAACTCAAAATTCAAATGAGGGGAGGACATAATGGTGATTCAAAACTGTTGTATTCAAACTCATGGTTGCAGCAGCTAAAATAAGAATCAAAGTGCATATTTAGATTCCTTAGGTCCAAATTAGTGGGTAGGCAAAGTTTAAGTAATTTTTGAAAAGGTTTGCTACCCATTTTTCCAAAAAGGATCCAAATGTGCAAAGAATTCAAATATACATTTGAATTTGGGGGAAATTTGCCCAACCATACAAATGTAGCTCAGTTTTAGCTCCAAACATTTGAATTGGTCACTTGCCAAGTGTTTGGAGATCTTTTGAGGGATAGGGGACTGACTGGTGGGACCCACATGTCATTGGGGAGGTTAAAAATGCATAGAGATCAACAGCCTTCGGGGTTAAGTCTTGCACTCGGAACAGAGCCGAGAATTCCACAGTGAGTCACCGAGGAGCACCAGGCGACAGCTCCTGCTCCCCCCTCTCGCGCTGGCGAGCTCCTCGTGGGGGGGGGGTCTTAACTCTCAGCCGTGCCCCAGCTTGTCACAGCACCGAGACGACCCCCAGCCACCGTCCTCTCGCACGACAGAACGCCGAGGAGCAGCCGTCGTGATCAAGTCGCTCGGGAGCAATTTCCTCTCGCGTTCAAGCATCGGCAACCCAGCAAACCAGCATTCCCAAACATCCCAAGACCTCCCCGCACCAGTTCCAGTCGAGCTGAGCCACCACAACCCGAGAAAACGGTGTTCTTCGCTGAGACGGGCCGGGTACCTACTGAGACAGGGCTCAGCTCTGATACCACGCTGACGCGGCCCCGACGCCGCCCGTTTAGTCACGGGGACGGGGCACTTGCCCAGGAATCGCATTGGGTGGTGTTGTGCGGCACCCAACAGCACACATACAAGGAACAATGTATTACATAAAACAATAGTGGAAGCTTACAAATTTTTCGTTGTAAATAATTTACATCAAATAGATACAGCGGAAGTCTATAACAACTCATGTCGAATAACTAAGAGCACTCGAGGTGAAGTGCAGCCCGCGGACTCCTCTCGCTAGCAACACGAAGACAAGCAGCAGCGGCTGGGTTCTCCATGTGTTACCTGACTCGGAAGTCTCCGAGTCTCACCGGACAACCTCCATCTTAGCATCGATGTTAACATGCAAAACCACTTATATAGCAAGCGTAAACACATAGGCTCAGCAAGACCGATCCGTCTCTCCTAAACAATAAACTCTACATGCACGACGGTTGCAATTGGGTTAGCTAGATTTGCATAAAGGACTCGCCTACAGTTAATCCTTAACTTTCAGATTTTTAGCCTCATTGTGTAGACCTTGAGCCGAAAAGCATCGCAACTCCACAATCAAACAAGAAACGCTTTGTTGCGACGCTCCTTGCACAAAGTGAAAGTAAAGCTTAACGCGCCTATCTCTAAGTCAATCATGGTTGCAATACAAGTTACAACACAGCCTTATGAAGTTCAAAGATAACCAGTTCCAGTTGTTACTACGTCAAGACGCAGTGGGCAAGTATGCTCATATGACCGCGAGCGACGGTGATTCGAATCAGTACACGCCCAGACTACACGACACGTACACCTGTACTCCGAGTTACCGGCAGCAACCTCGACTGACGTTGTACGCGGCCACCTTTCCCAAGATCTTCCACATTGGACGCAGTCCAACTGCCCCGAGTACGCAAGCTCCCTCAAGGTACATACCCGCAGTGGTATGTTCTTAAGCGAGTTACCTCCTGCTACCCTGATGCCGAAAGCCTAAGGCAGTTGGAAAAGTTCCACTATGGATTTCCCAAGGTACATCGGTTTCCTGGGTCCCATATAGCCAGTATGCGCCCGGTACACAACTCAAACTTGTCCAACAGGGCCAAGCACGGACGGGCCTTAACCGACATAGGCAGGGCTATGCACGCACGGCCTGCAACCTGCTGCATCTAAACCTCCCTGCCCGGTCTCCATTTCTTATGTGTGAACTTTCCTCATCTTTTCTAATTCGGACCCATTCCGAGTAAACCAGCCCTAAACTCGCGAGTAGCTTCCAACTACTCGACTTCTACCGGACCTTCCCTACTAACATTTAGCGTAACCAAATCCACTCGAGGAGGTGCTATTCTACCCTTTCTCTCTTAGGTATTTCTGGTCATGCAAGTGGGGTTTTCAATATCATCTAGACTTAATGCAATCAACGATGCAAAGCTAAATGCAAATGCTTTATAAAACTGTTCAAATGCAAACCGGGGCTTGCCTGTTTTGCAGGTGACTAAGGTTACAATCAGTTAGTGATGATCACTTGTAGCTTGATCACTTGCCTTCCCTTCCTTCTTGATCTTCACTTTAAGTCCTTCTCCCTTCTTCATGTATATGCTACACGATATGATCATGCATATATATTTAATTGAAAAGCTTTTGCTAATAGGATCTAATGACAGTTTTAAAACTGGAACTCTGTGAAAGAATTTAAAATGACACTGGTGCTAGTGGTTTAGGTTAGGTTTTAACACTATAATTAAAGGTTGAGTGTCTTTCCCACTTAAGTGTTGATCATCTTAAGAGATTACACATGACAGTGGTGATCCAGAGCTCTAATGGAGCTGAAAAGTTTTATGTGAGTTCCTTGTCACCAAAAATTCCTCTGGATTTAGCTCTTTTCATGGAGTGGTTTATTCAGAACAATTCTCTAAGTGTTTAATCAAAGATGAATTAATTCTGAGGTAACACATATGTTCATGTCAAACTCAGTGAACCATAATTTCAATTATAGTTCATAGAGTCTAAATGAATTTTCCTAGGATTTTTGGAGCTAAGAATTTCCCAGAACTGAATTTACAAGTTTTGGAAACTTCTCTGAAAATGTTTCTGTATTCAATTGAACACAGCAACTTACAATATGAATTACCCTGATAAATTCAACTCCAAATGAGCTGAAACTTTTACAGGAGTTTAATAACACCTTAAAGAATACTCTGGCAAAATCTGAGGATTTTTGGATAAACCAAACTCCCTCAAAAATTCTTTTTCCGGAAAGCTTTAAAGTATTTTCCAGAATTAAATAAAGACTTTCATACAAATTGGGTTGCATAATTGGATAGAGTTTGTCAAACCGAATCTAACCCAATTTGAATCACTAAATTTGAAGGTTCCTAGCAAAAGTTATGCTCTTCTAAAGTTTGGGGAAATTCTGGAATTTGAAAAAATCCGGGAAAAAGTTTAAACTGACGGTGGGACCAGGGGACACGTGTCTGCTGCCGGGAGCGCGCCACACGGGCTACAGAATTGTTTCCCGTGCTGTCACAGCCGATCCCGCGCCACAGAGTATCCGGCCCACTGTTGCCGTGCGACTGACGCGTGGGGCCGGTAGCACCTTCGTCTACCTCCCGCCCCCCGCGCTTCTGCGCCGCCGGGCTCGCCGGAGTTCGCCGGTTTTCGTCGCTCCGACCAACTCCCGAGCTGTTACTCGCCGCCATGCCCTACTTTAACCCGAGGAACATGATGGTGTGGCTTCCACAGACCGGCGAAGTTCCTAAACCACCCCGCACCGGTGCAGCGGCCCTGAGGGAGTCCGGGGACATCGCCCCGATCCTTTAGCCCGCCAAAAGCTCCCTGGAAAGGTTATACAGCACCAGTGGAGGTTGGCAAAGCTCGGTATGGCCGCACATAGGCTTGGGAGTGGCTCCAACCTAGGGTTCATCGGATGCCCGGCGTGTTCTACCGAAGCCGCCGTTGGAAAGATCGAGCATACGTCGTGCAGAACGTGTTTCTAGCTAGGTTTGAACAGGAAAATGGTTGCTAAGCGAGTCTACGCCCCGTGTGTGCAATTTGCAACGCTCAAAACGAATATAACTCGAGAATTTCACGGATTCATACCCGCGGGTCAGTTTTCACCGGCCGGAGAAGATTTCCGAAATTCGTCGTCGAGAGGCAGAGACAAGCTTTGTGCTTCGGGTGGAATCTGCAGGGAGAACTCGCGCGTCCAACGGTGGCTTCACTCGGTCGTGACACGCCCTGAAGGAGGCTGTCCACGGGAGCACGTTGTCGCTGTTGTGTGACGGCCGCCGCGGGAACGGGGTTAACTCAGCGTAGATGGCACGAACACACTGGGTGATGGCTCGAGGAGGTCGTGGGGACGATGGTGGTGTCGTTTAGCCGATCAGCCGGGGCTCGCACGCGAGCTAGGTGGTGGGCGATCGGTTTAGAGCTCAGCGGCAGGCTCTGCTCGTTTCACGCGTGGGGAGAGAAGGAACAGCACCGTGGCTTCGGTAAAGAGGCGAGAGAGGGAGCGCGGCAGTAGCTGCCGACGTCCAGCAGCTCTCCAGCGCGAAGGAATTCAGCAGGAGCTGGTTGCCGGCTGTCCCTCGGTGTCGCCCGGAGAAGGATCGGGTCTGCAGTTGCTTCGCGTGGGAGGAAAACAAATACAGACTGTACTGAAGATCTTTTGCAATATAAAGTCCCCTCAATGACATGAGGGTCCCACAGATCAGTCCCCCTTTTTCTCTCTCAAAATATCTCCCAAGTTTGAATATTGAGTGAATTCAATTGTGGGAATTTAAATCTGATATGCATTTGGATAATTGGGCAAGTTTCATCCAAATTCAAATGGGTGTTTGAATTCTTTGCCATTTAAAGTCCATTTTGGAAAATGGGTTGCAAATCATTTTCATAAATCATGAAACTTTGCACACCCCCTAATTTGGACCCAAGGAATTCAAATATGAAATCTGATTTTTATTTTGGCTGCTGCAAATGAGATTTTCAGCACAACAGTTTTGAATTTCATTGTGTTGTTCTCATTTGAATTTTAGTTTGAACAAATTGTTCCAAATCTGATTTTTGTTTTCCCACACATATGGGAACTTCCCATCTTTGTTTTTGACCCCTCTTGGGTTCCAAGTTTTCAAATAAACATTTAAACTTGTGTGAAGAAAACCCTCATGTGTGTTATCACATGTGGAAAAGTTTTAACAAGTCCCAAATTTCATACATATGAACCCAACTTTTGTAAACGAGAGTTTCTTTGTATTCACATTTTTGGGACCTTTACATTTGCGGTGGCCGGGAAGAACCGAGCAAAGGTGCTCCCGTGGGCAGCTCGGCAGAGGGCTGGTCACGACCAAGAAAGAGCGGTTTTGGATGCGCCCAGGCTCCACGCTGCTCAACCCCAAAGCCTGGACCAAGTGACCGATCATCGCCGGTGAATTTCGCAAAACACTTCCAGCCGGTGCAGAACCACCTTCTGGTAATAAACCCGCAAATTCCCGACGTATACTTGCTTAGAGCACCTCATACTGCACTCACAGGAGCTAGACTTGACGGCGCCCAAGTTCACTTCGAAACCATAGCTTGATTTTGGCTGTAGCCGGCGTAATTCCCGGTTTTCCAACCGCGGTTATGGCGGGAAGGATCGGACTCACGGTGACGGCTAGGTTAGAGCTCTCCCCGAGCCTTCGCATGGCTCTGTCGACCTTCCCTGAGTTCCCCCGGTGCTGAAGAGCCCTTCCACCGAGGTTTTGGCGGGCTAATTTGGCCGGATGACATAGCCGAAGTGATCCCAAGCCGCTGCACCGTCACCGGCTAGGTTAGGGCCACCGCCGGCCGGAGAAGTTGGTGCCATCGTGTTCAGCGCATGAAATTAGGCCCAGGCGGCGGGTTTCCGGCCGAGAGGCAGCCGGGAAGCCGGGTCCGGCGAGCTTCAGTGAGGTGCCGGCGAGGGGGCGGCGTGGGAAAAGGGGCTGGCGCGAGGAAGAAGACGAGCCGTCCAGGCCCGCCCGTCAGTCGCTCAATACACAGTGTGGACATTTTCTGTTACACCGGATCCTCTGTGACAACGCGAATAACAGTCCTGTGGCCCCGTGTGGTGTAGCCGAGGTGGTGACACGTGGGGGCCGGGCCCGCTGTCAGGGATTCGAACTTTTCCCGGTTAATTCGAATTCCAGAATTTCCCCAAATTTTAGAACCTCATAACTTTTGCTAAGAATCTCCAAATTTAGTGATTCAAATTGGGTTGGATTCATCTTGCATAGCTCTATCCAAATATGCAACCCAATTCGTATGAAACCCATTATTTAATTCTGGAAAATTCTTTAAAGCTTTTCAGCAAAAGAATTTTAGAGGCAGTTTGGTTCATCCAAAAATCCTCAAATTTTGCCAGAATATTCTTTAGGATGTTAGTGAACCCCTGTAAAGGTTTCATACCAATTGGAGTTGATTTGATTAGGGCAATTCAGATTTGAAGGTGCTGTGTTCAATTGAATACAGAAACATTTTCAGAGAATTTCCAAAAATTGGAAATTCAGTTCTGGACAAACCTTAGCTCCAAAAATACTAGGAAAATTCATGCAAACTCTGAGCTATAATTGAAATTGTAGTTCACTAAGTTGAGCGTGAACAGGGGTGTTATCTCAGAATTAATTCTTCTTTGCTTAGAAAATTATTCTGAACAAACCACTCAATGAAAAGTGCTAATTTTTGGTCCAGAGGGTTTTCTTGTAGCAAGTAACTCACACAAAAATTTTCAGCTCCATTGGAGCTCTGGATCACTCCTGTTCAGTGTAACCACTTGAGGTGATTAATATGGAAGAGGGGGAACACCACTTAGCACTTAATCATGTGCTTAGGTCCAAACCCAAACCACTAGCCCAGTTCCATTTTAAATTCTTGAACAGAGTTCCAGCTGTTAAAAACTTGTTATAAGAACATGTAGCAGACACATTACAATAAACTCATGTGCATATTCATTAACATGTAGTCTTTTATTAACGTGTAGTCGCTGAAGGCGAGGAGGCTCCAAAAGTGCTCGACTTCCTCCTTCCGGAAGAAGAACTAACTACTGACCAGCAGCAACAAGGCAAGCCCCGGTTTGCATTAAGCCTTTTATGAAGTTTTACTTTGTTTACATACGTAGCGTGAAGTGTGTATGTGCATTAGGTGTAGGATGGATGAATACCCAACTGCATAACTAGAATTTTTCCCCAAGAGTGAGGGTAGTGTCTAGGGCCTCGCTTAGACATGCTATGCTAATGATTCATAGGACTTCGGTACAAGTCGAGTAGTTGGAATCTACTCGCGAGTTAGGCTTGGGACACACGGGATTGGTTCGAGTGATGTGAGATCACCTTAGTAATGAAAATGAGACTTGGCAGGGGCTAGGGCGCAGCAAGAGGGAGTCTTGTGTGCGCAGCCCTGTCCGTGTCGATTGAGGACCGATCCGTGTGCGGCCCACGCTGATCAAGTTTTGTCACACCCGGTTTTTCCGAAGAACAACCAAGTGAATATCACATGTATGCCAGGATCATTTTCTCATACATGTGATGACAAATAGTGAAGCATCATTTATTACAAGCCAGGTGTCGAATATAAATAAGTCTTACATCGCAAATGTCTCAATAGACACTAATGCTTCATCACAAGTAAATAAACTAGCAGCGGAATATTATTCTTTAGGGCTCCATCACAGGCGTTGCCCGGGGGTCTTCATGAACCTAAAAGCCTTCCTCGGGTCCAAAATCTTGGTCATTATACACCACCTCATTATCTTGACCTGAGCAGCAATATAAACCAACAAATATGCAAGGTTGAGTACCAATGGTACTCAGCAAGTGTGGGAAAATCATATCATCCATGGCTAGAACAAGGAGAGGTTGAACTCATGGTTAAAGCACTACGCAATTAATACCTATCACCTTAGCTTATTTAAGCACCTACATTACTACACAGGTGAAATGGTCCCAATCTCCCATCCCATCATCATAATCCAATAACCATAACATCATTTCCAATGTTAAGCTCCCCGCTTAACTTCCAAAACCATCAATCCTCTAATCATGAATAAGTCCAGGCCGCTCTTAACTGTGAGCACGGCTGTCAAGACAGTTTTGACTCTGCAGAGTTTGTACCACTGTACCCACATGTAGTGATTTCATCCCCCGTTGCCGGGTGGACTAAAAGAACCTCCATTATGCCAGTGGCTACGATCCACATTCACACTTCCCAGGTGTGTAGCCAGGAGATCACTACGAAGCCTTTACAAAGGGATTCCCGACGAGCGTGGGCCCACTGAGGTTTCACCTCTAACAGCATACAAGAGGCTCCAACCCCGCTGCAGTGGCCCCCTCTTGAGCCTTGCGGTTCATATGGTAGTCCAGCTGACACCTACTCCCCGCACCATCCAACACACCCATACTACGCCGGGGATACACCTAATTAATTGGCCAAGCTGCCCCATCTCAGCATGTGGTTGGCACTGTAAAGCCGGGTTACATGCTCCATGAACCGGTCCTTAGGATCCAGGCAAGTACTAAACACAAACCCAAGTCTCGTGCACCCAGCACACAACCAAAACATCCAACTTGCCTTGATCCCTACCTCTACATAATTCACAATGTCTCATTCAAGAGTATGGTAAAATAAACTGATGATCTCATATCCCAAATATCCCATTCTAAGCATGGCTAAGCATATGCATGTAAATAAATGACATGACAAAATAAATCCCAACCCAAGCTTCAAGGAAACAAGGTAATGCAATTCTAGGGAAACTTCCTAGTATGGGTTTCATATTTAACTTGACAATGCAAATAATTCTATCTACACATCCTAGCATAGGATCAAAGTGGTCAAGGACACTTGCCTCCTTCTTGCTGCTCTTGAAATGGGTAGTCCTGATCTTGGAAAGGGATAACTTGCTCTTGAACAGGTTCTACTTCATACCATCACACATAGCAAAAGAAAAACAACAATCATAAGACATAGTCCACACTTCTTACTTCATACAAACCACACATTCACATTTATAAAAGTTCTTTACCATTCTATGTGTTGTGGTTACTTTATGTGTGTTGAGTTATGGCTTGCATGCACTTTTAACCATGTGTATATGATTCCTACTTTGGTGTTCATATTTATACTTACATACTATATATATGTATATATATGTGTGTTTCAGTTTTAAATAAATTCCTTATATTAAACTACTACACCTTTTCACTACCAAGTATGTATGAAAAGTATTTTTCTTCTCCATATGTGCCTTCAGAATTTCTACCAACGCTAAACTGAATTCTTTGTATTTTAGAAACTCCATTTATCATTTACTAGTTGCTATATTTTCAGATTTATATTCCTATGCATAATTGTGTATTTTATTATTAAATTAGTAATACACATCACCTAAACAGATTAGGTTCTGGTCCTAAATAATTTAAAATCATATTTTGACCTTGGCTTATGATGTAGACCATTTCATAATTATTTTCCCTATTTTTCTATAACTATTCTTTACTTAAAAATGTGTCCTTATACTAATAAATGTGAATAATAGATAAAACAGATTTATTCCAGCCCAAAAATATATTTTTATCTCACTCCAAAGTTTTCTAAGTACTGAGAAAGTTTTTAATAAATTTTGACAATTATGTTTGTCCCCCTTTTTAATTTTTAAACACTAGGTACATATTCAATTTTCTAAATTAATTACTAAACAGGGTTAAAATAATGAATTCACCCCATTACAGGGTCTATAATATTATTTTCATAATTTCCAGGGGTCTAGCTACACTTATCAGAGGTGTTTTTCCTAATTTCTATTAAGTCCAGGGGTTAAAACTGATTTTTAAATGGATTTACATGATTTTCTGGAGTTCCAGGGGCTAGATCTGAAGTTTCCGGGGCTAGCTCTCAATTCCAGAGAACCCCAGGGGGTAGCACGTAAGAATTTCAGTCTTTATAACGCGGGGCTGACGTGGACCGTCCGATTTTAAACCGACGGCTGAGATTATAACATCGAACCGGTACGCGGGGTTTTAAAGTCTACCGTGCGATTTAAAATAAACGGCGCACAAGCGGCCACGTCGCTCTGATCGAGCGCGGGCGGCGCTGCCGGCGGCGGGAAGCGGCGATCTCGCCGGAAAGTTTTGGATCCTCGAGAATTCTGCCTAGAACTGTGATCTTATGGCCTAGATCGGTAGAGGGAAGGTCAGGGATCTCACCTCGGGGGTTTTCTCGAGCTCGGGGGTCCTGGAAAGTGCTCGGCGGCGAGGTCCGAGGCAAAACCACGGCGAAGCTCGTCGGCGCTGCGTTTACACCGTAACTCTCCGAGTTTTCTGCACCTGCAAAGTTCCCCGGAGACGGTGGATCAAGACCAGCGAGTTAGATCAGAGTTTCCGAGCTTAGATCGGCCAGAATTCACCGGCGAAGTCTCGGTGCTCACCGGAGTAAAAATCGGCGATCGCGTGGGAAAAACTGATCGGAGCTGGGGTTTTTATAGCCGGGGGAGGGCGGTGGGTCTGTTGCGATCGAGTTGGATTCTTCTGGGACCGGAATTCGGCTGAGGGACGCGGTTTTCAATCGGTTAAGATCGCGCGCGCTCGGGGGGAAAAGTCCGGGGTCGGCGCGAGCGAGGTTGGGGATGACAGGTGGGTCCCACCTGTCTGTGAGAGACAGCGCGGCGCGCGCGGGGGCGGGCTGGCGCGGGGAAGCTGGGCCGGCTGGCGGGTTTCGGCCCACTGGCCGGTTTTTTTTCCCGTTTCTCTTTTTCTTTTTCCATTTCTTTTCTGTTTTGAGTATAATTTGAATTCCAGTTTGAATTTGAATTTTTGCAAAACATGCAACACGTCCAAAAAAAATTTTAAATTCCCCTCTGAACATGGTTTATGGTTTTAAATCAAAATTTGGGGTGTTACAAGTTTGAACGTACCGAAGGCATATCAGATATATGGGCCCCGATAAACCGATGTAACCTAAACCTCCGGGCGTTGAGGTATAACGCACCGATTTATAGGTGTAGGCTGAGGGCAGCAAGGTGGAAATCTGCTAACGGGCATAGATAGATGCTCCGTGTAGGGAACCTCCTGCTCGTTTCGGTGCGACCGGTTCGACGTGTGGGCTGTTGGGTGAAAGGTTGTCCTGTACGCCATCGAGTGAGCGTGCTGTGCAGCTCCACGGGTGGGCGTACGTGACGTGCTCTTTGGGTGTCCCTGCAGGTGTATATCGAGTCAATTCGCCGTCCCTCACGGTGAAGAGTACCACTTGGTCACTGAGTCGTGACGTAGGTAATGTATGAAATATGATGATTCAATATTGCTGTTATAATATAATAGTATTGCTACATGTGTGCCACCAAATATTGCTTACTAAATTTCAGATTCCGAAACTGTTAACTTGTTGCTAAAAGATGAATTAAGGATGAACTTGTAGGCGAGTCCCTTTGCGGCAATGTTACTATCCCATGTTCATGGTACACCTCATGTAGAGTTTCATACCTAGGTGAGTCAGTTAAGTCTTGTTGAGCCCTCGTGCTCACGGTTGCTGTTTAAGTGTTTTTCAGGTGAGGAGCCACCCACGGACTCGGAGTATGAGTCCACCGGCGAGGGTTACCCTCCGTCGGGGACCATGGCTGAGTGGGAGCCGTACACGCCGTGCTGAGCTGAGGAGTGCACCTAGTGTGGGTTGCCCTAGGGCTGGACAACCGACTTTTGGCTAGATAGGCGGGCATGAGTGTATAAAAGAAACTTCCGCTGTGTAATAAAGATAGTAGTTTGTAACTGAAGTTGTACCTGTTTGTACAGTTCAGTTTGTTTTCCCATGTAATATAATGTGCCCATATGACATGTGCTGTCGGGTGTCGCATCGTGCGGCACCACCCTCGGCGATCCTGGATGAGCGGATCCCGGTCCGCCACAGCCTGGTATCAAAGCCGCATTGGGGATAACACAGTACTTAAGGACTATATTATGGGAAAACTTAGGTTTACGGTGAGGATTCGGTAGTTGCCCAAGTAAGGACTATATTAGCATAGTTACTTAAAGTGGCAAAGACTAACTTATGTGTTAGAATTCTGAATTTTAATTATGTAACGACGCACCTACGCTCTAGTAAGAATGGTAAGGAACGCCACCGAAAGCGGTTCAATTTCGGTTAGCTCCCCTGACGAGGAATGTGGTTCCGGGATAGGTCTCACAGTTTGGTGTGAGACGTCAATATGAAACTCTTGAACTCTTCATGTTTCTGAGTTCATATGAAACGCTGATCCCTAGCATGCATTAGGCAAGTAAGTGGAAACCCCATCGCGTGGTCAGTAACGCGAGAGTGTGTTCGTCTGGAAATAGCCCAGGAGGACATACGCAGCGCTTGCCATCAGCATGCCCTGCAGGGCAGTAGGTGGTATCTGTTGGGTTGATAACATTCCCAACCGTGACAACCCGTTCATGACATACTCGGGTTCCCCGTCGTGTGGTGTTGAAACACGATCACGTACCTTGAGACGTGACTTAACTCAAGGACGGCCGTATGACAATGATACGGGTGTTTGTATTTACTTTTAAATATGGAACTGCCTGAAATGAAACAACCTTTGAGTGCATAAATATTGTGTGGTCTTCTGCAGGTACTAACCACGTATGTATCCGTGTAGTAAACGTGTGCAAGAGACCGTTTAGTGCCACACTTGAGACGTATATGCCGGTATAATCCGGTTAGGATTTTCTTTTGTGAGGAACGTAGTACCGACATATCATAGGCATGTGCATGAAAGATAATGATAACAAGGAATTAAAATCACTAAGTTTCAACATTTAGGACCTTGGTTGGGTAGAAAAATTCAATCGTTGATCAGTGTAGTTCCAAGGGATTGAAAAACAGAGTGCTCTGTTTTGGGCAGCAAGTTTGCTGATCTTCAACAGGGCATAACTCACAGGTATTTTAGCCCAGGGAGGTGTGGTATATAATTCTGGAAAGGTATTTGAGTACTCTACAACTTTGTTGTAGACTTCCAGAGCTGAAACACACCTTAAGATGGCCTAAATTCCAGAGGAATGTAAACTGTCCAGAACCAGGACAGAGTTAAACACTCTCTGGACTGTTCTGTTTTTTAAACATAACTCCCAGTAGAAAAATCTAAAAATTGTCATATGATATATCTTTAGAAAGGGTAGAAGATGTTTTACATCTTTGCAATTCAAAGTTTCTGAAATTTCAGCACAGAATTCAGTGGAAACCAGAGTTGAAAGCAGCAACTTCCCAAGGGAGGGCTGTTAAGATTCTTCCAGAGATTATGCTGACTTTGAATCCCCATAAATTTTTAACCAGAACTGATCTGAGGGCAAGTAAGTACTCGTTGGAAATATACTGAAGTTAACTTTAACTTTGGTATTCAGCTTGAGTCATGAAAATGCCCAGAACCAGATCAAAATCTCAGATATGTAGAAACTGGTCATTCTGACAGAGGAATTACAGTTGAACTCATATGGGAGATTGTGCTAACCTAGAGAGGGTTTGAATACGTCCAAGAGGGTAGAACATGCTCATGAGAGGTTATCTTCAACTAGTGAAAGATCTGAGTATAGGTCTCACTCAAGTTTCTTTTACTAGAGACCATGTTTGTGTCGTATTGAAGATAAAAGGGTAGTATACGTGATGACAACACGATAGTAATGTCTCGTAGTGACCAAACCTAGTTATGGTGAGCTTCCAAGGAGGAGGTTCATCAAGTTGGATGTAACTAGCTTGTATTTGGTCTGGTAATGGCGTAGCTTGTGTAAAGTTATTACATTATCTACATACGAGATGTATCGCATGTGTTATTGTCATTATGTTTTTACGCCTATTTCATTTGACTGCATTGAAGTATGTTGCGGGACTGATGTTTATTGTAGTATGGTTGCAGATGGTTCGCACTAGGACCACACACGAGGTTGGTGGCTCTAGCCAACAGGGAGGCGATGACTCCCAGCCACCGGCCTACGACAGCACCCCGCAGCAGCAGCCACCACCGCCGCCTCCACTTACTCTAGCGGATGTGACAGCGTCACTGGTGGGAGGTCGTGAGGAGCAGACCGACCTGCTCCGCACGATCGTGCAGAATACGTCCCAGGCAAGGGGGCGTCAAGAGAGGGGGCCTCGTGAGCCCCATGAGGTGTCGTACTCGGACTTTATGAGTACGCACCCTCCAGTGTTCACAGAAGCTGAAGAACCACTGGAGGCCGACAACAGGCTGCGGACAATCGAGTCCAAGTTCGGGCTGCTCCAATGTACGGAGCGGCAGAAGACTCTGTTCGCAGCACAGCAGCTTCACGGTGCCGCTGGTGCGTGGTGGGCGAACTATGTTGCCTCACGTCCGGCTGGCCATACCGTGGAATGGGAAGAGTTCCGGGAGGCGTTCCGCGCCTATCACATTCCTCCCGGAATAATGAAGAGGAAGTTCCAAGAATTCTTGGAGCTGAAGCAGCGCGGGAGGAGTGCCTGTCGAAGTGTTCGGTCGACACTTCCCCCGGGCCTGCACTGGGCAGCCCGCGGAGGTTCTTTTTTTGGTGGGGCTAGTCACTTGCGGAGAGCTTGAGCGTATGGACGAGTTAGTAAGAGCTTGACACGGTGAGTTTTACGTGGTTCAGGCCGCCGGAGCGTAAAACCCTACGTCCACGGCGAGCTATGGAGCTCGCTGTATTGCTTGTTGCTCAGAACCAGAGTCCTGAGCTTGGTGATGACTGAAGTCTAGCGTATGAGTTGCGAGAGTGCAAACCCTTGCTAACGTCGCCTACCCGAGCCTTTTATAGTCCAAGACTCGGGTGGCTTATAAGGGGGGCCCGGGACCCGACAGGTGGTCCCGGGGAGATTGACTCTTATCTACCGTATCTGCAGTTATGCCGGTAGTTGTCTCTGGCGAAGGCTTCTGAGTCTTCGTCTTGCAGCCCTGCCCATGCCGCATGCTAGTCGTAGTGGTTGATGACGGCGGGGGCGGCATGGGATGTCTTGTTGCTGCGTTTATTGGCTGGCAGGCTCTGACACTGCGCGCCAGTCTATGATGCAACTGGGCGCAACGACACCTGACAGAGGCGTGCTCCGCATCTTGGGAATACGCGGGCCTTGAATACCTTGTACGGGCAAGGTATGGGGCGTCTTTACGTCCGCTGCCTACCGCCCGGGGGCAGGCAGCGCTGTCTGCTGGACACGTGGCGGGCCTGGAGCTCTCCTCTGAGGAGGGGGAGGTCCGGCCCCGCAGGACACGTGGAGCCTTCGGACCTCTCCCCCGCGGAGGGGGGAGGTCCGGCTTCTGTCGGCCACGTGGCGGGTCCGGAGCTCTCCTCTAAGGAGGGGGGGTCCGGCCCCGCGGGATATGTGGCACCTTCGGAGCTCTCCCCACGGAGGGGGGAGGTCTGGCTGCTGTAGGCCACGTGGCGAGCCCGGAGCTCTCCTCTGAGGGGAGGGAGGTCCAGCCCCACTGGACACGTGGCGCCTTCGGAGCTTTCCCTGCGGAGAAGGGCGAGATCCTTAGACATTTTCCCCTCTGCGCGGGGGTACCCTATATCGCGGGTACCGACAATGGCCCCCGGGCTCACCTCAGGGGAGGTAACGAGCCCGAGGTGAGGCCTTCTCCTACCCGCGCACTTTCTTGTCTTGAGTACTCCCTGTGTTGGCAGGGTCTTGACGGCTTCGGAGTTCAGCCTCTTAGGAGAGAGTGAAGCCTGGCATCGGAGCTCGGCCCGGCTGTTGGGGCGGAGGTCCGGAAGTCATCGGAGCTCAGGTCCACGAAGGGCATGAGGTCCGGCATCAGGGCTCGCCTCTGAAAGGAGGGCAAGGGCTGGCATCGGAGCTCGGCCTAGCTGTGGGGCGGAGTCCGGAAGTCATCGGAGCTCAGACCAGCGAAGGGCGTGAGGTCTAGCGTCAGTGCTCGCCTCTGAAAGGAGGGCGAGGGCTGGCCTCGGAGCTCGGCCCAGCTATGGGGGCGGAGTCCGGAAGTCATCGGAGCTCAGGCCAACGAAGGGCGTGAGGTCCGGTATCAGCGCTCGCCTCTGAAAGGAGGGCGAGGGCTGGCCTCGGAGCTCAGCCCAGCTGTGGGGGCGGAGTCCGGAAGTCATCGGAGCTCAGGCCAGCGAAGGGCGTGAGGTCCGGAGGTCATCGGAGCTCAGGCCAGCGAAGGGCGTGAGGTCCGACATCAGCGCTCACCTCTGAAAGGAGGGCGAGGGCTGGCCTCGGAGCTCGGCCTGGCTGTGGAGGCGGAGTCCGGAAGTCATCGGAGCTCAGGCCAGCGAAGGGCGTGAGGTCCGGCATCAGCGCTCGCCTCTGAAAGGAGGGCGAGCGCTGGCCTCGGAGCTCGGCCTAGCTGTGGGGGCGGAGGTCCGGAACTGCTCAGTGGTCCCCCCTTTCCTGTCCCTTAGTCTCATTTGGCTTACTATCCCAGGCCGGAATACGGGGCTTGGGTAATCCAGTGCACTTGGTCCCGGAGGTCTGGCCCCAGCCCCAGTCAGGGTGTAACTGTCCGGCCCCCTGGTACTCAGACCGTAGCGCCGGGGGGCAGAGTGCGCATGCTTTGGGTGCAAGACCGGGCAAAGCAAGGCTCCTGATCCCCTGGTCTAGCGTAGGTCTTTTCTCGGAGGAGACCAACTGGCGGTACAGTACCCTTACAGGGGGAGATCCAAAAGGCCACCGGGCCTCTGGCAGGTACCCCAAGCACTACCGCCTTCGGCAGGACGGCAAATATCGACTATGCATGAGAGCGGGAAAGAGGAACCGAGTGTACAATGGACACACACTGTCTAGAGCGTGGGGAGGTGTTCATATAAATTAATGCGTAATTTAAATAAACACCTAAGTAAGCATGGTGAACTTACTGGGGTGGCGTCGGAGTGCCTGTCTTCACGCAGAGCGGGTCATGCGTGGCTTCGTCGTACGCCGGACACGGGGGGACCCCCATGGCGATCTCAGGGGGAAGCACGACTTCGGCCCCGCATACCATGTGGAAGGGTAGTTCCCGTGACCCGGCCCTGGGAAGTCCGGCTGGCCCTCGACATGGAGGAGCCGGTATCCCCCGACGGCTTTGGGTGCGCGTCTGCACCAGTTGTGTGGGTCTGCTTGGCGTGGACCTGGCACGCATTGCATCCCTAACCGGTTTGACGGCGTCCAGGTGGCTCTCGGTCAGTAGGAGCCATGCCGGGTGGCTTAACCGACCAGCGTGCGGGACGATGAGCGTTCCCAGCACTCGCCTCCTTGGACTACTGCGAGCTATTCGCAGCCTTCCTCCTGAGTTATGCACCGCAATAGGATGTCGTGGCGCCACGCCAGTAAAGATACCAGCGCGTAGCACTTAGCCATCCGCACCACCCGTTCAGCGAATGCACGTTCATCAGGAAGGATGTCCTTCAAGGAGTCCTGGACCTCCGTGGTCCATGCATCGGGACTACTTGAGCTTCTGGATCTCGAGCCCTGGGTTGCACGGAGTCCCCAGTGACGCTTACGATCCTTTGGCGGCATCCATGGCTGCAGGGCCGCCGGGACTGCCTAGCTTCGAGGCACTGGTTCAGCCCCCTTCACCCGGCTCGGCGGGCCGGGCTGTGGACCGCAGCAACGTCCTCTCGAAGACTCCTTCGGGCGTAGGGGCTCCGATGGAGGACTTCGTTGAGAGGTCATCAGCTGTGGCCTTGCCAGGGCGCGGTACATGGCGCATGTCCAAGGCGAGGAAGTCTTTCTCCAACATCCGCACGTGGAGCAGATAAGCAGCTAGCTGTGGGTCATTGCAGGGGCATTCACCCTTAACTTGCTTGATAACTAGCTGGGAGTCGCCCTGCGCCAACAACTGGCGAGCGCCCAGAGACAGGACTGTCTTTTAGGCCAAAGATGAGTGCTTCATACTCTGCCAAGTTGTTGGTTGCCTTGGAATTGAGATGCACCATGTATCCAGACTGCTCCCCCGATGGCATGAGAAGCAGTACGCCGGCACTTGCCCCCTGCTTTCGCGAGGAGCCGTCGAAGAAGAGCGTCCAGTGAGGCCCGGTGAAGACCGGAGCTCGGTACATTGGTTCACCGTCTTCGCGGCCCCCTGGGTCAGCCTTCGTTGGCGTCCACTCAGCCACAAAGTCAGCCAGTGCTTGGCTCTTGGCTGTCTGACGTGGTCTGGAGCTCAGCTTGAACTCCGCTGTCTTCGGGCTGTCTTCCGGCTTCGGAAGCTGGCAGTGAGTGCCAATTCCGCCCTTCGGCTGCTCTGGCGCACTTGTCCGCCAGGCTGAAGAGCTCAGAGGCATCGCAGACCTCTCTGGTCGCAAGCTTCTCAAGCATCTTCTCGTCCCGGACACCCTGCCGGAACGCTACCACCACAGAAGCACTTCAAATGTGCGGGATGGTGTTGCCTACCTGGGAGAACTTCTGGATGAAGGAGCGCAGTGACTCCCCAGGTTGTTGCTTGATGGCGTGGAGGTCAAGCTCCGTGCCAGGACGGGTGTAGGAGCTGCCGAAGTTGGCGATGAACTGCCGGCAGAGCTCTCCCCAGGAAGTTATGGAACCCTGAGGGAGGTTCATTAGCCAAGACCGGACTGGGCCGGTCAAGGCGACGGGGAAGTAGTTGGCCATGACAGCCTCATCCCCTCCTGCGGCAAGTACGGAAGTGGAGTAGATCTGGAGGAACTCCGCGGGTTGACGCTGCCGTCGTACTTCTCGGGCAGGTGCGGCCGAAACTTGCGCGGCCACCTCGCGAAGCGAAGGTGGGGTGCAAGGGCCGCACATCCTGCTCCTGTTGCTGCAGGTATTGGTGCCGCGAACGCTTGGTTCGCACCTGGCACAGTGTACCCCGGTATGGGCAAGGCTGCGCCTAAGACCGGGGATGCCGTTTGCAAAGCATATGGCTGTGGCATATGTTGCGCGGCGTATGCCTGGGGCAGAGTCCGCGTGGCGAAGATCTGCTCTTCAGGCTGGGTTGAGGCCGACGTCATGCTGTCGCCAGCCCCTTGGATGCGACGCCTTTCTCGACGTCGCTCGAGGAACACTCGGGCCTCTTGGCCCAAGTGGCATCGCTCCAGCTCTGCCCTCAGGTTCGTTGACGGAAGCCTGGTGGAGCTGGAGTCCACCGTCTGCCCGTCAACCGTTGGCGTGCGCATCAGCGACACAGCCGGTTGGTCGGAGCGTCGTCCCCGCCGAAGTCGAGGGTTTGCAGCGGCGATGACGAGATGGTCTATCTCGCGAATCCACTGCTGGGTCGCTGCCTGAGGCGCGTCCCCAGCAGGCGGATTGTGCAGTAGCGCTCTTGCTGCAGCTAGCGCACCCCCGCCGGGTACGCCCAGCGCTACTGAAGACCTGACACTGGTTGGAGCCTGCATTGCCGGGGTCGGCGCTGCCAGAGTCGGCTGCTGGCTCCCAGCTTGCGCCGACACACTCCGTCCTGAGTGTGTCGACATGTACTCCCCCCTGGTCACGGTTCGCCGCGAACGCGGGGGAGGAGAGTTTGCCGCTGAAGGAAGCTTGGTCATCTTCGTTGGCGGAAACTCGTCGCGCAAGGGAAAAGCCCCCTACCTGGCGCGCCAAATGTCGACGTGTTCGGTCGACACTTCCCCTGGGCCTGCACTGGGCAGCCCGCGGAGGTTATTTTTTCGGTGGGGCTAGTCACTTGCGGAGAGCTTGAGCGTATGGACGAGTTAGTAAGAGCTTGACACGGCGAGTTTTACGTGGTTCAGGCCGCCGGAGCGTAAAACCCTACGTCCACGGCGAGCTATGTAGCTCGCTGTATTGCTTGTTGCTCAGAACCGGAGTCCTGAGCTTGGGGATGACTGAAGTCTAGCGTATGAGTTGCGAGAGTGCGAACCCTTGCTAACGTCGCCTACCCGAGCCTTTTATAGTATAAGACTCGGGTGGCTTACAAGGGGGGCCCGGGACCCGACAGGTGGTCCCAGGGAGATTGACTGTTATCTACCGTATCTGCAGTTATGCCGGTAGTTGTCTCTGGCGAAGGCTTCTGAGTCTTCGTCTTGCAGCCCTGCCCATGCCGCATGCTAGTCCTAGTGGTTGATGATGGCGGGGGTGGCATGGGATGTCTTGTCGCTGCGTTTATTGGCTGGCAGGCTCTGACACTGCGCGCCAGTCTGTGATGCGACTGGGCGCAACGGCACCTGACAGAGGCGTGCTCATCGTCTCCGCGTCTTGGGAATACGCGGGCCTTGAATACCTTGTACGGGCAATGTATGAGGCGTCTTTACGTCCGCTGCCTACCGCCCGGGGGCAGGCAGCGCTGTCTGCTGGACACGTGGCGGGCCCGGAGCTCTCCTCTGAGGAGGGGGAGGTCCGGCCCCGCAGGACACGTGGAGCCTTAGGACCTCTCCCCCATGGAGGGGGGAGGTCTGGCTTCTGTCGGCCACGTGGCGGGTCCGGAGCTCTCCTCTAAGGAGGGGGAGGTCCGGCCCCGCGGGACATGTGGCACCTTCGGAGCTCTCCCCACGGAGGGGGAGGTCTGGCTGCTGTAGACCACGTGGCGAGCCCGGAGCTCTCCTCTGAGGGGAGGGAGGTCCGGCCCCACTGGACACGTGGCGCCTTCGGAGCTTTCCCTGCGGAGAAGGGCGGGATCCTTAGGCATTTTCCCCTGTGCGCGGGGGTACCCCATATCGCGGGTACCGACAGTGCCCATGACTACTCCCGTGCCTTCAACCATCTGGCGCAATATGCGTCAGACTACATCTCAACTGAAGAGAAGAAGCGGGAACATTTCTATCGGGGGTTACACCCTGAAATGAAGACACATCTCATTCAGTGGAATCGCGGCACCTTCAACGACCTAGTCAATGCCGCGATTATGCAAGAGGACGCTCAGCGGGAGTTGGCAGCTGAGCAGAGGAAGCGCAGCGCTCCACCTAGCAGTGGGGGTGGCGCTCCCCAGAAGTACCGCATGGTGTATCGGACACCATCCGGGCAGCAGTGGTACCCACCGGCGCGACCTCAACGGTTCGGGGGACGATCCTTTCAGTCACCTCCGTTCCGACCGCCGATGCCACCACCTCGACAGCAGCAGCAGCAGCAGACGGCACCCCGGGCGTTTCCACTGCCACAACGCGCCCCGGGTTTCCATCCACCGATCAGCGGGGAACCACCCCGTTTCACTTGCTTCACGTGTGGCCAGGCGGGCCACTTCGCGAAGGACCGTCCCCAGGGGCAGCAGAGCAGCGGGCAAGCCCAGTTCCAGGGTGGTGCTCGAGGCTGACCTCCGGTCAAGAAGATTGGTCAGCGGACTTGGGGCGTTCGCCACCTCGACAATGAGGACACCCCAGAGGGAGACAACGTGCTGGCGGGTACGTTCACTCTCAACAACCAAGCCATCATCATACTTTTTTATTCTGGTGCAACCCACAACTTCATAAGTGCATCATATGTGGTTAAGCATCAGCTGGAAGCCTTTCCAACCGAGTGTTCTTATATGATCTGCTCACCGGGAGGAAAGATTCCAGCAACTATGATGGTTCCGAAAGCACCACTGTGCTTAGGTGGGAAGATATATCCCACCACTTTGATTATTCTTGAGGGGCAGAAGATTGATGCAATCTTAGGAATGTCATGGCTAAGCTACCATGGCGCTGTCCTAGAAACCTTATCACGGACGGTTCACCTCAACTCCCCACTACACCGTCCGTAGTCTCTCTTATTAGATAATCCAGTCCGGGAGATTTCAGCGATCAACAATACTGAAGCTCTCAAGTTGGAGGACATCCCTGTAGTCCGGGAGTACCCCGACGTGTTCCCGGATGATCTCCCGGGCATGCCACCTGAGCGGGATGTTGAGTTCAAGATTGAACTTGCACCCGGGACTACGCCCATATCACGGAGACCATACAAAATGGCTCCAAATGAGCTGGCTGAACTGAAAGAACAGCTCAATGATCTGTTGAGCAAGGGTTTCATTAGGCCGAGTTCCCCACCTTGGGGATGCTCGGTGCTGTTCGTAAAGAAGAAGGATGAAACCTTGAGGCTGTGCGTGGACTACCGGCCGCTCAACGCCGTCACCATCAAGAATAAGTACCCACTGCCCCACATCGACATATTGTTTGATCAACTTGTGGGTGCAAGTGTATTCTCCAAGATGGACCTTCGCTCTGGATATCATCAGATAAAGATCCGGGCGGAGGATATCCCGAAGACGGCCTTCTCAACGAGATATGGATTATATGAATATCTCGTCATGTCCTTTGGTCTCACCAACGCTCCAGCCCATTTCATGTATCTCATGAACTCGGTGTTCATGCCGGAGCTGGACAAGTTCGTGGTAGTGTTCATCGATGATATCTTGGTTTACTCCAAGACAGAAGCCGAACATGCCGAACACATGAGGATCGTTCTTCAACGATTGCGAGACAACAAGCTCTACGCCAAGTTCAGTAAATGCGAGTTTGGATCAGCCAAGTGCCATTCTTGGGACATATCATCTCAGCTGAAGGCATTGCGGTTGACCCGAGCAATATAGAGCAAGTAATGAAATGGAAAGCTCCCACTTCAGTCCATGAAGTCAAAAGCTTCCTCGGGTTAGCGGGATACTATCGGAGATTCATTCCAAGCTTCTCCAAGCTCGCTAAGCCGATGACAGAATTGCTGAAGAAAGGGACGAAATATGTTTGGAACACGGCGTGTGAAGGAGCGTTCCAAGCATTGGTGAAGCATCTCACCACAACCCCGGTCTTAGCTCAGCCGGATACAACAAAGCCCTTCGACGTGTATTGTGACGCGTCCGGTATTGGGCTCGGCTGCGTGTTGATGCAGGAAGGACGTGTGGTCGCATATGGCTCACGCCAACTTCGGAACCATGAGCAGCATTATCCGACTCATGATCTTGAGCATGCTGCTGTGGTGTTGGCGCTAAAAATGTGGAGGCTCTATCTCCTGGGGAATCTAGTGCATCTCTACACCGACCACAAGAGCTTGAAATACATTTTTCACCCAGAAGGAGCTGAACATGAGGCAAAGGAGGTGGTTAGAACTGATTAAAGATTATGAAATTGAGATTCATTACCACCCCGGCAAGGAAAATGTGGTTGCCGACGCGCTGAGTCGGAAATCACATGTCCATCACCTCACCATTACACCAGTGGAGGAGAAAGAGCCAAGTTTATACTTGGTTCCTTATGGATCGCTTTACAACCTTGCCCTCATCCCTACTATTAGGGAGGACATCATGGCAGCTCAGAAGACTGATAAAGGCATGACACATCTCCAGAGACGGATAGACAATGGAGAGATCAAATATTTCCGGAAGGATGATGAGGGGACGCTATGGTTCAATGACCACATAGTCGTACCCCGGGATATGGAACTGAGGAGAAAGATCCTCGATGAAGCTCACTTGTCTAAATACTCCATTCATCCGGGCAGCAACAAAATGTACCAAGACTTGAAAAAGAAATTTTGGTGGACACGGATGAAGCGGAAGGTAGCGCAGTACGTATCCGAGTGTGATACGTGTAGACGAGTGAAGGCTGATCATATGAGGAAATCAGGGCTGTTGCAACCCCTGAAGGTTCCAGCATGGAAGTGGGAGGATGTGAGCATGGATTTCATTGTGGGATTACCCCTAACATCCAACAAGCATGATTCCATTTGGGTGATCGTTGACCGATAACCAAGTTGGCTCACTTCATTCCTGTGCATACACATTGCCATGCCAATAGATATGCGGAGTTATATATCGCCAAGATTCTATGCTTATATGGGGTACCCAAGACCATCGTCTCAGATCGAGGTGCATTATTTGTATCTCGCTTTTGGGAGCAATTACAATCTGCATTGGGTACTAAGCTGATCAGGAGCTCCAGCTACCACCCTCAGACCGATGGGCAAACAGAGAGGGCGAACCAAGTATTAGAGGACATGTTGAGAGCATGTGCCATCCACCACGGTAGGAACTGGGATGATCACCTACCGTTGGCAGAATTCTCGTACAACAACGGCTATCAGGCGAGTATCAAGATGGCACCCTACGAAGCTCTCTACGGTCGAAAATGCTGCACCCCATTAAACTGGTGCAAATCCGGTGAAAGGGTCACATTCGGGGTTGATGTGGTGAACGACGCCGAAGAGCGCGTTCGGGCGATTCAAGCTAATTTGAAGGCCGCTCAATCCCGGCAAAAGAGCTACGCTGATAAGAGGCGTAGACCGCTGCACTTTGAGGTCGGGGAACACGTGTACCTCCACGTGTCTCCAATGAAGGGTGTGCGCCGGTTCGGTATGAAGGGGAAGCTCGCTCCCCGTTTCATTGGATCCTATGCTATCACCGAGAAGTGTGGACCAGCGGCGTATCGATTGGATCTACCGGCATCTCTTGCTGGTGTTCACGACGTTTTCCATGTTTCGCAACTACGAAAATATCTGAAGCATACCGCCGCTGTTCCTACCAAGACATCGGCGAGTTGCAACCGGATTTGACATATGATGAGTATCCGGTGGCAATTCTTGATGAGAAAGCTCGAACCACACGTAGCAGGACGTTGTGGTTCTACAAAATACTCTGGAGCAACCACACCGCCGAAGAAGCAACGTGGGAGAGCGAGGAATTCCTTCGCTCAAATTACCCGGAGTTCATGACCTCTCAGCACGGGTAAGTCCCTACTACATCGCTACCTCTTCTTTTATAATCTCGAGACGAGATTCTTTTAAGGGTGGAGGGATGTAAAAGCCCAAGAAAAAGGGACTTGCAAAAACTTTTTATCACCTCACAACACCACAGTTTTGTTGTGAATATATTGTGAAGAGCAAGGAACCTCCATCAAAAGGGTGTTGGTTCAAACTCTCCACACATGTGATAACACATGAGAGGTGATTCTAAAACCAACTTAGAGTCATTCACATGTTTGGACCCTAGTTGGATTAAGACCACTGAGTTGAAGTACTCAAGTGCAATGGGAGGGTTTGAAAATCAGAATTTGAACTAATGTCCAACTCAAAATTCAAATGAGGGGAGGACATAATGGTGATTCAAAACTGTTGTATTCAAACTCATGGTTACAGCAGCTAAAACAAGAATCAAAGTGCATATTTGGATTCCTTAGGTCCAAATTAGTGGGTAGGCAAAGTTTCAGTAATTTTTGAAAAGATTTGCTACCCATTTTTCCAAAAAGGATCGAAATGTGCAAAGAATTCAAATATACATTTGAATTTGGGGGAAATTTGCCCAACCATACAAATGTAGCTCAGTTTTAGCTCCAAACATTTGAATTGGTCACTTGCCAAGTGTTTGGAGATCTTTTGAGGGTTAGGGAACTGACTGGTGGGACCCACATGTCATTGGGGAGGTTAAAAATGCACAGAGATCAACAGCCTTCGGGGTTAAGTCTTGCACTCGGAACAGAGCCGAGAATTCCACCGTGAGTCACCGAGGAGCACCGGGCGACAGCTCCTGCTCCCCCCTCTCGTGCTGGCGAGCTCCTCGTGTGGGGGGGGGGAGTCTTAACTCTCAGCCGTGCCCCAGCTTGTCACAGCACCGAGACGACCCCCAGCCACCGTCCTCTCGCACGACAGAACGCCGAGGAGCAGTCGCCGTGATCAAGTCGCTCGGGAGCGATTTCCTCTCGCGTGCAAGCGTCGGCAACCCAGCAAACCAGCATTCCCAAACATCCCACGACCTCCCCGCACCAGTTCCAGTCGAGCTGAGCCACCACAACCCTAGAAAACGGTGTTCTTCGCTGAGACGGGCCGGGTACCTACTGAGACAGGGCTCAGCTCTGATACCATGCTGACGCGGCCCCGACGCCGCCCGTTTAGTCACGGGGACGGGGCACTTGCCCAGGAATCGCATTGGGTGGTGCCGTGTTGTGCGGCACCCAACAGCACACATACAAGGAACAATGTATTACATAAAACAATAGCGGAAGCTTACAAATTTTTCTTTGTAAATAATTTACATCAAATAGATACTGCGGAAGTCTATAAAAACTCACGTCGAATAACTAAGAGCACTTGAGGTGAAGTCCAGCACGCGGACTCCTCTTGCTACCAACACGAAGACAAGCAGCAGCGGCTGGGTTCTCCATGTGTTACCTGACTCGGAAGTCTCCGAGTCTCACCGGACAACCTCCATCTTAGCATCGATGTTAACCTGTAAAACCACTTATATAGCAAGCGTGAGCATATAGGTTCAGCAAGACTAATCCGTCTCTCCTAAACAAGAAACTCTACATGCACGACGGTTGCAATTGGGTTAGCTAGATTTGCATAAAGGACTCGCCTACAGTTAATCCTTAACTTTCAGATTTTTAGCCTCATTGTGCAGACCTTGAGCCGAAAAGCATCACAACTCCACAATCAAACAAGAAACGCTTTGTTGCGATGCTCCTTGCACAAAGTGAAAGTAAAGCTTAATGCGCCTTTCTCTAATTCAATCATGGTTGCAATACAAGTTACAACACAGCCTTATCAAGTTCAAAGATAACCAGTTCCAGTTGTTACTACGTCAAGACACAGTGGGCAAGTATGCTCATATGACCGCGAGCGACGGTGATTCGAATCAGTACACGCCCGGACTACATGACACGTACACCCGTACTCCGAGTTGCTGGCAGCAACCTTTCCCAAGATCTTCCACATTGGACGCAGTCCAACTGCCCCGAGTACGCAAGCTCCCTCAAGGTACATACCCGCAGTGGTATGTTCATAAGCGAGTTACCTCTTGCTACCCTGACGCCGAAAGCCTAAGGCAGTTGGAAAAGTTCCACTATGGATCTCCCAAGGTACATCGGTTTCCTGGGTTCCATATAGCCGGTATGCGCCCGGTACACAACTCAAACTTGTCCAACAGGGCCAAGCACAGACGGGCCTTAACCAACATAGGCAAGGCTATGCACGCACGGCCTGCAACCTGCTGCATCTAAACCTCCCTGCCCGGTCTCCATTTCTTATGTGTGAACTTTTCTCATCTTTTCTAATTCGGACCCATTCCGAGTAAACCAGCCCTAAACTCGCGAGTAGCTTCCAACTACTCGACTTCTACCGGACCTTTCCTACTAACATTTAGCGTAACCAAATCCACTCGAGGAGGTGCTATTCTACCCTTTCTCTCTTAGGTATTTCTGGTCATGCAAGTGGGGTTTTTAATATCATCTAGACCTAATGCAATCAACGATGCAAAGCTAAATGAAAATGCTTTATAAAACTGTTCAAATGCAAACCGGGGCTTGTCTGTTTTGCAGGTGACTAAGGTTACAATCAGTTAGTGATGATCACTTGTAGCTTGATCACTTGCCTTCCCTTCCTTCTTGATCTTCACTTTAAGTCCTTCTCCCTTCTTCACGTATATGCTACACGATATGATCATGCATATGTATTTAATTGAAAAGCTTTTGCTAATAGGATCTAATGACAGTTTTAAAACTTGAACTCTATTCAAGAATTTAAAATGACACTGGTGCTAGTGGTTTAGGTTGGGTTTTAACACTATAATCAAAGGTTGAGTGCCTTTCCCACTTAAGTGTTGATCATCTTAAGAGATTACACATGACAGTGGTGATCCAGAGCTCTAATGGAGCTGAAAATTTTTATGTGAGTTCCTTGTCACCAAAAATTCCTCTGGACCAAAATTTAGCACTTTTCATGGAGTGGTTTATTCAGAACAATTCTCTAAGTGTTTAATCAAAGATGAATTAATTCTGAGGTAAGACCCATGTTCATGTCAAACTGAGTGAACCATAATTTCAATTATAGTTCATAGAGGCTACATGAATTTTCCTAGGATTTTTGGAGCTAAGAATTGCCCAGAACTGAATTTACAAGTTTTGGAAAATTCTCTGAAAATGTTTCTGTATTCAATTGAACACAGCAACATACAATCTGAATTACCCTGATCAATTCAAATCCAAATGAGCTGAAACTTTTACAGGAGTTTAATAACACCTTAAAGAATATTCTGGCAAAATTTGAGAATTTTTGGATAAACCAAACTCTCTCAAAAATTCTTTTGCTGAAAAGCTTTAAAGTATTTTCCAGAATTAAATAAAGACTTTCATACAAATTGGGTTGCATAATTGGATATAGTTTGTCAAACCGAATCTAACCCAATTTGAATCACTAAATTTGGAGGTTCCTAGCAAAAGTTATGCTCTTCTAAAGTTTGGGGAAATTCTGGAATTTGAATAAATCCAGGAAAAAGTTTAAACTGACGGTGGGACCAGGGGACACGTGTCTGCTGCTGGGAGCGCGCCACACGGGCTATAGAATTGTTTCCCATGCTGTCACAGCCGATCCCGCACCACAGAGTATCCGGCCCACTGTTGCCGTGCGACTGACGCATGGGGCCGGTAGCACCTTCGTCTACCTCCCGCCCCCCGCGCTTCTGCGCCGCCGGGCTCGCCGGAGTTCACCGGTTTTCGTTGCTCCGACCAACTCCCGAGCTGTTACTCGCCGCCAGACCCTACTTTAACCCGAGGAACAGGATGGTGTGGCTTCCACAGACCGGCAAAGTTCCTAAACCACCCCGCACTGGTGCAGCGGCCCTGAGGGAGTCCGGCGACGTCGCCCCGACGCTTTAGCCCGCCAAAAGCTCCCTGGAAAGGTTCTACAGCACCAGTGGAGGTTGGCAAAGCTTGGTATGGCCGCACATGGGCTCGGGAATGGCTCCAACCTAAGGTTCATCAGATGCCCGACGTATTCTACCGAAGCCGCCGTTGGAAAGATCGAGCATACGTCGTACATAACGTGTTTCTAGCTAGGTTTGAACAGGAAAATGGTTGCTAAGCGAGTCTACATCCCGTGTGTGCAATTTGCAACGCTCAAAACGAATATAACTCGAGAATTTCACGGATTCATACCCGCGGGTCAGTTTTCACCGGCCGGAGAAGATTTCCGAAATTCGTCGTCGAGAGGCAGAGACAAGATTTGTGCTTCGGGTGGAAGCTGCAGGGAGAACCCGCGTGTCCAACGGTGGCTTCACTCGGTCGTGACACGCCCTGAAGGAGGCTGTCCACGGGAGCACGTTGTCGCCGTTGTGTGACGGCCGCCGCGGGAACGGGGTTAACTCGGCGTAGATGGCACGAACACACTGGGTGATGGCTCGAGGAGGTCGTGGGGACGATGGTGGTGCCGTTTGGCCGATCAGCCGGGGCTCGCATGTGAGCTAGGTGGTGGGCGATCGGTTTAGAGCTCAGCGGCGGGCTCTGCTCGTTTCACGCGTGGGGAGAGAAGGAACAGCACCGTGGCTTCGGTAAAGAGGCGAGAGAGGGAGCGCGGCAGTAGCTGCCTACGTCCAGCAGCTCTCCAGCATGAAGGAATTCAGCAGGAGCTGGCTGCCGGCTGTCCCTCGGTGTCGCCCGGAGAAGGATCGGGTCTGCAGTTGCTTCGCGTGGGAGGAAAACAAATACAGACTGTGTACTGAAGATCTTTTGCAATATAAAGTCCCTTCAATGACATGAGGGTCCCACAGATCAGTCCCCCTTTATCTCTCTCAAAATATCTCCCAAGTTTGAATATTGAGTGAATTCAATTGTGGGAATTCAAATCTGATATGCATTTGGATAATTGGGCAAGTTTCATCCAAATTCAAATGGGTGCTTGAATTCTTTGTCATTTAAAGTCCATTTTGGAAAATGGGTTGCAATTCATTTTCATAAATCATGAAACTTTGCACACCCCCTAATTTAGACCCAAGGATTCAAATATGAAATCTGATTTTTATTTTGGCTGCTGCAAATGAGATTTTCAGCACAACAGTTCTGAATTCCATTGTGTTGTTTTCATTTGAATTTTAGTTTAAACAAATTGTTCCAAATCTGATTTTTGTTTTCCCACACATATGGGAACTTCCCATCTTTGTTTTAGACCCCTCTTGGGTTCCAAGTTTTCAAATAAACATTTAAACTTGTGTGAAGAAAACCCTCATGTGTGTTATCACATGTGGAAAAGTTTTAACAAGTCCCAAATTTCATACATATGAACCCAACTTTTGTAAACAAGAGTTTCTTTGTATTAACATTTTTGGGACCTTTACATTCGCGGCGGCCGGGAAGAACCGAGCAAAGGTGCTCCCGTGGGCAGCTCGGCAGAGGGCTGGTCACAACCAAGAAAGAGCAGTTTTGGATGCGCCCAGGCTCCATGCTGCTCAACCCCAAAGCCTGGACCAAGTGACCGATCATCGCCGGTGAATTTCGCAAAACACTTCCAGCCGGTGCAGAACCACCTTCTGGTAAGAAACCCGCAAATTCCCGACGTATACTTGCTTAGAGCACCTCATACTGCACTCAAAGGAGCTAGACTTGACGGCGCCCAAGTTCACTTCGAAACCATAGCTTGATTTTGGCTGTAGCCGGCGTAATTCCCGGTTTTCCAACCGCGGTTATGGCGGGAAGGATCGGGCTCACGGTGACGGCTAGGTTTGAGCTCTCCCCGAGCCTTTGCATGTCCCTGTCGACCTTCCCTGAGATCCCCCGGTGCTGAAGAGCCTTTCCACCGAGGTTTTGGTGGGCTAAGTTGGCCGGGTGACATAGCCGAAGTGATCCCGAGCCGCTGCACCGTTGCCGCTAGGTTAGGGCCACCGCTGGCCGGAGAAGTTGGTGCCATCATGTTCAGCGCATGAAATTAGGCCCAGGCGGCGAGTTTCCGGCCGAGAGGCAGCCGGGAAGCCGGGTCCGGCGAGCTTCAGTAAGGTGCCGGCGAGGGGGCGGCGCGGGAAAAGGGGCTGGCGCGAGGAAGAAGACGAGCCGGCCGGGCCCGCTCGTCAGTCGCTCAATACACAGTGTGGGGATTTTCTGTTACACCGGATCCTCTGTGACAACGCGAAGAACAGTCCTGTGGCCCTGTGTGGTGTAGCCGAGGTGGTGACACGTGGGGGCCGGGCCCGCTGTCAGGGATTTGAACTTTCCCCGTTAATTCGAATTCCAGAATTTCCCCAAATTTTAGAACCTCATAACTTTTGCTAGGAATCTCCAAATTTAGTGATTCAAATTGGGTTGGATTCATATTGCATAGCTCTATCCAGATATGCAACCCAATTCGTATGAAACTCATTATTTAGTTCTGGAAAATTCTTCAAAGCTTTTCAGCAAAAGAATTTTAGAGGGAGTTTAGTTCATCCAAAAATCCTCAAATTTTGCCAGAATATTCTTTAGGATGTTAGTGAACCCCTGTAAAGGTTTCAGACCAATTGGAGTTGATTTGATTAGGGCAATTCAGATTTGAAGGTGCTGTGTTCAATTGAATACAGAAACATTTTTAGAGAATTTCCAAAAAATGGAAATTCAGTTCTGGACAAACCTTAGCTCCAAAAATACTAGGAAAATTCATGTAAACTCTATGAGCTATAATTGAAATTTTAGTTCACTAAGTTGGGCATGAATAGGGGTGTTATCTCAGAATTAATTCTTCTTTGCTTAGAAAATTATTCTGAACAAACCACTCAATGAAAAGTGCTAATTTTTGGTCCAGAGGGTTTTCTTGTAGCAAAGAACTCACACAAAAATTTTCAGCTCCATTGGAGCTCTGGATCACTCCTGTTCTGTGTAACCACTTGAGGTGATTAATATGGAAGAGGGGGAACACCACTTAGCACTTAATCATGTGCTTAGGTCCAAACCCAAACCATTAGCCCAGCTCCATTTAAATTCTTGAACAGAGTTCCAGTTGTTAAAAACTTGTTATTAGAACATGTAGCAGACACATTACAATAAACTCATGTGCATATTCATTAACATGTAGTCTTTTATTAACGTGTAGTCGCTGAAGGCGAGGAGGCTCCAGAAGTGCTTGACTTCCTCCTTCCGGAAGAAGAACTAACTAACCAGCAGCAAAAAGGCAAGCCCCGGTTTGCATTAAGCCTTTTATAAAGTTTTACTTTGTTTACATACGTAGCGTGAAGTGTGTATGTGCATTAGGTGTAGGATGGATGAATACCCAACTGCATAACCAGAATTTTTCCCCAAGAGTGAGGGTAGTGTCTAGGGCCTCAAATAGAAATGCTATGCTAATGATTCATAGGACTTCGGTATAAGTCGAGTAGTTGGAATCTACTCGCGAGTTATGTTTGGGACACACGGGATTGGTTCGAGTGATGTGAGATCATCTTAGTAATGAAAATGGGACTTGGCAGGGGCTAGGGCGCAGCAAGAGGGAGTCTTGTGTGCGCAGCCCTGTCTGTGTTGATTGAGGACCGATCCGTGTGCGGCCCACGCTGATCAAGTTTGAACGTACCGAAGTCATATCGGATATATGGGCCCGATAAACCGATGTAACCTAAACCTCCGGGCGTCGAGGCATAACGCACCGATTTATAGGTGTAGGCTGAGGGCAGCAAGGTGGAAATCTGCTAACGGGCATAGAGAGATGCTCCGTGTAGGGAACCTCCTGCTCGTTTCGGTGCGACCGGTTCGACGTGTGGGCTGTTGGGTGAAAGGTTGTCCCGTACAACATCGAGTGAGCGTGCTGTGCAGCTCCACGGGTGGGCGTACGTGACGTGCTCTTTGGGTGTCCCTGCAGGTGTATTTCGAGTCGATTCGCCGTCCCTCGCGGTGAAGAGTACCACTTGGTCACTGAGTCGTGACGTAGGTAATGTATGAAATATGATGATTCAATATTGCTGTTATAATATAATAGTATTGCTACATGTGTGCCACCAAATATTGCTTACTAAATTTCAGATTCCGGAACTGTTAACTTGTTGCTAAAAGATGAATTAAGGATGAACTTGTAGGCGAGTCCCTTGGCGGCAATGTTACTATCCCATGTTCATGGTACACCTCATGTAGAGTTTCATGCCTAGGTGAATCGGTTAAGTCTTGTTGAGCCCTCGTGCTCATGGTTGCTGCTTAAAGTGTTTTTCAGGTGAGGAGCCACCCACGGACTCGGAGTACGAGTCCACCGGTGAGTGTTACCCTCCGTCGGGGACCACGGCTGAGTGGGAGCCGTACACGCCGCGCTGAGCTGAGGAATGCAGCTAGTGTGGGTTGCCCTAGGGCTGGACAACCGACTTTTGGCTAGATAGGCGGGCGTGAGTGTATAAAAGAAACTTCCGTTGTGTAATAAAGATAGTAGTTTGTAACTAAAGTTGTACCTGTTTGTACAGTTCAGTTTGTTTTCCCATGTAATATAATGTGCCCTTATGACATGTGCTGTCGGGTGTCGCATCGTGCGGCACCACCCTCGGCGATCCTGGATGAGTGGATCCCGGTCCGCCACAGCCTGGTATCAAAGTCACATTAGGGATAACACAATACTTAAGGACTATATTACGGGAAAACTTAGGTTTACGGTGAGGATTCGGTAGTTGCCCAAGTAAGGACTATATTAGCATAGTTACTTAAAGTGGCAAAGACTAACCTATGTGTTATAATTCTGAATTTTAATTATGTAACGACGCACCTACGCTCTGGTAAGAATGGTAAGGAACGCCACTGAAAGCGGTTCAATTTCGGTTAGCTCCCCTGACGAGGAACGTGGTCCAGGTATAGGTCTCACAGCTTGGTGTGAGACGTCAATATGAAACTCTTGAACTCTTCATGTTCCTGAGTTCATATGAAACGCTGATCCCTAGCGTGCATTAGGCAATTAAGTGGAGACCCCATCGCGTGGTCAGTAACGCGAGAGTGTGTTCGTCTGGAAATAGCCCAGAAGGATATACGCAGCGCTTGCCATCGGCGTACCCTGTAGGGCAGTAGGTGGTATCTGTTGGGTTGATAACATTCCCAACCGTGACGACCCGTTCATGACATACTCGGGTTCCCCGTCGTGTGGTGTTGAAATACGATCACTTACCTTGAGACGTGACTTAACTCAAGGACGGTCGTATGACAATGATACGGGCGTTTGTATTTACTTTTAAATATGGAACTGCCTGAAATGAAACAACCTTTGAGTGCATCAATATTGTGTGGTCTTCTGCAGGTACTAACCACATATTATCCGTGTAGTAAACGTGTGCGAGAGACCGTTTAGTGCCACACTTGAGACGTATATGCCGGTATAATCCGGTTAGGATTTTCTTTTGTGAGGAACGTAGTACCGACATATCATAGGCATGTGCATGAAAGATAATGATAACAAGGAATTAAAATCACTAAGTTTCAACATTTAGGACCTTGGTTGGGTAGAAAAATTCAATCGTTGATCAGTGTAGTTCCAAGGGATTGAAAAACAGAGTGCTCTGTTTTGGGCAGCAAGTTTGCTGATCTTCAACAGGGCATAACTTGTGAGCATGCAACAACTTGATTGGTTATTTTTTTCATTATTAAAAGCACTTGTGAGCATGCAACAAAAAAACAGCAAAGTTCGATCATGACTAGATTTAGTATAAATAATTATTCTAATTACTAGTCATGGCAAAAACTACAAAATGTATAACATGAGTAATGTAGTAAGAACTTTCAGCATATAAAAGGAATCACAAAGTCATATATGTATGAAATACTATGCTCATATTATTTTAAATCACACATAGACTTCCCAAGTTTCAAAACTCCCACTCAATTTAAGCCACGAGGATGCAGAACCCCTATTTCACTATGAATGAAACAAAAACGAGTGAAATCCAAAGGTTTTGTAAAAATGTCAGCCAACTGTTGTTCGACATCTACATGGTGAAGCACAATGTTTCATTTTTCAACATTATCGTGGAGAAAGTGATACCTAATATCAATGTGCTTTGTTCTTAAATGTTGCACGAGGTTTTTAGCAATGCAAATGGCACTAGTGTTATCATAAAATAGTGGAACACTATCTAGATCAACCCCATAGTTCTTAAGTTTTTGAACAATCCAAAGAATTTGTGAGCAAGCGCTAGCAGCAGCTACATATTCAGATTCGCCTGTGGATTGTGCAGCTGAATTTTGTTTTCTAGAGGACCAAGAAACAAGTGAATTACCAAGAAAATGACAAGCACCCAAAAGTACTTTTCCTATCTACAACCCCCAAAATCAGGATCCGAAAAAGCTTTCAAAGTAACGGTTGAGGAAGAAGGAAGAAAAATCCCAAATTCTTGAGTTCCATGTAAGTGCCTGCGAATTCTTTTGACGGTTTGACGATGTGAAGCACGTGGGGAAGCTTGAAATCATGCACAAAGACATACGCATAATTCTCATATAATAACGGTTATCAATCCAGCATCAAGATGGCCCCGTATGAAGCTCTTTATGGCCGGAAGTGCCGCACACCGTTGAATTGGTGTGAGTCCGGCGAGAGAGTGATCTACGGGATTGCTCTTGTGAATAAAGTCGAGGAACGAGTGCGAGTGATTCAAGCCAACTTAAAGGCTGCTCAATCTCGGCAGAAGAGCTATGCAGACAAACAACGTCGACCTCTCCACTTCGATATCGGGGACCACGTGTATCTTCGTGTCTCTCCGATGAAAGGGGTTCATCGTTTTGAAGTGAAGGGAAAACTAGCTCCGCGATTCATCGGGCCGTTTGCTGTCACTGAGATATGCAGACCCGTGGCCTATCGTATGGAGCTACCGACATCACTTTCGGGTATTCACAATGTTTTCCACGTCTCTCAGCTGCGGAAATATCTTAAATACCCAACCGCAGTTCATATGGAGAACATTGAGGATCTTCAACTGGATCTCACTTATTCTGCGTATCCGATCCAGATTATCGACAAGAAGACTCGCACCACAAGAACTCGGACATCGCGATTTTACAAAATCTTGTGGAGCAACCACACCGCTGATGAAGCCACGTGGGAAAGCGAGGAATTTTCCTGTTTAAATTTTCGTGACTTATTTGTACCATATGTCTAGTAGTCATTCTCCCTTCTTCTTTCTTTTTGTAATCTCTGTACGAGATTCTTTTAAGGGGGGAGGAATGTAATAGCCCTGACTTTTGTAAAGTTTGATTTCAACTTATGGAACAAAGGTAAGGCGAAGAAAGAATATATTTGTGTTACATAAAATGATGAACACACAAATGGATATATGAGGGAGTTAAAATTTTCTCTAGCCCATGCTCAGCACATGTTAACCTAGGGAAAAGAATTTCACTTTCAAAACTCTAACTCATGTACACCTCCTCTATGAGTAGAGTGGAGGAAATTTAAACGCAATTGGAATTCTTGTGACAGAATTCGTGTTCAGATTGCCCAACTGCATACAAATGAATTCACCGATGCATTCCCCATGTATCAATGAGCTCGTGATCCAAATTTGGATATTTTTGGAGCTCTATACCAATTATTCCGAAGAATATTCGAGGGAGAGTTCAAATTCAAATTTGAATTTGAAAACTGAACCAAACGTGCTCAATTGTGAAATTTGAGTGTAGATTTAAATTGCTCACATCATGTTTGGTCTACCGTCCAATTTTGTTGGAATTTGGACAACGGCGGTGCGGGAAAATTAAAGCACGGAGGGGGGGAGATATTTGGGTGCTGTGGCCCACATGACAGCCACCCCACAGTGCAAACTGTCTCTGTTTTCATTTTTTTCTTCGGCCGAGCGCACGGCAACAGACCTACCGACTTACTCCCTACGCCACCTCCTGCTGGCTCGTCCTTTTACTCGTTCTGATCACCACAGCGAGTGCAACAACGCTAGTTTGCCTCTCCCAGCTCGATCTCAGCCTCGGTGGTTTGCTCCCGTGACACAACCAGCTTGCCCGCTCTCTGTTCGTCCGAGCACGCCATAACAACCAAGTACCCTTTGCTCGAGCTCCCCACAGCAAAAAGCTTTGCCCACGAGTTCTCTCGCCGGCTAGCAACTTTACTCTGCTGATCCGTGCTCACTTGCGCCTAGAAACGGCAGAATTGCTGCTGCTCCCGAGTGCATACAAAGGAAACTGAACTTGGTCACCGTGGACAGCCCGAACCAAGGGTGATCACGCCCAAGCAAGCTACCCCATCAGTGCACTTTCAACCCTAGTTGCTTACCTCCGAAGCTCAGCCCTAGCCATTGATCACAGAGGGAGAATTTCAAGATTTACTCCCGGGCGGCACAAACTGACCCTGAGGTAAGGAATTGCAAAATTCATCCTCAATTCCTGTTGGTTATGTTTCAAACTTCACACACGGGATCTTAACTGCCTAGCACACCTCCTCCATCGATTTTAGACCAATACATTGAGTGTAGAGCAAGGAATCTGAGTTCTTTTCGAGGGAATACCGCCGGACCACGTCGGGCGCAAGGTGCCGATAGGTTTGGAGCGTTCTCCGACTCGTTTAAACCCCATGTCAACCTTCTACACGATCCCCTGTTGCTCTAGGGCCAAGAATTCAATCATTTGGTGAAGAAACGAGCTGCCGCAACCTCGCCGGAACCCTAGTTCTTGCTGTCCTCGGTGAGCACTGTTTTTCGGTGAGCTCTGGCCGCAGGCGACCTCACCAACATGTCCAGCGTGGTGGAAAATGGGGTGGCAGCCAGTATGGGGTCGGGAGGTGGCCGGGAAGGGCATTTCCGGTGACCCTCATCGGAGGGCGCCGCCACTGCCCTGTTTGGCGTGAGGTTGAAGGTTAGGGATGACAGGTAGGACCCACGGGCAGGTTTTAAACATTTTCAGATTTTCCCATTTTAGTTCAAACTTTGAAGAGCCATAACTTTGTGTAGGAATGTCCAAAAATTATGAAACAAATTTTGTTGGATTTCTATAAAAGCGTACTGATGCATCACAATATTTATGAAAATCACTGGATTTGGCTCATTAATTCATTTAAATAAAATATTGTAGATATTTTTACAGGAGTTATGTTTATTGGAAAATTTCCAAATTTGGGCAGGACATTGTTCCAAACATCTTTGAATTCCAGTAAAAATTTCAGAGGCATTGAACCTCATTTGCTTAGTTAAATGATGTGTTAATCCCTTATGTCTTTCAAAAATGGGAAAAATGAACAGAGACATTTTCAACTTTTCCCCAATCTCTGTAAAATTCATAGCTCCATGCAGGAAACTCCAAAAATGGTAAAACCAATTCCTATGAACTCAAGACATTTTGTACTTCACAAAAAGTTTACTTTGCAGCATAGGAAAGCTTAATACCTAGGGGGTAAAGGCAGATTGGTAAAAATCACATAAGGAATTATTGTGATCACTTTGAGCCATTTCATGTGCTCAATATTTGCACACTGCCTAAATACCTTCCATAGAGGCTGTGATTAAATTTTCACCTTCATTGGACCTCTGGTACTTGAGCTACCATCTTTTAGGTTTAAGTGTTCATATAATGGACTTAATCACATGGTGATTACTAGTATCTCCTTTTCACCTAGCTTTCATCATCTCTAAGGTTTAGATCCAACAACAGAAACCTTGCTGTTGTTTGTTCCTCTTATGTGTGAGTTAACTTGAACAACAGTTTTGAAACCGTTTCTAAATTGCTTTTGAAATATATGTGCATTGCAATATAATAGCTCACGTGACATTGACGTGCGATGAGGACTCAACTCCGCAGCGAGGATCTCCATCTCATGACGAGTTGGCAGATTCTCCGGATGAAAACTAACTCCTAGCTTCTAACAAAACCGTTGAGCAAGGCAAGCCCCGGTTTGCATATTGTTACCGTTTTAAATTTTGCTTTACTTCACCTCATGGTTATTAGACTTGATATTGTGAATTATGTCTAGGATGCTTGAAACCCACTTGCATGGCTATTACATTCATGAGTAGAAGGTTTAGTGTAGGTTTTGCCTCGTCGTAGATGCTAGGCTAATGTTGTAGCTAGCTCGGTAGAAGTCGAGTAGTAAAAAGCTACTCGCGAGAAAGGTCGAGTAATGGAGTTACTCGTGAGAGGTTGATGATAAGAGCACCCTCATGAAAATGAGATGGGGACAGAGATGTTCCTATAGGATGGAGCGCTCAAGGTTGGTCTCGACCTGCGATGGGTGTGACAATGCTTGAGACCACATTGGGCCTTGGCCCGGATGGTAAGGCAATGTGGAGGTTGGGTTTAGCCCCGTCCGTGTCGGTTAAGGACCGTATGTATGCGGCCCTGCTGGACAAGATTGAGCTGTACTGGATATATAGTGGGGCATGGGACCCATGAAACCGATGTAACTCGATGGACCATGATATAGAAACTCATCCTTCACGTGGGAATGGCGTTGAGAAGGCGGGAGGTGTAAATCCTTTAGCGGGCAACTTCGACGTGTCCGCGTAGAGGACCATCCTGCTCGGCGCGAAACGTTTTTTTATGTCGAGGTGTCGTGTAAAAGGTTGCAGCATACAACGTAAGAAAGATATCTTGAGAGAGTCTTTTGAGGCGGGTGTATGTGTCGTGTATTCCGGGTTGTTATTGATTCAAATCACCGTCGCTCGCGGAATAAGATTGAGCATACTTGCCCACTGCGTCGCGACGTAGTAAGAAGAGGAACTAAGTCTCTTAACTTGCTGTTCATGGATTATCATTGTATTAGAACCTTGACTGAATTAGATTTAGTGCCAACTAAGTTTCTTTTCCACCTTAGGTTAGCAACATCGGGATAAGCATTTCTTGTTTGATTGTGGACTTCCGGTGTTGTGAGGCGTGAGGACCACTAAAATGAAGGCTATAAGAATCTGAATATAAGGATCAAGTTTAGTCAAGCTTCATTTTGCAAATTCATGTTCCCACTGTCTTACTACCCCTGCATGTAGAGTTACATGTTTAGGTTTGACGGTTAAGGCTTGTTGAGCCTTAGTGCTCACGGTTGCTTCTGAGTTATTTTTGTAGATAGCAGGATGCCTGCTATGAAGAGGGTTGTTCGGTGAGATGATGAACCTCAGGGTTCGCTCCACTCATCGGAAACCTAGCCGCTGCCTTTTTTGGTGGAGCTAGTAGGAAGCATTCATGGGCTGAACGACTTCTCTTCGGCGTAGTTAGGATCGAGAGTGATTAGATTGTCTAGCTAGTTTTAAATTCTGCTACGTATGTATATTATGTTGTAAAAAGAACTTATCTTGAGTAATAAAATGGTTCGATATGTTCTTAAACTTCTTTTCGTGCATGTTGTTGGGTGCCGCATCGCACGGCACCACCCAGTGCGATCCCCGGGCCGGGCTCTCACAAAATGCTAACAAAATTCTTATGGCTTCTAATCTAGCAATAGGAGCAAAAGTTTCATCAAAATCTAGTCTTTCAATTTGTGTGAAACCTTGAGCAACCAACCTAGCCTTATTCCTAACCACAACCTCATCCTCACTTTGTTTATTTTTAAACACCCATTTAGTTCCGATTAGAGTGTGACCTTGAGGTGGAGATACAACTTTTCAAACATTATTTCTTTCAAAATTTTCTAACTCTCCTTGCATGGCAATAATCTAAGATTCATTAGTGAGTGCGTGTGATATATCTTTGGGTTCAAAAGAAGCAACAAATGCATAAAGAGCGTGAGAGTTTGGATCACAAAACCTGGACCGTGTGACTCGTTCGTGCAAGCTTCCAATCATTTGTTGTGGGGGATGACTTTTGAGGACCCGTAGGGGAGTAGACAATTCACAAGGTCCTTCTTCTTCATATTCATCACAAATTGAAGAACTTGTGACTTGAGGACGATCTGGACCAGCAATGGTGGTCGTCGGTGCTGGTTGTGAATCAAAATCAGGAGCTGGAACAATGTCATTAGCTCCTAGTTTTTCGGGCAGCAGCATCACTTATTCATTTTCTTTGATGAAAATACTCTCCCCCTGCGGATATGGATATGGTCCTGCGATATTAGAGTTAGTACCTAGGATAGCTTTATCAAAAGAAATCGCACAAGTCTCCACAATTTTGTTAGTGTCATGTAAAAGCACACGGTAGCCTCTAGTATGAGATGGGTAACCAAGAAACATGCCATCAACGGATATAGATTCAAATTTATCAAGATTACCATGTTTCTTAACAAAGCATTTGCAACCAAAAATCCGAAAGTGTGTGACACTAGGCCTATGTTCAAACCGAAGTTCATATGGTGTTTTACCTAGCTTAGCACGCAAGAAAACACGATTTGAGACATAACAAGCAGTTGCAATTTCATCAGCCCAAAAAATTCTAGGAGTTTGATATTCATCAAGCATAGTCCTAGCCATCTCAACTAAGGTTCTGTTCTTTCTCTCTACAACATCGTTTTGTTGAGGTACATATGGTGAAAAAAATTAATGATCTATTCCATTTTCAGCACAAAAGTGATCAAACACTGATTTTTAAATTCGGTTCCGTTATCACTTCTAATTGCTTTTAAAGATCCTAGGTGATCAATTGATAATCTAAGAAATAAGGTTCTAAAGTGACTAAAAGTTTTATTCTTAGATGCCACAAAATAAATATAAGAGTATCTAGAATAGTCATCAACAATCACAAGAACATACCATTTAGCTCTGAAGGATTGAACACGTGAAGGTCCTACAGTGTCAAGGTGCAAAAGTTGCCCGGTTCAGTTGTCATGGTCATTGTGAGAGGAGCATGTGAACCTGCAACCATCTTAGCATGTCTACAAGAAGAACACGCAATTTATTTGTCCCTTTTAAGCTTAGACAGCCCACGTATGCGATCAAGAGCACTAACACGTGTGAGATGATCAAAGTCTATGTGACCAAGTCTATGATACCAAAATATAAGTCTTTTGAATCATTAGCAACTAGACATCTATGCTTAGAGGATGACATATAAAAATCAGCTTTAAAAACTCTTCCAAACCGAGACATATTAAAAATGAGCTCACTATTTAAATCTACAACCTTGCAACAATTTTTAGTGAAAATAATTTTTAGATTTTCATCTAGCAATTATGAAATAGAAAACAAGTTGTATTTCAAATTTTTAACAAGTGCCACATCTCTTAAAGTGTAGTGATTATTTACTCTAACCAAACCCTTAGCAATTATAGGAGTTGAAGAATTATCGGCAAAAGTAATATTTTTTACATGTGACACAAAAAAGAGGGAGGATAACCGTTCTTTGTTACCGGTCATGTGGCGTGAGCATACTGAATCCACAATCCAAATATTCTCCTTCCTCAAGCGTGTAACCTACATAGACGTACAATACATCGATGACTCAATACTGGGGTTAGTCAAAAGACATTTAGGAATCCAGTACTGAGTCACACGACGTCCAACAGAAATAACACGTAAAGGCTGAGATAAAACAACAGGTTTATGAGCCAAAGTTTGAAGATTTTTGTACCCAACTACTGACCTACGAGGTGTTACATGAGTAGCCCTAAAAATAGTAGGTCCGGAAGCAAACTTTGCATGTTTTTGACTCATTACAGCAGATTGCATATTCCTAACATTCGGTTCAGCACACACAACAGGTTTTGCACAGTTGTTATGTGATCTAGCAATCATTCTTTCTTTTTTCTGTTGCTTAGCTAGTCTATAACAAAAATCTATGACATGACCATCTCTACCACAGTAGGTACAATGAAATTTCACTTTATGTTCATGTCTAGATGAGCAGACAACATGTTTATCTAAAACTGAATGAGACAACACTCCTGCAGATTTAAAAACCACTTCTTTTTATTTAGGAGCTGTTCTAATCAACCACTTACTAATGACTATACAATTTTAGGTGGATGTACTTTAGCATGTGCATGGGAATCAAAACCTAAATCAGTTTTATCATTGCAAGATTTAGAAGAATTCAACAGCAATTTCAGATTCTTATTCCCATTATAAAACCACTCTAGTGTCCTATTCATGTCATCAAGTTTCTTAGACAGTTTTAACATAAAGTTTTTTCTTTTAGTTTGCAATTACAACATATTTAACTTCATGAGAACGTAAAGCATTGTTCAATATAGAAATTTCATTCATAGCATCTTGTAGTTTCTTATTAAGATCATCACAAGTAGAACAATGCAAATCAATTGTAGAACAACAAGCATCTTTCAAATTTTTATCATTAAGTGCAGCAAGCTCTCTGTTCTTTTCAATCTCTAACTCAATTTTATCAAGTGTGGAGGTATGTGCACTTCTTAGAGAGGACAATTATTCATATATTAAATCACATGAGGAACAAGAATCATCACTAGGAATTAAAGATTTCAAACGATTGATTTCAAATTCTAGTGACTCAATTTTAACAGCATTGTCCCTAGGCTTTTGTTATTTTTTCTTAACTATAACAATGGCACGAGAAATAGCATCACACATTTCTTCGCAAGTAGGAAATACCTCTTCATTGTCGCTGTTGTGTTCCGCCTCCTCTATACTTGAACTTGACTTGCCCGCCATGAAGCATAAGTTTGCCAAACCATCTTCATATTCATCACTTCCGATGTCCACATCGCTCAAGCCAAGTTCGTGAAGTGCGGAGATAAAACTATTTACTAATTGGCGTCCTATAAAACCCTTCTTCTTTTTCTTATCGTTTGCAGAGGAGTGCTTCGTCCTATTTTGCTTTTCATCATGGGAAGTAGGACCTGAAAGGTTAGGGCAATTCGTACAAAAATGTCCTGTCTTACCACATTCGAAGCATCGTTGAAGTCCGGCACTTCCTCTCCTAGTTCTCATATTTTGTAATTCTTTTGAGAATCGAGTAGAGATGAGTGCAAGTTCTTCCTCTGGAAACTCTTCAATTTGTTCTAGGGTTAGAGAGGACAACAAAGAAAGTGTACCACAAGATGAAGGTTGACTAGAGTTAGGCATGTCACGTTATGAAATAATACAAGAGAGTTGTTGGGGTTCTTACGTGATATTATGTCAATTTCATGAGTTTTTAACTTAGAATATAGCACATCTAATGTAAGTGTACTCATGACAATAGATTCATAAATAGATATAACTTTTATCTCTTAAATTGACATGTCTAATGCACTTAGTAATTGCCTAGCATTTTCAACATCTGAAAAATTAACGTTGACACTACACAAGTTGCTGAGAATTTTATTGAAGCAAGCAAAGAGGTCATCAATTGACTCACCGGGTTGCATCTCGAAGCGCATGTATTCTTTCTTGAACATATCTTGTCTTACCTCCTTGATCGTGTTGGATCCTTCGTGGTAGTCACAAAGTGCTTTCCACACTTCGTATGCAGATCGGAGGTGTGCAACACGGTCGAAGTCACTTTGAGTTAATCCTTGTATGATCAAGTTCCGTGCTTTGTTGTTGTTGTTGACATCTCTCATGTTCGTAGCCATGACTTGATCGTTTGACGGCATGTCATAAGGCTTGTACACCTTTTCCCATATTGTGAAGCCTTGCGCCTGGATCAAAGCCTTCATACGTGCCTTCCAAATCTGAAAATCAATGTCACTAAACACACAAGGTTTTGCGGAGTATTTCTCCATGATGATTAGTCAAAACACGTGCAAATCACAAAGATTAGAGCACTGTGGCTATGATACCAATTGTAGGATCGAAGAGCATGTGAAAAGCTACCAGAGGGGGTGAATGGTAGATTTAAACTTTTTAGCGTAAGCAACAAAAACCCACTCGACAGAAAATCGATCTGTTAAAGAAACCGTGTATGCGACTGATCTAAATATGTTCAACCGTGACAAAAGTGGTATATAATATATAGAATCAAGTCACAAAGACACGACAACATGAGTCGTGGAAATCCTCAAGAAAAACTCAAGTTATGATCGAAAGATCAAACGGGGGCCAATCTATTCTACTCGAGTAAAAACCAGATCTGCAACACTGCAAAAAAACTCGTGTAGATCAAAAACTACAAATCAAATGACCGTGAAATTTTCGTAGATGATATATAATCTAGTTGTGAAGACAATCCAAAAAGAATCACATCAATTGGATCTGTGAAACTCGAGTTATGATCAAAACACAGAAGCACTGTCGTGCTGTCCAGAAACTCGACGAAAAAGACTTGACAAAAACAAGTCGGACGAACAAGTCACAAAAGCTCCTATAAATTACAAATTTTATTGATCAAAACATAAGAGGAACATCCCAAGTGTGACGCCCCAGTTCTGTGGAAAAACCACGGAACCCGGACTGATGCATATGTGTGCCCAGGATGTGCATCAAACATACACATGTATTTCACAAACTGAATTCATAATATATATAACCACGAATGAATAGGGTCTTATTATATTGCCTCATGAATTTCTAACTTATTCTAACAGCGGAAGTCTTATTCTAGCAGCGGAAGTCTTTATTCTAGCAGCGGAAGTCTTAATCTGGCAGCGGAAGTCTTCTAACTATTGCGGAAACAACTAAGCAGCATCAGCGGCTCCATCTCCTACTCCATCCCCACAGGCAAGTTGACGGTGGATCACACGCCTAATACTCCACATGGTCTTCGAAATACTCTTCTCCTGTTGCTGATGATGAAGTAATAATGCAAGTTTGAGTACATGACGTACTCAGCAAGTGCGGGAAAATATGATATGTAGCTTACAACAAGGAAGGTATAAAAAGGCTCATTGCAGAAACCAAAATTTATTTCACAAAACTTGACAAAAACAGCAACTAGCTTTAAGTGAATGTAATCCTAACATTTATTCAATTAAAACATCAACATACCTCCATCATGTTCCACCTCTTTTCATGTCTCATCAGACATTTATCTTTCTCAACTTTTTTTATGCTCATGAATACCATCTCGTATTTATTACCATCTCATCTCATATTCAATTTCCATCTCATAACCGAGACCAAAGCTCATTATCATGACTCAACAGTCATGAAACCAATCTCAACACCGAGACTCAACAGTCCTGAAACCAAATCCAAAGTCCAAACCAAACCAACCAATGACATCCCAATAACCAAAACTGAAACATCCCATCTAATCATGGAAGTTGGCCAGGCGCTTGTGACCGGAAGCATGGCTATCATGATAGTTTTATACTCTGCAGAGTTTACACCAGTTTACCCACAAGTTTGTGATTTCGTCACCAGTCAGCAACTGCAGAACTTCCATCATACCAGTACACAACCGTCGGTGTATGGCCAAGAGATCACAAAATAGCCTTTACAAAAGGGTTACTAGATGTATGGACTCACTAAGGTTTCACCAGCAGGCTAGAATCTCCAATTCTCCCACCTACGGCCCCCTCTTGTGCCATGTAGTTCCCAGGGAAGTCCTCTCTCGACTCCCATTCCCCGCGCCTTCCACAGTCCATAACAATCTAGTAACTTACCTAATTAGTCAGCTAAGCCACACCCATACTTGGCCTTGTGGTGGCACTATATTCCTGGCATGTGTTTGCATGAATCGGTCCTTAGATCTACGGCAAGTAACCACCATCTCATACTACCTCTTCCACAAACCAAGCTTGCCTAGATCTCCCCCCCTGTAAGGGCCTCAGTTTTTGACACTTATTTGAAGTGTTCATCACCACACCACACACCTCATTTGAAGTAAGTTGATGAACACAAATGAAGAGCAAGTAACCACCATCAACATGCTCATTAAAGAACAAACTCACATATTGCAAAAGTGGTATTTCCCACATGTGATATAGAAGGGCTGGACATATGAAAACTCCTACACATTGCTATGGATGTACATGCCAAGTTTCACCCAAATTCAAATCCTTTTTGAGGTCATTTTGGGTATAGCTAGAAAGAGGGTGTAAGGGCCTCAGTTTTGACACACATTTGCAGTGTTCATCACCACACCACACACCTCATTTGAGGAAGGATGATGAACACAAATGAAGAGCAAGTAACAATTATCAACATGCTCATTAGAGAACAAACTCACACATTGCAAAAGTGGTATTTCCCACATGTGATATAGATAGGCTGGACATATGAAAACTCCTACACTTTAAAAGGATGTCCATGCCAAGTTTCACCCAAATTCAAAACCTTTTTGAGGTCATTTTGGGTATAGTTAGGAAGGGGGCAGTTTGAGATCATATTCAAATTCAAACTGTTTTTATCCAATGAATTTAAAAGTGGGGGGCATATTCTTACTCAGCACATTTTTGTGAGCTCACACACCAATTTTCACTCCATTTGGAGTTGATCTTGACATGAGCTAAGTGGGAGAAATTCAAACTTTATTTGAATTTCAAACTGAACTTGTGCTGAAATTCATTCAAACCAAACCTCATTTGAACTTTGATCAATTCAAATGGCTCATGGTGAATAATTTGAATTGCCAAGGGTAGTATGGGGTTCACTGTTTACAACAGTGATTAGGAGTAAATTTCAGAGGTTAAAAGGGGGTGGGACCCACATGTCAGCCTCTACTTCAACACAAACCGACTGAAACACAGCTCAATCGGTTCCCGGGTGCAGTGTGCGCGCGCCACCGAGGGGGGGCAGCCGGCGCCAGCTCCTGCTGCGCGCCCCAAGCCGGAGACCAGTCGCCGGGCTACTTATTCCCTCCCCGGCGTGCTTCGATCACCCATTCCCCGAGCTGCCGACGTGAGCGACCTGTTCTTCCACTGCCATTGCCGCCGCCCGAGCTCACGCTTGATCAAGCCCGATCGCTCGCGAGCACAGCCTCCTCCACGGCAAAACGGCACCAAGAGATCGTGAGCAACCTCCTAGACCCCGTGTTGTCCAGTGAGCAAGCGTCCTCGAGCTGTACGAGCCGTTTCTCCGGCGAGCCGAGCATCGCCGCCGATCGGGCTCTCGTGGACAGCACAACCCAGCCGCTGTCACGTCCTCTTCTCTACACAAGAAAGGTGCGTGATTGTATGTAGATGGAGTAGCCAAAAGCCGTTTGGCGATTGATCAAACCTCGGCCGAGAATTTCCAAGTTTACTCGTGATCAGTTCATAAGGACCGAGCTCACCTTCGGGTGAAATTCGTGCTCTATACACGAGGGTTGGGCAAGCTCGTTTCCTAGTAGCTTCTACGCACGATAGCACCCATGCCCGAACTGGAATCAGAGGAAACCGTCGAGAATCGGCCATCATATGGCCGTTTTCCCCGCCGCCATGGCTGAACACCTCGGCTCACCGTCGAGAGCCTAGTTGCCGATATTTCTAGCTTCCACCCAGCCCTGGTTCGTGTTTCCCACGCTCTACTGATGCTCTCCGACCGATTCCCGGTCGATTTGGTGCACGGGAGAGCGGGACCGACCTCACCGGAACCCTAGCAGGTGCTGTCACCGGTGCGCACGGGTTTTCGGTCATCGTCGGCGTCCGGCGACCCCACCATCGAGTCCAGGGGATCAGTTAAGGGGCAGGCGGCGAGTTTCGGGCCGGGGGTGGCCGGGAACTCAGTTCCGGCGATGGTCGCCGGAGATCGCCGCCGCCGCGCAGTTGGCGCGAGGAGGGAGACGACGCACTGTGTGCGGGGCCCACAAGCCAGAGTTTAAACTTTTCCCCGATTTTCAGAATTCTTCTAAACTTCAAATCCTCATAATTTTGGCTAGAAAGCTCCAAATTGAGTGAACCAAATTTTGCTGGATTCAGCTCTCTGAGTACTTTCCAGCAAATCAAGTTTCACTTCATGAAATTCCTTAATTCTCCATAATTAAATCCTCAAAGTTTAAACTGTTTGGAATTTTAACTGGAGAATCCTGTGGAGAAAAATCCTGAAATTTTGCTGGGATGTTCACCAAAATATCCCTGAACTACAATAAAAATTTCAGACCCATTGGAGCTCATTTGATCCACCTAATGGTGTGATTAGTGAAACTGTTCCAGAGAAAATAGAAAATGTTAAGAAACATTTTCAGAATTTTCTCTGAAATTGTTTAGCTCATAACTTTAGCTAGGAACCTTCAAAGTAAGTGAGACCAACTCCATTAGAACCCTCTGAAAATCTAGTTTTCAGAAAGTCATAATTTACTTCATGAAAATTCCTAGAACACCCTAAGAGTTCCAATTAAGGTCAAGGACATAATTAATTGTGGAGGGCTCAAATGAGCTTTGCTGCAACTAAAACTTGACCAATTCTCTGTTTAGGTTGTAGCCAAGACACAATAAAAGTTTCACAGTCATTAGGTCTGTCTAGCAAAGGTTATAAGCTTCACAAGTTTAAACTTAATATAAATGCATTCAAATTAATACATGTATGTCTTATATCATGTAGTCGCTAAGGTCGAGGAGGAACCCGAAGTCCTAGACTTCGTTACTCCGGAGGAGCAGCTAGCCTACGACCAAGAGCAGCAAGGCAAGCTCCGGTTTGCATTAACCTTTTTACAAATTTTTATTGTTTTGAGCACATACTTGTTTCATTTATTCTGTGCATTAGAGTCTTGTTTGGAAGCCCCACTGCATAGCCAAGAGAACCATGGGTTGGGTTTAGGATTGCAAACCCCGTTAGCTACTGCATTGCTAGGATAGAGTAGGATTCGGTACAAGTCGAGTAGTTGGAACTACTCGCGAGAGTAGGCTAGAGGCACTCAACTCGGGTAGAGATAGCACATGAAACACATGGCAAGAAATTGAGACCAAGCGGGGAGTAAGGGCAGCAGGACTTTGGGGCCTGTGTGCTGTAGCTCCGCTTGTGTCGATTGAGGACCGAGCCGTGTGCGGGCCTGTTGAACAAGCTAGAACAGTACCGAAGACCTACCGGCTATATGGGAACCGGGAAACTGATGTAACTCGGGTAGCTGGGTGTTGAGGCATAGCTGGTCGTTCAGAGGGTAGGTTGAGAGCTCGAGGTGTAAATCGGCTAGCGGCACTGAGATGCGCGTGCAGAGACCTCTTGCTCGGGACGATTGGATCGGTTCAACATTTGGCTAACGGGTGAAAGGTAGTCGCGTACGACGTCCATGATGGTTGTTGTAGGCAACATCGAGTACGGACGTACGTGACAGGTTGTTCGGGTAACCCTGCAGGTGTAAATCGATTATAATCGCCGTCCCTCGCGGTCAGTGAGTACCACTTGTTCACTGTACCGTGACGTAGAAAGAACAGGCTAGACACATGTTAAAATGCTGCTGATTGAAAGATGGACATTGATTGTTAATGATATGCTGTTGTTTAGGGCTAACTAAAGTTCTTTTCAACTTTGGGCAAAGTACATGAGAGAAATGCGTTTCTTGTTTGATTGCGGCTCTCTCATGTGCCTTAGCGTAAGGTTCTCTGTAACCTGCTGCTAAAACTTGAAAGTAAGGTTCTACTAATTAGGCGAGTCCTTGCAACTGATTTTTTACCTCATGTAACCCATTACCCTCATGTAGAAGTTCCATGTTTAGGTGAGACGGGTCAGACTTGCTGAGCCTTCGTGCTCACTGCTTGTGTTTGAAGCTTTTGCAGGGTTCTATGAGGAAGGGACTCCCGAAGAGGAGACGGAACCCCAGGAGGGGAACCCCGTCGAGTGGGAGTCGTGCACGCCGCAGAGTTAGTGTGCGTGTGTGCTAGCAAGGACATGTTCGAGGGCTGAACGTGCACTTGATGCTTAGTCTACGCCCGCGAGTGTAGACTGAACCTATTTTGATGTAAACATGTTTATAAACCTGTTTATGTAATAAACTTCTGCTTCCGCTTGTACATTTGACGTGTGTTATCCGGTGCTGTGCAACGCAGCACCCCTCAGCGTGATCCTGGCTCGACAAGACCATTGGGGTCGTGTCAGCGTTGGTATCAGAGCTCGCTTGAGGTTTAACACAACACAAAGGTCTTCTTTTTCAAAAATCCAGTGAGGAACGAGTCAGTAGCCCGTATAAGGATGTTATTAGCATATAGAAAGTGGCATATTAACCTATTTGTTATGTCGGAAAATCGTGTATCTCGGGACGTTTATGTCTTAGGGGGTACACGTGAGCGCTGTCCACCAGTGCGCACAAGCTGAAGGGTGGAGCCCCACGGGTGGCAGGTAACCCGACCCACTTTGATATCCTCTACGACTCTTCATGTCGTTTGGGGTATTCGAGCAACGTCTGTCCCTGGCGTGCGTGGTGCAACTTGGGAGACCTCGTCACGTGGTCTGAAACGTGAACACGTAACTCAAGGCGTGGTTGGCTTGAGAACATCCGGGCGAGTGATGACGACCGGATGTACGAACTGTATGGATTCCGGGCTCGGTGTGCAACCGAGTCTGATGATTGTTTGAGTTTCTGCAGGTAGCCTGACCACGAAACGGTAGACGTGTAGCATCCGTGTGTGAGTGACGTTTAGTGCCACTGAGATAACGAAGCCGGCTAAGTCCGGTATAGGTTTTTCCTTTGTGAGGGCGTAGTACCGACATAATCTGGTGACGCATCGACGTCACGCCCCATTAAATGAACGACTTCATTTAAAAACTTGAAGGTTTTGATCCAAAGTATTAAAACTTGATGTAACTCCTTCCCTTGAACAGGACATTCAAAGTTAACAAGTTTTCCACTTATAGGTTGTTAAGGACAGAGCACTCTGTTTTCAGCTGAGTCAAGGCTGAAGTTAATCAGAGGTTAGAGGTTGAGTTCTTTCGAGGTTGGGGCCGTAGGATACATTTCTGGAAAGCGTTGGAAGAGCTTTACAACTCTTCTGTTGAGGTCCAGAGGTGTTTCATCCCTTAACCAATCGAAAAATGCAGTAGAGTTGCAACTGTCCAGAAAACAGGACAGAGCAAAGACTCTCTGTAGACTCTCTGTAAATTAAGCATAACTTCCTGCATAAAAATCCAAAAATAGAAAATGTGGTAGTTCTGGAAAGCTTATGAGATGGGTTACAACTTTGTAACAGAAAGTTTTGTCATATTAGGAACATAATTAACTGGAATTCTTGGATTAAATCAGTACCTAAAGCAGGGAGGTGCTGTCTAATTTTCTCCAGAAATTCCGTTAACTTTGACATATCATAACTTTTGAACCAGGACAGATCTTAGGCCAAGCAAATACTTTATGGAAAGCTATTGAAGTTATCTTTAACTTTTATGTTGATCTCTAGAATTAGTTTTACCTTTAACATGGCCTAAATCAGGTTGAAATGGAAACTGGTCAGGGCTTTCATGGGAACAGCAGATCAGCAGTCAAATTTGTTTAAAATTTGAACTATGTTTCCAAGTTTTATGGGTTCAATGACATATCTTATGTTATAACTCAATGGTTTACTGTTTAAATAAATATTTGATATTTCTCAAATATATTTTTACAGATGGCAGCAGATAAACAGTTGGAGAACGGATAGTTAGTTTCCCACTGTTCTCACCGTAGCGGCTACCCGGGAGCATTGTGGCAAATGCTCCAATATTTCGGGTATAATCAGATGCCGCAGTACTTCGCCAAGGAAGAAGGCGAGGAGGGGAACAAGACGTGGACGATCCATGTCAAGGTTCCTGCAGGACCTACGCCACCCGGTTGGGTGCCATTCACCGTCACGGTGAGGGGAAGACAACCGGAAGGGATGTGGCAAGTGGCAGCCCGTGACACTATGTCACGTTTCTGCCAACTACACGTGCAGGCTATGGAGGGCACTCCATACGCACTCGTTCCGGTGGAGGGACGAGCTCAGCATGTGTGGGAAGAGAGGTACCTGGAAGCAACGGACCCGAGTTGCCCAAGGTACAACCCCGCGGAGGCAAATCTCAGCCTCCAGATGAGGGCGGGAAACGCCGTGATGGACAGCCAAGCTGTTCATACGGAGCATCTCGCCACAAAGCTCAAGGAGAGCACAAGCCGTGGAGATCATTTCGAGAGTGCCCACAGCGCACTCCACAATGTGCTCCTTCCGACGATCAAGCGATTGAATGAACAACACAATCAGTTGCGTCGTCTGAAGAAGGCAAAGAAAAAGAGCCGTGTTGACATCGCGGCGTTGCAAGAGCTGGTGCAGACCCTAACCCAGCAGAATGAGGACCTTGCTCAAGAGCGGGATGACGCGATTGAGGAAGGACAAGGCTGGGAAGAGGATTACAACCAGGCTATGGACGAGGTGCATGCTTTGCAGGACCTCGTACCTCCGGTGTTAGGCATACCGGTGGTCTTGGGTCTTCCAGCAATGGGAGAACCCGGAATGGGAGAAGAGGTGGTAGACCCAGAGCCACCAGCAGAAGTACCGGAGGAGGACGACCCACAGGAGGTCGAGTTCTACTCCGAGTAGGGTGTTACGGTTGCCAAGTAGGGCAGCTAGGGTAGCGTAACCCAACTTTTGTAATCGGTGACATGCCGTGTAGACAGTAGCGTATGTATAGGTAGTGACGACATGAGCACGACTTCTCGGAGACCCGAGAATAATGTATCTTGTATAAAGTTTATGCTTTATCAATATATGTGAATGTTGTGCAAATTGATCATGTGTCGCTTCAATACCTACTGTTGCTTATGGAAATTTTAAGTAAGACATGTGCTAATCGCTGCTATTTTGAATTTCAGAATGACGCGTACTCGTGCCAACCCTGACGTTGGGGGTACCAGTCAAGGGGGAGAGACCTCCCAACCACCTCCCGAGGACTCCTCGGGACAGCAGCAGCAACAGCAACAGCAAACACCACCACCGCCACTGCCAACAGTTACATTGGCCGACATAGTCGCGGCAATGGCGGGTTCACATCAGCAGCACACGGAGCTGCTGCAAACTTTAATTACGAATACGTCTCGCCCAGAGAGACGTCAAGACCGTGAGGAGCGTCAACAGAGCTCCTACTCCGACTTCCTGGCAACTCATCCCCCGGTATTCTCAAGGGCGGATGAACCACTTGACGCGGACAACTGGCTCCGCGCCATAGAAATGAAGTTCGGGCTGCTCCAGATCAGCGAGCAGCGCAAGACTCAGTTCGCGGTCCAGCAGCTCCAAGGATCCGCGAGCGCGTGGTGGGCCAACTTCTATGCTTCACAGCCCACCGACCGAGTGATGACCTGGGCGGAGTTCCGGACGGCCTTCAGGGTCTATCATATACCGCCAGGTCTGATGAAGAGGAAGACGCAGGAGTTCCTACACCTGCAACAAGGAGCCGGAACGCGCTGGAATACTCCAGGGCGTTTAACGATCTCGCGCTATATGCGTCGTATCATGCTGATACCGACGAGAAGTGGCGGGACCATTTCTACCAGGGGCTTAACCCGCTCCTGAAGGACAAATTGGCGATGTTCAATCGCGGCAGCCTCAACGACATCATTGATGCTGCGATTGTTCAGGAGGACTCCGGCAATGAGTTGGCGGCGGCAGAGCGAAAGCGAAGCGCGCCGCAGAGCAGCGGAGAAGGAGGCGGTCCTTCTCAGAAGTTTCGGATGGTGAATCGCCCACCATCAGGTCCACGCTGGCAGCCACCACAGCGGTCGATGCCGTTCCGCAGTCGGCCGTATTCTTCACCGGCATTCCGGCCGGCACTGCCAGTACCACCGCAACAACAACAGCAGCAGCGGGCGATGCCGCGTGCGTTTGCACCTCCGCAACGCATGCCGGGCTTTCGTCCACCGAGCACTCCACCAGCAGCGGCCACATGTTACAAGTGTGGTCGTCCAGGACACTTCGCGAGCAGTTGCCCGGAGAGGCAAGGCGGCGGAGTGGCACCACAGTTTCCGGGGAGGAATCAACCCTGGAACCCTACTAACGCGCGGCGGGCCAACCCTAGGCCCGGCACTGTCCACCAGCTTGCCATTGAGGACGTGCCGGAGGGCGAGCCAATCCTTGCGGGTATGTTCCAACTCCACCAGCATCCCGCTATGGTACTATTTGATTCAGGCGCCACGCATAGCTTCATTAGCCAAGCTTTCATTGATAAGTATAGCTTGCAAATACTACCCACCGATAGTCCTTATGTGATCTGTTCACCGGGTGGGAAAATTTCAGCAAGCATAATGGTCCCAAAAGCGCCATTGTGCTTAGAGGGTAGAGTTTACCCTACGTCTCTCATAATTTTAGAGGGACAAAAGGTCGATGTCATCTTAGGGATGTCGTGGTTAACCCGCCACGGCGCTGTTTTAGACACCGTCCTCCGAGTCGTGCACTTGAACTCCGAAGTGCACGAGTCTCACTCATTATTTCTGGACAGTCCAGAAATAAAACTTCCAAGTGTCTATCAAGCCACAACCATCAGATTGGAAGATATTCCGGTGGTCCGAGAGTTCCCTGATGTATTCCTGGACGATTTGCCGGGGATGCCGCCCGATAGAGAGGTGGAGTTCAAGATTGAACTTGCACCAGGAACCATGCCAATATCCCGAAGGCCGTACAAGATGGTGCCCAAGGAGTTGGCTGAACTGAAGACTCAGCTCACGGACCTTCTGGAGAAGGGTTTTATTAGGCCGAGCTCCTCACCATGGGGATGTTCGGCATTATTTGTCAAGAAGAAGGATGAGACATTGCGGCTTTGCGTGGACTATCGTCCATTAAATGCCGTAACCATCAAGAACAAGTACCCGTTGCCATGGATCGACATGTTGTTTGATCAGTTGGTCGAAGCAAAGATCTTTTACAAGATGGATTTAAGATCCGGGTACCATCAGATTAAGATAAGGGCTGAGGACATTCCGAAGACGGCTTTCTCGACGAGGTACGGACTTTATGAGTACCTGGTCATGTCCTTCGGCCTCACCAATGCTCCAGCTCACTTCATGTAATTAATAAACTCGGTGTTCATGCCGGAGCTGGACAAGTTTGTCGTGGTCTTCATCGACGACATCCTAGTATATTCCAAGTCGGAGGAAGATCACAAGAAACATCTGCGTATAGTCTTGCAACGGCTGCGGGATCACAAGTTGTCGAAGTGTGCGATCGACACTTCCCCCGGGCCTGCACTGGGCAGCCCGCGGAGGTTCTTTTTTCGGAGGGGCTAGTTCCTAGCGGAGAGCTTGCGCGGATGGACGAGTTAGTGAGAGCTTGACACGGGAAGTTTTACGTGGTTCAGGCCGCCGGAGCGTAAAACCCTACGTCCACGGCGAGCTATGGAGCTCGCTGTATTGCTTGCTGCTCAGGGCCGGGGGCCTGAGCTTGGGGGTGAGTTACAGCTTGAGAGTGTATGGCTAGCGTATGAGTTGCAGAATGCAAACCCTTGCTATCGACGCCTACCCGAGCCTTTTATAGTCCAAGGCTCGGGCGGCTTACAAGGGAAGACGGGACCCGACAGGTGGTCCCGGGAAGATTGTCTATTATCTACCGTATCTGTAGTTATGCCGGTGGTTGCCTCCGGTCGAAGGCTTCTGAGTCTTCCTTTTGCCGCCCTGCCCATGCCGTGCGCTAGTCGTAGTGGTTGATGACGGCGCAGGCGGCATGGGATGTCTTGTCGCGGCGTTTATTACCTGTCAGGTTCTGACACCGCGCGCCAGTCTGTGATGCGACTGGACGCAACGGCACCTGACAGGCGCGTGTTCCGCGTTTCCGCGTCTTGGGAAGACGCGGGCCTTGAATTCCTTGTACGGGCAAGGTGAGGGGCGCCTTTACGCCCGCTGCCTACCGCTCGGGGGCAGGCAGCACCGTTCTTCCAGCCACGTGGCGGGTCCGGAGCTCTTCTCTGAGGAGAGGGAGGTCCGGCCCCGCTGGACGCGTGGCACCTTCGGACCTCTCTCCCGCGGAGGGGGAGGTCCGGCTTCTGCATGCCACGTGGCGGGTCCGGAGCTCACCTCTGAGGAGAGGGAGGTCCGGCCTCGCTGGACGCGTGGCGTCTTCGGACCTCTCTCCCGCGGAGGGGGAGGTCCGGCTTCTGTATGCCACGTGGAGGGCCCGGAGCTCTCCTCTGAGGAGAGGGAGGTCCGGCCCCGCCAGACGCGTGGCGCCTTCGGAGCTCTCCCTGCGGAGAAGGGCGAGCACCTTAGGCATTTTACCCTGTGCGCGGGGGTACCCCATATCTCAGGTACCGACAGTGGCCCCCGGGCCCATCTCGGGGGAGATAGCGAGCCCGAGGTGGGACCTCCGTCTCTTCCGATCCGCGCACTTTCTCTAAGTCCCGACTTGACCGCTGCCGGAGCACGAACGGCCGCGGGGTCGTGAGAGCGTGCGCCCACTTGATGATTGCTTTTACTGCGGTGGTTCCCAAGGCTGCCACTTCTGCATGTTGCGGCGCTTTCTTCGGGAACCACCGAAGGGCCTTGCCGGCTCATCTTCTTAGGAGACTGACTCCTTGCCCCCACCGCTCCAGTTAAGCGGCTTGGGCCCACCCGTCATCGGCACTCGGTCTAGGAACCGAAGCGGTTGCGGGTGCGGGGTATTCGAAGAGTTCCGAATCGCTTGGAACTGCACCGGGAAGCTTTTTAGAGGGGGTCTCACCCACGTTGTAGCTTCCCTTCGCACTTCTCTGCGTTTCTTCTTGGACTCTTGCGCTTTTGCTTTCTTGCCTTTGAGCTCTCCCTTGCCATGGCTTCCAACCCGCTGCCAGAGAAGAATCGCGCCCGATCTCCTCCAGCAACGGCGCCGGTGCCAAGTCGGGATTCTGGGGTGCCTGACACTCCCTTTGTTGGCGACTCGAAGAGGCCCCGGGCTGATGTGCTAGGGGAAGCCTCTGTGGCGTCCCCTGTTCCGCCAGTCCAAGCGACTGCGGAGCGGTCGTCGGAGACGGTAGCGGGCTCTGGAAATCCTACCCCGGCTTGGAAGTCGGGGTTCAGAGCCCGCTGGAGTGTCCGCGCTTCCCGGCCTTCCCCGTCTTGCGGGGAATCTGTGCCGATGCGCTCGGAGCCAGGGGCGACTGCTGCGGCCCCCAGGCCAGCGCGGACTTCTCCTGTTCCGGTGTGCCCGGACTCCGCGGCGGCGCCGTCTCTTCCTGCCGAGACGGTTACCGCGGCCCCCGAGCCAGCACAGGTTGATCCTGCACTAGGCGGCCTGGCTTCTTCTCCAGCTCCGTCTTCCCCGGCTCGTCCCCCTCCTCAGGTCAAGGGGCCTGAAGCTGAAGAAAGCCCGGCTGGCCCGGCTGCCAGGGCCGCTGGGCCAGTTTCTCCTGATCGGCGTCTCGTCTCGGCGGCTGGCGCGCCGGCTCTTCCCGAGGACGAGGTAATGGAGGAGGTCGGAGGGACTGCCCCAGCTTCTGTTGCTCCATTGCCTCTGGCGGACGCCTTCGCGCTCGCCGAGTCGAGCGTCCGGCAGGTCTTGGCTGCGCTAGGGCGCGAGCGGGAGGAGTATACGGTTGAATGGGACCGCCTCCTCACCTGGGGGAACCTTTTGTGGGAGAGGACCGTGAAGGTTAAGAGCGAGCTCGACTCCAATCGGGAGTTCCTCGACTTCCGGGAAACGCTCGTCGACCGGATGAAGCGGGCTGTTGACCGCATGGACACCCAGTCGCGGCGGATCAACAGGGAGGCCCTGGAGGCTCACGCCCGGGCCGAAGAGAGCCTCTTTGCTGCTGTGGAAATACGGCAGCGGTTGGAGCGCCGCGAACTCGCCGTTGAGGAGCGGGAGTGTTCCGTGGCAGCTGAGGCAGAGAGGGTCGCAGCGCAGCTGGCTGCGGACGAGGATGACCTCCGAGCTCGGATGGAGGAGCAGGAGATTCTGAAGGCAGACCTTGACTTGAGGGATGAACAGGTCTCCCATGATCGCCGGGCGGTCTTGGACCGCGAGTTGACTGCCGGCTTCAGGGCCGCTGAGTTGGAGCGGCTAGCCGAGACCCTCCGCCTTCGGGAGAGTTCCCTAGCGGCCCAGGAGAAGGAATTCTCCGAGAGGAACCTGGAGGCTCTGCGGGCGGCCCGCCGCGAGGTGGAGGAACTCTCAGCCCTACGGTCCTCCGAGGCCCTTGCGGTCTCAAGCTTCGTGGATCGGGCGGGGTACGCCCTGATCCCTCTTGGTTTCAGTCCGGTGAGGGCCGCAACTCCCGCATTGCAGGTGGCAGAGGTGATCCCTGCATTGGAGTCGATCGGCGCCAAGCTGGACAGACTCGACTCGGTGGTCGCCAGCGAGCTTGAAGCCGAGGGCCGCGGCTTAGCTTTAGAGGTCGCCTCGCATGTGCTGGCATGCTTCAAGAGCCGCGACCCCTCTTTCTCACTGGAGCCAGCAAGAGAGGGCCCAGCCGCGAAGCGGGAGGAAGCTGCCAGGGCTGAAGTCGAGGATGTGGCCGCCCTTGTAGCAGCAAGGTTCCGGCGAGAGCCGGGTGGTCCTTAGGACTTGCTTTTCCCTTTTTTATCGAGTCTGTAGTCCAGCTCAAGGAGCCTTGCTTAATTTGACTCTCTTGGATACTTGTGTCTGTGATGCTTTTCCCTCCTTCTTGGCTTTGCCTGGCTGAGTCCTTAGCTCCGCTAGGTACTCAGAGGTCATTTCCAATCTCGGAGCTTCGCTCAGACACCCCCCCCCCCGGGTCCTAACCGTGTTAGGGGCCCCCGGAGGTCTCCGAACCTCGCCCTATGGGGGGCTCCAAATCTGCCGGCCACGTGGTGTGTCCGGAGCTCCTCCTCAAGAGACGGGAGCTCCGGTCATGTTGGACACGTAGGGCTTTCGGAGCCCTCCCGCTGAGGGGGGAGGTCCGGTTCCTGCCTGCCACGTGGCAAGCCCGGAGCCCTCAAGGAAGGAGTTCCGGGCCTGCTGGACACGCGGGGCCCCCGGGCCCTGCCCCTGCTGGGGGGCAGGTCCCGGTCCTTCCAGTCCCAGGCCGGTGTAGCTGGTAGCTCCTTTCCCCCCGCTTCATGCAGTTCCTGTTGCCGTAACCTGAAGGTCCTGCACACAGGTAGAGGAAACGTAATTCTCCTCGGGGGGTCCTCCCCTCCTGTCTCCTAGTCTTATCCGTCTTATGGTCCTGGCCCGCTATACGGGGCTTGGGCAATTCTGTGCACGAGGCGCCGGAGCTCCGGCTCCCTCCGAGGTCCGGGTACGGCCGTCTGATCCCTAGTACCGGGCCATGCGCTGGGGAAGCAGAGTGCACGCGCTTTGGGTTCATGACCAGGCAAAGCGGACGTACTCCCCTGGACCTCCGGAGAGCAGGATGCGCATGCTTTGGGCTCTGGGCCGGCTAAGCTGGATACGCACCCTGGACCCCCCATGCACAACGCTGGCCTTTCCTGGAGGTGACCAACTGACACCGCAACACCTGACTGGGGGAGGCCCGAGAGACTCACTCGGCCATCGGCAGGTGCCTCAAGCGCAGCCGCCTTCGGGAGGATAGCAAATGCCGACTATGGGTGAGCGCAGGAGAGGGGGAGCTAGACGTATGATGAACATACAGAGATAGTGCGATCATAAAAACTAATGCATAATTCAAATGAGCGCATGAGAAGGAGCTAAGTAGAACAGGTCTCTGTATTCGCGCCCATAGGTGGAATTCTGGCTGTTCGTGGGGGCAATGTTCCGCCTCGTCTACAAGGGAAGCAAGACTCTACGCGCTTAGGGTCGGAACCAGGCTAAACTGGACGTAGTCCTGTACCGTCCCTTGAGACTTAGCTACCCCAAGCTCTGTTCCTAAGTTCTATGGGGTCTATTACAGAAGTGAATAACCCTGTTCTACCGATGCTTAGTAAGTAGGACTTACAGTGTTGCTCCATGGCAAGGATTTTTGGGAATGGATCCCACTCTCGGTTGAAAGGCATGCGTACCTGGGGCGGCAGCTTTCATGATTCGGAAGGGACCTTCCCTGCTGGGGGAGAGCTTATGGGTCCTTCTTGGAATATAGCGTGCCGCTTCACCAGGCTGCCTTCTTGCGGGCCCCCGTCGCGTTTGGTTCTTTGGCGGTAGTGCTTAGAGCATTAGCCGAGACCGTGCGTTGTGGGGTGTTCCCTGCAAGCCGAGTCTTGTCGAAGTTGTTGTCTTCACGCTGGATCAGGTCCTGCGTGGCTTCTCTCCGGGGCCCTCGGGGAGTTCTCCCCTTCTGGCTAAGGCCTTCAAGGGGTAGGTGGACCCGGGCTTGCCTTGGATGACCTAAGGCGTCTCCCCCTTCTGGCAAGGCCTTCAAGGGGTTGACAGACCCTAGGCGGCCCCCGAGAGGTATGTTCGAGGCACGGAGGCGTGCCGCAGCTGGCTAACGCCTTGGCCCGTCACCGTCAGAACTGGAGTCCTCACCGTCATGCACTGTCTTTATGACACGCTGAGGCTCCTGGAACCCCACTTGGTGGGCAGCGGTGACTGGGGCATCGGCCTTCTGTTTGCCATCCCTCTGAGGGTAGGGCGGTGCTTCAGCCCTCTGCTGTCTTCCATTACGGAAGCGCTCTGAGAGCCTCTGGATCTCCCAGCACTCGGCAGCTGTATGGTTGCAGGTGCCATGCACGGGGCATAGCCCGCCTTGGCCACTGTCTGGGGCCGGTGATTGCCGCTGCCTCTTGTCGGGGCGCGGCCCCCGAGCTCCGCTGGTTGTCGCAGCTGCGGCGACGGGGGCCGTGAATGGTGGCTTCATCTTCCCACTCTCCCGGTTCTTGGTCTTCCTGCCACCCCCATAGGCAGCAGCACCGGACCCGGGCTGCCCTCCTGACTCGGAGGTCGGCAGTGCGTGCCAGTTCCGCCCTTCGGCTGCCCTGGCGCACTTATCCGCCAGGCTAAAGAGCTCCGAGACGTCGCGGACCTCTCTGGTCGCGAGCTTCTCGAGCATTTTCTCGTCCCGGACACCCTGTCGGAACGCCACCACCACAGAGGCGCTTTGGATATGTGGGATGGTGTTGCGCACCTGAGAGAACCGCTGGATGAAAGAGCGCAGCGACTCCCCAGGTTGTTGCTTGACGGCGTGGAGGTCGAGCTCCGTGCCGGGACGGGTGTAGGAGCTGCCGAAGTTGGCGACGAACTGCCGGCAGAGCTCACTCCAGGAGGTTATGAACCCCTGGGGTAGATTCATGAGCCAGGACCGGGCTGGGCCGGTCAAGGCGACGGGAAAGTAGTTGGCCATGACAGCCTCATCGCCTCCTGCAGCAAGTACGGCGGTGGAGTAGATCTGGAGGAACTCCGCCGGGTTGACGCTTCCGTCGTACTTCTCGGGCAAGTGCGGGCGAAACTTGCGCGGCCACCTTGCGAAGCGAAGGTGGGGCGCAAGGGCCGCACATCCTGCACCTGCTGCTGCAGGTACTGGTGCTGCGAGCAGGTGGTTCACACCTGGCACCACGTATCCCGGCATGGGCAAGGCTGCACCATAGGCCGGGGCCGCTACTTGCGGCGCATATGGTGGTGGCATATGTTGCGCAGCATATGCCTGAGGCGGGGCTCGCATGGCGAAGGCCTGCCCTTCCGGTTGTGTCGAGGCCGATGACATGCTGTCGCCTGCCTCATGGTTGCGACGCCTTTCTCGACGTCGCTCGAGGTACACTCGGGCGTCCTGCCCCAAGTGGCACCGTTCCAGTTCCCTTCGCAGGTCCGTCGACAGGAGCCTTGAGGAGCTGGAATCCGCCGTTAGCCCGTCAACCGTGGGTGTGCGCGTCAGCGACACAGCCGGTTGCCCTGGGCGCCGCCCTCGTCGAAACCGAGGGTTCGCGGCGGCGACGACGAGGCGGTCCACCTCGCGGACCCATTGCTGGGTTGCTGAATGGGGCGCATCCCCTGCAGGTGGGTTGCGCAGCAGCGCCCTTGCTGCAGCTAGCGCACCTCCATGGTGTACGCTCAGCGCTGCAGAAGACCTCACGCTGGTCGGGGCCTGCATAGCCGGAGTCGGCGTTGCCGGAGTCGGCTGCTGGCTACCCGCTTGTGCCGACACACTCCGTCCTGAGTGCGTCGACATGTACTCTCCGCTGGTCACGGTTCGCCGTGAATGCGGAGGGGGAGAGCTTGCCGCTGAAGGGAGCTTGGTCATCTTCGTTGGCGGAAACTCGTCGCTCTAGGGGAAAAGCCCCTACCTGGCGCGCCAAATGTCGAAGTGTGCGATCGACACTTCCTCCGGGCCTGCACTGGGCAGCCCGCGGAGGTTCTTTTTTCGGAGGGGCTAGTTCCTAGCGGAGAGCTTGCGCGGATGGACGAGTTAGTGAGAGCTTGACACGGGAAGTTTTACGTGGTTCAGGCCGCCGGAGCGTAAAACCCTACGTCCACTGCGAGCTATGGAGCTCGCTGTATTGCTTGCTGCTCAGGGCCAGGGGCCTGAGCTTGGGGGTGAGTTACAGCTTGAGAGTGTATGGCTAGCGTATGAGTTGCAGAATGTGAACCCTTGCTATCGACGCCTACCCGAGCCTTTTATAGTCCAAGGCTCGGGCGGCTTACAAGGGAAGCCGGGACCCGACAGGTGGTCCCAGGAAGATTGTCTATTATCTACCGTATCTGTAGTTATGCCGGTGGTTGCCTCCGGTCAAAGGCTTCTGAGTCTTCCTTTTGCCGCCCTGCCCATGCCGTGCGCTAGTCGTAGTGGTTGATGACGGCGCAGGCGGCATGGGATGTCTTGTCGCGGCGTTTATTACCTGTCAGGTTCTGACACCGCGCGCCAGTCTGTGATGCGACTGGACGCAAAGGCACCTGACAGGCGCGTGCTCCGCGTTTCCGCGTCTTGGGAAGACGCGGGCCTTGAATTCCTTGTACGGGCAAGGTGAGGGGCGCCTTTACGCCCGCTGCCTACCGCTCGGGGGCAGGCAGCACCGTTCTTCCATCCACGTGGCGGGTCCGGAGCTCTTCTCTGAGGAGAGGGAGGTCCGGCCCCGCTGGACGCGTGGCGCCTTCAGACCTCTCTCCCGCGGAGGGGGAGGTCCGGCTTCTGCATGCCACGTGGCGGGTCCGGAGCTCACCTCTGAGGAGAGGGAGGTCCGGCCTCGCTGGACGCGTGGCGTCTTCGGACCTCTCTCCCGCGGAGGGGGAGGTCCGGCTTCTGTATGCCACGTGGCGGGCCCGGAGCTCTCCTCTGAGGAGAGGGAGGTCCGGCCCCGCCAGACGCGTGGCGCCTTCGGAGCTCTCCCTGCGGAGAAGGGCGAGCACCTTAGGCATTTTACCTTGTGCGCGGGGGTACCCCATATCTCAGGTACCGACACAAGTTATACGCAAAATTCAGCAAATGCGAGTTTTGGATATCGCAAGTGCCTTTCCTCGGGCATATCATCTCAGCGGAGGGTATCGCTGTGGACCCGAGCAAGATCACTCAAGTGCTGAATTGGAAATCCCCGAGAACTGTTCATGAGGTACGGAGTTTCCTCGGACTCGCGGGATATTATCGGAGGTTCGTTCCAAACTTCTCGAAGATTGCCAAGCCAATGACGGAGCTGCTGAAGAAGGCTACCAAATATGTTTGGAGTCCAACATGTGAAGCAGCATTCAAGGCTTTAGTCAAGCACCTGACATCAGCACCGGTTTTGGCGCAGCCAGACACAACAAAACCGTTCGATGTGTACTGCGATGCATCCGGCATTGGGCTCGGATGTGTGCTGATGCAAGACCGAAGAGTGGTCGCGTATGGATCACGGCAGCTTAGAAACCATGAGCAAAATTATCCAACCCACGACTTGGAGCTCGCTGCCGTGGTGCTTGCACTAAAAATGTGGAGGCACTACCTACTCGGTAACTCGTACATTTATATACCGAACACAAAAGCCTCAAGTACATATTCACTCAGAAGGAGCTGAACATGAGGCAACGAAGATGGTTAGAACTGATAAAGGATTACGAGATAGAAATCCATTATCATCCGGGCAAGGCAAACGTAGTGGCAGATGCGCTGAGCCGCAAGTCACACGTCAATACTCTGACCATCACACCGTTGGAAGAGAGTGAACCACCACTACATGTGATTCCACACGGAGCTCTCTACAACCTAGCTTTGATCCCCACCATCCGTGAAGAGATAGCGGCAGCCCAGAAGAATGACAAGGGCATGTCACATTTACGGAGACGTGTAGACAGTGGGGAGTTGAAATGTTTCCGGAAGGACGGAGACGGCGTCCTATGGTTCAAGGACCGGATCGTCGTACCCCAAAACCCAGAACTACGGAAGAAGATCTTTGATGAGGCTCACTTATCAAAGTTCTCTATTCACCCCGGCAGCAACAAGATGTATCAAGAACTCAGAAGCAAGTTTTGGTAGACACGGATGAAGCGAGAGACTGCAAAATACGTGTCCGAGTGTGATACATGTCGAAGGGTGAAGGCAGACCACATTCGGAAACCGGGACTGTTGCAACCACTGGGCATTCCTGCCTGGAAGTGGGAGGACGTGAGCATGGACTTCATCATCGGTTTACCCACCACCTTGCAGAAACATGATTCTGTGTGGGTGATCGTCGATCGGCTCACCAAAGTTGCCCATTTCATCCCGGTCAACACCAACTACAACGTCAAGAAGTACGCTGAACTGTACATCTCCTAGATCCTATGCTTGTACGGTGTACCCCGTACTATCATTTCGGATTGAGGCACTTTATTTGTGTCCCGTTTTTGGGAGCAGCTGCACGCTGCCTTGGGGACGAAGCTGATCCGTAGTTCAGCCTACCACCCGCAGACGGATGGGTAAACGGAGCGGGTAAATCAAATCTTAGAAGACATGCTACGAGCTTGCGCTATCAACCACGGCAAGAATTGGGATGATCACTTGCCGTTAGCCGAGTTCTCGTACAACAATGGGTACCAAGCCAGCATCAAGATGGCGCCCTACGAGGCGCTATACGGAAGGAAATGCCGCACACCATTGAACTGGTGTGAGTCTGGCAAAAGGGTTACCTTCGGGATTGACCTTGTCAACAACGCGGAAGAAAAGGTTCGACTAATTCAAGCGAACCTAAAAGCCGCTCAATCCCGTCAGAAACAGTATGCGGACCGGAGAAGGCACCCATTACAATTCGAAGTTGGAGATCACGTATACCTACGGGTGTCTCCAATGAAGGGCGTAAACAGATTTGGGGTGAGGGGAAAGTTAGCACCCCGCTTCATCGGTCCATTCCAGATTACCGAAAGATGTGGATCGGTGGCATACCAGCTGAAATTACCAGAAGCACTTTCCGGTGTGCACGACGTCTTTCACATTTCCCAGCTGAGGATGTGTCTCAAGCTATCAACTACCGTTCAGCTGGAAGACATTGAAGAACTACAACCGGATCTCACCTATCGGGAGGAACCGGTGCAGATTATTGATGAAAAGGCCCGAACCACACGCAACCGTACGTTGTGGTTCTACAAGGTTCTATGGAGTAATCACTCCATGGATGAAGCGACATGGGAGAGCGAAGAATTCCTTCGCACTAACTACCCCAGCTTTTTCACGTCGCATATCCGGTAATTTTTCACCGTCCTCTCTCTCATTTTCACCTTATAATCTCGGGACGAGATTCTTTTAAGAGGGGAGGAATGTAAGGGCCTCAGTTTTGACACACATTTGCAGTGTTCATCACCACACCACACACCTCATTTGAGGAAGGATGATGAACACAAATGAAGAGCAAGTAACAATTATCAACATGCTCATTAGAGAACAAACTCACACATTGCAAAAGTGGTATTTCCCACATGTGATATAGATGGGCTGGACATATGAAAACTCCTACACTTTACTAAGGATGTCCATGCCAAGTTTCACCCAAATTCAAAACCTTTTTGAGGTCATTTTGGGTATAGTTAGGAAGGGGGCAGTTTGAGATCATATTTAAATTCAAACTGTTTTTATCCAATGAATTTAAAAGTGGGGGCATATTCTTACTCAGCACATTTTTGTGAGCTCACACACCAATTTTCACTCCATTTGGAGTTGATCTTGACATGAGCTAAGTGGGAGAAATTCAAACTTTATTTGAATTTCAAACTGAACTTGTGCTGAAATTCATTCAAACCAAACCTCATTTGAACTTTGATCAATTCAAATGGCTCATGGGTGAATAATTTGAATTGCCAAGGGTAGTATGGGGTTCACTGTTTACAACAGTGATTAGGAGTAAATTTCAGAGGTTAAAAGGGGGGTGGGACCCACATGTCAGCCTCTACTTCAACACAAACCGACTGAAGCTCAATCGGTTCCCGGGTGCAGTGTGCGCGCGCCACCGAGGGGGGGCAGCCGGCGCCAGCTCCTGCTGTGCGCCCCAAGCCGGAGACCAGTCGCCGGGCTACTTATTCCCTCCCCGGCGTGCTTCGGTCACCCATTCCCCGAGCTGCCGACGTGAGCGACCTGTTCTTCCACTGCCATCGCCGCCGCCCGAGCTCACGCTTGATCAAGCCCGATCGCTCGCGAGCACAGCCTCCTCCACGGCAAAACGGCACCAAGAGATCGTGAGCAACCTCCTAGACCCCGTGTTGTCCAGTGAGCAAGCGTCCTCGAGCTGTACGAGCCGTTTCTCCGGCGAGCCGAGCATCGCCGCCGATCGGGCTCTCGTGGACAGCACAACCCAGCCGCTGTCACGTTCTCTTCTCTACACAAGAAAGGTGCGTGATTGTATGTAGATGGAGTAGCCGAAAGCCGTTTGGCGATTGATCAAACCTCGGCCGAGAATTTCCAAGTTTACTCGTGATCAGTTCATAAGGACCGAGCTCACCTTCGGGTGAAATTCGTGCTCTATACACGAGGGTTGGGCAAGCTCGTTCCCTAGTAGCTTCTACGCACGATAGCGCCCATGCCCAGACTGGAATCAGAGGAAACCGTCGAGAATCGACCATGATATGGCCGTTTTCCCCGCCGCCATGGCTGAACACCTCGGCTCACCGTCGAGAGCCTAGTTGCCGATATTTCTAGCTTCCACCCAGCCCTGGTTCGTGTTTCCCACGCTCTACTGATGCTCTCCGACCGATTTCCGGTCGATTTGGTGCACGAAAGAGCGGGACCGACCTCACCGGAACCCTAGCAGGTGCTGTCACCGGTGCGCACGGGTTTCCGGTCATCGCCGGCGTCCGGCGACCCCACCATCGAGTTCAGGGGATCAGTTAAGGGGCAGGCGGCGAGTTTCGGGCCGGGGGGTGGCCGGCAACTCAGTTCCGGCGAAGGTCGCCGGAGATCGTCTCCGCCGCGCAGTTGGCGCGAGGAGGGAGGTGACGCACTGTGTGCGGGGCCCACAAGCCAGAGTTTAAACTTTTCCCCGATTTTCAGAATTCTTCCAAACTTCAAATCCTCATAACTTTGGCTAGAAAGCTCCAAATTGAGTGAACCAAATTTTGCTGGTCAGCTCTCTGAGTACTTTCCAGCAAATCAAGTTTCACTTCATGAAATTCCTTAATTCTCCATAATTAAATACTCAAAGTTTAAACAGTTTGGAATTTTAACTGGAGAATTCTGTGGAGGAAAATACTGAAATTTTGCTGGGATGTTCACCAAAATATCCCTGAACTACAATAAAAATTTCAGACCCATTGGAGCTCATTTGATCCACCTAATGGTGTGATTAGTGAAACTGTTCCAGAGAAAATAGAAAATGTTCAGAAACATTTTCAGAATTTTCTCTGAAATTGTTTAACTCATAACTTTAGCTAGGAACCTTCAAAGTAAGTGAGACCAACTCCATTAGAACCCTCTGAAAATCTAGTTTTCATAAAGTCATAATTTAGTTCATGAAAATTCCTAGAACACCCTAAGAGTTCCAATTAAGGTCAAGGACATAATTAATTGTGGAGGGCTCAAATGAGCTTTGCTGCAACTAAAACTTGACCAATTCTCTGTTTAGGTTGTAACCAAGCCACAATAAAAGTTTCACAGTCTCTAGGTCTGTCTAGCAAAGGTTATAAGCTTCACAAGTTCAAACTTAATATAAATGCATTCAAATTAATACATGTATGTCTTATATCATGTAGTCGCTAAGGTCGAGGAGGAACCCGAAGTCCTAGACTTCGTTACTCCGGAGGAGCAGCTAGCCTACGACCAAGAGCAGCAAGGCAAGCTCTGGTTTGCATTAACCTTTTTTACAAATTTTTAATGTTTTGAGCACATACTTGTTTCATTTATTCTGTGCATTAGAGTCTTGTTTGGAAACCCCACTGCATAGCCAAGAGAACCATGGGTTGGGTTTAGGATTGCAAACCTCGTTAGCTACTGCATTGCTAGGATAGAGTAGGATTCGGTACAAGTCGAGTAGTTGGAACTACTCGCGAGAATAGGCTAGAGGCACTTGACTCGGGCAGAGATAGCACATGAAACACATGGCAAGAAATTGAGACCAAGCGGGGAGTAAGGGCAGCAGGACTTTGTGGCCTGTTTGCTGTAGCTCCGCTTGTGTCGATTGAGGACCGAGCCGTGTGCGGGCCTGTTGAACAAGCTAGAACAGTACCGAAGACCTACCGGCTATATGGGAACCGGGAAACTGATGTAACTCGGGTAGCTGGGTGTTGAGGCATAGCTGGTCGTTCAGAGTGTAGGTTGAGAGCTCGAGGTGTAAATCGGCTAGCGGCACTGAGATGCGCGTGCAGAGACCTCTTGCTCGGGATGATTGGACCGGTTCAACATTTGGCTAACGGGTGAAAGGTAGTCGCGTTCGGCGTCCGTGATGGTTGTTGTAGGCAACATCGAGTACGGGCGTACGTGACGGGTTGTTCGGGTAACCCTGCAGGTGTAAATCGATTATAATCGCCGTCCCTCGCGGTCAGTGAGTATCACTTGTTCACTGTACCGTGACGTAGAAAGAACAGGCTAGACACATGTTAAAATGCTGCTGATTGAAAGATGGACATTGATTGTTAATGATATGCTGTAGTTTAGGGCTAACTAAAGTTCTTTTCAACTTTGGGCAAAGTACATGAGAGAAATGCGTTTCTTGTTTGATTGCAGCTCTCTCATGTGCCTTAGCGTAAGGTTCTCCGTAACCTGCTGCTAAAACTTGAAAGTAAGGTTCTACTAATTAGGCGAGTCCTTGCAACTGATTTTTACCTCATGTAACCCATTACCCTCATGTAGAAGTTCCATGTTTAGGTGAGACGGGTCAGACTTGCTGAGCCTTCGTGCTCACTGCTTGTGTTTGAAGCTTTTGCAGGGTTCTATGAGGAAGGGACTCCCGAAGAGGAGACCCGTCCCCCGGGAGGGGAACCCCGTCGAGTGGGAGTCGTGCACGCCGCAGAGTTAGTGTGCGTGTGTGCTAGCAAGGACACGTTCGAGGGCTGAACGTGCACTTGATGCTTAGTCTACGCCCGCGAGTGTAGACTGAACCTATTTTGATGTAAACATGTTTATAAACCTGTTTATGTAATAAACTTCCGCTTCCGCTTGTACCTTTGACGTGTGTTATCCGGTGCTGTGCAACGCAGCACCCCTCAGCGTGATCCTGGCTTGACAAGACCATTGGGGTCGTGTCAGAGGGCAGTTTGAAACCATATTCAAATTCAAACTGTTTTTATCACATGAATTTAAAAGTGGGAGGCATATTCTTACTCAGCACATTTTTGTGAGCTTACACACCAATTTTCACTCCCATTGGAGTTGATCTTGACATGAGCTAAGTGGGACAATTTCAAACTTTATTTGAATTCAAAACTGAACTTGTGCTGAAATTCATTCAAACCAAACCCAATTTGAATTCTACTCAATTCAAATGGCTCATAGGTGAATAATTTGAATACCCAGGGGTATTTTGGGGCTCACTGTTTACAACAGTGATTAGGAGTGAATTTCAGAGGTTAAAACTCCGGGTGGGTCCCATATGTCAGTCACAGAGAAGAATCAACCGACTGAGACTTTTCTCACTCGGGTCGCCGAGCCGCCGCTGCGATCGCCACCGAGGGGAGCCGCCGCGCAAGCAGCTGCTTGGCCACGAGCGGGCATGAGGCGGTTCAGGGTCTTCTTAAGGCGTTTTCCCCCTCCTCGGTCGAAGCCTCGCCAGTTTCTTCCCCCGAAAGAACTCAGCGCCGGCAAACTCCTTCCGCAGCTCGGAATCGATCGGAGACCGCCGATCACAGCCTTCCCGTCCCTCCTCGAGCTACGGCAAGGTACTAGGAACTCTTCTCCTTCCTCCCCGTTGCTAAAACTCAGCTGAAACCGATTGATTTCGGCTATGCCGAAAGATCACTTCGGTGACTTAAAACCACCGCTCCTCGGGCTCCCGTGGACAGCCCAACCGGGGCGTTGTCACGCCCGAGCCAAGGCACCCTTGGACGCGCTGGCAACCGGTGCTGCTCACCCCCGAGCCACAGCCCGAGTGTTTGCTCACCGGCGGCGAATTTCCAGTTTTCCCCTTTCTGTGTGCGGAACGACCTTTGGGTGCGGTTCCGTTGAATTCGTACTCTAAAAAGGATTAGAGGGCCTTAATCTGCTCTCACACAAACTAAACACGGTAACGCACAAGTTGCCTTCACAACCTTTGGCCGGAGGACCTCTGTACCCGGCGAAATTTGAAGTTTACCGACGGCGGAACAAACGGGAGGCATCGGGCGCACGGTGAGGACCTACTCCGGGCCTTCCCGGTGCTGTCTCAAGCTCATGTCGACCTTCCCTGAGGTCCACTGATGCTTCCCAACCGATTGCTCGCGTAGTTGAGGTGCTAGGGAAGTCAGCCGACATGGCTGAAGTCTTTCCGAGGTGGTGGCTCGTCACCGACCTGTACCGGCCGTTGTCATGACGAGCTGACCCTAGAATCCTGTTCCCCGTGTGAAAGTAGGCAGGGGCGGCCAAGATCGTGAAGTTTGAAGCTCCACATAAGTTGCCGGCGAGTTCTCCGGCGAGGTCCCTCGGCGACAGAGCGCGGGCGGCGGGAGGTTGAAGAAGGGGGTGGACCCCAGCTGTCAGCGACCGATATTTTAAATCGGGATCAGGCTGCGGCCGGGATCGGGTGTGCTGGCGCGCAAAAACCTTGTGGGCCGCCGTGTGCTGTCACCTCGGCGCTCAACACGTGTCCCTGCGGGCCCCAGCCGATTTAAACTTTTCCCCCGATTTTTAGAATTCTTCCAAACTTCAAATCCTCATAACTTTAGCTAGAAAGCTCCAAATCGAGTGAACCAAATTTTGTTGGATTCAGCTCTCTGAGCACTTTCCAGCAAATCAAGTTTCACTTCATGAAAAATCCTTAATTCTCCAGTATTAATTCTTCAAGGTTTAAACTGTTTGGAATTTTAACTGGAGAATCCTTTGGAGGAAAATTCTGAAATTTTGCTGGAATGCCCACCAAAATGTCCCTGATCTACCGTAAAATTTCAGATACATTTGAGCTCATTTGATCCACCTAATGGTGTGATTAGTGGAACTGTTCCAGAGAAAATAGAAAATATTCAGAAACATTTTCAGAATTTTCTCTCAAATTGTTTAGCTCATATCTTTAGCTAGGAACCTTCAAATTAAGTGAGACCAACTTTATTACAAACCTCTGAAAATCTAGTTTCCAGAAAGTCATAGTTTGTTTCATGAAAATCCTTAGAACACCCTAAGAGCCTTCAATTAAGGTCAAGGAGATAATTAATTGTGGAGGGCTCAAATGAGCTTTGCTGCAACTAAAGCTTGACCAAGTCTCTGTTTAGGTTGTAACCAAGCCACAGTAAAAGTTTCACAATCATTGGGCTTGTCTAGTAAGAGTTATAGACTCCACAAGTTTAAAAGTTAATAAAATGCATTTAAATTAATACATGTACTGCTTCTATCATGTAGTCGCTAAGGTCGAGGAGGAACCCGAAGTACTAGACTTCGTTACTCCGGAGGAGCAGCTAGCCTACGATCAATAGCAGCAAGGCAAGCTCCGGTTTGCATCAACTTTTACAAAGTTTTATTGTTTTGAGCACTTACTTGAGTATTACAATTCTTTGCATTAGAGTCTTGTTTGGAAACCCAATTGCATAACCAAGAAAACCATGGGTTGGGATTAAGATTTAAAAACCCCGTTAGCTACTGCAATGCTAAGATAGAGTAGGATTCGGTACAAGTCGAGTAGTTGGAACTACTCGCGAGCATAGGCTAGAGGCACTCGACTCGGGTAGAAATAGCACATGATACACATGGCAAGAAAAATGAGACCGAGTGGAGAGTAAGGGCAGCAGGACTTTGGGGCCTGTGTGCTATAGCTCCGCTTGTGTCGATTGAGGACCGAGCTGCGTGCGGGCCTGTTGAACAAGCTAGAACAGTACCGAAGACCTACCGGCTATATGGGAACCGGGAAACTGATGTAACTCGGGTAGCTGGGTATTGAGGCATTGACCGTCGTTCAGAGGGTAGGTTGAGAGCTTGAGGTGTAAATCGTCTGGCGGCACTGAGATGCGCGTGCAGAGACCTCTTGCTCGGGACGATGGGACCGGTTCAATATTTGGCTGACGGGTGAAAGGTGGTTGCGTACGGCGTCCGTGATGGTTGCTGTAGGCAACATCGAGTACGGGCGTACGTGACGGGTTGTTCGGGTAACCCTGCAGGTGTAAATCGATTATAATCGCCGTCCCTCGCGGTCAGTGAGTACCACTTGTTCACTGTACCGTGACGTAGAAAGAACAGGCTAGTTGCATGTTAAAATGTTGCTGATTGAAAGATGGACTTGGTTGTTAATGATTTGCTGTAGTCTAGAGCTAACTAAAGTTCTTTTCAACTTTGGGCAAAGTACATGAGAGAAATGTGTTTCTTGTTTGATTGCGACTCTCTCATGTGCCTTAGCGTAAGGTCCTCCACAACCTGCTGCTAAAACTTGAAAGTAAGGTTCCACTAATTAGGCGAGTCCTTTGCAAATGATTTTACCTCATGTACCCATCACCCCTCATGTAGAAGTTCCATGTTTAGGTGAGACGGGTCAGACTTGCTGAGCCTTCGTGCTCACTGTTTGTGTTTGAAGCTTTTGCAGGGTTCTATGATGAAGGGACTCCCGAAGAGGAGACGGAACCCCAGGAGGCGAACCCCGTCGAGTGGGAGTCGTGCACGCCGTAGAGTTAGTGTGCGTGTGTGCTAGCAAGGACACGTTCAAGGGCTGGACGTGAACTGATGCGTAGTCTACGCCCGTGAGTGTAGACTGGACCTATTTTGATGTAAACATGTTCATAAACTCGTTTATGTAATAAAATTTCGCTTCCGCTTTGTACCTTTGATGTGTGTTATCCGGTGCTGTGCAACGCAGCACCCCTCAGCGTGATCCTGGCTCGACAAGACCGTGGGGTCTTGTCAGCATGGTATCAGAGCTCGCTTGAGGTTTAACGCACTACAAAGGTCATTTTTTTCAAAAATCCAGTGAGGAACGAGTTAGTAGCCCGTATAAGGATGTTATTAGTGTATAGAAAGTGGTATACTAACCTATTTGTCTATGTCAGAAAATCGTGTATCTCGGGACGTGTATGTCTTGGGGGGTGCACGTAAGCGCTGTCCACCAGTGCGCACAAACTGAAGGGTGGATCCCCACGGGTGGCAGGTAACCCGACCCGCTTTAGTATCCTCTACGACTCTTCATGTCGTTTGGGGTATTCGAGCAACGTCTGTCCCTGGCGTGCATGGTGCAACTTGGGAGACCCCGTCACTTGGTCTGAAACGTGAACACGTAACTCAAGGCATGTTTGGCTTGAGAATATCCGGGCGAGTGATGACGGCCGGGTGTACGAACTGTATGGATTCCGGGCTCGGTGTGCAGCCGAGTCTGACGATTGCTTGAGTTTTTGCAGGTAGTTTAACCACAAAATGGTAGACGTGTAGTATCCGTGTGCGAGTGACGTTTAGTGCCACTGAATTAACAAAGCCAGCTAAGTCCGGTATAGGTTGTTCTTTGTGAGGACGTAGTACCGACATGCTCTGGTGACGCATCGACGTCACACCCAACTAAATGAACAACTTCATTATAAAAACTTGAAGGTTTTGATCCAAAGTAGTAAAACTTGATGTAACTCCTTCTCTTAATCAGGATATTCAAAGTTAACAAGTTTTTCACTTATAGGTTGTTAAGGACAGAGTACTCTGGTTTCAGCTGAATTAGGGCTGAAGTTGATCAGAGGTTAGAGGTTGAGTTCTTTCGAGGTTGGGGTCATATGAATTAGAGCTGGTTTTCCACTTATGTTGAGGTCCAGAGGTGTTTCATCCCTTAACCAATCAAAAAATGCAGTAGAGTTGAAACTGTCCAAAAAACAGGGCAGAGCAAACACCCTCTGTAAACTCTCTGTAAATTAAGCATAACTTCCTGATTAAAAATCCAAAAATAGAAAATGAGGTAGTTCTGGAAAGCTTATGAGATAGGTTACAACTTTGTAACAGAAAGTTTTGTCAGATTAGGAACAGAATTAACTGGAATTCTTGGATCAAATCAGTACCTAAAGCAGGGAGGTGCTGTCCAATTGTTTCCAGAAATTCTGTTAACTTTGACATCTCATAACTTTTGAACCAGGACAGATCTTAGGCCAAGCAAATACTTTCTGGAAAGCTATTGAAGTTAGCTTTAACTTTAATGTTGAGCTCCAGAATTGGTTTTGCCTTTAATATGGCCTAAATCAGGTTGGAATGGAAACTGGTCAGGGCTGTTATGGGAACAGCAGATCAGCAGTCAAATTTGTTTAAAATTTGAACTATGTTTCCAAGTTTTATGGGTTCAATGACATGTCTTACGTTATAACTCAGTGGTTTAGTGTTTAAATAAATATTTGACATTTCTCAAATATATTTTTACAGATGACAGCAGATAAACAGTTGGAGAACGGGTGGGTGGTGTCCCACTGTTCTCACCGTAGCGGCTACCCGGAAGCATTGTGGCAAATGCTCCAATATTTCGGGTACAACCAGATGCTGCAGTACTTCGCCAAGGAAGAAGGCGAAGAGAGGAACAATACGTGGACAATCCATGTCGAAGTCCCTGCAGGACCTACGCCACCCGGTTGGGTGCCGTTCACCGTCACGGTGAGAGGAAGACAACCGGAAGGGATGTGGCAAGTGGCAGCCCGTGACACCATGTCACGTTTCTGCCAACTACACGTGTAAGCTATGGAGGGCACTCTATACGCGCTCGTTCCAGTGGAGGGACGGGCTCAGCATGTGTGGGAAGAGAGGTACCTGGAGGCAACCGACCCGAGTTACCCAAGATACAACCCCGCGGAGGCAAATCTCAGCCTCCAGATGAGGGCGGGAAACGCCGTGATGGACAGCCAAGCTGTTCATACGGAGCATCTCGCCACAAAGCTCAAGGAGAGCTCGAGCCGTGGAGACCATTTCGAGAGTGCTCACAGCGCACTCCGCAATGTGCTCCTTCCGACGATCAAGCGACTGAATGAACAGCACAATCAGTTGCATCGTCTAAAGAAGGCAAAGAAGAAGGGTTGTGTCGACATCGCGGCGTTGCAAGAACTGGTACAGAATCTGACCCAGCAGAACGAGGACCTTGCGCAAGAGCGGGACGACGCTATTAAGGAAGGGCAAGGATGGGAAGAAGATTACAACCAGGCTATGGACGAGGTGCATGCTTTGCAGGACCTCGTACCTCCGGTATTGGGCATACCGGTGGTCTTGGGTCTTCCAGCAATGGGAGAACCTGGGATGGGAGAAGAGGTGGTAGATCCAGAGCCACCAGCAGAGGTACCGGAGGAGGACGACCCGCAGGAGGTCGAGTTCTACTCCGAGTTGGGGGTTACAGTTGCCAAGTAGGGCAGCTAGGGTAGTGTAACCCAACTTTTGTAATCGGCGACATGTCGTGTAGATAGTAGCATATGTATAGGTAGTGACGACATGAGCACGACTTCTCGGAGACTCGAGAATAATGTATCTTGTATAAAGTTTATGCTTTATCAATATATGTAAATGTTGTGCAAATTAATCATGTGTCACTTCAATACCTACTGTTGCATATGGAATATTAAGTATGACATGTCCTAATCGCTGCTGTTTTGAATTTCAGAATGACGTGTACTCGTGCCAACCCGGATGTTGGGGGTACTAGCCAAGGGGGAGAGACCTCCCAACCACCTCCCGAGGACTCCTCGGGACAGCAGCAGCAACAGCAAACACCGCCACCGCTACTGCCAACGGTTACATTGGCCGACATCGTCGCGGCAATGGCGGGTTCACATCAGAAACACACGGAGTTGCTGCAGACTCTCATCGCCAATACGTCTCACCCAGAGAGACGTCAAGACCGTGAGGAGCGTCAACAGAGCTCCTACTCCAACTTCCTGGCGACTCATCCCCCAGTATTCTCAAGGGCGGATGAACCTCTTGACGCGGACAACTGGCTCCGCGCAATAGAGATGAAGTTCGGGCTGCTCCAGATAAGCGAGCAGCGCAAGACTCAGTTTGCGGTTCAGCAGCTCCAAGGATCCGCGAGCGCGTGGTGGGCCAACTTTTGTGCTTCACAGCCCACCGATTGAGTGATGACCTAGACGGAGTTCCGGACGGCCTTCAGGGCCTATCATATACCGCTAGGTTTGATGAAGAGGAAGACGCATGAGTTCTTACACCTGCAACAAGGGAGCCGGAACGCGCTGGAATACTCCAAAGCGTTCAACGATCTCGCGCTCTACGCGTCGTATCACGTGGATACTGATGAGAAGCGGCGGGACCATTTTTACCAGGGGCTCAACCCGCTCCTGAAGGACAAGTTGGCGATGTTCAATCACGGCAGCCTCAACGACATCATTGATGTTGCGATTGTTCAAGAAGACTCCGGCAAGGAGTTAGCAGCGGCAGAAAGAAAGCGAAGCGCGCCGCAGAGCAGCAGAGAAGGAAGCGGTCCTTCTCAGAAGTTTCGGATGGTGAATCGCCAACCATCAGGTCCACGCTGGCAGCCACCCCAGAGGTCGATGCCGTTCCGCAGTCGGCCGTACTCTTCACCGGCATTCAGGCCGGCACTGCCAGTACCACCTCCGCAACAACAGCAGCAGCGGGCGATGCCGCGTGCGTATGCACCTCAGCAACGCATGCCGGGCTTTCGTCCCCCGAGCACCACACCAGCAGCGGCCACATGTTACAAGTGTGGTCGTCCAGGACACTTCGTCAGCAGTTGCCCGGAGAGGCAAGGCGGCGGAGTTGCACCACCGTTTCCGGGGAGGAATCAACCCCGGAACCCTACTAATGCGCGGCGGGCAAATCCTAAGCCCGACACCGTCCACCAGCTTACCATAGAGGACGTGCCATAGGGCGAGCCAATCCTTGCGGGTATGTTCCAACTCCACCAGCATCCCGCTATAGTACTGTTTGATTCAGGCGCCACGCATAATTTTATTAGCCAAGCTTTCATTGCTAAACACAGCTTGCCAATACTACCCACCGATAGTCCATATTTAATTTGTTCACCGGGTGGGAAGATTTCAGCAAGCGTAATGGTTTCCAAAGCACCATTATGCTTAGCGGGTAGAGTGTACCCCACGTCTCTCATTATCTTAGAGGGATAGAAGGTCGATGTCATCTTAGGGATATCGTGGTTAACCCGCCACGGCGCTGTTTTAGACACCATCCTTCGAGTCGTGCACTTAAACTCAGAAGTGCACGGGTCTCACTCATTATTTCTGGACAGTCCAAAAATAAAACTTCCAAGTGTCAATCAAGCCACAACCATCAGATTGTAAGATATTCCAGTGGTCCGAGAGTTCCCTGATGTGTTCCCGGATGATTTACCGGGAATGCCGCCCAATAGAGAGGTGGAGTTCAAGATTGAACGTGCACCGGGAACCATGCCAATATCCCGAAGGCCGTACAAGATGGCGCCCAAGGAGTTGGCTGAACTAAAGACTCAGCTCACGGACCTCCTGGAAAAGGGTTTCATTAGGCCGAGCTCCTCGCCATGGGGCTGTTCAACATTATTTGTCAAGAATAAGGATGAGACGTTGCGGCTTTACATGGACTATCGTCCATTAAATGCCGTAACAATCAAAAACAAGTACCCGTTGCCACGGATCGACATGTTGTTTGATCAGTTGGTCGAAGCAAAGATCTTTTCCAAGATGGACTTAAGATCCGGGTACCATCAGATTAAGATAAGGGCTGAGGACATTCCGAAGATGGCTTTCTCGACGAGGTAACTTTATGAGTACCTGGTCATGTCCTTCGGCCTCACCAATGCTCCAGCTCACTTCATGTACTTGATGAACTCGGTATTTATGCCGGAGCTGGACAAGTTTGTTGTGGTCTTCATCGATGACATTCTGGTATATTCCAAGTCGGAGGAAGATCACAAGAAGCATCTGCGTATAGTCTTGCAACGGCTGCGGGATCACAAGCTATACGCGAAATTCAGCAAGTGCGAATTCTGGATATCGCAAGTGCCTTTCCTCGGGAATATCATCTCAGCGGAGGGTATCGCTGTAGACCCGAGCAAGATCACTCAAGTGCTGAATTGGAAATCCCCAAGGACTGTTCATGAGGTACGGAGTTTCCTCGGACTCGCGGGATATTATCAGAGGTTCATTTCGAACTTCTCGAAGATTGCCAAGCCTATGACGGAGCTGCTGAAGAAGGCTACCAAATATGTTTGGAGTCCAGCGTGTGAAGCAGCACTCAAGGCTTTAGTCAAGCACCTGACATAAGCACCGGTTTTGGCGCAGCCAGACACCACAAAACCGTTCGATGTGTACTGCAATGCATCCGGCATTGGGCTCGGATATGTGCTGATGCAAGACCGAAGGGTGGTCGCGTATGGGTCACGGCAGCTTAGAAACCATGAGCAAAATTATCCAACTCACAATTTGGAGCTCGCTGCCGTGGTACTTGCATTGAAAATGTGGAGGCACTACCTACTCGGTAACCTCGTACATTTATATACCGACCACAAAAGCCTCAAGTACATATTCACTCAGAAGGAGCTGAACATGAGGCAGCGGAGATGGTTAGAATTGATAAAGGATTACGAAATAGAGATCCATTATCATCCGAGCAAGGCAAACCTAGTGGCAGATGCGCTGAGCCGCAAGTCACACGTCAACAATCTGACCATCACACCGTTGGAAGAGAGCGAACCACCACTACATGTGATTCCACACGGAGCTCTCTACAACCTAGCTTTGATCCCCACCATTCGGGAAGAGATAGCGGCAGCCCAGAAGAATGACAAGGGCATGTCACATTTGCGGAGACGTGTAGACAGTGGGGAGCTGAAATGTTTTCGGAAGGACGGAGACGGCGTCCTATGGTTCAAGGACCGGATCGTCGTACCCCGTAACCCAGAATTACGGAAGAAGATCTTTGATGAGGCTCACTTGTCAAAGATTTCTATTCACCCCGGCAGCAATAAAATGTATCAGGAACTCAGAAGCAAGTTTTGGTGGACACGGATGAAGCGGGAGGTTGCAAAGTACGTGTCCGAGTGTGATACATGTCGAAGGGTGAAGGCAGACCATATGCTGAAACCGGGACTGCTGCAACCAGTGGGCATTCCTGCCTGGAAGTGGGAGGATGTGAGCATGGACTTCATCGTCGGTTTACCCACCACTTTTCAAAAGCATGATTCTGTGTGGGTGATCATCGACCGGCTCACCAAAGTTGCCCATTTCATCCCGGTCAACACAAACTACAACGCCAAGAAGTACGCTGAACTGTACATCTCACGGATCCTATGCTTGTACGGCGTACCCCGTACCATCATATCGGATCGGGGCACTTTATTTGTGTCCTGTTTTTGGGAGCAGCTACACGCTGCTTTGGGGACGAAGCTGATCCGTAGTTCAGCATACCACCCGCAGACGGATGGGCAAACGGAGCGGGTAAATCAGATTTTGGAAGACATGCTACGAGCTTGCGCTATCAACCACGGCAAGAATTGGGATGATCACTTGCCGTTAGCCGAGTTCCCGTACAACAATGGGTACCAAGCCAGCATAAAGATGGCGCCCTACGAGGCGCTATACGGACGGAAATGCCGCACACCACTGAATTGGTGTGAGTCTGGCGAAAGGGTTACCTTTAGGATTGACCTTGTCAACAACGCGGAAGAAAAGGTTCAACTGATTCAAGCGAACCTAAAAGCCGTCCAATCCCGTCAGAAACAGTATGCGGACCGGAGAAGACGCCCATTACAATTCGAAGTGGGGGATCACGTATACCTACGTGTGTCTCCAATGAAGGGCGTAAACAGATTCGGGGTGAGAGTGAAGTTGGCACCCGATTCATCGGTCCATTCCAGATTATCGAAAGATGTGGATCGGTGGCATACCGGCTGAAATTACCATAAGCACTTTCCGGTGTGCACGACGTCTTTCACATTTCCCAGCTGAGGAAGTGTCTCAAGCTATCAACTACCGTTCAGCTGGAAGATATTGAAGAACTGCAACCGGATCTCACCTATCGAGAGGAACCGGTGCAGATTATTGATGAAAAGGCCCGAACCACACACAACCGTACGTTTTGGTTCTACAAGGTTCTATGGAGTAATCACTCCGTGGACGAAGCGACATGGGAGACCGAAGGATTTCTTCGCGCTAACTACCCCGACTTTTTCACGTCGCATATCCGGTAATTTTCCACCGTCCTCTCTCTCATTTTCACCTTATAATCTCAGGACAAGATTCTTTTAAGGGGGGAGGAATGTAAGGGCCTCAGTTTTTGACACTTATTTGAAGTGCTCATCACCACACCACACACCTCATTTGAAGTAAGTTGATGAACACAAATGAAGAGCAAGTAACCACCATCAACATGCTCATTAAAGAACAAACTCACATATTGCAAAGTGGTATTTCCCACATGTGATATAGAAGGGCTGGACATATGAAAACTCCTACACATTGCTAAGGATGTCCATGCCAAGTTTCACCCAAATTCAAAACCTTTTTGAGGTCATTTTGGGTATAGCTAGAAAGAGGCCAGTTTGAAACCATATTCAAATTCAAACTGTTTTTATCCCATGAATTTAAAAGTGGGAGGCATATTCTTACTCAGCACATTTTTGTGAGCTCACACACCAATTTTCACTCTATTTGGAGTTGATCTTGACATGAGCTAAGTGGGACAATTTCAAACTTTATTTGAATTCAAAACTGAACTTGTGCTGAAATTCATTCAAACCAAACCCAATTTGAATTCTACTCAATTCAAATGGCTCATGGGTGAATAATTTGAATTCCTAGGGGTATTTTAGGGCTCACTGTTTACAACAGTGATTAGGAGTGAATTTCAGAGGTTAAAACCCCGGGTGGGTCCCACATGTCAGCCACAGAGAAGAATCAACCGACTGAGACTTTTCTCACTCGGGTCGCCGAGCCGCCGCTGCGATCGCCACCGAGGGGAGCCGCCGCGCCAGCAGCTGCTTGGCCACGCGCGGGCGTGAGGCGGTTCAGGGCCTTCTTAAGGCGTTCCCCCCCCCCCCGGCCGAAGCCTCGCCAGTTTCTTCCCCCGCAAGAACTCAGCGCCGGCAAACTCATTCTGCAGCCCATAATCGATCGGAGAGCGCCGATCACAGCCTTCCCGTCCCCTCTCGAGCTACGGCAAGGTACTAGGAACTCTTCTCCTTCCTCCCCGTTGCTAAAACTCAGCTGAAACCGATTGATTTTGGCTATGCCGAAAGATCACTTCGGTGACTTAAAAACGCCGCACCTCGGGCTCCCGTGGACAGCCCAACCGGGGCGTTGTCACGCCCGAGCCAAGGCACCCTTGGACGCGCTGGCAACCGGTGCTGCTCACCCCCGAGCCACAGCCCGAGTGTTTGCTCACCGGCGGCGAATTTCCAGTTTTCCCCTTTCTGTGTGTGGAACGACCTTCGGGTGCGGTTCCGTTGAATTCGTACTCTAGAAAGGATTAGAGAGCCTTAATCTGCTCTGACACAAACTATACACGGTAACGCACAAGTTGCCTTCACAACCTTTGGCCGGAGGACCTCTGTACCCGGTGAAATTCGAAGTTTACCGACAGCGGAACAAACGGGAGGCATCGGGCGCACGGTGAGGACCTACTCCGGGCCTTCCCTGAGCTGCCTCAAGCTCATGTCGACCTTCCCTGAGGTCCACTGATGCTTCCCGACCGATTGCTCTCGTAGTTGAGGTGCTAGGGAAGTCAGCCGACATGGCCGAAGTCTTTTCGAGGTGGCGGCTCGTCGCCGACCATGTACCGACCGTTGTCATGACGAGCTGACCCTAAAATCCTGTTTCCCGTGTGAAAGTAGGCAGGGGCGGCCAAGATCGTGAAGTTTGAAGCTCCACAGAAGCTGCCGGCGAGTTCTCCGGCGAGGTCCCTCAGCGGCAGAGCGCGGGCGGCAGGAGGTTGAAGAAAGGGGTGGACCCCAGCTGTCAGCGACCAATATTTTAAATCAGGATCGGGCTGCGGCCGGGATCAGGTGTGCTGGCGCGCAAAAACCTTGTGGGCCGCCGTGTGTTGTCGCCTCGGCGCTCAACACGTGTCCCTGCGGGCCCCGGCCGATTTAAACTTTTCCCCTGATTTTTAGAATTCTTCCAAACTTCAAATCCTCATAACTTTATCTAGAAAGCTCCAAATCGAGTGAACCAAATTTTGTTGGATTCAGCTCTCTGAGCACTTTCCAGCAAATAAAGTTTCACTTCATGAAAATCCTTAATTCTCCAGAATTAATTCATCAAAGTTTAAAATGTTTGGAATTTTAACTGGAGAATCCATTGGAGGGAAATTCTGACATTTTGCTGGAATGCTCACCAAAATGTCCCTGAACTACCGTAAAAATTTCAGATCCATTTGAGATCATTTGATCCACCTAATGGTGTGATTAGTAGAACTGTTCCAGAGAAAATAGAAAATGTTCAGAAACATTTTCAGAATTTTCTCTGAAATTGTTTAGCTCATATCTTTAGCTAGGAACCTTCAAATTAAGTGAGACCAACTCCATTACAAATCTCTGAAAATCTAGTTTCCAGAAAGTCATAGTTTGTTTCATGAAAATCCTTAGAACACCCTAAGAGCCTTCAATTTAGGTCAAGGACATAATTAATTATGGAGGGCTCAAATGAGCTTTGCTGCAACTAAAGCTTGACCAAGTCTCTGTTTAGGTTGTAACCAAGCTACAGTAAAAGTCTCACAATCATTGGGCTTGTCTAGTAAGAGTTATAGACTTCACAAGTTTAAAAGTTAATACAAATGTATTTAAATTAATACGTGTACTGTTTCTATCATGTAGTCGCTAAGGTCGAGGAGGAACCCGAAGTCCTAGACTTCATAACTTCGGAGGAGCAGCTAGCCTACAACCAAGAGCAGCAAGGCAAGCTCCGGTTTGCATCAACTTTTACAAAGTTTTATTGTTTTGAGTACTTACTTGAGTATTACAATTCTTTGCATTAGAGTCTTGTTTGTAAACCCAATTGCATAACCAAGAAACCATGGGTTGGGATTAAGATTTAAAAACCCCGTTAGCTACTGCAATGCTAAGATAGAGTAGGTTTCGGTACAAGTCGAGTAGTTGGAACTACTCGCGAGCATAGGCTAGAGGCACTCGACTCGGGTAGAAATAGCACATGATACACATGGCAAGAAAAATGAGACCGAGCGGAGAGTAAGGGCAGCAGGACTTTGGGGCCTGTGTGCTATAGCTCTGCTTGTGTCGATTGAGGACCGAGCCTTGTGCGGGCCTGTTGACCAAGCTAGAACAGTACCGAAGACCTACCGGCTATATGGGAACCGGGAAACTGATGTAACTCGGGTAGCTGGGTATTGAGGCATTGCCCATCGTTCAGAGGGTAGGTTGAGAGCTTGAGGTGTAAATCGGCTGGCGGCACTGAGATGCGCGTGCAGAGACCTCTTGTTCGGAACGATGGGACCGGTTCAATATTTGGCTGACGGACGAAAGGTGGTTGCGTACGGCGTCCATGATGGTTGCTGTAGGCAACATCGAGTACGGGCGTACGTGACGGGTTGTTCGGGTAACCCTGCAGGTGTAAATCGATTATAATCGCCATCCCTCGCGGTCAGTGAGTACCACTTGTTCACTGTACCATGACGTAGAAAGAACAGGCTAGTTGCATGTTAAAATGTTGCTGGTTGAAAGATGGACTTGATTGTTAATGATTTGCTGTAGTCTAGAGCTAACTAAAGTTCTTTTCAACTTTGGGCAAAGTACATGAGAGAAATGCGTTTCTTGTTTGATTGCGGCTCTCTCATGTGCCTTAGCGTAAGGTTCTCCACAACCTGCTGCTAAAACTTGAAAGTAAGGTTCCACTAATTAGGCGAGTCCTTTGCAAATGATTTTACCTCATGTACCCATCACCCCTCATGTAGAAGTTCCATGTTTAGGTGAGACGGGTCAGACTTGCTGAGCCTTTGTACTCACTGCTTGTGTTTGAAGCTTTTGCAGGGTTCTATGAGGAAGGGACTCCCGAAGAGGAGACGGAACCCCAGGAGGGGAACCCCGTCGAGTGGGAGTCGTGCATGCCGCAGAGTTAGTGTGCGTGTGTGCTAGCAAGGACACGTTCAAGGGCTGGACGTGAACTTGATGCGTAGTCTACGCCCGTGAGTGTAGACTAGACCTATTTTGATGTAAACATGTTCATAAACTCGTTTATGTAATAAAATTTCGCTTCTGCTTTGTACCTTTGATGTGTGTTATCCGGTGCTGTGCAACGCAGCACCCCTCAGCGTGATACTGGCTCGACAAGACCGTAGGGTCGTGTCACCCCCCCTCCCCGATTCATGTTCATCATCAAGTTCATATTATCATTGTTCATATGAGTGCAATAGCTATACATATTCTATTTTGGTTCCCATAACCCGTAGATTAGCGAGGCAAAAAGCATAAGTCGACCATACCCGACTCATAAAATACCCTGGTGACACGACCCCACAGTCTTGTCGAGCCAGGATCACGCTGAGGGGTGCTGCGTTGCACAGCACCGAATAACACACATCAAAGGTACAAAACGGAAGCAAAACTTTTATTACATAAAGTGATTTATGAACATTTTTACATCAAAATAAGTCCAGTCCACACTCACGGGCGTAGACTACGCACCAAGTTCACGTCCAGCCCTTGAACGTGTCCTTGCTAGCACACACGCACACTAATTCTACGGCGTGCACGACTCCCACTCGACGGGGTTCCCCTCCTGGGGTTCCGTCTCCTCTTTGGGAGTCCCTTCCTCATAGAACCATACAAAAGCTTCAAACACAAGCAGTGAGCACGAAGGCTCAGCAAGACTGACCCGTCTCTCCTAAATATGGAACTTCTACAGGAGGGGTGATGGGTACATGAGGTAAAACAATTTGCAAAGGACTCGCCTAATTATTGGAACCTTACTTTCAAGTTTTAGCAGCAGGTTGTGGAGAACCTTACGTTAAGGCACATGAGAGAGCCGCAATCAAATAAGAAACGCATTTCTCGCATGTACTTTGCCCAAAGTTGAAAAGAACTTTAGTCAGCTCTAAACTACAACAAATCATTAGCAATCAAGTCCATCTTTCAATCAGAAACATTTTAACATGCAACTAGTCTGTTCTTTCTATGTCATGGTACAGTAAACAAGTGGTACTCACTGACCGCGAGGGACGGTGATTATAATCGATTTACACCTGCAGGGTTACCCGAACAACACATTACGTACGCCCGTACTCGATGTTGCCTACAGCAACCATCACGGACGCCGTACGCAACTACCTTTCACCCGTCAGCCAAATATTGAACCGGTCCCATCGTGTCGAGCAAGAGGTCTCTGCACGCGCATCTCAGTGCCGCCAGCCGATTTACACCTCGAGCTCTCAACCTACCCTCTGAACGACGGGCAATGCCTCAATACCCAGCTACCCGAGTTACATCAGTTTCCCGGTTCCCATATAGCCAGTAGGTCTTCGGTACTGTTCTAGCTTGTTCAACAGGCCAGCAGACGGCTCAGTCCTCAATCGACACAAGCGGAGCTACAGCACACAGGCCCCAAAGTCCTGCTGCCCTTACTCTCCGCTCGGTCTCATTTTTCTTGCCATGTGTATCATGTGCTATCTCTACCCGAGTCGAGTGCCTCTAGCCTATGCTCGCGAGTAGTTCCAACCACTCGACTTGTACCGAATCCTACACTATCTTAGAATTGCAGTAGCTAACGGGGTTTGTAGTCCTAAACCCAACCCATGGTTTTCTTGGCTATGCAGTTGGGTTTCCAAACAAGACTCTAATGCAAGGAATCATAATACTCAAGGAAGTGCTCAAAACAGTAAAAATTTATAAAACGGTTAATGCAAACCGGAGCTTTGCTTGCTGCTCTTGGTCGTAGGCTAGCTGCTCCTCCGGAGTAACGAAGTCTAGGACTTCGGGTTCCTCCTCGACCTTAGCGACTACATGATATAAGACATACATGTATTAGTTTGAATGCATTTATATTAAGTTTGAACTTGTGAAGCTTATAAGTCCCACTAGACAGACTCAATGACTGTGAAACTTTTACTGTGGCTTGGTTACAACCTAAGTACAGACTTGGTCAAGTTCTAACTGCAGCAAAGCTCATTTGAGCCTTCCACAATTAATTATGTACTTGACCTTAAATGGCACTCTTAGGGTGTTCTAGGGATTTTCTTGAAATAAACTATGACTTTCTGAAAACTAGATTTTCAGAGGGTTCTAATGAGTTGGTATCACTTAATTTGAAGGTTCCTAGCTAAAGATATGAGCTAAACAATTTCAGAGGAAATTCTGAAAATGTTTATGAACATTTTTCTATTTTCTCTGGAACAGTTTCACTAATCACACCATTAGGTGGATCAAATGAGCTCAAATAGATCTGAAATTTTTATGGTAGTTCAAGGATATTTTGGTGAACATCCCAGCAAAAGTTCAGAATTTTTCCACAAAGTATTCTCCAGTTAAAATTCCAAACAGTTAAATTTTTTTGAGGAATTAATTCTGGAGAATTAAAGGTTTTCATGAAGTGAAACTTGATTTGCTGGAAAGTACTCAGAGAGCTGAATCCAACAAAATTTGGTTCACTAGATTTGGAGCTTTCTAGCCAAAGTTATGAAGATTTCAAGTTTGAATGAAATCTGAAAATTGGGGGAAAAGTTTAAATCTGCCGGGGCCCGCGGGGACGTGTTAGGCGCGGAGGCGACAGCACACTGAGGCCCATAGGGTTTTTGCGCGCCAGCACACCAGATCCCGGCCGCAGCCCGATCCCGATTTAAAATATCTCCCGCTGATAGCTGGGGTCCACCCCCTTCGTCTACCTCCCGCCGCCCGCGCTCTGCCGCCGGGGTACCTCGCCGAAGAGCTCGCCGGCAGCTTTTGTGGAGCTCCAAACTTCACGATCTTGGCTGCCCCTGCCTACTTTCACTCGGGGAACAGGATTCTGGGGTCAGCTCGTCATGACAATGGCCGGTGCATGGTCGGCGACGAGCCGCCGCCTCGGAAAGACTTCGGCCGTGTCGGCTGACTTCCCTAACACCTCAACTACTTGAGCAATTGGTCGGGGAGCTTCAGTGGACCTCAGGGAAGGTCGACATGAGCTTGAAGCAGCTCGGGAGAAGCCCAAAGTAGAACCTCACCGTGTGCCCGATGTCTCCCGCTTGCTCCGCCGTTGGTAAACTTCGAAATACGCCGGGCACAGAGGTTCTCCGGCCAAAGGTTGTGAAGGCAACTTGTGCGTTACCGTGTCTCGTGTATGTGAGAGCGGATTGAGGCCCTCTAATCCTTCCTAGAGTAAGAATTTGACAGAACCGCACCTGAAGGTCGTTCTGCACCCAGAAAGGGGAAAACTAGAAATTCGCCGCCGGTGAGCAAGCACTTGGGCTGTGGCTCGGGGGTGAGCAGCACCGGTCACCAGCGCATCCAAGGGTTCCTTGGCTCAGGCGTGACAACCCCCCGGTTAGGCTGTCCACGGGAGCCCGAGGTGCGGCGGTTTTAAGTCACCGAATTGAACTTTCGGTATAGCCGAGATCAATCGGTTTCAGCTGAGTTTTAGCAACGGGGAAGACGGAGGAGGGTTCCTAGTACCTTGCCGTAGCTCTGGAGGGGACGGGGAGGCTGTGATCGGCGCTCTCCGATCGGTTCTGAGCGGTGGAAGGGGTTGTTCCGGCTCTGTGTTCTTGCGAGGGAAGAAATGGCGATAGCTTCAGCCGATGAGGGGGAAGAACGCCTTAAGAAGGCTCTGAACCGCCTCGTGCCCGCGCGTGGCCAAGCAGCTGATGGCGCGGCGGCCTCCCCCGGTGGCGATCGCAGCCGCAGCTAGGCGACCCGAGTGGAAAAAGTCTCAGTCGGTTGCTTTGTACCAGTGACTGATATGTGGGTCCCACCCGGGGTTTTAACCTCTGAAATTCACTCCTAATCACTGTTATAAACAGTGAGCCCCAAAATACCCATGGTGATTCAAATTATTCACCCATGAGCCATTTGAATTGATTAGGATGCAAATTGGGTTTGGTTTGAATGAATTTCAGCACATGTTCAGTTTGAAATTTAAATAAAGTTTGAATTTGTCCAACTTAGCTCATGTCAAGATCAACTCCAAATGGAGTGAAAATTGATGTGTGAGCTCACAAAAAGTGCTGAATGAGAATATGACTCCCACTTTTGAATTCATGGGATAAAAGCAGTTTGAATTTGAATATGGTTTCAAACTGCCCTCTTTCTAGCTATACCCAAAATGACCTCAAAAAGGTTTTGAATTTGGGTGAAACTTGGCCTGGACATCCTTAGCAATGTGTAGGAGTTTTCATATGCCCAGCCCCTCTATATCACATGTGGGAAATACCACTTTTGCCATATGTGAGTTTATTCTCTAATGAGCATGTTGATGGTGGTTACTTGCTCTTCATTTGTGTTCATCAACTTACTTCAAATGAGGTGTGTGGTGTGGTGATGAACACTTTAAATATGTGTCAAAAACTGAGGCCCTTACATTCCTCCCCCCATAAAAGAATCTCGTCGCGAGATTATAAGGTAAAAATGAGAGAGAGGACGGTGGAAAATTACCGGATATGCGACGTGAAAAAGTCGGGGTAGTTAGCGCGAAGAAATCCTTCGCTCTCCCATGTCGCTTCGTCCACAGAGTGATTACTCCATAGAACTTTGTAGAACCACAACGTACGGTTGCGTGTGGTTCAGGCCTTCTCGTCAATAATCTGAACCGGTTCCTCTCGATAGGTGAGATCCGGTTGCAGTTCTTCAATGTCTTTCAGCTGAATGGTAGTTGGTAGCTTGAGACACTTCCTCATCTGGGAAATATGAAAGACGTCGTGCACACCATAAAGTGCTTCTGGTAATTTCAGCCGGTATGCTACCGATCCACATCTTTCGGTAATCCGAAATGGACCGATGAATCGGGGTGCTAACTTTCCTCTCACCCCAAATCTGTTTACGCCCTTCATTGGAGACACACGTAGATATATGTGATCCCCGACTTCAAATTGTAATGGGCGTCTTCTCCGGTCCGCATACTGTTTCTGTCAGGATTGGGCGGCTTTTAGGTTCGCTTGAATCAGTCGAACCTTTTCTTCCGCGTTGTTGACAACGTCAATCCCGAAGGTAACCCTTTCGCCAGACTCACACCAATTCAGTGGTGTGCGGCATTTTCTTCCATATAGCGCCTCGTAGGGCGCCATCTTAATGCTGGCTTGGTACCCATTGTTGTACGAGAACTCGGCTAACGGCAAGGGATCATCCCAATTCTTGCCGTGGTTGATAGCGCAAGCTCGTAGCATGTCTTCTAGGATCTGGTTTACCCGCTCGGTTTGCCCGTTTGTCTGCGGGTGGTACGCTGAACTACGGATCAGCTTCGTCCCCAAGGCAGCGTACAACTGCTCCCAAAAACGGGACACAAATAAAGTGCCCCGATCCGATATGATGGTACGGGGTACGCCGTACAAGCATAGGATCCGTGAGATGTACAGTTCAGCGTACTTCTTGGCGTTGTAGTTGGTGTTGACCGGGATGAAATGGGCAACTTTAGTGAGTCGGTCGACGATCACCCACATAGAATCATGTTTTTGAAAGGTGGTGGGTAAACCAACGATGAAGTCCATGCTCACATCCTCCCACTTCTAGGCAGGAACGCCCAGTGGTTGTAGCAGTCCCGGTTTCCGCATATGGTCTGCCTTCACCCTTCGGCATGTATCACACTCGGACACGTACTTGGCGATCTCCCGCTTCATCCTTGTCCACCAAAACTTGCTTCTGAGTTCTTGATACATTTTGTTGCTGCCGGGGTGAATAGAAAACTTTGACAAGTGGGCCTCATCAAAGATTTTCTTCCGTAATTCCGGGTTACGGTGTACGACGAGCCGGTCCTTGAACCATAGGACGCCGTCTCCGTCCTTCCGGAAACATTTCAGCTCCCACTGTCTACACGTCTCCGCAAATGCGACATGCCCTTGTCATGTTTCTGAGCTGCCGCTATCTCTTCACGGATGGTGGGGATCAAAGCTAGGTTGTAGAGAGCTCCGTGTGGAATCACATGTAGGGGTGGTTCGCTCTTTTCCAACGGTGTGATGGTCAGATTGTTGACGTGTGACTTGCGGCTCAGCGCATCTGCCACTACGTTTGACTTGCCCGGATGATAATGGATCTCTATTTTGTAATCTTTTATCAATTCTAACCATCTTCGCTGCCTCATGTTCAACTCCTTCTGAGTGAATATGTACTTGAGGCTTTTGTGGTCGGTATATAAATGTACGAGGTTACCGAGTAGGTAGTGCCTCCACATTTTCAGTGCAAGTACCACGGCAGCGAGCTTCAAGTCGTGGGTTGGATAATTCTGCTCATGGTTTCTAAGCTGCCGTGATCCATACGCGACCACTCTTCGGTCTTACATCAGCACACATCCGAGCCCAATGCCGGATGCATCGCAGTACACATCGAACGGTTTTGTGGTGTCTGGCTGCGCCAAAACCGGTGCTGATGTCAGGTGCTTGACTAAAGCCTTGAATGCTGCTTCACACGCTGGACTCCAAACATATTTGGTAGCCTTCTTCAGCAGCTCCGTCATAGGCTTGGCAATCTTCGAGAAGTTCGGAATGAACCTCCGATAATATCCCGCGAGTCCGAGGAAACTCCGTACCTCATGAACAGTCCTCGGGGATTTCCAATTCAGCACTTGAGTGATCTTGCTTGGTTCTACAGCGATACCCTCCGCTGAGATGATATTCCCGAGGAAAGGCACTTGCGATATCCAGAATTCACACTTGCTGAATTTCGCGTATAGCTTGTGATCCCGCAGCCGTTGCAAGACTATACGCAGATGCTTCTTGTGGTCTTCCTCCGACTTGGAATATACTAGGATGTCGTCGATGAAGACCACGACAAACTTGTCCAGCTCCGGCATGAATACCGAGTTCATTAAGTACATGAAGTGAGCTGGAGCATTTGTGAGGCCGAAGGACATGACCAGGTACTCATAAAGTCCGTACCTCGTCGAGAAAGCCGTCTTGGGAATGTCCTCCGCCCTTATCTTAATCTGATGGTACCCGGATCTTAAGTCCATCTTGGAAAAGATCTTTGCTTTGACCAACTGATCAAACAACATGTCGATCCGTGGTTACGGGTACTTGTTATTGATGGTTACGGCATTTAATGGATGATAGTCCACGCAAAGCGGTAACGTCTCATCCTTCTTCTTCACAAATAATGCCGAACAGCCCCATGGCGAGGAGCTCGGCCTAATAAAACCCTTCTCCAGCAGGTCCGTTAGCTGAGCCTTCAGCTCAGCCAATTCCTTGGGTGCCATCTTGTACGGCCTTCGGGATATTGGCATGGTTCCCGGTGCAAGTTCAATCTTGAACTCCACCTCTCTATCGGGCGGCATCCCCGGTAAATCGTCCGGGAATATGTCAGGGAACTCTCGGACCACTAGAATATCTTCCAATCTGATGGTTGTGGCTTGATAGACACTTGGAAGTTTTATTTCTGGACTGTCCAGAAATAAGGAGTGAGACCCGTGCACTTCTGAGTTTAAGTGCATGACTCGAATGACGGTGTCTAAAACAGCGCCGTGGCGGGTTAACCACGACATCCCTAGGATGACATCGACCTTTTGTCCCTCTAGGATTATGAGAGACGTAGGGTAGACTCTACCCGCTAAGCATAATGGTGCTTTGGAGACCATTACGCTTGCTGAAATCCTCCCACCCAGTGAACAAATTAAATATGGACTATCGGTGGGTAGTATTTGCAAACTGTGTTTAGCAATGAAAGCTTGGCTAATAAAATTATGCGTGGCACCTGAATCAAACAGTACTATGGCGGGATCCTGGTGGAGTTGGAACATACCCGCAAGGATCGGCTCACCCTCGGCACGTCCTCTATGGCAAGCTGGTGGACGGTGCTGGGCCTAGGGTTTGCCCGCCGCGCATTAGTAGGGTTCCGGGGTTGATTCCTCCCCGGAAACTGCGGTGCCACTCCGCCGCCTTGCCTCTCCGGGCAACTGCTCGCGAAGTGTCCTGGACGACCACACTTGTAACATGTGACCGCTGCTGGTGTAGTGCTCGGGGGACGAAAGCCCGGCATGCATTGCTGAGGTGCATACGCACGCGGCATTGTCCGCTGCTGCTGTTGTTATTGCGGAGGTGGTACTGGCAGTGCCGGCCTGAATGCCGGTGAAGAGTATGGCCGACTGCGGAAAGGCATCGACCTCTGGGGGTGGCTGCCAGCGTGAACCTGATGGTGGGCGAGTCACCATCCGAAACTTCTGAGAAGGACCGCCTCCTTCTCCGCTGCTCTGCGGCGCACTTCGCTTTCGCTCCGCCGCCGCCAACTCCTTGCCGGAGTCCTCTTGAACAATCGCAGCGTCAATGATGTCGTTGAGGCTGCCGCGATTGAACATCACCAATTTGTCCTTCAGGAGCGGGTTAAGCCCCTGGTAAAAGTGGTCCCGCCGCTTCTCGTCGGTATCTGCGTGATACGACACATAGAGCGCGAGATCGTTGAACGCACTGTCCAGCGCGTTCCGGCTCCCTTGTTGCAGGTGTAGGAATTACTGCGTCTTCCTCTTCATCAGACCCGGCGGTATGTGATAGGCCCTGAAGGCCGTCCGGAACTCCGTCCAGGTCATAACTCGGTCGGTGGGCTGTGAAGCACAGAAGTTTGCCCACCACGTGCTCGCGGATCCTTGGAGCTGCTGGACCGCGAACTGAGTCTTGCGCTGCTCGCTTATCTGGAGCAGCCCGAACTTCATCTCTATTGCGCGGAGCCAGTTGTCCGCGTCAAGAGGTTCATCCGCCCTTGAGAATACCGGGGGATGAGTCGCTAGAAAGTCGGAGTAGGAGCTCTGTTAACGCTCCTCACGGTCTTGACGTCTCTCTGGGCGAGACGTATTGGCAATAAGAGTTTGCAGCAACTCCGTGTGCTGCTGATGTGAACCCGCCATTGCCGCGACGATGTCGGCCAATGTAACTGTTGGCAGTGGCGGTGGTGGTGTTTGCTGTTGCTGTTGCTTCTGTTGCGGCTGTTGTCCCGAGGAGTCCTCGGAAGGCTGTTGGGAGGTCTCTCCCCCTTGGCTAGTACCCCCAACGTCCGGGTTGGCACGAGTACGAGTCATTCTGAAATTCAAAACAGCGCGATTAGCACATGTCATACTTAAAATTCCATATGCAACAGTAGGTATTGAAGTGACACATGAATAATTTGCACAACATTCACATATATTGATAAAGCATAAACTTTATACAAGATACATTATCCTCAGATCCCCGAGAAGTCATGCTCATGTCGTCACTACCTATACATACGCTACTGTCTACACGACATGTCACTGATTACAAAAGTTGGGTTACACTACTCTAGCTGCCCTACTTGGCAACTGTAACCCCCTACTCGGAGTAGAACTCGACCTCCTGCGGGTCGTCCTCCTCCGGTACCTCTGCTGCTGGCTCCGGATCTACCACCTCTTCTCCCATCTCGGGTTCTCCCATTGCTGGAAGGCCCAAGACCACCGGTATGCCCAATACCGGAGGTACGAGATCCTGCAAAGCATGCACCTCGTCCATGGCCTGGTTATAGTCTTCTTCCCAGCCTTGCCCTTCCTCAATAGCGTCATCCTGCTCTTGAGCAAGGTCCTCATTCTGATGGGTTAAAGTCTGTACCAGCTCTTGCAACGCTGCGATGTCGACACGGCTTTTCCTCTTCGCCTTCTTCAGACGATGCAACTGATTATGCTGTTCATTCAGTCGCTTGATCGTCGGAAGGAGCACATTGCGGAGTGCGCTGTGATCACTCTCGAAATGATCTCCACGGCTTGTGCTCTCCTTGAGCTTTGCAGCAAGACGATCCGTATGAACAGCTTGGCTGTCCATCACGGTCTTCCCTGCTTTCAATTGGAGGCTAAGGTTTGCCTCCGCGGGGTTGTACCTTGGGCAACCCGGATCTGTTGCCTCCCGGAACCTCTCTTCCCACACATGCTGAGCCCGTCCCTTCACCGGAACGAGCGTGTATGGAGTGCCCTCCATAGCCTGCACGTGTAGTTGGCAGAAACGTGACATGGTGTCACGGGCTGCCCCTTGCCACATCCCTTCCGGTTGTCTACCTCTCACCGTGACGGTGAACGACACCCAACCGGGTGGCGTAGGTCCTGTAGGGACTTCGACATGGATTGTCCACGTCTTGTTCCCCTCTCCGCCTTCTTCCTTCGCGAAGTACTGCGGCATCTGGTTGTATCCGAAATATTGAAGCATCTGCCTCAATGCCTCCGGATAGCCGCCGTGGTGAGAACAGTGGGACACCACCCACCCGTTCTCCAACTGCTTATCTGCTGTCATCTGTAAAAATATATTTGAGAAATGTAAAATATTTATTTAAACAGTAAACCATTGGGTTATAACATAATATATGTCATAGAATTCATAAAACTTAGAAATATAGTTCAAATTTAAACAAATTTAACTACCGATCTGCTGTTCAACATGACAGCCCTGATCAATTTCCATCTCAACCTGATTTAGTCATGTTAAAGGCAAAACCAATTCTGGAGCTCAACATCTAAGTTAAAGCTAACTTCAATATCTTTCCATAAAGTATTTGCTTGTCCTAAGATCTGTCCTGGTTCAAAAGTTATGAGATGTCAAAGTTAACAGAATTTCTGGAGAAAATTGGACAGCACCTCCCTGGTTTAGGTACTGTTTTGATCCAAGAATTCCAGTTAATTCTGCTCCCAATCTGACAAAACTTTCTGTTACAAAGTCGTAACCCATCTCATAAGCTTTCCAGAACTACCTCATTTTCTATTTTTGGATTTTTATGCAGGAAGTTATGCTCAATTTACAGAGAGTTTACAGAGAGTCTTTGCTCTGCCCTGTTTTCTGGACAGTTTCCACTCTACTGCATTTTTCGATTGGTTAAGAGATGAAACACCTCTGGACCTCAACAGAAGAGTTGTAAATATCTTCCAAAGCTTTCCAGAAATGCATCATACGACCCAAACCTCGAAAGAACTCAACCTCTAACCTCTGATTACCCTCAGCCTTAATTCAGCTGAAAACAGAGTGCTCTGTCCTTAGCAACCTATAAGTTGAAAACTTGTTAACTTTGAATATCCTGATTAAGGGAAGAGGTTACAGCAAATTTTAGTGCTTTGAATCAAAACCTTCAAGTTTTACAATGAAGTTGTTCATTTAGTGGGGTGTGACGTCGATGTGTCACCAGATCATGTCGGTACTACGTCCTCACAAAGAAAAACCTATACCGGACTTAGCCGGCTTCGTTTGTTCAGTGGCACTAAACGTCACTCGCACACGAATACTACAAGTCTACCGTTTCATGGTCAGACTACCTGCAGAAACTCAAGCAATCGTCAGACTCGGCTGCACACCGAGTCCGGTATCCATACAGTTCGTACACCCGGCCGTCATCACTCGTCCGGTTGTTCTCAAGCCAAACACACCTTGAGTTACATGTTCACGTTTCAGACCATGTGACGGGGTCTACCAAATTGCACCACGCATGCCAGGGACAGACGTTGCTCGAATACCCCAAACGACATGAAGAGTCGTAGAGGATATCAAAGCGGGTCGGGTTACCTGCCACCCGTGGGGCTCCACCCTTCAGCTTGTGAGCACTGGTGGACAACGCTTACGTGCACCCCCCAAGACATAAACGTCCCGAGATGCACGATTTTCTGACATAGACAAATAGGTTAGTATGCCACTTTCTATACACTAATAACATCCTTATACGGACTACTAACTCGTTCCTCACTGGATTTTTGAAAAAATGACCTTTTTAGTGCGTTAAACCTCAAGCGAGCTCTGATACCAACGCTGACACGACCCCACGGTCTTGTCGAGCCAAGATCACGCTGAGGGGTGCTGCGTTGCACAGCACCGAATAACACACATCAAAGGTACAAAGCGGAAGCAAAACTTTTATTACATAAAGTGGTTTATGAATATTTTTACATCAAAATAAGTCCAGTCCACACTCACGGGCGTAGACTACGCACCAAGTTCACGTCCAGCCCTTGAACGTGTCCTTGCTAGCACACACACACACTAACTCTGCGGCGTGCACGACTCCCACTCGACGGGGTTCCCCTCCTGTGGTTCCGTCTCCTCTTCAGGAGTCCCTTCCTCATAGAACTCTGCAAAAGCTTCAAATACAAGCAGTGAGCACGAAGGCTCAGCAAGAGTGACCCGTCTCTCCTAAACATGGAACTTCTACAGGAGGGGTGATGGGTACATGAGGTAAAACAATTTGCAAAGGACTCGCCTAATTATTGGAACCTTACTTTCAAGTTTTAGCAGCAGGTTGTGGAGAACCTTACGCTAAGGCACATGAGAGAGCCACAATCAAACAAGAAACGCATTTCTCTCATGTACTTTGCTCAAAGTTGAAAAGAACTTTAGTTAGCTCTAAACTATAACAAATCATTAGCAATCAAGTCCATCTTTCAATCAGCAACATTTTAACATGCAACTAGCATGTTCTTTCTATGTCACGGTACAGTAAATAAGCGGTACTCACTGACCACGAGGGACGACGATTATAATCGATTTACACCTGCAGGGTTACCCGAACAACCCGTCACGTACGCCCGTACTCGATGTTGCCTACAGCAACCATCACGGACGCCGTATGCAACTACCTTTCACTCGTCAGCCAAATATTGAACCGGTCCCATCGTCCCGAGCAAGAGGTCTCTGCACGCGCATCTCAGTGCCGCCAGCCGATTTACACCTCGATCTCTCAACCTACCCTCTGAACGACGGGCAATGCCTCAATACCCAACTACCCAAGTTACATCAGTTTCCCAGTTCCCATATAGCCGGTAGGTCTTCGGTACTATTCTAGCATGTTCAACAGGCCCGCACACGGCTCGGTCCTCAATCGACACAAGCGGAGCTACAGTACACAGGCCCCAATATCCTGCTGCCCTTACTCTCCGCTCGGTCTCATTTTTCTTGCCATGTGTATCATGTGCTATCTCTACCCGAGTCGAGTGCCTCTAGCCTATGCTCGCGAGTAGTTCCAACCACTCGACTTGTACCGAATCCTACACTATCTTAGCATTGCAGTAGCTAACGGGGTTTGCAATCCTAAACCCAACCCATGGTTTTCTTGGCTATGCAGTTGGGTTTCCAAACAAGACTCTAATGCAAGGAATCATAATACTTAAGGAAGTGCTCAAAACAGTAAAAATTTGTAAAACGGTTAATGCAAACCGGAGCTTGCCTTGCTGCTCTTGGTCGTAGGCTAGCTGCTCCTCCGGAGTAACGAAGTCTAGGACTTCGGGTTCCTCCTCGATCTTAGCAACTACATGATATAAGACATACATGTATTAATTTGAATGCATTTATATTAAGTTTGAACTTGTGAAGCTTATAAGTCCCACTAGACAGACTCAATGACTGTAAAACTTTTACTGTGGCTTGGTTACAACCTAAGTACAGACTTGGTCAAGTTCTAACTGCAGCAAAGCTCATTTGAGCCTTCCACAATTAATTATGTACTTGAACTTAATTGGCACTCTTAGGGTGTTCTAGGAATTTTCTTGAAATAAACTATGACTTTCTGAAAACTAGATTTTCAGAGGGTTCTAATAGAGTTGGTCTCACTCAATTTGAAGGTTCCTAGCTAAAAATATGAGCTAAACAATTTCAGAGGAAATTCTGAAAATGTTTCTGAACATTTTTCTATTTTCTCTGGAACAGTTTCACTAATCACACCATTAGGTGGATCAAATGAGCTCAAATAGATCTGAAATTTTTATTGTAGTTCAAGGATATTTTGGTGAACATCCTACCAAAATTTCAGAATTTTTCCTCAAAGGATTCTCCAGTTAAAATTCCAAACAGTTTAAATTTTGAGGAATTAATTCTGGAGAATTAAAGGTTTTCATAAAGTGAAACTTGATTTTCTGGAAAGTACTCAGAGAGCTGAATCCAACAAAATTTGGTTCACTAGATTTGGAGCTTTCTAGACAAAGTTATGAAGATTTGAAGTTTGAATGAAATCTGAAAATCGGGGGAAAAGTTTAAATCTGCCGGGTCCCGCGGGGACACGTGTTAGGCGCGGAGGCGACAGCACACTGAGGCCCACAGGGTTTTTGCGCACCAGCACACCAGATCCCGGCTGCAGCCCGATCCCGATTTAAAATATCTCCCGTTGACAGATGGGGTCCACCCCCTTTGTCTACCTCCCGCCGCCCGCGCTCTGCCGCCGGGGTACCTCGCCGGAGAGCTCGCCGACAGCTTCTGTGGAGCTCCAAACTTCACGATCTTGGCCGCCCCTGCCTAGTTTCACTCGGGGAACAGGATTCTGGGGTCAGCTCGTCATGACAATGGCCGGTGCATGGTCGGCGACGAGCCGCCGCCTCGGAAAGACTTTGGCCGTGTCGGCTGACTTCCCTAGCACCTCAACTACTCGAGCAGTCGGTCGGGGAGCATCAGTGGACCTCAGGGAAGGTCGACATGAGCTTGAAGCAGCTCGGGAGAAGCCCAAACTAGGACCTCACCGTGCGCCCGATGTCTCCCGCTTGCTCCGCCGTTGGTAAACTTCAAAATACGCTGGGTACAGAGGTTCTCCGGCCAAAGGCTGTGAAGGCAACTTGTGCATTACCGTGTCTCGTGTATGTGAGAGCATATTGAGGCCCTCTAATCCTTCCTAGAGTAAGAATTTGATAGAACCGCACCCGAAGGTCGTTCTGCACCCAGAAAGAGGAAAACTGGAAATTCGCCGCCGGTGAGCAAGCACTTGGGCTGTGGCTCGGGGGTGAGTAGCACCGGTCACCAGCGCGTACAAGGTTGCCTTGGCTCAGGCATGACAACCCCCGGTTGGGCTCTCCACGGGAGCCCGAGGTACGGCGGTTTTAAGTCACCGAATTGAACTTTCGGTATAGCCGAGATCAATCGGTTTCAGCTGAGTTTTAGCAACGGGGAAGACGGAGGAGGGTTCCTAGTACCTTGCCGTAGCTCTGGAGGGGACAGGGAGGCTGTGATCGGCGCTCTCCGATCGGTTCTGAGTGGCGGAAGGGGTTGTTCCGGCGCTGTGTTCTTGCGGGGGAAGAAATGGCGATACCTTCCACCAAGGAGGGGAAAGAACGCCTTAAGAAGGCTCTGAACCGCCTCGTGCCCACGCGTGGCCAAGCAGCTGCTGGCGCGGCGACCTCCCCCGGTGGCGATCGCAGCCGCAGCTCGGCGACCCGAGTGGAAAAAATCTCAGTCGGTTACTTTGTACCAGTGACTGACATGTGGGTCCCACCCGGGGTTTTAACCTTTGAAATTCACTCCTAATCACTGTTGTAAACAGTGAGCCCCAAAATATCCATGGTGATTCAAATTATTCACCCATGAGCCATTTGAATTGATTAGGATGCAAATTGGGTTTGGTTTGAATGAATTTCAGCACATGTTCAGTTTGAAATTCAAATAAAGTTTGAATTTGCCCCACTTAGCTCATGTCAAGATCAACTCCAAATGGAGTGAAAATTGGTGTGTGAGCTCACAAAAATGTGCTGAATGAGAATATGCCTCCCACTTTTGAATTCATGGGATAAAAGCAGTTTGAATTTGAATATGGTTTCAAACTGCCCTCTTTCTAGCTATACCCAAAATGACCTCAAAAAGGTTTTGAATTTGGGTGAAACTTGGCCTGGACATTCTTAGCAATGTGTAGGAGTTTTCATATACCCATCCCCTCTATATCACATGTGGGAAATACCACTTTTGCCATATGTGAGTTTATTCTCTAATGAGCATGTTGATGGTGGTTACTTGCTCTTCATTTGTGTTCATCAACTTACTTCAAATGAGGTGTGTGGTGTGGTGATGAACAGTTCAAATATGTGTCAAAAACTGAGGCCCTTACACCTGGCGTCAAGGGTGGTTAACAAAACTAGTAAACTCCTATAAAAGGGTTTCCCATCAAGTTGACTCAAGCACACACACATTTTCGCAAACAAAACAGTTCCAAAAACATGGGGTCAAGGGGCACTTGCCTCGTCCCTGTGGCTCTTGTTGCTCTTGTGTCTCGATGTTCTAGTGCTGTAGTCCTTCGTAGGTAGCTCTCTGAGCTTGTCCTTCTACTCACGATCACGCATATACAAGATTTACAGAGATCAATCATCATGCACAAACTTTACTCAAGATATAATGGTGCATATGCATGCTAATCCTATGGTGCTGTTTTATTAGATCAGTTTGTACGTGTTCTTGCATGGCTTGCATGAGTTTGCATGGGTTTTTACGATGAACAGAGGTGTAAAGATCAAGTGCTGACGTGGTGATGATCTGGACTCAAGATCTAAATCAAACCGATCAACACGTGATATGTCCACGAAAAAGCTTATGTTCAAAGGGATCAAAGAAACAGATGTGAAGAAAACCGCGATGAGGTCGTAAGGTGGTAATGGAGACCTACCTTACTTCCTTCGGATCTTTCCTCCTAGCAAAAACAGACCGTTGGCTCTCCTCTGGTGATGGCGATCGTGTCTGGGCTCGTCGGCGGTCTCTCCGGTGGTCAAACTCCGGCGAAGGGGTTTAGCTCGGCGAGTTTGGGGGCTAGGGCTTCTAAGTTGTCGGCTAGAAAAGATGTTACGACCAAGGGGTTATTTCGGGTTCTATTTATAATCGGGAAGAGAAGAGTCCTACTCCGATTGGATTTCAAATAAGAGTCCTATTTGATTTGTGTTTGGATCTTAACAACTTATCTTCAATAGATTTGGTGCAGTATCAATCATAGAAGAAATCGTGTTGGTTTCTTCCGCACAGGGAAAAACCGCTTAGGGACCTCGTCCTTCCGTAGAGATAAGCTCCGGAGGCTCCACGTGTCCAGCGGGGGCCTGGGCTTCCCTTTTTCCTCAGGGCGAGCTCTGGTTGCGCCACGTGTCAGGCGGGCGGGACCTCCCTCTTCCTCAGAGGCGAGCTCCGCGTGCGCCACGCATCTGGCTGGCGAGACCTTCCTCTCCCTCAGAGGTAAGCTCCGCGTGCGCCACGTGTCTGGTGCCGGACCTCCCCTCTCTTCGGAGGTAGCTCCGAATGTGCCACATGTCCTAGCAGCGCCGGATCTCCTTTCTGCTCAGAGATGAGCTCCAAGGACGACACGTGTCAAGCAGGGCGGAACATCTCGGAGGTGAGCTCTGAGGCTGACGCGTGTCCTGCAGTGTCTTCTTCTCGGAAGTGAGCTCCGAGGATGACACGTGTCCAGTAGGACCGGACCTCCCGGAGGTGAGCTCCGGAGGTGACACGTGTCCAGTAGTGTTGGACCTCTCGGAGGTGAGCTCCGAGAGCGACATGTGTCCAACAGGGCCAGACCTCTCGGACACGAGCTTCGAGAGCGACACGTGTCCCACGCGGCTGGTCCTCTCTTTTCTGCAGTGACTAGCTCCGAAGGTGACACGTGTCCTTCGGGGCTGGCCTCGCTTCTCCACACAGACTAGCTCGGTGGCAACACGTGTCCTGCGGGGCTGGACTTCGCTCCTCCGCAGAGGCAAGCCCTGAAGGCGACACGTGTTCAGCGGGTCGGACCTCGCCCCTTCCACAGAGGCTAGCTCCGAGCCTGCCACATATCTGGCGGTGCCGGACCTCTCCCCACTTCGCAGGGATGAGCTCCGAACGCGCCACGTGGCCAGCGGGCCGCGGGAAATGTCTTCGGCGCTTCTCGGTGAACTGGAATTAGCTCTTTTCGGCTATCCTTTTGATTCTTTTTCTGTTTCCACTTCTTCTAAAATGTTTTCTCTATATAAAATATGAATGCATGCAGAAATTGAAATTGAGGGTGTCACACCAAGGTCATCTTACCACGAGCGCTGGCCTCCCTTGCTTATATAACCAGCCCGGAGGCTAACCCAATTCAAACTAGGACTCTAATCCTACTCAGTTTCTGAATCGAAACTTTTCACTAAATCCCATCATAACCAACTCAAATCTTTCCATATTTCAGCCATAACTGACTTAGCCGCAGCCTGAGTCCATAATCCAACCGGTTGAACCTTTCCTACCAATTCTTTACGTCCACATCTCTTCATCATGCCTTGGAACCATGTTGCCATGTCCATGCACTTCTTGCACACGTGCAAACACCTTCCAACAACGTCCACGATACCTTCATATGCATTGTTCTTGATCCAAACATGCTACGCGACCTCCCAATCAACTCAACCACAATTTCTCACGAACTTGGTTGTTGAACCTCATCTTCTCCCTAAGACTAGTTCAATGGATCCCGTCACCAGCCATATCTTGAACTCAAGTAACACCTACACATGAATAAACAACCAATACTTTCGAGCACAAGTCCGCGACTTTACTCACGTTAGTTCTGAAAACCACAACACCTTACGTGAACACCTCACATAAGCATGTTGTAAACCATAGTAAAATGTTAACCACCGTAAACAACCATAACACTTCAAAAACTTAGTAAAAGAATACTAAGCAAACTTTCCATAGATGTAAAGCAAGTTCGAAATATTTGCATGGTAAAACAGAACCATTGCGATTTAGCTCCGGACCTTGCCAAAGCTAACCGGACCTTGAGCCGGAGCTTACCAAAGCTAGCAGAACCTAGCACCGGAACTTACCAAAACTAGTCGGACCTACCGCCGGAGCTAACCAAACACATGTCAGACCTAGCCATAGCAAGTCGGACCTTACGTCGGATCTTGTCGGAGCTCGGACCTAGAGTCGGACCTTGACAAAAAGAGTGTTTTGGCAGAATTCAAAACTTTTATCGTAGTCAATGTATTCAGCACACATAGGTCTCATATACACCTTACTTACTTTGACCGTCGTAAGTTTATCGCATTCCTGTAGTGAATGTGGTTTGCCATGCCCCACGTGTAGGGACAGAATGGATGTGATGTGTCCCATTGGTTGTATTGTCTGTCCTCTGCTCGAGACTGCTACAAGAAAGTCCTTTAACTTTGTCTGTCGCATCATGCTTTCGTCAGGAGTGTAGCTGTGCTGCTTGATGCTGCCTACATCTTGATGAGTGCCATTTCCTCCGGATTGAACGCAATCCCAAGTAAATGTCGTGGTTAGGGACCCAGCTAAGCTCGAGTAACGACCTAGGCTGTGGTTTGGGACCCAGCTAAGTGTAAGGGTACAAGTTTTTCACATGCTAAAAGTGTTCTTCATCACATACACCACAACTCATTTGTGGTAATCTTATGAACACATTTGAAGAGCATGTAACGACCGTCAATAGAGTTATTAGGAAATGAGCTCAGCAAATCCAGAAGTGGTATTTTCCACATGAATCATTTAGAGGCTGAGCACACTACTACTTCCTAAATCTTCCTAGGAATGCTTATGCCAATTTTCAGACAAATCCAAACCTCTTTGAGGTACTTTTGGATACAATCATTTTAAGGCTAGCTTGAACTTAAATTCAAATTCAAACTCCTTTCACCACATGAATTCAAAAGAGGGATTCATATTCACACAAAGCGCATTTTATGAGCTTATCCACCAAATTTCATCCCATTTGAGATTGATCTTGACATGAGCTACTTATAGCAAATTCAAACTGAATTTGAATTTCAAATGGCACACTTGCTGCAATGTCACTCAAATCACCATACACTTTGAATTATTCAAATTCAAAAGGTGATTGGGTAGATTGATCAAATTCCAGAGGGCAGGATGGTCTCACAAATTTACAACAGTGTAAAATTGAATTTGTGAGGACAAAATTCAAATGGTGGGACCCACTGTCAGCCACACCGAGGCTTAAACCGACTTCCACCGAGTCACTCGGTTTCTTGCGCGTTCACCCGCGGGCGCCACGGCGCTGAATCGATCGCCACCAGCTTCTTTCGGGTTCCATCGCCGATCTGCCGCCCCAGCTCCTTATCTTCGAGCTCCGGACACTACGAACGCGTTTCACCCATTGCTCCTCACTTCCTTGCACCAAAACAGAGCCGGCGTTGCCGCTCTCTCCACCACACCACCCCCACCGTCGACTGGCCTACACCGAGGGTGTTTCCTCGAGCTGAGGCCAGAAACGAAACCGCCAGCCCTCATTCGTCGTCTTCCATCCCTCAACAGCTCGTGAACGGCGTTCCTCGGGCTGCACCGAGCCGTTTTCAACCTCCCCTGTTCACCACCGCCACACCTCTATAGATCACCATCGCACGGCCGTCTGAGAGCCGCTCCGGAGGTACTCCTGGATCCCCTAGCTCCCTCTTAGCGCTGACTAGCCAGAATTTCAAAACGGGAAATTTGTTTAGCATGGTTGATCAACTCCGATTCTGGTCTAGCCATAGCATCTAGGACACTTCACGATCACCCTGGCCCAAAACCACGAAGAACCATCCATATGATGAGCTGCACGCCGGAATTTCGCCGCCTCCGGCAAAAAGAGCTCAGGTCACCGTGGAGCTCCTACTTCCGGTCATTTGCAGCAAGGTCTGAGTGCACCATCACCTTCCACGAACCCTAGTTGTCGGTACCTTACAGACCAGGTACCCCCGCGTAGAGGATAAAATACGGCCTGGGCCCTGTTTCCCTGCTGAGGCGTGCCCTGGCATAGCCACGTGCCGTTGGCCCTGAGGTCAACCTTGGGGCTGCCACGTGCGCTTGAGTTTCAGAGCGGACACGTGCCCTGGGCTCCGGTCCTAGCCTTCCCTTTGAGGTGAGGTCCGGGGCTGCCACGTGTCTCTTGGCTTAGAGCCACCTCCCTGCTGAGGACGGCTTTGGAGCCGACACGTGCCCTAGGCTCCGGTCCGAGCCTCCCGCTGAGGTGAGGTCCGAGGCTGCCATGTGTCTCTTGGCTTAGAGCCACCTCCCTGCTGAGGAAGCCTCCGGAGCTGAGACGTGCCCTAGGCTCCAGTCTGAGCCTCCTCGCTGAGATGAGGTCCAGGGCTGCCACGTGTCTCTTGGCTCAGAGCCACCTCCCTGCTGAGGAAGGCTCCGGAGCTGACACGTGCCCCGGGCTCCGGTCTGAGCCTCCCCACTGAGGTGAGGTCCAGGAGCTGCCATGTGTCCACTGACTCCAAACCCTTCGATAAGAGCTCCAAAGCTGCCACGTGCCCCATGATCTGTCGTGGGCCGTGGGTTGACGAAGTCAAGAAGGAAGTGTGCTGCCAGTCTTCGCATTCAAGGCTCGCGCCTTCCCCAGAAACATGGTGCACTACACACGCCTTCGTCCTCTGCCCGTTCGCCATTACGGTGACAAGACAGGACGGCAAGGCGTGACAGCGATACAGTTAAGCCCAATGGCACAAAGCCACCCGAGTAGAAAGAGAAGACACGGCGACAATACGGCATCTTCATCATCACCTGACACACCAATAGGGGCACTCAGCACGCCAGGCGACAGGACTTAACTCCCCTATCAACCACTCTACTCAGAGGACGAAGCCCTAGATCATGATAGGGTTTACATAGCTTTGGGGCCACCTGTCAGGCCTCAAGCCTCATCGTAACCACCCGGCCTTGCACTATAAAAGGACCGGGGTGACCACCCGACAAGGGGTTCGCATTCTAGATCCTGCAACGCACAAGCACCAAGCACGCACAAGCAAGCAATACAACAAGCACTCCCGTGGACGTAGGTGTCGAAGTGTGCGGTCGACACTTCCCCCGGGCCTGCACTGGGCAGCCCGCGGAGGTTCTTTTTTCGGTGGGGCTAGTCGCTTGCGGAGAGCTTGAGCCTATGGACGAGTTAGGAAGAGCTTGACACGGTGAGTTTTACGTGGTTCAGGACGCCAGAGCGTAAAACCCTACGTCCACGGCAAGTTATGGAGCTCGCTGTATTGCTTGTGGCTCAGAACCAGAGTCCTGAGCTTGAGGATGAGTTACACCTTGGGTGCGAATGGCTAGCGTGCGAACCCCTGCTAACGTTGCCTACCCGAGCCTTTTATAGTCCAAGGCTCGAGTGGCTTACAAGGGGGGGCCCGGGACCCGACAGGTGGCCCCGGGGTGATTTCCTACCAGCTATTATGTCTTGGCGCTGGCGTCGAAGTCCTCGTCCTACCGCCCTACCCATGCCGCAGGCTAAGTGTAGCGTGTAGTCGTTGGCGATGGCAGGGGTGGCAGGGCATGTCTTGTCCGGTCTTGTCGCTGCCTTCAATGGCCTGCAGCTTCAGACACTGTATGCCTGTCCTGACTGTGACTGGTCACAGCGCCTCCTGACAGGCGTGCGCTGCGCCTCTTCATCTCGGGAAGGCGCGGGTCTTGAATGCTTTGTACGGTAAAGGCATGTCGCGCCTTTACTCCCGCTGCCTACCGCGCCGGTCGGCAGCACTTTTCTGCTGGCCACGTGTCAGACCCGGAGCTCTCCTCTGAGGAGGGGGGGCGCTCCGGCTCCGCTGGACACGTGGGGCCTTCGGAGCTCACCCCCGCGGAGGAGGCGAGGTCCGGTCTTCTGAGCCACGTGGCAGGCTCGGAGCTATCCTTTGAGGAGAGGAGAGCCCCGGCCCTGCCGGACACGTGGTGCCTTCGGAGCTCGCCCTTGCGGAGGGGGCGAGGTCCGGCCTCCTGGGCCACGTGGCAGGCCCGGAGCTATCCTCCGTGGGGAGGGGAGCTCCGGCCCTGCTGGACACGTGGCGCCTTCAAACCTCGCCCCTGCAGAGGGAGCAAAGTCATTAGGAAGTTTTACCCTGTGCGCGGGGGTACCCGGTATTGAGGGTACCGACAGTGGCCCCCGGGCTCACTTCGGTGGAGGTAACGAGCCCTAGGTGAGGCCTTCTCCTACCTGCGCAGTTTCTTGTCTTGAGTACTCCCTGTGCTGGCAGGGTCTTGACGGCTTCGGAGTTCAGCCTCTGAGGAGAGGGTGAAGCCTGGCATCGGAGCTCAGCCCTTGTGAAAGGGGGAGGTCCGGTTTCGGAGCTCGCCTCTGAGAAGAGGGGTGGTCTGGGAAGTCATCGGAGCTCAGGCCCACGAAGGGCGTGTGGTCCGGCATCAGGGCTCGCCTTTGAAAGGAGGGCGAGGGCTGGCCTAGCTCGGCCCAGCTGCAGGGGCGGAGGTCCGGAAGTCATCGGAGCTCAGGCCAACGAAGGGCGTGAGGTCCGGAGGTCATCGGAGCTCAGGCCAACGAAGGGCGTGAGATCCGGCATCAGCGCTCGCCTCTGAAAGGAGGGCGAGGGCTGGCATCGTAGCTCAGCCCAGCTGTGGGGGCGGAGGTCCGGAAGTCAATGGAGCTCAGGCCAGCGAAGGGAGTGAGGTCTGGAGGTCATCGGAGCTCAGGCCAGCGAAGGGCGTGAGGTCCGGCATCAGCGCTCGCCTCTGAAAGGAGGGCGAGGGCTGGCATCGTAGCTCGGCCCAGCTGTGGGGGCAGAGGTCCGGAAGTCATCGGAGCTCAGGCCAACAAAGGGCGTGAGGTCCGGCATCAGCGCTCGCCTCTGAAAGGAGGGCGAGGGCTGGCATCGGAGCTCAGCCCAGCTGTGGGGGCGGAGGTCCGGAAGTCATCGGAGCTCAGGCCAACGAAGGGTGTGAGATCCGGCATCAGCGCTCGCCTGTGAAAGGAGGGCGAGGGCTGGCCTCAGAGCTCGGCCCAGCTCTGGGGGCGGAGTCCTGAAGTCATCGGAGCTCAGGCCAACGAAGGGCGCGAGGTCCGACATCAGCGCTCGCCTCTGAAAGGAGGGCGAGAGCTGGCCTCGGAGCTCGGCCTGGCTGTGGAGGCGGAGTCCGGCACTGCTCAGTGGTCCCCCCTTTCCTGTCCCTTAGTCTCATTTGGCTTACTGTCCCAGACCAGAATACGGGGCTTGGGTAATCCAGTGCACTTGGTCCCGGAGGTCTGGTCCCAGCCCCAGTCAGGGTGTAACCGTCCGGCCCCCTGGTACTCAGACCGTAGCGCCGGGGGGCAGAGTGTGCATGCTTTGGGTGCAAGACCGGGCAAAGCAAGGCTCCTGACCCCCCGGTCTAGCGTAGATCTTTTCTCGGAGGACACCAACTGGCGGTACAGTACCCTTACAGGGGGAGATCCAAAAGGCCACCGGGCCTCTGGCAGGTACCCCAAGCACTACCGCCTTCGGCAGGACGGCAAATATCGACTACGCATGAGAGCAGGAAAGAGGAACCGAGTGTACAATGGACGCACACTGTCTAGAGCGTGGGGGGTGTTCATATAAATTAATACGTAATTTAAATAAACACCCAAGTAAGCATGGTGAACTTACTGGGGTAGCGTCGAAGCGCCTGTCTTCACGCAGAGCGGGTCATGCGTGTCTTCGTCGTACGCCGGACACGGGGGGACCCCCATGGCGATCTCAGGGGGAAGCATGGCTTCGGCACCGCATACCATGTGGAAGGGTAGTTCCCATGACCCGACCCTGGGAAGTCCGGCTGGCCCTCGACATGGAGGAGCCGGTATCCCCCGACGGCTCTGGGTGCGCTTCTGCACCGGTTGTGTGGGTCTGCTTGGCGTGGACCTGGCACGCATTGCATCCCTAACCGGTTTGACGGCGTCCAGGTGGCTCTCGGTCAGTAGGAGCCATGCCGGGTGGCTTAACCGACCAGCGTGCGGGACGATGAGCGTTCCCAGCACTCGCCTCCGTGGACTACTGCGAGCTAGTCGCAGCCTTCCTCCCGGGTTATGCACCGCAATAGGATGTCGTGGCGCCACGCCAGTAAAGATACCAGCACATAGCACTTAGCCATCCGCACCACCCGTTCAGCGAATGCACGTTCATCAGGAAGAATGTCCTTCAAGGAGTCCCGGACCTTCATGGTCCATGCATCGGGACTACTTGAGCTTCTGGATCTTGAGCGCTGGGTTGCACGGAGTCCCCAGTGACGCTTACGATCCTTTGGTGGCATCCATGGCTGCAGGGCCGCCGGGACTGCCTAGCTTCGAGGCACTGGTTCAGCCCCCTTTGCCCGGCTCGGCGGGCCGGGCTGTGTACCGCAGCAACGTCCTCTCAAAGACTCCTTGGGGCGCAGGGGCTCCGATGGAGGCCTTCGTTGAGAGGTCGTCAGCTGCGGCCTTGCCAGCGCGCGGTACATGGCGCAGGTCCAAGGCGAGGAAGTCTTTCTCCAACATCCGCACGTGGAGCAGATAAGCAGCTAGCTGTGGGTCATTGCATGGGCATTCACCCTTAACTTGCTTGATAACTAGCTGGGAGTCGCCTTGCGCCAACAACTGGCGAGCGCCCAGAGACAGGACTGTCTTTTAGGCCAAAGATGAGTGCTTCATACTCTGCCAAGTTGTTGGTTGCCTTAGAATTGAGACGCACCATGTACCCAGACTGCTCCCCCGATAGCATGAGAAGCAGTACGCTGGCACTGGCCCCCTGCTTTCGCGAGGAGCCGTCGAAGAAGAGCGTCCAGTGAGGCCCGGTGAAGACCGGAGCTCGATACTTTGGTTCACCATCTTCGCGGCCCCCTGGGTCAGCCTTCGTTGGCGTCCACTCAGCCACGAAGTCAGCCAGTGCTTGGCTCTTGGCTGTCTGACGTGGTCGGGAGCTCAGCTTGAACTCCGCCGTCTTCGGGCTGTCTTCCGGCTTCGGAAGCTGGCAGTGAGTGCCAATTCCGCCCTTCGGCTGCTCTAGCGCACTTGTCCGCCAGGCTGAAGAGCTCAGAGGCATCGCAGACCTCTCTGGTCGCAAGCTTCTCAAGCATCTTCTCGTCCCGGACACCCTGCCGGAACGCCACCACCACAGAAGCACTTCGAATGTGCGGGATGGTGTTGCGTACCTGGGAGAACCGCTGGATGAAGTAGCACAGTGATTCCCCAGGTTGTTGTTTGATGGCGTGGAGGTCAAGCTCCGTGCCAGGACGGGTGTAGTAACTGCCGAAGTTGGCAATGAACTGCCGGCAGAGCTCTCCCCAGGAAGTTATGGAACCCTGGGGGAGGTTCATGAGCCAAGACCGGGCTGGGCCGGTCAAGGCGACGGGGAAGTAGTTGGCCATGACGGCCTCATCCCCTCCTGCGGCAAGTACGGCGGTGGAGTAGATCTGGAGAAACTCCACCGGGTTGACGCTGCCGTCGTACTTCTCGGGCAGGTGTGGCCGAAACTTGCACGGCCACCTCGCGAAGCGAAGGTGGGGTGCGAGGGCCGCACATCCTGCCCCTGTTGCCGCAGGTGTTGGTGCCGCGAACGCTTGGTTCGCCGCCGGCACAGTATACCCCGGTATGGGCAAGGTTGCGCCATAGACCGGGGGCGCCGTTTGCAGGGCATATGGCTGTGGCATATGCTGCACGGTGTATGCCTGGGGCAGAGCTCGCATGGCGAAGACCTGCCCTTCAGGGAGGGTCGAGGCCGACGTCATGCTGTCGCCAGCCTCTTGGATGCGACGCCTTTCTCGACGTCGCTCGAGGAACACTCGGGCATCTTGGCCCAAGTGGCATCGCTCCATCTCTGCCCTCAGGTCCGTCGACGGAAGCCTGGTGGAGCTGGAGTCCGCCGTTTGCCCGTCAACCGTTGGCGTGCGTGTCAGCGAAACAGCCGGTTGTCCGGAGTGTCGTCCCTGCCGAAGTCAAGGGTTCGCGGCGGCGACGACGAGGCGGTCTACCTCGCGTATCCACTGCTGGGTTGCTGAATGAGGTGCGTCCCCAGCAGGTGGATTGCGCAGTAGCGCTCTTGCTGCAGCTAGCGCACCCCTGTGGGGTATGCTTATCGCTGCAGAAGATCTGACGCTGGTTGGAGCCTGCATTGCCGGAGTCAGCGTTGCCGGAGTCGGCTGCTGGCTACCAGCTTGCGCCGACACACTCCGTCCTGAGTGCGTCGACATGTACTCCCCGCTGGTCACGGTTCGCCGTGAACGCGGAGGAGGAGAGTTTGCCGCTGAAGGAAGCTTGGTCACCTTCGTCGGCGGAAACTCATCGCGCAAGGGAAAAGCCCCCTTCCTGGCGCGCCAAATGTCGAAGTGTGCGGTCGACACTTCCCCCGGGCCTGCACTGGGCAGCCCGCGGAGGTTCTTTTTTCGGTGGGGCTAGTCGCTTGCGGAGAGCTTGAGCGTATGGACGAGTTAGGAAGAGCTTGACACGGCGAGTTTTACGTGGTTCAGGCCGCCGGAGCGTAAAACCCTACGTCCACGGCGAGCTATGGAGCTCGCTGTATTGCTTGTTGCTCAGAACCAGAGTCCTGAGCTTGAGGATGAGTTACACCTTGGGTGCGAATGGCTAGCATGCAAACCCCTGCTAACGTTGCCTACCCGAGCCTTTTATAGTCCAAGGCTCGAGTGGCTTACAAGGGGGGGCCCGGGACCCGACAGGTGGCCCCGGGGTGATTTCCTACCAGCTATTATGTCTTGGCGCTGGCGTCGAAGTCCTCGTCCTACCGCCCTACCCATGCCGCAGGCTAAGTGTAGCGTATAGTCGTTGGCGATGGCAGGGGCGGCAGGGCATGTCTTGTCCGGTCTTGTCGCTGCCTTCAATGGCCTGCAGCTTCAGACACTGTACGCCTGTCCTGACTGTGACTGGTCACAGCGCCTCCTGACAGGCGTGCGCTGCGCCTCTTCGTCTCGGGAAGGCGCGGGTCTTGAATGCTTTGTACGATAAAGGCATGTCGCGCCTTTACTCCCGCTGCCTACCGCGCCAGTCGGCAGCACTTTTCTGCTGGCCACGTGTCAGACCCGGAGCTCTCCTCTGAGGAGGGGGGCGCTCCGGCTCCGCTGGACACGTGGAGCCTTCGGAGCTCACCCCCACGGAGGAGGCGAGGTCCGGTCTTCTGAGCCACGTGGCAGGCTCGGAGCTATCCTTTGAGGAGAGGAGAGCCCCGGCCCTGCCGGACACGTGGTGCCTTCGGAGCTCGCCCTTGCGGAGGGGGCGAGGTCCGGCCTCCTGGGCCACGCGGCAGGCCCGGAGCTATCCTCCGTGGGGAGGGGAGCTCCGGCCCCGCTGGACACATGGCGCCTTCAAACCTCGCCCCTGCAGAGGGAGCAAGGTCCTTAGGAAGTTTTACCCTGTGCGCGGGGATACCCGGTATTGAGGGTACCGACAGTAGGGTATTATGCTCCAGCAGCCCGAACCACGTGAAACCTCGGTGTTCATCCGCTTCCTCGAGCCCAGGTCGCGTAGGGCGCCAAGTCCCCTCCGATAAAAGAACCTCGCGGGTTGCTTCCGAGCAGGCTGGGAGGAGTGTCGCAGCTCACACACTCTGACACTTGGCGCGCCAAGTAGGGGGGCTTTCCGTGTTCTCCACGTGACCATGGTGAACATCACTTCCCATGGCGAGCCTTCTCGCCCAACTAATCGTCGTCTCCATGCGGAAGACGACGAGGCTGCCTCCCGCTCCAGAGCGGGCAGGTCTAGCCAAGCCGACAGCCAAACAGCCAGTGCACTCTGTGTGATGTTCGGGGGTTCTTCTGACGTCTCGTCTAGACGAGCCGTCAAGACCCTCCGTCGAGCAGTGGCAGCCACCGCCCCAGTCCCGGAGCTGTCGCTGCATCGCAAGTGGATGGAGACGCCGATCAGCTTTGACGCCTCCGACTGCCCCAAGAACATGGCAGGCGCCGAGAAGCTACCTCTCCTCGTCGCCCCAACCATCTCCAACGTGAAGCTCTACCACGTTCTGATCGATGGTGGGACGTCCCTCAGCGTTGTCAGCCTCGCAGCCTTCAAGAAGATGCAAATCATTATGTCCCAGCTTGCCCCCTCGAGACCATTCTCGGGAGTAGGTCGGGACCCAATCTTCCCGTGTGAAAGCATCTCCCTCCCGGTGACATTCGGGATGCCTGAGAACTACCGTACGGAAAGCGTCGTCTTCGACATTGTGGAGGTCAGCCTCCCCTTCAATGCCATAATCGGCAGACCAGCCCTGTACCAGTTCATCGCGGTAGTCCACTACGGATACTTAGTCTTGAAGATGCCGATGCCGAGTGGTGTCCTCAAGATCCGCGGTAACCGTACCACAGCTGTCTCAGCGCTGGAAAAGCTCCAAGCGCTGGCGGCAGCACAAGAGGCCGCTTCCGGTCACGCTAAAGCTAGCTGGCCGCTTCCAAACGCGTCAGCGAAGGGTGACATCTGCACCTCTTGTGCAGCCCTCGGACGGCTAGGATGTTCCAGTCAAGGTCGTCCAAGTCGGTCCTGATGCCACCCAGACCACCCGAATCGCCGAGGGACTAGGGGCAAATAGGAAGACACGCTCGTCACCTTCCTCCAGGCCAATATCAACGTGTTTGCCTGACAACCTTCGGAAATGCCCGGGATCCCCAGGGAGGTGACTGAGCACCAACTGAAGATCCATCCTGACGTGACGCCGGTCCAACATAAGCCTCGGAAGCAATCCATCGAGCGGCAAGACTTCATTAGTGAAGAAATCAAGAAGTTGCTCGATGCTGGCTTCACCTGAGAGGTCCACCATCCAGGTTGGCCAACCCTATTGTCGTTCCCAAAGCTGGCGGGAAGCTACGTATGTGCATCGACTACACCACCCTCAATAAGGCATGTCCGAAGGATCCGTCCCCTCTCCCCCGTATAGACCAAATAGTCAATTGTACGTCCGGCTGTGATCTACTGTGTTTCCTAGACACATATTCAGGTTTCCACTAGATACCTATGTCTAGGGAAGATGAAGAATATACCACCTTTGTCACGGTAGATGGTCTATACTGCTATGTGTCCATGCCTTATGGTGTTAAGAATGCCCGTTCCACTTTTGTGCATGCAATGCACAAGACGTTCGGGAACCTCATTTGGGACCTGGTCGAGGTTTATGTCGATGACATCGTAGTGAAGGTTAAGTCGCAAGCATCTCTGCTCGACAACCTAGCCCTAGTCTTCGACAGATTGCGTTCCACACGCACGAAGTTGAACCCAGACAAATGTGTCTTCGAGGTCTCTGTCGGGAAGCTGCTCGGTTTCTTGGTCTCACACCGAGGGATCAAAGCTAACCTAGAGAAGATTAAGTCGTTAGAACTGATGCGGCCCCCTGCCCACATCAAGGACATGCAGAAACTTACCGAATGCTTGGCTGCGCTCAGTTAGTTTATCTCTAGACTGGCCGAGCGGGCTCTTCCGTTTTTCAAGCTTCTACGCAAATCTGGTCCATTCGTGTGGACCGAAGAGGCGGATGAGGCGTTCCAGGAGCTGAAGAAGTTCCTAACAACGCTACCAATCATGGTGGCCCCGGAACAAGGCGAGCCTCTACTCCTCTACATCGCCGCCATAACTGAGGTCGTGAGCATGGTTCTGGTTGCGGAGCGGCCAGAACCCCATCGGCCTCAAGTCCCAGTAAAGGCTCCTGCTGCCGTTGGTCTAAAGCCCTAGGGCCCAGACTCCGCAGGAGACCCTTGAGATGAGGAGATAATAAAGTCCCAACTAGGCGGACCTGATGATCAATGCATATTGGGGTCCAAGCTCCCGAAATGTAGTCCCGGACCCAGGGGCCTGTGGGCCTCGAGTCCCGGACCTCCCCAAGAAGAGTTAGTTGGATCTCAGCCATCTAGACGTGGCAATCGGTGTGCATCTGGGTCTGAGCTCCCGGAGTGCAGTCCCAGACTCGGGGGCCGGGGGCCCCCGAGTCCTTGACCTCTACAAGAAGACGCTTCGGACCCCTCTGGGAGGCTCCGAAATATCCAACGTCCGGTCTACTTCATGAGCGAGGTCCTTCACGATGCTAAGACAAGATATCTGAAGGTGCACAAGCTGCTCTATACAGTCCTCGTTGCATCAAGAAAGCTGCGCCACTACTTCCAAGCTCACAAGATCTCGGTGGTTACCTCATACCCGCTGAGAACAGGTCCTCCACAGCCCCAATGCCACTGGAAAAAAAAACTAAATGTGCTGCGGAGTTGGCGGAGTTCGAGCTGGACTTTTTACCGCGTCATGCAGTGAAAGTCAGGCGTTAGCTGACTTCGAGGCAGAGTGGACTCCACCACCATGCCAGCTAGGGGGCTAGGACATCGGTGAACCAGAGCCCATAGCTCCGGTCTTCACTGAGCTCTACTGGACTCTCTTCTTCGGCGGCTCCTCGCGGAAGCAAGGTGCTGGAGTGGGGGTCCTGCTCATTACACTAACTGGAAAGCAGTTCAAATACATGGTGTGACTTGACTTCAAGGCAACCAACAATATGGCAGAGTATGAGGTTCTCATCTTCTGGTTAAAGACTACGCTGTCCCTCGGCGTCCAGCAGTTGTTGGTCAAGGGTGATTCTCAGTTAATCATCAAGCAAGTCAAGGGAGAGTGTTGCTGCAACAACCCACAACTTGCAGCTTATCTCCTCCAAGTACAGAAGTTGGAGAAGGACTTATTATCCTTGGACTTGTGCCATGTTCCCCGTGCCAAAAATACAATAGCCGATGACCTGTCAACGAAGGCTTTCACTTGGGCTCCGGTACCTGAGGGGGTCTTTGAAAGGAAGTTGTTGCGACCTACCGCCTGACCAGCCGAACCAGGCGAAGGGGGCAGGACCAGCACCTCGAAGCTGGCGGTCTCGGCGGCCATGTTACCATGGCGCCTGCCAAGGATCATAAGTGTCATCGGAGACTCTGTGGAACCCGACGCTCAAGATCTAAGTGCTCAAGTAGGTCCTGACGCATGGATCACGAAGATCCGGAACTACTTGAAAGACAATTTCCTTCCCGATGAACGTGTATCCGCTGAACGGATCACTTGGTTGGCTAAGAGGTACATGCTGGTAGAAGGGGATCTCTACCGGCGTGACGCTAATGGCGTCCTATTGCGGTGCATAACCCGGGAGGAAGGTTGCGACCTGCTTGCAGAGATTCATGGAGGCGAGTGTGGGAACCATGCATCTTCCCGCACGCTGGTCGGTAAAGCCTTCCGGCATGACTTTTACCGGATGACAGCTCTCCAGGATGCCGTCAACCTGGTTAAGAGATGCAAGGCGTGACAGTTCCACGCTAAGCAGATCCACACACCAGCGTAGACGCTGCAGATGATCTCGCCCTCATGGCCCTTTGCTGTGTGGGGTTTGGACATCCTGGGACCATTTCCCAGATCCGTCGGAGGGTACCGGTACCTCTACGTTGCCGTAGAGAAGTTTACCAAGTGGCCGGAAGTTACCCCTGTGGTAACTATCAAGAAGCAGTCAGCAGTCAAGTTCATCAAGTAAATCGTCTGCCAGTTCGGGGTCCCGAACAGAATCATCACCGACAACAGGACCCAGTTCACCAGTGCAGTTTTCCAAAACTGTTGCGAGGACCTCGGCATCCAAGTTTTCTGTTGCTCACCCAGAGAATAACAGTCAAGCCGAAAGAGCAAACGCTGAGATACTCAGGGGACTCAAGACGCGCACCTTCAACAGCTTGAAGAAGCACGGTGCCAATTGGGTTGAAGAGCTTCCGTGCACACTATGGGCTAGCCGGACACCCCTCAATCGCTCGACAGGGGAAACACCCTTCTTCCTGGTGTATGGGGCTGAGGCCGTCATCCCCCCGGAAATCACCACGGGCTCATCCCGTGTCCGAGCATACGACGAAGCCACGCAGGATCAGCTTCGGCGTGAAGATATCGACCTTGTCGATGAGCGAATGATGAGGACATCACCACCACAGTTACACCCATAGCCCCTGCTACCACACATATGAGACCAATTACTAGAGCTCGCGCACGCTAGTTAAATTATCAGGTACTTTCATTTCTTGGTAATGTTTCTAATATTTATGAGAATATGATGCTGCATAAATTGGATACATTTGTGTTTCTTACAAATGAAGGGCCTAGCATGGACAAGAGGAATGAACATGGGAGCATCATCAAGAGGAATGAAGGCGCATAAGAAGGGAACCAGAACGGAGTTTCTAGTGGAGTTTTCAGCACTTTGAAGCCACCTTGATGACATACAAGAACATGGACGAAATATACAAGCTGGTGGACCAGAATAAAGTCAAGTGAATGAATAGGGTACTGTGCACCAAATCTTGAGTCTGGGGCCATGTAATAAAGAGAGATTTAGACAAAATAGAAAAGGAAGAAAGAAAGAAAGAAAGAAAGAAAGAAAGAAAGAATAAAGAAAACGAGAGGAAAAGTACAAAAAAAAGTGAGCTTCAGTTGCTGCTATTGTAGTCTATTGTGTTACTGGTGTGAATTCCTTTGTGTCTAGACTCGCGTCTCTAGTATGGTCTAGCCTAGGACCAGCACAGTACCGTCGTTGAACGTTTATTCAACTTTGCATCTCTGAATTGATTATTGCTGAAATTTTTACTACCATAATTTAAGCCTTCCCAGCTCCACATACATCTACATCGTGCGTTTGACACCACCTGGCAATCGCTTTATCCAATCTTTGAGAGTTTGACTACAACGGTTGCCGATCACCATCTGCTGGTTGGTAAGAACGGGTAAGAATTTGTGATTCTCTTGACGGACTTGTGACTTTCCACCACATCACATCCTATTAGTAGTCAGTAGGACCATATTTTTGTGTGTTTCTATTTCTGCTAACCATGACAGAATCACAAGCTGACGAGCTGGACTGGGAGAACATGAGGAACAAGGAGCTACATGATAAATTTCAACAAATGATGGGTGAACAGGTGCAAGACGTGCTAAACAGATTTGGATAGGCCATGGAGAAGCTAGATGGCTTTGAGAAGACATTCGACACCAAGCTGGAGGCCAAGTTTAATGAAGTGCTCGCGCGTCTACTACCACCACCAGCTGCACGTGTCGCACCTCGGCAGCAACAACAACAACGCCGCCTTCCAAATCAAATTGGACGTGCACAGCGTGTGCCTCTCGACCAAGGCCAACATTCTGGTGCTGTTGCTACTGCTGCTGCTTCTGCGGATCCGGCTATTACTGTTGATCAGTACGATGACTACGAGGGCGAGTATGAGGATGAGATTGTTCCACATCAGAACTACGTACAACATCCCGGTCGTTCACACACCTACAATCAAAACGGTAGGGCTGCACCACCCCCTCAGATACGAGATAATGATCATGTCCCTAAACTGAAATTGAATATTCCACCATTTGAGGGTAGAAACATTCCTGATGTATATCTTACTTGGGAGTTAGAAACTGAATAACGTTTCACATGCTTACAATATCCTGAGGATAGAAGGATTGTTGCTGCTATTTGTGAATTCACTAGTTTTACTTCTGTTTGGTGGTTTGAACATTGTAGATTATATCATAATAATATACCAACTACTTGGGCTACATTGAAAACTGCTATGCGTACTCGTTGGGTTCCACCATATTATCAACGTGAATTACTTCAAAAGTTACAGCGCTTAAGACAGGGAAAAATCTGTAGAGGAATATTATCAGGAATTACAAACTGGGTTGATTCTGTGGCACCCGCTTCCGAAAACAGAACCAAGTTAATGCATATGTGTAATCTACAAACTGAATTCAGAATATAACCACGAATAAATAGGGTTTAAGTACTTTATTACATCGACTCATTGTCTCACTCATGAATCTCTAACTTATTCTTGCAGCGGAAGTCTCTAAACGACAGCAGAAATAACTAAGTAACAGTGGCTCCATCTTCAACTCCACAGGCATGTTGACGGTAGTTTGCATGCCTAGTACTCCACATGGTCCTCGAAGTACTTTTCTCCTGTTGCTGATGTTTATGTGATAATGCAAGGGTGAGTACATGTCGTACTCAGCAAGTGCAGCAAAAGTATGACATGTAGCTTGCAACAAGGTAGGAATAAAAAGGCTCATTGCAGCAAGCAAATTTTATTTCACAAATATGATAAAAACAGCAACTATTTCTAGGTGAGTTTAATCCTAATATGACCAAGTAAAACATCAACATTCTTTCATCATAATTCACCATTTATCAAGTCTCATCCAGCCATTAATCTTTCTCAAGTTCATCTCATGCTCATGAAATATTCATAATCATCTCATATTCATATAGCCAAAGTCAAACAGATTGTCATGACTCAATCAGTCCTAAAAACCAATCCCAATTACCATACCATAACCACACCGAATAACCATCCCAAGTTTTCCCTCTAATCATATGAGTTGGCCAGGTGCTTGTGACCGTAAGCACGGCTATCATGATAGTTTTACACTCTGTAGAGGTGGCACCACTTTACCCACAAGTTTGTGATTTTGTTCACCCGTCGGTGACTGCAAAACCTCCATTATACCAGTACACAACCGTCGGTGTATGGCCAAAAGATCACAAAATAGCCTTTACAAAGGGGCTACTAGATGTATGGAGTCACTGAGGTTTCACCGGCAGGCTCGAATCACCATTCTCCCACCCACGTGCCCCCTCTTGTGCCATGCAGTTCTCGGGGCAGTCCCTCTCGAATCCCATTCCCCGCACCATCCACGGTCCATAATAAGCTAGCAACACACCTAACTAGTCAGCTAAGCCGCACCCATATTTGGCCTTGTGGTGGCACTGTTTTCCTGGCATGTGCTGGCATGAACCGGTCCTTAGATCTACGGCAAGTAAACCACTGTGACGCCCTCAATTCTGTGGAAAACCACGGAACCGAGAACTGATGCATATGTGTGCCCAGAATGTTTGTCACACATATACACATCATCCACAAACTGAATTTCAGAATATATATGACCACGAATAACAGAGTTTATTACAATGTCTCATGAGTCTTGGACTCATGCTCACAGCAGAAGTCTTAATCTAACAGCGGAAGTCTTCTAACTAATGCGGAAGCAATTCTAAACCGCAGTGGCTCCATCTCTATTCCATCCCCCCACAGGCAAGGTTGAGGACAGATTACACGCCTAATGCTCCACCTGGTCTTCATAGTAATCTTCTCCTGTTGCTGATGATGAAATAATAATGCAAGTTTGAGTACAATGGTGTACTCAGCAAGTGCGGGAAAATATGATATGTAGCTCACAACAAGGTAGATATAAAAAGGCTCATTGCAGAAAGCAAAGTTATTTATCAAAATCATGATAAAACAACAACTTATCTTTAAGTGAATGTAATCCGAACATGTACTCAAATACCAATCATACCTCCGTTATGTTCATTTCCTTCTATGTCCCAACCAGACATTAATCAACCTCATTCTTGCTCACGAATACCTTCTCGTATCCGCTACCATCTCACGAGTACCATCTCGTATTCGCTACCATTTCATCTCATAAACAATTTCGTCTTATACCGTCCAACCTCGTTGCCATGACTCAACCCATCTAATCACCCGGACTCAACAGTCCCGAAAACAAAACCAAAACCAAACCATAACCAAAACCATCCAAAGCCATCCCAAAATAACCATCCAACTAATCATGGAAGTTGGTCAGGCGCTCGTGACCGTAAGCTCGGCTATCATGATAGTTTTAGACGCTGCAGAGTTTGCACCTCTTTACCCACAAGTTTGTGATTTCGTCACCCGTCGGCGACTGCAGAACCTCCATTATACCAGTACACAACCGTCGGTGTATGGTCAAGAGATCACAAAATAGCCTTTACAAAGGGGTTACTAGATGTATGGACTCACTAAGGTTTCACCGGCAGGCTAGAATCTCCAATTCTCCCACCCACGGGCCCCCTCTTGTGTCATGAAGTTCTCAGGGCAGTTCTCACTCGACTCTCATTCCCCGCGCCTTCCACGATCTATAACAATCTAGCAACTTACCTAATTACTCAGCTAAGCCGCACCCATATTTGGCCTTGTGGTGGCACTGTCATACTGGCATGTGCTCAAATGAACCGGTCCTTAGATCTATGGCAAGTAAACCACCGTATCATGCTACCTCATTCACAAACCCAATCTTGCCTAGATCTCCCTCCGATCCATGTTCATTAACAACATCAGTTTCTCATTATCATTACGAGTACAGTTAGCTAGACACATCTATCTCACTTCCCAATCCCATGGACTCAGCGAAGCATAAAAGTAAAACCATATCCGACTCATAAACTTCCCTGGCGAGAAGGGTGGTTTAACCAAAACTAGTAAACTCCTATAAAAGGGTTTCCCATCATGTTTGACTCAGCACACACACTTTTTCGCAAAACAAAACAGTTTCCCAAAATATAGGATCAATATGGTCAAGGGGCACTTGCCTTGTTCTTGCGGTTCCGGTTGCTCTTGGATCTCGAAACCTTGTTGTTGCAGCTCGTCGTAGACAGCTCCCGGAGCTTGTCCTTCTATACATGATCACGCACATACAAGATTCACAGCAATCAATATCATGCATAAACTTTAACTAGATGCGATGATGCATATGCATGCTATCCTATGATCAGTTTTTATCAGATCAGTTTGTACGTGTTCTTGCATGGTTTGCATGGTTTTACAATGAACAGAGGTGTTCGGATCAAATGTGGACGTGGCGATGATTTTGTCTTTAGATCAACCCGATCGACAAGTGATCTATCCACGAGAAAGCTTCTGTTCGAAAGGAATCGAAGAACAGATGCAAAGAAAACATGATGATGTCGTGAGGTGATATTGGAGACCTACCTTATGTTCTCCTTGGTCTCGAGGTCCTTCTCTGATCAGACAGATCGTTGGGGCTCTCTTCCGGCGATCTCTCTCTCGACCGAACTCCGGCGATGGGCTTACTCAGCGAGTTGGGGCTAGGGCTCTAAGTCGTCGGCTCAGGAGAAGTTTGTGGTTTCGGCCAAGGGTTCTAGTTCTATTTATAATCGGAAGAAGAAGAGTCCTAATCTAATTTTATTTTGATTAAGAGTCCTATTCAGATTGTCGTTGAATCTTAACAACTTATCTTTAGTCGATTTGGTGCGGTAACATTGTGGAATTCAGGTCGGTTTCTTCTCCGTACCGATATTTCTACGTGTGCAGAATCTAAAAACCGCTCCAGAACTCGTTACCTCCGCGGTGATGAGCTCCGGAAGCTCCACGTGTCCACCGGGGTCTGGTCTCCCCTTTTCCGCAGAGACGAGCTCCGGTTGTGCCGCGTGTCAAGCGAGCGAGACCTTCCTCTCTCCGGAGGTGAGCTCCGCGTGCGCCACGTATCCTGGCGGTCGGGACCTCCTCTCTATTCGGAGGTGGCTCCGCGCACGCCACGTGTCAGTGCCGGACCTTCCCTCTCTCCGGAGGTGGCTCCCGGTGTGCCATGCATCCTAACAGCGCCATACTTCCTTTCTTCTCAGGGACGAGCTCCGAGGTTAACACGTGTCCAACAGTGACGGACCTCCCGGAGATAAGCTCTGGCGGTGACACGTGTCCAATAGAACCGGACCTCTCGGAGGTGAGCTCCGAGATCGACACGTATCCCGCACGACTGGTCCTCTGAATTCCGTGGTGACTAGCTCCGAAAGTGACACGTGTCCTGCGGCTGGCCTTGCTTCTTCGAAGAGGCTAGCTCCGGGGCAACACGTGTCCCACGGGGTCGGACCTCTCCCCCTTTGCGGGGATGATCTCTGAAGGCACCACGTTACCAGCGGGCCGCGAGAGTTGTCTTCGGCACTCTTAGTGAACTGGATTTTTACTCTTTTTGGCTATCTTTTTAATTCTTTCTCTGTCCCCTCTTCTTTTTAAAATGGTTTCTTCTACATGAAACATGAATACATGCAGAAACCAAAAATGAGGGTGTCACAACCACCATCTCATTCAGCAACGTCCACGAACAAAGATTGCCTATATCTCCACTGATTCCATACTCATTAACATCATCAAGTTCTCATCATCATTATTCATATGAGTGCAGTAGCTAACCATGTTTTAATTCAGCTTTCTGTATCCCGTGGATTAAGCGAAGCAAAAAGGAAAAACGACCGTACCCGACTCATCAACTTTCCCGGCAACAAGGATGGTTAACAAAATTAGTAAACTCCTATAAAAGGGTGTCCCATCAAGTGGACTCAAGCATACGAGTTTTCGCAAACAAAACAGTTTTAAAACATGGGATCAATATGGTCAAGGGGCATTTGCCTTGCTCCCCTAGCTCTTGTTGCTCAAGCGTCTCGAAGTCTTGGTGCTGTAGTTCTTCGTAGATGGCTTCCTGAGCTTGTTCTTCTACTCACGACCACACACATACAAAATTTACAACAATCAAACATCATGCATAAACTTTAGGGCAGGACAGATCGTCGGCTCTTTTCCGGTGACGACGAGGCGTGACGGGGCTCGTCGGCGGGCTCACCGTTGGGGCTCACCGGCGACTGAACTCTGGCGAGGGGGGGTCCAACTCGGCGAGTTGGGGGCTAGGGCCTCCAAATTGCCGACTCGGGAGGGGGAAAAAGGGAAGGGGTTGCGTCCAAAGGGGGGGGGTTTGGGTTCTATTTATAAGGGATTCTAACAAACTTTTCCCCAATTGATTTGGTGCGGCAGCAATGTGGGGGAAATTCCCCAAATGTGGGGAAAATTTGGGGAAATTTTGTCGGTACCCTCAGTACCGGGTACCCCCACGCACAGGAGAAAAACCGCCTAAGGACCTCGCCCCCTCCGCAGGGGTGAGCTCCGAAGGTGCCACGTGTCCAGCGAGGCCAGGCCTCCCCTCTCCTCAGAGGCGAGCCCCGGGCCTGCCACGCGGCCAGCAGAGCCGGGCCTCGCCCCCTCCGCAGGGGCGAGCTCCGAGGGTGCCACGTGTCCAGCGGGGCCGAGCCTCCCTTCTCCTCAGAGGCGAGCCCCGGGCCTGCCACGAGGCTAGCAGAGCTGGGCCTCACTCCCTCCGCAGGGGTGAGCTCCGAAGGTGCCACGTGTCCAGCGGGGCCGTGGGAAGTGTCAACAGCGCACTTCGATGAATTGGAATTGGCTCATTTCAGCTATCTTTTTCCCATCCCCCACCATTTTTATGATTCTTTCCCCATTTCTATGGTTCCTTCCTCCATTTCTACTTCTTTTATAATGTTTCTCTATATGAAAAATGTATGCAATGCATAGAAATGAATTTGAGGGTGTTACAAACCTACCCCCATTAAACTGAATCTCGCCCTCGAGATTCGATAGAGTTGAGAATAGATGAGCGAATTCTGCCTTGAAGTCTTCCTCATGCTCCCATGTAGTTTCGGCTTCCGTGTGATGGCTCCACTGTACCTTGCACCAACGGATCACTTTGTTCCTCGTGACCCTTTCCTTCACGTCCAAAATTCAGACGGGGTGCTCCACATAGGTCAGATCCTCTTGAAGCTCGAGCTCATCCATCGGTACTTGTTCTTCTGGTACTCTTAAGCACTTCTTGAGTTGGGATACGTGAAACACGTCGTGTACGTCGGAGAGGTGCGTTGGCAGCTCTAGTTGATATGCTACTTCTCCTTGCTTGCCCAAAATCTTAAATGGCCCGATGTAGCGAGGTGTTAATTTGCCCTTGATTTTGAACCGTCGTTGGCCCCGGATAGGCGATACCTTAAGGTACACGAAGTCTCCTACTTCGAAGGTCAATCTTCTTCGCCTATTGTCCGCATAACCTTTTTGTCATGACTGAGCAGCCTTCAAATTTTCTCGTATCATTTGGACTTGCTTTTCGGTGTCTTGTAGCACTTCGGGTCCAAACACTTGGCTCTCTCCAGTCTCATTCCAGAACAGCGGCGTTCTACACCATCTAGCATACAATGCTTCGAAAGGTGACATCTTCAAGCTGGCTTGATAGCTGTTGTTGTATGAGAATTCAGTATACAGCAAGCTCCTATCCCAACTGCGCCCATGTTTCAAGGCGCAAGCTCTCAACATGTCTTCCAAAATCTGATTTGTCCTCTCAGTTTGCCCGTCAGTTTGCGGGTGATAAGTGGAGCTGAAATTCAGCCGTGTACCCATGGCTTCATGCAGCTTCTTCCAGAACCTAGAAATAAATTGAGAACCCCGATCTGAAACTATCCTCTTCGGAACTCCATGGCGACACACGATTTTCTCTATATACAGCTCGGCTAGTTCCGCGATGCGGTACGTGATTCTAACAGGAAGGAAATGGGTTATTTTCGTTAATCGGTCCACAATAACCCAAATGGAGTCATAACCCGACCAAGTACGTGGCAATCCGACATTGAAATCCATGCTGATGTCTTCCCACTTCCACTCGGGTACTTTCAATGGCTGCAACAGTCCAGCGGGTCTTTGATTTTCGGCCTTCACCCGTTGGCACATGTCGCATGAGGCAACATATTCAGCTATGTCCCTTTTCATACCATCCCACCAATAGTAAGTTTTTAGGTCCTTGTACATCTTTGTACAGCCGGGATGTATGAAATAAGGTGAGTCATGTGCCTCCTTTAATATCGTGTCGCGGATGTGCTTCACGTTAGGCACACAAATTCTTTTTCCTAACCAAAGCGTGCCCTTCTCGTCTTCCTTGAAATCCTTTTCTATGCCTTGTCAGATTCTTTACTTGATTTCCTCATCCGTTGCTAGGCCATCTCGTATCTCTTGTTCCAGCGAAGAGTTGAGTTCTATTACTTCCATCTCGTTCAAGAACCCGAGATGTAACCGTTCTAACTCCTTGCGCAGCTCGGGCGGTAGCTCCCGAACCATGAGTTGGTGACATGCTCCCTTTCGGCTCAACGCATCAGCTACTACATTGGCCTTTCCGGGGTGATAATTGATTCCAACATCATAATCCTTAATGAGTTCCAACCATCGACGTTGCCTCAAATTCAGATATGTTTCCGTGAATATATACTTGAGACTTTTGTGATCCGTATAGATCTCACACCGGTGGCCAAGGATATAATGCCTCCAAATCTTCAAGGCATGTACCATGGCTGCAAGTTCCAAGTCATGTGTGGGGTAATTCAGCTCGTGTTTCTTTAGTTGTCTCGATGCGTAGGCTACCACTTGTCCTTCTTGCATGAGCACACATCCAAGCCCTTGTCTTGATGCGTCACAATATATGTTGAAGCTTTTGCTCACGTCCGGCAATACCAAAACCGGCGATGTGGTTAGTCTTTTCTTGAGCTCCTCAAAGCTTTCTTGGCACACTGGTGTCCACTGAAATGCTTTTCCCTTCATTAGCAATTCAGTCATAGGCTTCGCTATTTTAGAGAAATCTTTGATGAACCGGCGGTAGTATCCAGCCATCCCAAGGAAACTCCGAATATCTCTTACATTCTGCGGTTGATTCCACTTCAAAACATCTCCCACTTTTCCGTGGTCAACCGATACTCCTCCTTTGGATATGATGTGGCCTAGGAATGATATCTCCTTTAGCCAAAATTGACACTTGCTGAATTTAGCATACAATTGATGCTCTCGCAGTTTCCACAATGTCAATCTCAAGTGTTCTTCATGTTCTTCCTCGCTTTTTGAATACACCATTATATCGTCGATGAAAACCACGACGAACTTGTGCAAGTACTCCATGAAGACCTTATTCATGAGGTACATAAAGTATGTGGGTGCATTCGTTAACCCAAAAGACATAACGATAAACTCATATGAACCATACTGTGTTTGAAATGCAGTCTTGGGTATGTCGGAGGGCTTAATCTTTAGCTGGAAATATCCCGACCGAAGATCAATCTTGGAGAAAAATCGAGCACCTTTCATTTGGTCGAATAGGTCCTCTATACGGGGCAACGGGTATTTAGTCTTGATCGTCACCTCATCGAGAGACCTATAATCCACACACATCCTTTGAGTCCCATCCTTCTTGTCTACGAAGAGCACGGGGGCTCCCCATCGTGACGAGCTTGGGCGTATAAAACCCTTTTCTAGCTGCTTCTGAATTTGCTTCTTGAGCTCCACTAGTTAATTAGCGGGCATCCTATACGGCCTCTTCGCTATAGGTCCAGTTCCGGGTACTAAATCAATGGCAAATTCAATGTCCCGATCAAGTGGCATACCTGGAAGTTCTTCCGGGAACACATCTGAATATTCTTGAACCACTGAAATGCTGTCCAATGTTGCTTCTTCGATGTGGTTCAGCACTGCTTTCTCCGTTGTAGGTTAGGCTGCCTCGAACTCAATACGAGTACCGTGCTCACTTGTCAACTGCACGATCCTCTGAGCATATTGAATCACTCCATTGTGCTTGCTTAACCAGTCCATTCCAAGGATTATGTCAATCCCTTGGGAATCCAAGATAATAAGGTTGGCAAGAAAGTCTACCCCCATTATTTTAAGGCTTACTTTCGGATAGAATTCAGAATTGAAAGAAGTGATTTCCCAACTATATGCATCATGGTGTATGAACTAAGCAACTTATTTTATTAATTTCAGCCTATATGAGAATGTCAACAAGTGCTGAAGCATCTCACATCTCTCTACTATGTGTGGATGTGGACTTTCGCAGAAGCGTCCCACAACTCATCAGCACACAAACCAAGCAATCACCACAAAAATTTCAGCACATCACTCTTATTCAAGCTACAACGCTCTAAGCGTTCATATTACAGCTTATTCAATGGGAAACCTAAACTTAATCATGTGAACTGGTGTTGTTCTCGCTGTGTGACGGGTGTGGTCCATACATGCGCGTACGCCATGGTGAGTCGGCTGTCAATGTAGGGATAGATGACGCTGGTGCTCCATTTGCTCCTGCATTGGCACGAGTCTCCTCTTGTTTCTCCAGCAAATACAGCTTCTTGTGGAGGTAACGGATCTCTTCTTGTGTGCATGCGTAGCGGTTTCCTAACTCCACGAGCAACTTCTGAGACTTGTCAGCAGCTTGTGGGTTGGAAAGAGCTGTTACATGGGGTCTAATCTTCTCCCTTGTGCCACTCTTTCGATACGGGTGCAGCTCAAAAGTGGTGCCCTCAATCTGCTCATGGAAGGCATAGCACAGTCCGGTGAGTGCTTCACATGCAGCATCATCGATAGCTTCTGCCCTTGTATTTCTCCATGTGGGTGTGAAGTGCCGAGTGACAACCCTACCGTTAGATAGGATGGTTACTTCAACCTTCCACTCTTCATGTCCGAGACGAGGGACTTTCTTGAAAAGATATTCCGAATATAGGTTGCAGCAATCTAGAAATTATTTGAGCTCACTAGATATGTGTCCTCCTTCTATTCCGTCGGACCGAAATTCTTGAACTTAATAGTTAGCCTATTCATCACCTTCATTATTGGTCTCAGCAAGGGGTGGCTTCTCCTTGGATTCATCTCCTCCCGTCATAGCTTCATGAGGCTCCACGGGGTGTAAGCCCGCGTGAAACTCCTCCTGAGGTGCGTACCAATGCCAATCTTATGGATCATCCTCCGATTCATCTTCGAATGGTTCCACCTCTTCCGGGTCCTCTTCCTCATGCATAGAGTTATTGACTTTCTCTTCATCATGAGGTTCCATCTTCACCTCCTCCCAATATGGTCCATCGACACCTCAATGGGTTAAGTGCACTCCCACGTGGTGGTGGACGAGTACTTATGTGTGCCGTGCTCCTGATCATAGACATCTATAAGTAAGACATGAGAAACTTTAGGGAAGGAAAAAATAAATCCAAACCTTCAGAAGCTATGGAGCAAGAAAGCAAAAGTGTTGCTGTCTAAAAGAAGAGAAAAGAGGAGCTGAAAATAGCACTTTGCGGTGGCTGAATTGACAAGTAAAGTGCAGCAGCAAGCAATTTTAGAAAATAGCAGTTTAGAGGGGTGTTCCTTTATGTTTTAAAGTGTCCATTCTACCTAGGCTTGCGTCCTACGATCAACGTGGCTCTAATATCAATCTGTGACACTCGGTTCTGAAAACAGAACCAAGTTAATGCATATGTATGCCCAGGATGTTCATCACACATACACATGTAATCCACAAACTGAATTTAGAATATAACCACGAATAAATAGGGTTTAAGTACTTTATTACATTGACTCATTGTCTCACTCTTGAATCTCTAACTTATTCTTGCAGCGGAAGTCTCTAAACGACAGCGGAAATAACTAAATAGCATCAGCTTCATCTTCAACTCCACAGGCATGTTGACAGTAGTTCGCACGCCTAGTACTCCACATGGTTCTCAAAATACTCTTCTCCTGTTGCTGATGTTTATGTGATAATGCAAGGGTGAGTACATGTCGTACTCAGCAAGTGTGGGAAAAGTATGACATGTAGCTTACAACAAGGTAGGAATAAAAAAGCTCATTGCAGCAAGCAAATTTTATTTCACAAACATGATAAAAACAACAACTATTTCTAGGTGAGTTTAATCCCAATATGACCAAGTAAAACAACAACATTCTTTCATCATAATTCACTATTTATCAAGTCTCATCCAGCCATTAATCTTTCTCAAGTTCATCTCATGCTCATAAAATATTCATAACCATCTCATATTCATATAGCCAAAGCCAAACTCATTGTCATGACTCAATCAGTCCTGAAAATCAATCCCAATGATCATACCATAACCATACCGAATAACCATCTCAAGTTTCCCTCTAATCATGTGAGTTGGCCAGGTGCTTGTGACCGTAAGCACGACTATCATGATATTTTACACTCTGCAGAGATGGCACCACTTTACCTACAAGTTTGTGATTTTTTCACCCGTCGGTGACTGCAAAACCTCCATTATACTAGTACACAACCGTCGGTGTATGGCCAAGAGATCATAAAATAGCCTTTACAAAGGGGCTACTAGATGTATGGACTCACTGAGGTTTCACCGGCAGGCTCGAATCACCATTCTCCCACCCACGTGCCCCCTCTTGTGCCATGCAGTTCCCAGGGCAGTCCCTCTCGACTCCCATTCCCCACGCCATCCACGGTCCATGATAAGCTAGCAACACACCTAATTAGTCAGCTAAGCCGCACCCATATTTGGCTTTGTGGTGGCACTGTTTTCCTGGCATGTGCTGGCATGAACCGGTCTTTAGATCTACGGCAAGTAAACCACCATCTCATTCAGCAACATCCACAAACTAAGCTTGCCTAGATCTCCCCCGATTCCATGCTCATTAACATCATCAAGTTCTCATCATCATTATTCATATGAGTGCTGTAGCTAACCATGTTTTAATTTAGTTTCCCGTATCCCGTGGATTAAGCAAAGCAAAAAGGAAAAACGATCATACTCGACTCATCAACTTTCCCGGCGACAAGGATTGTTAACAAAACTAGTAAACTCCTATAAAAGGGTGCCCCGTCAAGTTGACTCAAGCATACGAGTTGTCGCAAATAAAACAGTTTCAAAACATGGGATCAATATGGTCAAGGGGCACTTGCCTTGCTCCCGTGGCTCTCTTTTTGCTCAAGCGTCTCGAAGTCTTGGTGCTGTAGTTCTTCGTAGATGGCTTCCTAAGCTTGTCCTTCTACTCACAACCACGCACATACAATATTTACAGCAATCAAACATAATGCACAAACTTTACTCAAGATGAAATGGTGTAGATGAATGCAAATCCTATTGTGCTGTTTTATTAAACCAGTTTGTACGTGTTCTTACATGTTTTAATGGGCTTTCATGGGGTTTTATGATGAAAAAGGGTGTAGGGATCAAGTGTGGACGTGGTGATGATCTTGACTCAAGATTTAGATCAATTCCACCGTCAAAAACCGATCAAAACGTGATCTGTCCACACGAAAAAAGTTTTTGTTCGAAGGGAGCGAAGAAAAACGGATGCGTAGAAACAGCGACGATGTCGTAACATGGGTAACGAAGACCTACTTCACTTTCCTTTTGTGGCAGGGCCTTCCTCCTAGCAATGGCAGTAGCGGAGAATTTTCTATGGAAGATTAGGGCAGGACAGATCGTCGGCTCTTTTCCGGTGACGGCGAGGCGTGACGGGGCTCGTCGGCGGGCTCACCGGTGACTGAACTCCGGTGAGGGGGGGTCCAACTCGGCGAGTTGGGGGCTAGGGCCTCCAAGTCGCCGACTTGGGAGGGGGAAAAAGGGAAGGGGTTGCGGCCAAGGGGGGGGGGTTGGGTTCTATTTATAAAGCGGGGGGGGGGGGGGGGGGGAGAATCCTACTCTAATTGGAGCAAAATCATAACAAACTTTTCCCAAATTGATTTTGTGCGGCAGCAATGTGGGGAAAATTCCCCAAATGTGGGGAAAATTTGGGGAAATTGTGTCGGTACCCTCAGTACCGAGTACCCCGCGCACAGGAGAAAAACCACCTAAGGACCTCGCCCCCTCTGCAAGGGTGAGCTCCGAAGGTGCCATGTGTCCAGCGGGGCTGGGCCTCTCCTCTCCTCAGAGGCGAGCCCCGGGCCTGCCACGCGGCCAGCAGAGCCAGGCCTCGCCCCCTCCGCAGGTGCGAGCTCCGAGGGTGCCACGTGTCCAGCCGGACCGGGCCTCCCCTCTCCTCAGAGGCGAGCCCCGGGCCTTCCACGCGGCCAGCGGAGCCGGGCCTCACTCCCTCCGCAGGGGTGAGTTCCGAGGGCGCCACGTGTCCAGCGAGGCCGGGGGAAGTGTCGACAGCGCACTTCGACGAATTGGAATTGGCTCATTTCAGCTATCTTTTTCCCACCCCCCACCATTTTTATGATTCTTTCTCCATTTCTATGGTTCCTTCCTCCATTTCTATTTCTTTTATAATGTTTCTCTATATGAAAAATGTATGCAATGCATGGAAATGAATTTGAGGGTGTTACAGATTCGATGTGGTATTGTTGAGGATAATGAAGCTATGCTTGCACGGTTTATGGGTGGGCTAAACAGAGAAATTCAAACTATCTTAGAGTATAAGGAGTATAACAACATCACTCGTTTATTCCATCTTGCTTGCAAAGCTGAACGTGAAGTGCAGGATCGACAGGACAGGGCGCGGACTAATTTTTCTACAGGTCGATCTTCATCATAGACACCACGTGCATCTTCTACTTCCACACGTCCTACTGTACCACCGCCTACTTCAGACACCAACTCCAACCGTGATACAAGAAAACAGGCACCACCACCACCACCACCATATGCCAAGGGCACACCCGGGTCCCGCATGGAGCTCTTCTTCATCCATGGCATCAACCGGGCAAACACATGATATTGTATGTCGCCGTTGCAAGGGTGGAGGTCACTATGCGAGCCAATGCCCATCCAAGCATGTGATGATGGTTGTTGAGGATGGTGGGTATGAGTCCGCTAGTGACTATGATGAGGAGACTTTGGCTCTTATTGCAAGTGAAGAACAGAGTGGCGTTGATTCTGAACAAGAGACACAATACATGGCTCCTGAAGATGCTGAGAGGTATGAAAGTTCAGTTGCTCAACGTGTTTTGAGTGTGCAGGTAACACATGCTGAGCAAAATTAGAGGCACAATTTGTTCCATACAAAGGGAGTTGTTAAGGAACGGTGTATCCGTATCATCATCGTTGCAACAACTTAGCTAGTATGGACATGGTGGAGAAGTTATCTCTTACCACCAGATCACATCCTCATCCTTACTACATACAATGGTTCAACAACAGCGGCAAGGTTAAAGTAACACGTACTGTTCGTGTACATTTTAGTATCACTACATATGCGGATTATGTTGATTGTCATGTGGTACCCATGTAAGCATGCTCCCTTTTACTTGGTAGACCATGGCAATTTGATAAAAATTCTGTACACCAGGGCAGGAAAAATCAGTATACTCTTGTTCATAAGGATAAAAATATTACTTTGCTTCATATGTCTCTAGAACATATTTTGAAAGATAATCTTACTAGCGCTAGTAAGGCAAAGCAGGAACAAAATAAGAGTGAAAATCATATTGTAGCAAAAGAATTTAAGCAACAACATAAGCCTACTAACAAACCATCATCTAGTGTTGCCTCTGAAATAAAATTGAAAAGTGGTTGTTTACTTGCCGCCAAACCTGATATTACTGATCTGGAGTTTAGCAAATCTGTTTGCTATGCTTTTGTGTGCAAAGAGGCATTATTTCCATTCGAGGACGTGCCTCCCTCTTTGCCTCCTGCTGTCACTAACATTTTGCAGGAGTTTGCTGATGTATTTCCACGAGAGGTGCCACCGGGATTACCACCTATTCACGGCATTGAGCATCAGATTGACTTAATTCCCGGTGTCTCGCTGTCCAATCGTGCGCCATACCATACCAATCCTGATGAGATGAAGGAGATTATGCGTCAAGTTCAGGAGCTACTCGACAAAGGTTATATACGTGAATCCCTTAGTCCTTGTGCTTTTCCTGTTATACTAGTACCAAAAAAGGATGGTACATCTCGTATGTGCGTTGATTGTAGTGCCATTAATAATATTACTATTCGATATCGCCATCCTATTCCTAGGCTCGATGATATGCTTGATGAATTAAGTGGCTCTACCATATTCTCCAAAGTTGATTTGCGTAGTGGATACCATTAAATTAGTATGAAATTGGGAGATGAATGAAAAACATCATTTAAAACTAAGTTTGTCTTATATGAGTGGTTAGTCATGCCTTTTGCGTTAACTAATGCACCTAGCACATTCATGAGATTAATGAACGAAGTTTTACGTGCTTTCGTTGGATGATTTGTGGTAGTCTATTTTGATGATATACTGATTTATAGTAGAACTTTGGAGGAACATTTGGAACATTTAAATGTTGTTTTTATTGCTCTACGTGATACACGTTTGTTTGGTAATTTGGAAAGTGCACCTTTTACACCGACCGAGTATCTTTTCTTGGCTATGTTATTACTCCATAGTGAATTGAAGTTGATAAAGCCAAGGTTGAAGCAATTGAGAGTTGGCCGCAGCCCGAAACGGTCACACAAGTGAGGAGTTTTCTTGGTCTTGTTGGTTTCTACAGGCGTTTTGTGAGATATTTCAGCACCATTGCCGCACCTCTCAATGATCTTACAAAGAAGGATGTGCCTTTTGTTTGGGGTACCACACAGGAAGAAGCCTTCACGGTATTGAAAGATAAGTTGACACATGCTCCTTTACTCCAACTTTCTGATTTTAATAAGACTTTTGAACTTGAATGTGATGCTAGTGGAATTGGATTAGGAGGTGTGTTATTACAAGATGGTAAATCTGTGGCATACTTTTCTGAAAATTTGAGTGGGCCTAGTCTGAATTATTCTACTTATGATAAGGAATTATATGCTCTTGTTCAGAATTTTGGAAACATGACAACATTATTTATGGCCCAAATAGTTTGTTATACATTCTGATCATGAATCTTTAAAACACATTAAAAGTCAAGCAAAACTGAACCATAGACATGTCAAATGGGTTGAATTCATTGGGACTTTCCCTTATGTCATTAAACACAAGAAGGGTAAAGAAAATGTTATTACTGATGCATTGTTTCGATGTTATACTATGCTTTCACAACTTAACTTTAAAATATTTGGTTTGGAGACCATCAAAGATCAATATTTGCATGATGTTGAATTTAAAGATGTAATGCATAATTGTAAGGAAGGAAGAACATAAAACAAGTTCATTTGTAATGATGGATTTGTGTTTCGTGCTAACAAGCTATGCATTCCAGCTAGCTCCGTTCGTCTTTTATTATTGCAGGAGGCACATGGAGGAGGATTAATGGGACACTTTAGCGTGAAGAAAACGGAGGACATACTTGCTACACATTTCTTTTGGCCAAAGATGAGACGAGATGTTGAGCGTTTTGTTGCTCGTTGTACTACATGTCAAAAAGCTAAGTTACGACTCAATCCTCATGGTTTATATATGCCTTTGCCTGTACCTAGTGTTCTATGAGAGGACATCTCCATGGACTTTATTTTAGGGTTACGTCAAACAAAGAATGGGAGGGATAGCATATTTGTTGTTGTGGATAGATTTTCAAAAATGGCACACTTTATACTATGTCATAAAAGCGAGGATGCTACTAATGTTGGTGATTTGTTCTTTCGTAAAATTATTCGTTTGCATGGTGTGCCAAATACAATTGTTTCAGATCGTGGCACTAAATTTCTTAGCCACTTTTGGAGATGTTTATGGGCTAAGTTGGGGACTAAACTGCTTTTTAGTACTACATGTCACCCCAAAACTGATGGTCAAACTGAAGTAGTCAATATAACATTGTCTACTATGCTTAGGGCTGTTTTGAAGAATAACGTGAAAATGTGGGAAAAATGCTCGCCTCATATTGAATTTGCTTATAATAGTTTGCTGCATTCTACTACTAAGATGTGCCCTTTTGAAATTGTGTATCGTTTCCTACCTCGTGCACCTATTGATTTGTTGCCTCTTCCATCTTCGGAGAAGGTTAATTTTGATGCTAAACAACGTGCTGAATTGATCTTAAAAATGCATGAGTTAACTAAGGAAAATATTGAGGCATGAATGCTAAATACAAACTTGCTGGTGATAAGGGTAGAAAACATATTGTGTTTGAACCAGGAGATCTTGTTTGGTTACATTTACGAAAAGATAGGTTTCCTGATTTGCGCAAATCAAAGCTAGTGCCACGTGCTGATGGTCCTTTTAAGGTGTTCAAGAAAATAAATGATAATGCATATAAACTTGAGCTACCTGCAGACTTTGGGGTTAGTTCCACTTTTAACATTGCAGATTTGAAGCCTTATTTGGGTGAGGAAGATGTGCTTCCGTCGAGGACGACTTCAATTCAAGAAGGGGAGGATGATGAGGACATCACTACCATAGTTACACCCATAGCCCCTGCTACCACACATATGAGACCAATTACTAGAGCTCACGCACGCCAGTTAAATTATCAGGTACTTTCATTTCTTGGTAATGTTTCTAATATTTATGAGAATATGATGCTGCCTAAATTGGATACATTTGTGTTTCTTATAAATGAAGGGAATAGCATGGACAAGAGGAATGAACATGGGAGCATCATCAAGTAGAGAGATGAAGGCGCGTGAGAAGGGAACCAGAACGGAGTTTCTATTGGAGTTTCCAGCACTTTGAAGCCACCTTGATGACATACAAGGACATGGACGAAATATATAAGCTGGTGGACCAGAATAAAGTCAAGTGGATGAATACAGTACTGTGCACCAAATCTTGAGGCTAGGCCCATGTAATAAAGAGAGATTTAGACAAATAAGGAAAGAAATAAGGGAAATTTCTCTCTTTCTTCCCCTATTTAAAAATAGATGTGCTATAATGAGGAAAAAATAGAGGAAATCATATCCCGCCTTGGTGTTGGATGTATTTCCCTCTTTCTTTCCCTATTAAAAGGTTCTATCTCAGAAAAAGGAAGATGCTATGGGAGATCACGTCCTACCTTTGTTGCTGGACAAATTTCACTCTTCCCTCCCCTATTTAAGTAGGCCAAGAGCTCCTTGAGAGGGCGGGTTTTGTTTAGATTAAAGTTTGCCACAGCTGCAACTCACGTACCTCGTTGTGTCCAACGACCAGACTAGGACGTTTCAGAACCCCACTTTCATCAATAAAGTTTTCTTCTTGAATTCGCAATATACAGATTGCAATCCCAGTTTCTTGCTTGTTCTTCGTTTGCCTGCAGGAAATAGACCCTCGTGGTCAGGTTGATCGTGCTCTAGCGTGGTCAATAACCTCTTGGAGTTGGTTTAGTGATTGCTAAGACGCGACGTCTTCACACGTTCATAGTCAGATTGTCAAAGTCTACTCCACCAAAAATGATAGTTACCATCTCATCGAAAGACAGGGCACCTTTGTCTCTATCAGCGAAGGTGGCATGCAGCTGTCCAAACCGCGCGATACCGTCAAGCGCTCCGGCGTTATCAGCAGCGGTTCGTGCGGAGTAGACTGCTCGAGGTGGGTGACCTGGTGCTTCAGCGAATACTTTCTCGAGAAGGGGGGAACAAACTCTCCCCTAGCTGGGAGGGCCCCTTCCGAGTGACACAAGTATGCCGCCCCTGGTGCGTTCACCTAGCCACAGAGGATGGGGTACCTCTACCCAATCTGTGGAACATAGAACACCTCCGTAAGTTCTATCCTTACCACAGCGATAGGGTTTTATTTTCTCTGAAAGGGTGTCATAGTGTCTAGGGACAGTGCTTAGAACAGCTAAGCCCCGGAGGAGTCTTGCTACTCTCATCATCTGGGGCGGGTCGCTGCCTTCTAATACGGCCTATTTCCTCCTATGAGGGGAGCTGAAGTGAGAAAGTTTTTCTTTACCCTGTGCATTCTCCCTTTACAGTTTGTGCTTAACCATGCATATTAACTGTAAACGGGCAAGCCACGTGTCCTTGGCCCTAAGGTCAGCCCTGGGGCTGCCAAATGTGCTTGAGTTTCGGAGCCGACGCGTGTCCTGGGCTCCGATCTGAAGCCTTCCCGCTGGGGTGGAAGACGGAGCTGCGACGTGTCTCCTAGCACAAAGCCTCCTCCATGCCGAGGATGGCTCCGGGACTCACACGTGCCCTGGACTCCGGAGCTGCCATGTGTCTCCAGGCACAGAGCCTCCTCCCTGCTGAGGGTAGCTCCCGAGCTCACACGTGCCCTATGCATTCTCCTTTTACAGTTTGTGCTTACCCATGCATATCAACTGTAATCGGGCAAGCCACATGTCCTTGACCTTAAGGTCAGCCCTGGGGCTGCCACGTGTGCTTGATTTCTGGGGCCGACGCGTGCCCTGGGCTACGATTCGAAGCCTCCCCCCTGGGGTGGAAGACGGAGCTACCACGTGTCTCCTGGCTCGAAGCCTCCTCCGTGCTGAGGATGGCTCCGGGACTCACACGTGCCCTGGGCTCCGGACTAAAGCCTCCCCGCTGAGGTGAGGTCCGGAGCTGCCACGTGTCTCCAGGCACAGAGCCTCCTCCCTGCTACGGATAGCTCCCGAGCTCACACGTGCCCTGTGCATTCTCCTTTTACAGTTTGTGCTTACTCATGTATATCAACTATCAGCGGACAAGCAACGTGTCCTTGGCCCTAAGTTCAGCCCTGGGGCTGCCACGTGTGCTTGAGTTCCGGAGCCAACGCGTGCCCCGGGCCCTGATCCAAAGCCTCCCCGCTGGGGTGGAAGACATAGCTGCCACATGTCTTCTGGCTCAAAGCCTCCTCCCTGCTGAGGATAGCTCCAGAACTAACACCTGCAGTGGGCTCCGGTCCAAAGTCTCCCCGCTGAGGTGATGTCCGGAGCTGCCACGTGTCGCCTGGCTCTAGAGCCTTCACCCTGCTAAGAAGAGTTCCGGAGCGGACATGTGCCGGGCTCCAGACTGAATCTCTCCTCTGAGGTAAAAGTACGGAGCTGCCATGTGTCTCGCAGGAAAAAGTTGAAGGCAAGGGCTGAACTTTCCGCTGCCATGAACGCGGAAGGAGTGGTAGCCACTTATGGAAAGTCAGTAAAACTCATGAACTCAGGTCCCGGGCGGCCAGACGGGATCTTAACGGAATACACGTTCGGATGGTGCAACTTGATGGTTTTGCATGCCCGGATGGCCATTTGGGTCAAAATTGAGAAAGTCGGGAAATTCGGTAAAACTCCCGAACTCGGGTCCCAGAAGTCCGGACAGGACGTTGACGGAATACACATCTGGATGGTCAAACTTGATGGTTTTTCATGTGCGGATGCCCATCGGGGTAAAAATCGGGAAAATCGAGAAAGTTGGTAAAACTCACAAACTCGGGTCACTAGCGGCCAAACGGAACCTTGACAGAATACACGTCTGGACGGTGCAACTTCATGGTTTTGCATGTGTGGATGGCCATCAGGGTCAAAATCGAGAAAGTCGGGAAAGTCGGTAAAACTTACGAAATTGTGTCCCAAGCGGCTGGACGGGACCTTGATGAAATACAAGTTTCGATGGTGCAACTTGATTGTTTTTGCATGCGCGGATGGCCATCTGGGTCAAAATCGAGAAAAGTCGGTAAAACTCACGAACTCGGGTCTTGGGAGGCCGGACGGGATCTTGAAAGAATACATGACAGGACGGTGAAACTTGATGGTTTTTCATGCACGTATGGCCATCTGGGTCAAAATTGGGAAAGTCGGTAAAACTCATGAACTCGGATCCTGGGTGGCTGTATGGAACCATGACAGAGACACATCCGGACGGTGCAACTTGATGGTTTTGTATGCGCCGATGGCCATCTGGTTCGAAATCGAGAAAGTCGGTAAAGTTGGTAAAACTCACGAACTCGGGCCCCGGGCGGCCGGACAGAACCTTGAAGGAAGACAAGTTCAGATGGTGTAACTTGATGGTTTTGCATGCGCGGATGGACATCTCGGTCGAAACCAAGGAAGTATGGAAAGTCGGTAAAACTCACGAACTCGGATTCTGGGCGGCTGGACAGGACCTTGACGGAATACACGTCCGGATGGTATACCTTAATGGTTTTGCATACGCAGATGGCCATGTTGGTCGAAATCGAGAAATTCAGGAAAACTCACAAACACGGGTCCTGAGAGGCCATACAGGACCTTGACGGCGTACACATCCGGACGGTGCAACTTGATAGTTTTGCATACGTGGATGGCCATCTAGGTCCAAATCGGGAAAGTCGGTAGAACTCACAAACTCGGGTCCCGATCGGCCGGACGGAACCTTGACGATATACACATCCGGAAGGTGCAACTTGATGGTTTTGCATGTGCGATGACCATCTGGGTCAAAATCGAGAAAGTCGTTAAAACTCACGAACTCGGGTTCCGGGCGGCTGGACGGGACCTTGACGATATACACACTCAGATGGTGCAACTTGATAGTTTTGCATGCGCGGATGGCCATGTGTGTCGAAATCGGGAAAGTTGGTAAAACTCAGGAACTCGGGTCCTGAGTGGCCAGACATGACCTTGACGGCATACACGTACGGACGGTGCAACTTGATGGTTTTGCATGCGCGGATGGCCATCTGAGTCCAAATCGAGAAAGTCGGTAAATCTCAAGAACTTGGGTCTGGAGTGGCCGGACGGAACCTTAACGGAATACACGTCCGGACGGTGCAACTTGATTGTTTTGCATGCACGGATGGCCATCTGGGTCAAAATCTAGAAAGTGAGGAAAGTCGGAAAAACTCACAAACTCGGGTCTCGGGCTGCCGGAGAGGGCCTTGACGGAATACACGTCCACACGGTGCAACTTGATGGTTTTGCATGTGCGGATAGCCATTTGGGTCGAAACCGAGAAAGTCGAGAAAGTTGGTAAAACTCACGAACTCAGGTCCCGGGCGGCTGGACGGGACCTTGACGAAATACACGTTTGGATGATGCAACTTGATTGTTTTGCTTGCGCGGATGGCCATCTGGGTAAAAATCGAGAAAGCCGGTAAAACTCACGAACTTGGGTCCTGGGAGGCCGGACGGGACCTTCACAGAATACATGACAGGACGGTTAAACTTGATGGTTTTTCATGCACAGATGGTCATCTAGGTCGAAATCGAGAAAGCCAGGAAAGTCGATAAAATTCACGAACTCGGGTCTCGGGTAGCCGGACGGGCCCTTCGTGGAGTGCACGTTCGGATGGTGCATCTTGATGGTTTTAAATCCGTGGATAGCCATCGTGTCGAAATCGAGAAAGTCGGGAAAGTCGGCAAAACTCACGAACTAAGGTCCCGAGAGGGAAGATGGGACCTTGATGGAATACAGGTCCGGATGGTCAACCTTAATGGTTTTCATGCGCGGATAGCCATCTGGGTTGAAATCAAAAATGTCAAGAAAGTTGGTAAAACTCACGAACTCGGGTGCTGGAAGGCCGGAGGGAACCTTGACGGAGACACGTCCGGACGGTGCAAGTTGATGGTTTTGCATTCGTGAATGACCATCTGGTTCAAAATCGAGAAAGTCTGTAATGTTGGTAAAACTCACGAACTCGGGCCCCGGGCAGCTGGACAGAACCTTGACGGAATACACGTTCGGATGGTGCAACTTGATGGTTTTGCATGCGCGGATGGCCATCTGGGTCAAAACAAAGAAAGTATGGAAAGTCGGTAAAACTCATGAACTCGGGTCCCGGGTGCTTAGACAGGACCTTGATGGAATACACGCTCGGATGGTGCAACTTGATGGTTTTGTAGGTGCGAATGGCCATTTGGGTCAAAATTTAGAAAGTCCGGAAATTTGGTAAAACTCCCGAACTCGGGTCCCGGGAGGTCGGACGGGACCTTGACGGAATACCCATCCGGATGGTCCAACTTGATGGTTTTTCATGTGTGGATGACCATCGGGGTCAAAATTGGGAAAATCGAGAAAGTCGGTAGAACTCATGAACTTGGGTCCCTGGCGGCCAAACGGAACCTTGACGGAATACACGTCTGGACGGTGCAACTTGATAGTTTTGCATGCGTGGATGGCCATCAGGGTCGAAATCCAGAAAGTCAGGAAAGTCGATAAAACTCACGAACTCGGGCCCCTGCCGGCTGGACGGACCTTGACGAAATAAACAACTGGATGGAGCAACTTGGATGGTTCTGCATGCGCGAATGGTCATCTGCATCACAATCGAGAAAGTTGGTAAAACTGACGGACTCAGCTACCGGGAGGACGGACGGGAACTTGACTGAATACATGTCCGAATGGTCCAACTTGATGGTTTTTCATGCGCGGATGGTCGTCGGTGTCAAAATAGGGAAAGTCGAGAAAGTCGGTAAAACTCACTAACTCGGGTCTCGGGCGGTGGACGGGACCTTGACGAAATAAACATTCGGATGGTGCAACTTGATTCTTTTTGCAAGCATGGATGGTCATCTGGATCAAAATCGAGAAAGTCAGTAAAATCATGAACTCGGGTCCTTGGAGGACGGACATGACCTTGACAAAATACATGACAGGTCGGCCAAACTTGATGGATTTTTATGCACGGATGGTCATCTTGGTCAAAATCGAGAAAGTCGATAAAACTCACGAACTCGGGTAATGGGCGGTCGGATGGAACCTTGATGAAATACACGTTCGGATGGTGCAACTTGATTGTTTTTGCATGCACGGATGACCATCTAGGTAAAAATCGAGAAAGTCAGTAAAACTCACGAACTTGGGTACTGGGAGGCCAGAGAATACATGACAGGATGGTCAAACTTGATGGTTTTTTATGCACGGATGGCCATCTGGGTCAAAATCGGGAAAGTCGGTAAAACTCATGAACTCGGGTCTCAGGCGGCCGAATAGAAACTTGACGGAATAAAGGGCCGAACGGTGCAACTTGATGGTTTTACATGTGCGGATGGACATCTGGTCCAAAATCGAGAAATTCGGGAAAGTCGGTAAAACTCACGAACTCGGGTCCCGAGCGACCGGACAGGACCATGATGGAATATACATTCGGATGGTGCAACTTGATGGTTCTGCATGCGCGGATGGCCATCTGCGTCGAAATTGAGAAAGTCGGTAAAACTGACGAACTCGGGTCCCGGGAGGACGGACGGGACATTCACTGAATACACGTCGGAATGGTCCAATTTGATGGTTTTTCATACGTGGATGGTCATTGGGGTCAAATCGGGAAAGTCGAGAAAGTCGGTAAAACTCACTAACTTGGGTCTCAGGCAGCCGGACGGAACCTTGACGGAGACAGGTCCGTACGGTGCAACTTGATAGTTTTGCATGCGCGGATGGACATCTTGGTCAAAATCGAGAATGTCGGGAAAGTCGGTAAAACTCACCCGTCCATGATAGAATACATGTTTGGATGGTGCAACTTGATGGTTTTGCATGCGCAGATGGCCATCTAGGTTGAAATCAAGCAAGTCGGGAAAGTCGGTAAAACTCATAATCTCGTGTTTCTGGCAGCCGGACGAGGCCTGAACGGAATACACGTTCGGACGGTGCAACTTGATGGTTTTGCTTGCGCTTATGGCCATTTGGGTCGAAATTGGGAATGTCAATTAAACTCATGAACTCGGGTCACGGGACGCCGGAATGGACATTGACGGAATACACTTTAGGGATGGTGCAACTCCAAGGTTTTGCATGCGCGGATGTCCATCTGGGTCAAAATCGGGAAAGTCGAAAAAACTCAATAACTCTGGTTCCGAGCGGTCGGACGCAACCTTATAGGAATACACGTTTGGATGATGCAAATAAATGGTTTTGAATGCGTGGATGGTAATCTGGATCGAAATCGGGAAAGTCGGTAAAACTCATAAACTTGGGTTCAGTATGACCGGACAGGACCTTGACAAAATACACGTTCGGCGATGCAACTTGATGGTTGCTCGGATGGCCATTTGGTATGAAATCGGAAAGTCGAGAAAACTCACGAACTCGTGTCCCGGGTGGCCAAACGGGACCTTGACGGAATACACGTCCGGATGGGGCAACTTGATGATTTTGCATGCGCGGATGGCCACGGGGTCCAAATTGGGAAAGTCGTGAAAGTCGTTAAAACTCACGAACTTGGATCCCGAGCGGCTAGACAGGATTTGACGAAATACACGTCCGCATAGTGCAATTTAATGGTTTTGCATATGCGGATGCCCATGTGGGTCAAAATCGAGGAATTCGGGAAAAGTCACAAACTCGGGTCCCGAGCGGCCGTACAGGACCTTGATGGCATACACATTCGGACGGTGCAACATGATGGTTTTGCATGCGCCGATGGTCATTCGGGAAGGTCAAGAAAACTCACGAACTCGGGTCCCGAGAAGCCAGACGGAACCTTGACGGAATACACATCTGAACGATGCAACTTGATGGTTTTTGCATGTGTGGATGACCATGTGGGTCAAAATCGAGAAAGTTGAGAAACTCGGACGGCTGGACGGGACCTTGACGAAATATACGTTCGGATGGTGCAACTTGATTTTTTGCATGCGCGGATGGCCATCCGGGTCAAAATTGAGAAAGTCAAGAAAACTCACGAACTCGGGTCCTGGGAGGCCAGACGGGACATTGACAAAATATATGACAGGACGGTCAAAATTGATGGTTTTTCATGCACGGTTTGCCATCTGGGTCAAAATCGGGAAAGTCGGTAAAACTCACGAACTCGGGTCTCGGGCGGCCTGATGGAACCTTAACGGAATACACGTCCTGATGGTGCAACTTGATGGTTTTGCATGCGCGGATGGCCATCTGGGTCGAAATCGGGAAAGTCGGTAAATCTCACGAACTCAGGTCTCGAGCGGACGGAGAGGACCCTAACGGCATACATGTCCTGACGGTGCAACTTGATGGTTTTGCATGCGTGGATGGTCATTTGGTTCAAAATCAAGAAAGTCGGTAAAACTCACAAACTCGGGTCTCGGCCTGCCGGACGGGGTCTTGACAGAATACACGTCTGCACGGTGCAACTTGATGGTTTTGCATGTGCAGATGGCCATCTGGTTTGAAATCGAGAAAGTCGTGAAAGTTGGTAAAACTCACGAACTCATGTCTCGGGCGGCTGGATGGGACCTTGACGAAATACACGTTCGAATTGTTCAACTTGATTGTTTTGCATGTGTGGATGGCCATTTGGGTCTAAATCGAGAAAGTCGGTAAAACTCACGAACTCAGATCCTGGGTGGGTGGACGGGACCATGACAGAATACATGACAGGATGGTCAAACTTGATGGTTTTTCATGCGTGGATGGCCATCTGGGTCTAAATTGAGAAAATCGGTAAAACTCACGAACTCAGGTCCTGTGAGGGTGGACGGGACCATGAAACAATACATGATAGGATGGTCAAACTTGATGGTTTTTCATGCACGAGGCCATCTAGGTCAAAATCAAGAAAGTCAGAAAAGTCGGTAAAACTCAAGAACTCGGGTCTGAAGCGGTCGGACGGGACCTTGACGGAATACACGTTCGGACGGTGCAATTTGATGGTTTTGCATGCGCGGATGGCCATCTAGGTCGAAATCGGGAAAGTAGAGAAAGTCGGTAAAACTCACGAACTTAGGTCCTAGGACGCCGGACGGGACCTTGATGGAATAAACGATCGAACGGTCAAACTTGATGGTTTTTCATGCATGGATGGCCATCTGGGTCAAAATCAGGAAAGTTAGGAAAGTTGGTAAAACTCACGAACTCGGGTCTCGGGCGGCCGAATGGAACCTTGACAGAATACACGTCCGCACGGTGCAACTTGATGGTTTTGCATGCGCGGATGGACATCTGGGTTGAAATCGAGAAAGTCGGGAAACTCGGTAAAACTCACTAACTCGGGTCCCGGGAGGCCGGACGAGACCTTGATGGAATACACGTCCGGATGGTCCAACTTGATGGTTTTCATGCGCGGATGGCCATCTGGGTCAAAGTCGAGAAAGTCGGTAAAACTCACAAACTCAGGTCATGGGAGGCCGGACGGGACCTTGACGGAATAAACAACCGGACTGTGAAACTTGATGGTTTTTCATGCACGAATGGTCATGTGGGTTAAAATTGGGAAAGTCGGTAAAACTCACGAACTCGGGTCCCGGGAGCCGGATGGTATCTTGACGGAATACAAGTCCGGATAGTCCGACTTGATGGTTTCTCTTGTGCGGATGGCCATCTGGGTCAAAATCAAGAAAGTCGGTAAAACTCACGAACTCGGGTCCTGGGCATCCGGACGAAACCTTGACGGAGACACGTCCGGACAGTGCAACTTGATTGTTTTGCATGCGCAGATGGCCATCTGGTTCAAAATCGAGAAAGTCGGTAAAGTTGGTAAAACTCACGAACTCGGGCCCCGGGCGGCCGGACAGAACCTTGATGGAATACACATTCAAATGGTGCAACTTGATGGTTTTACATGCGTGAATGGCCATGTGGGTCCAAATTGGGAAAGTCGTGAAAGTCGGTATACTCACGAACTCATGTGCCGGGTGTCTGTACGGGACCTTGACGGAATACACGTCCGGATGGTGCAACTTAATGATTTTGCATGTGCGGATGGCCATCTAGGTTGAAATCAGGAAATTTGGGAAAACTCACAAGCTCGGATCCTGAGCAGCCGGACAGGACGTTGACGCCACACACGCTCGGACTTTGCAACTTGATGGTTTTGCATGCACGGATGGCCATCCGGGTCCGAATCAGGAAAGTCGGTAAAACTCACGAACTCGGGTCCCGGGCGCCCGGACGGAACCTTGATGGAATACACGTCTGGACGGTGCAACTTGATGGTTTTGCATGCGTAGATGGCCATATGGGTTGAAATCAAGAAAGTCGGTAAAACTCATGAACTCGGGTCCCGGACGGCCAGATAGTACCTTGACGGAATACGCGTTCGAATGGTGCAACTTGATGGTTTTGCATGCGCGGATGGTCATCTGGGTCAAAATTGGGAAAGTAGAAAAAACTCATGAACTCGGATCCCGGGACGCCAGACTAGACCTTGACGGAATAAACGTTTGGATGGTGCAACTAGAAGGTTTTGCAAGTGCGGATGGCTATCTGGGTCCAAATTGGAAAAGTCAGTAAAACTCAATAACTCGGGTCCCGTGCGACAGGAAGGGACCTTGACGAGATACACGTTTGTATGGTGCAACTTGATGGTTTTGCATGCGCGGATGGTCATTTGTGTTGAAATCGGAAAGTGCGGAAAACTCACGAACTTGGGTCCCGGATGGCCGGATGGGATCTTGACAGAATACACGTTTGGATGGTGCAACTTGATGGTTTTGCATGCGCGGAGGGCCATCTGGGTCAAAATTTTTAAAGTCGTGAAAGTTAGTAAAACTCACGAACTCGGGTCCCGGGCGTCTCGACGGGACCTTGATAGAATACACGTCCGGATAGTGCAACTTAATGGTTTTGCATGCGCGGATGGCCATCTGGGTCAAAATCGGGAAATTCAGGAAAACTCACAAACTTGGGTCCCGAGCGGCCGGACAGGACCTTGACGGCTTACATGTGCGGACGGTGCAACTTGACGGTTTTCCATGCACGGATAGCATCTGGGTCCAAATCTGGAAAGTTGGTGAAACTCAAGAACTCGGGTCCTGAGGGGCCGGACGAAACCTTGATGGAATACATGTACGGACAGTGCAACGTGATGGTTTTGGATGCGCGTATGGCCATCTGTGTCGAAATCAAGAAAAGTGGGGGAAGTCGGTAAAACTCATGAACTCGAGTCTCGGGCGGCCGGACGGGACCTTGACGGAATACACATCCGGACGGTGCGACTTGATGGTTTTGCATGCGCGGATGGACATTTGGGTTGAAATCGAGAATGTCGGGAAAACTCACGAACTTGGGTCCCTTGCGGCCGGACGGGGCCATGACGGAATACACTTTCGGATGGTGCAAATTGATGGTTTTGCATGCATGGATGGCCATCTGTAAAGGACCAAGTTTTGGGCTTGCTAACATGTTCATCACCCCACACACCTCAGCTCATTTGTAGCAATCACATGAACATGAATGAAGAGCAAGTAATCACAATAAATGAAATAATTAGAGGAAGAGGCACATAATCCAAAAGTGGTAGTTCCAACATGTTACCTTTTGAGGCTGAGCTCTCTATTGAGTCCTAAATATTATTAGGAATGCTCATGCCAAGTTTCATGCAAATCCAAACATGTTTAGGGTACTTTTGGATAAAATTATTAAAGCGATTGTTTGAATTAAGGTTCAAATTCCAACTACTTTCATCACATGGATTCAAAAGAATTCTTCATATTCAAACTCAGCATATTTTTACGAGCTACTCCACAACTTTTCGTCCTATTAAAGATTGATCTTGACAGGGGCTAATTGGATAAAATTCAAACTGAATTTGAATTTCAGATTGCATGTTTGAAGAAAATTCATTCAAACCACTTCTACACTATGAATCATTCAAAACCAAATGTTCAAAGGGCAGGAGGGTCCCAAATACTGTGAGCAGTAAAAAATCAATTTTTGAGGACAAGATTTGAGTTGGCGGGACCCACTGTCAGTCACACAGCCGAGTGAACCGACTCCACACCGAGTGCTCGGTTTCTTGCGCGGTTCTGCGTGGGCGCCACGGTGAGGAGTGGCTCCCACCACCTGCTCTCGGTTCCTGGCCGCCAATCAGCCACCCCGGTCGTCTTATCCCCGAGCACAGCTCATCAAAAGATCATTTCAGCGTGCTTGGTCGCTCTCTGTCGAAGTGTTTTCCTACGACACTTCCCCCGGTCTGCCTGAGCAGCCCGTGGAGGTTCTTTTTTCGGTGGGGCTAGTGGATCTCGTAGGTCAGAGCACAATGGCGAGAGGAAAGACACGAGGACTTACGTTGTCCGGGCCGCCGGAGCGTAATACCCTACGTCCACGGGTGTGTCTGCTGTACTGTTCACGCGTATGAGTGAGTGAGTTGGCCAGGTCGCGAACCCTTTGCCAGGAGGCTGCCCCGGTCCTTTTATAGTCCAAGGTCGGGGCAGTTACAAGGTGGCTGGGGCCCGACAGGTGTCCCCGCGGCTATCTGCATCCTATACATAAGCTATAGGCATCTACAGCTATATGCTTTGTCACCGTCGGTGGAGTTATGGCGTGCCGCCTGTCACGCCGGGCACCTCTGTCTCGGCGGCCGGTGATGATAAAGTCCCCGTCTTGTCGCCTCGCTTCCTTGATCTGCCAGGCGGCTCTGTGCTGTTGGGCGGCACTGTTGCAGCGTCACGCCTCGCCGCCCTGTCTTTCACCGTAATGATGCGCAGTCGGAGAATGGAGACGCGCACCATGCGCCATGCTTCTGGGGAAGGCGCGAGTCTTGAATGCTCGGCTTGACAGCATTCCTTCCTCTTTACTCCTTGGCCATCTGCCCGTTGCTTGTTGGATTCACACCCGGGCAGCTGGTCCCCGGGACACGCGTCCCTGCTGGAGCTATCTTGCGGGGTTTCGGTTGGTCCGGAGTTGTTGGAGACGTGGCAGCTCCGGAGCCCTCCTGTATTGGAGGCCGGGTCCGGGCCACAGGTCACGTGGCACATCCGGGGCCTTCCTTGGATGGAGGGTACTCTAGGAGCCATCGCCCACGCAGTCACACCGGAGCCCTCTCATACTGTAGGTCGGACCCAGAGCCGTATGACACGTGGCCCCTCCAGAGCCCTTTCTGGCAGAGGGTGCGGCCCGGAGTCTCTGAGCATGTGGCAGCCCCGGAGCCCCTCTTGACGGAAGATGGGGTCCAGCACCACCAGCCACGTGGCGGTTCTTGAGCCACTCTCGGCCGGCCTTCAGGCTCAGGGCCTGAAGACACGCGGTGATTCCGGGTCTGCCCATCGGGCCCAGGGCATGTGGCTTACACTGGGGCACGCCTAAGCCGGGAAGGCGGGGCCCAGGTGCTTTCTTTCCACTACGCGGGGGTACCTGGTTTGTAGGGTACTGACAGTAGCCCCTGGGCCCATCTCGGGGTAGGTATCGAGCCCGCGGATGGGGCCCCTATCTCTCCCGCATGGTGGTTTTGGTCTTCCAATTTCTGGGAACCGGAGTGGCGCCGTGATTTTTGCGTAGTGGGCGAGCGGCCGTACTTAGGAGATGGAGAGGTTGTTCATCCTCGGTGTAGTGGACGCACTCAGTCAGAGCGGCAGTGCCTCATCGTGTCCACTCTGACTTGAAAGTCACGGCGAGGCAGCTAAGGGGCTGCCTTGGGGCAATTACTGTGACCGCTCGTGAATCATCGGGGTTCCATGCCGCTCTCCTTGGGAACCGTCAGACATTCCTGAGTTCATACTCGCCTGTCCTGCTGGTGCCTGACTGGTGGGCCTGAGCCCTTCCTGTCATTGGCGAGTGCTAGGACAACGCGCTCGAGGGGTCGCTCTAAGTTATTCACTTCAGTAGCCGACGAGTCGGCCACACCGCTCTTCTCGGGAACCGTCGGACGTTCCCGAAGGGTTATCCTCCCAACCCCCAGTGGCTGACGGGTGGACCTGAGTTCAGGCCATTACTGGGGGAAGCGAATAGCCCATGGCGTGCAGCGGTGGTGACCCAATCGCCGCGCCTGTTGCGCTGCCTGAGGCGGAGGACGGGTATAAAAAGAGGCCCTGCGGTGTGGGTCGGCACCCTTCCTCACCATGTGGCCTTTGTTCTCTTCTTGCATGCTAGAAGTCGCCACTTCCAGACGCTCTCGCCCACCAGATACTCCCTCACTGGTAGCCGTCTTTGTCCACTTCTGCGAGATGTTCGTGTGTGTGCGTCTCCAGTGAGGGTCTCTGACGAATCCCTCTCCTTGACGGTCTTTAATAGAGGCACAAGCCATCCTGATGGTGTGCCGGTGGTAGGGGAGGCCGTCGGGGACAGGGTCTTCGACCCGCAGTGACCCCCAACACAAGTGTCGGGTGGAGCACATCCTCTAGGCGCTCTACCGCAGAAGCACTGCCTGCCGGTACCGGAGGAAGGCTAAGTCCAGAGTGATCAAGCCTTCCTCCTGGTACCGTGGTAGACAATAAAATCTGCCATAGATTATGATTTTGCCCACCCGGTACTGGATGTTACTGTTCCCTTGGTCCGGCATGCTTTGCTGCCAACCTTGTTCTAATAGCAGGTGACCGTCTCACTGCGTAGAGATCGGTTCGGGGAACACCAAACAGGCCACGGAGCAGAAGACTACTCGACTTGTAGCTGTTAGTTCCTTAGTTGTCTTGTATCCCCTTTTGTATGTCAGGTCCCAAATATCAATGAAAATATCTCTGCTTTACGTCTTTCATTGTCTTATCTTGTATTTCTGTTTTAGTCAATGAAAAAGTCGTTCTGTTGATCTTCCTTCCATCAATCGCTCGGCGCTGGGTCCGGTAGGCAGAACCATTTTTAGCTTTTGTGGGCCCCCTGACCCTTGATGCCGCAAAGATCGGAGGGTACCTTAACTCGCCAAAGTAGTTAACGTTTCCTTGTTGCTTGCTGTAGATGTGTACCTGCTTCCTTTTACGAGTTGCCAGGGTCTGGGCGACTTGCTTAGTTTGACCAGTCGCGATGACCCCCCCTGGCAAACGGGTGCCAGTGTAAGACACAAGCTTCGGGGCCTTCGGGAGGCGCCAGCTTTTGGGGGTCCGAGAGTGGCCCCTTGGGAGAGTTGGAGTAACGGTCTCACAGACCGGAGCCCTGAGGCTTGCACCGACACTAAAAGAAAAGTATAATCCGTGCCGTGTAGTTGCATTTTCTCTGCTCGATGCCCCATTATGTCTTTTGGTCCTCTGCTAAGCTACGGCGCCTGGTCAATTCGGTGTAATAGCGTCCAGACCCCGGTTACCATCCTTCCCAGGGTGGTGTGCCGTCCGGGCCCCCGCACTCTAGGTGCCATGCCGACAGAGGCAGGACGTGCACGCTTATGGCACAGGACCAGTCTAAGCAGGCTACATACCCTGGAACTCCCGCCGACCAGACACTCCGAAGAGTGGAGGCATCCTTCCGGCGTCACCGGACCTGAGCAGGAAGGTAATCGGGGGGTCCAGATGTAATACAGGTGCCTTAGGTGTTTCTGCCTTGTAGCAGGACTTTTGCCAAGGCCGAGACAGATAAATATAACTACGTACACGTCTACGGGTACGCAAAAATATACGCAAGCTTGAAAGAAAAGCTGTATTGGTAAGGGAGCGCAAAGGTCCAGAATGACTTAGCTGACACGGGCAGTACTTTGCTAATATCCCAAGCTTGCTCCTCCGGTCCCTTAGCGGCATAAGGACCCAGGGTGCCCGGACAGTGTGGCTACCACTCCTTCTGGACCCCTGGCAACGCGAGGACCCTGGGGGAGTTCGGCCCTTCTCTTCAGCTTTTCGTAGCTGGCGCTCTGAGTCTTCTGCTTATTGCTGGAGTGGTCCGATGCCCTGCCGCGTGATTTACCGTGATGGCCCTCTGGTAGGTGTGGTCACTTGGTGGGGGACGCACCCACCAAGTAGACTGGATGAGGCAGGGTGTTAGCATCGGCCCTCCCAGGGGGCTCAGGTCACCACGGACCTATTGAGATGGTCCAGGCTTGGGCGATGTGGTCGTCCAGGATGTGGTTGAGGCCTTGCTCAGGGGCATGAGCCACCTGGTTCCGCGACACTAAGTCGCAGCGCTGGGATGCCCAGCCATCATGCCCTGAAAGGTCATGAGGGCAGGGTCATTTGCAGCGTCTCCACCGGTGTGTGGATCCGCTTGGCATGAAGCTGATACGCCTTGCATATTTCATCCAGCTCGACGGCATCCAGGAGGGCTATCGGCCGGTAGAAGCCAAGTCGGAAGGCTTTACCGGCCAGCGTGCGGAACGAAGCGGTTGCCGCACTCGCCCTCATGGATCTTTACGAATAGCTCGCAGCCCTCCTCCCGGGTTATGCACCGCAATAGAACACTGTCGGCACCACGCCGGTAGAGATCTCCATCTACTAATGTGTATCTTCTAGCCATACGAATGATCGGTTCAGCGGTTACACGTTCATCGGGAAGGATATTGTCCTTCAATTGGTCCGGACCTCCGTGACCCATGCATTAGGATCTACTTGAGCCTTTTGGATCTTGGGCGCCGGGTTGCACGGAGTCCCCGGTGACGCATACGATCCTTGGCAAGCGCCGTGGCTACAGGGCCGGCCGGGACTGCCAGCTTCAAGGTGCTGGGCTCGCCCCCTTCGCGTTGTTCGGCAGGCCAGGCTGTATGACGCAGTAGCTTCCTTTCAAAGGTGCCTTCAGGGACCGGAGCCCATGCAGAGTCTTTTACTGAAAGGTTGTCTACCACCGCGTTGTTGGCGAGAGGGATATGGCGCTACTCCAAAGCATGAAATCCCTTCTCCACCTCTTGCACACGGATAAGGTAGGCAGCTGGCTGTGGGTCAATATAGGGATACTCTCACTCGCCTTGTTTGATGGCGAGTTGGGAGTCTCCTTTTAACTAGCATCTACTGTATTCCTAGAGAAAGGGCGGTACTCAAGTCAAATATGAAGGCTTCATACTTTGTCACGCTACTAGTAGCTTTGGAGTCAAGGTGCACCATGTACTTCAACTGCTCTCCTGACTACGAGGTGAGCAGGACCCCCGCTTTGGCACCTCGCTCGCGCGAGGGCCGTCACAGCAGAGTGTCTAGTGTGGTCCGGTGAAAACCAGGGCTCTGGCTCCGGGCCACCGTCGTCTTGACCCCCTAGGTGGTATGGAGATGAAATCAATTCCGCCACAAATGTGTAGGACTAGTGTGTAGGACTAGCGTGTAGGATGGCTCTGGACATGCTATTTATAACCGCTATGCATGAGCCAACATAGATTGTAATGGAGTGTACATGACAGGATAGATTTTTTCTTATTCCTGGCTTCCTTTGGGCAATAGGGGGCAATAGGCCGTGTAAGAAGGCAGTGATTCGCCTCGGGTGCTGAGAGTGACTGGACCCTTCTAGGACTTTAGCTGTTCTAAGCTCTGTTCCCAGTCTCTATGTTACCTTTACAAGAAAGAGAAAAGGAACAAATATTCTACCACTACCTTGGGGGTAGACTTACGGAGGTGTCCTATGGCCTGTGGTCTGGGTAGAGGTATCTAACCCCTGCAGCAAGGCAGACGCACCTGGGCGGCATGCTCGTACTGGTTGGGGGAAAGGCTTGTTACTCCTCCTCGAGAAAGCTCTGGCCGAGGCACCGGGCAGCCCTCCCTTGAGCTTCCTATTCCTCGCCATGTACCCGGGCGTCGGGTGAGCCCTCGTTGCACGGCGAAGTGGAGGAACGCCTGGTCAGGCATGGAGCGTCTTGCGCCGCTCACTGTGGTCGTTGCCGGAGCTCTCATATTGGTCATAGACGACCTTTAACGCCCGTTTGGCATCTTGGAACTCCATCTTCTTGTCTGTGCTGACCTCTGGCCTTTCGCTTGCCCTCCCGCTGGCTGGAGGGTGCGCCATCCTGGCGCTGCTGCCTGAGCTCACGGAAAGGCTCCACCAAACTCTGGATTTCTAGGCATTCACTGCCGCTGTGCCAATTGGTGCTGTGCACCGGGCACCTCTGGTCGCCGTCGTCGCTGCTGGACGGCTGTCGCAGGTGCTTGTCAGCACGTGGCCCCCAATTCCCTGCAGCCGCTGCTGCTGCAGCAGTGTGGGCACCGGTCAGTGGCTTGTCCTTGCCACCGGCCTTCTTCTTCCTGCCACCAGGGCCCTCCCTGGTGGGCTCTCCCGCTTTTGCTGGGCGGTGTGTGCCAGTTACGGCCCTCCGCGGCCCTGGCACAATTGTCCGCCAAGCTGAAAAGTTCGGAGACGTCTTGCACGTCGTGCGTGGCAAGCTTCTCGAGCATATTCTTGTCGCGGACACCCTGTCGAAAGGCGAGGATGACGGAGGCGTTGGAGATGCAGGGGATGGTGTTCCTAATCTGGGAGAAACGTTGGATGAAGGAGCGCAACGACTCTTCCGGTTGCTGTTGCAGGGTGTGGAGGTCGGCCTCCAAGCCCAGTCGGATGTAGGAACTTCTAAAGTTGGCCGTAAACTGACAGGACAACTCTTTCCAGGAGGTTATAGACTCCTTGGGCAAGTTCATGAGCCATGATTGGGATGACCCGGTCAAGGCCACGGGGAAGTAGATGGCCATGATGGCATCATCCCCTCCTGCAGCTAGGATGGCGGTGGAGTATATCTGCAGGAACTCGACGAGGTTGACTGTCCCGTCGAACTTCTCCAGCAAGTGTGGTCGGAACTTGCGTGGCCACACCGCCATATGAAGGTGTGGGGCCAGAGCCATGCAACCTCCCACTGAGCCTGGGAGACGGGGTTCTGGCCTATGTAGATGGGGCGCATGGTACTCGGGCTACCATACTCCTCCACGAGGCTACGATGCCACTCGCGCTGTTGCTCGATGGTGACGTGGCCATCTTCCTTCTGACGGCAGCGACAGTCCATCTCGCCCCTGAGGTCTGTGGTGGGGAGCCTGGACATCGCCGTCGAGCGGATGGTCGCCGTCCTGTAATCCCTTGTTAGGTTACGGGGTGGCAGCTGTCCCGCCCTTGGCCGCCGTCTCCGGTGACACGGTGAGCTGAGCATTGCGACAACCAGGTGGTTGACGTCGTTGCGCCATTGTTCAGCAGCGGACGGGTCAGAAAAGTCGGTAAAACTCACGAACTCAAGTCCTGAGAGGCTGGATGGGACCTTGACAGAATACACGACTGGACTGTCAAACTTGATGGTTTTTCATGCACGGATGGCCATCTGGGTCAAAATCGGGAAAGTCGGTACAATTCACGAACTCGGGTCTCGGGCAGCCAGATAGAAACCTTGATGGAATACACGTCCGGACGGTGCAACTTGATGGTTTTGCATGTGCGGATGGACATCTTGGTCGAAATCGAGAAAGATGAGAAACTCGGTAAAACTCACGAACTCAGGTCCCGGGCGGCCGTACGGGACCATGATGGAATACACGTTCGGATGGTGCAACTTGATGGTTTTGCATGCCCGGATGGCCATCAAGGTCGAAATTGAGAAAGACGGTAAAACTCACGAACTCGGGTTTCGGGCGGTCGGACGAGGCCTTGACGGAATACACGCCTAGACGGTGCAACTTGATGGTTTTGAATGCGCGGATGGCCATTTGGGTCGAAATTGGGAAAGTCGAAAAAGCTCATGAACTCGGGTCTCGGGACGCCGTACTGGACCTTGATGGAATACACGTTAGGGATGGTGCAACTAGAAGGTTTTGCATGCGTGGATGGTCATCTGGGTCAAAATCGGGAAAGTCAGAAAAGTCGGTAAAACTCACTAACTCGGGTGTCGAGCGGCCGGACGGGACCTTGACGGACTACACGTTTGGAGGGTGCAATTGAATGGTTTTGCATGCGCAGATGACCATCTAGGTTAAAATCAGGAAAGTCGGTAAAACTCACAAACTCAGGTTCCGTGCGACCGGATGGGACCTTGACAAAATACACATTCGGATGGTACAACTTGATGGTTATACATGCGCGGATGGCTATCTGGGTTGAAATAAGAAAGTCAGGAAAACTCACGAACTCGTGTCCCGGGTGGCCGGACGGGACCTTGACAGAATACACGTCCGTATGGTGCAACTTGATGGTTATGCATGCGCGGATGGCCATCCGGGTCAAAATTAGGAAAGTCGTGAAAGTCGGTAAAACGCACGAACTCGGGTCCCGTGTGGCTGGATAGGACCTTGACGGAATACATGTCCGAATGGTGCAACTTAATGATTTTCCATACGCGGATGGCCATCTGGGTCGAAATTGAGAAATTTGGGAAAACTCACAAATTCGGGTCCCGAGCGGCCGGACAGGACCTTGACGGCATACACGTCCGGACGATGCAACTTGATGGTTTTGCATGAGTGGATGGCCAACGAGGTCCAAATTGGGAATGTCGGTAAACCTCACAAACTCAGGTCCCGAGCGGCCGAATGGAACCTTGACGGAATACACGTCCGGACGGTGCAACTTGATGATTTTGCATGCCTGGATGGCCATCTGGGTCGAAATCGAGAAAGTCGGAAAAGTCAGTAAAACTCACGAACTCGGGTCTCGAGCGGCCGGACGGGGCCTTGACAGAATATACGTCCGAACGGTGCAACTTGATGGTTTTGCATGCACGGATGGAAAGCTGGGTCAAAATCAAGAACGTCGGGAAAATTGATAAAACTCACGAACTCGGTCCCGGGAGGCCGGACGGGATCTTGATGGAGTACACGTCTGGATGGTCCAACTTGATGGTTTTTCATGTGCGGATGGCCATAGGGGTCAAAATTGGGAAAATCAATAAAGTTGGTAAAACTCACGAACTCGGGTCCCTGGCGGCAAGACGGAACCTTGATGGAATACACATCTGGACAGTGCAACTTGATGGTTTTGCATGCGTGGATGGCGATTTGTGTCGAAATCGAGAATGTAGGGAAAGTCGGTAAAAGTCACGAACTCGGGTCCTCTGACGCCGGACGGGACCTTTTAGGAATACACGTTTGGATGGTGCAACTTATGGTTTTGCATGCGGAATGCCCATCTGGATCAAAATTGAGAAAGTCGGGAAAACTCACGAGCTCGGGTCCCGGGCGGCTGGACGGAACCTTGACAGAGACACGTCCGGATGGTGCAACTTGATGGTTTTGCATGCGCGGATAGACATCTAGGTTGAAATCGAGAAAGCCGGGAAAGTCAGTAAAACTCACGAACTCGGGTCCGGGCAGTCGGACGGGAACATGACGGAATACACGTTCGAATGGTTCAACCTGATGGGTTTGCATGCGCGGATGGCCATCTGGATCAAAACCGAGAAAGTCAGGAAAGTCGGTACAACTCACGAACTCGGGTCTCAGGTGGCCGTACGGAACCTTGACGAAATACACGTGCAGATGGTGCAACCTGATGGTTTTGCATGCGCGAATTTCTATTTGGGTCGAAGTCGAGAAAGTCAGGAAAGTCGGTGAAACTCACGAATTCGGGTCCCAGGCAGCTAGACGGGACCTTGATGGAATACACATTCGGATGGTGCAACTTGATGGTTTTGCATGCACGGATGGCCATCTGGGTCGAAATCAAGAAAGTCGGGAGAGTCGGTAAAACTCACAAACTCTAGTCCTGGGAGGCTAGACGGGACCTTGACGGAATACAAGACCGGACTGTCAAACTGGTTTTTCGTGCACGGATGGCTATTTGGGTCAATATCGCAAAAGTCAGGAAATTCGGTAAAACACGAACTCAGGTCTCGGGCAGCTAGACAAAACCTTGATGGAATACATGTCCGGATGGTGCAACTTGATGGTTTTGCATGCGCAGATGAACATCTTGGTCAAAATAAAAAAAGTCAGAAAAGTTGGTAAAACTCACGAACTCGGGTCCCGGGCGGCCGGACGGTACCATGAAGGAATACACGTTCGGATAGTGCAATTTGATGGTTTTGCATACGTGGATGACCATTTAGGTCAAAATCGAGAAAGTCAGTAAAACTCACGAACTCGGGTTTCGAGCGGCCGGACGAGGCCTAGACAGAATACACGTCCGGACGGTACAACTTGACGGTTTTGCATGCGCTGATGGCCATCAGGGTTGAAATTGGGAAAATAAAAAAACTCATTAACTCGGGTCCCGAGACGCCGGACTGGACCTTGACGGAATACACATTCAAATTGTGGAACTAGAAAGTTTTCCATGCGCGGATGGCCATCTGGGTCAAAATCGGTGAAGTCGGTAAAACTCACTAACTCGGGTCCCGAGTGGCCGGACGGGACCTTGACGGAATACACGTTTGGATGGTGCAATTGAATGGTTTTGCATGCGCAGATGACCATCTGGGTCAAAATCTAGAAAGTCAGTAAAACACATGAACTCGGGTTCCGTGCGACCGCACGGGGCCTTGATGGAATACACGTTCGGACGGTGCAACATGATGGTTATGCATGAGCGGATAGCCATCTGGGTTGAAATCGGAAAGTCGGTAAAACTCACAAACTCGGGTCTTGGGTGGCCAGATGGGGCCTTGACAGAATACACTTCCGTATGGTGCAATTTGATGGTTTTGCATGCGCGGATGGCCATCTAGGTCGAAATTGAGAAAGTCGGAAAAGTTGGTAAAACTCACGAACTCGGGTCCTGTCGGACGGGACCTTGATAGAATACATGTTCGTATGGTGCAACTTGATGGTTTTGCATGCGCGGTTGGCCATCTGGGTCGAAATTGAGAAAGTCGGGAAAGTTGGGAACGTTTTAGTTAGGTTTTGTGGGGTTTTACGATGATCGGGGCTGCTCGAAATCAATTGGGTCGTGACTATGATCCTAACTCGGTATTAGATCAAACCGCCATCAAAAACCTAAGACGGTGTTGTCCTATTTGCGTGCAGTAGCTCCTGATCGCAGGGTGTGGTGCAACGGGGTTGGAGATGACGGCAGCGACGTTGCACGAAGGTTACAGGTCCTGCCTCTCCTCTTCCTCCTCTCCTCCTCTGTGGCTGGTCTTCTTCTTGCATTGGCAACAGTTGGAGCTCCTCTTGATGATCCATGTGGCGGCTGGGGTTCTCCTCGTGGCAGAGCAGAGCTGCGGCAAGGGCAGAGGCGCTGGGGTCTTCTTCTCCGGTAAAGGCACGGCAGGGCAGCAGCAGGAGCGGCGGCTAGGGGGGATGTTTTATTTATAAGGGGGAAAAGCAGCCAAGGGGGCTAGGATTTCAGCAAAATATTTGGATCATGGGTTGGTATTTAGTTTGGGGAAGATGGAGACTAGGGGCTGGGATTTTAGCAAATATTTTTAATTAAGGGCTAAGATTAATTGGGGAGGGAAAATCTCTACGGGGGAAATAAGGGCTGCGGCCAGGGAAATAATTCCCCAAGGGGGCGCGGCCAAGGGGGGGAATCCCTAATGGGGAAAATCCCTAGGGGGAATTTCCTAAGGGGGAGGGGCGCCGGCTGAATCAGGTAGGAGAGGCGGCTAGGGTTTTTTTCTTTTTTTATTTTTCTTATTTATTCCTTTATCTATTTTCTTCTTTTTTTAAGTGTTTCTACATGAAAATAAATGCAATGCATGATGATGGATATGAGGGTGTTACAAACCTACCCCCTTAAAATGAATCTCGCTCTCAAGATTTGATAGAGTGAAGAAAAGATGAGGGAATTCCGTCTTGAGGTCTTCCTCACGCTCCCATGCAGCTTCGGCTTCCGTATGATGGCTTCATGTACCTTGCACCAACGGATTACCTTGTTCCTCGTGACTCTTTAATTTGCATCCAAGATTTTGATTGGGTGTTCCGCATAGGTCAAATCCTCCTGGAGTTCTAACTCGTCTATTGATACTTGTTCTTCCGGCTCTCTTAGGCACTTCTTGAGCTGAGACACGTGAAACACATCGTGTACGTCGGAGAGGTGTGTCGGCAGCTCTAATTGATATGCTACCTCTCCTCGCTTACCTAAATCTTCAATGGTCCGATGTAGGGAGATGCTAGCGTGCTTCTGACGTTAAACCGTTGTTGGCCTCGGATAGGCGACTCCTTCAGACACACGAAATCTCCGACTTCGAAGGTCAGACTCCTTCGCCTATTGTCCGCATAGCCCTTTTGACGTGACTGAGCGGCCTTCAGGTTTTCACGTATTGTTTGGACTTGATTCTCGGCGTCCTGCAACACTTTGGGTCCAAACACTTGGTTTTCTCTACTCTCATTCTAGAACAGGGGTGTTCTACACTGTCTACCATATAATACCTCAAAAGGTGACATTTTTAGGCTGCCTTGGTAACTATTGTTTTACGAGAATTCAGCGTACGGCAAGCTCTTGTCCCTACTACATCCATGTTTCAAGGCGCAAGCTCTCAACATGTCTTCTAATATCTGATTCGTTCTCTCAGTTTGTCCGCCAGTCTGTGGGTGATACGCGGAGCTAAAATTCAACTGTGTACTCATAGCTTCGTGCAGCTTCTTCCAGAACCTAGAGATAAATTAAGAACCTCGGTCTGAAACTATTCTCTTTGGAACTTCATGTCAACATACTATGCTCTCCATATACAGCTCGTCTAATTGCGCTACGGTGGACCTGATCCTAACAGGGACAAAGTGAGTTGATTTCGTCAATTGGTCCATGATAACCCAGGTAGAGTCGTAACCGAACTGAGTACGTGGCAATCCAACTATGAAATCCATACCGATTTCTTCCCACTTCCACTCGGGTACTTTTAACGGTTTAATAATCCAGCTGGTCTCTGATGCTCAGCCTTCACCCGTTGGCACGTGTCACATAGAGCAACGTATTCGACTATGTCCCTTTTAATGCCATCCCACCAATAGCATGTTTTCAAGTTCTTATACATCTTTGTACAGCCAGGATGTATGGAATAGGGCGAGTCATGTGTCCTCCTTTAATATTACGTCACGGGTGTGATTCACGTTAGGTACCCAAATCTTTTTTTCCTAACCAAAGCGTGTCATTCTCATCTTTCTTAAAATCTTTCTCTATCCCTTGTCAGATTATTTCCTTGATTTCATTTATCTCCTCATCCGTTGACTGATCATCTCGTATCTCTTATTGCAATGTTGGGTTTAGTTCTATCACCTCCATCTCATTTACGAACTCGAGATGTAGCCGTTCAAACTCCTTAAGTAGCTCGGGTGGCAGCTCACGTACTGTGAGTTGGTGACATGCTCCCTTTCGGCTCAAAGCATCCGCTACTACGTTGGCTTTTTCTGGGTGATAGTTGATTCTTACATCATAATCCTTGATGAGTTCCAACCTTTGACGTTGTCTCAAATTCAGATCTGTTTGCGTGAATATATATTTGAAGCCTTTGTGATCCGTACAAATTTCACATCGGTGACCAAGTATGTAATGCCTCCAAATCTTCAAGGTGTGTACTAGTGCTGCAACTTCCACATTATACTAGGGTAATCAGCTCATGTTTCCTTAGTTGCCTCGATGCATAGGCTATCACTTGGCCTTCTTGTATAAGGACTCATCCAAGTCACTGTCTTGAGGCATCACAATATATATCGAAACTCTTGCTCACGTCCGGCAATATCGATACCGGTGCCGTTGCCAATCTCTTCTTCAACTCCTCAAAGCTATCTTGACACACTTGTGTCCACTGAAATGCTTTTCTTTTCATTAGCAATTCAGTAATAGGCTTTTTTGAAGAAATCCTTGATGAATCGGTGGTAATATCCAGCCATCCCAAGGGAACTCCGAATGTCCCTCAATTCTGCGGTGGGTTTCACTTCAAAACGTCTCTCACTTTTCTGAGATCAATCGATACTCCTCCTTTGGAAATGATGTGGCCTAAGAATGATATCTCCTTTAGCCAAAACTAACACTTGCTGAACTTGGTATACAATTGATGCTCTCGTAGTTTCTGCAATATCAATCTCAAGTGTTTCTCATGTTCTTCCACGCTTCTTGAATACACCATAATATCGTCAATGAGGACCATGACGAACTTGTCTAATACTCCATGAAGACCTTATTTATGAGGTACATAAAGTACGCAGGCGTATTCATCAACCCAAATGACATGACGGTGTACTCATACGAACCATACCGTGTTTGAAAAGTCGTCTTGGGTATGTCGGAGGGTTTAATCTTCAGTTGGAAGTATCTCGATCGAAGATAAATCTTAGAGAAAATCCGGGCGCCTTTCATTTGATCGAACAACTCCTCTATGCGGGGCAGTGGGTACTTATTCTTGATCGTCACTTCGTTGAGAGACCTATAGTCCACACATATCCTTTGAGTTCCATCCTTCTTATCTACGAAGAGCACGGGGGCTCTCCACGGTGATGAGCTTGGGCGTATAAAACCCTTATCTAGCTGCTCCTGACTTTGCTTCTTGAGCTCCACTAATTCATTAGCAGACATCCTATATGACCTCTTAGCTATGGGTGTGGTTCCATGTACTAAATCAATGGCAAACTCTCTGTCACAATCAGGCGGCGTACCTAGCGGTTCTTTCAGAAACACATCTACATATTCTGAATCACCAGAATGTTTCCCAATGTCATACCTTCCACGTGGTTTAGCACTGCCTTCTCAGTTGCAGGTTGGGCTGCCTCGAACTCTATATGGGTACCGTACTGGCTCGGGAACTGCATGATCCTCTTAGCACATTGAATCACTCCATTATACTTGCTTAACCAGTCCATTCCAAGTATCATATCAATCCCTTGGGAATCTAAGACAATAAGGCTCGCAAGAAAATCTACCCCCCTTATTTTAATGCTTACTTCGGACATACTATATTAGTCCTCATCTCTTCACCAGGAGAATTAACCAACATAGTTTGATTTATGTGAGATATGGGTAGGTTATACTTGGAAAGATACTTGGATGAGATGAATGTATGCGATGCTCCAGAATCAAATAAAATAATGGTTGGCTTGGAGTTGGCGGGAAACATACCAATCACGACGTCTCAGCTTGTTGTGCTTCCTCAGTGGAGACGTGATTCACATGGTGACGAGCAAAGTTCTGCTATGCACGGTTGCCTTGTGCTGCTCCTCCATTCGGCCATGGGTTCTGCTTAGATACATTGTTCGGCTATCCAAGGCTTTTCTTGGGGCACTGGTTTGCAAAATGTCCTTTCTCTCCACATGTAAAGCATGCCTTTTTGCCAAGAACACTAGGGACGTTGGGGCGAGGCTGATTTTGCGCCCATGTTGGGACGAGGCGCAGGTGGCATAGGCAAACGGGGTGCTTGCATGTTAGTGTGTTGCTGCGGTGGCTGATTAGGGCGAGGTGGATTTGCCGGGCGAAAAGTAGAAGCAGACGAGCCATAGTATGGTGCAGTTGGTGGCCTGAAGCGGGGGCGTACATTGCTTCCTTGCAGCTGTCCTTGATATGACATCTTCCTCTTGCCCTCTTGTTCAATTTCACGGATCTTGCTCTCCACCACTATAGCCTTGTCAACAAGCTTCTGGAAGTTTGCATAATCATTGTTGAGCAGCTGGATTTGAATCTCATTGTTGAGTCCTCTCATTAACAGGTATTGCTTCCTGTGATCCCAATTAACGTCCTTTGGAGCATACCTAGACAGTTGCATGAACTTGTTGAGGTACTCATTCACGCTCTTCCTCCCTAGCCTGAGAATTTCAACCTCTTTCCTTTTTAGGATTATGACTCCTTCAGGAACATAGTGAGAGCGAAAACTCTCATTGAAGTCAGCCCTAGTGATAGTCTCCTGATTAGCATGGGCATTGCAAAGAGCGTCCACCAATCAGTGGCTGCTCCAATCAGTTGGTGTGATGCGAAGAGAACCTTCTCCCGATTACTGTATTGAACAATAGCAAACTTTTTCTCAAGGGACTTCAACCAGTCATCGGCCTCCATAGGATCATTAGCTTGTGCAAAGGTAGACGACCTAGTCCTCATAAATTCATCCAATCTGTTGTGAGCCAGCAGTGGTGGCGTGTGGCGGCGGTGGGGGTGCAGGAACGTAGTTTGGTTTGTTATTATTGGCCTGCAGCTGTCCCAATATTTGCATCATAGCTTGCATGAGCTAGCTCTGCATAGCCATCAAACATTCAAGATTGTTTGCAACAGCCCCGAGGTTTCAATAACTTCCACATTGTCATAACCATCCTCATGTGGTTCATTGTTACCACGAGTGTTCCTTCGATGGAGGTTGGAATGTTCCCCCGGTATATGTGAGAGAGTAGAACAGGAAATAGAAATTCAGATTGATCCCCTACTATATGCATCAAGCTGTATGAACTAAGCAACTTTCTTATTAATATAAGCCTATATGAGGATGTGGATAAGTGCCGAACCATCCCGCATCTATCTACTATGTGTGGACGTGGACATTTGCCAAAGTGTCCCATAACTGACACCCAAGCACATGAACACAAGTAATAATCATAAAAGTTCAGCACACCATTCTTATTCAAACTACTTACAATCTAAGCATTCTTATTACAACTTTATTCAATAGGAAACCTAAACATAATCGTGACAACCAGTGCTGTTCTGTCCATGTGGCGGGGGTGGTCCATACATGGGCGCACGCCATGGTGAGTCGGCACTCCATGTAGAGGCAGGTGATGCTGGTGCTCCATTTATTCCCGCATTGGTACGAGCCTCCTCTTATTTCTCCAGCAAGTACAACTTCTTCCGAAGGTAGCGGATCTCTTCTTGTGCATTTGCATAGCTGTTTCCCAACTCCACGAGCATTCTCTGATATTTGTCAGCAGCTTGTGGGTTGGAAAGAGCTCCTTGATGCGAAGTGCCGTCTGACAACTCTACCGTTAGATAGGATGGTTACTTCAGTCTTCCACTCTTCATGTCCGAGATGAGGGACTTTCTTGAGAAGGTACTCCGGGTATAAACTGCAGCAATCAAGGAACTCTCTCAGCTCTCTAGTTATGTGTCCTCCCTCCATCCCGTTGGACCGGAATTCCTGAGCAGAACGGATGACCCATTCATCATCTTCATTCTCGGCCTCAGCAAGGGGTGACTCCTCTCCGTGTTTATCTTCTCCTTGTGCAGCTTTATAGGGCTCCTCCGGGTGTAAGCCCACGTGATATTCCTTCTGAGGTGCGTACCAGTATTGTGCTTCTTGCGGATCATCTTTCATGTCATCCTTGAATGGATCCACCTATTTCGGATCTTCTTCCACATGTATAGGGCCATTGACCTCATCCTCATCATGAGGTTCCGTCTTTACTTCCTTCCAGTACGGTCCATCGTAAACCTTGATAGGGTTAAGCGAGCTTCCAAGTGGCGGTGGGCGAGTTCTCATGCGTGCTGCACTCCTATTGATCGGCATCTACAAATAAGATATGAGAATCTTAGAGAAGAGGGTAAATAAATATAAAACTTTGCAGCAGTTATATAGCAAGAAATAGAGAGTGTAGCTGTCCAAAAACGAAAGAAAGAAAGGGGTTGAAAATAGCACTTTACGGTGGCTGAATTGACAAGTAAAGTGCAACAACAAGAAGTTTTGGAAAATAACAGTTTAGAGGAGTGTTCCAATGTGTTTTAGAGTGCCCATTCCACCTAGGCTTGCGTCCTACCGTCAACCTGGCTCTGATACCAATCTGTGAAACCCAGTTTCGAATACGAACCAAGTGATGCGTATGTATGCCCAGGATGTTCATCACATATACCCGGATCCATCACAAACTGAATTCAGAATATAACCACGTTAAAAATAGTGCTTAAGTATTTTATTACAATAGTTCAATGTCTCAATCTTGAGTATCTAATTTATTTCGCAGCAGAAAACTTTAAACACCCACGGAAAAGAAACTAAAGACGACTGGGATCCAACTTCGACGGCACAGACAGTTGACGGTAGTGCACATGCCTAGTACTCCACCTTCTCGTTGAAGTACTCTTCTCCTATAGCTGATATAATTGTGGGAAATGCAAGGCTGAGTACATGTCATACTCAGCAGGTGCGGAAAAGTATGACATGTAGCTGAAACAAGGTCGGAAACAAAGGTTTCATTGCAGCAAGCAAGTTTTATTTCACAATCACAAGAAAAACAGCCTACTATATCTAGGTGAGTTAAATCCAACCATAACCAAGTAATTTATCACCCCTCATGTTCAATACCATCATACTTTATCATTTATCAAGTCATAACCATTCAATGCTCATTCTCAAGCTTATTTCACATTCATAATTTCTCATGATCAATACATATTCACATAATCAAATCCAATCTCATAATTATAACCAAAACTAGTCCCAATCCAGTCCAAAACCAGTCCCAATCCAGTCCCGAATCACATTACCATAACCATACACGAATAATCATCCCAAGTTTTGCCTCTAATCATGAAAGTTTGCCAGTTGCTTGTAACCGGAAGCACGGCTATCATGATAGTTTTACACTCTAGAGGGGTGACACCACTTTACCCACAAGTTGGTTATTTTATCACCTATCGGCGACTAGAGAAAACCTCTGTTCTGCTACTATACAACTATTGGTGTATGGCCCAAAGATCACAAAATAGCCATTACAAAGGGGCTACTGGAATGTAGGTTTTACTGGCAGGCTTGAATCTCGATTCTTCCACCCACGGGCCCCCTCATGTGCCATGCAGTTCCCAGGATAGTCCTCCTCGACTCCCATTCTCTGAGCCATCCAATGGTTTATAACAAGCTAACAACATACCTAATTAGTCAGCTAAACCGCACACATATTTGGCCTTGTGGTGGCACTGTTTTCCTAGCATATTCTCACATGAACCGGTCCTTAGATCTAAGGCAAGCAAACCACCATCTCATTCAACATAACCATGAGCCAAGCTTGTCTAGATCTCCCCAGTTCTATGCTCATTAACATAATGATTTTCTCATTATCTTTAATCTTTATGAGTGCAGTAGTAAGCAAGTTTATTTCAGTTTCCCATAATCCCGTAATTATGCGGTACAAAAGAGAAAACGACACATACCCGACTCAACAAGTTCCCAGCGACAAGGGTGGCTAACAATGCTAGTAAACTCCTACTAAAAGGTTTCTCATCAAGTTGACACAAGCATGTAGTTTTCACAAGCAAAACAGTACAAAAGCATAGGTTCAATATGGGCAAGGGGCACTTGCCTTGCTCCAACGGGTTGTGTTGCTCAAACGCGTCGATGTCTTGTTGCTGCAGGTCCTCGTAGATGGCCTCTTAAGCATGTCCCTCTACTCACGATCACGTACATACAAAGCAGTACATCAATCAATAAAATACACACATTTTACTCAATATGCGATGATGTGGATGCATGCAATAATGCAACGTATAGTAACTAATTTGCATGTATCCATGTGAGTTTTGGTTAGGTTTAGTGGGGTTTTATGGTGCTCGGTGGTGCTGGAAATTAATTGGGTCGTGGCTATGATTCTAACTCAGTATTAGATTAAACCGTCATCAAAAACTAAGGCGGGGCCATCCTACTTACATGCAGTAGCTCCTGATCGCAGCGACATTGCATGAAGGATGTCAGGTCCTGCCTCTCCTCTTTCTCCTCTCCTCTGCGGCTGGTCTTCTTCTTGCAATGGCAGCAGCTGGAGGTCCTCTTGATAATCAATGTGGCGGCTGGGGTTCTCCTCAGGGCAGAGCAGAGCTGAGGCCAGCGCAAGCAGCAGGGCACGGCCAAGGCAGGGCAGAAGCAGGGGCGGCGGCCAGGGGGTTTTTGGGCCAGGGGTGGTGGCTAGGGGGGGAGGGTTTTATTTATAAGGGGGAAAAGCAGCCAAGAGGGCTAGAATTTCAGCAAAATATTTGGATCAAGTGCTGGGATTTAATTTGGGAAAGGTGGAGCATAGGGGCTGAGATTTTAGCAACTATTTTTAATCGAGGGCTGAGATTAATTGGTGGAGGGAAAATCCGTAGGGGGAATTAGGGCTGTGACCAATGGAAAATTCCCCAAGGGGAAGCGGCCAAGGGGGGGAAATCCCTAATGGGGAAAAATCCCTAGATGGAAATATCCTAAGGGGAGAGGGGCGCCGGCCAAATTAGGGGGGAGAAGAGACTAGGCTTTTATTTTTCTTTTATTTTTTATTCTTATTTTTATTCTTTTCTATTTTTATTTATTTATTCTTTTATCTCTTTTCTTCTTCTTTTTAAGTGCTTCTCTACATGAAAATAAATGCAATGCATGATGATGAATATGAGGGTGTTATAGCATGCGCGGATGGCCATCTGGGTCAAAATCGGGAAAGTCGGTAAAACTCACGAACTCGGGTCCTGTGCGACCGGACGGGACCTTGACGGAATACACGTTCAGACGGTGCAACATGATGATTTTGCATGCGCGGATGGCCATCTGGATTGAAATTGGAAAGTCGGTAAAACTCGAGAACTCTGGTCCAGATGGAGCAACTTAATAGTTTTCCATGTGCGGATGGCCATCTCGGTCAAAATCGGGAAATTTGGGAAAACTCACAAACTCAGGTCCCGAGCGGTCGGATAGGACATTGAAGGAATACACATCTGGACGGTGCAACTTGATGGTTTTGCATGCAGGGATGGCCATCTGTGTCAAAATCAAGAAAGTCAGTAGAACTCGCGAACTCGGGTCCTGAATGGCTGGACGGGACCGTGACGGAATACATGTTTGGATGGTGCAACTTGATGGTTTTCAATGCGCGGATGGCCATGTGGGTCCAAATTGCGAAAGTCGTGAAAGTCAGTAAAACTCACGAACTCGGGTCTCGAGCGGCTGGATGGGACCTTGACGGAAGACACGCCCGAATGGAGCAACTTAATGGTTTTGCATGCGCAGATGGCCATCAGGGTCAAAATCGGTAAATTCGGGAAAACTCACAAACTCGGGTCCCGAGCGGCCGGATAGGACCTTGACGGCATCCACGTCCGGATGGTGCAACATGATGGTTTTGCATGCGCGGATGGCTATCTGGGTCCAAATCGGGAAAGTCGGTAAAACTCACGAACTCAGGTCTCGGGCCGCCAGAAGGAACCCTTACCAAATACACGTCCGGATGGTGCAACTTGATGGTTTTGCATGCGCGGATGACCATCTGTGTGGAAATCGAGAAATTCAGGAAAGTCGGTAAAACTCAAGAACTCTGGTCCCGGGCGGCCGGATGGGATTTTGATGGAATACACGTTTGGATGGTGAAACTTGATGGTTTTGCATGCGCGGATGGCCATCTGGGTCAAAATTGAGAAAGTCAGGAAAGTCGGTAAAACTCACGAACTCGGGTCCTGGAAGGCCGGACGGGACCTTGACGGAATACTCGACCGGACTGTCAAACGTGATGGTTTTTCATGCACGGATGGCCATTTGGGTCAAAATCGGGATTGTCGATAAAACTCACGAACTCGGGTCCACTGCGACCAGGCGGAACCTTGACGGAATACACATCTGGATGATGCAACTTTATGGTTTTGCATGCGCGGATGGACATCTGGGTCGAAATCGAAAAGTCGGTAAGATTCACAAAGTCGGGTCCCGGGAGGAGGGACGGGAAATTGATGGAATACACGTTCGGATTGTCCAACTAGATGGTTTTTCATGTGTGGAATGTCATCGGGGTCAACATCAGGAAAGTCGAGAAAGTCAGTAAAACTTACAAAACTCGGTCCCTGACGGCCAGACGGAACCATAATGGAAACATGTCTGGACGGTGCAACTTGATGATTTTGCATGTGCGGAGGGTCATCTGGGTCAAAATCGAGAAAGTAGGGAAAGTCAGTAAAACTCACGAACTCGGGTCTCGGGTGGTCGGATAGGACCTAGACAGAATACATGTTCGTATGGTGCAACTTGAAGGTTTTGCATGCGCGGATGGCCATCTGGATCAAAATCGAGAGAGTTGGTAAAACTCACGAACTCGAGTCCCGGGAGGCCGGAGGGGACCTTGACGACATACACGTCCGTATGGTCCAACTTGGTGGTTTTTTCATGTGTGGATGGCCATCGGGGTGAAAATCGGGAAAGTCGAGAAAGGCGGTAAAACTCACGAAATCGAGTCCCGAGCGGCCCGACAGAACCTTGACGGAATACACATCTAGATGGTCCAACTAGATGGTTTTTCATGCGCGGGTGGTCATCGGGGTCAAAATTGGAAAGGTCGACAAAGTCGGTAAAACTCACAAACTTAGGTCCCGGGCGGTAGGACGGAACCTTAACTGAGACAGGTCTAGACGGTGCAACTTGATTGTTTGCATGCGTAGAGGGTCGTCTGGATTGAAATCGAGAACATCGGGAAAGTCGGTAAAACTCACGAACTCGTATCCCGGGCAGCCAGATGAAACCTTGACGGAATACACGTCCGGACGGTGCAACTTGATGGTTTTGCATGCGCGGATGGCCATTTGTGTCGAAACCAAGAAAATCGGTCAAACTCACGAACTCTGGTCCAAGGAGGCCGGACAAGACCTTGACGGAATACACGTTTGGATGATGCAACTTAATGGTTTTGCATGCGCGGATGGTCATTAGGTCAAAATCGAGAATGCCAGGAAAGTCGGTAAAACTCACGAACTCGGCTACTGGAAGGCCGGACGTGACCTTGACGGAATACACGGCCAGACTGTCAAACTAGATGGTTCTTCATGCATGGATCGCCATCTGGGTCAAAATCGGGAAAGTCAGTAAAACTCACGAACTCGAATCTCAAGTGGCCGGACTGAAAATTGATGGAATACACGTCTGCACGGTGCAACTTAATGATTTTGCAAGCGCGGATGGACATCTGGGTTGAAATCGAGAAAGTCGGTAAAACTCACGAACTCGGGTCCCGGGCGGCCAGACGGGACCATGACGGAATACACGTTAGGATGGTGCAACTTGACGGTTTTGCATGCACGGATGGCCATCTTGGTCAAAATCGAGAAAGTCCGAAAAACTGACAAAGTTAGGTCCCGGGCGTTCAGACGAGAATTTGACGGAATACACGTTTTGGATTGCCCAACTTGACGGTTTTTCATGCGTGGAATGTCATCAGGGTCAATATCTGGAAAGTCGGTAAAACTCATAAACTCGGTTTCCTAACGGCCGAACGGAACCTTGACGGAGACACGTTCGGACGGTGCAAATTGATGGTTTTGCATGTGCAGAGGGCCATCTTGGTCGAAATCGAGAAAGATGGGAAGGTCGGTAAAACTCACAAACTCGGGTCCCGGGCGGCCGGACGGGACCTTGATGGAATACACGTTCGGATGGTGCAACTTGATGGTTTTACATGTGCACATGGCCATCTGGGTGAAAATTGAGAAAGTCGAGAAAGTCAGTAAAACTCACGAACTCGGGTCCCAGGAGGCCGTACGGGACCTTGGCGGAATACACGTCCGGATGGTCCAACTTGATGGTTTTTCATGTGCAGATGGCCATCGGGGTCAAAATCAAGAAAGTTCAGAAAGTCGGTAAAACTCACAAACTTGGGTCCCGGGCGGCCGGATGGAACCTTGACGGAGACACGTCCGGACGGTGCAACTTGATGGTTTTAAAAACGCGGATGGCTCTCTAAGTCGTAATCGAGAAAGTCGGTAAAGTCGGTAGAACTCACGAACTCGGGTCCCGGGCGACCAGACAGGACCATGACGGAATACACGTTCGGATGGTGCAACTTGATGGAATTGTAGGTGCAGATGGCCATCAGGGTCAAAACCGAGAAACTCCGGAAAGTTGGGTAGAACTCACTAACTTAGGTTCCTAGCGGCCGGACGGGACCTTGACGTAATACACATTCGGATGGTCAACTTGATGGTTTTGCATGCGCGGATGGCCATGTGGGTCTAAATCGAGAAAGTCAAGAAAACTGATGAACTCAGGTCCCAGGAGGACGGACGTGACATTGACGGAGTACGTGTCCGGATGGTCCAACTTGATGGTTTTTCATGCATGGAATGCCATCGGGGACAAAATTGTTAAAGTCAAGAAAGTCGGTAAAACTCATGAACTCAGGTCCTGGACGGTCGGACGGAACCTTGACGGAGACACGTTCGGCCAGTGCAACCTGATGGTTTTACATGCACGGAGGGTCATCTGGCTCAAAATCGAGAAAGTTTGGAAATTCGGTAAAACTCACGAACTCGGGTCCCGAGCGACCGGGCGGGACCTTTACGGAATACACGTTCGGATGGTTTAACTTGATGGTTTTGCATGCGCGGATGGCCATCTGGGTCAAATTCGAGAAAGTCGGGAAAGTCGGTAATACTCACGAACTCGGGTCCCCGGAGGCCGGACGGGACCTTGACGGAATACACATCCGTATGGTCCAACTTGATGGATTTTCATGTGCGGATGGCCATCGGGGTCAAAATTTGGAAAGTTGAGAAAGTTGGTAAAACTTACGAACTCGGTCAAAGGCGGCCGGACGGAACCATGATGGAGACACGTCCGTACAGTGCAACTTGATGGTTTTGCATGAGCGGATGACCATCTGGGTCGAAATTGAGAAAGTCAGCAAGGTCGGTATAACTCACAAACTCGGGTCCCGGGTGGCCGGACAGGACTGAGACGGAATGCACGTCTGGATGGTGCAACTTGATTGTTTTATATGCGAGGATGACCATCTGGGTTGAAATCGAAAAGTCGGTAAAGTCAGTAAAACTCACGAACTCAGGTTCCGGCGGCAGGACGAAACCTTGACGGAGACATGTCCGGACGATGCAACTTGTTGGTTTTGCATGCACAGATGGCCATCTGGGTCAAAATCAAGAAAGTCGAGAAAGTCAACAAAACTCACAAAATTGGGTGTCAGGAGGCTGGACGGGACCTTGACAGGATACACGTCCGGATGGTCCAACTTAATGATTTTTCATTTGCGGATGGCCATCGAGGTCAAAATCGGGAAAGTCGAGAAATTCTGTAATGCTCACGAACTGGGGTCCCGGGCACTCAAACGGAACCTTGACGGAATACACGTCTGGATGGTGCAACTTGATGGTTTTGCATGCACGGATGGCTATCTGGGTCGAAATCGAGAAAGTCGGGAAAGTCGGTAAAACTCACAAACTCGGGTCCTGGTAGACCGGACGGGACCTTGACAAAATAAACGACAGGATGGTCAAACTTGATGGTTTTTCATGCATGGATGGCCATCTGGGTCGAAATTGGGAAAGTCATGAAAGTCGGTAAAACTCACGAACTCGGGTCTCGGGTGGCTGGACAGAACCTTGACAGAATACACGTCCGGACGGTGCAACTTGACGGTTTTGCAAGCGTGGATAGACATCTGGGTTAAAATCGAGAAAGTCGGGAAAGTCGGTGAAACGCACGAACTCGGGTCCCGAGCGGCCAGACAAGACCATGACGAAATAAACGTTCGGATGGTGTAACTTGATGGTTCTGCACGCGCGGATGGCCATCTGGGTCAAAATCGAGAAAGTCGGTAAAACTGATGAACTAGGGTCTCGGGAGGTTGTGATGGACCAAAATCCATACATTCCAGGATCACAAAGGGTGCCGACAGCACACACAATAAGGTAACATAGTATTACATTGAAACATGCTGAATTTGTACAAAAATAGTACAACCTTCAGTTTATAACTCCTGTATAGAGTCTACTGCAGCAGAAAGTATTTGTACAACTCACGGCAACACCTAACTAGCAAAAGTTGGTTGTCCGGCCCTACGGACAACCCACACTAGCTCCACTCAGCATCACCGCTGCGTGTACGGCTCCCACACAGCCGTAGTCCCCGACAGAGGGTAGCCCTCACCGGTGAACTCGTACTCTGAGTCCGTGGGGTACTCGTCACCTGCAAACACTCATAGCAGCAAGCGTGAGCACGATGGCTCAGCAAGTCTTAACCGACTCTCCTACACATGAAACTTTATATGCAAGTCATAAAAAAGTAGGACGGCAGTTTGCAGCAAATGACACGCCTACAAGTTCACCCTTAATTCATCTTTTAGCCACAAGTTAATGGTTCACAAATCTGAAATTTAGTGAGCAATATGTGGTGGCACACATGTAACAAAACAAATTAATCATATCAGCAGTATTCATAACCGGTACTCCATGTTTTTACCTACGTCATGACACAATAAACAAGCGGTACTCATAACCACCAGAGACGGTGAATCGACTCGATATACACCTGCAGGGATACCCGAATAGCACGTCACGTACGCCCATCCTCGGAGTTTCACCCAACAACCCACACGTCGAACTGGTCGCACCAAAACATGAAGGGGGTTCCCTACACGGAGCATCTCTCTATGCACGTTAGCGGATTTCCACCTTGCTGCTCTCAACCTACACCTATAAATCAGTGTGCTCTGCATCTCGATGCCTGAAGCTTTAGGTTACATCAGTTTATTGGACCCATATATCCGATATGCCTATGATACATTCAAACTTGTTCAGTGGGGCCGCACACGGATTGGTCCTCAATCGACCCGGACAGGGCTACGCACACAAGACTTCCTCTTGCTGCGTCCTAGCCTCTGCCTGGTCTCATTTTTCTTACTAAAGTTGTCTGACCTCTCGAACCAATCCCGCATGCGGTGAATCCTATACTCGCGAGTAGATTCCAAATACTCGACTTGTATCGAAGTTGATAAACATTAAGCAAAGCAGGATCTACTGGAGGACTTAAACACTATCCTCACTCTCTTTAGGAGAATCTAGTTATGCAATTTGAGTTTCAATCATCCTACACTTAATACACAATCATACTTCAAACTAAGTGAATATAACGCAAAACTTGATAAAACATGTTAAATGCAAACCAAGACTTGACTTGTTGCTGCTGGTTAGGGGTTAGTATCTCCTCCGGAGGTGTGAAGTCGAAAATCTCCGGGGTTTCCTCGCGTTCAGCGACTACATGTAATCAATTTAACGATATGTCAATTTAAATATAAATATATTGAATTTAGAATATAAAGACCATAACTCTAGCTTGACCTTCCTTTTAGCTCTGAAATTTTTACTGTGGCTTGGTAAGAACCTACCCAGAGACTTGACCAAATTTCATTCGAAACAAAGCTCATTTGAGCTCTGCACAATTAAAAGTCTAAATGGTCATTACTAGAGCCCCTAAGGATTTCCAGTGATTTTCATGAATCAAACCATTACTTTCTGGAAACTAGAGTTTGAGATGGTTCTAATGGAATTGGTTTCATATAATTTAAAGAATCCAAGAGAAATTTACATCCTAATCAAGATTTGAGAAAAATATGAAAAATGTTTCTGTATATTTTTCTATTTTCTCAGGGCAGTTCACTTAATCACACCATTAGGTGGACTAAATGAACTTGGATGGATCTGAAATTTTCCATGTGACTCAAGGATTTTCAAATGAATATTCTAGCCAAATTTCAGAATTTTCCATAAAGGAAATCTCCAGATAAAATTCCCAACAGTTTAAATTTTAAGGAATTAATTATGAAAAAATATTGAGTTTCATGAATTGATACTTGATTTGCTGGATAGCACTCATAGAGTTAAATCCAACAAAATTTGGTTCACTAAATTTGGACAATTCTATACAAAGTTATGAATTTCTAAAACTTAGGCTGATTTCTGATTTATTTTGCTAAAGAAAATCCCTTCCCGTGCCTAAACAGAGACTGACAGCGGACCTCACGCGTTTAATGTAAACTAACCCGCGCACGCTTAGCTCTGTGACTGACGTGAGACCAAGGCTTTCGTCAACCTCGTGACTTCGCTGCCTCGAGCCGCCGGAGCTCCGGCGAGGTTGGCGTTCCTAGCGACCTAGCTCACCGGCGATGGTGAAACTCGCCGCCCCAACCTAACTTCGGACCCTGAACACGATGGACCCCTCGCAGCTACCGGCTAACAGCCCTAGCTCGCCGGCGACGAGCGCTATGCCACCGCACCTCCTCGGCACCGTGTTTCCGTCGCTACGGCCATCCTCTTTGCGCGCTAATCACGTCACCACTTCCAGGGTAACCTCGGAAAGCTTGGCATGACCTCGGTTTCGACCAAAACAGCCGGCAAAACGGACCTCACCGGCAACTCCCTCTTCCGCCGAACTGTTCCTCGGTGAAACTAGAGGTTCTGGTGGGTCTTTCTCGCTGATTTTTGATCGAGGAGAAGCACACGGACCTCTAGGACGTGTGTGATGTGAAGCTCGAGTGGCGGTTGCCTCTGTGCAACGAATTTTGATGTCGACCGATCGCTGACTCTAATAAACAGTAAATTGACAATTACTCGCTCTACACCGCATGAAACGGCAAACGGTCTTCTCCTACAGCTTCAGCACAAACAGGCGCACCTTTTATTCTCTGGTGGCGGTGCATGAAGCAGCCTGGATCGGCCGGTCGCCGGTGATCAGAGGGAGGCGGAAGAAAGCTTGCGAGCGGAAGCAAAGATCGGCTCGGGTGCTAGCTGGTTTCCACGCGAGAGTGAAGAGAACGGTTGAGGCAGCTCGGTGTGCTGGACTTTGAGCCAAAATTTTCACCGTGAGATGGATTTCCCCGAGCGAGCTGGCTGCACACGATCGATCGACGGTCGCCCGCGAGAGCTACCCTCTGTTTGAGTCGGTTCAGTGCACTTTCAGTCACTGACCAGTGGGTACCACCTCCACTAATTCTTTTCAATTGTGTTCACTGATATTTTCTCATCTACTCACAATTAAATGGTAGACTTCACTCCCAAGTCATGAGTTGAATTTGAATTCCTCAAATTTGAACTGGGTTAGCTAAATTTAGTTCACACCCAAATTTGAATTTCAAATTCAGTTTTAAATTAGTTCTGATATAGCTCCCGACAAGATGAACTCCAATGAGGATGAATATTAGTGGAGTAACTCAAAAAATGTGCTGAGTATGAATATGAATCCACATTTTGAATTCAGATGATGAAAGTAGCTTAAATTTGAATTTGCATTGAAATTGACCCTTTTTACAATTGGATCCAAAATTGCCTACAAAAGATTTGGATTGGCATAAAACTTGGCATGAGCACTCCTAAGAACGTTTAGTGCCTATTGGTGAGCTCAACCTCTCATATTTATATATGTGAGATCCTACTTTTGGATTTATGAGTTCTTCCTCTAATCAACCTATTGATGGTGGTTACTTGCTCTTCACATGTGTTCATCAGCTATCCACAAAATGAGCTGGTTTGTGGTGATGTGATGAATACTCTAGCAAGTAAAATCTTTGCCTTTTACAGAGGTCGGACAGGACCTTCACAGAATACACGTCGGGATGGTCCAACTGGATGGTTTTTCATGCGCCGATGGTCATCGGGGTCAAAATCAGGAAAGTCGAGAAAGTCGGTAAAACTCACAAACTCGGGTCCCAGGTGGCCGGACGGATCCGTGACGGAGACACGTACGCCCGGTGCAACCTAATGTATTGCATGCGCGGAGGGGTAATCTGGGTTGAAATCGAGAAAGTCCAAAAGTTGGTAAAACTCATGAATTCAGCTCCTGGGCGGCCAGATGGGACCTTGACAAAATACACGTTTGGATGGTGCAACTTGATGGTTTTGCATGCACGGATGGCCATCTGGGTGAAAATCGAGAAAGTCGGGAAAGTTGATAAAACTCACGAACTCAGGTCCCGGGAGTCCGGACGGTACCTAGATGGAATACACGTCCGGATGGTCCAACTTGATGGTTTTTCATGTGTGAATGGCCATCAGGGTCAAAATCAGGAATGTCAAGAAAGTCGGTAAAACTCATGAACTCGTGTCCCAGGTGGCCAGACGGAACCTTGATGGAGACACGTCCCAATAGTGCAACTTGATGGTTTTGCATGCGCGGATGACCATCTGAGTCAAAATTGAGAAAGTCGGGAAAGTAGGTAAACTTCACGAACTCGGGTCACGGGCGACCGGATGGGACCATGACAGAATGCACGTTCGAATGGTGCAACTTGATGGTTCTGCATATGCGGATGGCCATCTAGGTCAAAATCGATAATGTCGGGAAAGTCGGTAAAACTCATGAACTCGGGTCCCGGGCAGCCAGACGGAACCTTAATGGAGTACACGTCCGGACGGTGCAACATGATGGTTTTGCATGCGTGGATGGCCATCTGTGTCAAAATCGAGAAAGTCGAGAAAGTCGATAAAACTAATGAACTCTGGACCCGGACGGCCGGACGGGACCTTGACGGAATACACGTTTGGATGGTGTAACTTGATGGTTTTGCATGCGTAGATGGCCATGTGGGTCAAAATCGAGAAAGTCGGTAAAATTCACGAACTCGGGTCCTCGAAGGCCGGACGGGATCACGACCGGACTGATAGATTTGATGTTTTTTCATGCATGGACGGACATCTGGGTTAAATCGGGAAAGTTGGTAAAACTCACGAACTCGGGTGTCGAGCGACCGGACAGAACCTTAATGGAATACACGTCTGGATGGTGCAACTTAATGATTTTGCATGTGCAGATGGATATCTCAGTCGAAATCGAGAAAGTCGATAAAACTCACGAATTCGGGTCCCAGTCGGCTGGACAGGACCATGACGAAATACACGTTCAGATGGTGCAACTTGATTGTTTTGCAGGCGCGGATGGCCATCTGGGTCGGAATCGAGAAAGTCGGGAAAACTGACGAAGGCGGGTCCCGGGAGGATGGTAGGGAAATTGACGGAATACACGGTCGGAGTGTCCTACTTGATTATTTTTCATGCGCGAAATGTCATCGAGGACAATATCGGGAATGTCAAGAAAGTCAGTAAAACTCACAAACTCAGGTACCTGACGACCGGATGGAATCTTGTCAGAGACACGTTCGGACGGTGTAACTTGATAGTTTTTCATGCGCAGATTGCCATCTGGGTCGAAATCGAGAAAGTCGGGAAAGTCAGTAAAATTCACGAACTCGAGTCCTGGGCGGTCGGACGGGATCTTGACGGAATACACGTTCGGATGGGTAACTTGATAGTTTTGCATGCGTGGATGGCCATCTGGGTCAATATCGAGAAAGTCAGGAAAACTTACAAAGTCGGGTCCCGGGGGGAGGGACGGGAAATTGACGCAATACACGTTCGGATTGTCCAATTTGATAGTTTTCATGCGCGCAATGTCATCGGAGACAATACAGGGAAAGTCAAGAAAGTCGGTAAAACTCACAAACTCGGGTCCCTGACGACCGGAAGGAACCTTGACGGAGACACGTTCGGATGGAGCATCTTGATGGTTTTGCATGCACGGAGGGCCGATTGGGTCAAAATCGAGAAAGTTGGTAAAGTCGGTAAAACTCACGAACTCGTGTCTTGTGTGGCCAGACGGGACTTGACCAAATACACGTTCGGATGGTGCAACTTGATGATTTTGCATGCGTGGATGGCCATCTGGGTCAAAATCGAGAAAGTCCGAAAAAGTGACGAAGTCAGGTCCCGGGAGGAGGGACGGGAAATTGATGGAATACACGTTCAGAGTGTCCAACTTGATGGTTTTTAATGCGCGGAATGTCATCGGGGACAATATCGGGAAAGTCGAGAAAGTCAGTAACACTCACAAACTCGGGTCCCTGACGGCCGGACGGAACCTTGACGGAGACACGTCCGGACGGTGCAACTTGATGGTTTTGCATGCGCGGAGGGCCATCTGGGTCAAAATCGAGAAAGTTATGAGAGTCAGTAAAACTCACGAACTCGGGTCCCGGGGGGCCGGACGGGACCTAGACGGAATACACGTTCGGATGGTGCAACTTGATGGTTTTGCATGTGCGGATGGCCATTTGGCTCAAAATCGAGAAAGTCGAGAAAGTTGGTAAAACTCACAAACTCGGGTCCCGGGAGGCCGGACGGGACCTTGACGACATACATGTCTGGATGGTCCAACTTGGTGTTTTTTCATGTGCCGATGGCCATCGGGGTCAAAATCAGGAAAGTCGAGAAAGTCGGTAAAACTCACGAACTCAGCTCCTGGGCGGCCAGACGGAACCTTGATGGAGACACATCCAGACGGTGCAACTTGATGGTTTTGCATGCGCGGATGACCATCTGGGTCGAAATCGAGAAATTCGGGAAAGTCGGGTAAAACTCACTAACTCAGGTCCCGGGCGGCCCGACGGGACCTTGATGGATATGCATTCGGATTGTGCAACTTGATGGTTTTGCATTCACGGATGACCATATGGGTCAAAATCGAGAAAGTCAAGAAAACTGACGAACTCGGGTCCTAGGAGGATGGACGGGACATTGACGGAGTACATGTCCGTATTGTCCGACTTGATGGTTTTTCATGTGCGGAATGTCATCAGGGTCAAAATCTGAAATATCGAGAAAGTCAGTAAAAATCACGAACTCGAGTCCCGAACGGCCGGACGAAACCTTGACGGAAACACGTTCGGACGGTGCAACTTGATGGTTTTGCATGCGCAGAGGGCCATCTGCGTCAAAATTGAGAAAGTTGGGAAAGTCGGTAAAACACACAAACTCGGGTCTTGGGACGTCGGACGGGACCATGACGGAATACACGATTGGACGGTCAAACTTGATGGTTTTTCATGCATGAATGGCAATCTGGATCAAAATCGGGAAAGTCAGTAAAACTCACTAACTTGGGTCCTGAGCGGCCGGACGGAACCTTGACGGAATACATATTTGGATGGTGCAATTGAATGGTTTTGCATGCGCAGATGGCCATCTGGGTAAAATTGGAAAAAGTCAGTAAAACTCACGAACTCGGCTTTCGGGAGGCTGGACGGGACCTTGAAGGTATACACGTCCGGATGGTCCAACTTGATTGTTTTTCATGTGCAGATGGCCATCGGGTCAAAATCAGGAATATTGAGAAAGTTAGTAAAACTCACAAACTCAAGTCTCGGACGGCCGGACGGAACCTTGATGGAGACATGTGCATACGGTGCAACTTGTTGATTTTGCATGCGCGGATGACCATGTGGGTCAAAATAAAGAAAGATGGAAAAGACGGTAAAACTCACGAACTCGGGTGCCGGGAGGCCGGACAGAACCTTGATGGAATACACGTCTGGATGGTCCGACTTGATTATTTTGCATGCGCAGATGGATGTTTGGGTCCAAATCGAGAAAGTCAAGAAATTCTGTAAAACTCACGAACTCGGGTCCTAGCCGGGCGGAAGGAACCTTGACGGAATACACGTCGGGACGGTGCAACTTGATGGTTTTGCATACGTGGATGGCCATCTGCGTCGAAATCGAGAAAGTCAGGAAAGTCGATAAAACTCACGAACTCGGGTTCTGGGAGGCCGGACGGGACCTTGAAGGAATAAATTACCGAATGGTCAAACTTGATGGTTTTTCATGCATGGATGGCCATCCGGGTTAAAATCGGGAAAGTCAGGAATGTCAGTAAAACTCACGAACTCAGGTCTCGGGCGGCCGGACGGAACCTTGACGGAATATATGTCCGAACGGTGCAACTAGATGGTTTTACATGCGTGGTTGGGCATCTGGGGCAAAATCGAGACAGTTGGGAAAGTCGGTAAAACCCATGAACTGGGGTCCTGGGCGGCCGGACGGGACCATGATAGAATACATGTTCAGATAGTGCAACATGATGGTTCTGCCTGCGCGGATGGCTATTTGGGTAAAAATTGGGAAAATCGGTAAAACTGATGAACTAGGGTCCTGGGAGGACGGACATGACCTTGACGGAATACACGTCTAGATGGTCCAACTGGATGCGTGGATGGTCATCGGGGTCAAAATTGGGAAATCGAGAAAGTCGGTAAAACTCACGAACTCAGGTCCCGGGCAGCTGGACGGAACCTTGACGGAGACACGTCTGGACGGTGCAACTGATTGTTTGCATGCGCGGAGGGTCATATGGGTCAAAATCGAGAAAGTTAGGAAAGTCGGTAAAACTCACGAACTCGTATCCCGGGCGGCCAGATGAAACCTTGACGGAATACACGTCCAGACGGTGCAACATGATGGTTTTGCATGCGCGGATGGCCATCTGTGTTGAAATCGAGAAAGTCGGTCAAACTCATGAACTTCGGTCCCGGGCGGCCGGACACGACCTTAACGGAAAACACGTTTGAATGGTGCAACTTGATGGTTTTGCATGCCCGGATGGCCATCTGGGTCAAAATCGAGAATGTCGGTGACACGACCCCATTGGTCATGTCGAGCCAGGATCACGCTGAGGGGTGCTGCGTTGCACAGCACCGGATAACACACGTCAAAGGTACAAAGCGGAAGCGAAAATTTTATTACATAAACAAGTTTATGAACATGTTTAAAGCAAAATAAGTTCAGTCTACACTCGCGGTCGTAGACTAAGCATCAAGTGCACGTTCAGCCTTCGAACGTGTCCTTGCTAGCACACACGCACACTAACTCTGCGGCGTGCACGACTCCCACTCGACGGGGTTCCCCTCCTGGGGTTCCGTCTCCTCTTCGGGAGTCCCTTCCTCATAGAACCCTGCAAAAGCTTCAAACACAAGCAGTGAGCACGAAGGCTCAGCAAGTCTGACCCGTCTCACCTAAACATGGAACTTCTACATGAGGGTAATGGGTTACATGAGGTAAAAATCATTTGCAAGGACTCGCCTAATTAGTAGAACATTACTTTCAAGTTTTAGCAGCAGGTTGTGGAGAACCTTATGCTAAGGCACATGAGAGAGCCGCAATCAAACAAGAAACGTATTTCTCTCATGTACTTTGCCCAAAGTTGAAAAGAACTTTAGTTAGCTCTAAGCTACAGCATATCATTAACAATCAATGTCCAGCTTTCAATCAGCAGCAGTTTAACATGTAACTAGCCTGTTCTTTCTACGTCACGGTACAGTGAACAAGTGTGTCGGTACCTGCGATATGGGGTACCCCCGCGCACAAGGTGAAATGCCTAAGGTGCTCGCCCTTCTCCGCAGAGAGAGCTCCGAAGGCGCCACGCGTCTGGTAGGGCCGGACCTCCCTCTCCTCAGAGGAGAGCTCCGGGCCTGCCATGTGGCATACAGAAGCCGGACCTCCCCCTCCGCGGGAGAGGGGTCCGAAGACGCCACGCGTCCAGCGGGGCCGGACCTCCCTCTCCTCAGAGGTGAGCTCCGGGCCCGCCACGTGGCATGCAGAAGCTGGACCACCCCCTCCGCGGGAGAGAGGTCCGAAGGCGCCACGCGTCCAGCGGGGCCGGACCTCCCTCTCCTCAGAGAAGAGCTCCGGACCCGCCACGTGGCTAGAAGAACGGTGCAGCCTGCCCCCGAGCGGTAGGCAGCGGGCGTAAAGGCGCTCCTCACCTTGCCCGTACAAGGTATTCAAGGCCCGCGTCTTCCCAAGACGCGGAAACGCGGAGCACGCGCCTGTCAGGTGCCGTTGCGCCCAGTCGCATCACAGACTGGCGCGCGGTGTCAGAACCTGCCAGGTAATAAACGCCGCGACAAGACATCCCATGCCGCCTGCGCCGTCATCAACCACTATGACTAGTGCGCGGCGTGGGCAGGGCGGCAAAATGAAGACTCAGAAGCCTTCGACCAGAGGCAACCACCGGCGTAACTACAGATACGGTAGATAATAGACAATCTTCCCGGGACCACCTATCGGGTCCCGGCCCCCCTTGTAAGCCACCCGAGTCTTGGACTATAAAAGGCTCGGGTAGGCGTCGATAGCAGGGGTTCGCATTCTGCAACTCATACGCTAGCCATACACTCTCAAGCTGTAACTCACCCCCAAGCTCAGTCCCCCGGCCCTGAGCAGCAAGCAATACAGCGAGCTCCATAGCTCGCCGTGGACGTAGGGTTTTACGCTCCGGCGGCCTGAACCACGTAAAACTCCCCGTGTCAAGCTCTCACTAACTCGTCCATCCGCGCAAGCTCTCCGCTAGGAACTAGCCCCTCCGAAAAAAGAACCTCCGCGGGCTGCCCAGTGCAGGCCCGGGGGAAGTGTCGATCGCACACTTCGACATTTGGCGCGCCAGGTAGGGGCTTTTCCCCTAGCGCGACGAGTTTCTGCCGACGAAGATGACTAAGCTCCCTTCGGCGGCAAGCTCACCTCCCCCGCCTCCGCGGCGAGCCGCGGCTAGGGGGGAGTACAAGCCAACACACTCAGGACGGAGTGTGTCAGTACAAGCTGGGAGCCAGCAACTGGCTCTGGCAGCGCCGACCCCGGCAATGCAGGCTCCAACCAGCGTCATATCTCCAGTAGCGCCGGGCGTACCCGGAAGGGGCGCGCTAGCTGCAGCAAGAGCGCTACTGCACAATCCACCCACTGGAGACGCGCCTCAGGCAGCGACCCAGCGGTGGATTCTCGAGGTAGACCGTCTTGTCGTCGCTGCCGCAAGCCCGCGACTCCGGCAGAGACGACACTCTAACCAGCCGGCCGTGTCGCTGATACGCACGCCGATGGTTGATGAACAGACGGCAGATTCCAGCTCTGCCAGCCCTCAATCGATGGATCTGAGGACAGAGCTGGAGCAGTGTCGCTCGGGTCAAGATGCCCGGGTATACCTCGAGCAACGCCGAGAAAGGCGTCGCTACCAAGAAGCTGACGACAGCATGACGTCGGCCTCGACCCAGCCTGAAGAGCAGACCTTCGCCATGCGATCTCTGCCCCAGGTCTGCGCCGTGCAGAATATGCCACAGTCATATGTACTGCAGATGGCGCCCCCGGCCTATGGTGCAGCTTTGCCCGTACCGGGGTACACTGTGCCTGGTGCGAACTCAGCGTTCGCGGCACCAGAACCTGCGGTGACAGAAGCAGGGTGTGCAGCCCTCGCGCCCCATCTTCGCTTTGCGAAGTGGCCGCGCAAGTTTCGGCCACATCTGCCCGAGAAGTACGACGGCAGCGTCAACCCGGCGGAGTTCCTCCAGATCTACTCCACCGCCGTACTTGCCGCAGGAGGGAATGAAGCCGTCATGGCCAATTACTTCCCTGTCGCCTTGACCGGTCCAGCCCGGTCTTGGCTCATGAACCTCCCCCAAGGTTCTGTCACCTCCTGGGAAGAGCTTTGCCGACAGTTCGTAGCCAACTTCGGCAGCTCCTACACCCGGCCTGGCACGGAGCTCGACCTCCACGCCGTCCAGCAGCAACCTGGGGAGTCGCTGTGCTCTTTCATCCAGCGGTTCTCCCAGGTGCGGAACACCATCCCACACATTCAAAATGCTTCTGTGGTGGTGGCATTCCGGCAAGGCGTCCGGGACAGGAAGATGCTCAAGAAGCTCGCGACCAGGGAGGTCCGCGACGTCTCAGAGCTCTTCAGCTTGGCAGACAAATGCGCCAGAGCTGCCGAAGGACGGAACTGGCACTCGCTGCCATCCTCCGAGTCAGGGGGACTGCCCGGATCCAGTCCTACTCCCTGGGGAGGCAGCAGGAAGGCCAAGGACCGAGGCAGAAGCAAGATAGAGTCACCGACCGCAGCCCCAGTCGTCACTGCAGCGACGCTCGGTGGGGCTCGGGGGCCGCACCCCGACAAGAAGCAGCGAAGATCACCAATCCCAGAAGGTGATAAAGACAATATGTGCCCCGTGCATGACATCTGTCGCCACACTGCTGCCGAGTGCCGGGAGATCCGAAGGCTCGCAGAGCGCTTCCGCAAGGAGAAGGGGCAGCGGGCTGATGACCTGCCCTTCCGTCCAAAGGAAGATGAGCAGAGGGTGGATATTCCAGACAACATCGACCACCCAGAGGAGATCCAGGAGCCTCCGCGTGTCGTGAAGGCGGCACGCAATCACGAGGATTCCGGCTCCAGCGGCGATGAGCGTCGGAAGAAGCTCTACGTCATATACGGCGGGTCCGCCGACCCCTCGTCCCGAAGCGCAGTCAAGACTCTGCGCCGAGCGGTAGCGTCGGTGGCGCCACTCCCAAGTGCTGCACCGCACCTAAAATGGATGGGGACCCCCATCAGCTTTGATGCCACCGACTGCCACAGGAACATGGCTGGGGCCGGCCAACTGCCGCTCCTGGTGGCCCCTACCATCGCCAACGTAAGAATGTACCACGTTTTGGTGGATGGAGGGGCTGGGCTGAACCTCATCAGCCATGCAGCTTTCCAGAAGCTGCAAATCCCGATGGCCAAGCTCACCCCGTCGAGTCCGTTCTCAGGGGTAGGGCCGGGACAGGTTATCCCCTACGGCAGCATTAGTCTCCCGGTGACCTTCGGGGCTCCGGACAGCTATCGAACAGAGTACATTCTGTTCGACGTAGCGGAGATAGACCTCCCCTTCAACGCCATAATCGGCAGGTCAGCCCTGTACCGGTTCATGGCTGTAGCCCATTACGGCTACCTTGTCCTGAAGATGCCAACACCGACAGGTGTTCTCAGGATTCGTGGGGACCGCACTGCTGCAGTGTCGGCCCTGGAGAAGCTCCAAGCACTCGCAACAGCTGGGGCCTCAGCCCCCGGCAATACGGAATCGGACCAGCTCCGCCCGTGCGCACGTCACCGTGCTTCCACCACAGCACCCCGGGTGCAACCTCTCGACGAGGGCGGCGTCCCCTTAAAGGTCGTCCAAGTCGACGCCGAAGCTACCCAGACCACCCGGGTAGCCGGGGGCCTGGATAGTAAATAGGAAGGCGCGCTCGTCACCTTCCTCCGGCACAACGTCGACGTGTTTGCATGGCAGCCGTCACAGATGCCGGGGATCCCCAGGAAGGTGATCGAGCACCACTTGAAAGTCTTCCCCGACGCCCGGCCGGTTCAACAGAAGCCCCGCAAGCAGTCCATCGAGCGGCAGAACTTCATCCGTGAAGAAGTCAAGAAGCTGCTGGACGCTGGCTTCATACGGGAGGTCCACCACCCTCGATGGTTGGCGAACCCCGTTGTTGTCCCGAAGGCCGGCGGGAAGCTCCGGATGTGCATCGACTACACCAGTCTCAATAAGGCATGTCCTAAAGATCCATTCCCTCTCCCTAGGATAGATCAAATAGTAGACTCAACGTCAGGCTGTGATATGCTGTGCTTCCTAGACGCCTACTCGGGTTTCCATCAGATCCCCATGTCTAGGGAGGACGAGGAGCACACCTCCTTCATCACAGTAGACGGCCTTTATTGCTATGTGTCTATGCCTTACGGCCTAAAGAATGCACTCCCCACCTTTGTGCGGGCAATGCACAAAACCTTTGGGGAGTTAATAAGAGACCTGGTTGAGGTGTATGTCGATGACATAGTTGTCAAGGTCAAGCAGGGTCCGTCCCTGCTAGATAACCTAGCCTTAGTCTTTGACAAGTTGCGCTCTACGCGCACCAAGCTGAACCCAGATAAATGTGTGTTCGGCGTGTCCTCTGGGAAGCTCTTAGGGTTCCTGGTCTCGCACCGGGGGATTGAGGCCAACCCAGAGAAGATCAAGGCCATCGACTTGATGCGGCCCCCTGCCCGCGTCAAGGATGTCCAGAAACTCACAGGATGTCTAGCCGCGCTGAGTCGGTTTATACCGAGGCTAGCAGAGCGGGCACTCCCTTTCTTTAAGCTCTTGCGCAAGTCAGGCCCTTTTGCCTGGACTGATGAAGCAGAAGAGGCTTTCCAGGAGTTGAAGCGACTCCTGACGACCCTACCAATCATGGTAGCCCCTGAGCCCGGAGAGCACCTGTTGCTCTACATCGCGGCGGCAACTGAAGTAGTGAGTATGGTCCTCGTCGCAGAGCGGTCGGACCCCTCATCTTCACAACCTGCTCCGGTAGCAGAAGACAGACGCCAGGAGGCCCCGCAGGACCAAGACGGTCTCCCGGGCCTCCAAGGCAACCTCCCGGAGGCCCAGGTCGGCCTCCCGGAGGTCCTGGGCAGTCTCCCGGACCTCCAAGATAAACCCCCGGGGGCCCCGCGGGACCCCCCGGGGGCCAAATGGGACCTCCCAGAGGTCCCCCAAGACCCCCCGGAGCTCCCGGACAATCAGATAGCTTAAGGGCCTCCGGGTCCCAGCTCCCGGAGGCCCCCGTGGGTCCGCCCACCTCCAGTGGGCCAATGGACGAGGACCTCCCAGGCCTGAGAAAGAGGGTTCGAACCGTACAGAGGCCTGTCTACTACATCAGCGAAGTACTTCATGATGCCAAGACAAGGTACCTGGAAGTCCACAAGCTGCTGTATGCGGTGCTCGTTGCCTCCAGAAAGCTCCGCCATTACTTCCAGGCCCACCGGGTCTCGGTAGTCACCTCGTATCCACTGAAGACAATTCTTCACAGCCCCCATGCGACTGGCCACTGTCGGTACCTGAGATATGGGGTACCCCCGCGCACAGGGTAAAATGCCTAAGGTGCTCGCCCTTCTCCGCAGGGAGAGCTCCGAAGGCACCACGCGTCTGGCGGGGCCGGACCTCCCTCTCCTCAGAGGAGAGCTCCGGGCCCGCCACGTGGCATACAGAAGCCGGACCACCCCCTCCGCGGGATAGAGGTCCGAAGACGTCAGGCGTCCAGCGAGGCCGGACCTCCCTCTCCTCAGAGGTGAGCTCTGGGCCCGCCACGTGGCATGCAGAAGCCAGACCTCCCCCTCCGCGGGAGAGAGGTCCGAAGGCGCCACGCGTCCAGCGGGGCCGGACCTCCCTCTCCTCAGAAAAGAGCTCCGGACCCGCCACGTGGCTGGAAGAACGGTGCTGCCTGCCCCCGAGCGGTAGGCAGCGGGCGTAAAGGCGCCCCTCACCTTGCCCATACAAGGAATTCAAGGCCCGCGTCTTCCCAAGACGCGGAAACGCGGAGCACGCGCCTGTCAGGTGCCGTTGCGTCCAGTCGCATCACAGACTGGCGCGCGGTGTCAGAACCCGACAGGTAATAAACGCCGCGACAAGACATCCCATGCCGCCTGCGCCGTCATCAACCACTACGACTAGCGCATGGCATGGGCAGGGCGGCAAAAGGAAGACTCAGAAGCCTTCGACCGGAGGCAACCACCGGCATAACTACAGATACGGTAGATAATAGACAATCTTCCCGGGACCACCTGTCGGGTCCCGGCTTCCCTTGTAAGCCGCCCGAGCCTTGGACTATAAAAGGCTCGGGTAGGCGTCGATAGCAAGGGTTCGCATTCTGCAACTCATACGCTAGCCATACACTCTCAAGCTGTAACTCACCCCCAAGCTCAGGCCCCCAGCCCTGAGCAGCAAGCAATACAGCGAGCTCCATAGCTCGCCGTGGACGTAGGGTTTTACGCTCCGGCGGCCTGAACCACGTAAAACTTCCCGTGTCAAGCTCTCACTAACTCATCCATCCGCGCAAGCTCTCCGCTAGGAACTAGCCCCTCCAAAAAAAGAACCTCCGCGGGCTGCCCAGTGCAGGCCCGGGGGAAGTGTCGATCGCACACCTCGACATTTGGCGCGCCAGGTAGGGGGCTTTTCCCCTAGCGCGACGAGTTTCCACCAACGAAGATGACCAAGCTCCCTTCAGCGGCAAGCTCTCCCCCTCCGCATTCACGGCGAACCGTGACCAGCGGAGAGTACATGTCGACGCACTCAGGACGGAGTGTGTCGGCACAAGCGGGTAGCCAGCAGCCGACTCCGGCAACGCCGACTCCGGCTATGCAGGCCCCGACCAGCGTGAGGTCTTCTGCAGCGCTGAGCGTACACCATGGAGGTGCGCTAGCTGCAGCAAGGGCGCTGCTGCGCAACCCAATTGCAGGGGATGCGCCCCATTCAGCAACCCAGCAATGGGTCCGCGAGGTGGACCGCCTCGTCGTCGCCGCCGCGAACCCTCGGTTTCGGCGAGGGCGGCGCCCAGGGCAACCGGCTGTGTCGCTGACGCGCACACCCACGGTTGACGGGCTAACGGCGGATTCCAGCTCCTCCAGGCTCCTGTCGATGGACCTGCGAAGGGAACTGGAACGGTGCCACTTGGGGCAGGACGCCCGAGTGTACCTCGAGCGACGTCGAGAAAGGCGTTGCAACCATGAGGCAGGCGACAGCATGTCATCGGCCTCGACACAACCGGAAGGGCACGCCTTCGCCATGCGAGCCCCGCCTCAGGCATATGCTGCGCAACATATGCCACCACCATATGCGCCGCAAGTAGCGGCCCCGGCCTATGGTGCAGCCTTGCCCATGCCGGGATACGTGGTGCCAGGTGTGAACCACCTGCTCGCAGCACCAGTACCTGCAGCAGCAGGTGCAGGATGTGCGGCCCTTGCGCCCCACCTTCGCTTCGCAAGGTGGCCGCGCAAGTTTCGCCCGCACTTGCCCGAGAAGTACGACGGAAGCGTCAACCCGGTGGAGTTCCTCCAGATCTACTCCACCGCCGTACTTGCTGCAGGAGGCGATGAGGCTGTCATGGCCAACTACTTTCCCGTCGCCTTGACCGGCCCAGCCCGGTCCTGGCTCATGAATCTACCCCAGGGGTCCATAACCTCCTGGGGTGAGCTCTGCCGGCAGTTCGTCGCCAACTTCGGCAGCTCCTACACCCGTCCCGGCACGGAGCTCGACCTCCACGCCGTCAAGCAACAACCTGGGGAGTCGCTGCGCTCTTTCATCCAGCGGTTCTCTCAGGTGCGCAACACCATCCCACATATCCAAAGCGCCTCTGTGGTGGTGGCGTTCCAACAGGGTGTCCGGGACGAGAAAATGCTCGAGAAGCTCGCGACCAGAGAGGTCCGCGACGTCTCGGAGCTCTTTAGCCTGGCGGATAAGTGCGCCAGGGCAGCCGAAGGGCGGAACTGGCACGCACTGCCGACCTCCGAGTCAGGAGGGCAGCCCGGGTCCGGTGCTGCTGCCTATGGGGGTGGAAAGAAGACCAAGAACCGGGGGAGTGGGAAGATGAAGCCACCATTCACGGCCCCCGTCGCCGCAGCTGCGACAACCAGCGGAGCTCGGGGGCCGCGCCCCGACAAGAGGCAGCGGCAATCACCCTTCCCCAGACAGTGGCCAAGGCGGGCTATGCCCCGTGCATGGCACCTGCAACCATACAGCTGCCGAGTGCTGGGAGATCCAGAGGCTCGCAGAGCGCTTCCGTAATGGAAGACAGCAGAGGGCTGAAGCACCGCCCTACCCTCAGAGAGATGGCAAACAGAAGGCCGATGCCCCAGTCACCGCTGCCCACCAAGTGGGGTTCCAGGAGCCTCAGCGTGTCATAAATACAGTGCATGACGGTGAGGACTCCAGTTCTCACGGTGACGGGCCAAGGCGTTAGCCAGCTGCGGCACGCCTCCGTGCCTCGAACATACCTCTCGGGGGCCGCCTAGGGTCCGTCAACCCCTTGAAGGCCTTGCCAGAAGGGGGAGACGCCTTAGGTCATCCAAGGCGAGCCCGGGTCCACCTACCCCTTGAAGGCCTTAGCCAGAAGGGGAGAACTCCCCGGGGGCCCCGGAGAGAAGCCACGCAGGACCTGATCCAGCGTGAAGACAACAACTTCGACAAGACTCGGCTTGCAGGGAACCACCCCACAACGCACGGTCTCGGCTAATGCTCTAAGCACTACCGCCAAAGAACCAAACGCGACGGGGGCCCGCAAGAAGGCAGCCTGGTGAAGCGGCACGCTATATTCCAAGAAGGACCCATAAGCTCTCCCCCAGCAGGGAAGGTCCCTTCCGAATCATGAAAGCTGCCGCCCCAGGTACGCATGCCTTTCAACCGAGAGTGGGATCCATTCCCAAAAATCCTTGCCATGGAGCAACACTGTAAGTCCTACTTACTGAGCATCGGTAGAACAGGGTTATTCACTTCTGTAATAGACCCGATAGAACTTAGGAACAGAGCTTGGGGTAGCTAAGTCTCAAGGGACGGTACAGGACTACGTCCAGTTTAGCCTGGTTCCGACCCTAAGCGTGTAGAGTCTTGCTTCCCTTGTAGACGAGGCGGAACATTGCCCCCACGAACAGCCAGAATTCCACCTATGGGCGCGAATACAGAGACATGTTCTACTTAGCTCCTTCTCATGCGCTCATTTGAATTATGCATTAATTTTTATGATCGCACTATCTCTGTATGTTCATCATACGTCTAGCTCCCCCTCTCCTGCGCTCACCCATAGTCGGCATTTGCTATCCTCCCGAAGGCGGCTGCGCTTGAGGCACCTGCCGATGGCCGAGTGAGTGTCTCGGGCCTCCCCCAGTCAGGTGTTGCGGTGTCAGTTGGTCACCTCCAGGAAAGGCCAGCGTTGTGCATGGGGGGTCCAGGGTGCGTATCCAGCTTAGCCGGCCCAGAGCCCAAAGCATGCGCATCCTGCTCTCCGGAGGTCCAGGGGAGTACGTCCGCTTTGCCTGGTCATGAACCCAAAGCGCGTGCACTCTGCTTCCCCAGCGCATGGCCCGGTACTAGGGATCGGACGGCCGTACCCGGACCTCGGAGGGAGCCGGAGCTCCGGCGCCTCGTGCACAGAATTGCCCAAGCCCCGTATAGCGGGCCAGGACCATAAGACGGATAAGACTAGGAGACAGGAGGGGAGGACCCCCCAAGGAGAATTACGTTTCCTCTACCTGTGTGCAGGACCTTCAGGTTACGGCAACAGGGACTGCATGAAGCGGGGGGAAAGGAGCTACCAGCTACACCGGCTTGGGACTGGAAGGACCGGGACCTGCCCCCCCAGCAGGGGCAGGGCCCGGGGGCCCCGCGTGTCCAGCAGGCCCGGAACTCCTTCCTTGAGGGCTCCGGGCTCGCCACGTGGCAGGCAGGAACCGGACCTCCCCCCTCAGCGGGAGGGCTCCGAAAGCCCTACGTGTCCAACATGACCGGAGCTCCCGTCTCTTGAGGAGGAGCTCCGGACCCACCACGTGGCCGGCAGATTTGGAGCCCCCCATAGGGCGAGGTTCGGAGACCTCCGGGGGCCCCTAACACGGTTAGGACCCGGGGGGGGGGGTGTCTGAGCGAAGCTCCGAGATTGGAAATGACCTCTGAGTACCTTGCGAAGCTAAGGACTCAGCCAGGCAAAGCCAAGAAGGAGGGAAAAGCATCACAGACACAAGTATCCAAGAGAGTCAAATTAAGCAAGGCTCCTTGAGCTGGACTACAGACTCGATAAAAAAGGGAAAAGCAAGTCCTAAGGACCACCCGGCTCTCGCCGGAACCTTGCTGCTACAAGGGCGGCCACATCCTCGACTTCAGCCCTGGCAGCTTCCTCCCGCTCCGCGGCTGGGCCCTCTCTTGCTGGCTCCAGTGAGAAAGAGGGGTCGCGGCTCTTGAAGCATGCCAGCACATGCGAGGCGACATCTAAAGCTAAGTCGCGGCCCTCGGCTTCAAGCTCGCTGGCGACCACCGAGTCGAGTCTGTCCAGCTTGGCGCCGATCGACTCCAATGCAGGGATCACCTATAGATGGGCTGGACATATGAAAACTCCTACACTTTGCTAAGGATGTCCATGCCAAGTTTCACCCAAATTCAAAACCTTTTTGAGGTCATTTTGGGTATAGTTAGAAAGAGGGCAGTTTCAAACCATATTCAGATTCAAACTGTTTTTATCCCATGAATTTAAAAGTGGGAGGCATATTCTTATTCAGCACATTTTTGTGAGCTCACACACCAATTTTCACTCCATTTGGAGTTGATCTTGACATGAGCTAAGTGGGACGAATTCAAACTTTATTTGAATTCAAAACTGAACTTGTGCTGAAATTCACTCAAACCAAACCCAATTTGAATCCTATTCAATTCAAATGGCTCAAGGGTGAATAATTTGAATCACCAGGGGTATTATGGGGTTCACTGTTCACTACAGTGATTAGGAGTAAATTTCAGAGGTTAAAACCCCGGGTGGGACCCACATGTCATAGAGGAAAGAAGGAGAAACTTGCAACCAAAGTCAGAGTCTCGATGGGAAATTCCACCGAGCAGCTGTCGGCTGTGCCACCGAGCAGCTACCGGCGCCACCAGCTGCTTCCCTCTCCGCGCGCTGGCGCCCAGGGCGGCTTGCTCGCGCCCCCACGCGACCGGCACCGCCTCAGCCGAGCAGGAGTCGGCCGGCTTTATCTTCTCACTGGCAAACCCGAGCAGCGGCATTGTTTCTCGCCGCAACTCTCTGCTCAATCGGGAAAACCAGCAAAACAATCTCCTTCGTTCCTAAGCTGCTTGACAGCCACCGGAGGTCGCGCACCACCCTCCCAACGCCTGAACCACCGGGTTTCGGCCCCTGTTCCCGTGACCAACGACGACCGCCGCAGTTTAGCTGAAGGACGGCGATCGGTCTCACGCGGGCAGCACGCTGCAACCACTTCCACGGCCGAGCAAGGGCGGCAACAGGAGCGCACGGACTCCACACTGCTTCCACCTGAAGCTCAAGCCACGCCGTGAACTCTCGCCGGCGAATTCTCAGTTTTTGCTCCGGCAACCTTAAACTGAGCTTCCGGTACGGTTTCTTTAAATTCACGCTTTATGATCTTTCGGAGGTCATCAAATCTTGCACATAGACGCTGGACTAGCCGGCGATCAAGTTCTTTTCTGCATCCGTGGCGTAAAACTGTCTAGGAGTAACGAACTTCGAGCTCGATCGATGGCGGTCATGGCGAGCACGATCGGTCACACGGTGCCGACCAACTTACCGCCATCCCTGAACCCTTTTGACACCTTGTCGAGCTTCCTAGTGGTACACTGATGCTGTAGGGCCGTTTGTTCGAGGTGTTGGCGGGTTAGAAACCACGGTCGACGGTGCAGAACCTCAACCGAGGCCGCGGCACGTCGCCGGGCTATTTTCGGTCACCCTCAGCCCGACCTGACACCACCGACGTGTTCCTCGACGTCGACAACCCCCTGGCGGCGAGTTTCAGCCCATGGGAGGTCCGGCAGCGGCGAGCCGGTGAGCTCCGAGTCTGCTCCGGCGAGGTCGGCGGCGCGGGCGCGAGAGAACGGCGGGAGGAAGACTAAGCCGGCTGGCCCACGTGTCAGCAGCTGAAGAATTTAAATCGGGATTGGGTGTGGCCGGGGATCGGCTGTGCTGGCGCGCAAATACCCTGTGAGCTCTGGTGTGTCGGACACCTCCGCGCTCGACACGTGTGGTACCCCCGGTGTGCCGGACACCTCCGAGCTCGACGCGTGTCCCCGCGAGCCCCGAGGATTTAAACTTTTTCCCGATTTTCAGAATTCTTCCAAACTTCAAATCCTCATAACGTTAGATAGAAAACTCCAAATTGAGTGAACCAAAATTTTCTGGATTCAGCTCTCTGAGTACTTTCCAGCAAATCAAGTTTCACTTCATGAAACTCCTTATTTTCTCCAGAATTAATTCCTCAAATTTAAACTGTTAGGAATTTTAACTGGAGGATCCTTTGGCGAAAAATCCTGAGATTTTGCTGGGATGTTCACCAAAATATCCCTGAACTACCATAAAAATTTCAGATCCATTTGAGCTAATTTGATCCACCTAATGGTGTGATTAGTGAAGCTGTTCCAGAGAAATTAGAAAATATTCAGAAACATTTTCAGGATTTTCTCTAAAATTGTTTGGCTCATATCCTTAGTTAGGAACTTCCAAATTAAGTGAAACCAACTCCATTAGAACCCTCTGAAAATCTAGTTTTCAGAAAGTCATAGTTTGTTTCATGAAAATCACTAGAACACCCTAAGAGTTCCAATTAAGGTCAAGGACATAATTAATTGTGGAGGGCTCAAATGAGCTTTACTGCAACTAAAAGTTGACCAAATCTCTGTTTAAGTTGTAACCAAGCCCCAGTAAAAGTTTCACAGTCATTGGGTCTATCTAGCAAGGGTTATAGACTTCACAACTTCAAACTTAATACAAATGCATTTAAATTGATACATGTATTCCTTCCATCATGTAGTCGCTAAGGTCGAGGAGGAACCCGAAGTCCTAGACTTCGTAACTCCGGAGGAACAGCTAGCCTACGATCAAGAGCAGCAAGGCAAGCTCCGGTTTGCATTAACCTTTTTACAAATGTTTATTGTTTTGAGCACATCCTTGAATATTGTTGTGATTCTTTGCATTAGAGTCTTGATTGGAAACCCAAACTGCATAGCCAAGAAAACCATGGGTTGGGTTTAGGATTGAAAACCTCGTTAGCCACTGCATTGCTAAGATAGAGTAGGATTCGGTACAAGTCGAGTAGTTGGAACTACTCGCGAGCATAGGCTAGAGGCACTCGACTCGGGTAGTGATAGCAAATGAAACACATGGCAAGAAAATGAGACCAAGCGGAGGGTAAGGGCAGCAGGACTTTGGGGCCTGTGTGCTGTAGCTCCGCTTGTGTCGATTGAGGACCGAGCCGTGTGCGGGCCTGTTGAACAAGCTAGAATAGTACCGAAGATCTACCAGCTATATGGGAACCGGGAAACTGATGTAACTCGGGTAGCTGGGTGTTGAGGCATAGCTGGTCGTTCAGAGGGTAGGTTGAGAGCTCGAGGTGTAAATTGGCTGGCGGCACTGAGATGCGCGTGCAGAGACCTCTTGCTCGGGACGATTGGACCGGTTCAACATTTGGCTAACGGGTGAAAGGTAGTCGCGTACGGCGTCCGTGATGGTTGTTGTAGGCAACATCGAGTACGGGCGTACGTGACGGGTTGTTCGGGTAACCCTGCAGGTGTAAATCGATTATAATCGCCATCCCTCGCGGTCAGTGAGTACCACTTTGTCGAAGTGTGCGATCGACACTTCCCCCGGGCCTGCACTGGGCAGCCCGCGGAGGTTCTTTTTTCGGAGGGGCTAGTTCCTAGCGGAGAGCTTGCGCGGATGGACGAGTTAGTGAGAGCTTGACACGGGGAGTTTTACGTGGTTCAGGCCGCCGGAGCGTAAAACCCTACGTCCACGGCGAGCTATGGAGCTCGCTGTATTGCTTGCTGCTCAGGGCCGGGGGCCTGAGCTTGGGGGTGAGTTACAGCTTGAGAGTGTATGGCTAGCGTATGAGTTGCAAAAGGCGAACCCCTGCTATCGACGCCTACCCGAGCCTTTTATAGTTCAAGACTCGGGTGGCTTACAAGGGGGGCCGGGACCCGACAGGTGGTCCCGGGAAGATTGTCTATTATCTACCGTATCTGTAGTTACGCCGGTGGTTGCCTCTGGTCGAAGGCTTCTGAGTCTTCATTTTGCCGCCCTGCCCATGCCGCGCACTAGTCATAGTGGTTGATGACGGCGCAGGCGGCATGGGATGTCTTGTCGCGGCGTTTATTACCTGGCAGGTTCTGACACCGCGCGCCAGTCTGTGATGCGACTGGGCGCAACGGCACCTGACAGGCGCGTGCTCCGCGTTTCCGCGTCTTGGGAAGACGCGGGCCTTGAATACCTTGTACGGGCAAGGTGAGGAGCGCCTTTACGCCCGCTGCCTACCGCTCGGGGGCAGGCTGCACCGTTCTTCTAGCCACGTGGCGGGTCCGGAGCTCTTCTCTGAGGAGAGGGAGGTCCGGCCCCGCTGGACGCGTGGCGCCTTCGGACCTCTCTCCCGCGGAGGGGGTGGTCCAGCTTCTGCATGCCACGTGGCGGGCCCGGAGCTCACCTCTGAGGAGAGGGAGGTCCGGCCCCGCTGGACGCGTGGCGTCTTCGGACCCCTCTCCCGCGGAGGGGAGGTCCGGCTTCTGTATGCCACGTGGCAGGCCCGGAGCTCTCCTCTGAGGAGAGGGAGGTCCGGCCCCGCCAGACGCGTGGCGCCTTCGGAGCTCTCTCTGCGGAGAAGGGCGAGCACCTTAGGCATTTCACCTTGTGCGCGGGGGTACCCCATATCTCAGGTACCGACAGTGGCCCCCGGGCCCATCTTGGGGGAGATAGCGAGCCCAAGGTGGAACCTCCGTCTCTTCCGATCCGCACACTTTCTCTAAGTCCCGACTTGGCCGCTGCCGGAGCATGAACGGCCGCGGGGTCGTGAGAGCGTGCGCTCACTTGATGACTGCTTTTACTGCGGAGACGGGAGCCCCGGCCATGTTGAACACGCAGGTCTTTCGGAGCTCTTCCACCGCGGGGGTAGGTCCGGCTTCCGCCTGCCACGTGGTGAGCCCGGAGCCCCTCTCAAGGAAGGAGAGAGTTCCGGGCCTGCTGGACACGTGGGGCCCCTGGGTCCCGCCCCCTCTAGCCCCGGGTCGAAGTAGTTGGTAGCTCCTTTCCCCCTACTTCCCGCAGTCCCCGTTGCCGCAACCTGGAAGTCCTGCACACAGGTAGAGGAAACGTAATTCTCCTTGGGGGCTCCCCCTCCCTTGTCTCACAGTCTTATTTGACTTACAGCCCCCAACCGTATGCTTGATGCTTGGGGATTTGTAGAGAGGGGGAGCTGAGCACATGGCAACCATGTACTGCAAGGGTGATAAAAAATAACTCAATTCACAATTCAAATGAGTACAAGGAAAGAGCAAAGTAGGGCAGACTTCTTTTCGTACATCCTTCCATAGGAGAAAGGCAGGCTAAACATGGAGGCCACGACCCACCCCATTAAGAGGGGAAGCAAGACTCTACGCGCTTGGAGTCGGAACCAGGCAAAGCTGAACGTAGTCCTGAACCGTCCCCTGGGGTTTAGCTGCTCCGAGCGCTGCTCCTGGACTCTATGGGGTTCATTACGAAAAGAAAGTACTGACCTATTTTTGCTCTTAGGGGTAGAACTTACGGAGGTGTTCTATGTTCCAAGGATTCGGGAGCAGGTCCCCATCCTCGGTGGAAAGGCGCACACACCCGGGGCGGCATACTTTCATGACTCGGAAGGGGCCTTCCCAACTAGGGGAGAGTTTGTGGGCCCCTTCGCGAGAAAGTATGCGCCACAACACCAGGTCACCTTCCTGCAGCTCCCGGGCACGCACAGACCTCTGGTGGTAGCGTCGAAGCGCCTGTCTGTACCGCGCGTTACGGAGTGCCGCATGTAATCGGACCTCGTCGACGAGGTCGATTTCTCCACGCCGGAGGTTGTCCTGCGTGGCTTCGTTGTAAGCCCGGACACGGTGAGACTTCATGATGACTTCTGGAGGAAGTACAGCTTCGGCCCCGTACACCATGAAGAAGGGTGTCTCCCCGGTGGCCCGGCTCTGGGATGTCCGGTTAGCCCATAGCGTGCTCGGAAGTTCATCTACCCAATTGGCACCATGTTTCTTCAGGCTGGCGAAGGTACGAGTCTTGAGGCCCCGGAGAATCTCTGCATTGGCCCTCTCGACTTGCCCATTGCTCTTCGGGTGAGCGACAGAGGCATAGCATACCTGAATGCCAAGGTCCTCACAGTAGTCTTGGAACGCTGCGCTGGTGAACTGGGTCCCATTGTCAGTGATGATCCTGTTTGGGACCCCGAACCGGCAGACAATGGATCTGATGAATTTTACTGCTGATTGTTTATTGATGGTGATAACTGGTGTAGCTTCCGGCCACTTGGTGAACTTGTCGATAGCGACATAGAGGTACCGGAACCCCCCGACGGTTCTGGGGAATGGTCCCAGGATGTCCAGCCCCCACACGGCAAACGGCCATGAGGGCGGAATCATCTGTACCGCCTGAGCCGGTGTATGGATCTGCTTGGCGTGGAACTGGCACGCCTTGCAGCTCTCGACCAGCTTGACGGCATCCTGGAGTGCTTTCGGCCAGTAGAAGCCATGCCGGAAGGCTTTACCGACAAGCGTGCGTGAGGAAGAATGACTTCCACATTCGCCTCCATGGATCTCAGCGAGCAAGTCGCAGCCTTCCCCCTGGGTTATACACCGCAATAGGATGTGGTTGGCGCCACGCCGGTAGAGATCCCCCTCTACCAGCGCGTACCTCTTAGCCATACGCACAATCCGTTCAGCGGTTGCATGTTCATCAGGGAGGATATTGTCCTTCAAGTAGTCCCGGATCTCCGTGATCCATGCATCGGGTCTGACTTGAGCTTCTGGATCTTGAGCGCTGGGTTGCACGGAGTCCCCAGTGACGCTTACGATCCTTGGCGGCGCCCACGGTTGTAGGGCTACCGGAACCGCCAGCTTCGAGGTGCTGATCAAGCCCCCTTCGCCCGGCTCGGCGGGCCGGGCTGTGGGCCGCAGCAACGTCCTCTCGAAGACTCCTTCGGGTGCCGGGGCTCCGGTGGAAGCCTTCGTTGAAAGGTCATCGGCTGCGGTATTACCGGCGCACGGTACGTGGTGCAGGTCCAAGGCGAGGAATTCTTTCTCCAACATCTGCACGTGAAGCAGATATGCAGCTAGCTGGGGGTCATTGCAGGAGCATTCGCCCTTGACTTGCTTGATGACCAGCTGGGAGTCGCCCTGTGCCAACAACTGGCGAGCGCCTAAAGACAGGGCTGTCTGCAGGCCAAAGATGAGTGCTTCATACTCCGCCATGTTGTTGGTTGCCTTGAAATTGAGACGCACCATATACCCAAACTGTTCCCCCGATGGCATGAGGAGCAGTACGCCGGCACCGGCTCCCTGCTTTCGCGAGGAGCCGTCGAAGAAGAGTGTCCAGTGGGGTTCGGTGAAGACCGGAGCTTGGTGCTCCGGTTCTCCGCCCCCATGGCCCCCTGGGTCAGCCTCCGTTGGTGTCCACTCCGCCACAAAGTCAGCCAGTGCTTGGCTCTTGACTGCATGGCGTGGGAGGAAGTCCAGCTCGAACTCCGCCAGCTCCGCCGCCCATTTAGCAACGTTGCTGTCGAAGTGTGCGATCGACACTTCCCCCGGGCCTGCACTGGGCAGCCCGCGGAGGTTCTCTTTTCAGAGGGGCTAGTTCCTAGCGGAGAGCTTGCGCGGATGGACGAGTTAGTGAGAGCTTGACACGGGAAGTTTTACGTGGTTCAGGCCGCCGGGGCGTAAAACCCTACGTCCACGGCGAGCTATGGAGCTCGCTGTATTGCTTGCTGCTCAGGGCCGGGGGCCTGAGCTTGGGGTTGAGTTACAGCTTGAGAGTGTATGGTTAGCATATGAGTTGCAGAATGCGAACCCTTGCTATCGACGCCTACCCGAGCCTTTTATAGTCCAAGGCTCGGGCGGCTTACAAGGGAAGCCGGGACCCGACAGGTGGTCCCGGGAAGATTGTCTATTATCTACCGTATCTGTAGTTATGCCGGTGGTTGCCTCCGGTCGAAGGCTTCTGAGTCTTCCTTTTGCCGCCCTGCCCATGCCGTGCGCTAGTCGTAGTGGTTGATGACGGCGCAGGCGGCATGGGATGTCTTGTCGCGGTGTTTATTACCTGTCAGGTTCTGACACCGCGCGCCAGTCTGTGATGCGACTGGACGCAATGGCATCTGACAGGCGCGTGCTCCGCGTTTCCGCGTCTTGGGAAGACGCGGGCCTTGAATTCCTTGTACGGGCAAGGTGAGGGGCGCCTTTATGCCCGCTGCCTACCGCTCGGGGGCAGGCAGCACCGTTCTTCCAGCCACGTGGCGGGTCTGGAGCTCTTCTCTGAGGAGAGGGAGGTCCGGCCCCGCTGGACGCGTGGCGCCTTCGGGCCTCTCTCCCGCGGAGGGGGAGGTCCGGCTTCTGCATGCCACGTGGCGGGCCCGAAGCTCACCTCTGAGGAGAGGGAGGTCCGGCCTCGCTGGACGCGTGACGTCTTCGGACCTCTCTCCCGCGGAGGGTGAGGTCCGGCTTCTGTATGCCACGTGGCGGGCCCGGAGCTCTCCTCTGAGGAGAGGGAGGTCCGGCCCCACCAGACGCGTGGCGCCTTCGGAGCTCTCCCTGCAGAGAAGGGCGAGCACCTTAGGCATTTTACCCTGTGCGCGGGGGTACCCCATATCTCAGGTACTGACAGTGGCCCCCGGGCCCATCTCGGGGGAGATAGCGAGCCCGAGGTGGGACCTCCGTCTCTTTCGATCCGCGCACTTTCTCTAAGTCTCGACTTGACCGCTGCTGGAGCACGAACGGCCGCGGGGTCGTGAGAGCGTGCGCCCACTTGATGATTGCTTTTACTGCGGTGGTTCCCAAGGCTGCCACTTCTGCACGTTGCGGCGCTTTCTTCGGGAACCGCCGAAGGGCCTTGCCGGCTCATCTTCTTAGGAGACTGACTCCTTGCCCCCACCGCTCCAGTTAAGCGGCTTGGGCCCACCCGTCATCGGCACTCGGTCTAGGAACCGAAGCGGTTGCGGGTGCGGGGTATTCGAAGAGTTCTGAATTGTTTGGAACTGCACCAGGAAGCTTTTTAGAGGGGGTCTCACCCACGTTGTAGCTTCCCTTCACACTTCTCTGCGTTTCTTCTTGGATCTTGCGCTTTTGCTTTCTTGCCTTTGAGCTCTCCCTTGCCATGGCTTCCAACCCGCTGCCAGAGAAGAAACGCGCCTGATCTCCTCCAGCAACGGCGCCGGTGCCAAGTCGGGATTCTGGGGTGCCTGACACTCCCTCCGGTGGCGACTCGAAGAGGCCCCGGGCTGATGTGCTAGGGGAAGCCTCTGTGGCGTCCCCTGTTCCGCCAGTCCAAGCGACTGCGGAGCGGTCGTCGGAGACGGTAGCGGGCTCTGGAAATCCTACCCCGGCTCGGAAGTCGGGGTTCAGAGCCCGCTGGAGTGTCCGCGCTTCCCGGCCTTCCCCGTCTTGCGGGGAATCTGTGCCGATGCGCTCGGAGCCAGGGGCGACTGCTGCGGCCCCCAGGCCAGCGCGGACTTCTCCTGTTCCGGTGTGCCCGGACTCCGCGGCGGCGCCGTCTCTTCCTGCCGAGACGGTTACCGCGGCCCCCGAGCCAGCACAGGTTGATCCTGCACTAGGCGGCCTGGCTTCTTCTCCAGCTCCGTCTTCCCCGGCTCGTCCCCCTCCTCAGGTCAAGGAGCCTGAAGCTGAAGAAAGCCCGGCTGGCCCGGCTGCCAGGGCCGCTGGGCCAGTTTCTCCTGATCGGCGTCTCGTCTCGGCGGCTGGCGCGCCGGCTCTTCCCGAGGATGAGGTAATGGAGGAGGTCGGAGGGACTGCCCCAGCTTCTGTTGCTCCATTGCCTCTGGCGGACGCCTTCGCGCTCGCCGAGTCGAGCGTCCGGCAGGTCTTGGCTGCGCTAGGGCGCGAGCGGGAGGAGTATACGGTTGAACGGGACCGCCTCCTCACCTGGGGGAGCCTTTTGCGGGAGAGGACCGCGAAGGTTAAGAGCGAGCTCGACTCCAGGCGGGAGTTGCTCGACTTCCGGGAAACGCTCGTCGACCGGATGAAGCGGGCTGTTGACCGCATGGACACCCAGTCGCGGCGGATCAACAGGGAGGCCCTGGAGGCTCACGCCCGGGCCGAAGAGAGCCTCTCTGCTGCTGTGGAAATACGGCAGCGGTTGGAGCGCCGTGAACTCGCCGTTGAGGAGCGGGAACGTTCCGTGGCAGCTGAGGCAGAGAGGGTCGCCGCGCAGCTGGCTGCGGGCGAGGATGACCTCCGAGCTCGGATGGAGGAGCTGGAGATTCTGAAGGCAGACCTTGACTTGAGGGATGAACAGGTCTCCCATGATCGCCGGGCGGTCTTGGACCACGAGTTGACTGCCGGCTTCAGGGCTGCTGAGTTGGAGCGGCTAGCCGAGACCCTCCGCCTTCGGGAGAGTTCCCTGGCGGCCCAGGAGAAGGAATTCTCCGAGAGGAACCTGGAGGCTCTGCGGGCGGCCCGTCGCGAGGTGGAGGAATTCTCAGCCCTACGGTCCTCCGAGGCCCTTGCGGTCTCAAGCTTCGTGGATCGGGCGGGGTCCGCCCTGATCCCTCTTGGTTTCAGTCCGGTGAGGGCCGCAACTCCTGCATTGCAGGTGAGATTCTTTTAAGGGGGGAATGTAAGGGGCTAAGTTTTTGGCACATACTCAAGGTGCTCATCACACCACACACACACTTCATTTGAAGAAAGTTGATGAACATATTTGAAGAGCAAGTAACCACCATCAACATGATCATTAGAGAACAAAATCACACAATGCAAAGTGGCATTTCCCACATGCATCATATAGAGGCTGGATATATGAAAAACTACTACACCTTGCTAGGAATGTCCATACCAAGTTTTAACCAAATTCAAAACCTTTTTGAGGTCCTTTTGGGTATGGCTAGAAAGAGGGTGGTTTGAACTCAAATTCAAATTCAAACTGTTTTCATCCAATGAATTCAAAAGTGGGAGGCATATTCTTACTCAACACATTTTTGTAAGCTCACACACCAATTTTCACTCCATTTGGAGTTGATCTTGACATGAGCTAAGTTTAGCAAATTCAAACTTTATTTGAATTACAAAATGAATACGTGTTGAAAATTTAGTCAAACCAAACCCAATTTGAATTCTAATCAATTCAAATGGCCCAGGGGTAGATAATTCAAATCACCCTGGGCATTATGGGGATTACTGTTTACAACAGTAATAGAGAGTTAAGTTCAGAGGTTAAAAAGGAAGTGGGACCCACATTGATATGCACGCGCCTAGGCAGCACATGTAACAAGTTGTTGTGGCCCGATCTTCTCGTAGGATCTGCGAACTTGATAAATTGTCGCTGCGTGACCTGCTGAAGAGGCAGCGCACCGCGAGACTGTCCACGTGACGAACTACCGAGACAATCACCCTTCCATATATCAACGAAACAGCCCACGCAATCACGCCCTCTAGATGTAAAGGCACGAACTGGGTGAACCGCAGTTCAGCGTTCTACAACTCCCTCAGGAATCGAAAGAACAAATATTGCAAGCCTCTCAAGACTCACGCATAAACAAAACTCTACGAGTTTGTGTATTCTGAATTCAATAAAAATAAGATCCCCCTTTTCATTGTCTAGTACAAGATATATATAGAGATAGTGGTGTTCAGCTTTGAGTAAATGGCTGCATGCGCATGCTCTAGTGGATTTCGTGGCTGGTTCGCGCGTCTTTTCAGCTTCTGGCAGCAGTTACTAAAATGAGCATAACTCCTTATTAAGACATCCAAATAATGAACCATTTGATGGGTTGTAAAGTAGACTTGAAGACGCTTCCATCCACTTATAGAACACCATCTAACTCTTTGTATTCTGTCCGTAGTGATGCTTGGAATTCGTACCATGTGTCAGTCATCTAGCTTCTGGTTGCATTCCCATGCTAAGGTGATGAACCACCATTTTATTCATGCACACCATAGGCTTTTTGGTTCAGATGTCCAAAAGTTTGAATCCATCTTGATCTCATGCTGGTTCATACACTTCATCATTCCTAAGGACATTGAAACAAGAATTCAAAAGCATAGGCTCATTCAACATAGACTGATTATTAAACATAAGGTTAGCGTTCACCTGAGAATGAATTTCCTTCTGCAATTGTTTAGCTCTACTCCTTGTAATTGGACCAGCTATATCAAGTGGATTTTCATTTGAAGATGAGTAAATGCTAGGCATGACCTCATTACACATGTCAGCCACTGAAGAGATTCAACCGACTGAAATTCCCTCACTCGGGTCTTCGGGCTTCAGCAGAGGCCGCCACCGAGGGGGGGGGCACCAGCTGCTCACCCACGTGCGAGCCAGATCGGTGCTGAGCCTTCTAAAGGCGCTCCTCGCCTCTGCCGAGGTCCCCTCACCCGTTTCCCCCCCTCGTAAGAACACTGAGCCGAAGTTCTTTCCTCCACCGCTCGGACTGATCGGGAGAAAGGTGAAACACTCACACCCTCTCCTCCCCGAGCTGCTACACCCTGCTCTGAGCTCTGCACCCACCTTCCGACCCAGAAACAAGCGAGTTCCATCCTTCTTTGCCCAAAAACGACCGTTATAGCGGCGATCAAGCTTGGCCGACGATCGGGTGATCGTGGACAGCCCTCCACAGGGGTTCTCACGGTCAAGCAATCCAGGCCACGGGAGCGCGCTAGGTTGGTGCTGCTCTCCTCCGATTCTTGAAGCAAATCGTGAAGCATCCACTGAGAATTTCTAAATTTTGCTCCGGCGGCCTCAACCCGAGCTTCCGGTACGGTTTCTTCGAATTTCCGCTCTCTGATCCTTCTTAGGTTATCAAATCTTGCACATAGATGCTGGACTAGCCAGTGATCATTTTTCTTTTAGCATCCATTGCATGAAACCGGATAGGAGTGACGGATTTTGAGCTCGATCAAAGGCGTTCATGGCGGGCACGATCGGTCGCATGGTGCCGACCAACTTGCCGCCAGTTTTAAACACCTTTGAGGCTTTGTCGAGCTTCCTAGAGGTGTACTGATGCTGTAGAGTCATTTGTTCGAGGTCTTGGCGGGTTAGAACCCACGGCTGACGGCGCCGAACCTCAACCGAGGCCGCCGCACGTCACCGGGGTATTTCCGGTCACCACCAGCTCAAACTGACCCCACAGACGTATTCCTCGACGTCGATAACCCCCTGGCGGCGAGTCTCAGACCGTGCGGTGGCCGGCAGCGGCAATCCGGTGAGCTGCGGCTCTGCTCCGGCGAGGGGAGGTGGCGTGCGCACGAGGGAGCGTCGGGAGGTAGAAGAAGCCGCCGGGTGGCCCACGCGTCAGCGGCTCGGATTTCAAATTGGAATCAGTCTGCGGCTCGGATCCGGTGTGCTAGCGTGCAGAAATTCCATGGACCCCGGTGTACCATCGCCTCAGCGACCAACACATGTAACCGTGGTCCCCACCGGCAGATTTGAACTTTTCCCGATTTTCAGATTTTATTCAAACTTCAAATCCTCATAACTTAGGCTAGGAAACTCCAAATCAAGTGAACCAAATTTTGTTGGATTCAGCTCTCTGAGTACTTTCCAGCAAATCAAGTTTCACTTCATGAAAATTGTTATTTCTCTAGAATTAATTCTTTAAAATTTAAACTGTTTAGAATTTTAACTGGAGAATCCTTTGGAGGAAAATTCTGAAATTTTGCTGGGATGTTCACCAAAATATCCCTGAGCTACCAAAAAATTTCAGATCTATTTGAGCTCATTTGATCCACCTAATGGTGTGACTAATAAAACTATTCCAGAGAAAATAGAAAATGTCTAGAAACATTTTCAGAATTTCTCTAAAATTGTTTAGCTCATATCTTTAGCTAGGAACCTTCAAATTAAGTGAGACCAACTCCATTAGAACCCTCTGAAAGTCTAGTTTTTAGAAAGTCATGGCTTGCTCCATGAAAATCTCTGGAACACCCTAAGAGCTCCAATTAAGGTCAAGTACATAATTATTTGTGGAGAGCCCAAATAAGCTTTGCTGCAACTAAAACTTGGCCAAGTCTATGTTTAGGTTGTAACCAAACCACAGTAAAAATTTAAGAGTCATTGGGTCTGTCCAGTAAGACTTAAAAACTTCACAAGTTTAAATTCAATTTAATGCATTTAAATTAATACATGTACTTATTATCTTATGTAGTCGCTAAGGTCGAGGAGGAACCAGAAGTCTTAGACTTCGTTACTCCAGAAGAGCAACTAGCCTACGACCAAGAGTAGCAAGGCAAGCTCCGGTTTGCATTAACCGTTTTATAAATTTTTACTGTTTTGAGAACTTTCTTTGAGTACCAATGACTTCTTGCATTAGAGTCTTGATTGAAACCCAAATTCATAGCCAAGAAAGCCATGGGTTGAGATTAAGATTGAAAACCCCGTTAGCTACTGCAATGCTAAGATAGTGTAGGATTCGATACAAGTCGAGTAGTTGGAACTACTCGCGAGAATAGGCTAGAGGCACATTGCTCGGGTAGAGATAGCAAATGAAACACATGGCAAGAAAAATGAGACCGAGCGAAGAGTAAGGGCAGCAGGACTTTGGGGCTTGTGTGCTATAGGTCCGCTTGTGTCAATTGAGTACCGAGCCGTGTGCGTGTCTGTTGAACAAGCTAGAACAGTACCGAAGACCTACCGTCTATATGAGAACCGAGAAACCGATGTAACTCGGGTAGCTGTGTATTGAGGCATTGTATGTCGTTTAGAGGGTAGATTGAGAGCTTGAGGTGTAAATCTGCTGGCAGCACTGAGATGCGCGTGCAGAGACCTCTTGCTCGGGACGATAGGACCAGTTCAATATTTGGCTAACGGGTGAAAGGTAGTTGCGTACGGCGTCCGTGATGGTTGCTGTAGGCAACATCGAGTACGGGCGTACGTGACGGGTTATTCGGGTAACCCTGCAGGTGTAAATCAATTATAATCGCCGTCCCTCGCGGTCAGTGAGTACCACTTGTTTACTGTACCATGACGTAGAAAGAACAGGCTAGGTACATGTTAAAATGTTGCTGATTGAAAGATGAACTTTGATTGTTAATGATTTATTGTAGTTAGAGCTAACTAAAGTTCTTTTCAACTTTGGACAAAGTACATGAGAGAAATGCGTTTCTTGTTTAATTGCGGCTCTCTCATGTGCCTTAGCGTAAGGTTCTCCACAACCTACTGCTAAAACTTGAAAGTAAGGTCCCACTAATTAGGCAAGTCCTTGCAACTTATTTTGCCTCATGTAACCTATCACACTCCATGTAGAAGTTTCATGTTTAGGAGAGACGGGTCAGTCTTGCTGAGCCTTCGTGCTCACTGCTTATGTTTGAAGCTTTTGCAGGGTTCTATGCGGAAGGGACTCCTCAGGAGGAGACGTAACCCCAAGAGGGGAACCCCGTCGAGCGGGAATCGTGCACGCTGCCATGTTAGTGTGTGTGCGTGCTAGCGGGGACACGTTCACGGGCTGAACGTGAACTTGATGCCTAGTCTACGCCCGTGAGAGTAGACTAAACATATTTTGTTATAAAAATGTTCATACACTGGTTTATGTAATAAAACTTTGCTTCCGCTTTGTACATTTGATGTGTGTTATCCGGTGCTGTGCAACGCAACACCCCTCAGCGTGATCCTAGCTCGACAAGACCGTGGGGTCGTGTCAGCGTCAAATGTAAAGGTCCCAAAATTTTGAATACAAAGGAACTGAAGTGGGTACCCTGAATATGGGGTACCCCCGCGCACAGGGGAAACTGCCTAAGGACCTCGCCCTTCTCCGCAGGGAGAGCTCCGAAGGTGCCACGTGTCCAGCGGGGCCGGACATCCCTCTCCTCAGAGGTAAGCTCCGGGCCCGCCACGTGGCCAACTGAGCCGGACCTCCCTCTCCTCAGAGGAGAACTCTGGGCCCGCCACGTGGCCAGCAGAGCCGGACCTCCCCCCTCTGCGGGGAGAGCTCTGAAGGCTCCACGTGTCCAGCGGGGCCGGGCCTTCCTCTCCTCAGAGAAGAGCTCCGGGCCCGCCACGTGACCAGCAGAACTGGACCTCCCCCCTCCGCGGGGAAAGCTCCGAAGGCTCCACGTGTCCCACGGGGCCGGACCTCACTCTCCTCAGAGGAGAGCTCCGGGCCCGCCACGTAGCCAGCAGAGCAGCGCTGCCTGCCCCCGCGCAGTAGGCAGCAAGAGTAAAGACACGCCATACCTTGCCCGTACAAGGTATTCAAGACCCGCGTCTTCCCAAGGCGCAGAGACGCGGAGCACGCCTTTGTCAGGTGCCGTTGCGCCCAATCACATCGCAGTGAAAATTGGCGCGCTGCGTCAGAGGCTGCAACCAATAAACACAGCGACAAGACATCCCCTGCCGCCCCTGCCAACCACTACGACTAGCTTGCGGCATGGGCAGGGCGGCAGAACGAAGACTTTGAAGCCCTCGCCAGAGACAACTGCCGCCGTAACTGCGGATTGTGGCGGACCGGAATCCGCTCATCCAGGATCGCAGAGGGTGGTGCCGCGCGATGCGACACCCGGCAGCACACGTCATAAGAACACATTATATTACATGGGAAAAACAAACTGAATGTACAAAGTAGTGCACTTCTCAGTTACAAACTAGGGTCTTTATTACACAGCGGAAGTTTCTTTTATACAACTCACGTCCGCCTATCTAGCAAAAGTGGTTGCCCAGCCCTAGGGCAACCCACACTAGCTGCACTCCCCAGCTCAGCGCGGTGTGTACGGCTCCCACTCAGCCGTGGTCCCCGACGGAGGGTAACCCTCGCCGGTGGACTCGTACTCCGAGTCCGTGGGTGGCTCCTCACCTGAAAAACACTTAAGCAGCAACCGTGAGCACGAAGACTCAACAAGGCTTAACCGACTCACCTAAGCATGAAACTCTACATGAGGGGTACAATGGACATAGGATAGTAACATTTCAGCAAAAGGACACGCCTACAAGTTCATCCTTAGTTCATCTTTTAGCAACAAGTTAACAGTTCATGAAATCTGAAATTTAGTAAGCAGTATTTGGTGGCACACATGTAGCAATACAATTATATCAACCAGCAATATTGAATCAACATGTTTCATCCATTAATCTACGTCACGACTCAGTGACCAAGTGGTACTCTTCACCGCGAGGGACGGCGAATCGACTCGATATACACCTGCAGGGAAACCCAAAGAGCACGTCACGTACGCCCACCCGTGGAGCTGCACAGAACGCTCACTCGATGTCGTACGGGACAACCTTTCACCTAACAGCCCAAATGTCGAACCGGTCGCACCGAAACGAGCAGGAGGTTCCCCACACGGAGCATCTCTCTATGCCTGTTGGCAGATTTCCACCTTGCTGCCCTCAACCTACACCTATAAATCGGTGTGCTATGCCTCGACGCCCGGAGGTTTTGGCTACATTGGTTTATCAGGGCCCATATATCCGATATGCCTTCGGTACGTTCAAACTTGATCAGCGTGGGCCGCACACGGATCGGTCCTCAATCGACACGGACAGGGCTGCGCACACAAGACTCTCTCTTGCTGCGCCCTAGCCCCTGCCTAGTCTCATTTTCATTACTAAAGTGATCTCACATCACTCAACAGAACCCGTGTGTCCCAAGCCTATCTCGTGAGTAGATTCCAACTACTCGACTTATACCGAAGTCCTATGACTCATTAAGCATAGCCGGTCTACTCGAGGTCCTAAACACTACTGTCGAAGTGTGCGATCAACACTTCCCCCGGGCCTGCACTGGGCAGCCCGCGGAGGTTCTTTTTTTGGAGGGGCTAGTTCCTAGCGGAGAGCTTGTGCGGATGGACGAGTTAGTGAGAGCTTGACACGGGAAGTTTTACGTGGTTCAGGCCGCCGGAGCGTAAAACCCTACGTCCACGGCGAGCTATGGAGCTCGCTGTATTGCTTGCTGCTCAGGGCCGGGGCCTGAGCTTGGGGGTGAGTTACAGCTTGAGAGTGTATGGCTAGCGTATGAGTTGCTGAATGCGAACCCTTGCTATCGACGCCTACCCGAGCCTTTTATAGTCCAAGGCTCAGGCGGCTTACAAGGGAAGCCGGGACCCGACAGGTGGTCCCGGGAAGATTGTCTATTATCTACCGTATCTGTAGTTATGCCGGTGGTTGCCTCTGGTCGAAGGCTTCTCAGTCTTCATTTTGCCGCCCTGCCCACGCCGCGCACTAGTCATAGTGGTTGATGACGGCGCAGGCGGCATGGGATGTCTTGTCGCGGCGTTTATTACCTGGCAGGTTCTGACACCGCGCGCCAGTCTGTGATGCGACTGGACGCAACGGCACCTGACAGGCGCGTGCTCCGCGTTTCTGCGTCTTGGGAAGACATGGGCATTGAATACCTTGTACGGGCAAGGTGAGGGGCGCCTTTACGCCCACTGCCTACCGCTCGGGGGCAGGCAGCACCGTTCTTCCAGCCACGTGGCGGGTCCGGAGCTCTTCTCTGAGGAGAGGGAGGTCCGGCCCCGCTGGACGCGTGGCGCCTTCGGACCTCTCTCCCGCGGAGGGGGAGGTCCGGCTTCTGCATGCCACGTGGCGGGCCTGGAGCTCACCTCTGAGGAGAGGGAGGTCTGGCCCCGCTGGACGCGTGGCGTCTTCAGACCTCTCTCCCGCGGAGGGGGAGGTCCGGCTTCTGTATGCCACGTGGCGGGCCCGGAGCTCTCCTCTGAGGAGAGGGAGGTCCGGCCCCGCCAGACGCGTGGCGCCTTCGGAGCTCTCCCTGCGGAGAAGGGCGAGCACCTTAGGCATTTTACCCTGTGCGCGGGGGTACCCCATATCTCAGGTACCGACAGTAGCCCCCGGGCCCATCTCGGGGGAGATAGCGAGCCCGAGGTGGGACCTCCGTCTCTTCCGATCCGTGCACTTTCTCTAAGTCCCGACTTGACCGCTGCCGGAGCACGAACGGCCGCGGGGTCGTGAGAGCGTGCGCCCACTTGATGATTGCTTTTACTGCGGCGGTTCCCAAGGCTGCCACTTCTGCATGTTGCGGCGCTTTCTTCGGGAACCGCCAAAGGGCCTTGCCGGCTCATCTTCTTAGGAGACTGACTCCTTGCCCCCACCGCTCCAGTTAAGCGGCTTGGGCCCACCCATCATCGGCACTCGGTCTAGGAACCGAAGCGGTTGCGGGTGCGGGGTATTCGAAGAGTTCCGAATCGCTTGGAACTGCACCGGGAAGCTTTTTAGAGGGGGTCTCACCCACATTGTAGCTTCCCTTCGCACTTCTCTGCGTTTCTTCTTGGACTCTTGTGCTTTTGCTTTCTTGCCTTTGAGCTCTCCCTTGCCATGGCTTCCAACCCGCTGCCAGAGAAGAAACGCGCCCGATCTCCTCCAGCAACGACGCCGGTGCCAAGTCGGGATTCTGGGGTGCCTGATACTCCCTCCGGTGGCGACTCGAAGAGGCCCTGGGCTGATGTGCTGGGGGAAGCCTCTGTGGCGTCCCCTGTTCCGCCAGTCCAAGCGACTGCGGAGCGGTCGTCGGAGACGGTAGCGGGCTCTGGAAATCCTACCCCGGCTCGGAAGTCGGGGTTTAGAGCCCGCTGGAGTGTCCGCGCTTCCCGGCCTTCCCCGTCTTGCGGGGAATCTGTGCTGATGCGCTCAGAGCCAGGGGCAACTGCTGCGGCCCCCAGGCCAGCGCGGACTTCTCCTGTTCCGGTGTGCCCGGACTCCGCGGTGGCACCGTCTCTTCCTGCCGAGACGGCCACCGCGGCCCCCGAGCCAGCACAGGTTGATCCTGCACTAGGCGGCCTAGCTTCTTCTCCAGCTCCGTCTTCCCCGGCTCGTCCCTCTCCTCAGGTCAAGGAGCCAGAAGCTGAAAAGAGCCCGGCTGGCCTGGCTGCCATTGCCTCGGAGCCAGCTTCTCCTGATCGACGTCTCGTCTCGGCGGCTGGCGCGTCGGCTCTTCCTGAGGATGAGGTAATGGAGGAGGTCGGAGGGACTGCCCCAGCCTCTGTTGCTCCATTGCCTCTGGCGGACGCCTTCGCGCTTGCCGAGTCGAGCGTCCGGCAGGTCTTGGCTGCACTAGGGCGCGAGCGGTTGGAGTATACGGTTGAACGGGACCGCCTCCTCACCTGGGGGAACCTTTTGCGGGAGAGGACCGCGAAGGTTAAGAGCGAACTCGACTCCAGGCGGGAGTTGCTCGACTTCAGGGAAACGCTTGTCGACCGGATGAAGCGGGCTGTTGACCGCATGGACACCCAGTCGCGGCGGATCAACAGGGAGGCCCTGGAGGCTCACGCCCGGGCCGAAGAGAGCCTCTCTGCTGCTGTGGAAATACGGCAGCGGTTGGAGCACCGTGAACTCGCCGTTGAGGAGCGGAAGCGTTCCGTGGCAGCTGAGGCAGAGAGGGTCGCCGCGCAGCTGGCTGCGGGCGAGGATGACCTCCGAGCTCGGATGGAGGAGCTGGAGATTCTGAAGGCAGACCTTGACTTGAGGGATGAACAGGTCTCCCATGATTACCGGGCGGTCTTGGACCGCGAGTTGACTGCCGGCTTCAGGGCCGCTGAGTTGGAGCGGCTAGCCGAGACCCTCCGCCTTCGGGAGAGTTCCCTGGCGGCCCAGGAGAAGGAATTCTCCGAGAGGAACCTGGAGGCTCTGCGGGCGGCCCGCCGCGAGGTGGAGGAGCTCTCAGCCCTACGGTCCTCCGAGGCCCTTGCGGTCTCAAGCTTCGTGGATCGGGCGGGGTCCACCCTGATCCCTCTTGGTTTCAGTCCGGTGAGGGACGCAACTCCCGCATTGCAGGTGGCAGAGGTGATCCCTGCATTGGAGTCGATCAGCGCCAAGCTGGACAGACTCGACTCGGTGGTCGCCAGCGAGCTTGAAGCCGAGGGCCGCGGCTTAGCTTTAGAGGTTGCCTCGCATGTGCTGGCATGCTTCAAGAGCCGCGACCCCTCTTTCTCACTGGAGCCAGCAAGAGAGGGCCCAGCCGCGGAGCGGGAGGAAGCTGCCAGGGCTGAAGTCGAGGATGTGGCCGCCCTTGTAGCCGCAAGGTTCCGGCGAGAGCCGGGAAGTCCTTAGGACTTGCTTCTCCCTTTTTTATCGAGTCTGTAGTCCAGCTCAAGGAGCCTTGCTTAATTTGACTCTCTTGGATACTTGTGTCTGTGATGCTTTTCCCTCCTTCTTGGCTTTGCCTGGCTGAGTCCTTAGCTCCGCAAGGTACTCAGAGGTCATTTCCAATCTCGGAGCTTCGCACAGACACCCCCCCGGGTCCTAACCGTGTTAGGGGCCCCCGGAGGTCTCCGAACCTCGCCCTATGGGGGGCTCCAAATCTGCCGGCCACGTGGTGGGTCCGGAGCTCCTCCTCAAGAGACGGGAGCTCCGGTCATGTTGGACACGTAGGGCTTTCGGAGCCCTCCCGCTGAGGGGGGAGGTCCGGTTCCTGCCTGCCACGTGGCGAGCCCGGAGCCCTCCTCAAGGAAGGAGAGAGTTCCGGGCCTGCTGGACACGCGGGGCCCCCGGGCCTTGCCCCTGCTGGAGGGGTGGGTCCCGGTCCTTCCAGTCCCAGGCCGGTGTAGCTGGTAGCTCCTTTCCCCCCGCTTCATGCAGTCCCTGTTGCCGTAACCTGAAGGTCCTGCACACAGGTAGAGGAAACGTAATTCTCCTCGGGGGGTCCTCCCCTCCTGTCTCCTAGTCTTATCCGTCTTATGGTCCTGGCCCGCTATACGGGGCTTGGGCAATTCTGTGCACGAGGCGCCGGAGCTCCGGCTCCCTCCGAGGTCCGGGTACGGCCGTCCGATCCCTAGTACCGGGCCATGCGCTGGGGAAGCAGAGTGCACGCGCTTTGGGTTCATGACCAGGCAAAGCGGACATACTCCCCTGGACCTCCGGAGAGCAGGATGCGCATGCTTTGGGCTCTGGGCCGGCTAAGCTGGATACGCACCCTGGACCCCCCATGCACAACGCTGGCCTTTCCTGGAGGTGACCAACTGACACCGCAACACCTGACTGGGGGAGGCCCGAGAGACTCACTCGGCCATCGGCAGGTGCCTCAAGCGCAGCCGCCTTCGGGAGGATAACAAATGCCGACTATGGATGAGCGCAGGAGAGGGGGAGCTAGACGTATGATGAACATACAGAGATAGTGCGATCATAAAAATTAATGCATAATTTAAATGAGCGCATGAGAAGGAGCTAAGTAGAACAGGTCTCTGTATTCGCGCCCATAGGTGGAATTCTGGCTGTTCGTGGGGGCAATGTTCCGCCTCGTCTACAAGGGAAGCAAGACTCTACACGCTTAGGGTCGGAACCAGGCTAAACTGGACGTAGTCCTGTACCGTCCCTTGAGACTTAGCTACCCCAAGCTCTGTTCCTAAGTTCTATGGGGTCTATTACAGAAGTGAATAACCCTGTTCTACCGATGCTCAGTAAGTAGGACTTACAGTGTTGCTCCATGGCAAGGATTTTTGGGAATGGATCCCACTCTCGGTTGAAAGGCATGTGTACCTGGGGTGGCAGCTTTCATGATTCGGAAGGGACCTTCCCTGCTGGGGGAGAGCTTATGGGTCCTTCTTGGAATATAGCATGCCACTTCACCAGGCTGCCCTCTTGCGGGCCCCGTCGCGTTTGGTTCTTTGGCGGTAGTGCTTAGAGCATTAGCCGAGACCTTGCGTTGTGGGGTGTTCCCTGCAAGCCGAGTCTTGTCGAAGTCATTGTCTTCACGCTGGATCAGGTCCTGCGTGGCTTCTCTCGGGGTCCCCCGGGGAGTTCTCCCCTTCTGGCTAAGGCCTTCAAGGGGTAGGTGGACCCGGGCTCGCTTTGGATGACCTAAGGCGTCCCCCCCTTCTGGCAAGGCCTTTAAGGGGTTGACGGACCCTAGGCAGCCCCCGAGAGGTATGTTCGAGGCACGGAGGCGTGCCGTAGCTGGCTAACGCCTTGGCCCGTCACCGTCGGAACTGGAGTGCTCACCGTCATGTACTGTCTTTATGACACGCTGAGGCTCCTGGAACCCCACCTGGTGGGCAGCGGTGACTGGGGCATCGGCCTTCTGTTTGCCATCCCTCTGAGGGTAGGGCGGTGCTTCAGCCCTCTGCTGTCTTCCATTGCGGAAGCGCTCTGCGAGCCTCTGGATCTCCCAGCACTCGGCAGCTGTATGGTTGCAGGTGCCATGCACGGGGCATAGCCCGCCTTGGTCACTGTCTGGGGCCGGTGATTGCCGCTGCCTCTTGTCGGGGCGCGGCCCCCGAGCTCCACTGGTTGTCGCAGCTGCGGCGACGGGGGCCGTGAATGGTGACTTCATCTTCCCATTCCCCCGGTTCTTGGTCTTCTTACCACCCCCATAGGCAGCAGCACCGGACCCGGGCTGTCCTCCTGACTCGGAGGTCGGCAGTGCGTGCCAGTTCCGCCCTTCGGCTGCTCTGGCGCACTTGTCCGCCAGGCTAAAGAGCTCCGAGACGTCGCTGACCTCTCTGGTCGTGAGCTTCTCGAGCATTTTCTCGTCCCGGACACCCTGTCGGAACGCCACCACCACAGAGGCGCTTTGGATATGTGGGATGGTGTTGCGCACCTGAGAGAACCGCTGGATGAAAGAGTGCAGCGACTCCCCAGGTTGTTGTTTGACGGCGTGGAGGTCGAGCTCCGTGCCGGGACGGGTGTAGGAGCTGCCGAAGTTGGCGACGAACTGCCGGCAGAGCTCACCCCAGGAGGTTATGGACCCCTGGGGTAGATTCATGAGCCAGGACCGGGCTGGGCCGGTCAAGGCGACGGGAAAGTAGTTGGCCATGACAGCCTCATCGCCTCCTGCAGCAAGTACGGAGGTGGAGTAGATCTGGAGGAACTCCGCTGGGTTGACGCTTCCGTCGTACTTCTCGGGCAAGTGCGGGCGAAACTTGCGCGGCCACCTTGCGAAGCGAAGGTGGGGTGCAAGGGCCGCACAACCTGCACCTGCTGCTGCAGGTACTGGCACTGCGAACAGGTGGTTCGCACCTGGCACCACGTATCCCGGCATGGGCAAGGCTGCACCGTAGGCCGGGGCCGCTACTTGCGGCGCATATGATGGTGGCATATGTTGCGCAGCATATGCCTGAGTCGGGGCTCGCATGGCGAAGGCCTGCCCTTCTGGTTGCGTCGAGGCCGACGACATGCTGTCGCCTGCCTCATAGTTGCGACGCCTTTCTCGACGTCGCTCGAGGTACACCCAGGCGTCCTGCCCCAAGTGACACCGTTCCAGTTCCCTTCGCAGGTCCGTCGACAGGAGCCTGGAGGAGCTGGAATCCGCCGTTAGCTCGTCAACCGTGGGTGTGCGCGTCAGCGACACAGTCGGTTGCCCCGGGCGCTGCCCTCGCCGAAACCGAGGGTTCGCGGCGGCGACGACGAGGCGGTCCACCTCGCAGACCCATTGCTGGGTCGCTGAATGGGGCGCATCCCCTGCAGGTGGGTTGCGCAGCAGCGCTCTTGCTGTAGCTAGCGCACCTCCATGGTGTACGCTCAGCGCTGCAGAAGACCTCACGCTGGTCGGGGCCTGCATAGCCAGAGTCGGCGTTGCCGGAGTCGGCTGCTGGCTACCTGCTTGTGCCGACACACTCCGTCCTGAGTGCGTCGACACGTACTCCCCGCTGGTCACGGTTCGCCGTGAATGCGGTGGGGGAGAGTTTGCCGCTGAAGGGAGCTTGGTCATCTTCGTCGGCGGAAACTCGTCACGCTAGGGGAAAAGCCCCCTACCTGGCGCGCCAAATGTCGAAGTGTGCGATCGACACTTCCCCCGGGCCTGCACTGGGCAGCCCGCGGAGGTTCTTTTTTTGGAGGGGCTAGTTCCTAGCGGAGAGCTTGCGCGGATGGACGAGTTAGTGAGAGCTTTACACGGGAAGTTTTACGTGGTTCAGGCCGCCGGAGCGTAAAACCCTACGTCCACGGCGAGCTATGGAGCTCGCTGTATTGCTTGCTGCTCAGGGCCGGGGGCCTGAGCTTGGGGGTGAGTTACAGCTTGAGAGTGTATGGCTAGCGTATGAGTTGCTGAATGCGAACCCTTGCTATCGACGCCTACCCGAGCCTTTTTATAGTCCAAGGCTCGGGCGGCTTACAAGGGAAGCCGGGACCCGATAGGTGGTCCCGGGAAGATTGTCTATTATCTACCGTATCTGTAGTTATGCCGGTGGTTGCCTCTGGTCGAAGGCTTCTGAGTCTTCATTTTGCGGCCCTGCCCACGCCGCGCACTAGTCATAGTGGTTGATGACGGCGCAGGCGGCATGGGATGTCTTGTCGCGGCATTTATTATCTGGCAGGTTCTGACACCGCGCGCCAGTCTGTGATGCGACTGGACGCAACGGCACCTGACAGGCGCGTGCTCCGCGTTTCCGCGTCTTGGGAAGACGCGGGCATTGAATACCTTGTACGGGCAAGGTGAGGGGCGCCTTTACGCCCGCTGCCTACCGCTCGGGGGCAGGCAGCACCGTTCTTCCAGCCACGTGGCAGGTCCGGAGCTCTTCTCTGAGGAGAGGGAGGTCCGGCCCCGCTGGACGCATGGCGCCTTCGGACCTCTCTCCCGCGGAGGGGGAGGTCCGGCTTCTGCATGCCACGTGGTGGGCCCGGAGCTCACCTCTGAGGAGAGGGAGGTCCGGCCCCGCTGGACGTGTGGCGTCTTCGGACCTCTCTCCCGCGGAGGGGGAGGTCCGGCTTCTGTATGCCACGTGGCGGGCCCGGAGCTCTCCTCTGAGGAGAGGGAGGTCCGGCCCCGCCAGACGCGTGGCGCCTTCGGAGCTCTCCCTGCGGAGAAGGGCGAGCACCTTAGGCATTTTACCCTGTGCGCGGGGGTACCCCATATCTCAGGTACCGACAACTACCCTCACTCTTAGGGAAAAATTCTGGTTATGCAAGTGGGGTTCCATTCATCCTATACCTAATGCACAATCATACTTCACATGACTCATGTAAACAAAAGAAAACTTATAAAAGGGTTAATGCAAACCGGGGCTTGCCTTGTTGCTGCTGGTCAGTAGTTAGTTCCTCGTCCGGAAGAAGGAAGTCCAGTACTTCCGGGGTTTCTTCTTCAATGGCTACACGTTAATGAAACACTACATGTTAATTTAGATGCACATGTGAGTTTAGGGTAAGACTTCTATTATTAGTTCTAATAACCAGCCTCTAACACCTGGAACCTTGTTTAAGAATTTAAAGATGAACTGGGGTTGGTGGTTCGGCTTGGACTTAATCACATGGTTAAATGCTAAGTGGTTTTCCCCCTTTTCCATATTAATCCCTTAAGTGGTTAAACAGGACAGGGGTGATCTAGAGCTCCAATGGAGCTGAGAATTTTTGTGTGAGTTCCTTGTCACAAGAAAACTCTCTGGACCAAATATTAGCACTTTTCATGGAGTGGTTTGCTCAGAATAATTCTCTTGGCAAATCAGCAAAGAAGAATTTATTCTGAGGTAATACCCCTGTTCATGCCCAACTTAATGAACTGCAATTTCAATTATAGCTTATAGAGTTTGCATGAATTTTCCTAACATTTTTGGAGTTAAGATTTGCCCAGAACTGAATTTCCAAGTTTTGGAAATTCTCTGAAAATATTTCTATATTCAAATGAACACAGCACCTTCCAAATTGAATTGCTCTGACCAAATCAACCCCAAATGGTCTGAAACTTTTACAGGGGTTTCCTAATGTCCTAAAGAACATTCTGGCAAAATTTGGGGACTTTTGGATGAACCAAACTCTCTCTAAAATTCTTTTGCTGAAAAGCTTTAAAGAATTTTCCAGAATTAATTATGGGTTTCATACAAATTGGGTTTCAGATTTGGATTGTACTCTGTTAGAGGAATCCAACAAAATTTGTTTCATAATTTTTGGATTCTTCTAACCCAAGTTGTGGTCCTCCAAAGTTTGAACTACAAACTGGACATTTCAAAATGTTTAAATGTCTGCCGGTGGGTCCCACCCGGCAGTCTTCTCCTTCCTCGCGCCAAACAGGGGCCCGCGGCGGCGCACTCCGGCGAGCGTCGCCGGAACTGCTTTCCCGGCCGTCTCCCGGCCCCAAACTTGCCGCCCCGCCCTAACTCACGACGCTGAACTCGTCGGTGGTGTCGCCGGCGGCCGTAGCTCACCGGAACAGGGCTCCCGACGGTGACAGCGGCGGTTAGGGTTCCGGCGTGGTCGGGAATGCGTTACAACGCATCAAAATGATTGGCAAAGGGTTGGAGAGCACCACGGGAGCTCGAGGGTGATGGAAATGGCCGCCAAACCCCATGAAAAGGTCGGCAACCTAGAGCTCCATGGTGAACCGAGCTGTTATTCTATGGCGGCCTGAAAAACAACCTAAACCCGGCCATTTCTGGGTCTTTCCCCTTGATTCTTGGTCGAGGAGGGCCGCTAGGGAGTGAGGAAGGTGTGTGTAGGCTCACCCGAGCTGGATTGGACGGTGCAGCTAGAATTTCGGGGTAGACCGACCCTTACCCGGTTGCACTAGTTCTCGGGATCCCTAGGAATTCTCAGTGCACAGTCTATTAATGGTTAGAAGGGTTGCAGCTACACGATCTGGAGACTATGGCGCACCTTTTCCGTGTAGAAGTCCGGCGGTGAAACTGGCCGTGGCGTGCTGTCCACGGGGAGCAGTTCGCGGCTTTCCGCCGGTGCTCTGTTCCTCGGCGATCGTTGCCGAATTGCACGCGCCACAGGTTAGGAGTCTCGGATTTGCAGGGCTGTCGTGGTAGAGCACGCACGGGCACTGCTTTTCGGTGCTGCTGGCATGAGCAACCGGGGCTCGGTTGCTGCCGGCGATCGGGAAAAGAGAGCGCGGGGTGAGCTCCGGTTTAGTGCGGGGGTGAGGGAAACAGCGAGCGTGCGAACAATGAAGAAGGCAACGTGCTGCTGTTTGCTCCCGGGTTAACGATCGGGTTGAGGCGGCGGAGCCGGCAAGCTGGTCGCCAGCGTGTGCGGAGGGGGGGGCGAGGTGGCTGCTCGGTCGGCTCGGTGTCGAGCTCTGCCGAGGCCCGGTAAACCGAGTTTGCTCGGTGCTGACTTAGGGCCGAAGTCTAGCTGACTGGTAGGCCCTCTTCTCCCCCCTAATCTTCTCTGTTGTGCAAATATCCCACCTACTCAGACTTGAAAAGGGAACATAGCAACCAACTCAGAGGTAGAATTTGAATTCATCAACTTTAAACTGGTTTGGCCACATTCCCTTCATATTTGAATTTGAAAATTCAAACTCAGTTTGAATTGTTACAAATTCAGCTCCCGACGAGATGAAGTCCAATGGGACTGAAAATTGGTGGGATTACTCAGGAAAATATGCTGAGTTTGAATATGAAACTACTTTTTGAATTTGAGTGATGAAAGTTGCTGCAATTTGAATTTACATTCAAATTGGCCTCTTTTTCGAATACCCCCAAAAGTGTCTCAAAGGTGTTGGATTTTTCATGAAACTTTGACTGAACCTTTCCAAGACTTTTAAAGTTCTAGGGTGAGCTCAATCTCTCATGTTCATGTGTCCAAATCCCACTTTGTGCAAATGAAGGCTTTCCCCTCTAATCACTCTTTTGTAGGAGGTTACTTGCTCTTCACAATATTTCCTAAGGTGTCCACAATAAAACTGTGGTGTTGTGAGGTAAAGAAAAGTTTTTACAAGTCCCTTTTCTTGGGCTTTTACATCCCTCCCCCCTTAAAAGAATCTCATCCCGAGATTATAAAAGAAGAGATAGCGATGTAATAGGGACTTACCCGTGTTGAGAAGCCATGAACTCCGGGTAATTTGAGTGAAGGAACTCCTCGCTCTCCCACGTCGCTTCTTCGGCGGTGTGGTTGCTCCAGAGTATTTTGTAGAACCACAACGTTCTGCTGCGTGTGGTCCTGGCTTTCTCATCAAGAATTCCCACCGGATACTCATCATATGTTAAATCCGGTTTCAGCTCGCCGATGTCTTCGGTAGGAACAGCAGCTGTATGCTTCAAGCATTTTCGCAGTTGTGAAACATGGAAAACATCATGGACACCAGCCAGAGATGCCGGTAGCTCCAATCGATACGCTGCTGGTCTACACTTCTCGGTGATAGCGTAGGGTCCAATAAAACGGGGAGCGAGCTTCCCCTTTACACCGAACCGGTGCACGCCCTTCATCGGAGACACGCGGAGGTACACGTGTTCCCCAACGTCAAAGTGCAATGGCCTACGCCTCTTATCAGCATAGCTCTTCTGTCGGGATTGAGCGGCCTTCAAATTGGCTTGAATTGTCCGAACGTGCTCTTCGACGTCGTTCACCACATCAACCCCGAATGTGACCCTTTCACCGGATTCGCACCAATTTAATGGGGTGCAGCATTTACGACCGTAGAGAGCTTCGTAGGGTGCCATTTGATACTCGCCTAATAGCCGTTGTTGTACGAGAATTCCGCCAATGGTAGGTGATCATCCCAGTTCCTACCATGGTGGATGGCACATGCTCTCAACATGTCTTCCAGAACTTGATTCACCCTCTGTCTGGCCATCTGTCTGAGGGTGGTAGGCGGAGCTTCTAATCAGTTTAGTACCCAAAGCAGCGTGCAACTGCTCCCAAAAGCGAGATACGAACAATGCACCTCGGTCTGAGACTATGGTCTTGGGTACACCATGCAGGCATAGAATCCTGGCAATGTATAACTCCGCATATCGGTTGGCATGAAAATGTGTATGTACGGGGATGAAGTGAGCTGACTTGGTCAGTCGGTCAACGATCACCCATATGGAATCATGCTTGTTGGCTGTTAAGGGTAATCACACAATGAAATCCATGCTCACATCTTCCATTTCCATGCTGGAATTTTCAGGGGTTGCAGCAGCCCTGATTTTCTCATATGATCAGCCTTCACTCGTCTACACGTATCACACTCGGATACGTACTTAGCTACCTCCCGCTTTATCCGTGTCCACCAAAATTTCTTTTTCAAATCTTGGTACATTTTGTTGCTGCCCGGATGAATGGAGTACTTGGACAAGTGAGCTTCATCGAGGATCTTTTTCCTCAACTCCATATCTCGGGGCACGACTATGCGGTCATTAAACCATAGCGTCCCCTCATCATCCTTCCGGAAACACTTGATCTCTCCATTGTCTATCCGTCTCCGGAGATGTGCCATGCCTTTATCCGTCTTCTGAGCTGCAATGATGTCCTCCCTAATAGTAGGGATGAGGGCAAGGTTGTACAGCGATCCATAAGTAACCAAGTATAAACTTGGCTCTTCCTCCTCCACCGGTGTAATGGTGAGGTGATGGACATGTGATTTCCGACTCAGCGCGTCAGCAACCACATTCGCCTTGCCGGGGTGGTAATGGATCTCAATCTCATAATCTTTGATCAGTTCTAACCACCTCCTTTGCCTCATGTTCAGCTCCTTCTGGGTGAAAATATATTTCAAGCTCTTGTGGTCGGTGTAGAGATGCACCAGATTCCCCAGGAGATAGTGCCTCCACATTTTTAGCGCCAACACCACGGCAGCAAGCTCAAGGTCATGAGTCGGATAATGCTGCTCATGGTTCCGAAGTTGGCGTGAGCCATACGCGACCACACGTCCTTCCTGCATCAACACGCAGCCGAGCCCAATACCGGACGCGTCACAGTACACGTCGAAGGGCTTTGTTGTATCCGGCTGAGCTAAGACCGGGGCTGTTGTGAGATGCTTCACCAATGTTCGGAACGCTCCTTCACACGCCGTGTTCCAAACATATTTCTTCCCTTTCTTCAGCAATTCTATCATCGGCTTAGCGAGCCTGGAGAAGCTTGGAATGAATCTCCGGTAGTATCCTGCTAACCCGAGGAAGCTTCTGACTTCATGGACTGGAGTGGGAGCTTTCCATTTCAGCACTTGCTCTATCTTGCTTGGGTGAACTGCAATGCCTTCCGCTGAGATGATATGTCCCAAGAATGGCACTTGGCTGATCCAAAACTCGCATTTGCTGAACTTGGCGTAGAGCTTGTGGTCTCGCAATCATTGAAGAACGATTCGCAAGTGTTCGGCATGTTCAGCTTCTGTCTTGGAGTAAACCAAGATATCGTCGATGAACACTACCATGAACTTGTCCAGCTCCGGCATGAACACCGAGTTCATGAGATACATGAAATGGGCTGGAGCATTTGTGAGACCAAATGACATGACGAGATATTCATATAGTCCATATCTCGTCGAGAATGCCGTCTTCGGAATATCCTCCGCCCGGATTTTTATCTGGTGATATCCAGAGCGAAGGTCCATCTTGGAGAACACACTGGCACCGACAAGTTGATCAAACAATATGTTGATGTGGGGCAGTGGGTACTTATTCTTGATGGTGACGGCGTTGAGCGGCCGGTAATCCACACACAGCCTCAGGGTTTCATCCTTCTTCTTTACAAACAGCGCCGAGCATCCCCAAGGCGAGGAACTCGGCCTAATGAAACCCTTACTCAACAGATCATTGAGCTGTTCTTTCAGTTCAGCCAGCTCATTGGGAGCCATTTTGTATGGTCTCCGTGATATGGGCGTAGTCCCGGGTGCAAGTTCAATCTTGAACTCGACATCCCGCTCAGGTGGCATGCCCGGAACATCATCCGGGAACATATCAGGGTACTCCCGGACTACGGGGATACCCTCTAACTTGAGAGCTTCAGCATTATTAATCGCTAAAACTTCCCGGACTGGCGTGTCTAACACCATGGAATACGGACGGTGGAATGGAGAATTTAACTGAACCATCCGTGTCCGAGTCTCTAGGACAGCGCCATGGTATTGTAGTCATGACATCCCTAAGATTGCATCAATCTTTTGTCCCATAAGGATTATCAAGGTGGTGGGATATAGTTTCCCACCTAAGCACAGAGGTGCCTTTGGAATCATCATATTAGCTGAAATCTTCCGTCCCGGTGAGCAGATCATATAAGTGCAGTCGGTTGGGAAGACTTGCAATTGATGTTTAGCCACATAGGATGCACTTATAAAGCTGTGGGTTGCACCAGAATCAAATAATATGACGATGGCTTGATTGTTGAGAGTAAACATACCCACCAGCACGTTGTCTCCCTCTGGGGCGTCCTCATTGTCGAGGTTGCGGACGCCCCCAGTCCGCTGACCAACCTTCTTCACCGGAGGTCGGCCTCGAGCACCGCCCTGGAGCTGGGCTTGCCCGCTGCTCTGCTGCCCCTGGGGACAGTCCTTCGTGAAGTGGCCCGCCTGGCCACACGTGAAGCAGGTGAAACGGGGCGGTCCCCCGCTGATCGGTGGACGGAATCCCGGGGCGCGTTGTGGCGGTGGAAACGCCCGGGGTACCGTCTGCTGCTGCTGTTGCTGTCTTGGTGGTGGCATCGGCGGACAGAACGAGGGTGACTGGAACGGACGTCCCCCGAACCGTTGAGGTCGCGCCGGTGGATGCCACTGCTGCCCGGATGGTGTCCGATACACCATACGGTACTTCTGGGGCGCGCCACCACCGCTGCTAGGTGGAGTGCTGCGCTTCCTCTGCTCAGCTGCCAACTCCCGCTGAGCGTCCTCTTGCATGATCGCGGTATTGACTAAGTCGTTGAATGTGCCGCGATTCCACTGAACGAGATGGGTCTTCATTTCGGGGTGTAACCCCCGATAGAAGTGTTCCCGCTTTTTCTCCTCGGTGGAGATGTAGTCTGACGCATATTGCGCCAGATGGTTGAAGGCACGGGAGTAGTCATGGGCACTCCTCCCGCCCTGCTTCAGCTCCAAGAATTCTTGGAACTTCCTCTTCATGATTCCGGGAGGAATGTGGTAGGCGCGGAACGCCTCCCGGAACTCTTGCCATTCCACGGCATGGCCAGCCGGACGTGAGGCGACATAATTCGCCCACCACGCACCAGCGGCACCGTGGAGCTGCTGTGCTGCGAACAGGGTCTTCTGCCGCTCCGTACATTGGAGCAGCCCGAACTTGGACTCGATGGTCCGCAGCCAGTTGCCGCCTCCAGTGGTTCCTCAGCTTCGGTGAACACTGGAGGGTGCGTACTCATGAAATCCGAGTACGACACATCACGGGGCTCACGAGGCCCTCGCTCTTGACGTCCCCCCGCCTGGGACGTATTCTGCACGATTGCGCGGAGCAGGTCGGTCTGCTCCTCACGAACTCCCACCAATGCCGCTATCACATCCGCTAGAGTAAGCGGAGGCGGCGGTGATGGCTGCTGCTGCGGGGTGCTGTCGTAGGCCGGTGGCTGGGAGTCATCGCCTCCCCCTTGGCTAGAGCCACCTACCTCGTGCGTGGTCCTAGTGCGAACCATCTGCAACCATACGACAATAATATCAGTCCCACAACATTTGCATACAGTCCAATTAAAATGGGCGTAAAAACATTATGACAACAAAAACATGCGATATATCTCGTAAGTAGATAATGTAATAACTTTGCACAAGCTACCCCATTACCAGACCAAACACAAGCTAGTTTAATCTAATTTTATGAACCTCCTCTTTGGAAGCTCACCATAACTAGGTTTGGTCACTACGAGACATTACTATCGCGTTGTCATCACGTATCCACCCGTAGGGTACAACACCCTCTCCAAAGAGTTCAACTGTCATTCTTCTGTCAGAATGACCAGTTTCTACCTATTCCAAGTTTTGATCTGGTTCTGGGCATTTTCATGACTCAAGTTGAATAACAAAGTTAAAGTTAACTTCAGTATCTTTACAACGAGTACTCATTTGCCCTCATATCAGCTTTGGTTAAAAAGTTATGCTAATTCAAAGTCAACAGAATTTCTAGGAGAATTTTAACAGCACCTCCCTTGGAAGTGGCTGTTTTCAACCCTGGTTTCCACTGAAATCTGTGCTGAAATTTCAGAAACTTTGAATTGCAAATATATCACACATCTTTTACTCTTTCTAAGGATGCATTATATACTAATTTTTGATTTTTCACCTGGGAGTTATGTTTGAAAAACAGAACAGCTCAGAGAATGTTTTACTCTGTCCGGGTTCTGGACAGTTTACATTCCTTTGGAATTTAAGCCAGCTTAAGGTGTGTTTCAGCTCTGGGAGTCTACAACAAAGTTGTAGAGTACTTAAATACCTTTCCAGAACTATATAGCACACCTCTCTGGGCTAAAATACCTGTGAGTTATGCCCTGTGGAAGATCAGCAAACTTGCTGTCCAAAACAGAGCACTCTGATTTTCAGTCTTTTTGGAACTACACTTACCACTATCCCATCCTTGTACCTAACCAGTGTCCTAAATGTTGAACCTATAGATTTTAATTCCTTGTTACCATTATTTTCATGCATATGCCTACAATATCTCGGTACTACGTTCCTCACAAAAGAAAATCCTAACCGGATCATACCGGCATATACGTCTCAAGTGTGGCACTAAACGGTCTCTTGCACACGTTTACTACACGGATACATACGTGGTTAGTACCTGCAGAAAACCACACAATAATGGTACACTCAAAGGTTGTTCATTCCAGGCAGTTCCATATTTGAAAGTAAATACAAACGCCCGTATCATTGTCATACGGCCGTCCTTGAGCTAAGTCACGTCTCAAGGCACGTGATCGTGTTTCAACACCACACGACGGGGAACCCGAGTATGTCATGAATGGGTCGTCACGGTTGGGAATGTTATCAACCCAACAGATACCACCTACTGCCCTGTAGGGCACGCCGATGGCAAGCGCTGCGTATGTCCTCCTGGGCTATTTACAGACAAACGCACTCTCGCGTTACTGACCACGCGATGGGGTCTCCACTTACTTGCCTAATGCACGCTAGGGATCAGCGTTTCATATGAACTCAGTAACATGAAGAGTTCAAGAGTTTCATATTGACATCTCACACCAAGCTGTGAGACTCCATCCCTGAACCACGTTCCTCGTCAGGGGAGCTAACCGAAATTGAACCGCTTTTGGTGACGTTCCTTACCATATTTACCAGAGCGTAGGTGTGTCGTTACATAATTAAAATTCAGAATTATAACACATAGATTAGTATTAGCCACTTTAAGTAACTATACTAATATAGTCCTTACTTGGGCAGCTACCGATTCCTCACCGTAACCTAAGTTTTCCCATAATGTAGTCCTTAAGTACTGTGCTATCCCCAATGCAGCTCTGATACCAGGCTATGGCGGACCAGAATCCGCTCATCCAGGATCGCAGAGGGTGGTGCCGCGCGATGCGACACCCGGCAGCACACGTCATAAGAACATATTATATTACATGGGAAAAACAAACTGAATGTACAAAGTAGTGCACTTCTCAGTTACAAACTAGGGTCTTTATTACACAGCAGAAGTTTCTTTTATACAACTCACGTCCGCCTATCTAGCAAAAGTGGTTGCCCAGCCCTAGGGCAACCCACACTAGCTGCACTCCTCAGCTCAGCGCGGCGTGTACGGCTCCCACTCAGCCGTGGTCCCCGACGGAGGGTAACCCTCGCCGGTGGACTCGTACTCCGAGTCCGTGGGTGGCTCCTCACCTGAAAAACACTTAAGCAGCAACCGTGAGCACGAAGGCTCAGCAAGGCTTAACCGACTCACCTAAGCATGAAACTCTACATGAGGGGTACAATGGACATAGGATAGTAACATTTCAGCAAAAGGACACGCCTACAAGTTCATCCTTAGTTCATCTTTTAGCAACAAGTTAACAGTTCATGAAATCTGAAATTTAGTAAGCAGTATTTGGTGGCACACATGTAGCAATATAATTATATCAACCAGCAATATTGAATCAACATGTTTCATCCATTAATCTACGTCATGACTCAGTGACCAAGTGGTACTCTTCACCGCGAGGGACGGCGAATCGACTCGATATACACCTGCAGAGAAACCCAAAGAGCACGTCACGTACGCCCACCCGTGGAGCTGCACAGCACGCTCACTCGATGTCTTACGGGACAACCTTTCACCCAACAGCCCAAACGTCGAACCGGTCGCACCGATACGAGCAGGAGGTTCCCCAAACGGAGCATCTCTCTATGCCCGTTGGCAGATTTCCACCTTGCTGCCCTCAATCTACACCTATAAATCGGTGTGCTATGCCTCGACGCCCGGAGGTTTAGGCTACATCGGTTTATCGGGGCCCATATATCCGATATGCCTTCGGTACGTTCAAACTTGATCAGCGTGGGCCGCACATGGATCGGTCCTCAATCGACACGGACAGGGCTGCGCACACAAGACTCTCTCTTGCTGCGCCCTAGCCCCTGCCTAGTCTCATTTTCATTACTAAAGTGATCTCACATCACTCAACCGAACCCGTGTGTCCCAAGCCTATCTCGCGAGTAGATTCCAACTACTCGACTTGTACCGAAGTCCTATGACTCATTAAGCATAGCCGGTCTACTCGAGGTCCTAAACACTACCCTCACTCTTAGGGAAAAATTCTGGTTATGCAAGTGGGGTTCCCTTCATCCTACACCTAATGCACAATCATACTTTACATGACTCATGTAAACAAAAGAAAACTTATAAAAGGGTTAATGCAAACCGGGGCTTGCCTTGTTGCTGCTGGTCAGTAGTTAGTTCCTCGTCCGGAAGAAGGAAGTCCAGTACTTCCAGGGTTTGTTCTTCAATGGCTACACGTTAATGAAACACTACATGTTAATTTAGATGCACATGTGAGTTTAGGGTAAGACTTCTACTATTAGTTCTAATAACCAGCCTCTAACACCTGGAACCTTGTTTAAGAATTTAAAGATGAACTGGGGTTGTTGTTTTGGCTTGGACTTAATCACATGGTTAAATGCTAAGTGGTTTTCCCCTTTTCCATATTAATCCCTTAAGTGGTTAAACAGGACAGGGATGATCTAGAGCTCCAATGGAGCTGAGAATTTTTGTGTGAGTTCCTTGTCACAAGAAAACTCTCTGGACCAAACATTAGCACTTTTCATGGAGTGGTTTGCTCAGAATAATTCTCTTGGCAAATCAGCAAAGAAGAATTTATTCTGAGGTAATACCCCTGTTCATGCCCAACTTAATGAACTATAATTTCAATTATAGCTCATAGAGTTTGCATGAATTTTTTTAACATTTTTAGAGTTAAGATTTGCCCAGAACTGAATTTCCAAATTTTGGAAATTCTCTGAAAATATTTCTGTTTTCAAATGAACACAGCACCTTCCAAATTGAATTGCTCTGACCAAATCAACCCCAAATGGTCTGAAACTTTTACAGGGGTTTACTAATGTCCTAAAGAACATTCTGGCAAAATTTGGGGACTTTTGGATGAACCAAACTCCCTCTAAAATTCTTTTGCTGAAAAGCTTTAAAGAATTTTCCAGAATTAATTAATGGGTTTCATACAAATTGGGTTTCAGATTTGGATTTACACTGTTAGAGGAATCCCACAAAATTTGTTTCATAATTTTTGGATTCTCCTAACCCAAGTTGTGGTCCTCCAAAGTTTGAACTACAAACTGGACATTTCAAAATGTTTAAATGTCTGCCAGTGGGTCCCACCCGGCAGTCTTCTCCTTCCTCGCGCCAAACAGGGGCCCGCGGCGGCGCACTCCGGCGAGCGTCGCCGGAACTGCTTTCCCGGCCGTCTCCCGGCCCCAAACTTGCCGCCCGCCCTAACTCACGACGCTGAACTCGTCGGTGGTGTCGCCGGCGGCCGTAGCTCACCGGAACAGGGCTCCCGATGGTGACAGCACCGGTTAGGGTTCCGGCGTGGTCGGGAATGTGTTACAACACATCAAAATGATTGGCAAAGGGTCGGAGAGCACCACAGGAGCTCGAGGGTGATGGAAATGGCCGCCAAACCCCATGAAAAGGTCGGAAACCTAGAGCTCCACGGTGAACCGAGCTGTTATTCTATGGCGGCCCGAAAAACAACCTAAACCCGGCCATTTCTGGGTCATTCCCCTTGATTCTTGGTCGAGGAGGGCCGCTAGGGAGTGAGGAAGGTGTGTGTAGGCTCACCCGAGCTGGATTGGACGGTGCAGCTAGAATTTCGGGGTAGACCGACCCTTACCCGGTCGCACTAGTTCTCGGGATTCCTAGGAATTCTCAGTGCACAGTCTATCAATGGTTAGAAGGGTTGCAGCTACACGATCTGGAGACTAAGGCGCACCTTTTCCATGTAGAAGTCCGGCGGTGAAACTGGCCGTGGCGTGCTGTCCACGGGGAGCAGTTCGCGGCTTTCCGCCGGTGCTCTGTTCCTCGGCGATCGTTGCCGAATTGCACGCGCCACAGGTTTGGAGTCTCGGATTTACGGGGCTGTCGTGGTAGAGCACGCACGGGCGCTGCTTTTCGGTGCTGCTGGCATGAGCAACCGGGGCTCGGTTGCTGCCAGCGATCGGGAAAAGAGAGCGCGGGGTGAGCTCCGGTTTAGTGCGGGGTGAGGGAAACAGCGAGCGGCGATCAATGAAGAAGGCAACGTGCTGCTGTTTGCTCCCGGGTTAACGATCGGGTTGAGGCGGCGGAGCCGGCAAGCTGGTCGCCAGCGCGTGCGGAGGGGGGGCGAGGTGGCTGCTCGGTCGGCTCGGTGTCGAGCTCTGCCGAGGCCCGGTAAACCGAGTTCGCTCGGTGTTGACTTAGGGCCGAAGTCTAGCTGACTGGTAGGCCCTCTTCTCCCCCCCCTAATCTTCTCTGTTGTGCAAATATCCCACCTACTCAGACTTGAAAAGGGAACATAGCAACCAACTCAGAGGTAGAATTTGAATTCATCAACTTCAAACTGTTTTGGCCACATTCCCTTCATATTTGAATTTGAAAATTCAAACTCAGTTTGAATTGTTACAAATTCGGCTCCCGACGAGATGAAGTCCAATGGGACTGAAAATTGGTGGGATTACTCAGGAAAATATGCTGAGTTTGAATATAAAACTACTTTTTGAATTTGAGTGATGAAAGTTGCTGCAATTTGAATTTACATTCAAATTGGCCTCTTTTTCAAATACCCCCAAAAGTGCCTCAAAAGTGTTGGATTTTTCATGAAACTTTGACTGAACCTTTCCAAGACTTTTAAAGTTCTAGGGTGAGCTCAATCTCTCATGTTCATGTGTCCAAATCCCACTTTGTGTAAATGAAGGCTTTCCCCTCTAATCACTCTTTTGATGGAGGTTACTTGCTCTTCACAATATTTCCTAAGGTGTCCACAATAAAACTGTGGTGTTGTGAGGTGAAGAAAAGTTTTTACAAGTCGCTTTTCTTGGGCTTTTACACGGATGCGGTAGATGGCAGGCAATGTCCCCGGGACCACCTGTCGGGTCCCGGGCCCATTTTGTAAGCTGCCCGAGCCTTGGACTATAAAAGGCTCGGGTAGGCAACGTTAGCAAGGGTTCGCCTCTTACACACTCTCTCACAGGGTTCGCTCCTGAGCACCAAGCAATACAACGAGTATCTCTACTCACCGTGGGCGTAGGGTATTACGCTCCGGCGGACTGAACCACGTAAAAATCCCTGTGTCAAGCTTCTCCCTCCATCGTACCTATCGCGTAAGCTCTCCGTGAGTGACTAGGCCCTCCGAAAAAGAACCTCCATGGGCTGCCCAGAGCAGGCCCGGGGGGAAGTGTTGGCTACACACTTCGACATTTGGCGCGCCAGGTAGGGGGCTATTCCCTCACGCGACGAGCTTCCGCCGACGAAGATGACGAAGCTTCCTTCAGCGGCAAGCTCTCCCCGCCCACGTTCACGACGAACGGTGACCAGTGGGGACTACGTCTCGACACACTCGACACACCAGCAGGGACTACGTCTGGACACCTTCAGTGGTGCAAGCTGGGAGCCAGCAGCCGACTCCGGCAGTGCAGGCTCCAGCGAGCGCAAGATCCACTGCAGCGCTGAGTGTCTCCCACGGGGGCGCACTAGCTGCAGCACGAGCGCTACTGCGCAATCCACCTGCTGGGGATGTGCCTCAGTCAGCGACCCAGCAGTGGATTCGCGACGTAGACCGTCTCGTCGTCGCCGCCGCCAACCCTCAACTTCGGTGGGGATGACGTCCCAGTCAACCGGCTGTGTCGCTGACGCGCACACCAACGGTTGATGGGCAGACGGCAGATTCCCGCTCCACCAGGCTCCCATCGGCGGACCTGAGGTCGGAGCTGGAACGACGCCACTTGGGCAAAGATGCCCGAGAGGTCATTGAGCGACGGCGAGAAAGGCGTCGCAACCAAGAGGCCGGCGACAGCATGTCAACCGCCTCGACCCAGCCTGAGCCGCAGACGTTCGCCACGCGATCTCTGCCCTAGGCATACGCCACGCAGCATATGCCCTGCAAATGGTGCCCCGGTCTATGGCGCAGCCTTGCCCATACCGGGGTATACAGTGCCGGCAGCGAACCAAGCATTCGCGGCACCAACACCTGCAGCAACAGGAGCAGGATGTGCGGCCCTGGCGCCACACCTTCGCTTCGTGAAGTGGTCGCGCAAGTTTCGGCCGCACCTGCCCGAGAAGTACGACGGCAGCATCAACCCGGAGGAGTTCCTCCAGATCTACTCCGCCATCCTTGCTGCAGGAGGGGACGAGGCCGTCATGGCCAACTACTTCCCCGTCGCCTTGACCGGCCCAGCCCGGTCTTGGCTCATGAATCTCCCCCAGGGTTCCATAACCTCCTGGGGAGAGCTCTGCCGGCAGTTCGCTGCTAACTTCGGCAGCTCCTATACCCGGCCTGGCACGGAGCTCGACCTCCACGCCATCCAGCAACAACCTGGAGAGACGCTGCGCTCCTTCATCCAGCGGTTCTCCCAGGTACGGAACACCATCCCCCACACTCAAAATGCTTCTGTGGTAGTGGCGTTCCGGCAGGGTGTACGGGACAAGAAGATGCTTGAGAAGCTCGTGACCAGAGAGGTTCGCGACGTCTCAGAGCTCTTCAGCCTGGCGGACAAGTACGCCAGAGCAGCAGAAGGGCGGAACGGGCACTCACAGCCAGCCTCCAAGTCAGGAAGACAGCCTGGATCTGGCGCTGCTTCCCTGGAAGCGGCAAGAAGATCAAGAACCGGGCGGTGGCAAGATGAATCCACCGACAGCAGCTCCCGTTGCTGCAGCAGCAGCACCCAGCGGAGCTCGGGGGCCATGCCCCGACAAGAGGCAGTGATAGTCACCTGCTCCAGATGGTGACCAAGGCGAGCCGTGCCCCGTGCACAACACCAGCAGCTATACTGCTGCTGAGTGCCGGGAGATTCAGAAGCTCGCGAAGCGCTTCCGCAAGGGGAAGCAACCGCGTGCTGACGCCCCTCCCTTCCGTCAAAGGGAGGGCAAGCAGAAGGTCGACACCCAAGACAACGTCGACCACCAAGTGGAGTTCCAGGAGCCTCAGCGCGCCGTGAAGGCGGTGCGCAACCATGAGGACTCCAGCTCCAGCGATGAAGAGCGCCAGAAGATGCTCTACGTCATCTACGGCGGGTCCGCTGACCCCTCGTCCCAAAGCGCGGTTAAGACTCTGCGCCGAGCGGTAGCGTCGGTGGATCCTCTCCCAAGTGCCGCACCGCCTCTCAAATGGATGGGAACCCCCATCAGCTTCGATGCCACCGACTGCCCCAGGAACATGGTTGGGGCCGGCCAACTGCCGCTCTTGGTAGCACCCACCATCGCCAACATGAGGATGTACCATGTTCTGGTATATGGCGGGGCTGGGCTGAACCACATCAGCCAGTGTCAGCCTTGGAGAATCTCCAAGCACTTGCAACAGCCCGAGCACCAGCCACTGGTAGTGCAGAACTGGGCCGGCTCCACCCGAATGCACGCCACCGTGCCTCTACCTCAGCACCCCGCGTGCAACCCCTCGACGAGGGCGACATCCCCTGAAGGTCGTCCAAGTCGGCGCCCATGCTGCCCAGACCACCCGGGTAGCCGGGGGCCTGGACAGCAAATAGGAAGGCGCACTCATCACCTTCCTCCGGCATAACGTCGACGTGTTTGCATGGCAGCCGCCGCAGATGCCGGGGATCCCTAGGGAGGTGATCGAGCACCATCTGAAGATCTTCCCCGACGCCCGGCCAGTCCAACAGAAGCCTCGCAAGCAGTCCATCGAGCGGCAGAACTTCATCCAAGAAGAAATCAAGAAGCTGCTCGACGCTGGCTTCATACAGGAAGTCCACCACCCCCGGTGGTTGGCGAACCCCGTCGTCGTCCCGAAGGCCGGCGGGAAGCTCCGGATGTGCATCGAATACACCAGTCTCAATAAGGCATGTCCCAAAGATCCATTCCTCCTCCCTAGAATAGATCAAATAGTAGACTCGACATCAGACTGTGATATGCTATGCTTCCTAGACGCCTACTCGGGTTTTCATCAGATCCCTATGTCTAGAGAAGATGAAGAGCACACTTCCTTCATCACAGTAGACGACCTGTATTGTTATGTCTCTATGCCTTATGGCTTAAAGAATACTCTTCCCAACTTTGTACGTGCAATGCACAAAACCTTTGGAGAGCTAATAAGAGACTTAGTCGAGGTGTATGTCGATGACATCGTTGTCAAGGTCAGACAGAGTTCATTCTTTTTAGATAACCTAGCCCTAGTCTTTGACAAACTGCGCTCCACGCGCACTAAGCTGAACCCCGACAAGTGTGTGTTCGGTGTATCCTCTGGGAAGCTCCTAGGATTCCTGGTCTCATACCGAGGAATTGAGACCAACCCAGAGAATATCAAGGCCATTGACCTGATGCGGCCCCCCGCCCGCATCAAAGATGTCCGGAAACTCACGGGATGCCTAGCCGCGCTGAGTCGGTTCATACCGAGGCTAGCAGAGTGAGCGCTCCCCTTCTTTAAGCTCCTGCACAAATCCGGTCCATTTGCTTGGACCGAAGAAGCAGAAGAAGCTTTCCAGGAGTTGAAGCAGCTCCTGATGACCCTACCCATCATGGTAGCCCCCGAGCCCGAAGAGCATTTGCTGCTCTACATCGCAGCAACAACTTAGGTGGTGAGCATGGTCCTCGTCGCAGAACGCCGGACCCCTCGTCACCGCAGCCTGCTCCGGTAGTAGAAGACAAGCACCAGGAGACCTCAAAGGTCTAAGACGACCTCCCGGACCTCCAAGACAACCTCCCGGAGGTCCAACGGGACCTCCCGAAGCTCCAAGACAACCTCCCGGAGGCCCAACGGGACCTCCCGGAGGACCAGGATAACCCCCCGGAGACCCAAAGGAACCTCCCAGGAGGACAAGACGTCCTCCCGAGGGTCCAGGATGACCACCTGAAAAACCAGCGGGATCTCCCGGAGGTCCGAGACGGACTAGGAGCCCTCGAGTCCCAGCTCCCGGAGGCTCCCCCGGACCCGTCTACCTCCTGTCGGCCTGAGCCAATGGATGAGGACATCTCAGGCCCAGGGGGGCGGGTCCGGACCATCAAGAGGCCTGTCTACTACATCAGCGAAGTCCTCCACGACGCCAAGACAAGGTACCTGGAGGTCCACAAGCTGTTGTATGCTGTACTCGTGGCATCCAGGAAGCTCCGCCACTACTTTCAAGCCCACCGAATCTCGATGGTCACCTCCTACCCGCTGAAGGCAATCCTTCACAGCCCCAACGCGACCGGCAATGTCGCTAAATGGGCAGCGGAATTGGCAGAGTTTGAGCTGGACTTCCTCGCCATGCAGTCAAGAGCCAAGCACTGGCTGACTTCGTGGTCAAGTGGACGACAACGAAGACTAACCCAGGGGGCCACGAAGACGGTGAACCAAAGCCCCGAGCTCCGGTCTTCACCGGGCCTCACTGGACGCTCTTCTTCGAAGGCTCCTCACGAAAGCAGGGGGCCGGTGCTGGCGTACTGCTTCTCATGCCATCGTGGGAGCAGTTTGGGTACATGGTGCGTCTCAATTTTAAGGCAACCAACAACATGGCAAAGTATGAAGCTGTCGGTACCCTCAATATGGGGTACCCCCACGCACAGGGGAAAATGCCTAAGGATCTCGCCCTTCTCCGCAGGGAGAGCTCCGAAGGCGCCACACGTCCAGCGGGGCCGGATCTCCCTCTCCTCAGAGGAGAGCTCCGGGCCCACCACGTGGCATACAGAAGCCGGACCTCCCCCTCCGCGGGAGAGAGGTCCGTAGGTGCCGCGTGTCCAGAGAGGCCGGACCTCCCTCTCCTCAGAGAGGAGCTCCGGGCTCGCCGTGTGGCCAACAGAATCCGAACCTCCCCCTCTGCGGGGAGAGGTCCGAAGGCTCCACGTGTCCTGCGGGGCCGGACCCCCCTCTCTTCTGAGGAGGGCTCCGGGCCCGCCACGTGGCCAGCAGAACGGTGCTGCCTGCCCCCGAGCGATAGGCAGCAGGCGTAAAGACGCCCCATACCTTGCCCGTACAAGGTATTCAAGGCCCGCGCCTTCCCAAGACGCGGAGCACGTCTCTGTCAGGTACCGTTGCGCCCAGTCGCATCACAGACTGACGTGCAGTGTCAGAGGCTGCCAGCTAATAAACGCAGCGACAAGACATCCCATGCCGCCCCCGCCGTCATCATCCACTACGACTAGCATGCGGCATGGGCAGAGCTACAAGACGAAGACTCAGAAGCCTTCGGCAGAGACAACTACCGGCATAACTGCAGATACGGTAGATATCAGTCAATCTCCCCGGGACCACCTGTCGGGTCCCGGCCCCCCTTGTAAGCCACCCGAGTCTTGGACTATAAAAGGCTCAGGTAGGCGACGTTAGCAGGGGTCCGGACTCTAGCCATCCGCACCCCTGGGTTCGCACTTTGCAACTCATACGCTAGCCATACTCTCTCAAGCTTTAACTCACCCCCAAGCTCAGGACTCCGGCCCTGAGCAGCAAGCAATACAGCGAGCTCCATAGCTCGCCGTGAACGTAGGGTTTTACGCTCCGGCGGCCTCAACCACATAAAACTCGCCGTGTCAAGCTCTTACTAACTCGTCCACCTGCGCAAGCTCTCCGCTAGGGACTAACCCCACCGAAAAAAGAACCTCCGCGGGCTGCCCAGTGCAGGCCCGCGGGAAGTGTCGACTGAACACTTCGACATTTGGCGTGCCAGGAAGGGGGCTTTTCCCCTTGCGCTATGAGTTTCCGCCAACGAAGATGACCAAGCTTCCTTCAGCGGCAAACTCTCCCCCCCTGCGTCCGTGGCAAACCGTGACCAGGGGAGAGTACATGATGACACACTCAGGACGGAGTGTGTCAGGGCAAGCTGGAAGCCAACAACCGGCTCTGGCAGCACCAACCCCGGCAATGCAGGCTCCAACCAGCGTCAAGCCTTCAGTAGCGCCGGGCGTACCCGGTGGGGGTGCGCTAGCAGCAGCAAGGGCGCTACTGCACAATCCGCCTGCTGGGGACGCGCCTCAGGTAGCGACCCAGCAGTGGATTCGCGAGGTAGACCGTCTTGTCGTCGCCGCCGCAAACCATTGACTTCGGCGGAGACGACGCTCCGACCAACCGGCTGTGTCGCTGACGCGCGCGCCAACGGTTGACGGGCAGACGGCGGGTTCCAGCTCCACCAAACTTCCGTCGACGGACCTGAGGACAGAGCTGGAACGGTGCCACTTGGGCCAAGATGCCCGAGTGTTCCTCGAGCGACGTCGAGAAAGGCGTCGCACTCAAGAGGCTGGCGACAACATGACGTCGGCCTCGACCCAGCCTGGAGGGCAGACCTTCGCTACGCGAGCTCTGCCCCAGGCGTACGCCGCACAGCATAAGCCACAACCATGTGCTCTGCAAGCGGCGTCCCCGGCCTATGGCGCAACCTTGCCCATACCGGGGTACACCGTGCCAGGCGCAACCAAGCGTTCGCGGCACCAGTACCTGCACTGGGAGCCAGCAACCGGCTCTGGCAGCGCCGACCCCGGCAATGCAGGCTCCAACCAGCGTCAGGTCTTCAGTAGCGCTGGGCGTACCCGGCGGGGGTGCGCTAGCCGCAACAAGAGCGCTACTGCACAATCCGCCTGCTGGGGACGCGCCTCAGGCAGCGACCCAGCAGTGGATTCGTGAGGTAGACCGTCTTGTCGTCGCCACCGCAAACCCTTGACTTCGGCGGGGACGACGCTCCGGCCAACCGGCTGTGTCGCTGACGCGCACGCCAACGGTTGACGGACAGACGGCGGATTCCAGCTCCACCAGGCTTCCGTCGACGGACCTGAGGACTGAGCTGGAACGATGCCACCTGGGCCAAGACGCCCGAATGTTCCTCGAGCGACGACGAGAAAGGCGTCGCAGCCAAGAGGCCGGCGTCAGCATAACGACTGCCTCAACCCTGCCTGAGGCGCAGACTTTCGCCACGCGAACTCTGCCCCAGACATATGCCACGCAGCATATGCCACAGCCATATGTCCTGCAAACGGCGCCCCCGGTCTATGGCGCAGCCTTGCCCATACCGGGGTACACTGTGCCAGCGGCGAACCAAGCGTTCGTGGCACCAACACCTGCAGCAACAGGGGCAGGATGTGCGGCCCTGGAGCCCCACCTCCGCTTCACGAGGTGGCCGCGCAAGTTTCGGCCGCACCTGCCCGAGAAGTACGACGACAGCGTCAACCCGGCGGGGTTCCTCCAGATCTACTCCACCGCCGTACTTGCCGCAGGAGGGGATGAGGCCGTCATGGCCAAGCTACTTCCCCGTGGCCTTGACCGGCCCAGCCCGGTCTTGGCTAATGAACCTCCCTCAGGGTTCCATAACTTCCTGGGAGAGCTCTGCCGGTAGTTCATCGCCAACTTTGGCAGCTCCAACACCCGTTCCGGCACGGAGCTTGACCTCCAAGCCATCAAGCAACAACCTGGGGAGTCGCTGCGCTCCTTCATCCAGCGGTTCTCCCAGGTACGCAACACCATTTCGCATATTCAAAGTGCTTCTGTGGTGGCGGCACTTCGACAGTGTCCAGGACAAGAAGATGCTTGGGAGGTTCAACCAGAGAGGTATGCGATGCCTCCGAGCCCTTCAGCCTGGTGGACAAGTGCGCCAGAGCAGCCGGAGGGCGGAGCTGGCACTCACTGCCAGCTTCCGAAGCCGGAAGACAGCCCGAAGACGGCGGAGTTCAAGCTGAGCTCCCGACCACGTCAGACAGCCAAGAGCCAAGCACTGGCTGACTTCGTGGCTGAGTGGACACCAACGAAGGCTGACCCAGGGGGCCGCGAAGACGGTGAACCAAAGTACCGAGCTCCGGTCTTCACCGGGCCTCACTGGACGCTCTTCTTCGACGGCTCCTCGCGAAAGCAGGGGGCCGGTGCTGGCGTACTGCTTCTCATGCCATCGGGGGAGCAGTCTGGGTACATGGTGCGTCTCAATTCCAAGGCAACCAACAACTTGGCAGAGTATGAAGCACTCATCTTTGGCCTAAAAGACAGTCCTGTCTCTGGGCGCTCGCCAGTTGTTGGCGTAGGGCGACTCCCAGCTAGTTATCAAGCAAGTTAAGGGTGAATGCCCCTGCAATGACCCACAGCTAGCTGCTTATCTGCTTCACGTGCGGATGTTGGAGAAAGAATTCCTCGCCTTGGACCTGCGCCATGTACCGCGCGCTTGCACGGCCGCAGCTGACGACCTCTCAACGAAAGCCTCCATCGGAGCCCCTGCGCATGAAGGAGTCTTCGAGAGGACGTTGTTGCGGTCCACAGCCCGGCCCGCCGAGCCGAGCGAAGGGGGCTGAACCAGTGCCTCGAAGCTAGGCAGTTCCGGCGGCCCTGGATGCCGCCAAAGGATCGTAAGAGTCACTGGGGACTCTGTGCAACCCAGCGCTCAAGATCCAGAAGCTCAAGTAATCCCGATGCATGGACCACGGAGGTCCGGGACTCCTTGAAGGACATCCTTCCTGATGAACGTGCATCCGCTGAACGGGTGGTGCGGATGGCTAAGTGCTACGCGTTGATATCTTTACTGGCATGGCGCCACGACATCCTATTGCGGTGCATAACCCAGGAGGAAGGCTGCGATTAGCTCGCAGTAGTCCAAGGAGGCGAATGCTGGGAACGCTCATCGTCCCGCACGTTGGTCGGTTAAGCCACCCGGCATGGCTCCTACTGACCGAGAGCCACCTAGACGCCGTCAAACCGGTTAGGGATGCAATGCGTGCCAGGTCCACGCGAAGCAGACCCACACAACCGGTGCAGACGCGCACCCAGAGCCGTCGGGGGATACCGGCTCCTCCATGTCGAGGGCCAGCCGGACTTCCCAGGGCCGGGTCACGGGAACTACCCTTCCACATGGTATGCGGGGCCGAAGCCATGCTTCCCCCTGATATAGCCATGGGGGTCCCCCCGTGTCCGGCGTACGACGAAGCCACACATGACCCGCTCTGCGTGAAGACAGGCGCTCCGACGCTACCCAGTAAGTTCACCATGCTTACTTAGGTGTTTATTTAAATTACACATTAATTTATATAAACACCTCCCCACGCTCTAGACAGTGTGCATCCATTGTACACTCGGCTCCTCTTTCCGGCTCTCATGCATAGTTGATATTTGCCGTCCTACCGAAGGCGGTAGTGCTTGGGGTACCTGCCAGAGGCCCGGTGGCCTTTTGGATCTCCCCCTATAAGGGTACTACACCGCCAGTTGGTCTCCTCCGAGAAAAGACTTACGCTAGAACGGGGGGTCAGGAGCCTTGCTTTGCCCGGTCTTGCACCCAAAGCATGCGCACTCTGCCTCCCGGCGCTACGGTCTGAGTACCAGGGGGCCGGGCGGTTACACCCTGACTGGGGCTGGGGCCAGACCTCCGGGACCAAGTGCACTGGATTACCCAAGCCCCGTATTCCGGCTTGGAACAGTAAGCCAAATGAGATTAAGGGATAGGAAAGGGGGGATCACTGAGCAGTTCTGGACCTCCGCCCCCACAGCTGGGCCGAGCTCCGAGGCCAGCCCTCGCCCTCCTTTCAGAGGCGAGCGCTGATGCCGGACCTCACGCCCTTCGCTGGCCTGAGCTCCGATGACTTCCGGACTCCGCCTCCACAGCCAGGCCGAGCTCCGAGGCCAGCCCTCGCCCTCCTTTCAGAGGCGAGCGCTGATGCCGGACCTCACGCACTTCGCTGGCCTGAGCTCCGATGACTTCCGGACTCCGCCCCAATAGCTGGGCCGAGCTCCGAGGCCACCCCTCGCCCTCCTTTCAGAGGCGAGCGCTGATGCCGGACCTCAGGCCCTTCCCTGGCCTGAGCTCCGATGACCTCCGGACCTCACGCCCTTCGCTGGCCTGAGCCCCGATGACTTCCGGACTCCGCCCCCATAGCTGGGCCGAGCTCCGAGGCCAGCCCTCGCTCTCCTTTCAGAGGCGAGCGCTGACGCCGGACCTCACACCCTTCGCTGGCCTGAGCTCCGATGACTTCCGGACTCCGCCTCCACAGCCAGACCGAGCTCCGAGGCCAGCCCTCGCCCTCCTTTCAGAGGCGAGCGCTGATGCCGGACCTCACGCCCTTCGCTGGCCTGAGCTCCGATGACTTCCGGACCTCCGCCCCCACAGCCGGGCCGAACTCCGATGCCAGGCTTCACCCTCTCCTAAGAGGCTGAACACCGAAGCCGTCAAGACCCTGCCAGCACAGGGAGTACTCAAGACAAGAAAGTGCGCGGATCAGAAGAGACGAAGGTCCCACCTCGGGCTCGCTATCTCCCCCGAGATGGGCCCGGGGGCCACTGTCGGTACCCTCGATATGGGGTACCCCCGCGCACAGGGGAAAATGCCTAAGGATCTCGCCCTTCTCCGCAGGGAGAGCTCCGAAGGCGCCACGCGTCCAGCGGGGCCGGACCTCCCTCTCCTCAGAGGAGAGCTCCGGGCCCACCACGTGGCATACAGAAGCCGGACCTCCCCCTCCGCGGGAGAGAGGTCCGAAGGTGCCGCGTGTCGGGAGAGGCCGGACCTCTCTCTCCTCAGAGAGGAGCTCCGGGCTCGCCGCGTGGCCAACAGAAGCCGAACCTCCCCCTCCGCAGGGAGAGGTCCGAAGGCTCCACGTGTCCTGCGGGGCCGGACCCCCCTCTCTTCTGAGGAGGGCTCCGGGCCCGCCACGTGGCCAGCAGAACGGCGCTGCCTGCCCCCGAGCGATAGGCAGCAGGCGTAAAGACGCCCCATACATTGCCCGTACAAGGTATTCAAGGCCCGCGCCTTTCCAAGACGCGGAGCACGTCTCTGTCAGGTACTGTTGCGCCCAGTCGCATCACAGACTGGCGCGCAGTGTCAGAGGCTGCCAGCCAATAAACGCAGCGACAAGACATCCCATGCCGCCCCCGCCGTCATCATCCATTACGACTAGCATGCGGCATGGGCAGAGCTACAAGACGAAGACTCAGAAGCCTTCGGCAGAGACAACTACCGGCATAACTGCAGATACGGTAGATATCAGTCAATCTCCCCGGGACCACCTGTCGGGTCCCGGCCCCCCTTGTAAGCCACCCGAGTCTTGGACTATAAAAGGCTCTGGTAGGCGATGTTAGCAGGGGTCCGGACTCTAGCCATCCGCACCCCTGGGTTCGCACTTTGCAACTCATATGCTAGCCATACTCTCTCAAGCTGTAACTCACCCCCAAGCTCAGGACTCCGGCCCTGAGCAGCAAGCAATACAGCGAGCACCATAGCTCACCGTGGACATAGGGTTTTACGCTCCGGCGGCCTGAACCACGTAAAACTCGCCGTGTCAAGCTCTTACTAACTTGTCCACCTGCGCAAGCTCTCCGCTAGGGACTAGCCCCACCGAAAAAAGAACCTCCGCGGGCTGCCCAGTGCAGGCCCGGGGGAAGTGTCGACTGAACACTTTGACAGTGATAATTCTGTTCAGGACCCCGAACCGGAAGACGATCGACTTGATGAACTTTACTGCAGATTGTTTGTTGATGGTGATGACGGGTGTGGCTTCCGGCCACTTGGTGAATTTGTCGATGGCGACGTAGAGGTACCGGAATCCCTCGACGGCTTTGGGGAATGGTCCCAGGATGTCCAACCCCCATACGGCGAACGGCCACGAGGGCGGGATCATCTGAACCGCCTGAGCCGGTGTGTGGATCTGCTTGGCGTGGAACTGGCACGCCTTGCAGCTCTCGACCAGCTTGACGGCATCCTGGAGTGCTGTCGGCCAGTAGAAGCTGTCGAAATGTGCGATCGACACTTCCCCCGGGCCTGCACTGGGCAGCCCGCGGAGGTTCCTAGTGGAGAGCTTGCGCGGATGGATGAGTTAGTGAGAGCTTGACACGGGAAGTTTTACGTGGTTCAGGCCGCCGGAGCGTAAAACCCTACGTCCACGGTGAGCTATGGAGCTCGCTGTATTGCTTGCTGCTCAGGGCCGGGGGCCTGAGCTTGGGGGTGAGTTACAGCTTGAGAGTGTATGGCTAGCGTATGAGTTGCAGAATGCGAACCCTTGCTATCGACGCCTACCCGAGCCTTTTATAGTCCAAGACTCGGGTGGCTTACAAGGGGGGCCGGGACCCGACAGGTAGTCCCGGGAAGATTGTCTATTATCTACCGTATCTGTAGTTACGCCGGTGGTTGCCTCTGGTCGAAGGCTTCTGAGTCTTCCTTTTTCCGCCCTGCCCATGCCGCGCACTAGTCATAGTGGTTGATGACGGCGCAGGCGGCATGGGATGTCTTGTCGTGGCGTTTATTACCTGGCAGGTTCTGACACCGCGCGCCAGTCTGTGATGCGACTGGATGCAACGGCACCTGACAGGCGCGTGCTCCGCGTTTCCGCGTCTTGGGAAGACACGGGCCTTGAATACCTTGTACGGGCAAGGTGAGGGGCGCCTTTACGCCCGCTGCCTACCGCTCGGGGGCAGGCAGCACCGTTCTTCCTGCCACGTGGTGGGTCCGGAGCTCTTCTCTGAGGAGAGGGAGGTCCGGCCCCGCTGGATGCGTGGCGCCTTCGGACCTCTCTCCCGCGGAGGGGGAGGTCCGGCTTCTGTATGCCACGTGGCGGGCCCGGAGCTCACCTCTGAGGAGAGGGAGGTCTGGCCCCGCTGGACGCGTGGCGTCTTCGGACCTCTCTCCCGTGGAGGGGGAGGTCCGGCTTCTGTATGCCATGTGGCGGGCCCGGAGCTCTCCTCTGAGGAGAGGGAGGTCCGGCCCCGCCAGATGCGTGGCGCCTTCGGAGCTCTCCCTGCGGAGAAGGGCGAGCACCTTAGGCATTTCACCCTGTGTGCGGGGGTACCCCATATCTCAGGTACCGACAGTGGCCCCCGGGCCCATCTTGCGGGAGATAGCGAGCCCAAGGTGGGACCTCCGTCTCTTCCGATCCGCGCACTTTCTCTAAGTCCCGACTTGGCCGCTACCGGAGCACGAACGGCCGCGGGGTCGTGAGAGCGTGCGCTCACTTGATGATTGCTTTTACTGCGGCGGTTCCCAAGGCTGCCACTTCTGCACGTTGTGGCGCTTTCTTCGGGAACCGCCGAAGGGCCTTGCCGGCTCATCTTCTTAGGGGACTGACTCCTTGCCCCCACCGCTCCAGTTAAGCGGCTTGGGCCCACCCGTCATCGGCACTCGGTCTAGGAACCGAAGCGGTTGCGGGTGCGGGGTATTTGAAGAGTTCCGAATCGCTTGGAACTGCATCGGGAAGCTTTTTATAGGGGGTCTCACCCACATTGTAGCTTCCCTTCGCACTTCTCTGCGTTTCTTCTTGGACTCTTGCGCTTTTGCTTTCTTGCCTTTGAGCTCTCCCTTGCCATGGCTTCCAACCCGCTGCCAGAGAAGAAACGCGCTCGATCTCCTCCAGCAACGGCGCCGGTGCCAAGTTGGGATTCTGGGGTGCCTGACACTCCCTCCGGTGGCGACTCGAAGAGGCCCCGGGCTGATGTGCTGGGGGAAGCCTCTGTGGCGTCCCCTGTTCCGCCAGTCCAAGCGACTGCGGAGCGGTCGTCGGAGACGGTAGCGGGCTCTGGAAATCCTACCCCGGCTCGGAAGTCGGGGTTTAGAGCCCGCTGGAGTGTCCGCGCTTCCCGGCCTTCCCCGTCTTGCGGGGAATCTGTGCCGATGCGCTCGGAGCCAGGGGCAACTGCTGCGGCCCCCAGGCCAGCGCGGACTTCTCCTGTTCCGGTGTGCCCGGACTCCGCGGCGGCGCCGTCTCTTCCTGCCGAGACGGCCACCGCGGCCCCCGAGCCAGCACAGGTTGATCCTGCACTAGGCGGCCTGGCTTCTTCTTCAGCACCGTCTTCCCCGGCTCGTCCCTCTCCTCAGGTCAAGGAGCCAGAAGCTGAAAAGAGCCCGGCTGGCCTGGCTGCCAGCGCCACGGAGCCAGCTTCTCCTGATCGGCGTCTCGTCTCGGCGGCTGGCGCGTCGGCTCTTCCTGAGGATGAGGTAATGGAGGAGGTCGGAGGGACTGCCCCAGCCTCTGTTGCTCCATTGCCTCTGGCGGACGCCTTCGCGCTTGCCGAGTCGAGCGTCCGGCAGCTCTTGGCTGCACTAGGGCGCGAGCGGGAGGAGTATACGGTTGAACGGGACCGCCTCCTCACCTGGGGGAACCTTTTGCGGGAGAGGACCGCGAAGGTTAAGAGCGAGCTCGACTCCAGGCGGGAGTTGCTCGACTTCAGGGAAACGCTTGTCAACCGGATGAAGCGGGCTGTTGACCGCATGGACACCCAGTCGCGGCGGATCAACAGGGAGGCCCTGGAGGCTCACGCCCGGGCCGAAGAGAGCCTCTCTGCTGCTGTAGAAATACGGCATCGGTTGGAGCGCCGCGAACTCGCCGTTGAGGAGCGGGAGCGTTCCGTGGCAGCTGAGGCAGAGAGGGTCGCCGCGCAGCTGGCTGCGGGCGAGGATGACCTCCGAGCTCGGATGGAGGAGCTGGAGATTCTGAAGGCAGACCTTGACTTGAGGGATGAACAGGTCTCCCATGATCGCCGGGCGGTCTTGGACCGGGAGTTGACTGCCGGCTTCAGGGCCGCTGAGTTGGAGCGGCTAGCCGAGACTCTCCGCCTTCGGGAGAGTTCCCTGGCGGCCAAGGAGAAGGAATTCTCTGAGAGGAACCTGGAGGCTCTGCGGGCGGCCCACCGCGAGGTGGAGGAGCTCTCAGCCCTACGGTCCTCCGAGGCCCTTGCGGTCTCAAGCTTCGTGGATCGAGCGGGGTCCGCCCTGATCCCTCTTGGTTTCAGTCCGGTGAGGGCCGCAACTCCCGCATTGCAGGTGGCAGAGGTGATCCCTGCATTGGAGTCGATCGGCGCCAAGCTGGACAGACTCGACTCGGTGGTCGCCAGCGAGCTTGAAGCCGAGGGCCGCGGCTTAGCTTTAGAGGTCGCCTCGCATGTGCTGGCATGCTTCAAGAGCCGCGACCCCTCTTTCTCACTGGAGCCAGCAAGAGAGGGCCCAGCCGCGGAGCGGGAGGAAGCTGCCAGGGCTGAAGTCGAGGATGTGGCCGCCCTTGTAGCCGCAAGGTTCCGGCGAGAGCCGGGAGGTCCTTAGGACTTGCTTCTCCCTTTTTTATCGAGTCTGTAGTCCAGCTCAAGGAGCCTTGCTTAATTTTACTCTCTTGGATACTTGTGTCTGTGATGCTTTTTCCCTCCTTCTTGGCTTTGCCTGGCTGAGTCCTTAGCTCCGCAAGGTACTCAGAGGTCATTTCCAATCTCGGAGCTTCGCACAGACACCCCCCCCCGGGTCCTAACCGTGTTAGGGGCCCCCGGAGGTCTCCGAACCTCACCCTATGGGGGGCTCCAAATCTGCCGGCCACGTGGTGGGTTCGGAGCTCCTCCTCAAGAGACGGGAGCTCCGGTCATGTTGGACACGTAGGGCTTTCGGAGCCCTCCCGCTGAGGGGGGAGGTCCGGTTCCTGCCTGCCACGTGGCGAGCCCGGAGCCCTCCTCAAGGAAAGAGAGAGTTCCGGGCCTGCTGGACACGCGGGGCCCCCGGGCCCCGCCCCTGCTGGAGGGGCGGGTCACGGTCCTTCCAGTCCCAGGCCGGTGTAGCTGGTAGCTCCTTTCCCCCCGCTTCATGCAGTCCCTGTTGCCGTAACCTGAAGGTCCTGCACACAGGTAGAGGAAACGTAATTCTCCTCGGGGGGTCCTCCCCTCCTGTCTCCTAGTCTTATCCGTCTTATGGTCCTGGCCCGCTATACGGGGCTTGGGCAATTCTGTGCACGAGGCGCCGGAGCTCCGGCTCCCTCCGAGGTCCGGGTACGGCCGTCCGATCCCTAGTACCGGGCCATGCGCTGGGGAAGCAGAGTGCACGCGCTTTGGGTTCATGACCAGGCAAAGCGGACGTACTCCCCTGGACCTCCGGAGAGCAGGATGCGCATGCTTTGGGCTCTGGGCCGGCTAAGCTGGATACGCACCCTGGACCCCCCATGCACAACGCTGGCCTTTCCTGGAGGTGACCAACTGACACCGCAACACCTGACTGGGGGAGGCCCGAGAGACTCACTCGGCCATCGGCAGGTGCCTCAAGCGCAGCCGCCTTCGGGAGGATAGCAAATGCCGACTATGGATGAGCGCAGGAGAGGGGGAGCTAGACGTATGATGAACATACAGAGATAGTGCGATCATAAAAATTAATGCATAATTTAAATGAGCGCATGAGAAGGAGCTAAGTAGAACAGGTCTCTGTATTTGCGCCCATAGGTGGAATTCTGGCTGTTCGTGGGGGCAGTGTTCCGCCTCGTCTACAAGGGAAGCAAGACTCTACGCGCTTAGGGTCGGAACCAGGCTAAACTGGACGTAGTCCTGTACCGTCCCTTGAGACTTAGCTACCCCAAGCTCTGTTCCTAAGTTCTATGGGGTCTATTACAGAAGTGAATAACACTGTTCTACCGATGCTCAGTAAGTAGGACTTACAGTGTTGCTCCATGGCAAGGATTTTTGGGAATGGATCCCACTCTCGGTTGAAAGGCATGTGTACCTGGGGCGGCAGCTTTCATGATTCGGAAGGGACCTTCCCTGCTGGGGGAGAGCTTATGGGTCCTTCTTGGAATATAGCGTGCCACTTCACCAGGCTGCCCTCTTGCGGGCCCCGTCGCGTTTGGTTCTTTGGCGGTAGTGCATAGAGCATTAGCCGAGACCTTGCGTTGTGGGGTGTTCCCTGCAAGCCGAGTCTTGTCGAAGTTGTTGTCTTCACGCTGGATCAGGTCCTGCGTGGCTTCTCTCGGGGTCCCCCGGGGAGTTCTCCCCTTCTGGCTAAGGCCTTCAAGGGGTAGGTGGACCCGGGCTCGCCTTGGATGACCTAAGGCGTCCCCCCCTTCTGGCAAGGCCTTCAAGGGGTTGACGGACCCTAGGCAGCCTCCGAGAGGTATGTTCGAGGCACGGAGGCGTGCCGTAGCTGGCTAATGCCTTGGCCCGTCACCGTCGGAACTGGAGTCCTCACCGTCATGCACTGTCTTTATGACACGCTGAGGCTCCTGGAACCCCACCTGGTGGGCAGCGGTGACTGGGGCATCGGCCTTCTGTTTGCCATCCCTCTGAGGGTAGGGCGGTGCTTCAGCCCTCTGCTGTCTTCCATTGCGGAAGCGCTCTGTGAGCCTCTGGATCTCCCAGCACTCGGCAGCTGTATGGTTGCAGGTGCCATGCACGGGGCATAGCCCGCCTTGGCCACTGTCTGGGGCCGGTGATTGCCGCTGCCTCTTGTCGGGGCGCGGCCCCCGAGCTCCACTGGTTGTCGCAGCTGCGGCGATGGGGGCCGTGAATGGTGACTTCATCTTCCCATTCCCCCGGTTCTTGGTCTTCTTGCCACCCCCATAGGCAGCAGCACCGGACCCGGGCTGCCCTCCTGACTCGGAGGTCGGCAGTGCGTGCCAGTTCCGCCCTTCGGCTGCTCTGGCGCACTTGTCCGCCAGGCTAAAGAGCTCTGAGACGTCGCTGACCTCTCTGGTCGCGAGCTTCTCGAGCATTTTCTCGTCCCAGACACCCTGTCAGAACGCCACCACCACAGAGTCGCTTTGGATATGTGGGATGGTGTTGCGCACCTGAGAGAACCGCTGGATGAAAGAGCGCAGCGACTCCCCAGGTTGTTGTTAGACGGCGTGGAGGTCGAGCTCCGTGCCAGGACGGGTGTAGGAGCTGCCGAAGTTGGCGACGAACTGCTGGCAGAGCTCACCCCAGGAGGTTATGGACCCCTGGGGTAGATTCATGAGCCAGGACCAGGCTGGGCCGGTCAAGGCGACGGGAAAGTAGTTGGCCATGACAGCCTCATCGCCTCCTGCAGCAAGTACGGCGGTGGAGTAGATCTGGAGGAACTCCGCTGGGTTGACGCTTCAGTCGTACTTCTCGGGCAAGTGCGGGCGAAACTTGCGCGGCCACCTTGCGAAGCGAAGGTGGGGTGCAAGGGCCGCACATCCTGCACCTGCTGCTGCAGGTACTGGCGCTGCAAACAGGTGGTTCGCACCTGGCACCACGTATTCCGGCATGGGCAAGGCTGCACCGTAGGCCGGGGCCGCTACTTGCGGCGCATATGGTGGTGGCATATGTTGCGCAGCATATGCCTGAGGCGGGGCTCGCATGGCGAAGGCCTGCCCTTCTGGTTGCATCGAGGCCGACGACATGCTGTCGCCTGCCTCATGGTTGCGACGCCTTTCTCGACGTCGCTCGAGGTACACCCGGGCGTCCTGCCCCAAGTGGCACCGTTCCAGTTCCCTTCGCAGGTCCATCGACAGGAGCCTGGAGGAGCTGGAATCTGCCGTTAGCTCGTCAACCATGGGTGTGCGCGTCAGCGACACAGCCGGTTGCCCCGGGCGCCGCCCTCGCCGAAACCGAGGGTTCGCGGCGGTGACGACGAGGCGGTCCACCTCACGGACCCATTGCTGGGTCGCTGAATGGGGCGCATCCCCTGCAGGTGGGTTGCGCAGCAGCGCTCTTGCTGCAGCTAGCGCACCTCCATGGTGTACGCTCAGCGCTGCAGAAGACCTCACGCTGGTCGGGGCCTGCATAGTCGGAGTCGGCGTTGCCGTAGTCGGCTGCTGGCTACCCGCTTGTGCCGACACACTCCGTCCTGAGTGCGTCGACATGTACTCCCCGCTGGTCACGGTTCGCCATGAATGCGGTGGGGGAGAGTTTGCCGCTGAAGGGAGCTTGGTCATCTTCGTCGGCGGAAACTCGTCGCGCTAGGGGAAAAGCCCCCTACCTGGCGCGCCAAATGTCGAAGTGTGCGATCGACACTTCCGCCGGGCCTGCACTGGGCAGCCCGCGGAGGTTCTTTTTTCGGAGGGGCTAGTTCCTAGCGGAGAGCTTGCGCGGATGGACGAGTTAGTGAGAGCTTGACACGGGAAGTTTTACGTGGTTCAGGCCGCCGGAGCGTAAAACCCTACGTCCATGGCGAGCTATGGAGCTCGCTGTATTGCTTGCTGCTCAGGGCCGGGGGCCTGAGCTTGGGGGTGAGTTACAGCTTGAGAGTGTATGGCTAGCGTATGAGTTGCAGAATGCGAACCCTTGCTATCGACGCCTACCCGAGCCTTTTATAGTCCAAGACTCGGGTGGCTTTCAAGGGGGGCCGGGACCCGACAGGTGGTCCCGGGAAGATTATCTATTATCTATCGTATCTGTAGTTACGCCGGTGGTTGCCTCTGGTCGAAGGCTTCTGAGTCTTCCTTTTTCCGCCCTGCCCATGCCGCGCACTAGTCATAGTGGTTGATGACGGCGCAGGCGGCATGGGATGTCTTGTCGTGGCGTTTATTACCTGGCAGGTTCTGACACCGCGCGCCAGTCTGTGATGCGACTGGACGCAACGGCACCTGACAGGCGCGTGCTCCGCGTTTCCGCGTCTTGGGAAGACGCGGGCCTTGAATACCTTGTACGGGCAAGGTGAGGGGCGCCTTTACGCCCGCTGCCTACCGCTCGGGGGCAGGCAGCACCGTTCTTCCAGCCACGTGGCGGGTCCGGAGCTCTTCTCTGAGGAGAGGGAGGTCCGGCCCCGCTGGACGCGTGGCGCCTTCGGACCTCTCTCCCGCGGAGGGGGAGGTCCGGCTTCTGTATGCCACGTGGCGGGCCCGGAGCTCACCTCTGAGGAGAGGGAGGTCCAGCCCCGCTGGACGCATGGTGTCTTCGGACCTCTCTCCCGCGGAGGGGGAGGTCCGTCTTCTGTATGCCACGTGGCGGGCCCGGAGCTCTCCTCTGAGGAGAGGGAGGTCCGGCCCCGCCAGACGCGTGGCGCCTTCGGAGCTCTCCCTGCGGAGAAGGGCGAGCACCTTAGGCATTTCACCCTGTATGCGGGGGTACCCCATATCTCAGGTACCGACAGAAGCCATGCCGGAAGGTTTTACCGACGAGCGTGCGTGAGGAAGAGTGACTCCAACATTCGCCTCCATGGATCTCAGCGAGCAAGTCGCAGCCTTCCCCCTGGGTTATGCACCGCAATAGGACGTGGTTGGCGCCATGCCGGTAGAGATCCCCTTCTACCAGCGCGTACCTTTTAGCCATGTGCACGATCCGTTCAGCGGATACACGTTCATGAGGGAGGATGTTGTCTTTCAAGTAGTCCCGGATCTCCGTGATCCATGCATCGGGTCTGACTTGAGCTTCTGGATCTTGAGCGCTGGGTCGCACGGAGTCCTCAATGACGCTTACGATCCTTGGCGGCGTCCATGGCTGCAGGGCCACCGGGACCGCCAGCTTCGAGGTGCTGGTCCAGCCCCCTTCGCCCGGCTCGGTAGGCCGGGCTGTGGGCCGCAGCAACGTCCTCTTGAAGACTCCTTCGGGCACTGGGGCTCCGGTGGAGGCCTTCGTTGAGAGGTCGTCGGCCGCGGCATTGCCAGCACGCGGTACATGGCGCAGGTCCAAGGCGAGGAAGTCTCTCCAACATCTGCACGTGGAGCAGATAAACAGCTAGCTGTGGGTCATTGGAGGAGCATTCACCCTTAACTTGTTTGATGACTAGCTGGGAGTCGCCCAGTGCCAACAACTGGCGAGCGCATAGAGACAGGGCTGTCTTTAGGCCAAAGATGAGCGCTTCTGTCGAAGTGTTCAGTCGACACTTTCCCCGGGCCTGCACTGGGCAGCCCGCGGAGGTTCTTTTTTCGGTGGGGCTAGTCCCTAGCGGAGAGCTTGCGCAGGTGGACGAGTTAGTAAGAGCTTGACACGGTGAGTTTTACGTGGTTCAGGCCGCCGGAGCGTAAAACCCTACGTCCACGGCGAGCTATGGAGCTCACTGTATTGCTTGCTGCTCAGGGCCGGAGTCCTGAGCTTGGGGGTGAGTTACAGCTTGAGAGAGTATGGCTAGCGTATGAGTTGCAAAGTGCGAACCCAGGGGTGCGGATGGCTAGAGTCCGGAGCCCTGCTAACGTCGCCTACCTGAGCCTTTTATAGTCCAAGACTCGGGTGGCTTACAAGGGGGGCCGGGACCCGACAGGTGGTCCCGGGGAGATTGACTGATATCTACCGTATCTGCAGATATGCCGGTAGTTGTCTCTGCCGAAGGCTTCTGAGTCTTCGTCTTGTATCTCTGCCCGTGCCGCATGCTAGTCGTAGTGGATGATGACGGCGGGGGCGGCATGGGATGTCTTGTCGCTGCGTTTATTGGCTGGCAGCCTCTGACACTGCGCGCCAGTCTGTGATGCGACTGGGCGCAACGGTACCTGACAGAGACGTGCTCCGCGTCTTGGGAAGGCGCGGGCCTTGAATACCTTGTACGGGCAAGGTATGGGGCGTCTTTACGCCTGCTGCCTATCGCTCGGGGGCAGGCAGCGCCGTTCTGCTGGCCACGTGGCGGGCCCGGAGCCCTCCTCAGAAGAGAGGGGGGTCCGGCCCCGCAGGACACGTGGAGCCTTCGGACCTCTCCCCGCGGAGGGGGAGGTTCGGCTTCTGTTGGCCATGCGGCGAGCCCGGATCTCCTCTCTGAGGAGAGGGAGGTCCGGCCTCTCCGGACACGTGGCACCTTCGGACCTCTCTCCCGCGGAGGGGGAGGTCCGGCTTCTGTATGCCACGTGGTGGGCCTGGAGCTCTCCTCTGAGGAGAGGGAGGTCCGGCCCCGCTGGACGCGTGGCGGCCTTCGGAGCTCTCCCTGCGGAGAAGGGCGAGATCCTTAGGCATTTTCCCCTGTGCGCGGGGGTACCCCATATCGAGGGTACCGACAATCACCGACAACGGGACCCAGTTCACCAGCGCAGCGTTCCAAGACTACTGCGAAGACCTCGACATCCAGGTGTGCTATGCCTCCGTTGCTAACCCAAAGAGCAATGGGCAAGTCGAGAGGGCTAACGCCGAGATTCTTCGGGGCCTCAAGACTCGCACCTATGCCATCTTGAAGAAACATGGCGCCAAGTGGGTGGACGAGCTTCCGAGCACACTGTGGGCTAACCGGACATCCCAGAGCCGCGCCACCGGAGAGACACCTTTCTTCATGGTGTACGGGGCCGAAGCTGTGCTTCCCCCAGAGATCACCATGGGGTCTCTCCGTGTCCGAGCTTACGACGAAGTCGCGCAGGACAACCTCCGGCGTGAAGACATCGACCTCTTCGACGAGGCTCGATTACATGCAGCACTCCGCAACACACGGTACCGGTAAATGCTCCGGTGCTACCACCAAAGGTTTGTGCATGTTCGAGAGCTGCAAGAAGGCGACCTGGCGTTGCGGCGCATACTTTCTTGCGAAGGGACCGACAAATTCTTCCCCAGCTGGGAAGGTCCCTTCCGAGTCACGAGAGTTTGCCCGCCCCGGGTGCGTACGCCTTTCCACCGAGGATGGGGATGCGCTCCCGAACCCTTGGAACATAGAACATCTCTATAAGTTCTATCTATAGAGCAATAGTAGGGCAGTCTTTTCTTTCTATAATAGATTCCATAGAGTCCAGGAACAGCGCTCGAAGCAGCTAAGTCTCAGGGGACGGTCCAGAACTACGTTCAGCTTGGCCTGGTTCCAACCCTAAGCGCGTAGAGTCTTGCTTCCCTTCTTAATGGGGCGGGTCGTTGCCTCCATGTTTAGCCTGCCTTCCTCCTATGGATATTTATATGGAAAGAAACCTGTCCTGCTTTGCTCTTGCCTTGTGCTCATTTAAATTACGTATTAATTTTTATGACCGCACTTCCTGTGTATGCTCACCATGCACTCTGCTTCCTTTTCCCGTTCTCACCCCTAGTCGGCATTTGCTATCCTACCGAAGACGGTCGCGTTTGAGGTATCTGCCGATGGCCAGGGGCCTTTCGGGCCTCCCCCAGTCAGGTGTTGTGGTGCCAGTTGGTCTCCTCCAGGGAAAGCCTGCGACGTGCATGAGGGGTCCAGGGTGCGTAGCCTTCTTTGCCTGGTTCCGACCCAAAGTATGCGCACCCTGTCCTTCGGGGGTCCAGTGGAGTACAGCCGCTTTGCCTGGTTCCGTACCGAAAGCCTGTACACTCTGCCTCCCCGGCGTCACGGTCCGGTACTGGAGGCTAGATGGCCGTACCCTGACCTTGGAGGGAGCCGAGCCACCGGCGCTTCGCGAACTGAATTACACAAGCCCCGTATACCGGATCAGGATCGTAAGCCAAATAAGACTATGAGATAGGGAAGGGAGAGCCCCAAGGAGAATTATGTTTCCCTTACTTGTGTGCAGGACATCCCGGCCTTAGCTCCCACGCAGGAGTATGGTAGGTGCGCCTAAACAATTGGCCACACCTACTAGGGGGCCACTACAGGGACCGCGCAAGACCGGAGCTCCAACGCAAGACCGGAGAATCTGGACCTCGCTCCCTCCGCAGGGGCGGGCTCCGAAGGCCCCACGTATCCGGCGGGGCCGGAGCTCCCCTCTCCTCAGAGGGTAGCTCCAGGCCCGCCACGTGGCCGGCAGAGCCGGGCCTCGCCCCCTCCGCAGGGGTGAGCTCCGAAGGCCCCATGTGTCCCGCGGGGTCGGACCTCCATCTTCTCAGAGGAGAGCTCCGGGCCCGCCACGTGGCCGGCGGATCTGGACCTCCCCGTTCTCACGGGCGAGCTCCGAAGACCCCTTGGGCCCTTAACACAATAAGGACCCGAGGAAGGTGTCTGTGCAAGACTTCAAGATCGGTGAAGACCTCCGAGGTCCTTACGGAGCTAAGGACTCGGCCAGGCCAAGCCAAGAAGAAGATAAGCACGGACACAAAAAACAAAGAGCTGGTTCATTCGTTCAAAGCTCCATGAGCTGGACTACAGAATCAACAAAAGCAAAAAAAAAAAGAAGAGATACAGGGCCTTCTGGCCGCAGGGGCGACTGCCTAAGAGTCCCCGGACTCCCGCTGGAACCTAGAGGCCACGAGGGCGGCCATGTCCCCGACTTCGGCCCTGGCAGCTTCCTCCCGCTCGACGACGGGGCCTAGTCGCACCGGCTCCAGAGAGAAGGAAGGGTCTTGGCTCCGGAAGCACGCCAGCACGTGCGTGGCGACCTCCTTCGCCAGGCCTCGTCCCTCCACCTCAAGCTCGTCGGCGATCACTGCTTCGAGCCTGCCCAGCTTGGCACCGATGGACTCAAGCGCCAGGATTGCCTCAGACACCTCCTGCGCTGGAGCCTCCGTCCGCACCGGGCTGAAACCGAGGGGAACCAGGGCGGACCCCGCCTCAGCGACAAAGCTCCAGACCGCTCGGGCCTCGACAGACCGCGAAGCCTGGTGCTTCTCCACCTCTTGGCGGGCCGCCAGCTCGTGATCCAGCACTGCCTGGCGCTCCCGGGAGGTTTGCTCCTCCCTCGCGGCAACAGTCGACTCACGGAGCCCCAGCTCCTCGGCCCGAGCCCTCAGCTTGCCCTCGCTGGCCTCCAGCCGTGCGACGACCTTCTTCTCCTCGGCCACCACGGCACGCTCCCGATCCGCGACGGCGCACTCGCGGCGAGCTACCTGCAGCCGCAGCTCCTCCACGGTAGTGGAACGCGCTTCAGCCCTGGCGTGAGCTTCGCGGGTCTCCTGGCGGAGACGCCGGGTGTCCGAGCCCAGGCGGTCGACGGCCCTCTTCTGAGCATCGAGCAGCGCCTCCATGGCATCAAGCCTCGACTGCCTCGAGTCGAGCTCTGCCTTAGCCTCCTGGGTCCGCTGCTTCAGGAGATGCTCCCAGCTAAGGAGGCGGTCTCTCTCTCCAGCCAGCACCTCCCGCTCCCGCTCAAAGGCGGCCTGGACCTGCCGGACGCCAACCTAGGCAAGCCCCAAAGCATCTGCTAGGGGCAGCAGGGCGGCGGAGGCAGGAGCCGCGCCCCTGACCTCCCCCGTCACAACCACGACCGGTGGAGGTGCCGGTGCATCGGCAACTGAGGCGAGGCACCGATCTGGGGAAGCCAGGGGGCCAGCAGCAGAAGCCCCTGCCGACTTGGGGGCCGTCGGAGCCGCCGCAGCTCCAGGACGTTGCGGCACAGAGCCTCCACTGGCCGGAGATGGCCGGAGAACAGACTCGCCCCCGGCAGCAGGTGAGTCCCTGCCGACATAAGAAGCTCTCAGGCTAAGAAAGGAGAAAGGAACGCTACTTCTAAAAGCCGGAAAGAGCAACACATACCGGGGGAAGTGAGCGGGCTTAGAGCCCCGGCCTCCGAGCCGGGACAGAACCACCAGAACCTGCCGCCAGCACCTGCGCCGCAGGCACCCGGACCGGCGGAGTAGGAGGCAGAGCAGTAGGGCCTCCGTCAGTGGCTCCCCTAGCGCTGCTCGCCGATCCGACCCCTGAGGCCCGGGGCGCCTGCGCCACCGGATGAGTCCCAGCACTGCTCCTTCTGACGCTGCTGGTGGCCGAGCCTGCAGCCGGGACGCTCGCTGGCTGTGGCGCCTGAGCCCTTGGCTCACCCCCGGGCATCGCCCCACCGGCGTCCCTCCTTGAAACTCCTCTGCCTGAAGAAGGGAGGCGGGACGCTTGGGGCTCCTTGGACCACCGCTGTCCGGGAAGAGACCCGCAGGAGCTGGAGACCCGAGGTCTCTTTGGGTCGCCACCCGACGAACCAGCGCCTCCGGGAGATGGGCGCAAGGGTACCCCGGCCCTCTGGCTCGGCACAAACGACGCCCTCGGAGGGGACCGGGCATGTTTCTTCTCTGGCTGCCCGGGGGCCGGCCCCTTTCCCTTCCCCTTGTCGACGGTCTGAGCTCCGTCGACCCTTGGTGCAGGTTGGACAGCGGTAGGCGCCTCGCGCTCCTCCCCGGAGCGCTCGACACCGGGAATCGAGATCCCCTGGAGGGCATCCCCAACCTGACGAACGGCGATCCCAATGTCGTCAAGGTTCGGCATCTTCCGCAGCAACTCCGCCCTCCTCTGTGGCTCCAAGAATAGGGGAGTCCCAAAGGCCGGGAAGGTGAGGTCGCCGCCAAAGTCGCTGCTCACCTTGGCCACCATCTCGTACAGCACCTCCTCAGATGGGTCGGAGCCGAGACCCCTCTCCAGCCTGGTGCAGTCGAGCTCGCCAGTGTAGTACCACACCTGGCGGTTGCGTTGCTGCAAGGGCGCAATACGGCCAGGAACCGGATCCGCTCCAAGACCGGCGCGTACTCCGGCTCCAGCTCCGGGATCTCCTCCTAGAAGCGACGCTCGGTGGTCGGGCCGGCAGTTGGTTGCTGCAGGCAATCATGCTCGTCGGTCTGCACGATCACCCAGTTCTCCCTCCAGTTTTCCCACCTCGACGCACCGAAAGTTAGAAGGTACCCAGAGGCCTTCGGATCCTTGCAGCGACGCTGGAAGTAGTATGCCCCCAGCTGATTCTTCGAGCTGCGCCCGGTCGTCCGCAACACGAAGAAGTAGCGGAAGAGCGTCACTGAAGCATGCACCCCCACGAACATCTCGCAGAAGTGCACGAAGACGGCGGCCATCGTGAAGGAGTTGGGGGAGAGGTGATGGAGCTGGAGACCGTACGTCTCCAGCAGCATCACGAAGAAGGAAGAAATTGGCGGGACAAACCCCGCCATGGCGTAGGCGGTGAAGAAGACTATTTCCCCCTTCTCCAGGAGCAGGGGGAGAGATCCATGCCGGAGCCAGCGCTTCTGCTCCTCCGCGTGCCGGCCCAACAGCCTGCGCACTGACCCGAGTTCGGCCGACCGAGCGAGACGCGGTGGAGGCAAGTTGGAAGCCATGGCAGATGGAAGCTCAAGGACAGGGAAGACAAGAGCGCAAGAGCTCAAGGAAAAAAGGAAGATGCAAGCGCTGGGAAGTGCGAAGGGAAGCCGCGATGCGAGTGAGATCCCCTTTTAAACTTCCCAGGCGCGATTCAAAGCGATTTGAAACTCTTCGAATACACCGCTTGGACAACCGCTTCAGCTCCAAGACCGAGCGTCGATGACAAGTGGACCCAAGCCGTCCAGCTGAAGTGGTGGGCCAAGAAGTCAGTCTCCCAAGGAGACGAGCCGGCAAGACACTTCGGCGGTTCCTGAAAAGGCGCTGCGACGTGCAGAGGTGGCAGCCTTGGGAACCGCCGCAGTAAAATCAGCCATCAAGTGGGGCACATGCTCCCACGATCCCGCGACTGTTTGTGCTCTGGCAACGGTCAATGCGGGTCTTCGAGAAGGTGCGCGGAGTGGAAGAGACGGGGGCCCCACCTCGGGCTCGCTATCTCCCCCGAGATGGGCCCGGGGGCCACTGTCGATACCCTCAATATGGGGTACCCCTGCGCACAGAGGAAACTGCCTAAGGACCTTGCCCTTCTCCGCAGGAAGAGCTCCGAAGGCGCCACGTGTCCAGCGGGGCTGGACATCCCTCTCCTCAGAGGTAAGTTCCGGGCCCGCCACGTGGCCAACTGAGCTGGACCTCCCCCCTCCGCGGAGAGAGCTCCAGAGGCTCCACGTGTCCAGCGGGACCGGACCTCCCTCTCCTCAGAGGAGAACTTCGGGCCCGCCACGTGGCCAGCAGAGCCGGACCTCCCCCCTCCGCGGGGAGAGCTCCAAAGGCTCCACGTGTCCTGCGGGGCCGGGCCTCCCTCTCCTCAGAGGAGAGCTCCGGGCCCGCCACGTGGCCAGCAGAACCGGACCTCCCCCCCTCCGCGGGGAGAGCTCCGAAGGCTCCACGTGTCCCGCGGGGCCGGACCTTCCTCTCCTCAGAGGAGAGCTCCGGGCCCGCCACGTGGCCAGCAGAGCAGCGCTGCCTGCCCCCGCGCGGTAGGCAGCAAGAGTAAAGACACGCCATACCTTGCCCGTACAAGGTATTCAAGACCCACGCCTTCCCAAGGCGTGGAGACGCGGAGCACGCCTTTGTCAGGTGCCGTTGCGCCCAATCACATCGCAGTGAAGACTGGCGCGCCGCGTCAGAGGCTGCACGCCAATAAACACAGTGACAAGACATCCCCTGCCGCTCCTGCCAACCACTACGACTAGCTTGCGGCATGGGCAGGGCGGCAGAACGAAGACTTTGAAGCCCTCGCCAGAGACAACTGCCGCCGTAACTGCGGATACGGTAGATGGCAGGCAATCTCCCCGGGACCACCTGTCGGGTCCCGGGCCCACCTTGTAAGCCGCCCGAGTCTTGGACTATAAAAGGCTCGGGTAGGCAACGTTAGCAAGGGTTCGCCTCTTACACACTCTCACGCAGGGTTCGCTCCTGAGCACCAGGCAATAAAATGAGCATCTCTGCTCACCGTGGACGTAGGGTATTACGCTCCGGCAGCCTGAGCCATGTAAAAATCCCTGTGTCAAGCTTCTCCCTCCATCGTCCCTATCGCGTAAGCTCTCCATGAGTGACTAGCCCCTCCGAAAAAGAACCTCCGTGGGCTGCCCAGAGCAGGCCCGGGGGAAGTGTCACTACACACTTCGACAGTGTCCTTCCACCGTGTAGAATATGCCATGCTTAAGTAGGACTCAGTAGAAGTCGAGTGGCTGGACGCTACTCGTGAGTATTGGAATTTGGGAGCACAGGGAATTGAGTCGAAAAGTTGTTAGTAAGTTGAAATGAGACCGGGCAGGGTGTAGGGGCAACAGGACATGGGGCCTGGGTGCTTAGACCTGTCCGTGTCGGTTAAGCACCGATCCGTATGCGGCCCTGCTGAACAAGTATTGAACGTACCGAAGGCATATCAAATATATGGTACCCGATAAACCGATGTAACCTAAACCTCCGGGCGTCGAGGCATAGCACACCGATTTATAGGTGTAGGTTGAGGGCACCAAGGTGGAATTCTGCTAACGGACATAGAGAGATGCTCCGTGTAGGGAACCTCCTGTCCGTTTCGATCCGACCGGTTCGACGTTGGGCTGTTGGGTGAAAGGTTGTCCCGTACGACATCAGTGGAGCGTGCTGTGTGCAGCTCCGAGTATGGGCGTACGTGACGTGCTATTCGGGTATCCCTGCAGGTGTATAACGAGTCAATTCGCAGTCCCTCGCGGTTATGAGTACCGCTTATTCACTGCGTCGTGACGTAGAGGTAACTTGCACTGAGAGAAGAAATAATCACTATTGGTTTGAAGTTAATACTAGTAATATAATGTTATGTTTTGTGAATAGGCTAGTGCAAATTCGATTCATTTTCACCATGAGCAAGTTACATCGGGAGAAAGCGTTTCTTGTTTGATTGTGGACTCCCGATGTGAGGTGCCCAAGGTTATGCTTAATTTGCTGCTAATAACATTTGAAAGTAAGGATCCATTTTTAGGCGAGTTCATATTCAATGTACTAACTATCCTATGTTAAGTTTTTACCATCATGTAGAGTTTTATGCTTAGGGCCGACGGTTAAGTCTTGCTGAGCGTTATGCTCACGGATACTATACAAGTTGTTTTGCAGGTAATAACACTACGCTACTGAGTACGGTTGGCCGATGAGACTCGGAACTCTCCGAGTGGTAAACTCATGGAAACCCTTGCCGCTGCTGTTGTCATCGTGATGCTAGTGAGAAGGGTCCACGAGCTGGATGTCATCTCTGTTGCTTAGCATAGATATGAGACGTGAGTTGTATCAGTCTTCCGCTGTAGATTATTTTGAGAAGTATTTATAAAATTAACTCTTTGTAAGCTTTGGCTTGTTTTATGTAATATGATGCTTTATTATGTGTGTTGTTGTGTGCCGCATCGCACGACACCACCCAATACGATTCCCGGGCGAGGTGCCCCGTCCCCGTGATCGGGACCGGGCCGCCACAGCAGTTGTGAGGGCCTAAGTTTTTGACATACCCAAAGTGTTCATCACCACACACACCTCATTTGAAGAAAGTGGATGAACACATTTAAAGAGAAGTAACCACCATCAACATGCTCATTAGAGAATAAATTCACAAAATGCAAAAGTGGCATTTCCTACATACATCATATAGGGGCTGGACATTTGGAAAACTCCTACACCTTGTTAGGAATGTCCATGCCAAGTTTCACCCAAATTTAAAACCTTTTGAAGTCTTTTTGGGTATAGATAGAAAGAGGGTGGTTTGAACTCAAATTTAAATTCAAACTGTTTTTATCCCATGAATTCAAAAGTAGGAGGCATATTCTTACTTAGCACATTTTTGTGAGCTCACCCACCAATTTCCACTCCATTTGGAGTTGATCTTGACATGAGCTAAGTTTAGCAAATTCAAACTTTATTTGAATTATAAACTGGATGTGTTGAAAATTTAGTCAAACCAAAACCAATTTGAATTCTAACCAATTCAAATGGCTCAGGGGTAGATAATTCAAATCACCCTGGGCATTGTGGGGATTATTGTTTACAACAGTAAGAGGGAGTTAAGTTCAGAGGTTAAAAGGGAATTGGGACCCACATGTCAGCCACTGAAGAGATTCAACCGATTGAAATTCCCTCACTCGGGTACACACTCGAGCCAGGATCACGCTGAGGGGTGCTGCGTTGCACAGCACCGAATAACACACATCAAAGGTACAAAGCGGAAGCAAAACTTTTATTACATAAAGTGGTTTATGAATATTTTTACATCAAAATAAGTTCAGTCCACACTCACGGGCGTAGACTACGCACCAAGTTCACGTCCGGCCCTTGAACGTGTCCTTGCTAGCACACACGCACATTAACTCTGCGGCGTGCATGACTCCCACTCGACGGGGTTTCCCTCCTGGGGTTCCGTCTCCTCTTCGTGAGTCCCTTCCTCATAGAACCCTGCAAAAGCTTCAAACACAAGCAGTGAGCACGAAGGCTCAGCAAGACTGACCCGTCTCTCCTAAACATGGAACTTCTACAGGAAGGGTGATGGGTACATGAGGTAAAACAATTTGCAAATTACTCGCCTAATTATTGGAACCTTACTTTCAAGTTTTATCAGCAGGTTGTGGAGAACCTTACGCTAAGGAACATGAGAGAGACGCAATCAAACAAGAAACGCATTTCTCTCATGTACTTTGCCCAAAGTTGAAAAAAACTTTAGTTAGCTCTAAACTACAACAAATCATTAGCAATCAAGTCCATCTTTCAATCAGCAACATTTTAACATGCAACTAGCCTGTTCTTTCTACGTCACGGTACAGTGAACAATTGGTACTCACTGACCACGAAGGACGGTGATTATAATCGATTTACACCTGCAGGGTTACCTGAACAACCCGTCACGTACACCCGTACTCGATGTTGCCTACAGCAACCATCATGGACGCCGTACACAACTACCTTTCACCCGTCAGCCAAATATTGAACCGGTCCCATCGTCCCGAGCAAGAGATCTCTGCACGCGCATCTCAGTGCCGGCAGCCGATTTACACGTCGAGCTCTCAATCTACCCTCTGAACGACGGACAATGCCTCAATACCCAGCTATCCGAGTTACATCAGTTTCCCGGTTCCCATATAGTCGGTAGGTCTTCGGTACTGTTCTAGCTTGTTCAAAAGGCCTGCACACGGCTCGGTCCTCAATCGACACAAGCGGAGCTACAGCACACAGGCCCCAAAGTCCTGCTGCCCTTACTCTCCGCTCGGTCTCATTTTTTTTGCCATGTGTATCATGTGCTATCTCTATCCGAGTCGAGTGCCTCTAGCCTATGCTCGTGAGTAGTTCCAACCACTCGACTTGTACCAAATACTACTCTATCTTAGCATTGCAGTAGCTAACGGGGTTTGTAATCCTAAACCCAACCCATGGTTTTCTTGGCTATGCAGTTGGGTTTCCAAACAAGACTCTAATGCAAGGAATCATAATACTCAAGGAAGTGCTCAAAACAGTAAAAATTTGTAAAATGGTTAATGCAAACCGGAGCTTGCCTTGCTGCTCTTGGTCGTAGGCTAGCTGCTCCTCCGGAGTAACAAAGTCTAGGACTTCGGGTTCCTCCTTGACCTTAGCGACTATATGATATAAGACATACATGTATTAATTTGAATGCATTAATATTAAATTTGAACTTGTGAAGCTTATAAGTCCCACTTGGCTTGGTTACAACCTAAGTACAGACTTGGTCAAGTTCTAACTGCAGCAAAGCTCATTTGAGCCTTCCACAATTAATTATGTTCTTGACCTTAATTGGCACTCTTAGGGTATTCTAGTGATTTTCTTGAAATAAACTATGACTTTCTGAAAAATAGATTTTCAGAGGGTTCTAATAGAGTTGGTCTCACTTAATTTGAAGGTTCCTAACTAAAGATATGAGCTAAACAATTTCAGAGGAAATTCTGAAAATGTTTCTGAACATTTTTCTATTTTCTCTGGAATAGTTTCACTAATCACACTATTAGGTGGATCAAATGAGCTCAAATGGATCTGAAATTTTTATGGTAGTTCAAGGATATTTCGGTGAACATCCCAGCGAAATTTTAGAATTTTTCCCCAAAGGATTCTCCAGTTAAAATTCCAAACAGTTTACACTTTGAGGAATTAATTCTGGAGAATTAAAGGTTTTCATGAAGTGAAACTTAATTTGCTTGAAAGTACTCAGAGAGCTGAATCCAACAAAATTTAGTTCACTAGATTTGGAGCTTTCTAGCCAAAGTTATGAAGATTTGAAGTTTCAATGAAATCTGAAAATCGGGGGGAAAGTTTAAATCTGCCGGGGCCCGCGGGGACACGTGTTAGGCGCGGAGCCGACAGCACACTGAGGCCCACAGGGTTTTTGCGCGCCAGCACACCAGATCCCGGCCGCAGCCCGATCCTGATTTAAAATATCTCCCGCTGACAGCTGGGGTCCACCCCCTTCGTCTTCCTCCCGCCGCCCGCGCTCTGCCGCCGGGGTACCTCGCCGGAGAGCTCGCCGGCAGCTTCTGTGGAGCTCCAAACTTCACGATCTTGGCTGCCCCTGCCTACTTTCACTCGGGGAACAGGATTCTGGGGTCAGCTCGTCATGACAATGGCCGGTGCATGGTCGGCGACGAGCCGCCGCCTCGGAAAGACTTCGGCCGTGTCGACTGACTTCCCTAGCACCTCAACTACTCGAGCAATCGGTCGGGGAGCATCAGTGGACCTCAGAAAAGGTTGACATGAGCTTGAAGCAGCTCGGGAGAAGCCCAAAGTAGGACCTCACCGTGCACCCGATGTCTCCCGCTTGCTCCGCCGTTGGTAAACTTCGAAATACGCCGGGTACAGAGGTTCTCCGGCCAAAGGTTGTGAAGGCAACTTGTCCGTTACCGTGTCTAGTGTATGTGAGAGCGGATTGAGGCCCTCTAATCCTTCCTAGAGTAAGAATTTGACAGAACCGCACCCGAAGGTCGTTCTGCACCCAGAAAGGGGAAAACTGGAAATTCGCCGCCGGTGAGCAAGCACTTAGGCTGTGGCTCGGGGGTGAGCAGCACCGGTCACCAGTGCGTACAAGGTTGCCTTGGCTCAGGCGTGACAACCCCCCGGTTGGGCTGTCCACGGGAGCCCGAGGTGCGGCGGTTTTAAGTCACCGAATTGAACTTTCGGTATAGCCGAGATCAATCGGTTTCAGCTGAGTTTTAGCAACGGGGAAGACGGAGGAGGGTTCCTAGTATCTTGCCGTAGCTCTATAGGGGACGGGGAGGCTGTGATCGGCGCTCTCCGATCGGTTCTGAGTGGCGGAAGGGGTTGTTCCGGCGCTGTGTTCTTGCGGGGGAAGAAATGGCGATAGCTTTGGCCGAGGAGGGGGAAGAACGCCTTAAGAAGGCTCTGAACCGCCTCGTGCCCGCGCGTGGCTAAGCAGCTGCTGGCGCGGCGGCCTCCCCCCGTGGCGATCGCAGCCGCAGCTCGGCGACCCGAGTGGAAAAAGTCTCAGTCGGTTGCTTTGTACCAGTGACTGACATGTGGGTCCCACCCGGGGTTTTAACCTCTGAAATTCACTCCTAATCACTGTTGTAAACAGTGAGCCCCAAAATACCCATGGTGATTCAAATTATTCACCCATGATCCATTTAAATTGATGAGGATGCAAATTGGGTTTGGTTTGAATGAATTTCAGCACATGTTCAGTTTGAAATTCAAATAAAGTTTGAATTTGCCCCACTTATCTCATGTCAAGATCAACTCCAAATGGAGTGAAAATTGGTGTGTGAGCTCACAAAATTGTGCTGAATGAGAATATGCCTCCCACTTTTGAATTCATGGGATAAAAGTAGTTTGAATTTGAATATGGTTTCAAACTGCCCTCTTTCTAGCTATACCCAAAATGATCTCAAAAAGGTTTTGAATTTGGGTAAAACTTGGCCTGGAGATCCTTAGCAATGTGTAGGAGTTTTCATATGCCCAGCCCCTCTATATCACATGTAGGAAATACCACTTTTGCCATATGTGAGTTTATTCTCTAATTAGCATGTTGATGGTGGTTACTTGCTCTTCATTTGTGTTCATCAACTTACTTCAAATGAGGTGTGTGGTATGGTGATGAACACTTCAAATATGTGTCAAAAACTGAGGCCCTTACAGTAGGTTGAGAGCTGAGGTGTAAATCGGCTGGCGGCACTGAGATGCGCGTGCAGAGACCTCTTGCTCGGGACGATAGGACCGGCTCAATATTTGGCTAACGGATGAAAGGCGGTTGCGTACGACGTCCGTGATGGTTGCTGTAGCCAACATCGAGTACGGGCGTACGTGACAGGTTATTCGGGTAACCCTAAAGGTGTAAATCGATTATAATCGCCATCCCTCGCAGTCAGTGAGTACCACTTGTTCACTGTACCGTGTCGTAGAAAGAACAGGCTAGAAACATGTTAAAATGTTGATGATTGAAAGATGAACTTTGATTATTAATGATTTATTGTAGTTAGAGCTAACTAAATTTCTTTTCAACTTTGGGCAAAGTACATGAGAGAAATGCGTTTCTTGTTTGATTGCGGCTCTCTCATGTGCCTTAGCGTAAGGTTCCCCATAACCTACTGCTAAAACTTGAAAGTAAGGTCCCACTAATTAGGCGAGTCCTTGCAACTTATTTTGCCTCATGTAACCTATCACACTCCATGTAGAAATTTCATGTTTAGGAGAGACGGGTCACTCTTGCTGAGCTTTCGTGCTATCTGCTTATGTTTGAAGGTTTTGCAGGGTTCTATGAGGAAGGGACTCCCGAGGAGGAGACGGAACACCAGGAGGGGAACCCCGTCGAGTGGGAGTCGTGCACGCCGCCGTGTTAGTGTGTGTGCGTGCTAGCGGGGACATGTTCACGAGCTGAACGTGAACTCGATGCGTAGTCTACGCCCGTGAGAGTAGACTAAGCATATTTTGTTGTAAAAATGTTCATACACTGGTTTATGTAATAAAACTTTGCTTCCGCTTTGTACCTTTGATGTGTGTTATCGATGTTATGCAACGCAGCACCCCTCAGCGTGATCCTGACTCGACAAGACCATGGAGTCGTGTCAGCGTTGGTATCAGAGCTCCCTTAAGGTTTAACGCACTACAAAGGTCATCTTTTTCAAAAATCCAGTGAGGAACAAGTTAGTAGCCCACATAAGGATGTTATTAGTGTATAGAAAGTGGCATACTAAGCTATTTGCTTATGTCAAAAAATCGTGCATATCGGGACACTTTATGTCTTGAGGGGTGCACGTAATCGCTGTCCATCAGTACGCACAAGTTGAAGGGTGAAGCCCCACGGGTGGTAGGTAACCCGACCCGCTTTAATATCCTCTACGACTCTTCATGTCGTTTGGGGTATTCGGGCAACGTCTGTCCCTGACGTGCGTGGTGCAATTTGGGAGACCCCGTCACGTGGTCAGTAACGTGAACACGTAGCTCAAGGCGTGTTTGGCTTGAGAACATCCGGACGAGTGATGGCGGTCGGGTGTACGAACTGTATTGATACCGGGCTCGGTGTGCAGCCGAGTCTGACGATTTTGTGAGTTATCTGCAGGTAGTCTAACCACGAAACGGTAGACGTGTAGCATCCATGTGCGAGTGACGCTTAGTGCCACTGAAATAACGAAACCGGATAAGTCCGGTATAAGTTTTTCTTTGTGAGGACGTAGTACCGACATGATCTGGTGACGCATCGACGTCACACCCTATTAAATAAGCAACTTCATTATAAAACTTGAAAGTTTTAATCCAAAGCATTAAAACTTGATGTAACTCCTTCCCTTAATTAGGATATTGAAAGTTAACAAGTTTTCAACTTATAGGCTATTAAGGACAGAGTCCCCTGTTTTCAGCTGAATTAAGGCTGAAGTTAATCAGAGGTTAGAGGTTGAGTTATTTCGAGGTTAGGGTCATATGATACATTTATGGAAAGCTTTGGAAGAGCTTTACAACTTTTCTGTTGAGGTCCAGAGGTGTTTCCTCCCTTAACCAATCGAAAGATGCAGTAAAGTTGAAACTGTCCAGAAAACAGGGCAGAGCAAATACTCTCTGTAACTCTCTGTAAATTGAGCATAACATTCTGCATAAAAATCCAAAAATAGAAAATGAGGTAGTTATGAAAATTTTATGAGATGGGTTACAACTTTGTAATAGAAAGTTATGTCAGATTGGGGGTAGAATTAACTGGAATTCTCGGATCAAATCAGTACCTTAAGCAGGGAGGTGCAGTCCAATTTTCTCCAGAAACTCTATCAACTTCGACATCTAATAACTTTTGAACCAGGACAGATCTTAGGCCAAGCAAATACTTTCTGGAAAGCTATTGAAGTTAGCTTTAACTTTGATGTTGAGCTCCAGAATTGGTTTTGTCTTTTGCATGGCCTTAATTAGGTTGACATGGAAACTGGTCAGGGATGTTATGTTGGACAGCAGATCAGCAGTCAAATTTGTTTAAATTTGAACTATGATTCCAAGTCTTATGAGTTCAATAACATGTTTTATGTTATAACTCCATGGTTTACTGTTCAAATAAATATTTGGCATTTCTGAAATATGTTTTTACAGATGACAGCAGATAAACAATTAGAGAACGGTTGGGTGGTGTCCTACTGTTCTCACCGCAGCGGCTATCCGGAAGCATTGAGGCAAATGCTTCAATATTTCGGTTATGACAAGATGCCGCAGTACGTCGCCAAAGAAGAAGGCGGGGAGGGGAACAAGACGTGGACAATCCATGTCGAGGTTCCTGCAGGGCCTACGCCACCCGGTTGGGCGCCGTTCACCGTTACGGTGAGAGGTAGACAACCGGAGGGAATGTGGCAAGTGGCAGCCAACGACACCATGTCGCGCTTCTGCCAACTGCACGTGAGAGCTATGGAGGGCACTCCATACGCGCTCGTTGCGATGGAGGGACGGGCTCATCATGTGTGGGAAGGGAGGTACATAGAGGCAATAGATCCGGGTTGCCCAAGGTACAACCCCGTGGAGGCGAACCTCAGCCTCTAGATGAGGGCGGGAAAGGCTGTGATGGACAGCCAAGCTGTTCATACGGAGTGTCTCACCGCAAAGCTCAAGGAGAGCACAAGCCGTGGAGACCATTTCGAGAGTGCTCACAGCACACTCCGCAATGTGCTCCTTCCGACGATTAAGCGACTGAATGAACAGCATAATCAGCTGCATCGTCTGAAGAAGGCAAAGAAGAAAAGCCGTGTTGACATCACGGCGTTGCAAGAACAAGTGCAGGCTCTGACTCAGCAAAACGAGGTCCTTACTCAAGAGCGGGACGACACTATTGAGGAGGGGCAAGGCTAGTAAGAGGACTACAACCAGGCCATGGATGAGGTGCACGCGTTGCAGGACCTCGTACCTCCGGTATTGGGCATACCGGTGGTCTTGCGTCTTCCTACAATGGGAGAACCCGAGATGGGAGAAGAGGTTGTAGATTCGGAGACATCAGCAGAGGTACCGGAGAAGGACGACCTACAGGAGGTCGAGTTCTACTCCGAGTAGGAGGTTACCGTTGCCAAGTAGGGCAACCAGAGAAGTGTAACCCAAACTTTTGTAACCAGTGACATGTCGTGTAGGCAGTAGCGTATGTATAGTTAGTGACGACATGAGCACGACTTCTCAGAAACCAGAGAATAATGTATCTTGTATAAAGTTTATGCTTTATCAATATATGTGGATGTTCTGCAAATTATTCATGCGTCACTTCAAAACCTACTGTTTCATATGGAATTTTAAGTATGACATGTGATGATCGCTGCTGTTTTAAATTTCAGAATGACTCATACTCGTGCCAACCCGGACGTTGGGGGTTCTAGTCAAGGGGGAGAAACCTCCCAACGCCTCCCGAGGACTCCTCGGGACAGCAACAGCAAACACCGCCACCGCCACCGTCAACGGTTACATTGGCCGACATTGTTGCGGCAATGGCGGGTTGTCATCAGCAGCACACGGAGTTGCTGCAAACTCTCATCGCAAATACGTCTCGACCAGAGAGGCGTCAAGATCGTGAGGAGCACCAACAGAGCTCCTACTCCGACTTTCTAGCAACTCATCCCCCGGTATTCTCAAGGGCGGATGAACCCCTCGATGCGGACAACTGGCTCCGCACAATGGAGATGAAGTTTGGGCTGCTCCAAGTGAGCGAGCAGCGCAAGACTCAGTTCGCGGTCCAACAGCTCCAGGGATCCGCGAGCGCGTGGTGGGCAAACTACTGTGCTTCATAGCCCACCAACCGAGTTATGACCTGGGCGGAGTTCCGGACAGCCTTCAGGGCCTATCATATATCGCCAGGTCTCATGAAGAGGAAGATGCAGGAGTTCTTACGCCTGCAACAAGGGAGCCGGAACATGCTGGAATACTCCAGGGCGTTCAATGATCTTACGCTCTACGCGTCGTATCACGCCGATACCAACGAGAAGCGGCGAGATCACTTCTGCCAGGGGCTTAACCGCTCCTGAAAGACAAGTTGGCGATGTTCAATCGCGGCAGCCTCAACGATATAATTGATGCTGTGGTTGTTCAAGAGGACTCCGACAAGGAGTTAGCGGCGACGGAAAGAAAGCGAAGCGCGCCGCAAAGCAGCAGAGAAGGAGGCAGTCCTTCTCAGAAATTTTGTATGGTGAATCGCCTACCACAGAGGCCGATGTCATTCCGTAGTCGGCCATATTCTTCACCGGCGTTCAGGCCGGCACTGCCAGTACCACCTCCGCAGCAACAACAGCAGCAGCGGGTGATGCCGCGTGCGTATGCACCTCAGCAGCGCATGCCGGGCTTTCGTCCCCCAAGCACCGGACAAACAGCGGCCATATGCTACAAATGTGGTCGTCCAGGATACTTCGCCAGCAGTTGTCCGGAGAGACAAGGTGGCGGAGTTGCACCGCAACTTCCGGGGAGGAATCAGCCCCGGAACCCTACTAATGCGCGGCGGGCAAACACTAGGCCCGGCACCGTCCACCAACTTGCTATAGAGGATGTGCCGGAGGGAGAGCCGATCCTTGCGGGTATGTTCCAACTCTATCAGCATCCCGCCATAGTATTATTTGATTCAGGCGCCACGCATAGCTTTATTAGCCAAGCTTTCATTGCTAAATACAGCTTGCCAATCCTACCCACCGATAGTTCATATTTGATTTGTTCACCGGGTGGGAAAATTTCAGCAAGCATGATGGTTCCAAAAGCGCCATTATGCTTATTGGGTAGAGTATACCCTACGTCTCTCATAATTTTAGAGGGACAGAAGGTCGATGTCATCTTAGGGATGTCGTGGTTAACCCGCCACGGCACTGTTTTAGACACTGTCCTCCGAATTGTGCACTTGAACTCAGAAGTGCACGAATCTCATTCCTTATTTCTGGACAGTCCAGAAATAAAACTTCCAAGTGTCTATCAATCCACAACTATCAGATTGGAAGATATTCCAGTGGTCCGAGAGTTCCCTGACGTGTTCCCGGATGATTTACCGGGGATGCCGCCCGATAGAGAGGTGGAGTTTAAGATTGAACTTACACCGGGAACCATGCCAATACCCCGAAGGCCGTACAAGATAGCGCCCAAGGAGTTGGCTGAACGGAAGACCCAGCTAACGGACCTGTTGGAGAAGGGTTTTATTAGGCCGAGCTCCTCACCATGGGGTTGTTCGGCATTATTTGTGAGAAAGAAGGATGAGACGTTGCGGCTTTGCGTGGACTATCGTCTATTAAACACCGTAACCATCAAGAATAAGTACCCGTTACCACAGATCGACATGTTGTTTGATCAGTTGGTCGAAGCAAAGATCTTCTCCAAGATGGACTTAAGATCCGGGTAGTATCAGATTAAGATACGGGCTGAGGATATTCCGAAGACGGCTTTCTCGATGAGGTAGAGACTTTATGAGTACCTGGTCATGTCCTTCGGCCTCACCAACGCTCCAGCTCACTTCATGTATTTGATGAACTCGGTATTCATGCCAGAGCTGGACAAGTTTGTCATGGTCTTCATCGATGACATATTGGTATATTCCAAGTCGGAGGAAGAACACAAGAAACATCTGCGTATAGTCTTGCAACGGTTGCGGGATCACAAGCTATACGCGAAATTCAGCAAGTGCGAGTTCTGGATATCGCAAGTACCTTTTCTCGGGCATATCATCTCAGCGGAGGGCATCGCTGTAGACCCGAGTAAGATCACACAAGTGCTGAATTGAAAATCCCTGAGAACTGTTCACGAGGTACGGAGTTTCCTTGGACTCGCGGGATATTATCGGAGGTTCATCCCAAACTTCTCGAAGATTGCCAAGCCTATGACGGAACTGCTGAAGAAGGCTACCAAATATGTTTGGAGTCCAGCATGTGAAACAGCATTCAAGGCTTTAGTCAAGCACCTGACATCAGCACCGGTTTTGGCGCAGCCAGACACAACCAAACCGTTCGATGTGTACTGCGATGCATCCGTCATTGGGCTCGGATGTGTGCTGATGCAAGATCGAAGATTACCGAAATATGTGGATCAGTAGCTGTCGAAGTGTGTAGCCGACACTTCCCCCAGGCCTGCTCTGGGCAGCCCGCGGAGGTTCTTTTTCGAGGAGCTAGTCACTCACGGAGAGCTTACGCGTTAGGGACGATTGAGGGAGAAGCTTGACACAGGGATTTTTACGTGGTTCAGGCCACCGGAGCGTAATACCCTATGTCCACGGTGAGCAGAGGTGCTCGTTGTATTGTTTGTTGCTCAGAACCGGAGTCCTGAGCTTGAGGATGAGTCGAACCTAAGGATGTGAATGGCTGGAGTGCGAACTCTTGCTAACGTTGCCTACCCGAGCCTTTTATAGTCCAAGGCTTACAAGGTGGGCCCAGGACCCGACAGGTGGTCCAGGGGAGATTGCCTGCCATCTACCGTATCTGCAGTTACGCCGGTAGTTGTCTCTGGCGAGGGCTTCCGAGTCTTCGTTCTGCCGCCCTGCCCATGCCGCAAGCTAGTTGTCTTGGTTGGCAGGGCCGGCAGGGGATGTCTTGTCGCTGTGTTTATTGGCGGATAGGCTCTGACGCGGTGCGCCAGTCTGCGATGTGACTGGGTGCAACGGCACCTGACAGAGGCGTGCTCCGCGTCTCCACGCCTTGGGAAGGCGCGGGTCTTGAATACCTTGTACGGGCAAGGTATGGCGCGTCTTTACTCCTGCTGCCTACCGCGTGGGGGCAGGCAGCGCTGCTCTGCTGGCCATGTGGCGGGTCCGAAGCTCTCCTCTGAGGAGAGGAAGGTCCGGCCCCGTGGGACACGTGGAGCCTTTGGAGCTCTCCCCGCGGAGGGGGGAGGTCCAGCTCAGTTGTCCACGTGGTGAGCCCGGAGCTCTCCTCTGAGGAGAGGGAGGTCCGGCCCTGCTGAACACATGGAGCCTTCGGAGCTCTCCCTGCGGAGGGAGGAGGTCCGGCTCAGTTGGCCATGTGGCAGGCCCGGAGCTATCCTCTGAGGAGAGGGAGGTCCGGCCCCGCTGGAAACATGGCGCCTTTGGAGCTCTCCCTGCGGAGAAGGGCGAGGTACTTAGGCAGTTTCCCCTGTGCGCGGGGGTATCCCTTATTGAGGGTACCGACAGTGGCCCCCGGGCCCATCTCGGGGGAGATAGCGAGCCCGAGGTGGGGCCCCAGTCTCTTCCGCTCCGCACACCTTCTCGAAGACCCGCATTGACCGTTGCCGGAGCACAAACAGTCGCGGGATCGTGGGAGCGTGTGCCCCACTTGATGGCTGCTTTTACTGCGGCGGTTCCTAAGACTGCCACTTCTGCACGTCGCCGCGCCTTTTCCGGAACCGCCAAAGTGTCTCGCCGGCTCGTCTCCTTGGGAGACTGACTTCTTGGCCCACCGCTTCAGCCGGATGGCTTGGGTCCGCTTGTCATCGACGCTTGGTCTTGGAGCCGAAGCGGTTGTCCAAGCGGCGTATTCGAAGAGTTTCAAATCGCTTTGAATCACGCCTGGGAAGTTTTAAAGGGGATCTCACCCGCATGGCGGCTTCCCTTCGCACTTCCCAGCGCTTGCATCTTCCTTGAGCTCTTGCGCCCTTGTCTTCCCTGCTCTTGAGCTTTTTCCTGCCATGGCTTCCAACCTGCCTCCGAAGAAGAAACGCGCCCGGTCTCCTCCGGCGGCGGCGTTCGCGCCGAGTCAGGGATCCAGGGCGCCTGCGCGCCCTGCTTCTGGAGATGGTGCCCCGTCCGGTGGCGACTCCAAGAGGCCTCAGGCTCATCATCCCGATGGGACTCCTCTTGAGCGGCGACGGACTGGTGGTCCCCCAGCGTCGCACCCTCCTTCCTCAGGAGGCGGAGCTTCAGGGGGGAGTGCTGGTGCGGCGACGCCCAGGGGCAAGACAAGAACTCAGGTGCCCCGGGCATCAGGAGCTGGATCGGCGTCTAGGAGGGCTTCAGAAGCATCCCCTGCTCCGCCAGTCCGGGCAAATGCGGGGCAGCCTTCGGCGGTGATGACGGGATCTAGTGGACCTACCCCGGCTCAGAAGCCAGGGTTCAGAGCCCGTTGGAGCACTCGTGTCTCTCGGTAAGCGACGTCTACCGGATCCTGGATCCTGTATTGTCTTCTTCTTTTCTTAACTCAGGAGTCTCCCATGTTTGCAGGGACCCCTCGAATGCCGGTAAAGTTCCCGTTTCCCGGCCATCCCCGACTGACGGGGGATCTGCGCTGCAGTGCCCGGGAGCCGCAGCGGTCGCAGCGGCCCCTAAGCCAGCGCAAGTTCCTTCTGTGCTGGTCGGCCCGGCTCCTGCGGCAGCGGCGACACCTCCTGTTCATCCCCCTTCACCGGCTCGGGAGCCGGCTGTTGCTGAAGGTTCGGCAGGACCGGCCGGCGGTGTCCCGCCTCCTGTTGCCGAAGCGGGAGAAGGTGCCATGGGTCCTACGGTGGGCAGCGAACCGGGGCGCACCGGGAGCGATCCTTCCCCAGTGCCGGCTTCTCCTGATCAGAGCCTTATCCCGGTTGCCGGAGCGTCGACTCCTCCTGAAGACGACATGATGGAGGAGGTCGGGGCGCGGCTTTGGCCTCTGCCGCCCCGCTGCCCCTGTCAGACGCTCTTGAGCTCGCCTAGACGAGCGTCCGGCACGTTCTGGCCGCGCTCGGTCGAGAGCGTGAGGGGCAGGCAGTAGAGAGGGATCACCTCCTCACATGGGGGTGCCCCTTGAAGAAGCAAACCGAGGAGGTTAGGGAGGAGCTTGACTTGAGGCTGGCGTCGCTCGATGTCATAGACGCGCTCCTTGACCGTCAGAGGAGGGCCGTCAACCGCCTGGACTCCGAGACTCGGCGGCTCCACCGGGAGGCCCACGAGTCCCACGCTCAGGCCGAAGAGCGTCTCTCCGCCTTGGAGGGGCTGCGTCTGAAGCTGGAGCGCCGTGAGCGCGCCGTTGCGGACAAGGAGCGCACTGCGGCGGCTGAGGCAGAGAAGGTCACCGCGCGGCTGGTGGCTGGCGAGGGCGACCTAAGGGCCCGAGTGTAAGGGCCTCAGTTTTTGACACATGTTTGAAGTGTCATAACCACACACACACCTCATTTGAAGCAAGTTGATAAATACATTTGAAGAGCAAGTAACCACCATCAACATGCTCATTTGAGAACAAACTCACATATTGCAATAGTGGTATTTCCCACATGTGATATACAGGGGCTGGGCATATGAAAACTCCTACACATTGCTAGGAATGTCCATGCCAAGTTTCACCCAAATTTAAAACCTTTTGAGGTACTTTTGGGGTATAGCTAGGAGGAGGGCAGTTTGAACTCAAATGCAAATTCAAACTGTTTTGATCCTATAAATTCAAAAGTGGGAGACATATTCTTGCTCAGCACATTTTTGTGAGCTCACATACCAATTTTCACTTCATTTGGAGTTGAGATTGACATAAGTTAAATGTAGCAAATTCAAACCTTATTTGAATTTCAAACTACATACGTGCTGAAATTTAGTCAAACCCAAACCAATTTGAATTCTACCCCATTCAAATGGCTCAGGGGCAGATAATTCAAATACTTGAGGTTAGTTTGGTCTCCATTGTTTAGAGCAGTAGAGCAAAGTTAATTTCAGATGTTAAAACCCCGGGTGGGACCCACATGTCAGCCACTGAAGTGATTCAACCGACTGAGACTTTCTCACTCGGGTCTTCGGGCTTCAGCTGCGATCGCCACCGAGGGAGGCCGCCGCGCCAGTAGCTGCTTGGCCACGCGCGGGCACAAGGCGGTTCAGAGCCTTCTTAAGGCGCCCCCCCTCCTCGGCCGAAGCCCTCGCCATTTTCTTCTCACAAGAACACAGCGCCGGGAAATTCTTCTCTGCCGCTCAGAACCGATCGGAGAGCTCCGATCACAGCCTCCCCATCCCCTCCAGAGCTACGGCAAGGTACTAGGAACCCTCCTCGTTCTTCCCCTTTGCTAGAACTCAGCTGAAACCTGTCGATCTCGGCTATACCGAGAGTTCAATTCGGTGACCTAGTCGGAGGAAGAACACAAGAAACATCTGCGTATAGTCTTGCAACGGCTGCGGGATCACAAGCTATACGCGAAATTCAGCAAGTGCGAGTCCTGGATATCGCAAGCACCTTTTCTCGGGCATATCATCTCAGCGGAGGGCATCGCTGTAGACCTGAGTAAGATTACACAAGTGCTGAATTGAAAATCCCCGAGAACTGTTCATGAGGTACAGAGTTTCCTCGGACTCGCGGGATATTAAGCCTATGATGGAACTGCTGAAGAAGGCTACCAAATATGTTTAGAGTTCAGCATGTGAAGCAGCATTCAAGGCTTTAGTCAAGCACCTGACATCAGCACCGATTTTGGCGCAGCCAGACACAATCAAACCGTTTGATGTGTACTGCGATGCATCCAGCATTGGGTTCGGATGTGTGCTGATGCAAGATCGAAGATTACCGAAAGATGTGGATCAGTAGCTATTGAAGTGTGTAGCCGACACTTCCCCCGGGCCTGCTCTGGGCAGCCCGCGGAGGTTTTTTTTGGAGGGGCTAGTCACTCACGGAGAGCTTACGCGTTAGGGACGATTGAGGGAGAAGCTTGACACAGGGACTTTTATGTGGTTCAGGCCGCCGGAGCGTAATACCCTACGTCCACGGTGAGCAGAGGTGCTCGTTGTATTGTTTGTTGCTCAGAACCGGAGTCCTGAGATTGAGGATGAGTCGAACCTAAGGATGTGAATGGCAGGAGTGTGAACTCTTGCTAACGTTGCCTACCCGAGCCTTTTATAGTCCAAGGCTCGGGCGGCTTACAAGGTAGGCCCGGGACCCGACAGGTGGTTCCGGGGAGATTGCCTGCCATCTACCGTATCTGCAGTTACACCGGTAGTTGTCTCTGGTGAGGGCTTCCGAGTCTTCGTTCTGCCGCCCTGCCCATGCCGCAAGCTAGTCGTAGTGGTTGGCAGGGGCGGCAGGGGATGTCTTGTCGCTGTGTTTATTGGCGGGCAGGCTCTGACGCGGTGCGTCAGTCTGCGATGTGACTGGGTGCAACGGCACCTGACAGAGGCGTGCTCCGTGTCTCCGCGCCTTGGGAAGGCGCGAGTCTTGAATACCTTGTACGGGCAAGGTATGGCGCGTCTTTACTCCTGCTGCCTACCGCGTGGGGGCAGGCAGCGCTGCTCTGCTGGCCACGTGGCGGGTTCAAAGCTCTCCTCTGAGGAGAGGGAGGTCCGGCCCCGTGGGACACGTGAAGCCTTCGGAGCTCTCCCCGCGGAGGGGGGAGGTCCGGCTCAGTTGTCCATGTGGCGGGCCCGGAGCTCTTCTCTGAGGAGAGGGAGGTCCGACCCCGCTGGACACATGGAGCCTTCGGAGCTCTCCCCGCAGAGGTGGGAGGTCCGGCTCAGTTGGCCACGTGGCGGGCCCGGAGCTATCCTCTGAGGAGAGGGAGGTCCGGCCCCGCTGGACACATGGCGCCTTCGGAGCTCTCCCTGCAGAGAAGGGCGAGGTCCTTAGGCAGTTTCCCCTGTGCGCGGGGGTACCCCTTATCGAGGGTACCGACAGTGGCCCCCAGGCCCATCTCGGGGGAGATAGCGAGCCCGAGGTGGGGTCCCAGTCTCTTCCGCTCCGTGCACCTTCTCGAAGACCTGCATTGACCGTTGCCGGAGCACAAACAGTCGTGGGATCATGGGCGTGTGCCCCACTTGATGGCTGCTTTTACTGTGGCGGTTCCCAAGGCTGCCACTTCTGCACGTCGCCGCGCCTTTTCGGGAACCGCCGAAATGTCTCGCCGGCTTGTCTCCTTGGGAGACTGACTTCTTGGCCCACCGCTTCAGCCGGACGGCTTGGGTCCGTTTGTCATCGACGCTTGGTCTTGGAGCCGAAGCGGTTGTCCAAGCGGCGTATTCGAAGAGTTTCAAATCGCTTTGAATCGCGCCTGGGAAGTTTAAAAGGGGATCTCACCCGCATCGCGGCTTCCCTTCGCACTTCCCAGCGCTTGCATCTTCCTTGAGCTCTTGTGCCCTTGTCTTCCCAGTTCTTGAGCTTTTTCCTGCCATGGCTTCCAACCTGCCTCCGGAGAAGAAACGCGCCAGGTCTCCTCCGGCGGCGGCGTTCGCGCCGAGTCAGGGATCCAGGGCGCCTGCACGCCCTGCCTCTGGAGATGGTGCCCCGTCCGGTGGCGACTCCAAGAGGCCTTGGGCTCATCATCCCGATGGGACTCCTCTTGAGCGGCGACGGACTGATGGTCCCCGGGCATCGCGCCCTCCTTCCTCAGGAGGCGGAGCTTCGGGGGGGAGTGCTGGTGCGGCGACGCCCAGGGGCGAGCCAAGAACTCAGGCACCCCGGGCATCAGGAGCCGGATCAGCGTCTAGGAGGGTTTCAGAAGCATCCCCTGCTCCGCCAGTCCGGGCAAATGCGGGGCAGCCTTCGGCGGCGACGGCGGGATCTAGTGGACCTACCCCGGCTCGGAAGCCAGGGTTCAGAGCCCGTTGGAGCGCTCGTGTCTCTCGGTAAGCGACGTCTACCAGATCCTGGAGCCTGTATTGTATTCTTCTTTTTTTAACTCGGGAGTCTCCCATGTTTGCAGGGACCCCTCGAATGCCGGTAACATTCCCGTTTCCCGGCCATCCCCGACTGACGGGGGATCTGTGCCGCAGTGCTCGGCAGCCGAAGCGGTCGCAGTGGCCCCCAAGCCAGCGAAAGTTCCTTCTGCGCTGGTCAGCCCGGTTCCTGCAGCAGCGGCGACACCTCCCGTTCATCCCCCTTCACCGGCTCGGGAGCCGGCTGTTGCTGAAGGTTCGGTGGGACCGGCCGGCGGTGTCCCGCCTCCTGTTGCCGAAGCTGGAGAAGGCGAACCGGGGCGCACCGGGAGCGATCCTGCCCCAGTGCCGGCTTCTCCTGATCAGAGCCTTATCCCGGTTGCCGGAGCGTCGACCCCTCCTGAAGACGACATGATGGAGGAGGTCGGGGGCGCAGCTTTGGCCTCTGCCGCCCCGCTGCCCCTGTCAGACGCTCTTGAGCTCGCCCAGACGAGCGTCCGGCAGGTTCTGGCCGCGCTCGGTCGAGAGCGGGAGGGGCAGGCAGTAGAGAGGGATCGCCTCCTCACCTGGGGGCGCCCCTTGAAGAAGCGAACTGAGGAGGTCAGGGAGGAGCTTGACTCGAGGCTGGCGTCGCTCGATGTCATAGATGCGCTCCTTGACCGTCAGAGGAGGGCCGTCAACCGCCTGGACTCCGAGACTCGGCGGCTCCACCGGGAGGCCCACGAGTCCCACGCTCAGGCCGATGAGCGTCTCTCCGCCTTGGAGGGGCTGCATCTAAAGCTGGAGCGCCGTGAGCGCGCCGTTGCGGACAAGGAGTGCACTGCGGCGGCTGAGGCAGAGAAGGTCGCCGCGCGGCTGGCGGCTGGCGAGGGCGACCTAAGGGCCCGAGTGTAAGGGCCTCAGTTTTTGACACATGTTTGAAGTGTCATCACCACACACACACCTCATTTGAAGCAAGTTGATAAACATATTTGAAGAGCAAGTATGGTCCATCAACATGCTCATTTGAGAACAAACTCACATATTGCAAAAGTGGTATTTCCCACATGTGATATATAGGGTCTGGGCATATGAAAACTCCTACACATTGCTAGGAATGTCCATGCCAAGTTTCACCCAAATTCAAAACCTTTTGAGGTACTTTTGGGGTATAGCTAGGAGGAGGGCAGTTTGAACTTAAATGCAAATTCAAACTGTTTTGATCCAATAAATTCAAAAGTGGGAGACATATTCTTGCTCAGCACATTTTTGTGAGCTCACATACCAATTTTCACTCCATTTGGAGTTAAGCTTGACATAAGTTAAATGTAGCAAATTCAAACCTTATTTGAATTTCAAACTACATATGTGCTTGTCGAAGTGTTCAGTCGACACTTCCCCCGGGTCTGCACTGGGCAGCCCGCGGAGGTTCTTTTTTCGGTGGGGCTAGTCTCTAGGGAGAGCTTGCGCAGATGGACGAGTTAGTAAGAGCTTGACACGGCGAGTTTTACGTGGTTCAGGCCGCCGGAGCGTAAAACCCTACGTCCACGGCGAGCTATGGAGCTCGCTGTATTGCTTGCTGCTCAGGACCGGAGGCCTGAGCTTGGGGGTGAGTTACAGCTTGAGAGTGTATGGCTAGCGTATGAGTTGCAAAGTGCGAACCCTTGCTATCGTCGCCTACCCGAGCCTTTTATAGTCCAAGACTCGGGCAGCTTACAAGGGGGGCCGGGACCCGACAGGTGGTCCCGGGAAGATTGTCTATCATCTACCGTATCTGCAGTTATGCCGGTAGTTGTCTCTGGTCGATGGCTTCTGAGTCTTCATCTTGCCGCCCTGCCCATGGCGCATGCTAGTCGTAGTGGTTGATGACGGCGCAGGCGGCATGGGATGTCTTGTCGCGGTGTTTATTGGCTGGCAGGTTCTGACACCGCACGCCAGTCTGTGATGGGACTGGGCGCAACGGCACCTGACAGAAGCGTGCTCCGCGTCTCCGTGTCTTGGGAAGACGCGGGCCTTAAATACCTTGTACGGGCAAGGTATGGGGCGTCTTTACACCCGCTGCCTATCGTTCGGGGGCAGGCAGCGCCGTTCTGCTGCCACGTGGTGGGCCCGGAGCCCTTCTCAGAGGAGAGGAGGGCCCGGTCCGTGGGGCACGTGGAGCCTCCGGACCTCTCCCCGCGGAGGGGGAGGTTCGGCTTCTGTCGGCCACGTGGCGGGTCCGGAGCTCTCCTCTAAGGAGGGGGAGGTCCGGCCCCGCGGGACATGTGGCACCTTCGGAGCTCTCCCCACGGAGGGGGGGGTCTGGCTGCTGTAGGCCACGTGGCGAGCCCGGAGCTCTCCTCTGAGGGGAGGGAGGTCCAGCCCCACTGGACACGTGGCGCCTTCGGAGCTTTCCTTGCGGAGAAGGGCGAGACCCTTAGGCATTTTCCCCTGTGCGCGGGGGTACCCCATGTCGCGGGTACCGACAGTGGCCCCCGGGCCCATCTCGGGGGAGATAGCGAGCCCGAGGTGGGACCTTCGTCTTTTCTGATCCGCGCACCTTCTTGTCTTGAGTACTCCCTGTGCTGGCAGGGTCTTGACGGCTTCGATGTTCAGCCTCTTAAGAGAGGGTGAAGCCTGGCATCGGAGCTCGGCCCGGCTGTGGGGGCGGAGGTCCGGAAGTCATCGGAGCTCAGGCCAGCGAAGGGCGTGAGGTCCGGCATCAGCGCTCGCCTCTGAAAAGGAGGGCGAGGGCTGGCCTCGGAGCTCGGTCTGGCTGTGGAGGCGGAGTCCGGTAGTCATTGGAGCTCAGGCCAGCGAAGGGCGTGAGGTCCGGCGTCAGCGCTCGCCTCTGAAAGGAGGGCGAGGGCTGGCCTCGGAGCTCGGCCTGGCTGTGGAGGCGGAGTCCGGAAGTCATCGGAGCTCAGGCCAGTGAAGGGCGTGAGGTCCGGCATCAGCGCTCGCCTCTGAAAGAAGGGCGAGAGCTGGCCTCGTAGCTCGGCCTGGCTGTGGAGGCGGAGTCCGGAAGTCATCGGAGCTCAGGCCAGCGAAGGGCGTGAGGTCCGGCATCAGCGCTCGCCTCTGAAAGGAGGGCGAGGGCTGGCCTCGGAGCTCGGCCTGGCTGTGGAGGCGGAGTCCAGAAGTCATCGGAGCTCAGGCCAGCGAAGGGCGTGAGGTCCAGCATCAGCGCTCGCCTCTGAAAGGAGGGCGAGGGCTGGCCTCGGAGCTCGGCCCAGCTGTGGGGGCGGAGGTCCGGAACTGCTCAGTGGTCCCCCCTTTCCTATCCCTTAGTCTCATTTGGCTTACTGTCCCAGGCCGGAATACGGGGCTTGGGTAATCCAGTGCACTTGGTCCCGGAGGTCTGGTCCCAGCCCCAGTCAGGGTGTAACCGCCCGGCCCCCAGGTACTCAGACCGTAGCGCCGGGAGGCAGAGTGCGCATGCTATGCTTTTGGTGCAAGACCGGGCAAAGCAAGGCTCCTGACCCCCCGTTCTAGCGTAGATCTTTTCTCGGAGGAGACCAACTGGCGGTGCAGTACCCTTATAGAGGGAGATCCAAAAGGCCACCGGGCCTCTGGCAGGTACCCCAAGCACTACCGCCTTCGGCAGGACGGCAAATATCGACTATGCATGAGAGCAGGAAAGAGGAACCGAGTGTACAATGGACGCACACTGTCTAGAGCGTGGGGAGGTGTTCATATAAATTAATGCGTAATTTAAATAAACACCTAAGTAAGCATGGTGAACTTACTGGTGTGGCGTCGGAGCGCCTGTCTTCACGCAGAGCGGGTCATGCGTGGCTTCGTCGTACGCCGGACACGGGGGGACCCCATGGCTATATCAGGGGGAAGCATGGCTTCGGCCCTGCATACCATGTGGAAGGGTAGTTCCCGAGACCCGGCCCTGGGAAGTCCGGCTGTCCCTCGACATGGAGGAGCCGGTATCCCCCGACGGCTCTGGGTGCGCGTCTGCACTGGTTGTGTGGGTCTGCTTGGCGTGGACTTGGCACGCATTGCATCCCTAACCGGTTTGACGGCGTCCAGGTGGCTCTCGGTCAGTAGGAGCCATGCCGGGTGGCTTATCTGACCAACGCGCGGGACGATGAGCGTTCCCAGCACTCGCCTCCTTGGACTACTGCGAGCTAGTCACAGCCTTCCTCCTGGGTTATGCACCGCAATAGGATGTCGAGGCGCCACGCCAGTAAAGATACCAGCGCGTAGCACTTAGCCATCCGCACCACCCGTTCAGCGGATGCACGTTCATCAGGAAGGATGTCCTTCAAGGAGTCCCGGACCTCCGTGGTCCATGCATCGGGACTACTTGAGCTTCTGGATCTTGAGCGCTGGGTTGCACGGAGCCCCAGTGACTCTTACGATCCTTTGGCGGCATCCAGGGCCGCCGGGACTGCCTAGCTTCGTGGCACTGGTTCAGCCCCCTTCGCCCGGCTCGGCGGGCCGGGCTGTGGACCGCAGCAACGTCCTCTCGAAGACTCCTTCGTGCACGGGGGCTCCGATGGAGGTCTTCGTTGAGAAGTTGTCAGCTGCGACCGTGCCAGCGCGCGGTTCATGGCGCAGGTCCAAGGCGAGGAATTCTTTCTCCAACATCCGCACGTGAAGCAGATAAGAAGCTATCTGTGGGTCATTGCAAGGGCATTCACCCTTAACTTGCTTGATAACTAGCTGGGAGTCGCCCTGTGCCAACAACTGGCGAGCGCCCAAAGACAGGACTGTGTTTTAGGCCAAAGATGAGTGCTTCATACTCTGCCAAGTTGTTGGTTGCCTTGGAATTGAAACGCACCATGTACCCAGACTGCTCCCCCGATGGCATGAGAAGCAGTACGCCGGCACCGGCCCCCTGCTTTCGCGAGGAGTCGTCGAAGAAGAGCGTCCAGTGAGGCCCGGTGAAGACCGGAGCTCGGTACTTTGGTTCACCGTCTTTGCGGCCCCCTGGGTCAGCCTTCGTTGGCGTCCACTCAGCCACGAAGTCAGCCAGTGCTTGACTCTTGGCTGTCTGACGTGGTCGGGAGCTCAGCTTGAACTCCGCCGTCTTCGGGCTGTCTTCCGGCTTCGGAAGCTGGCAGTGAGTGCCAGCTCCGCCCACCGGCTGCTCTGGCGCACTTGTCCGCCAGGCTGAAGTGCTCAGAGGCTTCGCAGACCTCTTTGGTCGCAAGTCTCTCAAGCATCTTCTCGTCTCGGACACTGTCGAAGTGCCACCATCATAGAAGCACTTTGAATATGCGGGATGGTGTTGCGTACCTGGGAGAACCGCTGGATGAAGGAGCGCAGCGACTCCCCAGGTTGTTACTTGATGGCTTGGAGGTCAAGCTCCGTGCCGGGACGGGTGTAGGAGCTGCCGAAGTTGGCGATGAACTGCCGGCAGAGCTCTCCCCAGGAAGTTATGGAACCCCGAGGGAGGTTCATGAGCCAAGACCGGGTCGGGCCGGTCAAGGCGACGGGGAAGTAGTTGGCCATGACGGCCTCATTCCCTCCTGCGGCAAGTACGGCGGTGGAGTAGATCTGAAGGAACTCCGCCGGGTTGACGCTGCTGTCGAACTTTTCGGACAGGTGCGGCCAAAACCGGAGCCTGGTGTAGCTGGAATCTGCCATGTGCTCACCAACCATTGGCGTGCGCATCAGCGACACGGCCGGTTGGCCGGAGCGTTGTCCCCGCCGAAGTCGAGGGTTTGCGGCGGCGACGACGAGACGGTCTACCTCGCGAATCTGCTGCTGGGTCGCTGCCTGAGGCGCGTCCCCAGCAGGTGGATTGAGTAGCAGCGCTCTTGCTGCGGCTAGCGCAACCCCGCCGGGTACGCCCAGCGCTACTGAAGACCTGACGCTGGTCGGAGCCTGCATTGCCGGGGTCGGCGCTGCCAGAGCCGGTTGCTGGCTCCCAGTGCAGGTATTGGTGCCGCGAACGCTTGGTTCGCCGCTGGCACAGTGTGCCCCGGTATGGGCAAGGCTGCCCCATAGACCGGGGACGCCGTTTGCGGGGCATATGGTTGTGGCATATGCTGCGCGGCGTATACCTGGGGCAGAGCTCGCGTGGCGAAGATCTGCCCTTCAGGCTGGGTCGAGGCCGACGTCATACTGTCGCCAGCCTCTTAGTTGCGACGCCTTTCTCGACGTCGCTCGAAGAACACTCGGACATCTTGGCCCAAGTGGCATCGCTCCGGCTCTGCCCCCAGGTCCGTCGACGGAAGCCTGGTGGAGCTGGAGTCCGCCGTCTGCTCGCCAACCATTGGCGTGCACGTCAGCGGCACGGCTGGTTGGCCGGAGCGTCGTCCCCGCCAAAGTCAAGGGTTTACGGCGGCGACGACGAGACGGTCTATCTCTCGAATCCACTGCTGGGTCGCTGCCTGAGGCGCGTCCCCAGCAGGCAGATTGCGCAGTAGCGCTCTTGCTGCGGCTGGCGCACCCCCGCCAGGTACGCCCAGCGCTACTGAAGACCTGACGCTGGTTGGAACCTGCATTGCCGGGGTCGGCGCTGCCAGAGCCGGTTGCTGGCTCCCAGTGCAGGTACTGGTGTCGCGAACGCTTGGTTGCGCCTGACACAGTGTACCCCGGTATGGGCAAGGTTGCGCCATAGGCCGGGGACGCCGCTTGCAGAGCACATGGTTGTGGCTTATGCTGTGCGCCGTACGCCTGGGGCAGAGCTCACGTAGCGAAGGTCTGCCCTCCAGGCTGGGTCGAGGCCGACGTCATGTTGTCGCCAGCCTCTTGAGTGCGACGCCTTTCTCGACGTCGCTCGAGGAACACTCGGACATCTTGGCCCAAATGGCACCGTTCCAGCTCTGTCCTCAGGTCCGTCGACGGAAGCTTGGTGGAGCTGGAACCCGCCGTCTGCCCGTCGACCGTTGGCGTGCGCGTCAGCGACACAGCCAGTTGGTCGGAGCATCGTCCCCGCCGAAGTCAATGGTTTGCGGCGGCGACGACAAGACGGTCTACCTCGCGAATCCACTGCTGGGTCGCTGCCTGAGGCGCGTCCCCAGCAGGCGGATTGTGCAGTAGTGCCCTTGCTGCGGCTAGCGCACCCCCACCGGGTACGCCCGGCGCTACTGAAGGCCTGACGCTGGATGGAGCCTGCATTGCCGGGGTCGGCGCTGCCAGAGCCGGTTGCTGGCTCCCAGCTTGCCCTGACACACTCCGTCCTGAGTGTGTCATCATGTACTCTCCCCTGGTCACGGTTTGCCGCGGGCGCAGGGGGGGAGAGTTTGCCGCTGGAGGAAGCTTGGTCATCTTCGTCAGCGGAAACTCATCGCGCAAGGGGAAAAGCCCCCTACCTGGCGCGCCAAATGTCGAAGTGTTCAGTCGACACTTCCCCCGGGCCTGCACTGGGCAGCCGGCGGAGGTTCTTTTTTCGGTGGGGCTAGTCTCTAGCGGAGAGCTTGCGCAGATGGACGAGTTAGTAAGAGCTTGACACGGCGAGTTTTACGTGGTTCAGGCCGCCGGAGCATAAAACCCTACGTCCACGGCGAGCTATGGAGCTCGCTGTATTGCTTGCTGCTCAGGACCGGAGGCCTGAGCTTGGGGGTGAGTTACAGCTTGAGAGTGTATGGCTAGCGTATGAGTTGCAAAGTGCGAACCCTTGCTATCGTCGCCTACCCGAGCCTTTTATAGTCCAAGACTCGGGCAGCTTACAAGGGGGGCCGGGACCCGACAGGTGGTCCCGGGAAGATTGTCTATCATCTACCGTATCTGCAGTTATGCCGGTAGTTGTCTCTGGTCGATGGCTTCTGAGTCTTCATCTTGCCGCCCTGCCCATGCCGCATGCTAGTCGTAGTGGTTGATGACGGCGCAGGCGGCATGGGATGTCTTGTCGCGGTGTTTATTGGCTGGCAGGTTCTGACACCGCGCGCCAGTCTGTGATGCGACTGGGCGCAACGGCACCGGACAGAAGCGTGCTCCGCGTCTCCACGTCTTGGGAAGACGCGGGCCTTGAATACCTTGTACGGGCAAGGTATGGGGCGTCTTTACACCCGCTGCCTATCGTTCGGGGGCAGGCAGCGCCGTTCTGCTGCCATGTGGCGGGCCCGGAGCCCTTCTCAGAGGAGAGGAGGGCCCGGTCCGCGGGGCACGTGGAGCCTCCGGACCTCTCCCCGCGGAGGGGGAGGTTTGGCTTCTGTCGGCCACGTGGCGGGTCCAGAGCTCTCCTCTAAGGAGGGGGAGGTCCGCACCGCGGGACATGTGGCACCATCGGAGCTCTCCCCACGGAGGGGGGAGATCTGGCTGCTGTAGGCCACGTGGCGAGCCCGGAGCTCTCCTCTGAGGGGAGGGAGGTCCAGCCCCACTGGACACGTGGCGCCTTCGGAGCTTTCCCTGCGGAGAAGGGCGAGACCCTTAGGCATTTTCCCCTGTGCGCGGGGGTACCCCATATCGCGGGTACCGACAGTGCTGAAATTTAGTCAAACCCAAACCAATTTGAATTCTACCCCATTAAAATGGCTCAGGGGCAGATAATTCAAATACTTGAGGTTAGTTTGGTCTCCACTGTTTAGAGCAGTAGAGCAAAGTTAATTTCAGAGGTTAAAACCCCGGGTGAGACCCACATGTCAGCCACTGAAGTGATTCAACCGACTGGGACTTCTCACTCGGGTCTTCGGGCTTCAGCTGCAATCGCCACCGAGGGAGGCCACCGCACCAGCAACTGCTTGGCCACGCGCGGGCACAAGGCGGTTCAGAGCCTTCTTAAGGCGCCCCCCTCCTTGGCCGAAGCCCTCGCCATTTTCTCCTCGCAGGAACACAGCGCCGGGAAATTCTTCTCCACCGCTCAGAACCGATCGGAGAGCTCCGATCACAGCCTCCCCATCCCCTCCAGAGCTACGGCAAGGTACTAGGAACCCTCCTTGTTCTTTCCCTTTGCTAGAACTCAGCTGAAACCTGTCGATCTCGGCTATACCGAGAGTTCAATTCGGTGACCTAGAACCGCCGCACTTCGGGCTCCCGTGGACAGCCCAACCGGGAGGTGATCACGCCCGAGCCAAGGCACCCTTGGACGCACTGGTGATCAGTGCTGCTCACCCCCGAGCCACAGCCCGAGTGTTTGCTCACCGGCGGCGAATTTCCAGTTTTCCCCTTCCTCGGTACAGAACGACCTTCGGGTGCGGTTCTGCCGAATTCATACTCTAGAAAGGATTAGAGGGCCTCAATACGCTCCCACACAAACTAGACACGGTAGCGCACAAGTTGCCTTCACAACCTTTGGCCTGAGAACCTCTGTACCCGGCGTATTTCGAAGTTTACCGACGGCGGAGCATGCGGTAAGCATCGGGCGCATGGTGAGGGACTACTTCGGACCTCTCCCGAGCTGCCTTGAGCCCATGCCGAGGTCCCTAAGGTACCACTGATGCTTTCCGGCCGTTTGCTCGGTCAGTTGGGGTGCTAGGGAAGTCAGCCGACACGGCCGAAGTCTTTCCGAAGCCGCCGCTCATCGCCGACCATGTGCCGGTCATTGTCATGACGAGCTGAGCCCGGAATCGTGTTCTCCGAGTGAAAGTAGGCAGGTGCGGCTGGAATCGTGAAGCTTGGAGCTCCACAGAGGCTGCCGGCGAGCTCTCCGGCGAGGTACCCCGGCGGCAGAGCGCAGGCGGCGGGAGGTAGACGAAGGAGGTGGACCCCAGCTGTCAGCGGCAGATATTTTAAATCGGGATCGGGCTGCGGCTGGGATCTGATGTGATGGCACGCAAAAACCCTGTAGGCCTCATTGTGCTGACGCCTCCTCGCCCGACACGTGTCCCAGTGGCCCACCGGCAGATTTAAACTTTTCCCCGATTTTCAGATTTCATTCAAACTTCAAATCCTCATAACTTGGGCTAGAAAACTCCAAATTGAGTGAACCAAATTTTGTTGGATTCAGCTCTCTGAGCACTTTCCAGAAAATCCAGTTTCACTTCATGAAAATCCTTAATTATCCAGAATTAATTCCTCAAAGTTTAAACTGTTTGGAATTTTAACTGGAGAATCCCTTGGAGGAAAATTCTGAAATTTTACTGGGATGTTCATCAAAAATATCCCTGAACTACCATAAAAATTTCAGATCCATTTGAGCTCATTTAATCCACCTAATGGTGTGATTAGTGAAACTGTTCTAGAGAAAATAGAAAATTTTCAGAAACATTTTCAGAATTTTCCCTGAAATTGTTTAGCTTATATCTTTAGCTAGGGACCTCCGAATTAAGTGAGACCAACTCTACTAGAACCCTCTGAAAATTTAGTTTCCAGAAAGTCATGGCTTGTTCCATGAAAATCCCTAGAATACCCTAAGAGCTCCAATTAAGGTCAAGTACATAATTATTTGTGGAGGGCTCAAATGAGCTCTGCTGCAACTAAAACTTGGCCAAGTCTCTGTTTAGGTTATATCCAAACCACAGTAAAAATCTCAGAGTCATTGGGTCTGTCTAGTGAGACTTAGAAGGTTCACAAGTTAAAACTCAATTCAAATGCATTTAATTAATACATGTACTTCTTATATCATGTAGTCGCTAAGGTCGAGGAGGAAGCCGAAGTCCTAGACTTCGTTACTCCAGAGGAACAGCTAGCCTACGACTAAGAGCAGCAAGGCAAGCTCCGGTTCGCATCAACCTCTTTACAAATTTTTATTGTTTTGAGCACTTTCTTTGAGTATCACTTATTTCCTTGCATTAGAGTCTTGTTTGGAAACCCAATTGCATAGCCAAGAAAACCATGGGTTGGGTTTAGGATTGCAAACCTCATTAGCTACTGCAAAGCTAAGTTAGGGTAGGATTCGGTACAAGTCAAGTAGTTGGAACTACTCGCGAGCATAGGCTAGAGGCACTCGACTCGGGTAGAAATAGCACATGATAGAAATGGCAAGAAAAATGAGACCGAGCGGAGAGTAAGGGCAGCAGGACTTTGGGGCCTGTGTGCTATAGCTCCGCTTGTGTCGATTGAGGACCGAGCCGTGTGCGGGCCTGTTGAACAAACTAGAACAGTACCAAAGACATACCGGCTATATAGAAACCGGGAAACTGATGTAACTCGGGTAGCTGGGTATTGAGGCATTGCCCGTCGTTCAGAGGGTAGGTTGAGAGATTGAGGTGTAAATCGGCTGGCAGCACTGAGATGCGCGTGCAGAGACCTCTTGCTCGGGACGATGGGATCGGTTCAATATTTGGCTGACGGGTGAAAGGTGGTTGCGTACGGCGTCAGTGATGGTTGCTATAGGCAACATCGAGTACGGGCGTACGTGACGGGTTGTTCGGGTAACCCTGCAGGTGTAAGTCGATTATAATCGCCGTCCCTCGCGGTCAGTGAGTACCACTTGTTCACTGTACCGTGACGTAGAAAGAACAGACTAGTTACATGTTAAAATGTTACTGATCGAAAGATGGACTTTGATTGTTAATGATTTGTTGTAGTTTAGAGCTAACTAAAGTTTTTTTCAACTTTGGGCAAAGTACATGAGAGAAATGCGTTTTGTTTGATTGCGGCTCTCTCATGTGCCTTAGCGTAAGGTTCTCCACAACCTGCTGTTAAAACTTGAAAGTAAGGTTCCACTAATTAGGCGAGTCCTTTGCAACTTGTTTTTATCTCATGTTCATCACCCCTCATGTAGAAGTTCCATGTTTAGGAGAGACGGGTCAGTCTTGCTGAGCCTTCGTGCTCACTGCTTGTGTTTGAAGCTTTTGCAGGGTTCTAGGAGGAAGGGATTCCCGAGGAGGAGACGAAACCCCAGGAGGGGAACCCCGTCGAGTGGGAGTCATGCACGCCGCCGTGTTAGTGTGCGTGTGTGCTAGCAAGGACATGTTCACGGGCTGAACGTGAACTTGATGCGTAGTCTACGCCCATGAGTATAGACTGGACCTATTTTGATGTAAAAATGTTCATAAAACCGTTTATGTAATAAACTTTGCTTCCGCTTTGTACCTTTGATGTGTGTTATCCGGTGCTGTGCAATATAGCACCCCTCAGCGTGATCCTGGCTCGACAAGACTGTGGGGTCGTGTCACCGAGCCAAAGACTTGGAGGCCCGGAAGGCCGATCTGGTCGCAAGGGAGGAGCAAGTCTCCCGGGAGTGCCAGGCGGTCCTGGATCGGGAGCTGGCTGCCGACTTCCGGGCTTCAGGGTTGGAACGACTTGCCTAGAGTCTCCAGCTCCAGGAAAACTCTCTGGCGGCCAAGGAGAAGGAATTCTCCGAGGGGAGCCTTGATGCCTTGCTGGCAGCCCGCCGCGAGGTGGAGGAGCTCCTGGCCTCGCGGTCCTCCGAGGCCCAGGCGGTCTCGAGGTTCGTCGACCAGGCGGGGTCTGCCCTGGTCCCTCTTGGCTTTAGCCCGGTGAAGGTAGTGGGCCCGGCGCAAAAGGTGGACGAGGTGATCCCTGCGCTCGAGTCTATCAGCGCCAAGCTGAACAGGCTTGAAGCGGTGGTCGCTGGCGAGCTCGAGGCAGAGGGACGGGGCCTGGCAATGGAGGTTGCTATGCACGTGTTGGCGTGCTTCCGGAGCCGGGATCCCTCCTTCTCACTGGAGTCAGCGAGACAGGGCCCCGCCACGGAACGGGAGGAAGCCGCCAGGGCTGAAGTCGGGGACGTGGCTGCCCTTGTAGCCTCTAGGTTCCGGCGCAAGCCAGGGGAATCCTAGGGCTTGTATCTTTTCTTTTTCTTTTGTTGAGTCTGTAGTCCAGCTCGTGGAGCCTTAAATGAATATACTCTTGTTGTTTTCTATGTCTGTGTGCTCTTATCTTCTTCTTGGCTTGGCCTGGCCGAGTCCTTGGCTCTGCAAGGTACTCAGAGATCTTCACCAATCTTGAAGCCTTGCACAGACACCTTCCTCGGGTCCTTATCGAGTTAAGGGCCCCAGGGGTCTCCGGAGCTCGCCCCATGAGAACGGGGAGGTCCAGATCTGCCGACCACGTGGCAGGCCCGAAGCTCTCCTTCGACTTTGAGAGGGTGGAGGTCCGGCCCCGCTGGACACGTGGGGCCTTTGGGGCTCGCCCCTGTAGAAGGGGCGAGACCCGGATCCTCCAGTCTTGCGCTGGAGTAGTCGATAGCTCTTTCCCCCCTTTCGTGCGGTCCCCGTAGCTAAAACCTGGAGATCCTGCACACAGGTAGAAGAAGCGTAATTCTCCTCGGGAGTTCTCCCTTCCCCGTCTCTTAGTCATATTTGGCTTACGGTCCTAGTCCGGTATACGGGGCTTGGGCAATTCTGTGCGCGCGGGCGCCGGGGCTCCGGCTCCCTCTGAGGTCAGGGTACGACCGTCCGGCCCCTAATACCGGACCGTACGCCGGGGAAGCAGAGTGCACAGGCTTTCGGTACGGAACCAGGCAAAGCGGTTGTACTCCCCTCGACCTCCGAAGGGCAGGGTGCGCACGCTTTGGGTCGGAACCGGCAAAGCAGCCTACGCACCCTGGACCCCCCATGCACAGCGCAGGTCTTTCCTAGATGTGACCAACTGGCACCGCAACACCTGACTGGGGGAGGCCCGAAAGGCCCCCTGGCCATCGGCAGGTGTCTCAAGCGCAACCGTCTTCGGTAGGATAGCAAATGCTGACTATGGATGAGAGCGGGAAAGGGGAGTTAAATGTACGGTGAGCATACATAGAAAGTACGGTCATAGAAATTAATGCGTAATTTAAATGAGCACATAAGTAAGAGCGTGATAGAACAGGTTTCTGTGTAAATGCCCATAGGAGGAAGGCAGGCCGAACATGGAGGCAACGACCCGCCCCATTAAGGAGGGAAGCAAGACTCTACGCGCTTGGGGTCGGAACCAGGCCAAGCTGGACGTAGTCCTGGACCGTCCCCTGAGACTTAGCTGCTCCGAGCGCTGTTCCTAGAGCCTATGAGATCTATTACAGAAAGTAAAAGGCATGTTCTACTAATGCTCAGGGGATAGAACTTACTGTGATGTTCCATGCTCCTAGGGTTTGGGAGCGGATCCCATCCTTGGTGGAGAGGAGTATGTACCTGGGGCGACAACTTTCGTGACTCGCAAGGGACCTTCCCGGCTGGGGGAGAGTTTATAGGTCCTTCGTCAGAAAGTGTGCGCCACGGCACCAGGTCGCCTTCTTGTAGCTCCCAGACGCGCTTGGTCCTTTGGCGGTAGTGCCGGGGCACCAGCCGGGCCGTGCGTTGTGGGGTGCTGCTTGTAATCGTGCCTCGTCGACGAGGTCGATATCTTCACGCCAGAGCTGGTCCTGCGCGGCTTCTCCCGGGGCCCTGGGGTACCTTCCTCTATTGGCTCAGGCCGACAAGAGGTAGGCGGACCCGGACTCTTCTTGGAGGACCCAGGATGTCTTCTTCCATTGGCTCAGGCCGACAAGAGGTTGACAGATTTTGGGCGGCCCCCGGGAGGTGAGACCGAGGCACAGAGACGTGCGCTCGGGTGGAGCTGGCCCAGTTCTGCACCGCCGGGGGCTGATGCTTGGGCTGCTGCAACTGCTTGGAGCTTCTCCAAGGCTGGTACTGCAGCAGTGCAGTCTCCACAGATCTTTTGGGGCAGTCATAGTCGGCTACCGCCCTGACTCGTCGTCACTGAAGCTGGAGTCCTCATAGTTGTGTACCGCCTTTTACGGCACGCTGAGGCTCCTGGAACCCCACCTGGTGGTCGACGTTGTCTTAGGTGTCGACCTTCTGCTTACCCTCCCTTTGACAGAAGGGAGGGGCATCAACACGCGGTTGCGTCCCCTTGCGAAAGCGCTGCGTGAGCTTCTGAATCTCACGGCACTCAGTATGAGTATGGATGCTGGTGTCGTGCATGGGGCATGGCTCGCCTTGGTCACCATCTGGAGCTGGTGACTGTCGCTGCCTCTTGTCGGGGCGTGGCCCCCGAGCTCCGCTGGGTGCTGCTGCTGCAGCAACGGGAGCTGAGGTCGGTGGCTTCATCTTGCCGCCTCCCCGGTTCTTGATCTTCTTGCCGCTTCCATGGGAAGCAGCGCCAGATCCGGGCTGTCCTCCTGACTCAGAGGCTGGCAGTGAGTGCCAGTTCCGCCCTTCTGCTGCCTTGGCGCACTTGTCCACCAGGCTGAAGAGCTCTGAGACATCGCGAACCTCTCTGGTCGCGAGCTTATCAAGTATCTTCTTGTCCCGTACACCCTGCCAGAACGCCACCACCACAGAAGCATTTTCGATATGTGGGATGATGTTCCGTACCTGGGAGAACCGCTGGATGAAGGAGCGCAGCATCTCTCAAGGTTGTTGCTGGATGGCGTGGAGGTCGAGCTCCGTGCAACACCGGGTGTAGGAGCTGCCGAAGTTAGCAGTGAACTGCCGGCAGAGCTCCCCCTAGGAGGTTATGGACCCCTGGGGAAGATTCATGAGCCAAGACCAGGCTGGGCCGGTCAAGGCGATGGGGAAGTAGTTGGCCATGACGGCCTATCTCCTGCAGCAAGGATGGCGGTGGAGTACATCTAGAGTAACTCAGCCGGGTTGACGCTGCCGTCGTACTTCTCGGGCAGGTGCGGCCGGAACTTGCGTGGCCACTTCGCGAAGCAAAGGTGTGGCGCCAGGGCCGCACATCCTGCTCCTGTTGCTGCAGGTGTTGGTGCCGCAAACGCTTGGTTCGCTGCCGGCACCGTATACCCCGGTATGGGCAAGGCTGCGCCATAGACCGGGGGCACCATTTGCATGGCATATGGCTGGGGCATATGCTGCGTGGCGTACGCCTGGGGCAGAGATCGTGTGGCGAATGTCTGCGGCACAGGCTGGGTTGAGGCGGTCGACATGCTGTCGCCGGCCTCTTGGTTGCGACGCCTTTCTCGTCATCGCTCGATGACCACTCGGGCATCGTCGCCTAAGTGGCGTCGTTCCAGCTCCGATCTCAGGTCCGCCAACGGGAGCCTGGTGGAGCGGGAATCTGCCGTCTGCACATCAACCGGTGGTGTGCGTGTTAGCGACACAGTCGTTTGACAGGGACGTCGTCCCTGCCGAAGTCGAGGGTTGGCGGCGACGACGACGAGACGGTCTACGTCGCGAATCCACTGCTGGGTCGCTGACTGAGGCGCGTCCCCAGCAGGTGGATTGTGCAGTAGCGCTCGTACTGCAGCTAGTGCGCCCCCGTGGGAGACACTCAGCGCTGCAGTGGATCTCACGCTCGCTGGAGCCTGCGCTGCCGGAGTCGGCTGCTGGCTCCCAGCTTACGCTGACACACTCCGTCCTGAGTGTGTTGAGACATAGTCCCCGCTGGTCACCGTTCGTCGTGAACGTGGGCGGGGAGAGCTTGCCGCTGAAGGAAGTTTCATCATCTTCGTCGGCAGAAGCTCGTCGCGCAAGGGAGAAGCCCCCTACCTGGCGCGCCAAATGTCGAAGTGTGTAGCCGACACTTCCCCCAGGCCTGCTCTGGGCAGCCGCAGAGGTTCTTTTTTGGAGGGGCTAGTCACTCACGGAGAGCTTACGCGTCAGGGACAATTGAGGGAGAAGCTTGAAACAGGGATTTTTACGTGGTTCAGGCCGCCGGAGCGTAATATCCTACGTCCACTGTGAGTAGAGGTGCTCGTTGTATTGCTTGTTGCTCAGAACCGGAGTCCTGAGCTTGAGGATGAGTCAAACCTAAGGATGTGAATGGCTGGAGTGCGAACCCTTGCTAACGTTGCCTACCCGAGCCTCTTATAGTCCAAGGCTCAGGCGGCTTACAAGGTGGGCCCGGGACCCGACAGGTGGTCCCGGGGAGATTGCCTGCCATCTACTGTATCTGCAGTTACATCGGTAGTTGTCTCTGGCGAGGGCTTCCGAGTCTTCGTTCTGCCGCCCTGCCCATGCCGCAAGCTAGTCGTAGTGGTTGGCAGGGGCGGCAGGGGATGTCTTCTCGCTGTGTTTATTGGCGGGCACTCTGACGTGGCGCGCCAGTCTGCGATGTGACTGGGCGCAACGGCACCTGACAGAGGCGTGCTCCGCGTCTCCGCGCCTTGGGAAGGCGCGGGTCTTGAATACCTTGTACGGGCAAGGTATGGCGCGTCTTTACTCCTGCTGCCTACCGCATGGGGGCAGGCAGCGCTGCTCTGCTGGCCACGTGGCGGGTCCGGAGCTCTCCTTTAAAGAGACGGAGGTCCGGCCCCACGGGACACGTGGAGCCTTCGGAGCTCTCCCCACGGAGGGGGGAGGTCCGTCTCAGTTGTCCACGTGGCGGGCCCGGAGCTCCCCTCTGAGGAGAGGGAGGTCCGGCCCCGCTGGGCACGTGGAGCCTACGGAGCTCTCCCCGCGGAGGGGGAGGTCCGGCTCAGTTGGCCACGTGGCGGGCCCGGAGCTATCCTTTGAGGAGAGGGAGGTCCGTCCCTGCTGGACACCTGGCGCCTTCAGAGCTCTCCCCGCGGAGGGGGGAGGTCTGGCTCAGTTGTTCACGTGGCGGGCCCGGAGCTCTCCTCTGAGGAGAGCGAGGTCCGGCCCCGCTGGACACGTGGAGCCTTCGGAGCTCTCCCGCGGAGGGGGAGGTCCGGCTCAGTTGGCCACGTGGTGGGCCCAGAGCTATCCTCTGAGGAGAGGGAGGTCCGGCTCCGCTGGACACATGGCGCCTTCGGAGCTCTCCCCGCGGAGGGGGGAGGTCCGGCTCAGGTGTCCACATGGCGGGCCCGGAGCTCTCCTCTGAGGAGAGGGAGGTCTGGCCCCGCTGGACACCTGGAGCCTTCGGAGCTCTCCCCGCGGAGGGGGGAGGTCCGGCTCAGTTGGCCACGTGGCGGGCCCGGAGCTATCCTCTGAGGAGAGGGAGGTCCGGCCCTACTGGACACATGGCGCCTTCGGAGCTCTTCCTGCGGAGAAGGGCGAGGTTCTTAGGCAGTTTCCCCTGTGCGCGGGGGTACCCCTTATTGAGGATACCGACAGTAGCATACCGGCTGAAATTACCAGAATCACTCTCCGGTGTGCACGACGTCTTTCATATTTCCCAGCTGAGGAAGTGTCTTAAGCTATCAACTACCATTTAGCTGGAGGACATAGAAGAACTGAAACCGGATCTCACATATCGGGAGGAATCGGTTCAGATTATTGATGAAAAGGCCCGAACTACACGCAACCGTACGTTGTGGTTCTACAAGGTTCTATGGAGTAATCACTCCATGGACAAAGCGACATGGGAGAGCGAAGGATTTCTTGGCGCTAACTACCCTGACTTTTTCACGTCGCATATCCAGTAATTTTTCCACTATCCTCTCTCTCATTTTCGCCTTATAATCTCAGGACGAGATTCTTTTATGGGGGGAGGAATGTGAGGGCCTAAGTTTTTGACACATACTCAAAGTGTTCATCACCACACACACACCTCATTTGAAGAAAGTGGATGAACACATTTAAAGAGCAAGTAACCACCATCAACGTGCTCATTAGAGAATAAACTCACAAAATGCAAAAGTGACATTTCCCACATACATCATATAGGGGCTGGACATTTGGAAAACTCCTACACCTTGCTAGGAATGTTCATGTCAAGTTTCACCCAAATTCAAAACCTTTTGAAGTCTTTTTGGGTATAGCTAAAAAGAGGGTGGTTTGAACTCAAATTTAAATTCAAACTGTTTTCACCCCATGAATTCAAAAGTGGGAGGCATATTATTACTCAACACATTTTTGTGAGCTCACCCACCAATTTTCACTCCATTTGGAGTTGATCTTGACATGAGCTAAATTTAGCAAATTCAAACTTTATTTGAATTACAAACTGAATATGTGTTGAAAATTTAGTCAAACCAAACCCAATTTGAATTCTAACCAATTCAAATGGCTCAGGGGTAGATAATTCAAATCACCCTGGGCATTGTGGGGATTACTGTTTACAACAGTAAGAGGGAGTTAAGTTCAGAGGTTAAAAGGGAATTAGGACCCACATATCAGCCACTGAAGAGATTCAACCGACTGAAATTCCCTCACTCGGGTCTTCGGGCTTCAGCAGAGGGCACCACCGAGGGGGGGGCGCCGCGCCACCAGCTGCTCGCACACGCGCGAGCCAGGTCGGTGCTGAGCCTTCTAAAGGCGCTCCTCGCCTCTGCCGAGGTCCCCTCACCCGTTTTTCCCCCTCGCAAGAACACTGAGCCGAAGTTCTTTCCTCCGCCGCTCGGACTGATCGGGAGAATGGTGAAACACTCACACCCTCTCCTCCCCGAGCTGCTACACCCTGCCATGAGCTCCGCACCCACCTTCCCGACCCGGAAACAAGCGAGTTCCGGCCTTCTTTGCCCGAAAACAACCGCCACAACGGCGATCAAGCTTCGGCCGACAATCGGGTGATCATTGACAGCCCTCCACAGGGGTTCTCATGGTCAAGCAATCCAGGCCACGGGAGCGCGCTAGGTTGGTGCTGCTCTCCTCCAATTCTTGAAACAAACCGTGAAGCATCCACCGAGAATTTCCAGATTTCGCTCTGGTGGCCTCAACCCGAGCTTCCGGTACGGTTTCTTCGAATTTCCGCTCTCTGATCCTTCTTAGGTTATCAAACTTGCACATAGACGCTGGACTAGCCAGCGATCATTTTCCTTTGAGCATCCGTTGCATGAAACCGGCTAGGAGTGACGGATTTTGAGCTCGATCAAAGGCGTTCATGGCGGGCACAATCGGTCGCACGGTGCTGACCAACTTGCCGCCAGTTTTGAACACCTTTGAGGCTTTGTCAAGCTTCCTAGAGGCGTACTGATGCTGTAGAGCCGTTTGTTCGAGGTCTTGGCGGGTTAGAACCCACGGCCGATGGCGCCGAACCTCAACCGAGGCTGCCGCACGTCGCCGGGGTATTTCCGGTCACCACCAGCTCGAACTGACCCCACAGACGTATTCCTCGACGTCGATAACCCTCTGAAAATCTAGTTTTCAGAAAGTCATATCTTGCTCCATGAAAATTCCTAGAACACCCTAAAGGATCCAATTAAGGTTAAGTACACAATTATTTGTGGAGGGCTCAAATGAGCTTTGCTACAGCTAAAACTTGACCAAGTCTCTGTTTAGGTTGTATCCACACCACAATAAAAATTTCAGAGTCATTGGGTCTGTCTAGTAAGACTTATAAACTTCACAAGTTTAAATTTCAATCAAATGCATTTAAATTAATACATGTTGTTGTATCTCATGTAGTCGCTAAAGTCGAAGAGGAACCCGAAGTCTTAGACTTCGTTACTCTGGAGGAGCAGCTAGCCTATGACCAAGAGCAGCAAGGCAAGCTCCGGTTTGCATTAACCTCTTTACAAATTTTTATTATGTTGAGCACTTTCTTTGAGCCTCAGTTATTTCTTGCATTAGAGTCTTGTTTGAAACCCAAATGCATAGCCAAAAAAATCATGGATTGGAATTAAGATCGAAAACCTCGTTAGCCACTGCAATGCTAAAGATAGAGTAGGATTCGGTACAAGTCGAGTAGTTGGAACTACTCGCGGGAATAGGCTAGAGGCACATCGCTCGGGTAAAAAAAGCAAATGAAACACATAGCAAGAAAAATGAGACCGAGCGGAGAGTAAGGACAGCAGGACTTTGGGGCCTGTGTGCTATAGCTCCACTTGTGTCGATTGAGGACCGAGCCGTGTGCGGTCCTGTTGGACAAGCTAGATAAGTACCAAAGACCTACCGGCTATATGGGAACCGGGAAACCGATGTAACTCGGATAGCTGGGTATTGAGGCATTGCCTGTCGTTCAGAGGGTAGGTTGAGAGCTTGAGGTGTAAATCGGCTGGCGGCACTGAGATGCGCGTGCAGAGACCTCTTGCTCGGGACGATAGGACCGGTTCAATATTTGGCTAACGGGTGAAAGGTGGTTGCGTACGACGTCCGTGATGGTTGCTGTAGGCAACATCGAGTTCGGGCGTACGTGACGGGTTATTCGGGTAACCCTACAGGTGTAAATCGATTATAATCGCCGTCCCTTGCAGTCAGTGAGTACCACTTGTTCACTGTACCGTGACGTAGAAAGAACAGGCTAGATACATGTTAAAATGTTGCTGATTGAAAGATGAACTTTGATTGTAATAATTTGCTATAGTTAGAGCTAACTAAACTTCTTTTCAACTTTGGGCAAAGTACATGAGAGAAATATGTTTCTTGTTTGACTGCGGCTCTCTCATGTGCCTTAGCGTAAGGTTCTTCACAACCTACTGCTAAAACTTGAAAGTAAGGTCCCACTAATTAGCCGAGTCCTTGCAACTTATTTTGCCTCATGTAACCTATCACCCTCCATGTAGAAGTTTCATGTTTAGGAGAGACTGGTCAGTCTTGCTGAGCCTTCGTGCTCACTGCTTGTGTTTGAAGCTTTTGCAGTGTTCTATGAGGAAGGGACTCCCGAGGAGGAGACGGAACCCCAGGAGGGGAACCCCGTCGAGTGGGAGTCGTGCGCGCCGCCTTGTTAGTGTGTGTGTGTGTGCTAGCGGGGACACGTTCACGGGCTGAACGTGAACTTGATGTGTAGGCTACGCCCGTGAGAGTAGACTAAACATATTTTGTTGTAAAAATGTTCATACACTGGTTTATGTAATAAAACCTTGCTTCCGCTATGTATATTTGATGTGTGTTATCCGGTGTTGTGCAACGCATCACCTCTCAGCGTGATCCTGGCTCGACAAGACTGTAGGGTCGTGTCAGCGTTTATGCAAACCGCTAAACTTTTGAGGAATTGGTTCTACAGCATCCTTGGATGCTAGGGAATCTCCGCATAGCCTTGGAATTGCTCAGCAGCAGCGGCAAATAGGTCTTCACCGTGCACCCGAGACACCTTCCATGTTTGATCTCGGAAAACTCAGAATTTGTGCGGTCTACATGCGTTTCTAAGCTAAGGTTGTGAAGAACAAATGTTCACCGACTAGTTTTGGTCCTTTGTGCAAGAATTGGAGAACTAAGAACAAAAATTGAGATCGAATTTGAGAGTGCCTTACCGGAAGGTCAGTTTATGCTCGCCGGAGAACTTTTCTCGAATTCGTGCACTGTCGTCCATTTCATGGCCTGAGCTTCGGAGGTGAGCATCTCCGAGTACTAGCACATCCGAAACTGCTCTTGCTCAGGCACGAGAAGCTATCTGTAGAGCTGTCCACGGGAGACCTCTCCATCAGTTTCTCTCGGCCACCACTAGGTATCGGTGTGCTCGGCCGAGGGAGGGTTTAGCACGCTCGGTGGTGCATCCATGAGGTGGTAGACGATCACAAGGTGCCGTTTTTCTCTTCACTAGGTGCGGTTCGAGTGAGAGCAGCCATCTCCCGAGGAAAACCAAGGTGGCAGCGCCGGAGGGGCTATGTTCTGTGTGAGAGGGAGAGGGCGGTGTCCGGTTTGTGAGCAACGGGAACCGCGTCTGGAGCTGCTGATCACGTTGAGAATTCCACGTAGAAGCTCCAGCTGCTGAGGAGGTGTCCCGATCACCCCTCGGTGTTGCCCGGAGCTTGCTCGGCTCGGTTGCTTCGAGTGTGTTACAAGCGAGGGAAACAGCACCCGGTTGGCTCAGCTGTGGCTGAGTAGATTGCGCTGAGCGTGAGGGAACAGTGAAGCTGGTCGCCAGCGTGAAGAGGAAACGGGGCGGTGGCCTCCGGGCTGCATGTGGTGGCGCCCGGGAAGGAGCCCCGGTTGAGCCCGTGTCTGAACAGAGACGTCGGTTGCTTAGGTGTGAACAGATAAACAACAGCTCAATTACTTCAGTTGCAAGTCTCCCTTCCAATGACATGTGGGTCCCACCTTTAGGACCCCCTTATCCCCTCAATTTTCCTCAAGGTTGGAACTGACTCCCTTCAATTGTGCAAAAATTTGAACCCGGCCTGAATTTGAAGATTTGGACAGGTTTCATCCAATTTCACATTTGAATTTGAATTCCTATGCAATTTAAAGTCCATTTGACAAATGGGTAGCAAATCATTTCTAGAGTTCATGAAACTTTGCCCACCCACTTATTTGGACCTAAGGAATTCAAATATAAACTCAGATTTTTGTTTTAGCTGCTGCAAATGAGGTTTTGAGCACAACAGTTTGCATTCCTATTTGTTGACCTTATTTGAAATTTGAATTGAGTAATTTGAGTTCAAACTCTGAATTTCATTTCCCCTGTCACATGAGAGCTTACACATAGGTTTTACTTAACTTTGTCCCCCAAACACTCACTTGATCCTAGGCGAGAGTGGTGGGACACTCATGTGTATCATCACATATGGAAAAAAATTTAAACAAGTCCCAATTTTTACAAACTTGAAACCAAAGGGTGTTCCCACTTCAGTTCCTTTGTATTCAAATTTTTGGGACCTTTACATTTCTCCCCCCTTAAAAGAATATCGTCCCGAGATTCCAAAATAAGAACGAGACACGAGAGGTAATGCCAAGTGGTATGACGCTCAAAATTTCTGGATAGTTCATGCGGAGGTAATCTTTGCTCTCCACGTTGTTTCTTCCGTGGTATGATTACTCCACACACCTTGTAAAATCTTAAAGTCCGGTTCTAGGTGTTCCGGATCTCTTCATCGATAGTTTGAACCGGTCGCTCGTGTGGGCACGATCCGGCTTCAACTAGTCATTTTCTTCAGTGCGGACAGCAACGAAAAACTTGAGGCATTTCCGCAGCCATGGCACATGACTATGTCATGGACACACGGAATACATGCCGGTAGTCCACGGGTCCGCACTTTTTGTGATAGCAATTTGATCAACAGCTTGGGGAGCAAAATCTCCCCTTTACATCGAACTGGTGAATTCCTTTCATCGGAGACACATAAAGATAAATGTGTTCTCCGACATCAAAATGCCACGGTCTATGCCTTTGATCCTTGTAGCTTTTCTGTCGGTATTATTCAGCCTTCAAGTTCGCTTCTTATTGTTCGAACTCGGTCATCGGCTTTGTTGACTAATCAACCCCGAACAGTACCCTTCCGCCGTACTCACACCACTTCAGCGGTGTGCGACATTTCCGGCAGTAGAGTGTTTCATCTCATGAGGTATAACTATACGGTCTTTAAACCATAGAGTACCCTCACTGTCCTTTATATTGACGGCATTGAGCGAACGATAATCAACACTTAATCTTAGTGTCCCATTGTTCTGCTTAACGAACAGCGCAGAGCAATCCCAAGGTGATGAGTTTGGTCAAATAAAACCATTGCTCATGAATTCCCTTAGTTGCTCCTTCTACTTCGCCAGTTCATCGGGTGCCATCATATACTATTGAGTGTTCTTCTGCAGGTACTAACCGCGTACGTATCCCGTGTAGTACACGTGTGCGAGAGACCGTCTTAGTGCCACTGATTAAACGGATTTGCCGGTATAAGCCGGTTTAGGATTTTCTTTGGTGAGGCTACGTAGTACCGACATGCTTCTTACGATGCGTCGACACCGTACTACACTAATAATCCTCTTCCCTATGAAGAAATCATTCATAAGCTAACTTTCAACTAAAAAGGGAAGTTTGAAACAAATATTAGTTACTGGACTCTTATTTTGAGCTAAGATCCAAATGAGAGGAGGTCTAGGTTTCAAAGGTTTAAAAAACAGAGTGCTCTGTTTCTGGCAGGAATTCTTGCTGAACTTAGACAGAGCATAACTCTGAGTAGCTTTAACCAATTAAGGTGTATGATACAGTTCTGGAAAGCCTTTCAAGTGCTCTACAACTTTCTTGTAGACCTCCAGAGCAAAATCACACGTTAAGTGGGTGAAAAGTCCAGTTGAAGGCAAACTGTCCAGAACCAGGACAGCAGCAAAACCTCTCTGGACCTTTCTGTTTTTAAGCCATAATTTTCTGTAGAAAATCCCTAAGGAGTCTGTGATACACCTTTGGAATTTTTATGAGATATGCAACATTGTTGTAGTTCAAAGTTGGTTCAGATTCATATTGTATCTGTGTATACAACTGTGATAAAGTCAGCCACATGCAAAGGACATGCTGGTAAATTTTATCCAGAAATTCTACCAACTTTGAGCAATCATAACTTCTGATCCAGAAATGATCTAGAGGCGCAGGAGTACTCGTTGGAAAGATATTGAAGTTAACTTTAACTTTGGTATTCCACTTGAGTTATGAAAATGCTTCTAAACGGATCAAAATCTGGGTTAGGACAGAAGAGTATGTTCTTCACAGCAAAGAGAACGGTTGAAGGAGCAACTAAGTGAACTCATTAGCAAATGAGTTAGACGACTGTCGAAGTGTGTGGTCGACACTTCTCCCGGACCTGCTCTGGGCAGCCCGTGGAGGTTCTTTTTTGGAGGGGCTAGTCGCTTGCGGAGAGATTAAGCATTAGGGACGAGTGAGGGAGAAGCTTGACATGACAAGTTTTACGTGGTTCAGGCCGCCGGAGCGTAAAACCCTACGTCCACGGTGAGCAGAGGTGCTCGCTGTATTGCTTGTTGCTCAGCACCAGAGTCTTGAGCTTGATGATGAGTGATGTCTAGGGTGCGAGTTGCTGGAGTGCGAACCCTTGCTAACGTTGCCTACCCGAGCCTTTTATAGGCCAAGGCTCGTGTGGCTTACAAGGGGGGCCCGGGACCCGACAGGTGGTCCCGGGGAGATTGCCTGCCAATTACCGTATCCGCAGTTATGTTGGTAGTTGTCTCTGGCGAAGGCTTCCGATTCTTCGTTCTGCCGCCCTGCCCATGCCGCATGCTAGTCGTAGTGGTTGATGACGGCGGCAGGGGATGTCTTGTCACTGTGTTTATTGGCTGGCAGGTTCTGACACGGCGCGCCAGTCTGCGATGCGATTAGGCGCAACGGCACCTGACAGAGGCGTGCTCCGCGTCTTCGCGTCTTGGAAAGGCGCGGGCCTTGAATACCTTGTACGGGCAAGGTATGGTGCGTCTTCACGCCTGCTGCCTACCACGCGGGGACAGGCAGCGCTGTCCTGCTGGACACGTGGCAGGCCCGGAGCTCTCCTCTGAGGAGAGGGAGGTCCGGCCCCGCGGGACACGTGGAGCTTTCGGACCTCTCCCCGCGGAGGGGGGAGGTCCGGCTTCCGTCGGCCACATGGTGGGCCCGGAGCTCTCCTCTATGGAGGGGGAGGTCCGGCCCTGCGGGACACGTGGCGCCTTCGGAGCTCTCTCCGCGGAGGGGGGAGGTCCGGCTGCTGCTGGCCACGTGGCGGGCCCGGAGCTCTCCTCTGAGGAGAGGGAGGTCCGACCCCGCTGGACACATGGCGCCTTCGGAGCTCTCCCTGCGGAGAAGGGCGAGATCCTTAGCCATTTTCCCCTGTGCGCGGGGGTACCCCATATCGTGGGTACCGACAGTGGCCCCTGGGCCCATCTCGGGGGAGATAGCGAGCCCGAGGTGGGGCCTCCGTCTCTTCTGCTCCGCGCACTTTCTCTAAGTCACGCATTGACCGCTGCCGGAGCACGAACAGTCGCGGGATCGTGGGAGCGTGCGCCCACTTGAAGGTTGCTTTTACTGTGGCGGTTCCCAAGGCCGCCACTTCTGCATGTTGCGGCGCTTTCTTCGGGAACCGCCGAAGCGCCTTGCCGGGTCGTCTTCTTGGGAGACTGATTCCTTGACCCACCGCTTCAGCTGGACGGCTTGGGTCCACCTGTCATCGGCGCTCGGTCTTCGAGCCAAAGCGGTTGCCCGTGCGGTGTATTCGAAAAGTTTCGAATCGCTTCGAATTGCACCTGGGAAGTTTTAAAAGGGGATCTTACCCGCATCGCGGCTTCCCTTTGCACTTCCCAGAGCTTGCACTTTCCTTGAACTCTTGCGCCTTTGTCTTCCTGTCCTTGAGCCCTCCCCCGCCATGGCTTCCAACCCCCCCCCAGAGAAGAAACGCGCTCGATCTCCTCCGGTGGCGGCATCTGTGCCAAGTCGGGGATCCAGGGTGCCTGCACCTCCTGCTTCGGGAGATGGCGCTCCGTCCGGTGGTGACCCAAAGAGGCCCCGGGCTCATCATTCCGACGGGACTCCTCTTAAGCGACAACAGGCCGAAGGTTCCCGGACGCCGCGTCCTCCTTCCTCAAGTGGTGGAGTCTCCAGGGAACCTGCTGATGCATCGAGGGGAGCTTCTGGAGTGTCACCTGCTTCGTCAGTCCAGGCGACTGCGGAGCGGCCGTCAGTGGCGACGGCGGGCTCTGGGGATCCTACCCCGGCTCGGAAGTCGGGGTTCAGGGCCCGCTGGAGTGTTCGCGCTTCTCGGCCGTTCCCGACTGATGGGGAGTCTGCACCGTTGCGCACAGAACCGAGAAAGCTGCCGCGGCCCCCAAGCGCGAGTTCCTTCTGTTCCGGTCTGCCTGGATTCTATGCAAGCGCCAATTCCTTCCACTCGTCCCTCTCCACCGGCTGAGGGGCCATCTGTTAGTGAGGTTTCGGCGGGTCCTACTGTCGTGGTCCCTGTGCCGGCTTCTCCTGACCGGCGTCTCATCCCGGCCCTTGTCGCGTCGTCTTTTCTCGAAGACGATGTGATGGAAGAGATCGAGGGTGCCGCTCCGGCCTCTGCTGCCCCACTGCCCCTGGCGGATGCCTTCGTGCTCGCTTAAGCGAGCGTCCGACAGGTCCTGGCCGCGCTTGGTCGTGGGCGGGAGGAGCAGACGGTCGAGAGGGATCGCCTCCTCATCTGAGGGAACCTTTTGCGGGAGCGGACCGCGAAGGTCAAGGGCGAGCTCGACTCCAGCCGAGAATCGCTTGACAACACGGAAGCGCTCCTCAACCGGCAGAAGCGGGCTGTCGACCGTCTGGACTCCGAGACGCGGCGGCTCCACAGGGAGGCCCTTGAGGCGCATGCCCAGGCCGAGTAGAGCCTCTCTGCTGTGGAGGAGGTGCGGCAGAGGTTGGAGCGCCGTAAGCGTGCCGTTGAGGACCAGGAGCGCTCCACGGCAGCCGAGGCGAAGAGGGTCGCCGCGCGGCTGGCGGCAGGCGAGGACGACCTGCGAGCTCGGGCCAGGGAGCTAGAGGCCCAGAGGGCTGACCTTGCCATGAGGGAGGAGCAGGTCTCCCGGGAACGTCAGGCGATCCTGGATCAGGAGCTGGCTGTTGACTTCCGGGCTTCAGAGCTGGAGCAGCTTGCCCAGTCTCTCCGCCTTCGGGAAAGCTCCCTGGCGGCCAAGGAGAAGGAATCCTCCGGGGGAAGCCGCGACGCCCTGCGAGCAGCCCGCCACAAGGTAGAGGAGCTCTTGGCCTCGCGGTCCTCTGAGGCCCGTGCGGTCTCGAGCTTCGTCGACCAGGCGGGGTCCGCCTTGGTCCCTCTTGGCTTCAGCCAGGTGAAGGCGGCGGCTCCTGCGCTGAAGGTGGCTGAAGTGATCCCCGCACTGGAGTCACTCGGCGCCAAGCTGAGCAGGCTAGACGCGGTGGTCGCCAGCGAGCTTGAGGCAGAGGGACGGGGCCTGGCCTTGGAGGTTGCTACTCATGTGTTGGCATGCTTCAGAAGCTGGGACCCTTCTTTCTCACTGGAGCCAGCGAGAGAGGGCCCTGCCGTGGAGCGGGAAGAGACCACCAGGGCTGAAGTCGGGGACGTGGCCGCCCTTGTAGACTCCAGGTTCCGGCGCGGGCCAGGGGGTCCCTAGGGCTTGTTTCTTTCTTTTTATCGAGTCTGTAGTCCAGCTCATGGAGCCATGAATAAATAGACTCTCTTGAATATTTGTGCCTGTGATGCTTTTTGTCATCTTGGTTTTGCCTGGCCGAGCCCTTAGCTCCGCAAGGTACTCAGAGGCCTTCACCAATCTCGAAACTCTGCACAGACACCTTTCCCGGGTCCTTACTGTATTAAGGGCCCCGGAGGTCTCCGGAGCTCACCCCCTGAGGATTAGGGGGGGTCCGGATCTGCCGGCCACGTGGCAGGCCCGGAGCCCCCCTCTAAGGAGAGGGAGGTCCGGCCCCGCGGGACACATGGCGCCTTCGGAGCCCCCCCTTTGGAGGGGGAGGTCCGGCTTCTGCCGACCACATGGCGGGCCCAGAGCCCCTCCTGAGGAGGCGGGAGCTCCGGTCCCGCTGGACACGTGGGGCCTTCAGGCCCCGCCCCTGTTGAAGGGGCGAAACCCGGACCTTCCGGTCCGGCGCTGGAGTAGCCGATGGCTCCTTGCCCCCCACCTCATGCAGCTCCTGTAGCTATAACCTGGAGGTCCTGCACATAGGTAGAAGAAACGTGATTCTCCTCGGGGGGTCCTCCGTTTCCCGTCTCTTAGTCTTATTCGGCTTATGGTCCTTGTCCAATATACGGGACTTGGGCAATTCTTTGCGCGAGGCACCAGGGCTCCGGCTCCCTCCAAGGTCAGGGTACGATCGTCCGGCCCCTAGTACCGGACCGTACGCCGGAGAAGCAGAGTGCACAGGCTTTGGTTACGGAACCAGGCAAAGCGGCTGTACTCCTCTGGACCTCCGGAGGGCAGGGTGCACATGCTTTGGGTACAGAGCTGGCTAAGCGGGATACGCACCCTGGACCCCCCATGCACGGCGCCGGCCTTTCCTGGAGGTGACCAACTGGCACCGCAACACCTGACTGGGGGAGGCCCGAGAGGCCCCCTAGCCATCGGCAGGTGCCTCAAGTGCAACCGCCTTCGGTAGGATAGCAAATGCTGACTATGGATGAGCGCGGAAAAAATAGGAGCTAAATGTACGGTGAGCATACATGGAAAGTGTGGTCATAAAAACTAATACGTAATTTAAATGAGCACATGAGAGAGAGAGCGAAGTAGAACATGTTTCTGAGTAAATGCCCATAGGGGGAAGTCAGGTTGTACATGGAGGCAACGACCCGCCTCATTAAGAAGGGAAGCAATACTCTACGCGCTTAGGGTCGGAACCAGGCCAAGCTGGACGTAGTCCTGGACCGTCCCCTGAGACTTAGCTGCCCCAAGCGCTGTTCCTAGACTCTATGGGATTTATTACAGAAGGGTATGGCCCTGATCTACTAACGCTCAGGAGGTAGGACTTACAGTGTTGTTCCATGCCAAGGGTTTGGGAACGGATCCCATGCTTGGTTGAAAGGCATGTGTACCTGGGACGGCAACTTTCGTGACTCGGAAGGGACCTTCCCGGCTGGGGAAGAGTTTATAGGTCCTTTGCGGGAAAGTGTGTGCCACGGCACCAGGTTGCCTTCTTGCAGGTCCCTGACGCGCTTGGTCCTTTTGCGGTAGTGCTAGAGCACCAGCCGAGGCCGTGCGTTGTGGGGTATCACCTGCAGCCAGGCCTCGCCGACGAGGCCGTCATCTTCACACTGGAGCGGGTCCTGCGTGGCTTCTCCTGGGAGCCCCGGGGTACCCGGACCCTTCTTGGGAGGCCCAAGGCGTCTTTCCCCTTCTGGCTAAGGCCATCAAGAGGTTGACAGACCCTGGGCGGCCCCCAGGAGGTAGGCCCGAGGCACAGAGACGTGCACTCGGGTGAGGTCGTTATCTTCGTGCTGGAGCGGGTCCTGCGCGGCTTCTCCCGGGAGCCCCGGGGTACCTACCTTCCCCTTCTGGCTAAGGCCTTCAAGAGGTGGGAGGTCCCGGACTCTTCTTGGGGGACCCAAGGCATCTTTCCCCTTCTGGCTAAGGCCGTCAAGAGGTTGACGGACCCTGGGCGGCCCACAGGAGGTAAGGCTGAGGCACAAAGACATGCATTCGGGTGGAGCTGGCCCGGTTCTGCACCGTCGGGGCTGGTGCTTGGGCTGCTGCGACTACTTGGAGCTTCTTCAAGGTTGACATCGCAACAGTGCAGTCTCCATGGACTTTCCGGGGCGGCCGTAGTTGGCTACTGCCCCGGCTTGTCATCACCGGAGCTGGAGTCCTCACCATTGTGCACCATCTTTATGACACTTTGAGGCTCCTGAAATCCCACCTGGTGGCCAACGCTGACTGAGGCGTCGACCTTCTGCTTGCCCTCCCTCTGAGGGAGGGGCGGAGCATCAGCTCTCAGTTGCCTCCCTTTGCGGAAGCGCTCTGCGAGCCTCTGGATGTCCCAGCACTCGGCAGCAGTATGATTGCTGGTGCCATGCACGGGGCATAGCTCTCCTTGGTCACCATCTGGGGCTGGTGACTGTCGCTGCCTTTTGTCGGGGCGCGGCCCCCGAGCCCCACTGGGTGCTGCGGCGGCGGCAACGGGAGCCGCGGCCGGTGGCTTCATCTTGCCACCGCCCCGGTTCTTGATCTTCTTGCTGCTCCATAGGAAGCAGCGTCAGATCCGGGTTGTCCTCCCGACCCGGAGGCCGGCAGGGAGTGACAGTTCCGCCCTTCTGCTGCTCTGGCGCACTTGTCCGCCAGGCTGAAGAGCTCTGAGACGTCGCGGACTTCTCTGGTTGCGAGCTTCTCAAGCATCTTCTTGTCCCGGACGCCTTGCCGGAATGCCACCACAACAGAAGCATTTTGGATGTGTGGGGTGGTGTTCCGTACCTGGGAGAACCGCTGGATGAAGGAGCGCAGCGACTCCCTAGGTTGTTGCTGGATGGCGTGGAGGTCGAGCTCCGTGCCAGGTCGGGTGTAGGAACTGTCGAAGTTGGCGGTGAACTGCCGGCAGAGCTCTCCCCAAGAAGTTATGGAACCCTGGGGGAGGTTCATGAGCCAAGACCGAGCTGGGCCGGTCAAGTCGACGGGGAAGTAGTTGGCCATGACGGCCTCGTCCCCTCCTGCAGCAAGGACGGCGGTGGAGTAGATCTGGAGGAACTCCGCCGGGTTGACGTGTCGAGCACGGAGGTGTCCGGCACACCGGAGCTCACAGGGTATTTGCGCGCCAGCACAGCCGATCCCCGGCCACACCCGATCCCAATTTAAATTCTTCAGCCGCTGACACGTGGGCCAGCTGGCTTCGTCTTCCTCCCGCCGTTCTCTCGCGCCCGCGCCACCGACCTCACCAGAGCAGACTCGGGGCTCGCCGGCTCGCCGCTGCCGGACCTCCCATGGTCTGAAACTCGCCGCCAGGGGGTTGTCGACGTCGAGGAACACGTCGGTGGTGTCAGGTCGGACTGGGGGTGACCGGAAATAGCTCGGCGACGTGCCGCGACCTCGGTTGAGGTTCGGCACCGTCGACCGTGGTTTCTAAACCCGCCAACACCTCGAACAAACGGCCCTACAGCATCAGTGTACCTCTAGGAAGCTCGACAAGGTGTCAAAAGGGTTAAGGGATGGCGGCAAGTCGGTCGGCACCGTGTGACCGATCGTGCCCACCATGACCGCCCTCGATCAAGCTCGAAATTCGTCACTCCTAGACAGTTTCACGCTACGGATGCAGAAAAGAACTTGATCGCCGGCTAGTCCAGCGTCTATGTGCAAGATTTGATGACCTCCGAATGCCGTCGTACTTCTCGGGCAGGTGCGGCCGAAACTTGCGCGGCCACCTCGCGAAGCGAAGGTGGGGCGCTAGGGCCGCACATCCTGCTCCTGTTGCTGCAGGCATTGGTGCCGCGAACGCTTGGTTCGCTGCTGGCACTGTGTATCCCGGTATGGGCAAGGCTGCGCCATAGACCAGGGGCGCCGTTTGCAGGGCATACGGCTGTGGCATATGCTGCGTGGCGTACGCCTGGGGCAGAGATCGCATGGCGAAGGTCTGCGCCTCAGGCAGGGTCGAGGCTGACGTCATGCTGTCACCGGCCTCTTGGTTGCGACGCCTTTCTCGTCGTCGCTCGAGGAACACTCGGGCATCTTGGCCCAAGTGGTATCGTTCCAGCTCTGACCTCAGGTCCATCGATGGGGGCCTGGTGGAGCTGGAGTCCGCTGTCTGCCCATCAACCGTTGGCGTGCGCATCAGCGACACAGCCGGTTGGCCGGGGCGTCGTCCCCGCCGAAGTCGAGGGTTTGCGGCGGCGACGACAATACGGTCTACCTCGCGAATCCACTGCTTGGTCGCTGACTGAGGCGCGTCCCCTGCAGGTGGATTGCGCAGTAGCACTCTTGCTGCAGCTAGCGCGCCCCCGTGGGGAAAGCTCAGCGCTGCAGAAGATCTCACGCTAGCTGGAGCCTGCATTGCCGGAGTCGGCTGCTGGCTTCCAGCTTGCGCTGACACACTCCGTCCTGAGTGTGTCGACACGTATTCCCCGCTAGTCACGGTCCGTCGTGAACGCGGAGGAGGAGAGCTTGCCGCTGAAGGAAGCTTCGTCATCTTCGTCGGCAGAAACTCGTCGCGCAAGGGAAAAGCCCCCTACCTGGCGCGCTAAATGTCGAAGTGTGTGGTCGACACTTCCCCCGGACCTGCTCTGGGCAGCCCGCGGAGGTTCTTTTTCGGAGGGGCTAGTCGCTTGCGGAGAGCTTAAGCTTAGGGATGAGTGAGGGAGAAGCTTGACACGGCGAGTTTTACGTGGTTCAGGCCACCGGAGCGTAAAACCCTACGTCCACGGTGAGCAGAGGTGCTCGCTGTATTGCTTGTGGCTCAGCACCGGAGTCCTGAGCTTGATGATGAGTGATGTCTAGGGTGCGAGTTGCTGGAGTGCCAACCCTTTCTAACGTTGCCTACCCGAGCCTTTTATAGGTCAAGGCTCGTGTGGCTTACAAGGGGGGCCCGGGACCTGACAGGTGGTCCCGGGGAGATTGCCTGTCGATTACCGTATCCGCAGTTATGTTGGTAGTTGTCTCTGGCGAAGGCTTCCGAGTCTTTGTTCTGCCGCCCTGCCCATGCCGCATGCTAGTCGTAGTGGTTGATGACGGCGGGGGCGGCAGGGCATGTCTTGTCGCTGTGTTTGTTGGCTGGCAGGTTCTGACACGGCGCGCCAGTCTGCGATGCGACTGGGCGCAACGGCACCTGACAGAGCCGTGCTCCACGTCTTGGAAAGGCGCGGGCCTTGAATACCTTGTACGGGCAAGGTATGGTGCGTCTTTACGCCTGCTGCCTACCACGCGGGGGCAGGCAGCGCTGTCCTGCTGGACACGTGGCGGGCCCCGAGCTCTCCTCTGAGGAGAGGGAGGTCCGGCCCCGCGGGACACGTGGAGCCTTCGGACCTCTCCCCCCGGAGGGGGGAGGTCCGGCTTCCGTCGGCCATGTGTTGGGCCCAGAGCTCTCCTCTGAGGAGGGGGAGGTCCGGCCTCGCGGGACACGTGGCGCCTTCGGAGCTCTCCCCGCGGAGGGGGAGGTCCGGCTGCTGCTGGCCACGTGGCGGGCCCGGAGCTCTCCTCTGAGGAGAGGGAGGTCCGACCCCCCGCTGGACACGTGGCGCCTTCGGAGCTCTCCCTGCGGAGAAGGGCAAGATCCTTAGGCATTTTCCCCTGTGCGCGAGGGTGCTCCATATCGTGGGTACTGACAACGACCAAGTTCATGATCTTGGGGTTGCTCTGCGCTGTGTAGTAGGAAGAAGGACAAACCACTATGACTTAGTGTTGATTTTCGTCCGCTTAACATAGCAGCAATCAAGAACAAGTACCCGTTACCACAGATCGACATATTGTTTGATCAGTTGGTCAATGCGTAGATCTTTTTTAAGATGGATTTAAGGTCAGAGTACCATCAGATTGAGATAAGGGCTGAGGCTATTCTGAAGACTGTTTTTCAATGAGGTACGGAGTTTATGAGTACCTTGTCATGTTCCTTGGCCTTTCCAACGCTCCAGCTCAGTTCATATACTTGATGACCTCGGTATTCATGCCGGAGCTGGACATGTTTGTCGTGGTCTTCATCGACGACCTACTGGTTTATTCCAAGTCGGAGGAAGAACACGAGAAGCACCTGCGTATAGTCTTGCAACGGCTGTGGGATCACAAGCTATACGTGAAATTCAACAAGTGTGAAATTCTAGATATCACGAGTACTTTGTCTAGGGCATATCATCTCAGCGAAGGGCATCGCTGTAGACCTGAGTAATATCACACAAGTGCTGCATTGGAAGTCTCCGCGGTCTATTAACGAGGTACGGAAGAATTTCTCGGGCTCGCGGGATAGTATCGGAGGTTTATTCTGAAATTCTCGAATATTGCCAAGCCTATGACATAGCTACTGAAGAAGACTACCAAAGATGTTTGGAGTCCAGCATGTAAAGCAGCGACCAAGGCATGAGTGAAACACTTAACATCAGCACCGGTTTTGGCGCAGCCAGACACAACAAAATCGTTCGTTGTGTACTGCGATGCATCCGGCTTTGGGCTAGGATGTGTGCTGATGCAAGACCAAAGGGTGGTCGTGTATGGATCATGGCAACTCAGGAATCATGAGCAACACTATCCGACTCATGACTGAGAACTCATTGCCGTGGTACTTGCACTCAAAATGTGGAGGCACTACCTACTCGGTAACCTCGTGCATTCATATATCGACCACAAGAGTCTCAAGTATATATTCACTCAGAAGGAGTGGAACATGAGACAGCAAAGATGGTTGGAGTCGATAAAGAATTACGAAATAGAGATCCATTATCATCCCCGACAAGGTTAACGTGGGTGAATGCGGGAGTCGCAAGTCACACGTTCGTAATCCAACCATCACCCCGTTGGAAGAGAGCGAGCCACCAGTACGTATGGTTCACCATAGAACTCTCTACAATTTAGCTTTTATCCCCACCATCCGTGAAAAAGGGTGGCAGCCCAGAAACATGATCAGGGCATGTCACATTTGCGGAGAGGTATAGACAGTGGGGAACTGAAACATTTCCGGAAAGACGGAGACGGCGTCCTGTGATTTAAGGACAGAATCGTCGTACCCCGTAACCGGAGTCGAGGAAGAGAAATTTTTGACGAGGCTCACTTGTCAAAGTCTCTATTCATCTCGATTCATCGGTCCATTCCAGATTATGGAAAGATGTCGATTAGTTGCATACCGGCGGGAATTCCCAGCGACATTCACCGGTGTGTACGACATCTTCCATATTTCTCAGCTGAGGAAGTGCCTCAAGTGTTCAACCACCATTCAGCTGGGAAATATCGAAGGACTGAAACTAGATCTCACACATCAGGAGGGATGGGTTCAGATCATTGACATAAAGGACCGAACCACACGCGACGGCACGTTGTGGTTCTATAAAGTTTTAGGGAGTGGTTGCTCCAAGATTGAAGCGACATGGGAAAGCGAAAGATTTCTTCGCACCAATTATCCTGACTTTAGACATCGCCGGTTAGTTATTTTTTTTCACCATCCTCCCTCTCATTTTTACCCTATAATCTCGGGACGAGATTCTTTTAAGGGGGGAGGATTGTAAAGGTCCCAAAATATGCATACAAAGAAACTCTTATTTGCACAAAGTTGGTTTCATATGTATGAAAAATGGGACTTATTAAAACTTTTTTTCCACATGTGATAACACACATGAGAGCTTTATTCACACAAGTTCAAATCTTTATTTGAAAACTGGGAACCCAAGAGGGATGTAAAACCAAGGTGGGAAGATCCCATGTGTGAGAAAGCTAAAGTCAGATTTTTGAACAAATTTGTTTAACTCAAATTTCAAATGAGGGTATCAATAGGAATACAAATTGTTGTGATAAAAAATCTCATTTGCAGCAGCTAAATCAAAGATCAGAGTTTATATTTGAATTCCTTAGGTCCAAATTACGGGGTAGGCAATGTCTCATGAATTTTTGAAGATATTTGCTACCCATTTTCCAAATGGACTTAAATTTGCAATGAATTCAAATATACATTTGAATTTGGATGAAATCTGTCCAAATAACCACACACAATTCAGATTTGAATTCCCACCATTTGAGTTCCAGCATTTGCTAAATTGAGGAGATATTTGTGAGAAAATTTTGGAAGGATAAGTTGGGCATTGGGGTCCACATGTCATTGAGGGAATTGGGTGTGCAAAAGATCTTCATTGACAGTGCCTGGTCCCTGTTTTTCCTCCTCCACGCGAAGTAACCGCGCCACCGAGACAAACTCGGGCCTTCTCACCGTGCGACACAGGGGCAGGCCGGAGCCACCTCTCCCTCGCGATCCTTGCGCTGGCGAGCTGGTTTCTCCTCCTTATCACCTCAGCCGCGTTCTTTTGCCCACGAAACCCCGAGGCCCGGTTCTGTTCGCTTCCTCCTCGCACAAGAGCTCAGCAGAGAGCGCGCCACCAAGTTCCCCACGAATCAGCTAGCCTCCCGAAGATGTCATTGGGCTGGCAAGGGGTTTGGGTGATTTATTAGCCCCAGCATGAACCGCTCGCTCGCAAACTGAAACTCTGCTGGCTTTGCTTCGTGCTCACGCCCGAGAACAGCGCCGCTCACTGTATCCACCCCCGATCAATCAAGTAACCGGTGTTTCATCGCGTGCAAGCCTCGGCAGAGCAACAAAATGTCACCAGGGCATCTCCCTCTCCATCCTTGACGTATCATCGACCAGTGTTTGGCCTCCCTACCCCGGAAAAAGCCATGTCTGCGCGGCGGCCGACGAGAACCGACGAAGAGGTCGCACGTGGACAGCGCGGCAGGGAGCCTGTCATGCCCGAGCAAGAGCACCCTCGGACGCGCCAGGACCCAGTGGTGCTCACCTCCGAAGCTCAAGTCATGCCATGATCCACCGAGCGCGAATTTGAGAAAACTCCTTCGGCGGGCACAAACCGACCTTCCGGCATGGTAATCCCGAATTCGACCTCTCTTCTCGTTCTTAGGTCGTAAATTCTTGCAAATAGGACCACCAGTAGTCGGCGATCATTAGTCCTCCACATCCCTAGCTTAAAACTGCACGTAGGCCGAGTATTTCTAGATTTTCTAACGGCAACCGAGGTGGGGAGGATCCGGCTCACGATGAGAACTATGTTAGAGCCATCTCCGGGCCGTTTCACCACAAGGACAACCTCCCCTGGGATCCACTGGTGCTGTAGAGCTTTCCCACCGAGGATTTAGCAGGCTAGAAGAGTCGGGCGACGTCGCCGAAATGGTGCCGAGACGCCGCACCGTCGTCGGCTAGGTTAGAGCCACTGCCGGTTGGGGAAAAGGCTTCCATCGTGTTCAGCGCACGATTTTAGGCCCTAGCGGCGAGGGAGGACTCGGGAGCTGGGCGGACGGCAAGGTTCGGCTCAACTCCGCGGGCGCAGGTGGCCGGAGGTTGAAGAAGACCGGCGGGTCCCGCATGTCAGCGACAGTAATTTAAGTTTCTGATCTGCTGCATCTCCAGGATCTATTGTGACAGCGCGGGAGAGACCCTGTGGCCCCGTGTGGTTTTATTTCGGAGGGTGACACATGGCCCGGGCCCAGCAGCAGGCATTTGAACTTTTCTATGCTTTTAGAGTTCAGTTGAAAGTTTAAATAGCCACAACTTTATGTAGGAATGTCCAAAATTTGTCAAACAAATTTTATTGGATTCCTCTCAGAGAATACTATCCAGGGGTACAGCCCAATATTTATGAAAATCCCTGGTTTTGGCTCATTAATTCATGGAAGGAAAATCTTGTAGGAATTGTTCCAGGAGTTCTGTGTATTGGAAAATTCCCAAATTTGGGCAGAAGATTCTTCCAAAAATACTTGGACTCCAGTAAAATTTTCAGAAGCATGGGACCTCATTTGCTTGGCTAAATGTGGTGCTAATTGCTTATGTCTCTGAAAATTGGAAATAAATAGAACAGAGGGCAATTTCAGATTTTCCCCAAACTTTAGAACCTCATAACTTTTGCTAGGAAGCTCCAAATTTGGTGATTCAAATTGGGTTGGATTCATATTGAATATATCTATCTAGATATGTAACCCAATTTGTATGAAACCCATTATTTAATTCTGGAAAATTCTTTAAAACTTTTTAGCAAAAGAATTTTAGAGGTAGTTTGGTTCATCCAAAAATCCTCAAATTTTGCCAGAACATTTTTGTAACAACTCTCTAGGATCATAGACTGGCCCCACATATCACCACTTATCTTTTCTGCGCACTTTATCCTCACTCGTGCGCACCCGGGAAACCTTCTCAATCGGTCACCCATCCCCAAATTCCTCCGAGCCAAGCACGCTTAACCCCGGAGTCCTTTGCAGGTGTGCTTCCAGAACAGAAGGTATTACTTTGATGGTATGAGTACTCTATTAATCCTATTAAGCCGGGAGTCAGGATATCACACAATCTACCCCCCTTAGAAGACCGACGTCCTCGTCGGTCAACGCCAAGACAGGAACGTCCTCTCTTAGCCACGTGCGAACGTTCAGTACTGGCATACGCATACCGTATGTTCGATTAGTAGCATACGTACCATACCTTGTCCCACACAGAGGACCCACACGTCATGTGTACGTACCCACGTCCCTGACCCGTACGCTACCGTATCCTTCTCACTGACCCATAAGCACCCGTGAAACTGCGAGGGTCAGCTCTGATACCATTTGTAACAACTCTCTAGGATCATAGACTGGCCCCACATACCACCATGGTCTTTTCTGCACACTTTGTCCTCACTCGTGCGCACCCGGGAAACCTTTCCGATCGGTCACCCATCCCCAAATTCATTCGAGCCAAGCACGCTTAACCCCGGAGTCCTTTGCAGGTGGGCTTCCAGAAAAGAAGGTATACCTTAATGGTATGAGTACTCTATCAATCTTATTAAGCCGGGAGTCAGGATATCACACAATGATTTCCAGAAGACCACACTATCGCGTTACTGACCATACGATGGGTCTCCACTTACTTGCCTAATGCATGCTAGGGATCAACGTTTCATATGAACTCAGGAATATGAAGAGTCCAAGAGTTTCATATTGACGTCTCACACCAATCGGTGAGACCTATCCCTGAACCACATTCCTCGTCAGGGGAGCTAACCGAAAATTAAACCGCTTTGGGTGGCGTTCCTTACCAGACTTACCTGAGCGTAGGTGCGTCGTTGCATAACCAAAATTCAGAATTATAACAAGTAGGTTAGTGCTGCCACTTTAAGTAACTATACTACTATAGTCCTTATGTGGGTCTAATACTGTTTCCTCACCGTACCCTAAGTTTTTATCGTAATACGATCCTTATTCCGTGTGCTATTATCAATGCGGCTCTGATACCACGCTATGAGGGCCCGGTCCCGATCACGGGCCATGGCGCTCGCCCGGGAACGCAATGGGTGGGTGCCGAACGAAGCGGCACCCAACAGCACACATAACAAAGCATCATATTACATAAATCAAGCGGAAGCTTATAAAGTATAAATTTTTACAAATATTTCTCAAAATAATCTACAGCGGAAGACTATTACAACTCATGTCTCATACCTATGCTAAGCAACAGAGAAGGTGTCCAGCCCGTGGACCCTTCTCGCTAGCAACACTATCACAATGGCAGCGGCAGTGGTTGCCATGAGTTCACCACTCGGAGAGTCCGAGTCTCATCGAACACCTGTACATATTAGCGTACAAAAATTACCTGCAAAACAACTTATGCAGTATCCGTGAGCACGAAGCTCAGCAAGACTTAACTGTCACCCTAGTCATGAAACTCTACATGCTGAAAATAGAGGGATGAATATAGCAGTTTGTACAAAGGATGCTCTTGAGCTAAAGGAGAGTCCTTACTTCAAGTTTTAAGTAACTTTTATAGCCCTCGCGCAATTTACATCGAGACTCCATAATCAAATAAGAAACGCTTCATCTCGATGTCACCTTCCCGAGGTGAAAGTAACTTTAGTGAGCTACCCTAGACTCATACAGACCTTGCGCCATTACCGTCGAGACTCAACAATCAAACAAGAAACGGTTTGCCTCGACGCTACTAGCCCAAGGTGGAAAATAAATTGAGTAAAAGTGTTGATCATTCCTCATCTCCAATATGAGGATTACTCACAAAGCATATTAAATGTTTTCCAGTTTATTACTACGTCAAGACGCAGAGAACAATTATGCTTGGTCCATTTCGCGAGTGACGGTGATTGCAATCAAAAACACCCGGCTGACATGACACGTACGCCCGTACTCGACGTTGCACACAGCAACCGTCTCTGACGTCGTACGTGGCAACCTTTCACACAACACCCAAATATCGAAACGGTCTCACCGACTGGGATTAAGTCTCTCTACGGCAAACCCTCGTAGAGCCGACTTCTCTATTCTTTCAACATCGGCATCGGACGGTGAGGTATGCCTCGACACCCGGGTTAACATGTTACATCGGTTTCCTGGGTCCCATATAGCCAGTATGCATCCGGTACACAACTCAAACTTGTCTAATGGGCCGCACATGAGAACGGGCCTTAATCGACTCAGACATAGACTAGGTTCACAGGACCACGTCTTTGATCCTTCCATCCACTGACCGGTCTCCATTCCTAACTATGAGGATCAATTCCCAACTCTTCCGATTGATCCCCCTGAATCCTAGTTCACGAGTAGTAAACTGCCCACTCAAGTTATGCCTCTTTTAATCCACTTTTGTTAACTTGAGATCAGCAGTTATAATTAAGTGTTAACCTACTCTACATTATACTCCAGGGTTTTTCTGGGTCATGCATTTGGAGTGTCATACCATCTAGACTTAATACAATAAACAAAATGCTAGACATATAAAGTGAATACAAATAAAAACTTATAAGTTTTGATGCAAACCGGGGCTTGGCTGCGTACAAAAGACCCAAATGGGTCGGACCCTTCCCCGGACCCTGCGCAAGCGGGAGCTACATGCACCGGGCTGCCCTTTATATATATATATATATATATATATATATATATATATATATATATATATATATATATATATATGAAGTTTAGTTAGTGAAGACCACTTAAGACTTGATCAACTGCTTTTCTCCTTCCTTGATCCTCACTCCGATGACTTCAAATCCTTCACGTAGACGCTACACGTAATGAATATGCACATATGTTTAATTTTAAAGATTTTTCTCCAAGTTCTAATGACAAGTTTTAAAAACTGGAACTCTGTTTAAGAATTTAAAATGTCACTGGTGTTAGTGGTTTGGGTTTGGGTCTAAGCAACATGATTAAGTACTAAGTGTTTTCCCCATCTTCTATATTGATCACCTTAAAAGGTTAAACAAAACAGGGGTGATCCAGAGCTCCAATAGAGCTGAGAATTTTTGTGTGAGTTTCTTGTCACAAGAGAGTCCTCTGGACCAAAAATTAGCACTTTTTCTTGAGTGGTTTGTTCAGAACAATTCTCTAAGCAATTAAACAAAAAGGAATTAATCCTGAAGTAACTCCCATGTTCATGCAAACTTAGTGAACTAAAATTTCAGTTATAGTTCATAGGACTTGCATGAATTTTTCTAAGATTTTTGGAGCTAAGAATTACCCAGAAATGAATTGGAAATTCTCTGAAAATGTTTCTGTATTCAATTGAACATAGCAACTTCCAATCTGAATTGCCCTAATCAAATCGACTCCAAATGAGCTGAAACTTTTACAGGAGTCCACTAATATCCTAAAGAATGTTTTTGCAAAATTTGAGGATTTTTGGATGAACCAAACTCCCTCTAAAATTCTTTTGCTGAAAAGCTTTAAAAAAATTTCAGAATTAAATAATGGATTTCATATAAATTGGATTGGATATCTAGATATATATATATTAAATATTACTCCAACCCAATTTGAATCACCAAATTTGGAGCTTCCTAGCAAAAGTTATGAGGTTCTAAAGTTTGGGGAAAATCTGAAATTGCCCTCTGTTCCATTTATTTCCAATTTTCAGAGATATAAGAAATTAGCACCACATTTGACCAAGCAAATGAGGTCCCATGCTTCTGAAAATTTTACTGAGGTTCAAGTATTTTTGAAAGAATCTTCTTCCCAAATTTGGGAATTTTCCAATACACAGAACTCCTGCAACAATTCCTACAGTATTTTCCTTCTATGAATTAATGAGCCAAAACCAAGGATTTTCATAAATATTGGGCTGTACCCCTGGATAGTATTCTCTGAGAGGAATCCAACAAAATTTGTTTGACAATTTTTGGACATTCCTACACAAAGTTGTGACTATTTAAACTTTCAGCTGAACTATGAAAACAGAGAAAAGTTCAAATGCCTGCTGCTGGGCCCGGGCCACGTGTCACCCTCCGAAACAAAACCACACGGGGCCACAGGGTCTCTCCCGCGCTGTCACAATAGATCCTGGAGCCACAGCAGATCAGAAACTTAAATTACTGTCGCTGACATGCGGAACCCACCGGTCTTCTTCAACCTCCGGCCACCCACGCCCGCGCGCCGCCGGGCTCGTCGGAGTTGAGGCGAACCTTGCCGTCTGGCCAGCTCCCGAGTCCTCCCTCGCTGCTAGGGCCTAAAATCGTGCGCTGAACACGATGGAAGCCTTTTCCCCAACCGGCAGTGGCTCTAACCTAGCCGACGACGGTGCGGCGGCTCGGCACCATTTCGGCGACGTCGCCCGACTCTTCTAGCCTGCTAAAGCCTCGGTGGGAAAGCTCTACAGCACCAGCGGATCCCAGGGGAGGTCGTCCTGGTGGTGAAACGGCCCAGAGATGGCTCTAACATAGTTCTCATCATGAGCCGGATCCTCCCCACCTGGGTTGCCATTAGAAAACCTAGAAATACTCGGCCTACGTGCAGTTTTAAGCTAGGGATGTGGAGGGCTAATGATCGCCGACTACTGGAGGTCCTGTGTGCAAGAACTTACGACCTAAGAACGAGAAGAGAGGTCGAATTCGGGATTACCGTGTCGGAAGGTCGATTTGTGCCCGCCGGAGGAGTTTTCTCAAATTCGCGCTTGGTGGATCATGGCATGACTTGAGCTTCGGAGGTGAGCACCACTGGGTCCTGGCGCGTCCGAGGGTGCTCTTGCTCGGGCATGACAGGCTCCCTGCCGCGCTGTCCACGTGCGACCTCTTTGTCGATTCTCGTCGGCCGCCGCGCAGACATGGCTTTTCCTGGGGTAGGGAGGCCAAACACTGGTCGATGATACGTCGAGGATGGAGAGGGAGATGCCCTGGTGCCATTTTGTTGCTCTGCCGAGGCTTGCACGTGATGAAACGCCGGTTACTTGATTGATCGGGGGTGGGGACAGCGAGCGGCGCTGTTCTCGGGCGTGAGCACGAAGCAAAGCCAGCAGAGTTTCAGTTTGCGAGCGAGCGGTTCATGCTGGGGCTAATAAATCACCCAAACCCCTTGCCAGCCTGATGACATCTTCGGGAGGCTAGCTGCTTTGTGGGGAACTTGGTGGCGCGCTATCTGCCGAGCTCTTGTGCGAGGAGGAAGCGAACAGAACCGGGCCTCGGGGTTTCGTGGGCAAAAGAACGCGGCTGAGGCAATAAGGAGGAGAAACCAGCTCGCCAGCGCAAGGATCGCGAGGGAGAGGTGACTCCGGCCTGCCCCTGTGTCGCATGGTGAGAAGGCCCGAGTTTGTCTCGGTGGCGCGGTTACTTCGCGTGGAGGAGGAAAAACAGGGACCGGGCACTGTCAATGAAGATCTTTTGCACACCCAATTCCCTCAATGACATGTGGACCCCACTGCCCAACTTATCCGCCCCCCCCCCCCCAAAATTTTCTCACAAATATCTCCTCAATTTAGCAAATGCTGGAACTCAAATGGTGGAATTCAAATCTGAATTGTGTGTGGTTATTTGGACAGCTTTCATCCAAAACCAAATGTATATTTGAATTCATTACAAATTTAAGTCTATTTGGAAAATGGATAGCAAATATCTTCAAAAATTCATGAGACTTTGCCTACCCCCTAATTTCGACCTAAGGAATTCAAATACAAACTCTGATCTTTGATTTGGCTGCTGCAAATGAGATTTTTGATCACAACAGTTTGTATTCCTATTGTTTCCCTCATTTGAAATTTGAGTTGAACAAATTTGTTCAAAAATCTAACTTTAGCTTTCTCACACATATGGGATCTTCCCACCTTGGTTTTACATCCCTCTTGGGTTCCAAGTTTTCAAATAAAGATTTGAACTTGTGTGAAGAAAGCTCTCATGTGTGTTACCACATGTGGAAAAAAAGTTTTAACAAGTCCCATTTTTCATACATATGAAACCAACTTTGTGCAAACAAGAGTTTCTTTGTATGCATATTTTGGGACCTTTACAATCCTCCCCCCCTTAAAAGAATCTCGTCCCGAGATTACAGGGTAAAAATGAGAGGGAGGATGGTGAAAAAAATTAACTAACCAGCGACGTCTAAAGTCGGGATAATTGGTGCGAAGAAATCTTTCGCTTTCCCATGTCGCTTCAATTTTAGAGCAACAACTCCCTAAAACATTATAGAACCACAACGTGCCGTCGCGTGTGGTTCGGTCCTTTATGTCGATGATCTGAACCCGTCCCTCCTGATGTGTGAGATCTAGTTTCAGTCCTTCGATATTTCCCAGCTGAATGGTGGTTGAACACTTGAGGCACTTCCTCAGCCGAGAAATATGGAAGATGTCGTACACACCGGTGAATGTCGCTGGGAATTCCTGCCGGTATGCAACTAATCCACATCTTTCCATAATCTGGAATAGACCGATGAATTGAGATGAATAGAGACTTTGACAAGTGAGCCTCGTCAAAAATTTCTCTTCCTCGACTCCGGTTACGGGGTACGATGATTCTGTCCTTAAATCACAGGACGCCGTCTCCGTCTTTCCGGAAATGTTTCAGTTCCTCACTGTCTATAACTCTCCGCAAATGTGACATGCCCTGATCATGTTTCTGTGCTGCCACCCTTTTTTACGAATGGTGGGGATAAAAGCTAAATTGTAGAGAGCTCTATGGTGAACCATACGTAATGGTGGCTCGCTCTCTTCCAATGGGGTGATGGTTGGATTACGAACGTGTGACTTGCGACTCCTACATTCGCCCATGTTAACCTTGTCGGGGATGATAATGGATCTCTATTTCGTAATTCTTTATCGACTTCAACCATCTTTGCTGTCTCATGTTCCACTCCTTCTGAGTGAATATGTACTTGAGCCTCTTGTGGTCGATATATGAATGCACGAGGTTACCGAGTAGGTAGTGCCTCCACATTTTGAGTGCAAGTACCACGGCAACGAGTTCTCAGTCATGAGTCGGATAGTGTTGCTCATGATTACTGAGTTGCCATGACCACCCTTTGGTCTTGCATCAGCACACATCCTAGCCTAAAGCCGGATGCATCGTAGTACACAACGAACGGTTTTGTTTTGTCTGGCTGCGCCAAAACCGGTGCTGATGTTAAGTGTTTCACTCATGCCTTGGTCGCTGCTTTACATGAAACACCTCTGGACCTCAACAGAAAAGTTGTAAAGCTCTTCCAAAGCTTTCCAGAAATGTATCATATGACCCCAACCTCGAAATAACTCAACCTATAACCTCTGATTAACTTCAACCTTAATTCAGCTGAAAACAGGGGACTCTGTGCTTAATAGCCTATAAGTTGAAAACTTGTTAACTTTGAATATCCTGATTAAGGGAAGGAGTTATATCAAGTTTTAATGCTTTGGATTAAAACTTTCAAGTTTTATAATGAAGTTGCTCATTTAATGGGGTGTGACGTTGATGCGTCACCAGATCATGTCGGTACTACGTCCTCACAAAGAAAACTTATACCGGACTTAGCCGGCTTCGTTATTTCAGTGGCACTAAGCGTCACTCGCACACGGATGCTACACGTCTACCGTTTCGTGGTTAGACTACCTGCAGATAACTCACACAATCATCAGACTCGTCTGCACACCGAGCCCGGTATCCATACAGTTCGTACACCCGGCCGCCATCACTCGCCCGGATGTTCTCAAACCAAACACGCCTTGAGCTACGTGTTCACGTTACTGACCTCGTGACGGGGTCTCCCAAATTGCACCACGCACGACAGGGACAGACGTTACTCGAATACCCCAAACGACATGAAGAGTCATAGAGGATATTAAACCGGGTCGGGTTAACTGCCACCCGTGGGGCTCCACCCTTCAGCTTGTGCGCACAGGTGGACAACGCTTACGTGCATCCCCAAGACATAAAGCGTCCCGAGATGTACGATTTTCTGACATAAGCAAATAGGTTAGTATGCCACTTTCTATACACTAATAACATCCTTATGTGGGCTACTAACTCGTTCCTCACTGGATTTTTGAAAAAGATGACCTTTGTAGTGCGTTAAAACTCAAGCGAGCTCTGATACCAAAGCTGACACGACCCCACGGTCTTGTCGAGCCAGGATCACGCTGAGGGGTGCTGCGTTGCACAGCACCGGATAACACACATCAAAGGTACAAAGCGGAAGCAAAATTTTATTACATAAACCAGTGTATGAACATTTTTATAACAAAATATGTTTAGTCTACTCTCACGGGCGTAGACTACGCACCGAGTTCACGTTCAGCCCGTGAACGTGTCCCCGCTAGCACGCACACACACTAACACGGCGGCGTGCATGACTCCCACTCGACGGGGCTCCGTCTCCTACTCGGGAGTCCCTTCCTCATAGAACCCTGCAAAAGCTTCAAACACAAGCAGTGAGCACGAAGGCTCAACAAGACTGACCCGTCTCTCCTAAACATGAAACTTCTACATAGAGGGTGATAGGTTACATGAGGCAAAATAAGTTGCAAGGACTCGCCTAATTAGTGGGACTTTACTTTGAAGTTTTAGCAGTAGGTTGTGGAGAACCTTGCGCTAAGGCACATAAGAGAGCCGCAATCAAACAAGAAACGTATTTCTCTCATGTACTTTGCCCAAAGTTGAAAAGAAGTTTAGTTAGCTCTAACTACAACAAATCATTAACAATCAAAGTTCATCTTTCAATCAGCAACATTTTAACATGTATCTAGCATGTTCTTTCTACACGGTACAGTGAACAAGTGGTACTTACTGACCGCGAGGGACGGTGATTATAATCGATTTACACCTGCAGGGTTACCCGAATAACCCGTCACGTATGTCCGTACTCGATGTTATCTACAACAACCATCACGGACGTCGTACGCAACCACCTTTCACCCGTTAGCCAAATATTGAACTGGTCCTATCGTCCCGAGAAAGAGGTCTCTGCACGCGCATCTCAGTGCCGCCAGCTACCCGAGTTACGTCGGTTTCCCGGTTCCCATATAGCTGGTAGGTCTTCAGTACTGTTCTAGCTTGTCCAACAGGCCCGCACACGGCTCAGTCCTCAATCGACACAAGCGAAGCTATAGCACACAGGCCCCAAAGTCCTGCTGCCCTTACTCTCCGCTCGGTCTCATTTTTCTTGCCATGTGTTTCATTTGCTATTTTTACCCGAGCGATGTGCCTCTGGCCTATTCTCGCGAGTAGTTCTAACTACTCGACTTGTACCGAATCCTACTCTATCTTTAGTATTACAGTGGCTAACGAGGTTTTCAATCTTAATTCCAACCCATGGTTTTCTTGGCTATGCATTTGGGTTTCAAACAAGACTCTAATGCAAAAAATAAGTGAGGCTCAAAGAAAGTGCTCAAAATAATAAAAATTTGTAAAGAGGTTAATGCAAACCGGAGCTTGCCTTGCTGCTCTTGGTCGTAGGCTAACTGCTCCTCCGGAGTAACTGATGAACCCAACGGGTACGGGGGATGCCCTATCTTTCAATGAGAGATGTTGGTAATGAATGAATTTGGTGGAGGCCGACGTTGGCTGCCCGACTACCACAACCAGAATGGTGTGGCGCCTTGAGCGACAGTTACACCGTCTCCTGGTAACTACGATTTGGGTGGAGGTCGACGTTGTGCTACCCGACTACAACAACCACAAGGATGCTGCGCCTTAGCGATAGTTACACCGGCTCCTGTTGTTGCTGTACTTGCCGTGCCAAGAACAGCCTTGAACCTGCAAGCAATCGAAGAACAAGCAAGAACAAGATAACAAGCAAACACTCACGGGTGTGAAAAAGTTGGGGTTCTGATTCAAGTAATCGGAAGGTCTCGTCGACACTTGCGTTACAAGGAAGTAGCAATGGCCAAACTTACAGAAAACAAAAATCCGCCCTGTCAAGGAGCTCTTGGACAACTTAAAAAGGGGAGGGAAGAGGGAAATTCGTCCAGCAACAAAGGTAGGACGTGATCTTATTACCTTCCTTTTTCTGTGATAAACTACCATTTAATAGGGAAAGAAAGAGGGAAACCCATCCAGCAGCAAGACAGGATATGATTTCCTCTATTTCTTTCCTTATTATAGCACATCTATCTTTAAATGGGGGAAGAAAGAGGGAATTTCGTCCAGCAACAAAGTTGGACGAGATTTCCCTTATTCCTTTCCTTATTTGTCTAAATCTCTCTTTATTACATGACCCCAGCCTCAAGATTTCTCCTCGGGTAGAGCAGCCTTTATTGCATTAATCTCTCCATACCTCCTAGCTGGATCAATTCCCAAGCACCTAATAATAACAAGGTCATCACAAGGCTTTAATAGGTCCCTATTTGAAGGATAATTACTTTGAACAGCCAGGAATGAATTCACCTGATAATTAAGTTGACGTGCACGAGGGCGTGTCATTGGACCTTGATTAGCTGTGAGTGGTGAATGGGCTGGTGTTGTGGTTGTATCAACGGTAGCGATGTCTGCATCGTCCTTCCCTTCTTGCAATTGAGTCGTCCTCGACTCAAATGTGTCTTCCTCGCCCATATATGGTTTTAAATCTATTCTTCAAAGTTGCAAATGCAGCCTCTTGCGCCTTGCCCCATGTGAATGGAGCACCCTTCTTTGTAAGCTCATGCAGTGGGCCTGCTATGGTGCTGAAGTCTTTCACAAAACGACGATAGAATCCAGCAAGTCCGAGAAAGCTTTGTACTTGTGTGACCGTGGTAGGAGTCGGCCAGCTGTGTATCGCCTCCACCTTGGCTTGATCAACTTTAATTCCCTGTGGTGTCACAACATAGCCAAGAAAAGAAACTCGATCCGTGCAAAAGGTGCACTTGTCAATGTTCCCAAATAAGCGTGCATCACGTAAAGCATTGAAAACAGCACGGAGATGATCAAGATGAACTTCGAGAGATGCGCTATAGATCAAGATGTCATCGAAATATACTACCACAAATCTTCCAATGAAAGCACGTAAAACCTCATTCATTAATCTCATGAAAGTGCTAGGTGCATTCGTGAGACCAAAAGGCATGACTAACCACTCATACAAACCAAACTTTATTTTAAACGCTGTTTTCCATTTATCACCTATCCACTACGCAAATCAATTTTAGAGAAAATCATCGAGCCACTAAGTTCATCAAGCATATCATCTAACCTAGGAATAGGATGACGATATCTAATGGTAATGTTATTAATTGCTCGACAATCTACACACATGCGCCATGATCCATCTTTCTTTGGGACCAAAAGGACAGGAACGGAGCAAGGACTAAGGGACTCACGCACATAACCTTTGTCGAGTAATTCCTGTACTTGCCGCTGAATCTCATTAGTCTCCTCCGGATTGGTCCTGTATGGTGCTCGGTTGGGCAAAGAAGCCCCAGGGATGAGGTCAATCTGATGCTCAATCCCTCTCAATGGTGGCAGCCCGGCCGGTACCTCTTGTGGAAACACATCAGCGTATTCCTGCAAAAACTTAGTGATAGAAGGAGGCAAAGCACATGGTGTGTCGTGAAGTGAGAACAAAGCTTCTTTGCAAACAAGCACATAGCAGCTTGCAGTATCACTTTTTAATTCAAAGAAATCAGATTTGGAAGCAAAAAAACAAGCGCTCGTTAATTTTATTTAATTCTTCTTCATATGAGCAGATTTGGAATTGTCAGTGTTAGACTGTACCGATTTCTTCACGACATCTGAATTTTCATTTTCAGCAGATTTCTTATTTTTCTCTTTGCAAGCTCTAGCAATGTCATCCTTCAAAATAGCATCAGTGGACATCAGGTGCAAAACAAGTTTCTTCTCATGATGCATGAAAGAGTATTGATTTGAATTACCATGATGTAATGTATCTTTATCAAATTGCCAAGATCGACCAAATAGCATAGAACAAGATTGTATAGGTACCACATCACAATCAATGTAATCATGGTAGGAACTAATTGCAAATTCGACACGAACTAGACGTGTTACCTTAAGCTTACCACTGTCGTTGAACCATTTGATGTAGTAGGGATGTGGATGTGGAAGTGTTGTCATCCCAAGCTTTTCTACCATGGTAGCACTTGCTAAATTGTTGCAGCTTCCTCCATCAATAATAATGCGACACGATCGTTCCAAAATTACACTTAGTTTGGAATAGATTGTGTCGCTGGTTCTGTTCAGCTTTGATCGTTTGGGCACTCAAGACACGCCTCACAACAAGACTCTCATAGTGGGCATCATGATCAGCCCCAATGTGCTCTTCATCATCATTCTTCTTTCCTGCTGCTTGTGCAGCAAGCATGGCATATGTTTCATTATCTAAATCACTAGCGGATGAGTACTCACCATTTTCTCGTACAACCAGCACACGCTTGCTTGGACAGTCCCTTCGTAGGTGCCCAAAACCCTTGCACTGGAGGCATTGAATGTCTTTTGTTCTCCCGGTAGAAGCAATGGAAGAAGAAGTGTTGGCTGCAACTTGGGTGGATCCTTTTGTTGTCTCGATTGCACGCGAAGGTGCTGATTTTGATGTAGTCCTGGGCAACCCATTGGAAGCATCGTCTGGAGAATCATGCTTAGTACCAGCAGTACTTGAGCGGAACTGTCATGAGGTAGTTCGACCTGCAGAAATGTTAGTTCTTGTACGTTGTCCCTGCACTTCTCTTTCAGCCTTACAAGCAAGATGGAATAATCGAGTGACGTTAGTGTATTCCTTATAAGCCAATATGTCCTGAATTTCTCTTGTTAAACCACCCATAAACCTAGCCATTGCAGCCTCTTCATTTTCAACTAGGCCACAACGTATCATGCCTATTTGAAGTTCTTGATAGTATTCCTCAACAGATTTGTTGCCTTGCCTAAGTTGTTGTAATTTACGCAACAGGTCACGAGCATGATAGGAAGGAACAAAACGACGACGCATGATTCGTTTCAAAGCATTCCAAGTTTGTGGTACGGTAGCTGGATTTTTAGTTTGATATTCATGCCACCAAACAGAAGCAAAGTCAGTGAATTCACTAGTGGCAGCTCTAACCTTTTTATCATCAGGGAAATCATGGCATGCAAATTTTTGATCTACTGACAATTCCCAAGACAGATATGCATCCGGATCATATTTACCATCAAAAGGTGGTATGGAGAATTTAATGCTGCGTAGGGAATCGTCATTGTCACGTACCTCGCGTCGTTGAGCTCGACCACCCATACCACGATGGTCGCGACGTGGCTGCCGTCGATACCTGAAAGGTCCATCATCAAGCTCGGTATCAGCCGAATACTCCGCCTCGTCATATCTTGCAGCACTGCCAACGGAGTCGTGGCTGTCATCAACACGTTTTGCCTCTCTTCGCGTCCAACCTGTTCCATCCTCTCCAATCGCTCAATGATTGCTGCAAGAGAAGTGTTAATAGCCCCAGCAGTGCTTTCTAATGTGGTCAGTTTGGTGTTGGTGCAAATCTGCGTCGACTCTAATTGACCAATGCGTTCATTGGTGACTTGAATATCCTCATTGAGAGCATCTGTGTGTGGCTTTACTTGGCGTTCGAAATGCTGAATGATGCCCCTCGTACGTGGTGAATGTGGAGATGTCTCATTCACATCAGCTGACATAGTTAGTAAAGAAAGGAAATAGAACAGCAAGCAGATTAATCCTAACAGTTGCTAAGAGGTGGTAGGACAGAACTTCCTCACTAGCAAGAAATCAAGGTCTTACAAGTTCTTACCATGCGATGCAGGAGGCGCCGGCAATCAGCAAGAACAACAACAAACGGTGGCTGCTAGTACAACCTTATGGTGTCGTAGACAATTTTGTGGAGCTGTAGGTGGCTGCTAGACACAATTTGTGCAAAGGAACAGCTAGTACCATATTAGTCACAACAAGTTGAATAAACATTCCACGATGGTATTGTGCTGGTCCTAGCTCAAAACTTACTAGAGACGTGAGCCGTAACTCCACGTGACATTGGATTACTATGGTAGGGAAGTTCGAACAGCCCGATCCGTTATGTTTCAACAACGTTGAAAACAGCAAGTTGAACTTCGAAACATGAAACAAATGTTACACAAATTGTCTCTTTTTTTTTGTACTTAGAAACTTTTTTTTGTGATTGTAATCGGTGCGGCTTTTCTTTTTGCACGTGCCTTTTTCTTGCTGATCCCTGCAGCTTTTCTTTTGCACTTGCCTTTTTTCTGAACTTTGGGTAGATAATGGAAATGGACTGAGAACAAAGTGGCACGAACTCAAAACTCTAGCGGTGAAAAACTTAGGACCAGCAACTTGACACAAAAAGGCAACCGTGAATTCAACAAGTCGAGAGCTAAGTAGTCAAGCAAAAGGCTCAAAGTGTTTTTAGAATTTTTTTTAGAGCGAACTTTTGTAGGCAAAAGTGGACTGTAGGTAAATGAATAACAAGGAGAAGGAAATCTCTCACCGAGCAACCTGAAATCTGATACCACTTGATGAACCCAACGGGTACGGGGGACGCCCTATCTTTCGATGAGAGATGTTGGTAATGAACGAATTTGGTGGAGGCCGACGTTGGCTGCCCGACTACCACAACCAGAATGGTGTGGCGCCTTGAGCGACAGTTACACCGTCTCCTGGTAACTACGATTTGGGTGGAGGTCGACGTTGTGCTACCCGACTACAACAACCACAAGGATGCTGTGCCTTAGCGATAGTTACACCGGCTCCTGTTGTTGCTGTACTTGCCGTGCCAAGAACAGCCTTGAACCTGCAAGCAATCGAAGAACAAGATAACAAGCAAACACTCACGGGTGTGAAAAAGTAGGGTTCTAATTCAAGTAATCGGAAGGTCTCGTCGACACTTGCGTTACAAGGAAGTAGCAATGGCTAAACTTACAGAAAATAAAAACCTGCCCTGTCAAGGAGCTCTTGGACTACTTAAATAGGGGAGGGAAGAGGGAAATTCGTCCAGCAACAAAGATAGGACGTGATCTTATTCCCTTCCTTTTTCTGTGATAGACTACCATTTAATAGGGAAAGAAAGAGGGAAACCCATCCAGCAGCAAGGCAGGATACGATTTTCTCTATTTCTTTCCTTATTATAGCACATCTATCTTTAAATGAGGGAAGAAAGAGGGAATTTCGTCCAGCAGCAAAGTTGGACGAGATTTCCCTTTTTCCTTTCCTTATTTGTCTAAATCTCTCTTTATTACATGGCCCCAGCCTCAAGATTTCTCCTCGGGTGGAGCAGCCTTTATTGCATTAATCCCCCCATCCCTTCTAGTTGGATCAATTCCCAAACACCTAATAATAACAAGGTCATTTGAAGGATAATTACTTTGAACAGCCAGGAATGAATTCACCTGATAATTAAGTTGACGTGCACGAGCGCGTGTCATTGAACCTTGATTAGCTGAGAGTGGTGAATGGGCTGGTGTTGTGGTTGTATCAACGGTAGCGATGTCCGCATCAGTAACGAAGTCTAAGACTTCGGGTTCCTCCTCGACCTTAGCGACTACATGAGATACAAGTACATGTATTAATTTAAATGCATTTGATTGAAATTTAAACTTGTGAAGTTTATAAGTCTTACTAGACAGACCCAATGACTCTAAAATTTTTAATGTGATGTGGATACAACCTAAACAGAGACTTGGTCAAGTTTTAGCTACAGCAAAGCTCATTTGGGCCCTCCACAAATAATTATATACTTGACCTTAATTAGAGTTTTTAGGGTGTTCTAGAGATTTTCATGGAGCAAGCTATGACTTTCAGAAAACTAGATTTTCAGGGGTTCTTATGGAGTTGGTCTCACTTAATTTGAAGGTTTCCAGCTAGAGATATGAGCTAAACAATTTCAGTGAAATTATGAAAATGTTTCTGAACATTTTCCATTTTCTCTGGAACAGTTTTATTAATCACACCATTAGGTGGATCAAATTAGCTCAAATGGATCTGAAATTTTTATGGTAGCTCAGGGATATTTTGGTAAACATCCCAGCAAAATTTCAGAATTTTCTTCCAAAGGATTCTCTAGTTAAAATTCTAAACAGTTTAAAATTTAAAGAATTAATTCTGGAGAAATAAAGATTTTCATGAAGTGAAACTTAATTTGCTGGAAAGTACTCAGAGAGCTGAATCCAACAAAATTTGATTCACTTGATTTGGAGTTTCCTACCCAAAGTTATGAGGATTTGAAGTTTGAATGAAATCTGAAAATCGGGAAAAGTTCAAATCTGCCGGTGGGACCACGGTTACACGTGTTGGGTGCTGAGGCAATGGCACACCGGGGTCCACGGAATTTTTGTGTGCCAGCACACCGTATCCGAGCTGCAGACTGATCCCAATTTAAAATCCGAGCCGCTGACACGTGGGCCACCCGGCTTCTTCTACCTCCCGACACTCCCTCGCGCGCACGCCGCCTCCCCTCGCCGGAGCAGAACCGCAGCTAGCCGGATTGCCCAGCTGTAACAGGCCTGATACAACGCTGTGTGGGACAGGACCTCGTTCGGTGATGCCGTGTTACGCGGCACCCAACAGCACACGGGTTGACGAAACACATCACATTACATAAATAAATTGCGGAAGCGTACAGAAATATTTTTACAAATAAATGTATCAAAGTAAGCTACAGCGGAAGACTATCACTCTCACGACTCATTTCTAAGCTAGCAACAAGGAAACAGTCCAGCCCGCGGACGTTTCTCACTAGCAACATGAAGAACAATCTGCAGTGGCAAGGATGCTCTTTGAGTAAGCACTCGGAGGTTCTCGAGTCTCATCGGCATCACTTCTCATAAGCATGAAGTCAAATACCTGCAAAACAACTCGGATAGCATCCGTGAGCATAACGCTCAGCAAGACTTAACCGTCATACTAAATATGATACTCTATGTGAGGTTATGACACTAATATAGGATGGCAAAAGCATAATTAAACTCGGCTAAAAGTGAATCCTTACTTTCAGATATTAATTGCAGCATTTTAAGTAACCTTGGGCATGCCACATCGGGAGTCCATAATCAAACAAGAAACGCTTTTCCCCAATGTAAATTGCTCATAGCATAAAAAAATTGAGTTCGCACTAGTCTATTCATCAAGATCCAATATGACGCTAGTATAAAACTTCAAACCAATGTGATTAGTTCCTTTCTCATGCAAGTTCTTACTACGTCACGACTGTGAGAACAAGTATGCTCGGTCCATTCTGCGAGCGACGGTGATTCGAATCGATAACACCCGGACTACACGACACGTATGCCCGTACTCGACGTTGCCTACAGCAACCATCACTGACGTCGTACACGGCAGCCTTTCTCTCGTTTCACCCCGTTGAATCGATCAAATTACCCCGTACAGTAGCCACTCTCATGGTGCACCTGCCGACGTTAGATGTCATGAGAATGTTCCCCACGTACTGCACACCAGCCGTCCGCTGAGACGACCCGAAAAGTCCCAATGACGGCTTCCCGAGATACATCGGTTTACTGGGTCACATAATACCAGCATGAGTCCGGTACACAACTCAAACTTGTTCAACAGGGCCGCATACGGATCGGTCCTTGACCGACACGGACAGGTCTACAGCATCGAGGCTCCTATGTCCTGCTGCCCCTACAACCTTTTGGTCTCATATTTAACTTGCTAATTCATTTATGAACCAATCCCGTATGCCCCTGTTGTTCCTGAACCTGCGAGTAGCATCTCACCACTCAACTTCTACCGAACCTTACTTAAGCATGGCAGTTTTACACGGTGTAAAGACACCTACCCAATACTCCATGGGTCATTTGGCTTTGCAAGAGGAGTATCAAACGCTAGACCTAATGCACAATTCATGTCTTAACCGAAAGTGAATACAAAGTAAAAACTTAAAGCTGTTAAATACAAACCGGAGCTTGCCTGTTTTGCAGCGTAGTCGTATATAATCAGTTAGTGTCCTTGTTGATCCACCCTTGACTCTCTGGAGCTTGATCCACTTCAATAAAACACTCCTTTGAATCCCCTTCGTTGTGGTTCCTATTGAAATGCATATGCACATGTTTTATAGAATGTAATGGAAAGAAGTTATAGAATGAAGTTCTTAATAACAGAGGTTGTGTGGAAAAGCCAAGAACGGCTTGGTTTTGCCTCTGTTGTGCAAAGAAATAGAAATGATTTACATTGATCTTACTATCTTAGCTATACACTAACTATTTTCCCTAATGAACATTATAGATGAGCTGAAAAGATTTGAGTGCAACTGAAGAACAAGAACTCCAATGGCCTCAAAACTTTTACAGCAGGTTCTATACTACCTAAGGATTTAGCTTGCCAAATTGCAGCTAAGGTGGAGTCAAATTGTGTTCTCCATAATTCTCACAAAGTCCTTCATGTATTTCCACCCATACATAAGTATGGAGAATAAGCACAGGGAGTTCAAGGGCTCAACTTGAGCTGATAATTTACCTGTGAGTTATCTGGTCCAAAATTCAGCCCTTTTACTTAAGTAGTTTTTCCAGAACAATTCTTTAAGCATTCCTACTCAAAGGAATTAATTCTGAAGTAATGTACATTTTCATGCAGCGAACTACAAATTTCAAATATGTCTCAGAGAGATTGCCTAAATTTTCCTATGATTTTGGATCTATGGATTGTCCAGAATAGATTTTACAAGTGGGAAACATTTTCTGAAAATGTTTCTGGACTCTTATGAACACAACAAATTGTATTTAGCAAATTGTTACTCAAATGATCTTCAAATGAGCTGAAATTTTGCTAGAAGATCAATACTAGGCTAAAGAATATTCTGGCAAAATTTAAGTATTTTTGGATAACCCAAACTCCCTCAATAATTCTTTTTCATAAAATTTTCAAGGAATTTTCCAGAATATAATATTGACTTTCATACAAATCTGAGTTCACATTTGGATAGAACTCTGAAAGATAAATCCAACCCAATTGAAATCACTCAACTTGGAGGTTTCTACAGAGAGATATGAATTTTCAAAGTTTGAGTAACAACTGGACTTGTTTTCCTACTGAAAACTCCACTAGGCCCGCTTATTTAAATCCTAACCAATCAGAACTGGGCCACACCCGGGCCACAGCTTTTCAGCGCGCCAGCACACGGGATCCCAGTCACACCCGATCCCGGATTTAAATTCTGAGCTGCTGACAGCCGGGCCCCACACTTTCTTCTTCCTCCCGCCACCTCTCTCGCGCCCGCGCGCTCCCCTTGGCCGGAGCAAACGGCTGCTCGCCGGACCGGCGTTTCCGGCCGCCGCCCAGCTAGAGGCTCGCCGCCAGGGGGTTTTGGATGTCGAGAAACACGATGGTGGGTTGTGCTTGGGCTGTCGGTGGCCGAAACTAGCTCGGCGACGTGTGGCGGCTACGAAATGATTTCGGCGTCATCTGCCGACCTTCCTAGACCGCCAACCGCTCGCCCAACTAGCTCTACAGCACCAGTAGGTCTTAGGAAGAACCGACATGGTCTCAAACTAGCTCAGAAACGGCCGCAAGTGGGTTGTCATCGTGCGCCCGATCGGTCCCGCCATGAACACGCTCGAAAGACCTCAAAATCCGTCGCTCCGAGGTGGTTTCATGCTAGGGTTGCTAAAGGAGAAATGGTCACCGGCTAATCCCGCATCTATGTGCAAAGTTTGATGATCTACGGAGTATCGACGAGTGAGAATTTTGGAGGTTATTACCGGAACGTCGGTTTGAAGCCGCCGGGACAAAATTCCCGAATTCACCGGCGAGAGCTCACGACATGGCTTGAGCTTCAGGTGGAAGCAGTGTGAAGTCCGTGCGCTCCTTTTGCCGCCCTTGCTCGGCTGTGAAAGTTGTTGTGGCGAGCTGTCCACGAGCGCCTGCTCGGCGGCCGACGTTAGGTCGCCGCTGTGACGGTTATTCCCGGGCTAGGGAGGCCGAGGCTCACTTGCTTTTGGGTCAGGGAGGTGGGGGCTGAGCTCGTGGCAATGTTTAGCAGCTCGGGGGAGGGATGGCACGGTTGTTTCGCCGTTCTTACGATCGGCCGAGCAGCGGACGTGAGGAACTGGTTTGCTCGGCGTTCTCGTGAGAGAGGAAGGCAAATGAGCCTTTGTTCGGTCTGAGGGAATGTGATCAAGGAGCGGTCAGAACCAACCCCGGGGTGCTCACGCGTGGGAGAAAACAGCAGGAGCTGGTGCGGCAAAGCTGCTCGGTGGCTCACGCGAGCTGTTCGGTGAAATTGCCCACCGAGGCTTAGACTTAGTGTGTAAGGCACCCTCTTCAGCTCTATGACATGTGGGTCCCACTCTACATTTATCTCCCAAATATCTTCTCAAGCTGATCCTCTCAATTCCCAAAATTCTGAGTTTAAAAAGGTGGCTAGAATTTGAATTTTCCAAATCCAGTTTAAATTTGTATGACAAATTTGAATTTGGCTAGAATTTGCAAAATGCTTCTCTTTAACTCCTTTTTAAGCCCACCCTACAAATGAAAAGTTTGTGATCAAACCTTTCCCTATATTTCCAACTATATGGCTGCATGTTTATTCAAATTTTTTGGCCACCACATGTGTGAACTTTGAATTTTCAAATCTGATTTTCAAACTTACATGCAAGAGGTATTTAACTCCTTATTGGTTCAACACTTTTAAATAAAAATGTGAGCCTCTCTTTTGGATGCTCATCCATGTATTATTTTGCATGAAGAAAAGTTTTAACAAGTCTCATCTTTCATGTCTTTGCCACACATATGAACTCAAACATTGGTGTTTATTCATACACATTTTTGGGACTTTTACATTCCTCCCCCCTTAAAAGAATCTCGTCCCGAGATTACAAAAGAGGAACCAGACGGGAGAGATGATTACAAACTGTACAACGCTAAAAGTTCCGGATAGTTAGTGCGGGGGTAATCTTCACTTTCCCACGTCGCCTCTTCCTCGGTATGATTACTTCACAGCACCTTGAAAAATCTGATCGTCCGGTTCCGGGTTACCCGGGTCTTTTCATCCAAAATCTGAACCAGTCGCTCGGTGTAGGTAAGGTCCGGTTTCAATTCGTCGATTTCCTCGGTGCGGACAGCAGCGGTGAATTTGAGGCACTTCCGCAACTGTGACACATAAAATCCCTGCTCGCTAGAGCCACCAACCTCGTGTGTGGTCCGAGTGCGAACCATCTGCAGCACACAATAGTGGTGCACTCAATGGTTATTTCTATTTCAGGCAGATCCATATTTGAAAGTAAATACAAACGCCCTTATCATTGTCATATGTCCGTCCTTGAGTTAAGTCACGTCTCAAGGTACGTGATCGTGTTTCAACACCACACGACCGGGAACCCGAGTATATCATGAACGTGTCGTCACGGTTGGGAATGTTATCAACCCAACGGATACCACCTACTGCCCTGCAGGGCACGCCGATGGTAAGCGCTGCGTATGTTCTCCTGGGCTACTTCCAGAGGAACACACTCTCGCGTTACTCACCACGCGATGGGGTCTCCACTTACTTGCCTAATGCACGCTAGGGATCAGTGTTTCATATGAACTCAGGAACATGAAGAGTCCAAGAGTTTCATATTGACGTCTCACACCAAGCTGTGAGACCTATCCCTGAACCACATTCCTTGTCAGGGGAGCTAACCGAAATTGAACCGCTTTCGATGGCATTCCTTACCATTTTTACCAGAGCGTAGGTGCGTCTTTACATAATTAAAATTCAGAATTATAACACAAAGGTTAGTCTTGCCACTTTAAGTAACTATGCTAATATAGTCCTTACTTGGGCAAACTACCGGATCCTCACCGTAAACCTAAATTTTTCCGTAATACAATCCTTAATAACTGTGCTATCACCAATGCGACTCTGATACCAGACTGTGCCGGACCGGAATCTGCTCATCCAAGATCATAGAGGGTGGTGCCGCGTGATGCGTCACCCGACAACACACATCATAAGGATACATTGTATTACATAGAAAACAAACTGAGATGTACAAAGTAGTACACTTGTTCAGTTACAAACTAAGGTATACATTACACAGCGGAATTTTTAATTTGTACAACTCACACCCGTCTATGTAGCAAAAGTCGGTTGCCCAGCCCTAGGGCAACACACACTTTAGCTGCACTCCTCAGCTCAGCGTGGCGTGTACGACTCCCACTCAGCCGTGGTCCCTGACGGAGGGTAACCCTCACCGGTGAACTCGTAACCCGAATTCGTGGGTGGCTCCTCACCTGAAAAAAACACTTAAGTAGCAACCGTGAGCACGATGGCTCAACATGACTTAACCGACTCACCTAGGCATGAAACTCTATATGTAGTGTACAACAAATATGGGTTGGTATATTTTCAGCAAAGGGACACGCCTACAAGTTCATCCTTAATTCATCTTTTAGCCACAGTTAACAGTTCATGAATCTGAAATTTAATAAGCAATTTTTGGTGGCACACAGGTAACAATACAATTATATCATACAGCAGAATTGAATCATAACATTCCATAAATTATCTACGTTACGACGCAGTGAACAAGCGGTACTCGTCACCGCGAGGGACGGCGAATCGACTCGATATACACCTGTAGAGATACCCGAAGAGCACGTCACATACGTCCACCCGTGGAGCTGCACAGCACGCTCACTCGATGTCGTACGGGACAACCTTTCACCCAACAGCCCAAACGTCGAACCTGTCGCACCGAAACGGATAGGAGGTTACCTACACGGAGCATCTCTCTATGCCCGTTAGCAGATTTCCACCTTGCTGTCCTCAACCTACACCTATAAATCGATGTGCTATGCCTCGACGCCCGGAGGTTTAGGTTACATCGGTTTATCGGGGCCCATATATCCGATATGCCTTCGGTACGTTCAATACTTGCTCAACAGGGCCGCACACGGATCGGTCTTCAATCGACACGGACAGGGCTACACACACAAGACTTCCTCTTGCTGGGCCCTAGCCCCTGTCTAGTCTCATTTTCATTACTAAAGTGATCTCACATCACTCGAACCAATTCCGTGAGTCCCAATCCTAACTCGCGAGTAGATTTCAACTACTCGACTTGTACTGAAGTCCTATAAATCATTAAGCATAGCTTGTCTACTCGAGGTCTTAAACACTACCCTCACTCTTATAGGAAAATTTTGGTTATGCAAGTGGGATTCCATCATCCTACACCTAATGCGCATTCATACTTCACCTAGACATGTGAACAAAACAAAACTTAAAAAAAAGGTTAATGCAAACCGGGGCTTGCCTTATTGCTGCTGGTCAGGGTTTAGGTCTTCGTCCGGAAGAAGGAAGTCGAGCACTTCCGGAGTCTCCTCGCCTTCAGCGACTGCACATTTAACGAGATACTACATGTTAATTCAAATGCAATGTGTAAACTTGAATAATTAATTACTATACTCTAGCTAACCCTCCCCCTTTGGATCTAAAATTTTATGTTGGCTTGGTATGGTCCTAACCAGAGTCTTGACCAAGTTTCATTTGAAACAAAGTTCATTTAAGCTTTGTACAAATAAAAGTGTATTTGGTCAATATTTGAGCCTCTAAGTAATTCCCAACAGTTTGAACTTTAGGGATTTAATTATGGAAAATATTAAGTTTCATGAGCTGAAATTTGTATTGCCGGAAAGTAATCAAAATTTTGAGTTCAGCAAAATTTGGTTCACTGAATTTGGAGCTTCCTAGCAAAAGTTATGTGCATTTGAAGTTTGTACTAAAACGGGAAATTCCCAAAATGTTTCAACTCTGCGGGTGGGGCCCACTCCTTAAACTGGCCGACTGAGAATGCGGCCACACCGCGTCCCACGGGGTTTTACCCGCGCTGCCACACTGAATCCCGGCCGCAACTGGATCCCCGCACGAGAAGAGGCTGACCGGTAGACCAGGCCCCCCTTCGTCTACCTCGCGCCATCCCGCGGCTCCCGCGGTGGTGCCTCACCGGAGTTCTCGCTGCCAGCCGTTTCGCTGCACGACCTTCGATGGTTCTCGCCACCTGGGCCCAACTTGGCTCGAGGAACACGCTGGTGCCCTCACCAAAGCTCGGCGATGGCCGGAACCATGCTCGCGATGGTGACAGTGGCTCTCTCTACTCCGACGATGTCGCCCGGGCTACTCAGGGCCTTATTTTTTGACCGGTTTACTCCTACAGCTCCGCTGTGGCATGCTGAGCATGAACATGAGCTCGGTTGGCCATGGAAACGTCCGGAGCTAGGACCTCACCGTCGACCTAGGGTTAAAATTGCGGTTGCTCGAAAAACTCGAATAACAGCGTCAAGACTCGACGGTTTTCGATGGTCTTTGATCCTAGGTGGTCGTGGGAACGTGTAGAACATGTGCTTGGCTGGGTTTATGCAGTGAAGGACCGATCACCATGAATTTTAGATTCTTTGCTACCTCGGTCTTTTGAACACCGAGGACTAAACATGGAAATACTCTCCCTACAGAGCATGAAAGGGGGTAGGATCTTCACCGTGAGTTTGAGCAGTCTCCGGCGCGCCTCTTTGCTGTTGATCTTCGGTCACGAGAACGCCTGGATCAGCGGCGCACCGAGGAGCCGAGGAGAGCGGCCGAGAGATGAGCATTTTCGGTCGAGAGCGCGTGAAAGCCAGCCGGTCGGCGTGTGAGCTGCAAGGGATGACTTCGTGGGCAGGTAATAACGCGGCGCAGGCCTCAAGCACGACACCAGCTCATCGCGGTGGCCGCATTGGGGCGGGGTTTCACCCGTGCGCTGGCGACCGCAGGTGTTCGACCGAGTGACTGAGTCGGTTTGATCTCTGTGTGGCTGACCAGTGGGTCCTCTTCTCCCCTCTAATTCTTTCTCCCCCTTCTGCTGCAAATATCCTAGCTACTAAACATTTAATGATAGACTTAAGCACCAAGCTACATTTTGAATTTGGTTCCCTCAATTGGAATTTGGTTTGGCTAAATTTGCTTCACATTTGAACTGAAATTCAAATTCAGTTTTGAATTATTGCAAATTTAGCTCCCGACAAGATAAATTCCAATGGGGGTGAAAATTGGTGGACTAACTCAGAAAAACATGCTGAGTTTGAATATGAAGCCAACTTTTGAATCTAAGTGATGAAAGTTGATGCAATTTGAATTTAATTTCAAATTGACCTCTTTTTCAAATGCCTCTAAAAGTGCCTCAACAAGTGTTGGATTTGCATGAAAGTTGGCCTGAACCTTCCCAAGACTTTTCAAATTCTAGGGGTGAGCTCAACCTCCCATGTTCATGTGTAGAAATCCTACTTTGTGAAAGTTATGGCTTTCCCATCTAATCACCCTTTCGATGGAGGTTACTTGCTCTTCACAAGTCTTCATAAATTATCCACAACAAAAGTTGTGGTGTTGTGAGGTGATGAAAATTTTTTGCAAGTCCCTTTTCTTTGGCTTTTACATCCCTCCCCCCTTAAAAGAATCTCGTGCCGAGATTACAAAAGAAGAGAGCGATGTAATAGGAACTCACCCGTGCTGAGACGCCATGAACTCCGGGTAATTTGAGTGAAGGAATTCCTCACTCTCCCACGTCGCTTCTTCGGCGGTATGGTTGCTCCAGAGGATCTTGTAGAACCACAACGTTCAGCTACGCATGGTCCGGGCTTTCTCATCAATAATTGCCACCGGATATTCATCATATGTCAAATCTGGTTGCAGCTCACCGATATCTTCGATAGGAACAGCGGCTGTATGCTTCAGACATTTTCGCAGTTGTGAAACATGAAAAACGTCGTGAACACCAGCAAGAGATGCCGGTAGCTCAAGTCTATACGCCGCTGGTCCACACTTCTCGGTGATAGCATAGGGTCCAATGAAACGGGGAGTGAGTTTCCCCTACACGCCGAACCGGTGCACGCCTTTCATCGGAGACACACGGAGGTACACGTGTTCCCGGACGTCAAAGTACAGCGGTCTACGCCTCTTATCAGCGTAGCTTTTCTGCCGGGATTGAGCGGACTTCAAGTTGGCTTGGATCATCCGAACGTGCTCTTCGGCGTCGTTCACCACATCAACCGCGAATGTGACCCTTCAACCGGACTAGCACCAGTTTAATGGGGTGCGGCACTTGCGACCGTAGAGAGCTTCGTAGGGTGCCATCTTGATACTCGCCTGATAGCCGTTATTGTACGAGAATTCCGCCAACGGTAGGTGATCATCCCAGTTCCTACCGTGGTAGATGGCACGTGCTCTCAACATGTCTTCTAGTACTTGGTTCACCCTCTCTGTTTGCCCATCTGTCTGAGGGTGATAGGCAGAGCTTCTAATCAGCTTAGTACCCAAAGCAGCGTGCAACTGCTCCCAAAAGAGAGATACAAATAATGCACCTCGATCTGAGACTATGGTCTTGGGTACACCATATAAGCATAGAATATTTGCTATGTACAGCTCCGCATATTTGTCGGCATTGTAACGTGTATGCACCGGGATGAAGTGAGCCGTCTTGGTTAATCGATCAATGATTACCCAAATGGAGTCATGCTTGTTGGAAGTCAGGGGCAATCCCACAATGAAATCCATGCTCACATCTTTCCATTTCCATGCCGGAATTTTTAGGGGTTGCAGCAGCCTTGATTTCTTCATATGATCAGCTTTCACTCGTCTACACGTATCACACTCGGATACGTACTTCGCCACTTCCCGCTTCATCCCAATCCACCAAAATTTCTTTTTTAAATCTTGGTACATTTTGTTGCTGTTCAGATGAATGGAGTATTTATACAAGTGAGCTTCATCGAGGATCTTTCTCCTCAGCTCCATATCTCGGGGTACGACTATGCGGTCATTGAACCATAGCGTCCCCTCATCATCCTTCCGAAAACATTTGATCTCCCCATTGTCTATCCATCTCCGGAGATGTGCCATGCCCTTATCAACTTTCTGAGCTGCAATGATGTCCTCCCTAATAGTAGGGATGAGGGCAAGGTTGTAGAGCGATCCATAAGGAACCAAGTATAAACTTGGCTCTTCCTCCTCCACCGGGGTAATGGTGAGGTTATGGGCATGTGACTTCCGACTCAGCGTATCGGCGACCACATTCGCCTTGCCGGGGTGGTAGTGAATCTCAATCTCATAATATTTGATTAGTTCTAACCACCTCCTTTGCCTCATATTCAGCTCCTTCTGGGTGAAAATGTACTTCAAACTCTTGTGGTCGGTGTAGAGATGCACCAAATTTCCCATGATATAGTGCCTCCACATTTTTAATGCCAAAACCACAGCAGCAAGCTCAAGATCATGAGTTGGATAATGCTGCTCATGGTTCCGAAGTTGGCGTGAGCCATATGCGACCACACGTCCTTCCTGCATCAACACGCAGCCGAGCCCAATACCGGACGCGTCACAATACGAAGGGTTTGGTTGTATGCGGTTGAGCTAAGACCGGGGCTGTTCTGAGATGCTTCACTAATGCTTGGAACTGTAAAAGCCCAAGAAAAGGAACTTGCAAAAACTTTTCTTCACCTCACAACGCCACAGTTTTTGTTGTGGATAGACGGTGAAAAAGTGGGAAGAGCAAGTAACCTCCATCAAAAGGGTGGTTAGAGGGGAAGCCTACACTTTCACCAAGTGGGAATTTTACACATGACACATGAGGGGGTGATTCAAAACTGTTGCATTCAAACTCATGGTTGCAGCAGCTAAAACAAAGATTAAAGTGCATAATTGGATTCCTCAGGTTCAAATTAGTGAGGAGGCAGAGTTTCAATAATTTTTGGAAAGATTTGCTACCCAGTTTTCCAAAAAGATCCAAATATGCAAAGAATTCAAATATATATTTTTGAGGGAAATTTGCCAAACCATACCAATGTAGCTCAGTTTGAGATTTCCAACATTTAAATTTATCAATTGTCAAGTTTTGGAGATCTTTTGAGAGGTGGTAGAGCACTGATCAGTGGGGCCCACATGTCATTGGGTGAAATAGACTTAGCCCCCAAGTCTTCTCTCTGTTTCTCAGTCAACCGAGCGCAGCCAGCTGCCACGCGCGCGCCACCGGCCGAGCGGCCACCTCCTGGTTCCCGTCGCTCGTGCTGGTAGCCGGGAAACGGCGCGCCCTCTCCTCTGCATGACCCCCTCGCCAAGCCACCGAAGACGTATGCGTGCTTCTTTGCAAAACAGCGAGCCCCCGCTCTGCTCGGTCACCGACGCCGCTCCCCCAATCCTCCCCTGTACGCCGATGTCTGCTCGGCCTTTGCCCGAGCTCCCAACACAGAAAGGGAGCGCCTGTGTGTGCTCTAGCTAACCATCCCACCACCTCGCGGTGTTAGCACCGCACTCGACCACAAATCGACGATCGCCACTGAGAACTCAGGCCACCGGCGGAAAGCCGAGAACTGCTCCCCGTGGATAGCACGCCACGGCCAGTTTCACCGCCGGACTCCTACACGAAAAAGGTCTGTCGTGCTCTCTAGATCGTGTAGATGCAAGCCGAATAGCGGTTGATCCACCGGATGAAAAGTAATTCCAGTTCTTCCGAAACGTAGTGTGTTCGGGTAGAGCGCGGTCTACCCCAAAATTCCTGCTACTCGTTTAGCTATTGGCCGTGCAGGCTTTTCGGCACCGTCCTCACTCCCTAGCGGCCCTCCTCGACCAAGAATCAAGGGAAATGACCCAGAAATGGCCTGGTTTGGGTTGTTTTTTGGGCCGCCATAGAATAACAGCTCGGTTCACCGTGGAGCTCTAGGTTGCCGACCTTTTCATGGGGTTTGGCGGCCATTTCCATCACCCTCGAGCTCCCGCGGTGCTCTCCGACCCTTTGCTGATCATTTTGATGCGTTAGAACGCATTCCCGACCACGCCGGAACCCTAACCGCCGCTGTCACCATCGGGAGCCTTGTTCCGGTGAGCTACGGCCGCCGGCGACACCACCGACGAGTTCAGCGTCGTGAGTTAGGGCGGGGCGGCAAGTTTGGGTTCGGGAGACGGCCGGGAAAGCAGTTCTGGCGACGCTCGCCGGAGTGCGCCGCCGCGGACCCCTGTTTGGCGCGAGGAAGGAGAAGACTGCGAGTGGGGCCCACTGGCAGACATTTAAACATTTTGAAATGTCCAGTTTGTAGTTCAAACTTTGGAGGACCACAACTTGGGGTAGGAGAATCCAAAAATTATGAAACAAATTTTGTTGGATTCCTCTAACAGAGTACAATCCAAATCTGAAACCCAATTTGTATGAAACCCATTAATTAATTCTAGAAAATTCTTTAACGCTTTTCAGCAAAAGAATTTTAGAGTGAGTTTGGTGCATCCAAAAATCTCCAATTTTCCCAGAATGTTCTTTAGGACATTAGTGAACCCCTGTAAAAGTTTCAGACCATTTAGAGTTGATTTGGTCAGAGCAATTCAAATTTGAAGGTGCTGTGTTCATTTGAATACAGAAACATTTTTAGAGAATTTCCAAAACTTGGAAATTCAGTTCTGAGCAAATCTTTGCTCCAAAAATACTAGGAAAATTCATACAAACTCTATGAGCTATAATTGAAATTGTAGTTCACTAAGTTGGGCATGAATAGGGGTGTTATCTCAGAATTAATTCTTCTTTGCTTATTTGCTAAAAGAATTATTCTGAGCAAACCACTCAGTGAAAAGTGCTAGAGTTTGGTCCAGGGAGTTTTCTTGTGACAAGGAACTCACACAAAAACTCTCAGCTCCATTGGAGCTCTGGATCACCCTGTCCTGTTTAACCACTTGAGGGATTAATATGGAAAAGGGGGAAAACCACTTAGCACTTAACCATATACTTAGGTCCAGGCCCAAGCCACCCACACCCAGTTCATCTTTAAATTCTTAAACAGAGTTCCAGGTGTTAGAGACTGGTTATTAGAACTAATATCAGTAACCTTACAACAAACTTGTATGCACTTTGCATTTAAATTTACATGTAGTCTTTCAATAACGTGTAGTCGCTGAAGGCGAGGAAGCTCCGGAGGTTCTCGACTTCCTGCTTCCAGAGGAAGAACTGACTCCTGACCAGCAGCAACAAGACAAGCCCCGGTTTGCATTAACCTTTTTATAGGTTTTACTTTATTTACATGTGTCATATGAAGTATGATTGTGCATTAGGTATAGGATGAATGAAACCCCACTTGCATAACCAAAGGTTCCTAAAAGAGTGAGCGTAGTGTCAAGGACCTCGAGTAGAAAGGCTATGCTTAATGATTCATAGGACTTCGGTACAAGTCGAGTAGTTGGAATCTACTCGCGAGATAGGCATTGGGACACACAGGTTTGGTTGAGTGATGTGAGATCACTTTAGTAATGAAAATGAGACTAGGCAGGGGCTAGGGCGCAACAAGGGGAAGTCTTGTGTGCGCGGCCCTGCCCGTGTCGATTGAGGACCGATCCGTGTGCGGCCCTGCTGAACAAGTATTGAACGTACCGAAGGCATATCAGATATATGGGCCCCGATAAACCGATGTAGCCTAAACCTCCGGGCGTCGAGGCATAGCACACCGATTTATAGGTGTAGGTTGAGGGTAGCAAGGTGGAAATCTGCCAACGGGCATAGAGAGATGCTCCGTGTGGGGAACCTCCTGCTTGTTTCGGTGCGACCGGTTTGACGTTTGGGCTGTTGGGTGAAAGGTTGTCCCGTACGACATCGAGTGAGCGTGCTGTGCAGCTCCACGGGTGGGCGTACGTGACGTGCTCTTTGGGTTTCCCTGCAGGTGTATATCGAGTCGATTCGCCGCCCCTCGCGGTGATGAGTACCGCTTGTTCACTGCGTCGTAACGTAGACTAATGAATGAAATGTTATGATTCCATATCGCTGTTATGATATAATTGTATTGCTACATGTGTGCCACCAAATATTGCTCACTAAATTTCAGCTTCATGAACCGTTAACTTGTTGCTAAAAGATGAACTAGGGATGAACTTGTAGGCGTGTCCATTTGCTGCAACATTGCTATCCTATGTCATGGTACACCTCATGTAGAGTTTCATGCTTAGGTGAGTCGGTTAAGCCTTGTTGAGCCTTCGTGCTCACGGTTGCTGCTTAAGTGTTTTTCAGGTGAGGAGCCACCCACGGACACGGAGTACGAGTCCACCGACGAGGGTTACCCCCCGTCGGGGACCACGGCTGAGTGGGAGCCGTACACGCCGCGCTGAGCTGAGGAGTGCAGCTAGTGTGAGTTGCCCTAGGGCTGGGCAACCACTTTTGCTAGATAGGAGGGCGTGAGTTGTATAAAAGGAACTTCCGCTGTATAATGAAGACCCTAGTTTGTAACTGAGAAGTGTACTACTTTGTACATTCAGTTTGTTTTTCCCATGTAATAATGTGTTCTTATGACGTGTGCTGTCGGGTGTCGCATCGTGCGGCACCACCCTCTGCGATCCTGGATGAGCGGATTCCGGTCCACCACAGCCTGGTATCAGAGCTGCATTGGGGATAGCACAGTACTTAAGGACTGTATTATGGGAAAATTTAGGTATACGGTGAGGATTCGGTAGTTGCCCAAGTAAGGACTATATTAGCATAGTTACTTAAAGTGGCAAAGACTAATTTATGTGTCATAATTCTGAATTTCAATTACGTAACGACACACCTACGCTCTGGTAAGTATGGTAAGGAACGCCACCAAAAGCGGTTCAATTTCGGTTAGCTCTCCCTGACGAGGAACGTGGTTCAGGGATAAGTCTCACAGCTTGGTGTGAGACGTCAATATGAAACTCTTGGACTCTTCATGTTCCTGAGTTCATATGAAACGCTGATCCCTAGCGTGCATTAGGCAAGTAAGTGGAGACCCCATCGCGTGGTCAGTAACGCGAGAGTGTGTTCGTCTGGAAATAGCCGAGGAGGACATACGCAGCGCTTGCCATCGGCGTGCCCTGCAGGGCAGTAGGTGGTATCTGTTGGGTTGATAACATTTCCAACCGTGACGACCCGTTCATTATATACTCGGGTTCCCCGTCGTGTGGTGTTGAAACACGATCACGTGCCTTGAGACGTGACTTAGCTCAAGGACGGCCGTATGGCAATGATACGGGCGTTTGTATTTACTTTTAAATATGAATCCTGCCTGAAATGAAACCGACCATTGAGTGCACCCTTATTGTGTGGTCTTCTGCAGGTACTAACCACGTTGTATCCGTGTAGTAAACGTGTGCGAGAGACCGTTTAGTGCCACACTTGAGACGTATATACCGGTATGATCCGGTTAGGATTTTCTTTTGTGAGGAACGTAGTACCGAGATATTGTAGGCATATGCATGAAAATATTGATAACAAGGAACTAAAATCATTAGGTTCAACAATTAAGACCCTGATCGGGTATAAGAATGGGATAGTGGAGCAGGATAGCCAAAGGGATGAAAAACAGAGTGCTCTGTTTTGGGCAGCAAGGTTGCTGAACTTCAACAGAGCACAACTCACAGTTCTTTGAGCCCAGGGAGGTGTGGTATATAGTTCTGGAAAGGTATTTAAGTACCCTACAATTTTGTTGTAGACTTCCAGAGCTGAAACACACCTTAAGATGGCTGAAATCCCAGAGGAATGTAAACTATCCCGAACCAGGACAGAGTGAAACATTCTCTGGATTGTTCTGTTTTTCAATGATAACTCCCAGCAGCAAAACCAAAAATTTTTCATATGATACCTCCTTAGAAAGAGCAGAAGATGTGTGACATCTTTGCAATTCAAAGTTCCTGAAATTTCAGCACAGAATTTAGTGGAAATCAGAGTTGAAAACAGCAACTTCCAAGGGAGGTGCTGTTAAAATTCTTCTAGAAATTCTGCTGACTTTGAATTACCATAAGTTTTTCACCAGAGCTGATCTGAGGGCAAATAAGTACTCGTTGGGAAGATACTGAAGTTAACTTTAACTTTGGTGTTCATCTTGAGTCATGAAAATGCCCAGAACCAGATCAAAATTTGAAATAGGTAGAAACTGGTCATTCTAACAAAAGAATGACAGTTGAACTCATTGGAGAGGGTGTTGTACCCTAAGGGTGGTATACGTGATAACAACGCGATAGTAATGTCTCGTAGTGACCAAACCTAGTTATGGTGAGCTTCTAAAGAGGAGGTTCATCAAGTTGGATTAAACTAGCTTGTGTTTGGTCTGGTAATGGTGTAGCTTGTGCAAAGTTATTACATTATCTACATACGCGATGTATCACATGAATTATTGTAATTATGTTTTACGCCTATTTTTATTGGACTGCATGCAATCTGTTGCGGGACTGATGTTATTGTCGTATGGTTGCAGATGGTTCGCACTAGGACCACGCACGAGGTTGGTGGCTCTAGCCAAGGGGGAGGCGATGACTCCCAGCCACCGGCTTACGACAGCACCCCGCAGCAGCAGCCACCACCGCCGCCTCCGCTTACTCTAGCGGATGTGATAGCGGCACTGGTGGGAGGTCGTGAGGAGCAGACCGACCTGCTCCGCACGATCGTGCAGAATACGTCCCAGGCGGGGGGGCGTCAAGATAGAGGGCCTCGTGAGCCCCGGGAAGTGTCGTACTCGGATTTCATGAGTATGCACCCTCCAGTGTTCACCGAAGCCGAAGAACCCCTGGAGGCTGACAACTGGCTGCGGACCATCGAGTCCAAGTTCGGGCTGCTCCAATGCACGGAGCGGCAGAAGACCTTGTTCGCAGCACAGCAGCTTCACGGTACCGCTGGTGCGTGGTGGGCGAACTATGTCGCCTCACGTCCGGCTGGCCATGCCGTGGAATGGCAAGAGTTCCGGGAGGCGTTCCGCGCCTATCACATTCCTCCCGGGATCATGAAGAGGAAGTTCCAAGAATTTTTGGAACTGAAGCAGGGTGGGAGGAGTGCCCACGACTACTCCCGTGCTTTCAACCATCTGGCGCAATATGCGTCAGACTACATCTCCACTGAGGAGAAAAAGCGGGAACATTTCTATCGGGGGTTACACCCCGAAATGAAGACCCATCTCGTTCAGTGGAATCGCGGCACATTCAACGACCTAGTCAATGCCGCGATCATGCAAGAGGACGCTCAGCGGGAGTTGGCAGCTGAGCAGAGGAAGCGCAGCGCTCCACCTAGCAGCAGTGGGGGCGCGCCTCAGAAGTACCGTATGGTGTATCGGACACTATCCAGGCAGCAGTGGCATCCACCGGCGCAACCTCAACGGTTCGGGGGACGTCCTTTCCAGTCACCCCCGTTCCGACCGCCGATGCCACCACCAAGGCAGCAGCAGCAGCAGCAGACGGTACCCCGGGCGTTTCCACCGCCACAACGCGCCCGGGATTCCGTCCACCGATCAGCGGGGGACCGCCCCGTTTCACCTGCTTCACGTGTGGCCAGGCGGGCCACTTCGCGAAGGACTGTCTCCAGGGGCAGCAGAGCAGCGGGCAAGCCCAGTTCCAGGGCGGTGCTCGAGGCCGACCTCCGGTGAAGAAGGTTGGTCAGCGGACTGGGGGCGTCCGCAACCTCGACAATGAGGACGCCCCAGAGGGAGACAACGTGCTGGCGGGTACGTTCACTCTCCACAATCAAGCCATTGTTGTCATATTGTTTGATTCTGGTGCAATCCACAGCTTTATAAGTACATCCTATGTGGCTAAGCATCAAATGCAAGTCTTCCCAACCGACTGCACTTATATGATCTGCTCACCGGGAGGGAAGATTTCAGCGAATATGATGATTTCAAAAGCACCTCTGTGCTTAGGTGGGAAACTATATCCCACCACCTTGATAATCCTAATGGGACAAAAGATTGATGCAATCTTAGGGATGTCATGGCTGAAATACCATGGCGCTGTCCTGGAGACTCGGGCACGGACGGTTCATTTAAACTCTCCATTCCACCGTCCGCATTCCATGGTGTTAGACACTCCAGTCCGGGAGGTTGCAGCAATTAATAATGTTGAAGCTCTCAAGTTAGAGGACATCCCCGTAGTCCGGGAGTATCCCGACGTGTTCCCGGATGATATTCCGGGCATGCCACCTGAGCGGGACGTCGAGTTCAAGATTGAACTTGCACCCGGGACTACGCCCATATCACGGAGACCATACAAGATGGCTCCAAATGAGCTGGTTGAACTGAAAGAACAGCTCAATGATCTGTTGAGCAAGGGTTTCATTAGGCCGAGTTCCTCGCCTTGGGGATGCTCGGCGCTGTTTGTAAAGAAGAAGGATGAAACCCTGAGGCTGTGTGTGGACTACCGGCCGCTCAACGCCATCACCATCAATAATAAGTACCCACTGCCCCGCATCGACATATTGTTTGATCAACTTGTGGGTGCAAGTGTGTTCTCCTAGATGGACCTTCGCTCTGGATATCACCAGATCAAGATCCGGGCGGAGGATATTCCGAAGACGGCGTTCTCGACGAGATACGGCTTATACGAATATCTCGTCATGTCATTTGGTCTCGCAAACGCTCCAGCCCATTTCATGTATCTCATGAACTCGGTGTTCATGCCGGAGCTGGACAAGTTCGTGGTAGTGTTCATCGACGATATCTTGGTTTACTCCAAGACAGAAGCCGAACATGCCGAACAATTGCGGATCGTTCTTCAACAATTGCGAGACCATAAGCTCTATGCCAAGTTCAGCAAATGCGAGTTTTGGATCAGCCAAGTGCCATTCTTGGGACATATCATCTCAGCATAAGGCATTGCAGTTGACCCAAGCAAGATAGAGCAGGTGCTGAAATGGAAAGCTCCCAGTTCATTTCATGAAGTCAGAAGATTCCTCAGGTTAGCGGGATACTATCGGAGATTCATTCCAAGCTTCTCCAAGCTCGCTAAACCGATGAAAGAATTGCTGAAGAAGGGGACGAAGTATGTTTGGAACACGGCGTGTGAAGGAGCGTTCCAAGCATTGGTGAAGCATCTCACAACAGCCCCGGTCTTGGCTCAGCCAGATACAACAAAGCCCTTCGACGTGTACTGTGACGCGTCCGGTATTGGGCTCGGCTGCGTGTTGATGCAGGAAGGACGTGTGGTCGCCTATGGCTCACGCCAACTTCAGAACCATGAGCAGCACTATCCGACTCATGATCTTGAGCTTGCTGCAGTGGTGTTGGCGCTAAAAATGTGGAGGCACTATCTCCTGGGGAATCTGGTGCATCTCTACACAGACCACAAGAGCTTGAAATATATTTTCACCCAGAAAGAGCTGAACATGAGGCAAAGGAGGTGGTTAGAATTAATCAAGGACAATGAAATTGAGATTCACTACCACCCCGGCAAGGCGAATGTGGTTGCCGACGCGCTGAGTCGGAAATCACATGTCCATCACCTCACCATTCACCGGTGGAGGAGGAAGAGCCAAGTTTATACTTGGTTCCTTATGGATCAATGTACAACCTTGCCCTCATCCCTACCATTAGGGAAGACATCATTGCAGCTCAGAAGACGGATAAAGGCATGGCACATCTCCGGAGACGGATAGACAATAGAGAGATCAAGTGTTTCCGGAAGGATGATGGGGGGACGCTATGGTTTAATAACCGCATAGTCGTACCCTGAGATATGGAGTTGAGGAAAAAGATCCTCGATGAAGCTCACTTGTCCAAATACTCCATTCATCCGAGCAGCAACAAGATGTACCAAGAATTGAAAAAGAAATTTTGGTGGACACGGATGAAGCGGGAGGTAGCGAAGTACGTATCCGAGTGCGATACGTGTAGACGAGTGAAAGCTGATCACATGAAGAAATCAGGGCTACTGCAACCCCTGAGGATCCCGGCATGGAAATGGGAAGATGTGAGCATGGATTTCATTGTGGGATTACCCCTAACATCCAACAAGCATGATTCCATATGGGTAATCGTTGATCGGTTAACCAAGACAGCTCACTTCATTCTGGTGAATACACGTTACAATGCCGGCAAATATGCGGAGCTATACATAGCGAAGATCCTATGCCTATACGGGGTACCCAAGACCATTGTCTCAGACCGAGGTGCATTATTTGTATCTCGCTTTTGGGAGCAACTACACGCTGCATTGGGTACTAAGTTCATCAGGAGCTCCGCCTATCACCCTCAGACAGATGGCCAGACAGAGAGGGTGAATCAAGTTCTAGAAGACATGTTGAGAGCATGTGCCATCCACCATGGTAGGAACTGGGATGATCACCTACCATTGGCGGAATTCTCATACAACAACGGCTATCAGGCGAGTATCAAGATGGCACCCTACGAAGCTCTCTACGGTCGCAAATGCCGCACCCCATTAAATTGGTGCGAGTCCAGTGAAAGGGTCACATTTGGGGTTGATGTGGTGAACGACGCCGAAGAGCGTGTTCGGGTGATTCAAGCTAACTTGAAGGCCGCTCAATCCCAGCAGAAGAGCTACGCTGATAAGAGGCGTAAACCGTTGCACTTCGACGTTGGGGAACACGTGTACCTCCGCGTGTCTCCGATGAAGGGCGTGCACCGGTTCGGTGTGAAGGGGAAGCTCGCTCCCCGTTTCATTGGACCCTATGCTATCACCGAGAAGTGTGGACCAGCGGCGTATCGATTGGAGTTACCGGCATCTCTTGCTGGTGTCCATGATGTTTTTCATGTTTCGCAACTGCGAAAATGTTTAAAGCATACGGCTGCTGTTCCTACCGAAGACATCGGCGAGCTGAAATCGGATTTAACATATGATGAGTATCCGGTGGAAATCCTTAATGAGAAAGCCCGAACCACGCGTAGCAGAACGTTGTGGTTCTACAAGATCCTCTGGAGCAACCACACCGCTGAGGAAGCGACGTGGGAGAGCGAGGAGTTCCTTCGCTCAAATTACCCGGAGTTCATGGCTTCTCAGCACGGGTAAGTCCCTATTACATCGCCATCTCTTCTTTTATAATCTCGGGACGAGATTCCTTTAAGAGGGGAGGGATGTAAAAGTCCAAGAAAAGGGACTTGCAAAAACTTTTCTTCACCTCACAACGCCACAGTTCTTGTTGTGGATAGACGGTGAAAAAGTGGGAAGAGCAAGTAACCTCCATCAAAAGGGTGGTTAGAGGGGAAGCCTACACTTTCACCAAGTGGGAATTTTACACATGACACATGAGGGGATGATTCAAAACTGTTGCATTCAAACTCATGGTTGCAGCAGCTAAAACAATGATTAAAGTGCATAATTGGATTCCTCAGGTTCAAATTAGTGAGAAGGCAGAGTTTCAATAATTTTTGGAAAGGTTTGCTACCCAGTTTTCCAAAAAGGATCCAAATATGCAAAAAATTCAAATATATATTTGAATTTGAGGGAAATTTGCCAAACCATACCAATGTAGCTCAGTTTGAGATTTCCAACATTTGAATTCATCAATTGTCAAGTTTTGGAGATCTTTTGAGAGGTGGTAGAGCACTGATCAGTGGGGTCCACATGTCATTAGGTGAAATAGACTTAGCCACCAGGTCTTCTCTCTGTTTCTCAGTCAACCGAGTGCAGCCAGCTGCCGCGCGCGCGCCACCGGCCGAGCGGCCACCTCCTGGTTCCCGTCGCTCGCGCTGGCAGCCGGGAAACGGCGCGCCCTCTCCTCTGCATGACCCCCTCGCCAAGCCACCGAAGACGTACGCGTGCTTCTTTGCAAAACAGCGAGCCCCCGCTCTGCTCGGTCACCGACGCTGCTCCCCCGATCCTCCCCTGCACGCCGACGTCTGCTCGGCCTTTGCCCGAGCTCCCAACACAGAAAGGGAGCGCCTGTGTGTGCTCTAGCTAACCATCCCACCACCTCGCGGTGTTAGCACCGCACTCGACCACAAATTGACGATTGCCACTGAGAACTCAGGCCACCAGCGGAAAGCCGAGAACTGCTCCCCGTGGACAGCACGCCACGGCCAGTTTCACCGCCGGACTCCTACACGAAAAAGGTGCGTCGTGCTCTCTAGATCATGTAGTTGCAAGCCGAATAGTGGTTGATCCACCGGATGAAAAGTAATTCCAGTTCCTCCGAAACATAGTGTGTTCGGGTAGAGCGCGGTCTACCCCAAAATTTCTGCTACTCGTTTAGCTATTGGCCGCGCAGGCTTCTCGGCACCGTCCTCACTCCCTAGCGGCCCTTCTCGACCAAGAATCAAGGGAAATGACCCAGAAATGGCCGGGTTTGGGTTGTTTTTCGGGCCGCCATAGAATAACAGCTCGGTTCACCGTGGAGCTCTAGGTTGCCAACCTTTTTCATGGGGTTTGGCGGCCATTTCCATCATCCCCGAGCTCCCCGCGGTGCTCTCCGACCCTTTGCCGATCATTTTCATGCGTTGGAACGCATTCCCGACCACGCCGGAACCCTAAACGCCGCTGTCACCGTCGGGAGCCCTGTTCCGGTGAGCTACGGCCGTCGGCGACACCACCGACGAGTTCAGCGTCGTGAGTTAGGGCGGGGCGGCAAGTTTGGGGTCAGGAGACGGCCGGGAAAGCAGTTCCGGCGACGCTCGCCGGAGTGCGCCGCCGCGGACCCCTGTTTGGCGCGAGGAAGGAGAAGCTGCCGGGTGGGGCCCACTGGCAGACATTTAAACATTTTGAAATGTCCAGTTTGTAGTTCAAACTTTGGAGGACCATAACTTGGGGTAGGAGAATCCAAAAATTATGAAACAAATTTTGTTGGATTCCTCTAACAGAGTACAATCCAAATCTGAAACCCAATTTGTATGAAACCCATTAATTAATTCTGGAAAATCTTTAAAGCTTTTCAGAAAAAGAATTTTAGAGTGAGTTTGGTACATCCAAAAATCCCTAAATTTTGCCAGAATGTTCTTTAGGACATTAGTGAACCCCTGTAAAAGTTTCAGACCATTTAGAGTTTATTTGGTCAGAGCAATTCAAATTTGAAGGTGCTGTGTTCATTTGAATACAGAAACATTTTCAGAGAATTTCCAAAACTTGGAAATTCAGTTCTGAGCAAATCTTAGCTCCAAAAATACTAGGAAAATTCATGCAAACTCTATGAGCTATAATTGAAATTGTAGTTCACTAAGTTGGGCATGAATAGGGGTGTTACCTCAGAATTAATTCTTCTTTGCTTATTTGCTAAAAGAATTATTCTGAGCAAACCACTCAGTGAAAAGTGCTAGAGTTTGGTCCAGGGAGTTTTCTTGTGACAAGGAACTCACACAAAAATTCTCAGCTCCATTGGAGGTCTGGATCACCCTGTCCTGTTTAACCACTTGAGGGATTAATATGGAAAAGGAGGAAAAACCACTTAGCACTTAACCATGTACTTAGGTCCAGGACCAAGCCACCCACACCCAGTTCATCTTTAAATTCTTAAACAGAGTTCCAGGTGTTAGAGACTGGTTATTAGAACTAATATCAGTAACCTTACAACAAACTTGTATGCACTTTGCATTTAAATTTACATGTAGTCTTTCAATAACGTGTAGTCGCTGAAGGCGAGGAAGCTCCGGAGGTTCTCGACTTCCTGCTTCCAGAGGAAGAACTGACTGCTGACCAGCAGCAACAAGGCAAGCCCCGGTTTGCATTAATCTTTTTATAAATTTTACTTTATTTACATGTGTCATATGAAGTATGATTGTGCATTAGGTATAGGATGAATGAAACCCCACTTGCATAACCAAAGGTTCCTAAAAGAGTCAGGGTAGTGTTAAGGACCTCGAGTAGAAAGGTTATGCTTAATGATTCATAGGACTTCGGTACAAGTTGAGTAGTTGGAATCTACTCGCAAGATAGGCATTGGGACACACGGGTTCGGTTGAGTGATGTGAGATCACTTTAGTAATGAAAATGAGACTAGGCAGGGGCTAGGGCGCAGCAAGGGGAAGTCTTGTCTGCGCGGCCCTACCCGTGTCGATTGAGGACCGATCCGTGTGCGGCCCTGCTGAACAAGTATTGAACGTACCGAAGGCATATCGGATATATGGGCCCCGGTAAACCGACGTAGCCTAAACCTCCGGGCGGCATAGCACACCGATTTATAGGTGTAGGTTGAGGGTAGCAAGGTGGAAATCTGCCAACGGGCATAGAGAGATGCTCCGTGTGGGGAAGCTCCTGCTTGTTTCGGTGCGACCGGTTCGATGTTTGGGCTGTTGGGTGAAAGGTTGTCCCGTACGACATCGAGTGAGCGTGCTGTGTAGCTCCACGGGTGGGCGTACGTGACATGCTCTTTGGGTTTCCCTGCAGGTGTATATCGAGTCGATTCGCCGTCCCTCGCGGTGACGCCGCTTGTTCACTGCATCGTAATGTAGACTAATGAATGAAATGTTATGATTCCATATTGCTGTTATGATATAATTGTATTGCTACATGTGTGCCACCAAATATTGCTCACTAAATTTCAGCTTCATGAACCGTTAACTTGTTGCTAAAAGATGAACTAAGGATGAACTTGTAGGCGTGTCCATTTGCTGCAACATTGCTATACTATGTCATGGTACACCTCATGTAGAGTTTCATGCTTAGGTGAGTCGGTTAAGCCTTGCTGAGCCTTCGTGCTGGTTGCTGCTTAAGTGTTTTTCAGGTGAGGAGCCACCCACGGACTCGGAGTACGAGTCCACCGGCGAGGGTTACCCCCCGTCGGGGACCACGGCTGAGTGGGAGCCGTACACGCCGCGCTGAGCTGAGGAGTGCAGCTAGTGTGGGTTGCCCTAGGGCTGGGCAACCACTTTTGCTAGATAGGCGGGCGTGAGTTGTATAAAAGGAACTTCCACTGTGTAATAAAGACCCTAGTTTGTAACTGAGAAATGTACTACTTTGTATATTCAGTTTGTTTTTCCCATGTAATATAATGTGTTCTTATGACGTGTGCTGTCGGGTGTCGCATCGCGCGGCACCACCCTCTGCGATCCTGGATGAGCGGATTCCGGTCCGCCACAGGAACGCTCCTTCCACGCCGTGTATTTTGTTCCCTTTTTCAGCAACTCTGTCATCGGCTTAGCAAGCTTGGAGAAGTTTGAAATGAATCTCCGATAGTATCCCACTAAACCGAGGAAGCTTCTGACTTCATGGACTAAAGTGGGAGCTTTCCATTTCAGCACTTGCTCGATTTTGCTTAGGTCAACCGTAATGCCTTCTGCTGAGATGATATGTCCCAAAAATGGCACTTGGCTGATCCAAAACTCACATTTTCTGAACTTAGCGTAGAGTTTGTGGTCTCGCAATCGTTGAAGAACGATCCTCAAGTGTTCGGCGTGTTCTGCCTCTGTCTTGGAGTAAACCAAGATATCATCAATGAACACTACCACGAACTTGTCCAGCTTCGGCATGAACACCGAGTTCATGAGATATATGAAATGGGCTGGAGCATTAGTGAGACCAAAAGACATGACGAGATATTCATATAAGTCATATCTCATCGAGAAAGCCGTCTTCGGGATATCCTCCGCTCGGATCTTTATCTGATGATACCCAGAGCGAAGGTCCATCTTGGAGAACACACTTGCACCCGCAAGATGATCAAATAATATGTCAATGCGGGGCAGTGGGTACTTATTCTTGATGGTGACGGCGTTGAGCGGCCGATAGTCCACACACAGCCTCAAGGTTTCATCCTTCTTCTTCACGAACAGCGCCGAGCATCCTCAAGGCGAGGAACTCGGCCTAATGAAACCTTTACTCAACAGATCATTGAGTTGTTCTTTTAATTCAGCCAGCTCGTTCGGAGTTATCTTGTATGGTCTCCGTGATATGGGCGTAGTCCCGGGTGCAAGTTCAATCTTGAACTCAACATCCCGCTTAGGTGGCATGCCCGGAAGATCATCCGGGAACACATCGGGGTACTCCCGGACTACGGGGATGTCCTCTAACTTGAGAGCTTCAGCATTATTAATTTTTGACACTTCCCGGACTGGAGTGTCTAACACCATGGAATGCGGACGGTGGAATGGAGAATTTAAATGAGCCGTCCGTGTCTGAGTGTCCAGGACCGCGCCATGGTAGTGTAACCATGACATCCCTAAGATTGCATCAATCTTTTGCCCCATGAGGATTACCAAGGTGGTGGGATATAGCTTCCCACCTAAGCACAGAGGTGCTTTTGGAATCATCATATTTGCTGAAATCTTCCCTCCCGGTGAGCAGATCATATATGTGCAGTCGGTTGGGAAGACTTGCATTTGATGCTTAGCCACATAGGATGCACTTATAAAACTGTGGGTTGCACCAGAATCGAATAAAATGATGATTGCTTGGTCGCTGACAGTGAACGTACCCGCCAGCACGTTGTCTCCCTCTGGGGCGTCCTCATTGTCGAGGTTGCTGTCACACCCGGTTTTTCCGAAGAAACAACCAAGTGAATATCACATGTATGCCAGGATCATTTTCTCATACATGTGATGACAAATAGTGAAGCATCATTTATTACAAGCCAGGTGTCGAATATAAATAAGTCTTACATCGCAAATGTCTCAATAGACACTAATGCTTCATCACAAGTAAATAAACTAGCAGCGGAATATTATTCTTTAGGGCTCCATCACAGGCGTTGCCCGGGGGTCTTCATGAACCTAAAAGCCTTCCTCGGGTCCAAAATCTTGGTCATTATACACCACCTCATTATCTTGACCTGAGCAGCAATATAAACCAACAAATATGCAAGGTTGAGTACCAAGGGTACTCAGCAAGTGTGGGAAAATTATATCATGCATGGCTAGAACAAGGAGAGGTTGAACTCATGGTTAAAGCACTACGCAATTAATACCTATCACCTTAGCTTATTAAGCACCTACATTACTACACAGGTGAAATGGTCCCAATCTCCCAACCCATTATCATAATCCAATAACCATAACATCATTTCCAATGTTAAGCTCCCCGCTTAACTTCTAAAACCATCAATCCTCTAATCATGAATAAGTCCAGGCCGCTCTTAACCGTGAGCACGGCTGTCAAGACAGTTTTGACTCTGCAGAGTTTGTACCACTGTACCCACAAGTAGTGATTTCATCCCCCGTTGCCGGGTGGACTAAAAGAACCTCCATTATGCCAGTGGCTACGTTCCACATTCACACTTCCCAGGTGTGCGGCCAAGAGATCACTACGAAGCCTTTACAAAGGGATTCCCGACGAGCGTGGGCCCACTGAGGTTTCACCCCTAACAGCATACAAGAGGCTCCAACCCCGCTGCAGTGGCCCCCTCTTGAGCCTTGCGGTTCATATGGTAGTCCAGCTGACACCTACTCCCCGCACCATCCAACACACCCATACTACGCCGGGGATACACCTAATTAATTGGCTAAGCTGCCCCATCTCAGCATGTGGTTGGCACTGTAAAGCCGGGTTACATGCTCCATGAACCGGTCCTTAGAATCTAGGCAAGTACTAAACACAAACCCAAGTCTCGTGCACCCATCACACAACCAAAACATCCAACTTGCCTTGATCCCTACCTCTACATAACTCACAATAGCTCATTCAAGAGTATGGTAATATAAACTGATGATCTCATTTCCCAAATATCCCATTCTAAGCATGGCTAAGCAAATGCATGTAAATAAATGACATGATAAATTAAATCCCAACCCAAGCTACAAGGAAACAAGGTAATGCAATTCTAGGGAAACTTCTTAGTCATGGGTTTCATATTTCATTTGACAATGCAAATAATTCTATCTACACATCCTAGCATAGGATCAAAGTGGTCAAGGACACTTGCCTCCTTCTTGCTGCTCTTGAAATGGGTAGTCCTGATCTTGGAAATGAATAACTTGTTCTTGAACATGTTCTACTTCATACCATCACACATAGCAAAAGAAAAACAACAATCATAAGACATAGTTCACACCTCTACTTTATACAAACCACACATTCATATTTATGAACTTCACTCACCATTATATGTGTTGTGTTTCAGTTTTAAATAAATTCCTTACATTAAACTACCAAGTATGTATGGAAAGTATTTTTCTTCTCCATATGTGCCTTCACAACTTCTATCAACACTAAACTGAACTCTTTGGATTTTAGAAACTCCATTTATCATTTACTAGTTACTATATTTTCAGATTTATATTCCTATGCATAATTGTGTATTTTATTATTAAATTAGTAATACACATCACCTAAACAGAATAGGTTTTGGTCCTAAATAATTTAAAATCATATTTTGACCTTAGCTTCTGATGTAGACTATTTCATAATTATTTTCCCTATTTCTCTATAACTATTCTTTAATTAAAAATGTGTCCCTAAATGTGAATAATAGATGAAACAGATTTATTTCAACCCAAAAATATATTTTTATCTCACTCCAAAGTTTTCTAAGTACTGAGAAAGTTTCTAATTAATTTTGACAATTATGTTTGTCCCACTTTTTAATTTTTAAACACTAGTTACATATTCCATTTTCTAAATTAATTACTAAACAGGGTTAAAATAATGAATTCACCCCATTACAGGGTCTATAATATTATTTTTATAATTTTCAGGGGTCTAGCTACATTTATCAGAGGTGTTTTTCCTAATTTCTATTAAGTCCAGGGGCTAAAACTGATTTTTAAATGAATTTACATGATTTTCTGGAGTTCCAGGGGCTAGATCTGAAGTTTCCGGGGCTAGCTCTCAATTCCAGAGAACCCCAGGGGGTAGCACGTAAGAATTCCAGTCTTTATAATGCGGGGCTGACGTGGACCGTCCGATTTTAAACCGACGGCTGAGATTATAACATCGAACCGGTACGCGGGGATTTAAAGTCTACCGTGCGATTTAAAATAAACGGCGCACAAGCGGCCACGTCGCTCTGATCGAGAGCGGGCGGCGCTGCCGGCGGCGCACGGCGGCGGGAAGCGGCGATCTCGCCGGAAAGTTTCGGATCCTCGAGAATTCTGCCTAGAACTGTGATATTATGGCCTAGATCGGTAGAGGGGAGGTCAGGGATCTCACCTCGGGGGTTTTCTCGAGCTCGGGGGTCCTGGAAAGTGATCGGCGGCGAGGTCCGAGGCAAAACCACGGCGAAGCTCGTCGGCGCTGTGTTTACACGGTAACTCTCCGAGTTTTCTGCACCTGCAAAGTTCCCCGGAGGCGGTGGATCAAGACCAGCGAGTTAGATCAGAGTTTCCGAGCTTAGATCGGCCAGAATTCACCGGCGAAGTCTCGGTGCTCACCGGAGTGAAAATCGGCGATCGCGTGAGGAAAACTGATCGGTCGGTGGTTTTTATAGCCGGGGAAGGGCGGTGGGTCTGTTGGGATCGAGTTGGAGTCCGCTGGGACCGGAATTCAGCTGCAGGACGCGATTTCCCGATCGGTTGCGATCGCGCGCGCGGGAGAGAGTCCGGGGTCGCGGGGTTAGGGATGACATGTGGGTCCCACCCGTCGGCGAGGGGCAGCGCGGCGCGCGCGGGGGCGGGCTGGCGCGGGGGTTTGCTGGGCCGGCTGGCGGTTTCGGCCCACTGGCCAGTTTTTTTCCCGATTTCCTTTTTCTTTTTCCATTTCTTTTCTGTTTTGGGTATAATTTGAATTCCAGTTTGAATTTGAATTTTTGCAAAACATGCAACACGTCCAAAAATTTCTAAATTCCCCTCTGAACATGGTTTAGGGTTTTAAATCAAAATTTGGGTTTTGACTAAAAATTTGGGGTGTTACAGCTCTACCCCCCTTAAAAGAAATCTCGTCCTCGAGATTGGTGTTTCTAAGAAAACAATTCCGGAAACTGTGCCTTGAGCTCATCTTCCCGTTCCCAGGTAGCTTCCTCTTCTGAGTGATGCTTCCACTGCACCTTGCACATCCGGATTCTCTTGTTTCTGGTGAGGCGTTCCATTGTCTCCAAAATCTTGTATGGTTGCTCGGCATAAGACAAATCTTCAGCTACATCCACTTCATTCATGGGTAACACCTCTTCAGGCGTCCTCAGACATTTCTTGAGTTGTGACACATGAAATACATCGTGCACGTCCGATAGATGAACCGGTAACTCTAGTTGGTACGCCACTTCGCCTTTTCTTTCCAAAACTTGAAAGGGTCCGATGTATCGAGGTGACAACTTCCCTTTCACCTTGAACCGACGAAGTCCTCTGATAGGGGACACCTTGAGATAAACATAGTCTCCCACGTTGAAAACGAGCTCTCTTCTTCGTACATCGGCATAGCTCTTTTGGCGTGTTTGTGCTATCCTCAAGTTGTTTCGAATCTCCCTCACCTTCGCCTCGGCTTCTTGTAGCACTTCTGGACCAAACACTTTACTTTCTCCTGTTTGGTTCCAAAATAAGAGAGTTCTGCACTTCCTTCCATACAAAGCTTCAAACGGTGACATCTTCATACTAGCTTGATAACTGTTGTTATAGGAAAACTCCGCATACGGTAAGTTCTTGTCCCAACTCCTATTGTTTTTGAGTGCACATGCCCTTAACATATCTTCAAGGATCTGATTGGTTCTCTCCGTCTGCCCGTCAGTTTGGGGATGATAGGCAGAGCTGAAGTTCAAATGGGTTCCCATGGTTTTATGCAGCTTTTGCCAAAACCTCGAGGTGAACTGTTTCCCTCGGTCCGACACTATCTTCTTTGGCACTCCATGGTAACACACAATCCTTGACATGTACAATTCTGCCAATTTGGATCCGCTGTAGCTTTCTTTCACAGGGATGAAATGAGCTACCTTGGTTAGCCTATCAATAATGACCCATATTGAATCATACCCGGATTGGGTTCTAGGCAATCCCACGACAAAATCCATGCTGATTTCTTCCCACTTCCATTCAGGTACTTTGAGTGGTTGCAATAATCCCGCGGGTCGTTGATGTTCAGCTTTCACCAACTGACATGTGTCACATAGGGCAACATGTTCCGCGACATCTCGCTTCATGCCATACCACCAATACCTGCTTTTGAGGTCCTGGTACATCTTCGTACTCCCAGGATGAATGGAATAGTCGGAATCGTGAGCCTCCTTTAAAATCAATTCACGGATCTCCTTTACTTCAGGCACACAGATCCTTTTCCCGTGCCACACCGTTCCTTGTTCATCCTCTCTAAAACCAGGAGCTTTATTTTCCTTGATGAGCTGTCGGATCTCTTGTATCTTCTCATCATTCTTTTGGCCCTCGCGTATGTTTCGCTCGAGTGTGGAGTCCACTTCCATGGCGATGGCTTCACCACTATTTACTAGACATAGATTGAGTCTTATAACCTCGTCCTTCAATTCTGCAGGCATGTCCTTCAAACTCAACTTATTGACCTGCACTTTCCGACTCAAAGCATCGGCCACGACGTTTGCTTTCCCAGGATGATAGTTGATGCCCACATCAAAGTCATTGATTAGCTCTAACCATCTCCTTTGTCGGAGATTGAGATCTGGCTGTGTGAATATGTACTTCAAACTCTTATGATCCGTATATATCTCTGTCCTCTTCCCCATCAAATAGTGCCGCCAAATTTTCAACGCGTGTACCACTGCAGCTAGTTCTAGGTCATGTGTAGGGTAGTTCTTCTCGTGCTTCCGAAGCTGCCGGGATGCATAGGCCACGACATGTCCTTCTTGCATGAGAACACATCCCAACCCATTTCCAGAGGCATCGCAGTACACTGTGAAATTCTTCTGCATATCTGGCATAACCAACACTGGGGCTGTTGTCAATCTCTTCTTTAGCTCTTGAAAGCTCGTCTCGCACTGTGGCGTCCAGGTGAATGCGATTCCCTTTTCCAACAGTTTAGTGAGAGGTCTCGAGATCTTGGAGAATCCCTCAATAAACCGTCGATAGTATCCAGCCAATCCCAAAAAGCTTCGAACTTCCCCGACATTTTCAGGGGTCTTCCACTTCTGGATATCCTCGATTTTGGCGGGATCTACGGAGATTCCTCCCTCCGAGATTATATGTCCTAAAAAGGGAACTCTCTTCAGCCAAAACTCACACTTGCTCAACTTGGCATATAGTTGGTGTTCCCTCAGCCTCTGTAACACCAACCTTAGATGTTTTTCATGTTCTTCTTCATTTTTGGAGAAGACGAGAATATCATCTATGAAAACCACCACAAATTTGTCCAGATATTCCATGAATACCTTGTTCATGAGGTACATAAAATATGCCGCGGCATTGGTTAGCCCGAAAGGCATGACAGTGTATTCATACAGTCCGTACCGAGATACGAAAGCTGTCTTGGGAATATCAGATTGCCTTATCTTGAGTTGGTGGTATCCCGACCTGAGATCAATTTTCGAGAACACACAAGCTCCCCTCAACTGATCAAACAAGTCTTCAATGCGAGGCAATGGGTACTTGTTCTTGATGGTTACCTCATTCAAGGCACGGTAATCCACGCATAGCCTTTGGGTTCCGTCTTTCTTGGGCACAAATATCACCGGAGCTCCCCATGGTGAGGAACTAGGGCGAATATACCCCTTCTCCGTCAATTCTCTCAAATGATCCTTGAGCTCCTCTAGCTGCTTGGAGTCCATTCGATAAGGTCTCTTGTATATCGGGGCTGTTCCCGGTACTAGCTCAATTGCGAATTCCACGTCACGGTCGGGAGGCATGCCTGGCAATTCCTCCGGAAAAACATCTGGATATTCCCTGATAGTCCTGATTTCCTCAGCTTTCACCTCCATTGATTTAATTTAATGTCCCTCCTAGGTTCGTGTATTGTTATGAACTTTACTCTGGTACCACTGGGGTGAGTTAGTTCCACCGTTCTGGTCGAACAATGGATGATTCCTTTATGTTTGGTCAACCAATCCATACCCAAAATAATATCTATCCCTTGTGAATCTATCACTATGAGGTTAGCAGTAAATACTACCCCATTAATGTCTAGGCTCACCTTGGGACACACTTGTCTTGTCCTTATTTCTCCACCTGGAGAGTTTACCGCTAGCATATGGTTCATTTGTGTGGTTGCTAGGTCATGCTTCTTAACAAACCCTTGAGCAATGAACGAGTGGGTAGCACCAGAATCAAACAACAGAGTTGCAAGGTGTAAATTGACAGGAAACTTATCAACTACCACGTCGGCCGCCTCTTGTGCTTCCTCCATGGTGACATGGTTCACCCGTCCTCTCACTACATTCTGCTGTTGTGGCGGCGCAGGCTTCTTCTTTGGGCATTTGTGGGCGTAGTGCCCCACTTCACCACAGCTGAAACATTGCACCCCAACCTTAGGTGCTGGGCCCTTGTTGTCTTGAGGTTGGTTTGGGGGTCCTTGTACTGCTGGTCGAGGTGGATATGCGGGGCGAGGCTGCTGCACAAACTGACGTGGCGGCTGTGCAGGTGCTGCGGGTGGCCTGTAGTTTGGGTTGTACCCTCTTGGTGCTGAATAGGGTACCGCAGCACAGCTCGTCTGCCCCGTAGGTTGCTGCATCATACGTGGGCGGGTGTTGCTCCCTGAGGCCTGATGTGACCATCCCGCCTTCCTCTTATTCTCATTTTCCAGGGCCTTTAGCTTTCTTTCCACCACAAATGCTCTGTCCACCATCTTTTGAAAGCTTTCATACTCATTGGAGGACATTGCACACTGCATCTCTGCGGTAAGTCCTTCCACGAAACAATCTTATTTCTGCTCATCAGTCTCTATGTCTCGTGGAGCATAACGGGATAGTTGAGTAAATTTAGTGAGGTATTCCCTCACCGTCATGTTTCCCTGCTGCAATCCCAGAAACTCTTTCCTCTTGTTTTTGAGTTCACCTCTCGGGATGTAGTGGTTGCGGAAGCTACGCTTGAACTCTTCCCAAGTGATGTTCTCAGGGTCATGATGGGCGGCCACGTAGGCGGTCCACCAATCAGCAGCAGGTCCCTGCAATTGATGAGAGGCAAACAGCACCCTCTCATACCCTTGGCATTGGATTATCCTCATCTTACTTTCAATGGTCTTCAGCCAATCATCGGCCTCCAGAGGTTCAGCAGCACTTGCAAACTTTGGAGGTTGAGTTCCTAGAAACTCACTCAACCTTGGTTGGCGTGGTGCCGCTTGTGGAGGTGGAACTTGATGCAAGTTGGCCACCACTTGAGTCAAGTTCTGGATGAGCTGATTTTGATTCTCCAGCATTTGGTGGAGAGGATCAACTTCTTCACGGCGACCACCCCGGTCCTGGCCTTCAGAAAGATGAGGGTTGCATGCCTCATCATTGTTGTTGGCGGGGTTGGCAGCACGTCCTTTTCCTCTTCCGGCCATCTGGCAGAATCAACAAATGTTAATTTGATACCATTTAGTATCATCTCACTACTTTCATTTGTTTGTACTTTGAAGTGTTGAGGCTTTGTTAAAATTTTACGAGGGTTTATATCTCACACCAAATAAATGCACTATTATTTCCTGTGGGTTCACACACCAAAGCAAAACAATCTGAAGACGAGGCTGTGGACAATTGCTCATGGCTTCCACAACTCACGTCACACACCAAGCATTATCACACCATTAACTACGTAACGACTCGACTACTCGATCTCTTGCTAGCTAGGGGAAAGATTCTACACTACTCGTCCTCTTGAGCTGGCTCCTCAGGATCCTCCTCCTCATTTCGGTTACCTTCTGACTCTGCTTTGGGTGGGGAGGCTGCTGGTGGAGAAGTGCGACGACGCCTGATCGCTCGGCGATCCGGGGAGTCAGGGGTCCATGGATCACTAACGGTGACACACAATTCATTTCCATCTCCTCTTTCTCTCGCCTTTAAGCAAGCCCGCAGCAATGCCTCCGTTTCCTTCAGGGTGTCTCGGACATCCTGAAGCTCTTGTTGACACTCCTGCAGTCGAGTGCTGAGCATAGCAGCATCCTCCAAGCACAAGTCCATGTGCTCATGGGAAGTCCCTTGCTGCACCGGTGGGTACTTGTACTCCGTGGTATCACTCTCACGTTGGAGGACATACATGTACTCAGTTTTGTCCAAGTAGCGACGATAGATGTGACTCTGGCAGGTGATGGCCTCCCAGGTGACATCTTTCTCCGCGTCAACTTGTGTTGCTCGACAAGCTGGAGAGTGGTGAATCTTAAACAGCTGATTCTCGTGTATAATCCTCATCTCCGAACTCCATTCTTCCCTCTTCTCACGGATGGTCCTGGTGGAGTTATAGTGGATGATTAGCTTGCCCGTATTGCCGGCGGCTTCGAGCATACGTCGAAGACGGCGCAACAAATCTCCTACTGACAATCCGTAGGAAAGGTACGTCACTGGACGACTCTCCTCTCTTTTGGCAAGGGCAACTACGGGAACTCTCCCTCCTGTGGACTTACGAGCGGTGCGAATCATGCGAACCATCTAAAACAAAAGAATTTAAAATTAGGTTAGATAAATTCTCAAACAAAAATCCTATTTTGAATGAAAGTTGGGGTAAGATGAAGAAAATGACTCCTTTAATAACACTTTTCAACCCACACCTTGGAAAATAGTTTTTAAGAAAATAGGGCCCTTAAATACGTCCATTTCTACCTAGGTCCACGTTCCTACGGGCAACCTTGGCTCTGATACCACCTCTGTCACACCCGGTTTTTCCGAAGAAACAACCAAGTGAATATCACATGTATGCCAGGATCATTTTCTCATACATGTGATGACAAATAGTGAAGCATCATTTATTACAAGCCAGGTGTCGAATATAAATAAGTCTTACATCGCAAATGTCTCAATAGACACTAATGCTTCATCACAAGTAAATAAACTAGCAGCGGAATATTATTCTTTAGGGCTCCATCACAGGCGTTGCCCGGGGGTCTTCATGAACCTAAAAGCCTTCCTCGGGTCCAAAATCTTGGTCATTATACACCACCTCATTATCTTGACCTGAGCAGCAATATAAACCAACAAATATGCAAGGTTGAGTACCAAGGGTACTCAGCAAGTGTGGGAAAATTATATCATGCATGGCTAGAACAAGGAGAGGTTGAACTCATGGTTAAAGCACTACGCAATTAATACCTATCACCTTAGCTTATTAAGCACCTACATTACTACACAGGTGAAATGGTCCCAATCTCCCAACCCATTATCATAATCCAATAACCATAACATCATTTCCAATGTTAAGCTCCCCGCTTAACTTCCAAAACCATCAATCCTCTAATCATGAATAAGTCCAGGCCGCTCTTAACCGTGAGCACGGCTGTCAAGACAGTTTTGACTCTGCAGAGTTTGTACCACTGTACCCACAAGTAGTGATTTCATCCCCCGTTGCCGGGTGGACTAAAAGAACCTCCATTATGCCAGTGGCTACGTTCCACATTCACACTTCCCAGGTGTGCGGCCAAGAGATCACTACGAAGCCTTTACAAAGGGATTCCCGACGAGCGTGGGCCCACTGAGGTTTCACCCCTAACAGCATACAAGAGGCTCCAACCCCGCTGCAGTGGCCCCCTCTTGAGCCTTGCGGTTCATATGGTAGTCCAGCTGACACCTACTCCCCGCACCATCCAACACACCCATACTACGCCGGGGATACACCTAATTAATTGGCTAAGCTGCCCCATCTCAGCATGTGGTTGGCACTGTAAAGACGGGTTACATGCTCCATGAACCGGTCCTTAGGATCTAGGCAAATACTAAACACAAACCCAAGTCTCGTGCACCCAGCACACAACCAAAACATCCAACTTGTCTTGATCCCTACCTCTACATAACTCACAATAGCTCATTCAAGAGTATGGTAATATAAACTGATGATCTCATTTCCCAAATATCCCATTCTAAGCATGGCTAAGCAAATGCATGTAAATAAATGACATGATAAATTAAATCCCAACCCAAGCTACAAGGAAACAAGGTAATGCAATTCTAGGGAAACTTCTTAGTCATGGGTTTCATATTTCATTTGACAATGCAAATAATTCTATCTACACATCCTAGCATAGGATCAAAGTGGTCAAGGACACTTGCCTCCTTCTTGCTGCTCTTGAAATGGGTAGTCCTGATCTTGGAAATGAATAACTTGTTCTTGAACATGTTCTACTTCATACCATCACACATAGCAAAAGAAAAACAACAATCATAAGACATAGTTCACACCTCTACTTTATACAAACCACACATTCATATTTATGAACTTCACTCACCATTATATGTGTTGTGTTTCAGTTTTAAATAAATTCCTTACATTAAACTACCAAGTATGTATGGAAAGTATTTTTCTTCTCCATATGTGCCTTCACAACTTCTATCAACCCTAAACTGAACTCTTTGGATTTTAGAAACTCCATTTATCATTTACTAGTTGCTATATTTTCAGATTTATATTCCTATGCATAATTGTGTATTTTATTATTAAATTAGTAATACACATCACCTAAACAGAATAGGTTTTGGTCCTAAATAATTTAAAATCATATTTTGACCTTAGCTTCTGATGTAGACTATTTCATAATTATTTTCCCTATTTTTCTATAACTATTCTTTACTTAAAAATGTGTCCCTAAATGTGAATAATAGATGAAACAGATTTATTTCAACCCAAAAATATATTTTTATCTCACTCCAAAGTTTTCTAAGTACTGAGAAAGTTTCTAATTAATTTTGACAATTATGTTTGTCCCACTTTTTAATTTTTAAACACTAGTTACATATTCCATTTTCTAAATTAATTACTAAACAGGGTTAAAATAATGAATTCACCCCATTACAGGGTCTATAATATTATTTTTATAATTTCCAAGGGTCTAGCTACATTTATCAGAGGTGTTTTTCCTAATTTCTATTAAGTCCAGTGGGTAAAACTGATTTTTAAATGAATTTACATGATTTTCTGGAGTTCCAGGGGCTAGATCTGAAGTTTCCGGGGCTAGCTCTCAATTCCAGAGAACCCCAGGGTGTAGCACGTAAGAATTCCAGTCTTTATAATGCGGGGCTGACGTGGACCGTCCGATTTTAAACCGACGGCTGAGATTATAACATCGAACCGGTACGCGGGGATTTAAAGTCTACCGTGCGATTTAAAATAAACGGCGCACAAGCGGCCACGTCGCTCTGATCGAGAGCGGGCGGCGCTGCCGGCGGCGCACGGCGGCGGGAAGCGGCGTTCTCGCCGGAAAGTTTCGGATCCTCGAGAATTCTGCCTAGAACTGTGATCTTATGGCCTAGATCGGTAGAGGGGAGGTCAGGGATCTCACCTCGGGGGTTTTCTCGAGCTCGGGGGTCCTGGAAAGTGATCGGCGGCGAGGTCCGAGGCAAAACCACGGCGAAACTCGTCGGCGCTGTGTTTACACGGTAACTCTCCGAGTTTTCTGCACCTGCAAAGTTCCCCGGAGGCGGTGGATCAAGACCAGCGAGTTAGATCAGAGTTTCCGAGCTTAGATCGGCCAGAATTCACCGGCGAAGTCTCGGTGCTCACCGGAGTGAAAATCGGCGATCGCGTGAGGAAAACTGATCGGATCGGTGGTTTTTATAGCCGGGGGAGGGCGGTGGGTCTGTTGGGATCGAGTTGGAGTCCGCTGGGACCGGAATTCGGCTGCGGGACGCGATTTCCCGATCGGTTGCGATCGCGCGCGCGGGAGAGAGTCCGGGGTCGCGGGGTTAGGGATGACATGTGGGTCCCACCCGTCGGCGAGGGGCAGCGCGGCGCGCGCGGGGGCGGGCTGGCGCGGGGGTTTGCTGGGCCGGCTGGCGGTTTCGGCCCACTGGCCAGTTTTTTTTCCGATTTCCTTTTTCTTTTTCCATTTCTTTTCTGTTTTGGGTATAATTTGAATTCCAGTTTGAATTTGAATTTTTGCAAAACATGCAACACGTCCAAAAATTTCTAAGTTCCCCTCTGAACATGGTTTAGGGTTTTAAATCAAAATTTGGGTTTTGACTAAAAATTTGGGGTGTTACAGTTGCGAACGCCCCCAGTCCGCTGACCAACCTTCTTGACCGGAGGTCTGCCTCGAGCACTGCCCTAGAACTGGGCTTGCCCGCTGCTTTGCTGCCCCTGGGGACAGTCCTTCGCGAAATGGCCCGCCTGGCCACATGTGAAACAAGTGTAGCGGGGCGGTCCTCCGCTGATCGGCGGATGGAAACCCAGGGCGCGTTGTGGCGGTGGAAACGCCCGGGGTGTCATCTGTTGCTGCTGTTGCGGTCGCGTTGGTGGCATCGGCGGTCGGAACGGAGGTGCCTGGAAAGAACGACCCCCGAACTGCTGAGATCGCGCCGGTGGATGCCACTGCTGTCCAGATGGTGTCCGATACACCATGTGGTACTTCTGGGGAGCGCCACCTCCACTGCTGGGTGGAGTGCTGCACTTCCGCTGCTCAGCTGCCAACTCCCGCTGAGCGTCCTCTTGTATAATCGCAGCATTGACGAGGTCATTGAAGGTGCCACGATTCCATTGAACGAGATGCGTCTTCATCTCGGGGTGTAACCCCCGATAGAAGTGCTCCCGCTTCTTCTCCTCGGTGGAGATGTAGTCTGATGCATATTGCGCCAGATGGTTGAAGGCACGAAGTAGTCATGGGCACTCCTCCCGCCCTGCTTCAGTTCCAAGAATTCTTGGAACTTCCTCTTCATTATCCCGGGAGGGATATGATAGGCGCGGAACGCCTCCCGGAATTCTTCCCACTCCACGACATGGCCTGCCAGACGTGAGGCGACATAGTTCGCCCACCACGCACCAGCGGCACCATGAAGCTGCTGCGCCGCGAACAGAATCTTTTGCCGCTCCGTACATTGGAGCATCCGGAATTTGGACTCGATTGTCCGCAGCCAGTTGTCGGCCTCCAGTGGTTCTGCGTCTTCCGTGAACACCGGAGGGTGCGTACTCATGAAGTCCGAGTACGTCACATCACGGGGCACACGAGGCCCCCTCTCTTGATGCCCCCCCTCCGCCTGGGATGTATTCTGCACGATCGTGCGGAGCAGGTCGGTCTGCTCCTCACGACCACCCACCAGTGCCGCTATCACATCCGCTAGGGTAAGCGGAGGCGGCAGTGGTGGTTGCTGCTGCGGGGTGCTGTCGTAGGCAGGTGGCTGGGAGTCATCGCCTCCCCGCTGGCTAGAGTCACCAACCTCGTGCGTGGTCCGAGTGCGAACCATCTGCCAAAGACCATACAATAATAGTGCACTTAATGGTTATTTCCATTTCAGACAGATCCATATTTGAAAGTAAATACAAACGCCCGTATCATTGTCATACGGCCGTCCTTGAGTTAAGTCACGTCTCAAGGTACGTGATCGTGTTTCAACACCACACGACCGGGAACCCGAGTATATCATGAACGGGTCGTCACGGTTGAGAATGTTATCAACCCAACGGATACCACCTACTGACCTACAGGGCACGCCGATGGCAACCGCTGCGTATGTCCTCCTGGGCTACTTCCAGAGGAACACACTCTCGCGTTACTGACCACGCGATGGGGTCTCCACTTACTTGCCTAATGCACGCTAGGGATCAGCGTTTCATATGAAATCAGGAATATGAAGAGTCCAAGAGTTTCATATTAACGTCTCACACCAAGCTGTGAGACCTATCCCTGAACCACATTCCTCGTCAGGGGAGCTAACCGAAATTGAACCGCTTTCGGTGGCGTTCCTTACCATTCTTACCAGAGCGTAGGTGCGTTGTTACATAATTAAAATTCAGAATCATAACACATAGGTTAGTCTTGTCACTTTAAGTAACTATGCTAATATAGTCATTACTTGGGCAAACTATTGGATCCTCAACGTAAAACTAAGTTTTCCCGTAATACAGTCCTTAATTACTGTGCTATCCCCAATGCGACTCTGATACCAGGCTGTGGCGGACCGGAATCCGCTCATCCAGGATCGCAGAGGGTGGTGCCGTGCGATGCGACACCCGACAGCACACATCATAAGGATACATTATATTACATAGAAAACAAACTTAGATGTACAAAGTAGTACACTTGTTCAGTTACAAACTAAGGTATACATTACACAGCGGAAGTTTTAATTTGTACAGCTCACGCCCGCCTATCTAGCAAAAGTCAGTTGCCTAGCCCTAGGGCAACCCACACTAGCTGCACTCCTCAACTCAGCGCGGCGTGTAAGGCTCCCGCTCAGCCGTGGTCCCCGACGGAGGGTAACCCTCGCCGGTGGACTCGTAACCCGAGTCCGTGGGTGGCTCCTCACCTGAAAAAAAACACTTAAGCAGCAACCGTGAGCACGATGGCTCAACAAGACTTAACCGACTCGCCTAGGCATGAAACTCTATATGTAGTGTACAACAAACATGTGGTGGTACATTTTCAGCAAAGGGACACGCCTACAAGTTCATCCTTAATTCATCTTTTAGCCACAGTTAATAGTTAATGAATCTGAAATTTAATAAGCAATTTTTGGTGGCACACGGGTAACAATACAATTATATCATAAAGCAGAATTGAATCATAACATTCTATAAATTATCTACGTTACGACGCAGTGAACAAGCGGTACTCGTTACCGCGAGGGACGGCGAATCGACTCGATATACACCTGCAGGGATACCCGAAGAGCACGTCACGTACGCCCAACCGTGGAGCTGCACAGCACGCTCACTCGATGTCGTACGGGACAACCTTTCACTCAACAGCCCAAACGTCGAACCGGTCGCACCGAAACGGACAGGAGGTTCCCTACACGGAGCATCTCTCTATGCCCGTTAGCAGATTTCCACCTTGCTGTCCTCAACTTACACCTATAAATCGGTGTGCTATGCCTTGACGCCCGAAGTTTTAGGTTACATCGGTTTATCGGGACCCATATATCCGATATGCCTTCGGTACGTTCAATACTTGCTCAGCAGGGCCGCACACGGATCGGTCCTCAATTGATACGGACAGGGCTACGCACACAAGACTTCCTCTTGCTGCGCTCTAGCCCCTGCCTAGTCTCATTTTCATTACTAAAGTGATCTCACATCACTCGAACCAATCCCGTGGGTCCCATGCCTAACTCGCGAGTAGATTCCAACTACTCGACTTGTACCGAAGTCCTATAAATCATTAAGCATAGCTTGTTTACTCGAGATATTAAACACTACGTTCACTCTTATAGTAAAATTTTGGTTATGCAAGTGGGATTCCATCATCCTACACCTAATGCACATTCATACTTCACCCTAGACATGTGAACAAAGCAAAACTTAAAAAAAGGTTAATGCAAACCGGGGCTTGCCTTGTTGCTGCTGGTCAGGGTTTAGGTCTTCGTCCGAAAGAAGGAAGTCAAGCACTTCCGGAGTCTCATCGCCTTCAGCGACTACACGTTTAACGAGATACTACATGTTAATTCAAATGCAATGTGTAAACTTGAATAATTAATTACTATACTCTAGCTAACCCTCCCATTTGGCTCTGAATTTTTTATGGTGGCTTGGTATGGTCCTAACCAGGGTCTTGACCATGTTTCATTTGAAACAAAGTTCATTCGAGCTTTGTACAAATAAAAGCCTATTTGGTCAATATTTGAGCCTCTAAGTAATTCCAGAGATTTTATGGCTCCAACCATTACTTCCTGGAAAATAGAATTTATGATGGTTCTAATGGACTTGGTTTCATGTCATTTGAACAATTCTAGAGGAAGTAGTGCCCCAAACAAGATTTGAGAAAATCTGAAAAATGTTTCTGTACATTTTTCTATTTTCTCAGGGTAGTTCACTTAATCACACCATTAGAGGGACTAAATGAACTTGGATGAGTCTGAAAATTTTACTGAGACTCAAGTATTTTCCAATGAACCTCTCAGCCAAATATCAGAATTTTTCATGAACTAATTCTCCAGAAAAAATTCCCAACAGTTTGAACTTTAGGGATTTAATTCTGGAAAATTATTAAGTTTCATGAGCTGAAATTTGTATTGCTGGAAAGTAATCAAAATTTTGAGTTCAGCAAAATTTGGTTCACTGAATTTGGAGCTTCCTATCAAAAGTTATGTGCATTCGAAGTTTGTACTAAATCTGGAAATTCCCAAAATGTTTAAACTCTGCGGGTGGGGCCCACTCCTTAAACCGGCCCACTGAGAATGCGGCCACACTGCGGCCCACGGGATTTTACCCGCGCTGCCGCACTGAATCCCGGCTGCAACTGGATCCTCCGCACGAGAACAGAGGCTGACCGGTGGACCCGGCCCCCCTTCGTCTACCTCGCGCGTCCCGCGGCGGTGCCTCACCGGAAATCTCGCCGCCGGCCGTTTTGCTGCACGACCTTTGATGGTTGTCGCTGCCTGGGCCTAACTTGGCTCGAGGAACATGCTGGTGCCCTCACAAAAGCTCGGTGATGGCCGGAACCATGCTCGCGACGGTGGCGGTGGCTCTCTCTACTCCGGCGATGTCGCCCGGGCTACTCAGAGCCTTATTTTCTGATCGGTTTGCTCCTACAGCTCCGCTGTGGCATGCTGAGCACGAACATGAGCTCGGTTGGCCATGGAAATGGCCGGAGCTAGGACCTCACTGTCGACCTAGGATTAAAACTGCGGTTGCTCGAAAAACTCGAATAACAGCGCCAAGACTCGACAGTTTTCGATGGTCTTTGATCCTAGGTGGCCGTGGGAACGTGTAGAACATGTGCTTGGTTGGGTTTATGCAGTGAAGGACCGATACCATGAATTTCAGATTCTTTGCTAGCTCGGTCTTTTGAACACCGGGGACTAAACGTGGAAATACTCTCCCTACAGAGCATGAAAGGGGGTAGGATCTTCACCGTGAGTTTGAGCAGTCTCCGGCGCGCCTCTTTGCTGTTGATCTTCGGTCGCGAGAACGCCTGGATCAGCGGCGCACCGAGGAGCCGAGGAGAGCGGCCGAGAGATGAGCATTTTCGGTCGAGAGCGCGTGAAAGCCAGCCGGTCGGCGTGTGAGCTGCAAGGGATGACTTCGTGGGCAGGTAATAACGCGGCGCAGGCCTCAAGCACGACACCAGCTTGTCGCGGTGGCCGCATTGGGGCGGGGTTTCACCCGTGCGCTGGCGACCTCAGGTGTTCGACCGAGTGACTGAGTCGGTTTGATCTCTGTGTGGCTGACCAGTGGGTCCTCTTCTCCCCTCTAATTCTTTCTCCCCCTTCTGCTGCAAATATCCAAGCTACTAAACATTTAATGATAGACTTAAGCACCAAGCTACATTTTGAATTTGGTTCCCTCAATTAGAATTTCGTTTGGCTAAATTTGCTTCACATTTGAACTGAAATTCAAATTCAGTTTTGAAGTATTGTAAATTTAGCTCCCGACAAGATAAATTCCAATGAGGGTGAAAATTGGTGGACTAACTCAGAAAAATGTGCTGAATTTGAATATGAAGCCAACTTTTGAATCTGAGTGATGAAAGTTTCTGCAATTTGAATTTAATTTTAAATTGGCCTCTTTTTCAAATGCCTCCAAAAGTGACTCAAAAAGTGTTAGATTTGCAAGAAATTTAGCCTGAACCTTCCCAACATTTTTCAAATTCTAGGGGCGAGCTCAACCTCCCATGTTCATTGTGGCGGACCAGGATCCGACCATCCAGGATCGCAGAGGGTGGTGCCGCACGATGCGACACATGACAGCACACGTCATAAGGGCACATTATATTACATGGGAAACAAACTGAACTGTGCAAACAGTACAATACTCAGTTACAAACTATTATCTTTATTACACAGCGGAAGTCTACTATTCTACAACTCACGCCCGCCTACTTAGCAAAAGTCGGTTGCCCAGCCCTAGGGCAACCCACACTAGCTGCACGTCTCAGCTCAGCGCGGCGTGTACGGCTCCCACTCAGCCGTGGTCCCCGACGGAGGGTAAGCCTCGCCGGTGGACTCGTACTTCGAGTCCGTGGGTGGCTCCTCACCTGAAAAACACTTAAGCAGCAACCGTGAGAACGATGGCTCAACAAGGCTTAACCAACTCACCTAAGCATGAAACTCTACATGAGGTGTACAATGACATAGTATAGTAATGTTGCAGCAAATGGACACGCCTACAAGTTCATCCTTAGTTCATCTTTTAGCAATAAGTTAACAGTTCCGGAAGCTGAAATTTAGTAAGCAATATTTGGTGGCAAACATGTAGCAATACAATATTATATCATAACAGCAATATTGCATCATCACATTTCATACATTAATCTACGTCACGACTCAGTGATCAAGTGGTACTCTTCACCGCGAGGGACGGCAAATCGACTCGATATACACCTGCAGGTCGGTCTGCTCCTCACGATCACCCACCAGTGCCGCTATCACATCGCTAGCGTAAGCGGAGGCGGCGGTGGTGGCTGCTGCTGCGGGGTGCTATCGTAGGCCGGTGGCTGGGTGTCCTCACCTCCCTGTTGGCTAGAGCCACCAACCTCGTGCGTGGTCCTAGTGTGAACCATCTGCAACCATACGACAATAATCATCAGTCTCGCAACATATTGCAATGCAGTCAATTGAAATCGGCGTAAAAACATATTTGACAATAAATTCATGTGATACATCTCGTATGTAGATAATGCAATAACTTTGCACAAGCTACACCATTACCAGACATTACCAGCTAGTTTAATCCAACTTGATGAACCTCCTCTTTGGAAGCTCACCACAACTACGTTTGGTCACCCCGAGATGTTACTATCGCTTTGTCATCACGTATACTACCCCTTTATCTTCAATACAACACAAACATGGTCTCTAGTAAAAGAACTTGAGTGAGACCTATACTCAAATCTTTTACTAGTTGAAGATAACCTCTCATGAGCATGTTCTACCCATTGGAAGTACTTAAACCCCTCCTTAGGGTACAACAATCTCTCGAATGAGTTCAACTGTCATACCTCTGTCAGAATGACCAGTTTCTACATAATCCAGGTTTTGATCTGGTTCTGGGCATATTCATGACTCAAGCTGAATACCAAAGTTAAAATTAACTTCAGTATCTTTCCAACGAGTACTCATTTGCACTCATATCAGCTCTGGTTAAAAAGTTATGGTCATTCAAAGTCAGCAGACTTTCTGGAAGAATTTTAACAGCACCTCCCTTGGGAAGTTGCTGTTTTCAACTCTGATTTCCACTAAATTCTGTGCTGAAATTTCAGAAACTTTGAATTGCAAAGATGTAACACATCTTCTACCCTTTCTAAAGATGTATTATATGAAAATTTTAGATTTTTCTACTGGGAGTTATGTTTGAAAAACAGAACAGTCCCGAGAGTGTTTAACTGTCCTCATTCTGGACAGTTTACATTCCTCTGGGATTTAAGCCATCTTAAGGTGTGTTTCAGCTCTGGAAGTCTACAACAAAGTTATAGAGTACTCAACTACCTTTCCAGAACTATATACCACACCTCCCTGGGCTAAAAGACCTGTGAATTATGCCCTGTTGAAGATCAGCAAACTTGCTGCCCAAAACAGAGCACTCTGTTTTTCAGTCTTTTGGAACTACCCTCATCACCCTCCAATTTTTATACCCAACCAGGGTCCTAGATGTTGAACCTAGTGATTTAATCCCTTGTTATCATTATTTTTCATGCATATGCCTATGATATCTCGGTACTACGTTCCTCACAAAAGAAAATCCTAACCGGATTATACCGGCATATACGTCTCAAGTGTGGCACTAAACAGTCTCTCGCACACGTTTACTACACGTATACATACGTGGTTAGTACCTGCAGAAAACCACACAACAATGGTGCACTCAATGGTTGTTTTCATTTCAGGCAGGATTCATATTTAAAAGTAAATATCAACGCCCGTATCATTGCCATACGGCCGTCCTTGAGTTAGGTCACGTCTCAAGGTATGTGATCGTGTTTTAACACCACACGACGGGGAACCCGAGTATGTCATGAACGGGTCGTCACGGTTGGGAATGTTATCAACCCAACAGATACCACCTACTGCCCTGCAGGGCACGCCGATGGCAAGCGTTACGTATGTCCTCCTGGGCTATTTCAAGATGAACACACTCTCACGTTACTGACCACGCGATGGGGTCTCCACTTACTTGCCTAATGCACGCTAGGGATTAGCATTTCATATGAACTCAGGAACATGAACAGTCCAAGAGTTTCATATTGACGTCTCACACCAAGCTGTGAGACCAATCCCTGAACTACATTCCTCGTCAGGGGAGCTAACCAAAATTGAACCACTTTCGATGACGTTCCTTACCAATCTTACCAGAACGTAGGTGCGTTGTTACATAATTAAAATTCAGAATTATAACACATAGGTTAGTCTTTGCCACTTTAAGTAACTATGCTAATATAGTCCTTACTTGGGCAACTACCGAATCCTCACCGTATACCTAAATTTTCCCGTAATACAGTCCTTAAGTATTGTGCTATCCCTAATACAGCTCTGATACCAGGCTGTGGCGGACCAGGATCCGCCCATCCAAGATCGCAGAGGGTGGTGCCGCACGATGCGATACCGACAGTACACGTCATAAGGGCATATTATATTACATGGGAAACAAACTGAACTGTGCAAACAGTACAATACTCAGTTACAAACTATTGTCTTTATTACACAGCGGAAGTCTACTATTCTACAACTCACGCTCGCCTACTTAGCAAAAGTCGGTTGCCCAGCCCTAGGGCAACCCACACTAGCTGCACGTCTCAGCTCAGCGCGGCGTGTACGGCTCCCACTCAGTCGTGGTCCCCGACGGAGGGTAAGCCTCGCCGGTGGACTCGTACTCCAAGTCCGTGGGTGGCTCCTCACCTGAAAAACACTTAAGCAGCAACCGTGAGCACGATGGCTCAACAAGGCTTAACCGACTCACCTAAGCATAAAACTCTACATAAGGTGTACAATGACATATGATAGTATAATGTTGCAGCAAATGGACACGCCTACAAGTTCATCCTTAGTTCATCTTTTAGCAACAAGTTAACAGTTCCGGAAGCTGAAATTTAGTAAGCAATATTTGGTGGCAAACATGTAGCAATACAATATTATATCATAACAGCAATATTACATCATCACATTTCATACATTAATCTACGTCACGACTCAGTGACCAAGTGGTACTCTTCACCGCGAGGGACGGCGAATCGACTCGATATACACCTGCAGGGAAACCCAAAGAGCATGTCACCTACGCCCATCCATGGAGCTGCACAGCACGCTCACTCGATGTCGTACGGGACAACTTTTCACCCAACAGCCCAAACGTCGAACCGGTCGCACCGAAACGAGCAGGAGGTTCCCCACACGGAGCATCTCTCTATGCCCGTTGGCAGATTTCCACCTTGCTGCCCTCAACCTACACCTATAAATCGGTGTGCTATGCCTCGACGCCCGGAGGTTTAGACTACATCGGTTTATCGGGGCCCATATATCTGATATGCCTTCGGTACGTTCAAACTTAATCAGCGTGGGCCGCACATGGATCGGTCCTCAATCGACACGGACAGGGCTGCGCACACAAGACTTCCTCTTGTTGCGCCCTAGCCCTTGCCTAGTCCCATTTTCTTTACTAAAGTGACCCCACATCACTCGAACCATTCTCGTGTGTCCCAACCCTATCTCGCGAGTAGATTCCAACTACTCGACTTGTACCAAAGTCCTATGACTCATTAAGCGTAGCCTGTCTACTCGAGGTCTTAGACACTACCCTCACTCTTATGGAAAAATTCTGGTCATGCAAGTGGGGTTCCATTCATCCTACACCTAATGCACATTCATACATCACCTAATTATGTGGACGAAGCAAAACTTGATAAAAGAGTTAATGCAAACCGGGGCTTGCCTTGTTGCTGCTGGTCAGGGGTTAGTTCTTCTTCTGGAAGTAGGAAGTCGAGTACCTCCAGAGCCTCCTCGCCTTCAGCGACTACACGTTAATAAAATGCTACATGTTAATGAATATGCACATGAGTTTATGGTAATGCTTCTACTATTAGTTCTAATAACCAGTTTCTAACAACTGGAACTCTGTTTAAGAAATTAAAATGGAACTGGGGGTTAGTGGTTTGGGTTTGGATCTAAGCACATGGTTAAGTGCTAAGTGGTTTCCCCCTCTTCCATATTAATCCCTCAAGTGGTTAAACAGGACAGGGGTGATCCAGAGCCCCAATGGAGCTGAGAATTTTTGTGTGAGTTCCTTGTCACCAGACAACTCTATGGATCAAAATTTAGCGCTTTTTATGGAGTGGTTTGTTCAGAACAATTCTCTCAGCAAATAAGCAAAGAATAATTAATTCTGAGTTAACACCCCTGTTCATGCCCAACTTAATGAACTACAATTTGAATTATAGCTCCTAGAGTTTGCATGAATTTTTCTAGCATTTTTGGAGCTAAGATTTGCCCAGAACTGAATTTCCAAGTTTTGGAAATTCTCTACAAATGTTTCAGTATTCAAATGAACACAGCACCTTCAACTCTGAATTCCTCTGATCAAATCAACTCCAAATGGTGTGAAACTTTTACAGGGGTTCACTAACAATCTAAAGAATATTCTGGCAAAATTTGAGGATTTTTGGATGAACCAAACTCACTCTAAAATTGTTTTTCAGAAAAGCTTTAAAGAATTTTCCAGAATTACATAATGGGTTTCATACTAATTGGTTTTCAGATTTGGATTGTACTCTGTTAGAGGAATCTGAAAAAATTTGTTTCATAATTTTTTTTGGACTCTCCTACCCCAAGTTGTGGTCCTCCAAAGTTTAAACTGAAAACTGGAAATTTCAAAATGTTCAAATGCCTGCCAGTGGGTCCCACCTGGCAGGTCTTCCCCTTCCTCGCGCCAAACAGGGGCCTGCAGCGGCGCCCTCCGGCGAGCGTCGCCGGACCCGCTTTCCCGGCCACCTCCCGACCTCAGACTCGCCGCCCCGCCCTAACTTGCGACGCTGAGCTCGGTTCGGGGGTCGCCCGCGACCGTAGCTCACCGGAACAGTGCGCCCGATGGTGACAGCGGCGGTTAGGGTTCCGGCATGGTCGGGAATGCGTTACAACGCATCAAAACACTCGGAAAAGGGTCGGAGAGCACCGCAGAAGCTCGAGGGTGACAAAAATGGCCGCCAAACCCCATGAAATGGTCGGCAACCTAGAACTCCACGGTGAACCGAGCTATTATTCCATGACGGCCTGAAAAACAACCAGAACCCGGCCATTTCTGGGCCATATCCATTGATTCTTGGTCGAGGAGGGCCGCTAGGAAGTGAGGAAGGCGTGTGCAAGCTCAACCGAACTGGGTTTGGATGGTGCAGTTAGAATTTCGCGGTAGACTGACTCCTACCCGTATGCACTAGTTTTCAGGATTCTTCGGAATTCTTGGCGCTCGGTCTATCAATGGCTATGAGGGTTGCAGCTACACGATCTGGAGTTTCCTAGCCAAAGTTATGAGGATTCGAAGTTTGAATGAAATCTGAAAATCGGGAAAAGTTCAAATCTGCCGGTGGGACCACGGTTACACGTGTTGGGCGCTGATGCGATGGCACACCGGGGTCCACGAAATTTTTGCGCGCCAGCACACCGGATCCGAACCGCAGACTGATCCCAGATTTAAAATCCGAGCCGCTGACACGTGGGCCACCCGGCTTCTTCTACCTCCCGACGCTCCCTCGTGCGCGCGCCGCCTCCCCTCGCCGGAGCAGAACCGCAGCTCGCCGGATTGCCGCTGCCGGCCACCGCACGGTCTGAGACTCGCCGCCAGGGGGTTATCAACGTCGAGGAATACATCTGTGGGGTCAGTTTGAGCTAGTGGTGACCAGAAATACCCCGGCGATGTGCGGCAGCCTCGGTTGAGGTTCGGCGCCGTCGGCCGCGGGTTCTAACCCGCCAAGACCTCGAACAAACGGCTCTACAGCATCAGTACACCTCTAGGAAGCTCGACAAAAGCCTCAAAGGTGTTCAAAACTGGCGGCAAGTTGGTCGGCACCGTGCGACCGATCGTGCCCGCCATGAACGCCTTTGATCGAGCTCAAAATCCATCACTCGTAGCCGGTTTCATGCAACGGATGCTAAAAGGAAAATGATCGCTGGCTAGTCCAGCGTCTATGTGCAAGATTTGATAACTTAAGAAGGATCAGAGAGCGGAAATTCGAAGAAACCGTATCGGAAGCTTGGGTTGAGGCCACCGGAGCAAAATCTGGAAATTCTCGGAGGATGCTTCACGGTTTGCTTCAAGAATCGGAGGTGAGCAGCACCAACCTAGCGCGCTCCCGTGGCCTGGATTGCTTGACCGTGAGAACTCTTGTGGAGGGCTGTCCACGATCACCCGATCGTCGGCCGAAGCTTGATCGCCGCTGTGGCTGTCGTTTTCGAGCAAAGAAGGCCGAAACTCGCTTGTTTCCGGGTCAGGAAGCTGCGTGCGGAGCTCAGGGCAGGGTGTAGCAGCTCGGGGAGGAGAGGGTATGAGTGTTTCACCGTTCTCCCGATCAGTCCGAGCGGCGGAGGAAAGAACTTCGGCTCAGTGTTCTTGCGAGGGGGAAAAATGGGTGAGGGGACCTCGGCAGAGGCGAGGAGCGCCTTTAGAAGGCTCAGCACCGACCTGGCTCGCGCATGGGCGAGCAGCTGGTGGCGCGGAGGCCCCCCCCCCCTCGGTGGCGCCCTCTACTGAAGCCCGAAGACCCGAGTGAGGGAATTTCAGTCGGTTGAATCTCTTCAGTGGCTGACATGTGGGTCCCACTTCCTTTTTAACCTCTGAACTTAACTCTCTATTACTGTTGTAAACAGTAATCTCCACAATGCCCAGGGTGATTTGAATTATCTACCCCTGAGCCATTTGAATTGGTTAGAATTCAAATTGGGTTTGGTTTGACTAAATTTTCAACACATATTCAGTTTATAATTCAAATAAAGTTTGAATTTGCTAAACTTATCTCATGTCAAGATCAACTCCAAATAGAGTGAAAATTGGTGTGTGAGCTCACAGAAATGTGCTGAGTAAGAATATGCCTCCCACTTTTGAATTCATGGGATGAAAATAGTTTGAATTTGAATTTGAGTTCAAACCACCCTCTTTCTAGCCATACCCAAAAGGACCTCAAAAAGTTTTGAATTTGGGTGCAACTTGGCATGGACATTCCTAGCAAGGTGTAGGAGTTTTTCAAATGTCTAGCCTCTATATGATGCATGTGGGAAATGTCACTTTTACATTGTGTGAGTTTATTCTCTAATGATCATGTTGATGGTGGTTACTTGCTTTTCAAATGTGTTCATCAACTTTCTTCAAATGAAGTGTGTGTGTGGTGTGATGAGCACCTTGAGTATGTGCTAAAAATTTAGGCCCTTACATTCTCACGACGAGAGCTAGGTTAGAGCCATCTCCGGGCTGTTTCACCACCAGGATGTGGGGACCACCCCGTGGTTCACCCACTCCAGGATCGCATAGGGTGGTGCCGTGCGATGTGGCACCCAACAGCACACACTAAAAATTTTTAAGAATAATATACAAACTTTTATTTGATATAAAACAGCGGAAGTCTTTTGACAAAACTTAATTATACAGCGGAAGTTATATACATAGATACTCTAAAATCCTAGCTAAGCAAAAGTGCAGCCGTCTAGCCCGGGGACGCTACACCTAAACCGGTATTCCGTCATATACGTGTCAAATGGTGGAACTAAAGACGCCACTCACAAACGATTCTACACGTCATGCGCTAACATGGTTAATGTACCTGCAAAATAACACACAATAATAGTGCACACAAAGGTTTTTGACATTTCACGCAGTTCCATATCATAGTAAAAATATACGGTTCGTATCATTGTCATACGGATCGTCCTTTAGTCAAGTCACGTCTCAAGGTACGTGGTCGTGTTTTCACACCCCACGATGGGGAATCTGAGTAGAGCGCGAGGGTCGTCACGGTTGGGAATTTTATCAACCCAACGGATACCACCTACTACCTCATGACCGCTGAGGCACGCCGATAGCGAGCGCTGCATATGGCCCTTTGAACATTGAACGTTCAAGAGCTGCATACTATCGTGTTGCTTACCACACGATGGGGTATTCTCACTTTTGCCTAAAACACGCTGGAGAACAGCGTTTTCATATGCTCTCAGAACCATGAAGAGGTTCAGAGACTCATACTCACTACCGTGCCAAGCCACGGTATATCCTTACATACTATTTCTCGCATGGAGAGTTATCGTAATTGATCTGCCTACGGTGGCGTACCTTACCTCTTACCTGACGTCGGAGCGTTGTTACAGAATGTATAACACATAAATTAGCTTTTCCACCTTAGTAACTACTACTATCATACACCTTATATGGGCTTAATGACTAATCCTCACTCGACTACTTCTAAATTTTTAAAATAGGCTCTTTTCGAGCGTGCTATTCCCAATGCGGCTCTGATACCACGAGTGTGGTGACCACCCCGTGGTTCACCCACTCCAGGATCGCCTAAGGTGGTGTCGTGCGATGCGGCACCCAACAGCCCACACTAAAAGAATTTAAGAACAACATACAAACTTTTATTTGATTTGAAACATCAGAAGTCTTTTTACAAAACTTAATTATACAGCGGAAGTTATATACATAGATACTCTCAAATCCTAACTAAGCAAAAGTGCAGCCGTCCAGTCCGGGGACGCTACACACTAGCAGCATGGAACCGGAGAATCATGGCGGCGTGCAAGACTCCAGCTCGGCCGTGTACCCCGAAGGGGGCATCGCCTCGTCCTCGGAACCTTCTTCATAACTCTCACCTGCACACAGCTCAAAATATTGTAACTGTGAGCACGATGGCTCAGCAAGTCTTAACCGACAACTCTAGGCATGGAACTCTACATGCAAGGATGTGTAAAATAGGAAGAAGGACTTTGCAATAAAGACATGCCTACATGTTGATATTTACTTTCAGTTTTATAGCAACAGTTTAATGAGCCTTAGGCAGCCCTCATATCGGAAGTCCACAATCAAACAAGAAACGCTTTCCTCCGATGTGGTGATGCCCAAAGTGGAATATAAACTTAATTAGCTCTATAACTACAGCATACAAGGTTTCAAGACATTAATAATTCAATGTAGCATTTTCAGTTGGCTTATTTCACTTCTTACTACGTCACAGCGCAGTGAACAAGCGGGTACTTAAATAACCGCGAGGGACGGTAATTGCAATCAAGACACACCCGGATAACACGTCGCATACACCCACTTTCAGAAGCGTGATTCCACACCCCTTCCTACTCTGTTGTATGCAACAACCTTTCAAAGGCAACCCAAATACCAAACTGGTCCATCCGTAACGGGCAGGAGGTCCCCGCATAGAGCGTGACTGTGTCCACCGGCAGATTTACATCTTGCTACTCTCAACCCACTCCCATTTATGGTTGGGTAAGACTCGGCACCAAGGTTAACCAATTACATCAGTTTCTTGGTTCCCATATGTCAGTATGCATCCGATACTGTTCGATACTTGTCCAGCAGGGCCGCACACGGACGGTCCTCAACCGACGCCAACAGGGCTACGCACGTGAGACCTCTGCTCACTGCATCCTATCCTGCTGGGTCTCCATTTTCACAATTTAAGCCATTTTCTACCTCTTCTCATCCCGTGTGATAAGTACTATCTCGCGAGTAGGTTCCAACCACTCGACTTCTACCGAGATCCTAAACATTAGCATGGCATTCTCTACTCGTCGAGTTTGTAAACTAACCAACCCTTTATAGGAGTTAAAAAGGCTATGCAAGTGGGGTTTCAATCATCCTAACTCTAATGCATACATTCCAACCTAGACATAAGTGATATAAATGAAAAACTTTATAAAAGGTACTTAAGTGCAAACCGGGGCTTGCCTGGTTGCGAGTCAGAGAAGAAGTTAGCTTCTGGTGGAAGGACGTCCAAGGGCTCCGGTGCGTCCTCAACTTCGGTCACTATTATGAAATGTAACAAATTATATGTGTAAGTATTAAGGATTTATAAGAATTGAACTTCTATTCATAGCTACTGCTTAGAATCCTTAATTATCTTTGAGATTTTTACAGTGGATACTAGACTCTCTAAGGATGATCTGAGCAAAATTTGGAGAATTTTCATTGCACCTTGTGGTCTCCCAAAATTCCCACAAGCACAAGGCTTCTCTGAATTTTGAGCCCAATTCAGGAGCTTTGGCATAGCTAATAGTGGAAGATCTGATTAGGGTAAGTCTCCATGGTTCTAACAAAATTTGTTTCACCATTTTTGGATCTACCAACCGAGAGATATGAATTTTTGAAGTTGGACAGGAGTTCTGAAAAAGCTTCTGTTTAAATTACAATTTTCAAATAAAGGCTGAACTTGGGAAGACAGTTTAGCCTAGCAAATGAACTCTAATGAAGCCCAAATTTTTACTGGAGATCAGTAACTATGAAAAGGACTAGCTGCCCAAATTTGGGAATATTTCATAAAGAATTGCTCCTGTAATAAATCCCTAAAGGATTTAATAAAAACAATTCTACAGAAATTCGTGGGCATTTTCGTAGCATACAATTTGTTCCTCTGTGAAGTCCTCCTCCTAAGGATTCCAATAAAATTGGCCCCACCCTTTTTGGTGTTTTCTACACAAAGTTATGGGTCTCCAAAGTTTGAACTGTATTAGGAAAATCTGGAAATGTTTAAATTCTGTCTGTGGGTCCCACCCGTCAGCTCTCTCTTCTTCCTCGAACCAAACAGAGGAGCCCGCCGCGCTGCTCCGGTGAGGTTGGCGGGAAGGGCTTTCCCGGCCATCTCCCGGGCCCAAACTGGCCGCTCCTCCATTATTGACCGTGCTGAACACTCTGGGAGGTTTGTCGGTGGCCGTAGCTCACCGGAAACCACCGCGCACCAGTGACAGCAGGGTTTTTTTAACTCCGGCGAGGTCAAGAACCCTCATTCCTCCACCAAATGATCGGTTCTCGGGCTCTAGAGCACCAGTGGAAGATGTAGGAGCTAGAACGGGCTGCCTAACTCGATGAAACGGCCGACAAACTAGGGTTCATCGGTGAGCCGAAGCGTTTTCCCATGGCGGTGCAAAAATCGACTAGAACAAGGCTAACCCTTGATGGTTTTCCTCGGTTCTTTGTCGAGGACGGGCGCTAGAGAGTCCAGCAGCTATGTGCACGTGAGCTCGAGGCGTGGTTGATTGTGCAACCCGAATTTGGATATGAACCGAGCCTCGTTCTTCTACACTAGGGTTTGGGAAAGAATAAAATTCGAGCTACTCGATAGATCATTTGCTATACGACTGGCAGCTACACCATCCAGGGCTACCCCTCATTTTTTATTTCTGCATGTATTCATGTTTCATGTAGAAAAACATTTTTAAAATAAGTTGAAACCGAGAAAGAATAAAAAATTAGCCAAAAAGAGCAAATTCCAGTTTACAGAGAGCGCCGAAGACAACTCCCGTGGCTCGCTGGACACGTGGCGTGTTCGGAGCTCATGTCCGCAAAGGAGGAGAGGTCCGCCGCTAAACTGACTACGTGGCAGGCTCGAGGCTCATCCCCGCAAAGGGAGAGAGGTCCGGCCCCGCCAGACACGTGTCGCTCTCGGAGCTCGTCTCCGAGAGGTCCGGTCCTACTGAACACGTGTCATCTCCGGGCGGTCCGACACTATTGGACACGTGTCACCTCCGGAGCTCATCTCCGGGAGGTCTGACGCTGATGGACATGTGTCGACCTCGGAGCTCATCTTTGGGAGGTCCCACATTGTTGGACACGTGTCGACCTCGGAGCTTGTCTCTGAGCCGAAAGGAAGTCCGGCGCTACTTGACACGTCCTCGGAGCTCACCTCCGAAGAGAGGGGAGGTCCGAAATTGACACATGGCACACTCGGAGCCACCTCCGAAGAGAGGAGGAGGTCCGGCACTGACACATGGCGTTCACGGAGCTCGCCTCTATTGAAAGGGGAGGTCCCGACCGACCAGACACGTGGAGCACGCGGAGCTCGCCTCTGGAGAGAGGGGAGGTCCCGCCGGCCAGGACGCGTGGCGCACGCGGAGCTCGCCTCTGAGAAAGAGGGAGGTCTCGCCCGCTTGACACGCGGCACAACCAGAGCTGGTCTTTGCGGAAAAGGGGAGCCAGGCCCCCGCAGGACACGTGGAGCTTCCGGAGCTCATCACCGCGGAGGTAACGAGATCTGAAGCGGTTTTTGCTTCTGTACGCGTGGGAATACCGGTACAGGAGAAAACCGACACGAATTCCACGTTGCTACCGCACCAAATCAACTAAAGATAAGTTGTTAATATTCAAAAACAATTTGAATAGGACTCTTGTTCGAATTCTGATCAGAGAAGGACTCTTTGTTTCCTCTTATAAATAGAACCGAAAACCTTTGGCCGCAACCACGAACTTCTTTAACACCTCCTGAGCTGACAACTTAGAGCCCTAGCCCCAGCTCACCGAGTAAACCCCTTCGCCGAAGTACAACCGCCGGAGAGACCGCCGACAAGCCTGGATCACGATTGCCATTGCCAGAGGAGAGCCGACGATCTGTTCTTGCTAGGAGAAAGGACCTGAAAGAAGTAAGGTAGGTCTCCAATACCACCTTACGACATCATCGTGTTTTCTTTGCATCTGTTTTTCGATTCCTTTCGAACATAAGCTTTTTCGTGGACAGATCACGTGTTTATCGGTGTCATCTAGATCTTGTAATGAGATCATCACCACGTCCACAATTGATCTTTACACCTCTGTTCATCGTAAAACCCATGCAAACATACAAGGACACGTACAACCGATCTAATAAAAATTGCATCATAGGATTTGCATGCATATGCATCATCGCATCTGGTTAAAGTTTGTGCATGATGATTGATTGCTATGAATCTTGTATGTGCGTGATCGCGGATACAAGGACAAGCTCAGGGAGCTGTCGACGACGAGCTGCAACAACAAGGTTTCGAGATCCAAGAGCAACAGGAACCGCAAGAACAAGGCAAGTGCCCCTTGACCATATTGATCCCATATTTTGGAGAACTATTTTGTTTGTAAAAAGGTGTGTGTGCTGAGTCAAATTGATGAGAAACCCTTTCATAGGAGTTACTAGTTTTGGTTAAACCACCCTTGTCGCTAGGGAAGTTTATGAGTCGGGTATGGTTTTTGCTTTTATGCTTCGCTGAGTCCATGAGATACGGGAAGTGAGATAGATGTGTCTAGCTAACTGCACTCGTAAGAATATTGAGAAACTGATGTTGTTAATGAACATGGACCGGAGGGAGATCTAGACAAGGCTGGATTTGTGAATGAGGTAGAATGAGATGATGGTTACTTGCCGTAGATCAAGGACCGGTTCATGTGAGCACATGACAGGATAACAGTGCCACCACAAGACCAAGTATGAGTGCGGCTTAGCTGAGTAATTAGGTAAGTTACTAGATTGTTATAGACCGCGGAAGGCGCGGGGAATGGGAGTCGAGTGAGGACTGCCCTGGGAACTGCATGGCACAAGAGGGGGCCCGTGGGAGGGAGAATTAGAGAGTCTAGCCTGCTGGTGAAAACTTAGTGAGTCCATACATCTAGTAGGCTCTTTGTAAAGGCTATTTTGTGATCTCTTGACCATACACCGACGGTTGTGTACTGGTAAAATGGAGGTTCTGTAGTCGCCGACGGGTGACGAAATCACAAACTTGTGGGTAAAGTGGTGCAAACTCTGCAGAGTCTTAAAACTATCATGATAGTCGAGCTTACGGTCACGAGCGCCTGGCCAACTTCCATGATTAGTTGGGATGGTTTTTGGGATGGTTTTGGATGGTTTGGTTTTGGTTATGGTTTGGTTTTCAGGACTGTTGTGTCCGGGTAATGGGATTGGTTGCATGACTGTTGAGTCATGTCAACAAGATTTGGGTCTCAAAATGAGATGGAATTGATTATGAGATGAATGGTAGTGAATACGAGATGGTATTCATGAGATGGTAGTGTATACGAGAAGGTATTCATGAGCAAAGTTGATGTCTGGTTGAGACATGAAAATAGATGAATTATAATGGAGGTATGTTAATGTTTAAATACATGTTGAAATTACATTCACTTAAAGCTGAGTTGCTGTTTTTATCATGTTTTAAGAAATAAACTTTGCTTTCTGTAATGAGCCTTTTATACCTTCCTTTTTGTGAGCTACATATCATATTTTACCGCACTTGCTGAGTACATCATTGTACTCAAACTTGCTTATTACTTCATCATCAGCAACAGGAGAGGAATACTATGAAGACCAAGTGGAGGATTAGGCATGTAATCTGTCCTCAACCTTACCTGTGGAGTAGAAGATGGAGCCGCTGCTGCTGCTTAGTTGCTTCCACAAGAGTTAGAGGACTTCCGCTGCTAGAATAAAGACTTCCGCTGATAGATTAAGATTTCCGCTGCTAGAATGAGTCCAAGACTCATTAGATATTGTAATAAACCCTGTTATTCGTGGTAATATATATTCGTAATTCAGTTTGTGGAACATATGTCACACCTGGTTTTTCCAAAGAACAACCGAGTGAATATCACATGTATGCCAGGATCATTTTCTCATACATGTGATGACAAATAGTGAAGCATCATTTATTACAAGCCAGGTGTCGAATATAAATAAGTCTTACATAGCAAATGTCTCGATGGACAATAAGAAGTTCATCACAAGTAAATAAACTAGCAGCGGAATATTATTGTTGAGGGCTCCGTCACAGGCGTTGCCCGGGGGGTCTCCATGAACCTAGAAACCGTCTTCGGGTCCAAAGTCTTGGTCATTATACACCACCTTATTATCTTGACCTGAGCAGCAATATAAACCAACAAAATATGCAAGGTTGAGTACCGATGGTACTCAGCAAGTGTGGGAAAATTATATCATGCATGGCTAGAACAAGGAGAGGTTGAACTCATGGTTAAAGCACTACGCAATTAATACCTATCACCTTAGCTTATTAAGCACCTACATTACTACACAGGTGAAATGGTCCAAATCTCCCATCCCATCATCATAATCCAATAACCATCATTTCCAATATTAAGCTCCCCGCTTAACATCACAACTTCCAAAACCATCAATCCTCTAATCATGAATAAGTCCAAGCGGCTCTTGACTGTGAGCACGGCTGTCATGACAGTTTTGACTCTGCAGAGTTTGTACCACTGTACCCACATGTAGTGATTTCATCCCCCATTGCCGGGTGGACTAAAAGAACCTCCATTATGCCAGTGGCTACGAACCACAATCACACTTCCCAGGTGTGTAGCCAGGAGATCACTACGAAGCCTTTACAAAGGGATTCCCGACGAGCGTGGGCCCACTGAGGTTTCACCCCTAACAGCATACAAGAGGCTCCAACCCCGCTGCAGTGGCCCCCTCTTGAGCCTTGCGGTTCATATGGTAGTCCAGCTGACACCTATTCCCCGCACCATCCAACACACCCATACTATGCCGGGGATACACCTAATTAATTGGCCAAGCTGCCCCATCTCAGCATGTGGTTGGCACGGTAAAGCCAGGTTACATGCTCCATGAACCGGTCCTTAGGATCCAGGCAAGTACTAAACACAAATCCGAGTCTCGTGCACCCAGCACACAACCAAAACATCCAACTTGCCTTGATCCCTACCTCTACATATCTCACAATATCTCATTCAAGAGTATGGTAAAATAAACTGATGATATCATATCCCAAATATCCCATTCTAAGCATGGCTAAGCATATGCATAATAATAAATGACATGATAAAATAAATCCCAACCCAAGCTACAAAGAAACAGGGTAATGTAATTCTAGGGAAACTTTCTAGCATGGGTTTCATATTTCATTTGACAATGCAAATAATTCTATCTACACATCCTAGTATAGGATCAAAGTGGTCAAGGACACTTGCCTCCTTCTTGCTGCTCTTGAAATGGGTAGTTCTGGTCTTGGAAAGGAATAACTTGCTCTTGAGCAGGTTCTACATCATACCATCACACATAGCAAAAGAAAAACAACAATCATAAGACATAGTTCACACTTCTACTTCATACAAACCATACATTCACATTTATGAAAGTCCTTCACCATTATATGTGTTGTGGTTACTTTATGTGTGTTGAGTTGTGGCTTGCATGCACTTTTAATCATGTGTATATGATTCCTACTTTTATGTTCACACTTACACTTACCTACTATTTATATGTGAGTTTCCAATTTAAATAAATTTCTTATATTCAACTACTACACCTTTTTACTACCAAGTATGTATGAAAAGTATTTTTCTTCTCCATATGTGCCTTTAGACTTGTTACCAACCTTAAACTGAATTCTTTGGTTTTTAGAAATTCCATTTGTCATTTACTAGTTGCTATAATTTCAGATTTATTTTCCTCTACATAAATGTGTTCTTTATTATGAAATTAGTAATATACATCATCTAAACAGAATAGGTTCTGATCCTAAATAATTTAATAACATATTTTGACCTTTGCCTCTGATGAAAACTATTTCACAATTATTTTCCCTATTTTCTAAAACTATTCATTACTTAAAAATGTGTCCCTAAATGTGAATAATAAATTAAACAGATTCAATTTAGCCCAAAATATGTTTTTATCTCCTCCAAAGTTTTCTAAATACTGAGAAAGTTTTTAATTTAATTATGACAATATGTTTGTCCCACTTTTTAATTTTTAAACACTAGCCACATATTCAATTTCCTAATTTAAATACTAAACAGAGCTAAAAAGGTAAACTCACCCCACTACAGGGTCTATAATATTATTTTCAGAATTTCTAGGGATCTAGCTACACTTATCAGAAGTATTTTTCCTAATTTTTATTAAGTCCAGGGGCTAAAACTGATTTTTAAATGAATTTACATGATTTTCTGGAGTTCCAGGGGCTAGATCAGAAGTTTCTGGGGCTAGCTCTTATTTCCAAAAACCCCAGGGGGTAGCGCGTAAGAATTCTAGTCTTTATAACGCGGGGCTGACGTGGACCGTCCGATTTTAAACCGACGGCTGAGATTATAACGTCGAACCGGTACGCGGGGGTTTAAACCCTACCGTGCGATTTAAAATAAACGGCACACAAGCGGCCACGTCGCTCTGATCGAGCGCGGCCGGCGCTGCCGGCGGCGCACGGCGGCGGGAAGCGGCGATCTCGCCGGAAACTTTCGGATCTTCGGGAATTCTTCCTAGAACTGTGATTTTATGGCATAGATCGGTAGAGGGGAGGTCGGGGATCTCACCTCGGGGGTTTTCTTGAGCTCGGAGGTCCTGGAAGGTGATCGGCGACGAGGTCCGAGGCAAAACTACGGCGAAGCTCGTCGGCGCTGCGTTTACACCGCAAATCACCGAGTTTTCTGCACCTGCAAGGTTCCCCGGAGGCGGTGGATCAAGACCAGCGAGTTAGATCGGAATTTCTGAGCTTAGATCGGCCAGAATTCGCCGGAGAAGTCTCGGTTCTCACCGGAGGAAAATTGGCGATCGCGTGGGAAAAACAGAACGAGGCCGGGGTTTTTATAGACGAGGGAGGGCGGCTGGGTGGTTTAGATCGAGTTTGCATCGCCCCCGAACAGAATTCGACTGGAATACGTGAGAATTCCCGATCGGTTTCGATTCGGGTGAGAGAGTACGGCGCTGGCGCGAGGTAGACGATGAACTGGTGGGTCCCGCCTGTCAGTGTGAGGCAGCAGCGCGCGCGGCTGCAGGCTGGCGCGGGCTCTGGCTGGGCCGGCTGGTGGGTTTCGGCCCACTGGCCGGTTTTTTTCTGTTTTCTCTTTTTCTTTTTCTATTTCTTTTCTGATTTGAGTTTAATTTGAATTCTAGTTTGAATTCGAATTTTTGCAAAACATGCAACACGTCCAAAAATTTTAAATTCCCCTCTTAACATGATTTAGGGCTTTGAATCAAAATTTTGGGGTGTTACAGCTCTACCCCCCTTAAAAGAAATCTCGTCCTCGAGATTGGTGTTTCTAAGAAAACAATTCCGGAAATTGTGCCTTGAGCTCATCTTCCCGCTCCCAGGTGGCTTCCTCTTCTGAGTGATGCTTCCACTGCATCTTGCACATCCGGATTCTTTTATTTCTGCTGAGGCATTCCATTGTCTTCAAAATCTTGTATGGTTGCTCGGCATAAGACAAATCCTCAGCTACATCCACTTCATTCATGGGTAACACCTCTTCAGGCGTCCTCAGACATTTCTTGAGTTGTGACACATGGAATACATCGTGCACATCCGATAGATGAGCCGGTAACTCTAGTTGATACGCCACTTTGCCTTTCCTTTCCAAAACTTGAAAGGGTCCGATGTATCGAGGTGACAACTTCCCTTTCACCTTGAACCGACGAAGTCCTCTGATAGGGGACACCTTGAGATAGACATAGTCTCCTACGTTGAAAACGAGCTCTCTTCTTCGTACATCGGCATAGCTCTTTTGGCGTGTCTGTGCTATCCTCAAGTTGTTGCGAATTTCCCTCACCTTCGCCTCAGCTTCTTGTAGCACTTCTGGACCAAACACTTTACTTTCTCCTGTTTGGTTCCAAAATAGGGGAGTTCTGCACTTCCTCCCATACAAAGCTTCAAACGGTGACATCTTCATACTAGCTTGATAGCTGTTGTTATAGGAAAACTCCGCATACGGTAAGTTCTTGTCCCAACTCCTATTGTTTTTTAGTGCACATGCCCTTAGCATATCTTCAAGGATCTGATTGGTTCTTTCCGTCTGCCCATCAGTTTGGGGATGATAGGCAGAACTAAAGTTCAGATGGGTTCCCATGGTTTCGTGGAACTTCTGCCAGAACCTTGAGATGAACTGTGTCCCTCAATCCGACACAATCTTCTTTGGCACTCCATGGTAACACACGATCCTTGACATGTACAACTCTGCCAATTTGGATCCACTGTAGCTTTCCTTCACGGAGATGAAGTGAGCTACCTTGGTTAGCCTGTCAATGATGACCCATATTGAATCATATCCGGATTGGGTCCTAGGCAATCCCACGATGAAATCCATGCTGATTTCTTCCCATTTCCATTCAGGCACTTTGAGTGGTTGTAATAATCCCGCGGGTCGTTGATGTTCTGCTTTCACCAACTGACATGTGTCACATAGGGCAACATGTTCCGCGACATCTCGCTTCATACCATACCACCAATACCTGCTCTTGAGGTCCTGGTACATCTTCGTACTCCCAGGATGAATGGAATAGTCAGAATCGTGAGCCTCCTTCAAAATCAATTCACGGATCTCCTTTACTTCAGGCACACAGATTCTTTTTCCGTGCCATACCGTTCCTTGTTCATCCTCTCTAAAACCCGGAGCTTTATTTTCCTTGATGAGTTATCTGATCTCTTGTATCTTCTCATCATTCTTTTGACCCTCGCGTATGTCTCGCTCGAGTGTGGAGTCCACTTCCATGGCGATGGCTTCACCACTATTTACTAGACATAGATTGAGCCTTATAACCTCGTCCTTCAATTCTGCAGGCATGTCCTTCAAGCTCAACTTATTGACCTGCACTTTCTGACTCAAAGCATCGGCCACGACGTTTGCTTTCCCGGGATGATAGTTGATGCCCACATCAAAGTCATTGATTAACTCTAGCCATCTCCTTTGTCTGAGGTTGAGGTCTGGCTGTGTGAATATGTACTTCAAACTCTTATGATCCGTATATATCTCGGTCCTCTTCCCCATCAAATAGTGCCGCCAAATTTTCAACGCGTGTACCACTGCGGCTAGTTCTAGGTCATGTGTAGGATAGTTCTTCTCGTGCTTCCGAAGCTGTCGGGATGCATAAGCCATGACATGCCCTTCTTGCATAAGAACACATCCCAACCCGTTTCCAGAGGCATCGCAGTACACCGTGAAATTCTTCTGCATATCTGACATAACCAACACTGGGGCTGTTGTCAACCATTTCTTCAGCTCCTGAAAACTCGTCTCGCACTGTGGCGTCCATGTGAATGTGATTCCCTTCTCCAACAGTTTGGTGAGTGGTCTTGAGATCTTAGAGAATCCCTCAATAAACCGTCGATAGTATCCAGCCAATTCCAAGAAGCTTCGAACTTCCCCGACATTTTCAGGGGTCTTCCACTTCTGGATATCCTCGATTTTGGCGGGATCTATGGAGATTCCTCCTTCTGAGATTATATGTCCTAAGAAGAGAACTCTCTTCAGCCAAAACTCACACTTGCTCAACTTGGCATATAGTTGGTGTTCTCTCAGCCTTTGCAACACCAACCTTAGATGTTTCTCATGTTCTTCTTCATCTTTGGAGAAGACGAGAATGTCATCTATGAAAACCACCACAAATTTGTCCATATATTCCATGAATACCTTGTTCATGAGATACATGAAGTATGCCGGGGCATTAGTTAGCCCGAAAGGCATGACGGTGTATTCATACAGTCCGTACCGAGATACGAAAGCTGTCTTAGGAATATCAGATTGACTTATCTTGAGTTGGTGGTATCCTGACCTGAGATCAATTTTCGAGAACACACAAGCTCCCCTCAACTGATCAAACAAGTCTTCAATGCGGGGAAATGGGTACTTGTTCTTGATGGTTACCTCATTCAAAGCACGGTAATCCATGCATAACCTTTGGGTTTCGTCTTTCTTGGGCACAAATATCACCGGAGCTCCCCATGGTGAGGAACTAGGGCGAATATACCCCTTCTCCGTCAATTCTCTCAAATGCTCCTTGAGTTCTTCTAGCTGCTTGGAGTCCATCCGATAAGGTCGCTTGTATATCGGGGTTGTTCCAGGCACTAGCTCAATTGCAAATTCCACTTCACGATCGGGAGGCATACCTGGCAATTCTTCCGGAAAAACATCTGGATATTCCCGGATAATCCTGATCTCCTCCACTTTCATCTCAACTTGATTTAATTTAATATCCCTCCTAGGCTCTTGTATTGTTATAAACTTTACTCTTGTGCCACTAGGGTGAGTTAGTTCCACCGTTCTGGTCGAACAATGGATGATTCCCTTATATTTTGTCAACCAATTCATACCTAAGATAATATCTATCCCTTGTGAATCTATCACTATGAGGTTAGCAGTAAATACCACCCCATTAATGTCTAGGTTCACTTTGGGACACACTTGTCTTGTCCTTATTTCTCCACCTGGAAAGTTTACTGCTAGCATATGGTTAATTTGTGCTTGCTAGGTCATGCTTCTTAACAAACCCTTGAGCAATAAACGAGTGGGTAGCACCAGAATCAAACAGCAGGGTTGCAAGGTGTAAATTGGCAGGAAACTTACCAACTACCACGTCGGTTGCATCTTGTGCTTCCTCCATAGTGACGTGGTTCACCCGTCCTCTCATTACATTCTGCTGTTGTGGCTGCGCGGGCTTCTTCTTTGGGCACTTATGGGCGTAGTGTCCCACTTCACCGCAGCTAAAACATTGCACACCAACCTTAGGTGCCTGGCCTTTGTTGTCTTGGGGTTGGTTTGGGGGTCCTTGCACTGCTGGTCGAGGTGGATATGCGGGGCGAGGCTGCTGTACGAACTGACGTTGTGGCTGTATTGGTGCTGCCGGAGGCCTGTAGTTCGGGTTGTACCCTCTTGGTGCTGAGTAGGGTACCGCAGCACGGTTCGTCTGCCCTGCAGGTTGCTGCATCAGACGTGGGCGAGTGTTGCTCCGTGAGGCTTGATGTGACCAACCGGCCTTCCTCTTATTCTCATTTTCCAAGGCCTTTAGCTTCCTTTCTACCACAAATGCTCTGTCCACCATCTTTTGGAAGCTGTCATACTCATTTGAGGACATTGCACACTGCATCTCCGCGGTAAGTCCTTCCACGAAACAGTCTTGTTTCTGCTCATCAGTCTCTATGTCTCGTGGGGCATAACGGGATAGTTGAGTAAATTTAGTGAGGTATTCCCTCACAGTCATGTTACCTTGCTGCAACCCCAAAAATTCTTTCCTCTTGTTTTTGAGTTCACCTCTTAGGATGTAATGGTTGCGGAAGCTACGCTTGAACTCTTCCCAAGTGATGTTCTCAGGGTCATGATGTGCGGCCACGTAGGCGGTCCACCAATCAGCAGCAGGTCCATGCAATTGATGAGAGGCAAACAGCACCCTCTCATACCCTTGGCACTGGATGATCCTCATCTTGCTTTCAATGGTCTTCATCCAATCATCTGCCTCCAGAGGTTCAGCCGCACTTGCAAACTTTGGAGGTTGAGTTCCTAGAAACTCACTCAACCTTGGTTGGCGTGGTGCAGCTTGTGGAGGTGGAACATGATGCAAGTTGGCCACCACTTGAGTCAAGTTCTAGATGAGCTGATTCTGATTCTCCAGCATTTGGTGGAGGGGATCAACTCCTTCACGACAACCACCCCGTTCCTGGCCTCCAGAAAGATGAGGGTTGCATGCCTCATCGTTGTTATTGGCGGGGTTGGCAGCACGTCCTTTTCCTCTTCCGACCATCTAGCAGAATCAACCAATGTGAATTTGAAAGCATTTAGTATCATGTTACTACTTTCATTTGTTTGTACTTTGAAGTGTTGAGGCTTTATTATACTTTTACGAGGGTTCATATCTCACACCAAATAAACGCACTATTATTTCATGTGGGTTCACACACCAAAGCAAAACAATCTGAAGACGAGGCTGTGGACAATTGCTCATGGCTTCCACAACTCACGTCACACACCAATCATTAACACACCATTAACTTAACGTAACGACTCAACTATTCGACATCTTGCTAACTAAGGGAAGGACTCTACACTACTCGTTTTCTTGAGCTGGCTCCTCGGGATCTTTCTCATTATTTCGGCTGCCTTCTGACTCTGCTTTGAGTGGGGAGGCTGCTGGTGGAGAAGTGCGGCGACGCCTGATCGCTTGGCGATCTGGGGAGTCAGGAGTCCATGTATCATTCACGGTGACACACAGTTCATTCCCATCTCCTCTTTCTCTCGCCCTTAAGCAGGCTCGTAGCAACGCCTCCATTTCCTTCAGGGTGTCTCGGACATCCTGAAGCTCCTGTTGACACTCCTGCAGTCGAGTGCTGAGCATAGAAGCATCCTCCAATCACAAGTCCATGTGCTCATGGGAAGTCCCCTGCTGCACCGGCGGGTACTTGTACTCCGCGGTACCACTCTCACGTTGGAGGACGTACATGTACTCCGTCTTGTCCAGGTGGCGACGATAGATGTGACTCTGGCAGGTGATGGCCTCCCAAGTGACATCCTTCTCCGCATCGACCTGTGTCGCTCTACAAGCTGGAGAGTGGTGGAGCTTAAGCAGCTGATTTTCGTGTATTATCCTCATCTCTGAACTCTATTCTTCCCTCTTCTCACGGATGGTCCTGGTGGAGTTATAGTGGATGATTAGCTTGCCCGTATTGCCGGCGGCTTCGAGCATACGCCGAAGACGGCGCAATAAGCCTCCTACTGCCAATCCGTAGGAAAGGTACGTCACTGGACGGCTCTCCTCTCTCTTGACAAGGGCAACTACGGGAACTCTCCCTCCTGTGGACTTGCGAGCGGTGCGAATCATGCGAACCATCTAAAACAAAAAGAATTTAGAATTACGTTAGATAAACTCTCAACAAAAATCCTATTTTGAATGAAAGTTGGGGTAAGATGAAGAAAGTGACCCATTTAAATAACACTTTTCAATCCACACCTTTGTAAAATAGTTTTTAAGAAAATAGGGCCCTTAAATACGTCCATTTCTACCTAGGTCCACGTTCCTACGGGCAACCTTGGCTCTGATATCACCTCTGTCACACCCGGTTTTTCCGAAGAACAACCGAGTGAATATCACATGTATGCCAGGATCATTTTCTCATACATGTGATGACAAATAGTGAAGCATCATTTATTATAAGCTAGGTGTCGAATATAAATAAGTCTTACATAGCAAATGTCTCGATAGACAATAAGAAGTTCATCACAAGTAAATAAACTAACAGCGGAATATTAGGGCTCCGTCACAGGCGTTGCCCGGGGGGTCTCCATGAACCTAGAAACCGTCTTCGGGTCCAAAGTCTTGGTCATTATACACCACCTCATTATTTTGACCTGAGCAGCAATATAAACCAACAAAATATGCAAGGTTGAGTACCGATGGTACTCAGCAAGTTTGGGAAAATTATATCATGCATGGCTAGAACAAGGAGAGGTTGAACTCATGGTTAAAGCACTACGCAATTAATACCTATCACCTTAGCTTATTAAGCACCTACATTACTACACAGGTGAAATGGTCCAAATCTCCCATCCCATCATCATAATCCAATAACCATCATTTCCAATGTTAAGCTCCCCGCTTAGCATCACAACTTCCAAAACCATCAATCCTCTAATCATGAATAAGTCCAAGCCGCTCTTGACCGTGAGCATGGCTGTCATGACAGTTTTGACTCTGTAGAGTTTGTACCACTGTACCCACATGTAGTGATTTCATCCCCCGATGCCGGGTGGACTAAAAGAACCTCCATTATGCCAGTGGCTACGAACCACATTCACACTTCCCAGGTGTGTAGCCAGGAGATCACTACGAAGCCTTTACAAAGGGATTCCTTCAAGAGGCTGCATTTACAACTTTGAAGAATAGGTTAACTCATACACCCCTTCTCCAATTACCAGATTTCAGTAAGACTTTTGAATTGGAATGTGATGCTAGTGGTATTAGATTAGGAGGTGTCTTGTTGCAAGAGGGAAAACCTATTGCTTATTTTAGCGAGAAACTGAATGGGCCTAGTCTGAACTATTCCACTTATGATAAAGAATTATATGCACTAGTACAAACTTTAGAAACATGGCAACATTATTTATGGCTTAAAGAATTTGTTATACATTCTGATCATGAATCTTGGAAGCACATTAAGAACCAAACTAATCTGAACCGTAGGCATGCCAAGTGGGTAGAATTCATTGAGTCCTTTCCTTATGTCATCAAACACAAGAAAGGGAAAGATAATGTCATTGCGGATGCCTTATCTCGCCGTTACAATATGTTGTCCCAACTTGATTGTAAGATTTTTGGCTTGGAAACAATTAAAGAACAATATGCTTTTGATGCTGATTTCAAAGATGTGCTGCTGCAATGTAAAGAAGGAAAAACATGAAACAAGTTTGTTCTCACTAATGGCTTTGTGTTTCGAACTAACAAATTGTGCATTCCAGCTGGTTCTGTGCGTATCTTACTATTGCAGGAAGCACATGGTGGAGGATTGATGGGACACTTTGGTGTCAAGAAGACGGAAGACATCTTAGCGAGCCATTTCTTTTGGCCAAAGATGAGGAGAGATGTGAAGCGGTTTGTTGCTTGTTGCACCACCTGTCAAAAAGCTAAGTCCCGTCTTAATCCACATGGTTTATACATGCCTCTTCCTGTTCCTAGTGCTCCATGGGAGGATGTTTCTATGGATTTTATTTTAGGAATGCCTAGAACAAAGAAGGGGAGTGATAGTATTTTTGTTGTTGTCGACAGATTTTCTAAAATGACACATTTCATACCATGCCACAAAACTGATGATGCTACCCATATTGCTGATTTGTTCTTTCGAGAAGAAGTTCGTTTGCATGGGGTTCCAAACACTATTGTTTCAGATAGAGATGCCAAATTTCTTAGTCATTTTTGGAAAACCTTATGGGCTAAGTTGGGGACAAAATTACTCTTTTCTACCACTTGTCACCCTCAAACTGATGGACAGACCAAAATAGTGAACCGTAGTTTATCTACCATGCTAAGGGCTGTTCTGAAACATAACATTAAATTCTGGGAAGAATGTTTGCCTCATATTGAATTTGCTTACAATCGTTCGCTGCATTCTACTACTAAATTGTGCCCTTTTCAGATTGTATATGGTTTTATTACTCGTGCTCCCATTGATCTTTTGGCTCTGCCACATTCAGAGAAATTGAATTTTGATGCTTCTCGCCGTGCTGAATTAATTCTTAAAATACATGAGCAAACTAAAGCAAACATTGAGAGCATGAACGCTAAGTATCAACAAGCCGGTAGCAAGGGTAGGAAGCATGTTACTTTTGAACCTGGTGATTTGATTTGGGTGCAGTTGAGAAAGGATAGATTTCCTGATTTGAGAAAATCTAAATTACTACCTAGAGCTGCTGGACCCTTCAAAGTGCTTCGAAAAATTAATGATAATGCATATGAAATTGAGTTGCCTGCACATTTTGGGGTTACTTCCTCTTTTAACATTTGTGTCGAGGACGACTCAATTGCAAGAAGGGGAGGATGATGCGGACATCGCTAACACCAGCCCATTCACCACTCTCAGCTAATCAAGGTCTAATGACACGCGCTCGTGCACTTCAACTTAATTATCAGGTGCTTGGGAATTGATCCAGCTAGGAGGGATGGAGGGATTAATGCAATAAAGGCTGCTCCACCCGAGAAGAAATCTTGAGGCTGGGGCCATGTAATAAAGAGAGATTTAGATAAATAAGGAAAGGAATAAGGGAAATCTCGTCCAACTTTGCTGCTGGACGAAATTCCCTCTTTCTTCCCCCATTTAAAGATAGATGTGCTATAATAAGGAAATAAATAGAGGAAATCATATCCTGCCTTGCTGCTGGATGGGTTTCCCTCTTTCTTTCCCTATTAAATGGTAGTCTATCACAGAAAAAGGAAGGGAATAAGGGAGATCACGTCCTACCTTTGTTGCTGGACGAATTTCCCTCTTCCCTCCCCTATTTAAGTAGTCCAAGAGCTCCTTGACAGGGCGGGTTTCGTTTTATATAAGTTTAGCCATTGCTACTTCCTTGTAACGCAAGTGTCGACGAGACCTTCCGATTACTTGAATCAGAATCCCAACTTTTTCACACCCGTGAGTGTTTGCTTGTTATCTTGTTCTTGCTTGTTCTTCGATTGCTTGCAGGTTCGAGACTGTTCTTGGCACGGCAAGTACAGCAACAACAGGAGCTGGTGTAACTATCGCTAAGGCGCAGCATCCTTGTGGTTGTTGTAGTCGGGTAGCACAACGTCGACCTCCACCCAAATCATAGTTACCAGGAGACGGTGTAACTGTCGCTCAAGGCGCCACACCATTCTGGTTGTGGTAGTCGGGCAGCCAACGTCGGCCTCCACCAAATTCGTTCATTACCAACATCTCTCATCGAAAGATAGGGCGTCCCCCGTACCCGTTGGGTTCATCACAACGTGATTGTTTTGCAGGCGCGGATGGCCATCTGGGTCAAAATCGAGAAAGTCGGGAAAACCGACGAAGTCGGGTCTCGAGAGGAGGGACGGGAAATTGACAGAATACACGTTCGGAGTGTCCTACTTGATGGTTTTTTATGCGCGGAATGTCACCGGTGACAATATAGGGAAAGTCGAGAAAGTCGGTAAACTAACAAACTTGGTTCCCTAATGGCCAAACGGAATCTTGACAGAGACACATCCGGATGGTGAAACTTGTTGGTTTTTCATGCGCAGATGGCCATCTGGGTTGAAATCGATAAAGTCGGTAAAACTCACGAAATCGGGTCCTGGGCGGCCGGATGGGATCTTGACGGAATACACATTCGGATGGTGCAACTTGATGGTTTTACATGCACGGATGGCCATCTGGGTCAAAATCGAGAAAGTCAGTGAAGTCAGTAAAACTCACGAACTTGGGTCCCGGGAGGCCGGACGGTACCTTGATGGAATACACGTCCGGATGGTCCAACTTGATGGTTTTTCATGTGCGGATGGCCATCGGGGTTAAAATCAGGAATGTCGAGAAAGTCTGTAAAACTCACAAACTCGTGTCCGAGGTGGCCGGACAGAATCTTGACGGTAAAACTCACGAACTCGGGTCTCGAGCGGCCGGACGAAACCTTGACGGAATACATGTTTGGACGGTACAACTCAATGGTTTTGCATGCGCGGATGGATATCTGGGTCGAAATCGAGAAAGTCGGAAAAGTCGTTAAAACTCACGAATTCAGGTCCCAGGCGGCCTGATAGAACCATGACGGAGACACGTCCCGACAGTGCAACTTGATGGTTTTGCATCCGCGGATGACCATCTGGGTCCAAATCGAGAAAGTCGGTAAAACTCACGAACTCAGGTCCCTGGCGGCCAAACGGACCATGACGGAATAAATGTTTGTTTAGTGCAACTTGATGTTTCTGCATGCGTGGATGGCCATCTGGATCAAAATCGATAAAATCGTGAAAGTCGGTAAAACTCACGAACTTGGGTCTTGGGCGGCCAGACAGAACCTTGACAGAATACACGTCCGCAGTGTGCAACTTGATGGTTTTGCATGAGCAGATGGCCATCTGTGTCAAAATCGAGAAAGTTAGGAAAGTCGGTAAAACTCACGAACTCCGGTCCTGGACGGCCAGACTGGACCTTGATGAAAGACCTGTTTGGATGGTGCAACTTGATGGTTTTTTATGCGCGGATGGCCATCTGGGTCGTAATTGAGAAAGTCGGTAAATTTCACGAACTTGGATCCTGGAAGGCCGGACGGGACCTTGATCGAATACACGACCGGACTGATAAACTTGATGGTTTTTCATACACGGATGGACATTTGGGTTAAAATCGGGAAAGTCGGTAAAACTCACAAGCTCCGGTCTCGAGCGGTCGGACGGAACCATGACGGAATACACGTCTGGACGGTGCAACTTAATGGTTTTGCATGTGTGGATGGATATCTGGGTCGAAATCAAGAAAGTTGGGAAAGTCGGTAAAACTCACGAATTCGGGTTCCGAACGGCCGGATGAGACCATGACGGAATACACGTTCGGATGGTGCAACGTGATTGTTTGGCAGGCGCGGATGGCCATCTAGGTCAAAATCGAGAAAGTCGGAAAAACTAACGAAGTCGGGTCCCGGAAGGAGGGACGGAAAATTGATGGAATACACGTTCGGAGTGTTCTAGTTGATGGTTTCTCATGCACGGAATGTCGCCGGGGACAATATCGGGAAAGTCAAGAAAGTCGGTAAAACTCACAAACTCGGGTCCCTGACGGCCGGACGAAATCTTGACGGAGACACGTCCGGACGGTGCAACTTGTTGGTTTTTCATGCGCAGATGGCCGTCTGGGTCGAAATCGAGAAAGTCGATAAAACTCACGAACTCGGGTCCCGGGTGGACGGACACGATCTTGACGGAATACAAGTTCGGATGGTGCAACTTGATGGTTTTGCATGCACGGATTGCCATCTGGGTCAAAATCGAGAAAGTTGGGAAAGTCGGTAAAACTCACGAACTCGGGTCCCGGGAGGCTGGACGGTACCTTGATGGAATACACGTCCGGATGGTCCAACTTGATGGTTTTTCATGTAGGGATGGCCATCGGAGTAAAAGTGAGGAATGTCGAGAAACTCGGTAAAACTCATGAACTCGTGTCCCAGGCGGCCGGACGGAATCTTGAAGGAGACACGTCCCGACAGTGCAACTTGATGGTTTTGCATGCGCGGGTGACCATCTGGGTCCAAATTGAGAAAGTCGGGAAAACTCATGAACTCGGGTCCCGGACGGCTGGACGGGACCATAATGGAATACACGTTCGTTTGGTGCAACATGATAGTTCTGCATGCACGGATGGCTATCTGGGTCAAAATCAATAAAATCATGAAAGTCGGTAAAACTCATGAACTCGTGTTCCGGACGGCGAGACAGAACTTTGGCAAAATACACGTCCGGACGGTGCAACTTGATGGTTTTGCATGCACGGATGGCCATCTTTGTCAAAATCGAGAAAGTCGGGAAAGTCGATAAAAATCACGAACTCCGGTCCCGGACGGCCGGAAAGGACCTTGACGGAATACACGTCTGGACGGTGCAACTTAATGGTTTTGCATGCGCGGATGGATATCTGGATCAAAATCGAGAAAGTCGGGAAAGTCGGTAAAACTCACGAATTTGGGTCCCGGGCGGCCGTACGGGACCATGACGGAATACACGTTTGGATGGTGCAACATGATTGCTTCGCAGGCGCGGATGACCATCTGGGTCAAAATCGAGAAAGTCAGGAAAACTGATGAAGTCGGGTCCCGAGAGGAGGGATGGGAAATTGACAGGATACACGTTCGGAGTGTCCTACGTGATGGTTTACATGCGCAGAATGTCACCGGTGACAATATCGGGAAAGTCAAGAAAGTCGGTAAAACTCACAAACTCAGGTCTTTGACGGCCGAACGGAACCATGAGGGAGACACGTCCGGACGGTGCAACTTATTGGTTTTTCATGCGCAGATGGCCATCTAAGTCGAAATCGAGAACGTCAGTAAAACTCACGAACTCGGGTCCCCGGCGGCCGGACGGTACCTTGATAGAATACACGTCGGATGGTGCAACTTTATGGTTTTGTGTGCGCGGATGGCCATCTGGGTCAAAATCGAGAAAGTCGGTAAAACTCACGAACTCGGGTCCTGGGAGGCCGGAAGGTGCCTTGACGGAATACAAGTCCGGATGGTCCAACTTGATGGTTTTTCATGTACGGATGGTCATCGGGGTCAAAATAAGGAATGTCGAGAAAGTCGGTAAAACTCACGAACTCGTGCCCTAGGCGGTCGGACAGAATCTTGACGGAGACACGTCCCGACAGTGCAACTTGATGGTTTTGCATGCGTGAATGACCATTTGGGTCCAAATCGAGAATGTCCGGAAAGTCGGTAAAACTCACGAACTCGGGTCCCAGGCGGCCGGATGGCACCATGACGGAATACACGTTCGTGTGGTGCAACTTGATGGTTCTGCATGCGCGGATGGCCGTCTGGGTCAAAATCGATAAATTCGAGAAAGTCGGTAAAACTCACGAACTCGTGTCCCGTGCGGCCAGACCGAACCTTGACATAATACATGTCCGGACGGTGCAACTTGATGGTTTTACATGCACGGAAGGCCATCTGTGTCAAAATCGAGAAAGTCGGGAAGTAGGTAAAACTCACGAACTGCGGTACCGGACGGCCGGACGGGACCTTGACGAACTACACGTTTTGATGGTGCAACTCGATGGTTTTTGCATGCATGGATGGTCATCTGGGTCGTAATCAAGAAAGTCGGGAAAGTCGGTAAAATTCACGAACTCGGGTCCTGGAAGGACGGACGGGACCTTGACGGAATACACGACCGGACTGACAAACTTGATGGTTTTTCATGGACGGATGGACATCTGGGTCAAAATCGGGAAAGTCGGTAAAACTCACAAACTAGGGTCTCAAGCGACCGGACGGAATCTTGACGGAATACACGTCTGGACGGTGCAACTTAATGGTTTTGCATGCACGGATGGATATCTGGGTCGAAATCGAGAAAGTCGGTAAAACTCACGAATTCGGGTCCCAGACGGGACCATGACGGAATACACGTTCGAATGGTGCAACGTGATTGTTTGGTAGGCGCGGATGGCTATCTGGGTCAAAATCGAGAAAGTCGGGAAAACTGACGAAGTCAGGTCCCGAGAGGAGGGATGGGAAATTAACGGAATACACGTTCGGAGTGTCCTACTTGATGGTTTTCCAAACGCGGAATGTCATCGGGGATAATATCAGGAAAGTCGAGAAAGTTGGTAAAATTCACAAACTCGGGTCCGTGATGTAACACCCCAAATTTTGATTCAAAACTCTAAACCATGCTCAGAGGGGAATTTAAAATTTTTTGGACGTGTTGCATGTTTTGCAAAAATTCAAATTCAAACTGGAATTCAAATTATACTCAAAACAGAAAAGAAATGGAAAAAGAAAAAGAGAAACAGGAAAAAAACCGGCCAGTGGGCCGAAACCCGCCAGCCGGCCCAGTATCCCCGCGCAGCCCGCCCCCGGGCGCGCCGCGCTGCCTCTCACAGACGGGTGGGACCCACATGTCATCCCTAACCCCGAGCGTCTGCGGCCCGGACTTTTCCCCCCGAGCGCGCGCGATCGTAACCGACTGAAAACCGCGTCCCGCCGCCCGAATTCTGGTCCCAGAGGACTCCAACTCGATCACAACAGATCCACCGCCCTCCCCCGGCTATAAAAACCCCAGCCCCGATCAGTTTTTCCCACGCGATCGCCGATTTTTACTCCGGTGAGCACCGAGACTTCGCCGGTGAATTCTGGCCGATCTAAGCTCGGAAACTCTGATCTAACCCGCTGGTCTTGATCCACCGCCTCCGGGGAGCTTTGCAGGTGCAGAAAACACGGAGACTTACGGTGTAAATCCAGCGCCGACGAGCTTCGCCGTGGTTTTGCCTCGGACCTCGCCGCCGATCACTTTCCAGGACCCCTGAGCTCGAGAAAACCCCCGAGGTGAGATCCCTGACCTCCCCTCTACCGATCTATGCCATAAGATCACAGTTTTAGGCAGAATTCTCGAGGATCCGAAACTTTCCGGCGAGATCGCCGCTTCCCGCCGCCGTGCGCCGCCGGCAGCGTCGCCCGCGCTCGATCAGAGCGACGTGGCCGCTTGTGCGCCGTTTATTTTAAATCGCACGGTAGACTTTAAAACCCCGCGTACCGGTTCGATGTTATAATCTCAGCCGTCGGTTTAAAATCGGACGGTCCACGTCAACCCCGCATTATAAAGACTGGAATTCTTACGTGCTACCCCCTGGGGTTCTCTGGAATTGAGAGCTAGCCCCGGAAACTTCAGATCTAGCCCCTGGAACTCTAGAAAATCATGTAAATTCATTCAAAAATCAGTTTTAGCCTCTGGACTTAATAAAAATTAAGAAAAACACCTCTGATAAGTGTAGCTAGACCCCTGGAAATTATGAAAATAATATTATAGACCCTGTAATGGGGTGAGTTTACTTTTTAACCTTGTTTAGTATTTAATTTAGAAAATTGAATATGTAACTAGTGTTTAAAAATTAAAAAGGGGGACAAACATAATTGTCAAAAATTAATTAAAAACTTTCTCAGTACTTAGAAAACTTTGGAGTGAGATAAAAATATATTTTTGGGCTGAAATAAATCTGTTTCATCTATTATTCACATTTAATTAGTATAGGGACACATGTTTAAGTAAATAATAGTTATAGAAAAATAGGGAAAATAATTATGAAATAGTCTACATCAGAAGCCAAGGTCAAAATATGTTATTAAATTATTTAGGACCAGAACCTATACTGTTTAGGTGATGTATATTACTAATTTCATAATAAAATACACAATTATGCATAGGAATATAAATCTGAAAATATAGCAACTAGTAAATGATAAATGGAGTTTCTAAAATACAAAGAGTTCAGTTTAAGTGTGGTAGAAATTCTGAAGGCACATATGGAGAAGAAAAATACTTTTCATACACATTTGGTAGTAAAAAGGTGAAGTAGTTGAATATAAGAAATTTATTGGAAACCCATATAAATAGTATGTAAGTATAAAGGTGGACACAAAAGTAGGAATCATATACACATGGTTAAAAGTGCATGCAAGCCACAACGTAACACACATAAAGTAACCCCAACACATATAATGGTAAAGAACTTTTATAAATGTGAATGTGTGGTTTGTATAAAGTAGAAGTGTGAACTATGTCTTATGATTGTTGTTTTTCTTTTGCTATGTGTGATGATATGAAGTAGAACCTGCTCAAGAGCAAGTTATTCCTTTCCAAGATCAGGACTACCAATTTCAAGAGCAGCAAGAAGGAGGCAAGTGTCCTTGACCACTTTGATCCTATGCTAGGATGTGTAGATAGAATTATTTGCATTGTCAAATGAAATATGAAACCCATGCTAGGAAAGTTTCACTAGAATTGCATTACCTTGTTTCCTTGTAGCTTGGGTTGGGATTTATTTTACCATGTCATTTATTTCCATGCATATGCTTAGTAATGCTTAGAATGGGATATTTGGGACATGAGATCATCAGTTTATATTACCATACTCTTGAATGAGACATTGTGAGTTATGTAGAGGTAGGGATCAAGGCAAGTTGGATGTTTTGGTTGTGTGCTAGGTGCACGAGACTTGGGTTTGTGTTTAGTACTTGCCTGGATCCTAAGGACCGGTTCATGGAGCATGTAACCCGGCTTTACAGTGCCAACCACATGCTGAGATGGGGCAGCTTGGCCAATTAATTAGGTGTATCTCCGGCGTAGTATGGGTGTGTTGGATGGTGCGGGGAGTAGGTGTCAGCTGGACTACCATATGAACCGCAAGGCTCAAGAGGGGGTCACTGCAGCGGGGTTGGAGCCTCTTGTATGCTGTTAGGGGTGAAACCTCAGTGGGCCCACGCTCGTCGGGAATCCCTTTGTAAAGGCTTTGTAGTGATCTTCTGGCTGCACACCTGGGAAGTGTGAATGTGGATCGTAGCCACTGGCATAATGGAGGTTCTTTTAGTCCACCCGGCAACGGGGGATGAAATCACTACTTGTGGGTACAGTGGTACAAACTCTGCAGAGTCAAAACTGTCTTGACAGCCGTGCTCACGGTTAAGAGCAGCCTGGACTTATTCATGATTAGAGGATTGATGGTTTTGGAAGTTAAGCGGGGAGCTTAACATTGGAAATGATGTTATGGTTATTGGATTATGATGATGGGATGGGAGATTGGGACCATTTCACCTGTGTAGTAATGTAGGTGTTTAATAAGCTAAGGTGATAGGTATTAATTGCGTAGTGCTTTAACCATGAGTTCAACCTCTCCTTGTTCTAGCCATGCATGATATAATTTTCCCACACTTGCTGAGTACCATTGGTACTCAACCTTGCATATTTGTTGGTTTATATTGCTGCTCAGGTCAAGATAATGTGGTGGTGTATAATGACCAAGACTTTGGACCCGAGGAAGGATCTTAGGTTCATGAAGACCCCCGTGCAACGCCTGTGATGGAGCCCTAAAGAATAATATTCCGCTGCTAGTTTATTTACTTGTGATGAAGCATTTGTGTCCATTGAGACATTTGCGATGTAAGACTTATTTATAATCGACACCTGGCTTGTAATAAATGATGCTTCACTATTTGTCATCACATGTATGAGAAAATGATCCTGGCATACATGTGATATTCACTTGGTTGTTTCCTTCGGAAAAACTGGGTGTGACAGAGGTGGTATCAGAGCCAAGGTTGCCCGTAGGAACGTGGACCTAGGTAGAAATGGACGTATTTAAGGGCCCTATTTTCTTAAAAACTATTTTCCAAGGTGTGGGTGGAAAAGTGTTATTAAAGGAGTCATTTTCTTCATCTTACCCCAACTTTCATTCAAAATAGGATTTTTGTTTGAGAATTTATCTAACCTAATTTTAAATTCTTTTGTTTTAGATGGTTTGCATGATTCGCACCGCTCGTAAGTCCACAGGAGGGAGAGTTCCCGTAGTGGCCCTTGCCGAAAGAGAGGAGAGTCGTCCAGTGACGTACCTTTCCTATGGATTGGCAGTAGGAGACTTGTTGCGCCGTCTTCGACGTATGCTCGAAGCCGCCGGCAATACGGGCAAGCTAATCATCCACTATAACTCCACCAGGACCATCCGTGAGAAGAGGGAAGAATGGAGTTCGGAGATGAGGATTATACACGAGAATCAGCTGCTTAAGATTCACCACTCTCCCGCTTGTCGAGCAACACAAGTTGACGCGGAGAAAGATGTCACCTGGGAGGCCATCACCTGCCAGAGTCACATCTATCGTCGCCACTTGGACAAAACTGAGTACATGTATGTCCTCCAACGTGAGAGTGGTACCACGGAGTACAAGTACCCACCGGTGCAGCAAGGGACTTCCCATGAGCATATGGACTTGTGCTTGGAGGATGCTGCTATGCTCAGCACTCGACTGCAGGAGTGTCAACAAGAGCTTCAGGATGTCCGAGACACCCTGAAGGAAACGGAGGCGTTGCTGCGAGCTTGCTTAAAAGCGAGAGAAAGAGGAGATGGGAATGAACTGTGTGTCACCGTGAGTGATCCATGGACTCCTGACTCCCCGGATCACCGAGCAATCAGGCGTCGTCGCACTTCTCCACCAGCAGCCTCCCCACCCAAAGCAGAGTCAGAAGGTAGCCGAAATGAGGAGGAAGATCCCGAGGAGCCAGCTCAAGAGGACGAGTAGTGTAGAGTCTTTCCCCTAGCTAGCATAGATAATGCTTGGTGTGTGACGTGAGTTGTTATGTAGTTAATGGTGTGATAATGCTTGGTGTGTGACGTGAGTTGTGGAAGCCATGAGCAATTGTCCACAGCCTCGTCTTCAGATTGTTTTGCTTTGGTGTGTGAACCCACAGGAAATAATAGTGCATTTATTTGGTGTGAGATATAAACCCTCGTAAAATTTCAACAAAGCCTCAACACCTTAAAGTACCAACAAACGAAAGTAGTAAGATGATACTAAATGGTATCAAATTAACATTTGTTGATTCTGCCAGATGGCCGGAAGAGGAAAAGGACGTGCTGCCAACCCCGCCAACAACAATGATGAGGCATGCAACCCTCATCTTTCTGGAGGCCAGGACAGGGGTGGTCGCCGTGAAGAAGTTGATCCTCTCCACCAAATGCTGGAGAATCAAAATCAGCTTATCCAGAACTTGACTCAAGTGGTGGCCAACTTGCATCAAGTTCCACCTCCACAAGCTGCACCACGCCAACCAAGGTTGAGTGAGTTTCTAGGAACTCAACCTCCAAAGTTTGCAAGTGCTGCTGAACCTCTGGAGGCAGATGATTGGCTGAAGACTATTGAAAGTAAGATGAGGATAATACAATGCCAAGGGTATGAGAGGGTGCTGTTTGCCTCATCAATTGCAGGGACCTGCTGCTGATTGGTGGACCGCCTATGTGGCCGCCCATCATGACCCTGAGAACATCACTTGGGAAGAGTTCAAGCGTAGCTTCCGCAACCACTACATCCCAAGAGGTGAACTCAAAAACAAGAGGAAAGAGTTTCTGGGACTGCAGCAGGGAAACATGACGGTGAGGGAATACCTCACTAAATTTACTCAACTATCCCGTTATGCTCCACGAGACATAGAGACTGATGAGCAGAAACAAGATTGTTTCGTGGAAGGACTTACCGCAGAGATGCAGTGTGCCATGTCCTCCAATGAGTATGAAAGCTTTCAAAAGATGGTGGACAGAGCATTTGTGGTGGAAAGGAAGCTCAAGAGGCACCCGACGTGGTAGTTGGTAAGTTTCCTGCCAATTTACACCTTGCAACTCTGCTGTTTGATTCTGGTGCTACCCACTCGTTCATTGCTCAAGGGTTTGTTAAGAAGCATGACCTAGCAACCACACAAATGAACCATATGTTAGCCGTAAACTCTCCAGGTGGAGAAATAAGGACAAGACAAGTGTGTCCCAAAGTGAGCCTAGACATTAATGGGGTAGTATTTACTGCTAACCTCATAGTGATAGATTCACAAGGGATAGATATTATTTTGGGTATGGATTGGTTGACCAAACATAAAGGAATCATCCATTGTTCGACCAGAACGGTGGAACTAACTCACCCCAATGGCACAAGAGTAAAGTTCATAACGATACACGAGCCTAGGAGGGACATTAAATTAAATCAAGTGGAGGTGAAAGTTGAGGAAATCAGGACTATCAGGGAATATCCAGATGTTTTTCCGGAGGAATTGCCAGGTATGCCTCCCGACCGTGACGTGGAATTCGCAATTGAGCTAGTACCGGGAACAGCCCCGATATACAAGAGACCTTATCGAATGGACTCCAAGCAGTTAGAAGAGCTCAAGGATCATTTGAGAGAATTGACGGAGAAGGGGTATATTCGCCCTAGTTCCTCACCATGGGGAGCTCCGGTAATATTTGTGCCTAAGAAAGACGGAACCCAAAGGTTATGCGTGGATTACCGTGCCTTGAATGAGGTAACCGTCAAGAACAAATACCCATTGCCCCGCATTGAAGACTTGTTCGATCAGTTGAGGGGAGCTTGTGTGTTCTCAAAAATTGATCTCAGGTCGGGGTACCACCAACTCAAGATAAGGCAATCAGATATTCCCAAGACAGCTTTCGTATCTCGGTACGGACTGTATGAATACACCGTCATGCCTTTTGGGCTAACCAATGCCCCGGCATATTTCATGTACCTCATGAACAAGGTATTCATGGAATATCTGGACAAATTTGTGGTGGTTTTCATAGATGATATTCTCGTCTTCTCCAAAGATGAAGAAGAACATGAGAAACATCTAAGGTTGGTGTTACAGAGGCTGAGAGAACACCAACTATATGCCAAGTTGAGCAAGTGTGAGTTTTGGCTGAAGAGAGTTCCCTTTTTAGGACATATAATCTCGGAGGGAGGAATCTCCGTAGATCCCGCCAAAATCGAGGATATCCAGAAGTGGAAAACCCCTGAAAATGTCGGGGAAGTTCGAAGCTTTTTGGGATTGGCTGGATACTATCGACGGTTTATTGAGGGATTCTCCAAGATCTCGAGACCTCTCACCAAACTGTTGGAGAAGGGAATCACATTCACCTGGACGCCACAGTGCGAGACAAGCTTTCAGGAGCTAAAGAAAAGATTGACAACAGCCCCAGTGTTGGTTATGCCAGATATGCAGAAGAATTTCACAGTGTACTGCGATGCCTCTGGAAATGGGTTGGGATGTGTTCTCATGCAAGAAGGACATGTCGTGGCTTATGCATCCCGACAGCTTCGGAAGCACGAGAAGAACTATCCTACACATGACCTCGAACTAGCCGCAGTGGTACACGCGTTGAAAATTTGGCGGCACTATTTGATGGGGAAGAGGACAGAAATATATACGGATCATAAGAGTTTGAAGTACATATTCACACAGCCAGATCTCAACCTCAGACAAAGGAGATGGCTAGAGCTAATCAATGACTTTGATGTGGGCATCAACTATCATCCTGGGAAAGCAATCGTGGCCGATGCTTTGAGTCGGAAAGTGCAGGTCAATAAGTTGAGCTTGAAGGACATGCCTGCGGAATTGAAGGACGAAGTTATAAGGCTCAATCTATGTCTAGTAAATAGTGGTGAAGCCATCGCCATGGAAGTGGACTCCACACTCGAGCAAGACATACGCGAGGGCCAAAAGAATGATGAGAAGATACAAGAGATCAGACGGCTCATTAAGGAAAATAAAGCTCCTGGTTTTAGAGAGGATGAACAGGGAACGGTGTGGCACGGGAAAAGGATCTGTGTGCCAGAAGTAAAGGAGATCCGTGAATTAATTTTGAAGGAGGCTCACGATTCTGACTATTCCATTCATCCTGGGAGTACGAAGATGTACCAGGATCTCAAGAGCAGGTATTGGTGGTATGACATGAAGAGAGATGTCGCGGAACATGTTGCCCTATGTGACACATGTCAGTTGGTGAAAGCAGAACATCAACGACCCGCGGGATTATTGCAACCACTTAAAGTACCTGAATGGAAATGGGAAGAAATCAGCATGGATTTTATCGTGGGATTGCCTAGGACTCAATCCGGGTATGATTCAATATGGGTCATTATTGATAGGCTAAACAAGGTAGCTCATTTCATCCCTGTGAAAGAAAGTTACAGCGGATCCAAATTGGCAGAATTGTACATGTCAAGGATTGTGTGTTACCATGGAGTGCCAAAGAAGATAGTGTCGGACCGAGGGACACAGTTCACCTCGAGGTTTTGGCAAAAGTTGCATGAAACCATGGGAACCCATCTGAATTTCAGCTCTGCCTATCATCCCCAAACTGACGGGCAGACGGAGAGAACCAATCAGATCCTTGAAGATATGTTAAGGGCATGTGCACTCAAAAACAATAGGAGTTGGGACAAGAACTTACCGTATGCGGAGTTTTCCTATAACAACAGCTATCAAGCTAGTATGAAGATGTCACCGTTTGAAGCTTTGTATAGAAGGAAGTGCAGAACTCCCCTATTTTGGAACCAAACAGGAGAAAGTAAAGTGTTTGGTCCAGAAGTGCTACAAGAAGCCGAAGCGAAGGTGAGGGAGATTCGCAACAACTTGAGGATAGCACAAACACGCCAGAAGAGTTATGCTGATGTACGAAGAAGAGAACTCGTTTTCAACGTGGGAGACTATGTTTATCTCAAGGTGTCCCCTATCAGAGGACTTCGTCGGTTCAAGGTGAAAGGGAAGTTGTCACCTCGATACATCGGACCCTTCCAGGTTTTGGAAAGGAAAGGCGAAGTGGCGTACCAACTAGAGTTACCGGTTCATCTATCGGATGTACACAATGTATTCCATGTGTCACAACTCAAGAAATGCCTGAGGACGCCTGAGGAGGTGTTACCCATGAATGAAGTGGATGTAGCTGAAGATTTGTCTTATACCGAGCAACCATACAAGATTTTGGAGACAATGGAACGCCTCACCAGAAATAAGAGAATCCGGATGTGCAAGGTGCAGTGGAAGCATCACTCAGAAGAGGAAGCAACCTGGGAATGGGAAGATGAGCTCAAGGCACAATTTCCGGAATTGTTTTCTTAGAAACACCAATCTCGAGGACGAGATTTCTTTTAAGGGGGGTAGAGCTGTAACACCCCAAATTTTGATTCAAAACTCTAAACCATGCTCAGAGGGGAATTTAAAAATTTTTGGACGTGTTGCATGTTTTGCAAAAATTCAAATTCAAACTGGAATTCAAATTATACTCAAAACAGAAAAGAAATGGAAAAAGAAAAAGAGAAACGGGAAAAAAACCGGCCAGTGGGCCGAAACCCGCCAGCCGGCCCAGTATCCCCGCGCAGCCCGCCCCCGCGCGCGCCGCGCTGCCTCTCACAGACGGGTGGGACCCACATGTCATCCCTAACCCCGAGTGTCTGCGGCCCGGACTTTTCCCCCCGAGCGCGCGCGATCGTAACCGACTGAAAACCGCGTCCCGCCGCCCGAATTCTGGTCCCAGAGGACTCCAACTCGATCACAACAGACCCACCGCCCTCCCCCGGCTATAAAAACCCCAGCCCCGATCAGTTTTTTCCACGCGATCGCCGATTTTTACTCCGGTGAGCACCGAGACTTCGCCGGTGAATTCTGGCCGATCTAAGCTCGGAAACTCTGATCTAACCCGCTGGTCTTGATCCACCGCCTCCGGGGAGCTTTGCAGGTGCAGAAAACACGGAGACTTACGGTGTAAATCCAGCGCCGACGAGCTTCGCCGTGGTTTTGCCTCGGACCTCGCCGCCGATCACTTTCCAGGACCCCTGAGCTCGAGAAAACCCCCGAGGTGAGATCCCTGACCTCCCCTCTACCGATCTATGCCATAAGATCACAGTTTTAGGCAGAATTCTCGAGGATCCGAAACTTTCCGGCGAGATCGCCGCTTCCCGCCGCCGTGCGCCGCCGGCAGCGCCGCCCGCGCTCGATCAGAGCGACGTGGCCGCTTGTGCGCCGTTTATTTTAAATCGCACGGTAGACTTTAAAACCCCGCGTACCGGTTCGATGTTATAATCTCAGCCGTCGGTTTAAAATCGGACGGTCCACGTCAACCCCGCATTATAAAGACTGGAATTCTTACGTGCTACCCCCTGGGGTTCTCTGGAATTGAGAGCTAGCCCCAGAAACTTCAGATCTAGCCCCTGGAACTCTAGAAAATCATGTAAATTCATTCAAAAATCAGTTTTAGCCCCTGGACTTAATAAAAATTAAGAAAAACACCTCTGATAAGTGTAGCTAGACCCCTGGAAATTATGAAAATAATATTATAGACCCTGTAATGGGGTGAGTTTACTTTTTAACCTTGTTTAGTATTTAATTTAGAAAATTGAATATGTAACTAGTGTTTAAAAATTAAAAAGGGGGACAAACATAATTGTCAAAAATTAATTAAAAACTTTCTCAGTACTTAGAAAACTTTGGAGTGAGATAAAAATATATTTTTGGGCTGAAATAAATCTGTTTCATCTATTATTCACATTTAATTAGTATAGGGACACATGTTTAAGTAAATAATAGTTATAGAAAAATAGGGAAAATAATTATGAAATAGTCTACATCAGAAGCCAAGGTCAAAATATGTTATTAAATTATTTAGGACCAGAACCTATACTGTTTAGGTGATGTATATTACTAATTTCATAATAAAATACACAATTATGCATAGGAATATAAATCTGAAAATATAGCAACTAGTAAATGATAAATGGAGTTTCTAAAATACAAAGAGTTCAGTTTAAGTGTGGTAGAAATTCTGAAGGCACATATGGAGAAGAAAAATACTTTTCATACACATTTGGTAGTAAAAAGGTGAAGTAGTTGAATATAAGAAATTTATTAGAAACCCATATAAATAGTATGTAAGTATAAAGGTGGACACAAAAGTAGGAATCATATACACATGGTTAAAAGTGCATGCAAGCCACAACGTAACACACATAAAGTAACCCCAACACATATAATGGTAAAGAACTTTTATAAATGTGAATGTGTGGTTTGTATAAAGTAGAAGTGTGAACTATGTCTTATGATTAATGTTTTTCTTTTGCTATGTGTGATGATATGAAGTAGAACCTGCTCAAGAGCAAGTTATTCCTTTCCAAGATCAGGACTACCAATTTCAAGAGCAGCAAGAAGGAGGCAAGTGTCCTTGACCACTTTGATCCTATGCTAGGATGTGTAGATAGAATTATTTGCATTGTCAAATGAAATATGAAACCCATGCTAGGAAAGTTTCCCTAGAATTGCATTACCTTGTTTCCTTGTAGCTTGGGTTGGGATTTATTTTACCATGTCATTTATTTCCATGCATATGCTTAGTCATGCTTAGAATGGGATATTTGGGACATGAGATCATCAGTTTATATTACCATACTCTTGAATGAGACATTGTGAGTTATGTAGAGGTAGGGATCAAGGCAAGTTGGATGTTTTGGTTGTGTGCTGGGTGCACGAGACTTGGGTTTGTGTTTAGTACTTGCCTGGATCCTAAGGACCGGTTCATGGAGCATGTAACCCGGCTTTACAGTGCCAACCACATGCTGAGATGGGGCAGCTTGGCCAATTAATTAGGTGTATCCCCGACGTAGTATGGGTGTCTTGGATGGTGCGGGGAGTAGGTGTCAGCTGGACTACCATATGAACCGCAAGGCTCAAGAGGGGGCCACTGCAGCGGGGTTGGAGCCTCTTGTATGCTGTTAGGGGTGAAACCTCAGTGGGCCCACGCTCGTCGGGAATCCCTTTGTAAAGGCTTTGTAGTGATCTCCTGGCTGCACACCTGGGAAGTGTGAATGTGGATCGTAGCCACTGGCATAATGGAGGTTCTTTTAGTCCACCCGGCAACGGGGGATGAAATCACTACTTGTGGGTACAGTGGTACAAACTCTGCAGAGTCAAAACTGTCTTGACAGCCGTGCTCACGGTTAAGAGCGGCCTGGACTTATTCATGATTAGAGGATTGATGGTTTTGGAAGTTAAGCGGGGAGCTTAACATTGAAAATGATGTTATGGTTATTGGATTATGATGATGGGATGGGAGATTGGGACCATTTCACCTGTGTAGTAATGTAGGTGCTTAATAAGCTAAGGTGATAGGTATTAATTGCGTAGTACTTTAACCATGAGTTCAAACTCTCTTTGTTCTAGCCATGCATGATATAATTTTCCCACACTTGCTGAGTACCATTGGTACTCAACCTTGCATATTTGTTGGTTTATATTGCTGCTCAGGTCAAGATAATGTGGTGGTGTATAATGACCAAGACTTTGGACCCGAGGAAGGATCTTAGGTTCATGAAGACCCCCGGGCAACGCCTGTGATGGAGCCCTAAAGAATAATATTTCGCTGCTAGTTTATTTACTTGTGATGAAGCATTTGTGTCCATTGAGACATTTGCGATGTAAGACTTATTTATAATCGACACCTGACTTGTAATAAATGATGCTTCACTATTTGTCATCACATGTATGAGAAAATGATCCTGTCATACATGTGATATTCACTTGGTTGTTTCCTTCGGAAAAACCGGGTGTGACACGTGACGGCCGGACGGAACCTAGACGGAGACACGTCCGGACGGTGCAACTTGTTGGTTTTTCATGCGCAGATGGCCATGTGGGTCGAAATCAAGAAAGTCGGGAAAGCCGGTAAAACTCATGAACTCGGGTCCCGGGCGGCCGGACGGGACCTTGACGGAATACACATTCGTTTGGTGCAACTTAATGGTTCTACATGTGCGGATGGTCATCTGGCTCAAAATCGATAAAGTCGGGAAAGTCGGTAAAACTCATTAACTCGGGTCCCGGGCGGCCAGACGGAACCTTGACGGAATACACGTCCTGACGGTGCAACTTGATGGTTTTGCATGCGCGGATGGCCATCTGTGTCAAAATCGAGAAAGTCGGTAAAACTCACGAACTCCGGTCCCGGACGGCCCGGACGGGACCTTGATGAAATACACGTTTGGATGGTGCAATTTGATGGTTTTACATGCGCGGATGGCCATCTGGGTCGTAATCGAGAAAGTCGAGCAATTCGGTAAAAATCACGAACTCGGGTCCTGGAAGGCCGGACGGGACCTTGGCGGAATACACGATCGGACTGATAAATTTGATGGTTTTTCATGCAATGATGGACATCTGAGTCAAAATCGGGAAAGTCAGTAAAACTCACGAACTCGGGTCTCGAGCGACCAGACGAAACTTTGACGGAATACACGTTTGAACGGTGTAACTTAATGGTTTTGCATGCGCGGATGGATATCTGGGACGAAATCAAGAAAGTCGGGAAAGTCAGTAAAACTCACAAATTCGGGTACCGGACGGGACCATGACAGAATACACGTTTGGATGGTGCAACGTGATTGCTTTGCAGGCGCGGATGGCCATCTGGGTCAAAATTGAGAAAGCCGGGAAAACTGACGGAGTCGGGTCCCGAGAGGAGGGACGGGAAATTGAAAGAATACACGTTCGGAGTGTCCTACTTGATGGTTTACATGCGTGGAATGTCACCGGTGACAATATCAGGAAAGTCAAGAAAGTCGGTAAAACTCACAAACTCGGGTCCCTGATGGCCGGACAGAACCTTGATTGAGACACGTCCGGACAATGCAACTTGTTTGTTTTTCATGCGCAGATGGCCATCTGGGTCGAAATCGAGAATGTTGGTAAAACTCACGAACTCGGGTCCCGGGCGGCCGGACGTGACCTTGACGGAATACACGTTCGGATAGTGCAACTTGATTGTTTTGCATGCACGGATGGCCATCTGGGTCAAAATCGAGAAAGTCGGAAAAGTCGGTAAAACTCACGAACTCGGGTCCCGGGAGGCCGGACGGTACCTTGACGGAATACATATCCGATGGTCCAACTTGATGATTTTTCATGTGCGGATGGCCATCGGGGTCAAAATAAGGAATGTCGAGAAAGTCGGTAAAACTCACGAACTCGTGCCCTAGGCCGCTTGACGGAGACACGTCCCGACAGTGCAACTTGATGGTTTTTCATGCACGGATGACCATCTGGGTCCAAATCGAGAATGTCGGGAAAGTCGGTAAAACTCACAAACTCCGGTCTCGAGCGGCCGGACGGAATCTTGACGGAATACACGTCTGGGCGGTGCAACTTAATGGTTTTGCATGCGCGGATGGATATCTGGGTCAAAATCGAGAAAGTCGGGAAAGTCGGTAAAACTCACGAATTCAGACGTGCTATAATGAGGACCATGACGGAATACACGTTCGGATGGTGCAACGTGATTGTTTGGTAGGCGCGGATGGCCATCTGGGTCAAAATCGAGAAAGTCGGTGATAGAGACGAAGGTGCCCCGTCTTTCGATGAGATGGTAACTATCGTTTTTTGTGGAGTAGACTTATTCAATCCGACTACGAACGTGTGAAAATGTCGCGCCTTAGCAATCGCTAAACCAACTCCGAGAGGTTATTGACCACGCCGGAGCACGATCAACCTGACAACAAGGGTCTATTTCCTGCAGGCAAACGAAGAACAAGCAAGAAACTGGGATATCAATCTGGATATTGTGAATTCAAGAAGAAAACTTTATTGATGAAAGTGGGGTTCTGAAACGTCCTGGTCTGGTCGTTGGACACAAACGAGGTAGGCGAGTTGCAGCTGTGGCAAATTTCAATCTAAACAAAACCCGCCCTGTCAAGGAGCTCTTGGCCTACTTAAATAGGGGAGGGAAGAGTGAAATTTGTCCAGCAACAAAGGTAGGACGTGATATCCCTTATTCCCTTCCTTTTTCTGAGATAGACTACCTTCTAATAGGGAAAGAAAGAGAGAAATCCATCCAACAGCAAGACATGATATGATTTCCTCTATTTCTTTCCTCATTATAGCACATCTATCTTTAAATGGGGGAAGAAAGAGGGAAATTTCGTCCAGCAGCAAAGTTGGACGAGATTTCCCTTATTCATTTCCTTATTTGTCTAAATCTCTATTTATTACATGGCCCCAACCTCAAAATTTGGTGCACAGTACCTTATTCATCCACTTGATTTTATTCTGGTCCACCAGCTTGTATATTTTGTCCATGTCCTTGTATGTCATCAAGGTGGCTTCATAGTGCTGAAAACTCCACTAGAAACTCCGTTATGGTTCCCTTCTCACGCGCCTTCATCTCTCTGCTTGATGATGCTCCCATGTTCATTCCTCTTGTTCATGCTAGGCCCTTCATTTGTAAGAAACAAAAATATATCCAATTTAGGCAGCATCATATTCTCATAAATATTAGAAACATTACCAAGAAATCAAAGTACCTGATAATTCAACTGGCGTGCGCGAGCTCTAGTAATTGGTCTCATATGTGTGGTAGCAGGGGCTATGGGTGTAACTGTGGTAGTGATGTCCTCATCATCCTCCCCTTCTTGAATTGAAGTCATCCTCGACGGAAGCACATCTTTCTCACCCAAATAAAGCTTCAAATCTGCAATGTTAAAAGTGGGACTAACCCTAAAGTCTGCACGCAGCTCAAGTTTATATGCATTATCATTTATTTTCTTTAACACCTTAAAAGGACCATCAGCACGTGGCATTAGATTTGATTTGCGCAAATCAGGAAACCTATCTTTTCGTAAATGTAACCAAACAAGATCTCCTGGTTCAAACACAATATATTTTCTACCCTTATCGCCAGCAAGTTTGTATTTAGCATTCATGCGCTCAATGTTTTCCTTAGTTAACTCATGCATTTTTAAGATCAATTCAGCACGTTGTTTAGCATCAAAATTAACCTTCTCCGAATATGGAAGAGGCAACAAATCAATAGGTGCACGAGGTAGGAAACCATACATAATTTTAAAAGGGCAAATCTTAGTAGTAGAATGCAGCGAACGATTATAAGCAAATTCAATATGAGACAAGCATTCTTACCACATTTTCAGGTTATTCTTCAAAACAGCCCTAAGCATAGTAGACAATGTTCTATTGACTACTTCAGTTTGACCATCAGTTTGGGGTGACATATAGTACTAAAAAGCAGTTTAGTCTCCAACTTAGCCTATAAACATCTCCAAAAGTGGCTAAGAAATTTAGTGTCACGATCTGAAAAAATTTTATTTGGCACACCATGCAAACGAATAATTTCACGAAAGAACAAATCAGCAACATTAGTAGCATCCTCGCTTTTATGACATGGTATAAAGTGTGCCATTTTTGAAAATCTATCCACGACAACAAATATGCTATCACTCTCCTTCTTTGTTCGTGGTAACCCTAAAACAAAGTCCATGGAGATGTCCTCCCATGGAACACTAGGTACATGCAAAGGCATATATAAACCATGAGGATTGAGTCGTGACTTAGCTTTTTGACATGTAGTACAACGAGCAACAAAATGCTCAACATCTCGTCTCATTTTTGGCCAAAAGAAATGTGTAGCAAGTATGTCCTCCTTTTTATTCACACCAAAGTGTCCCATTAATCCTCCTCCATGTGCCTCATGCAACAACAAAAGACGAACGGAGCTAGCTGAAATGCATAGCTTGTTAGCATGAAACACAAATCCATCATTACAGACGAACTTGTTCCATGTTCTTCCTTCCTTACAATTCTGCATTACATCTTTAAATTCAGCATCATGCAAATATTGATCTTTGATGGTCTCCAAACCAAATATTTTAAAGTCAAGTTGTGAAAGCATAGTATAACGTCGAGACAATGCATCAGCAATAATATTTTTTTACCCTTCTTGTGTTTAATGACATAAGGAAAGTCTCAATGAATTCAACCCATTTGGCATGTCTACGGTTCAGTTTTGCTTGACTTTTAATGTGTTTCAAAGATTCATGATCAGAATGTATAACAAATTCTTTGAGCCATAAATAATGTTACCATGTTTCCAAAGTCCAAACAAGAGCATATAATTCCTTATCATAAGTAGAATAATTCAGACTAGGCTCACTCAATTTTTCAGAAAAGTATGCCACACGTTTACCATCTTGTAATAACATACCTCCTAATCCAATTCCACTAGCATCACATTCAAGTTCAAAAGTCTTATTAAAATCAGGAAGTTTGAGTAAAGAAGCATGTGTCAACTTGTCTTTCAATACCGTGAAGGCTTCTTCCTGTGTGGTACCCCAAACAAAAGGCACATCCTTCTTTGTAAGCTCATTGAGATGTGCAGCAATGGTGCTGAAATCTCTCACAAAACGCCTATAGAAACCAGCAAGACCAAGAAAACTCCTCACTTGTGTGACCGTTTTGGGCTGCGGCCAACTCTCAATTGCTTCAACCTTGGCTTTATCAACTTCAATTCCCTGTGGAGTAATAACATAGCCAAGAAAAGATACTCGGATATAACATTTGTCGAGTAGCTCCTGAACTTGACGCATAATCTTCTTCGTCTCATCAGGATTGGTATGGTATGGCGCACGATTGGGCAGCGAGGCATCGGGAATTAAGTCAATCTGATGCTCAATCCTGCGAATAGGTGGTAATCCCGGTGGCACCTCTTGTGGAAAGACATCAGCGAACTCCTGCAAATGTTAGTGACAGCAGGAGGCAAAGAGGGAGGCACGTCCTCGAATAAAAATAATGCCTCTTTGCACACAAAAGTATAGAAAACAGATTTGCTAAAATTCAGATCAGTAATATCAGATTTGGCGGCAAGTAAACAAACACTTTTCAATTTTATTTCAGAGGCAACACTAGATGATGGTTTTTTAGTAGGCTTATGTTGTTGCTTAAATTCTTTGCCACAATCTGATTTTTACTCTTATTTTATTCCTGCTTTGCCTTACTAGCGCTAGTAAGATCATCTTTCAAAATATGTTCTAGAGACATAGGAAGCAAAGTAATATTTTTGTTCTTATGAACAAGAGTATACTGATTTTTCCTGCCATGGTGTACAGAATTTTTATCAAATTGCCATGGTCTATCAAGTAAAAGGGAGTATGCTTGCATGGATACCACATCACAATCAACATAATCCGCATATGTAGCGATACTAAAATGTACATGAACAGTACATGTTACTTTAACCTTGCCGCTGTTGTTGAACCGTTGTGTAAAAGCCCAAGAAAGTGACTTGTAAAAAAAATGTTCATCACCTCACAACACCACAGCTCTTGTGATGGATATCTCATGAACACTTGTTGAGAGCAAGTAAACACCATCAAAAGGGTGATTAGAGGGGAAAGCCCTAACTTCCAAAAAGTAGTATTTCGACACATAAGCATGAAAAGTTTAGCTCATCCATAGACCCTAAGTAGTCTTGGGAAGGCTCAGGGAAAATTTCATGCAAATCGAAAACTTTTGGAGCCACTTTTGGAAACATTTGTAAAATGGACCAATTTGAATGCAAATTCAAATTGTAGCAACTTTTATCATTTGAATTCAAAAGTTGACTTCATATTCAAACTCAGCATATTTTTCTGAGTTAGTCCACCAATTTTCATCCTCATTGGAGTTCATCTTGTCGGGGGCTAAATTTGCATTATTCAAAAACTGAATTTGAATTTCAGTTCAAAGGTGCAACAAATTTAGCCAAATCAATTCCAAATTGAGGAAACCAAATTCAAACTATGACTTGGTGATTAAGTCTCTCATTCAATTGAGAGTAGCTGGGATATTTACAGTAGAAATTGGAAAAAGTGTTAGGGGGGAGAGATGGGCTCACAGGTCAGTGGGAGAGCTGATTCACAACCGAGCCGTGCTCTGTTTCTAACTGATGCGGCCGAGCGCAGCGCGCCACAGGGGCAGCTCCCGGACGCCACCTCCCGAGCAGCACAGGCCACGGTATGCGTCGACGTAGCGGCCACCAGCGATATTTTGCACCAAATCAACCGACTCTTCATGCTGCTCTGCCTACTCCCGAGCCCCTCGACAGAAAAACGCCGGCGCACCCCCGACAACCCTCGGTTCTCCGGCGCCCGCACGTCTCCGAGGTTGGCATGCTGGTCTTAGCTCACCCAGAGCTTCGCCGAGGCCTCCTCGACGTGATCAACACAACGAACCGGCGCCACACCCACGGTAAACCGACCACGAGCTCCCAGTTTCCATTCAGCGCCGTGTAAAGCCGCCGCTACCAAAAATTCATCGTCCGGCTCCTAGATTTGATCCCACGCCGAGTTGAGCATGCCAAAAGGTTCGCCTAGGAGTGCACTTTCTGTCCGACAACCCCGGCTGCATGCCATAGAGTGTGCTGGCCAGAATTTCAGTTTTACTGAGAGCATGTGATATAGCCCGTGTTCGGTTAATCAGAAAATTCGGGCTAACTGGTCAAGCAATTGCTTCCCAGCTTAGACAACCAGCTAGAAACATCCGCGCGAATCCATACGGTCAAGAATCACGGGAAACCAGCGAGAAACCACCGAGTTCCGTGGGTTTTTCGTTCATCGCTGGGTTTAGACCTAGGTCGCACGGTGAAGTCCGGATTGCCGCAACTTTGAGCAAGATCAGAGGCTGGGTCATTGCTCCGTAGGTCGTGGCGGTGCTGTAGGAGCCAACAGAGGGGACTGGGAGGCATGACAGCGCCATACCGACATCGCCGAACTCACCCCGTGAACTGTCGCCGTCGCGCAATCGATTCCGGTGATCACCGGCCGGCGACAAGGTCAGCAACAGGTTCCCCGAGAAATTTCAGACGGGGGCGACCAGTTTGGTCGAGTTCCGGTCACGGGAACAGCCTCCCGACGAGTACTCCGGCGAGGGGGGCAGCGCGGAGCCGCGGGAGCGCGAGGTAGACGAAGCCCCGTGGGCCCCACGTATCGGTCTCTGCTGAAACCGCCCCAGATCGGCTGTGACACCGGGATCTCATGCGACTGCGCGGGAGACTCTGCGGGCCCCCGTGTGGTTTGGCTGTGGTGCTGACACGTAGCCCGGGGATCCCACCAGCCGGTTTACACTTTATTTGAATTTTCAGATTTGGTTCAAACTTCAAATGCACCTAACTTCTGCTAGTAAGCTCCAAATTCAGTGAACCAAATTTTGCTGAAACTTAATAGTTTTCCAGAATTAATGCCCTAAAGTTTAAACTGTTAGCAATTTTATCTGGAGAAATACTTCATGAAAAATTCTGAAATTTGGCTGGGAGGTTCTTTGAAAAATCCTTGAGTCACAGTAAAATTTTCGGACCCATCCAAATTCATTTAGTCCCCTTAATGGGGTGACTAAGTGAACTGCCATGAGAAATTAGAAAAATGTACAGAAACATTTTTCAGATTTTCTCAAATCTTGTTTAGGACATAACTTCCTCTAGAATTCTTCAAATGACATGAAACCAATTCCATTAGAACTATCTCAAATTCTAGTTTCCAGAAAGTAATGGTTGGAGCCATGAAAGATCTTTGGAATTCCTTAGAGGCTCTAATATTGATCAAATAGGCTTTTATTTGTACAAGGCTCAAATGAACTTTGTTTCAAATGAAATTTGGTCAAGACTCTGGTTAGGACCCTACCAAGCCACAAAAAAATTTAGAGCCAAAAGGGAGGGCTAGCTAAAGTTATGGTAATTACTTATTCAGTTCTAAACATTGCATTTAAATTGACATATAGTATATCGTTTACGTGTAGTCGCTGAAGGCGAGAAACTCCGGAAGTGCTCGATTTCCTTCTTCCGGACGAAGCCCTAGGCACTGACTAGCAGCAGCAACAAGGCAAGCCCCGGTTTACATTAAACCATTTTACAAAGTTTTGTTTTGTTACATACTTAGTATGAGGTATATATATATATGTGCATTAGGTGTAGGATGGATGAAACCCCAAATGCATAACAAGATTTTTCCTATAAGAGTGAGGGTAGTGTCTAAGTCCTCGAGTAGCATACGCTGTGCTTAATTTTCATAGAACTTCGGTACAAGTCGAGTAATTGGAATCTACTCGCGAGTTAGGCTTCGGGACACGGGGAATTAGTTCGATGTGAGATCACTTTAGTAATGAAAATTAGACTAGGCAGGGGCTAGGGCGCAGCAAGAGGAAGCCTTGTGTGCGCAGCCCTGTCCGTGTCGATTGAGGATCGATTTGTGTGCGGTCGTGCTGAACAAGTATTGAACGTACCAAAGGCATATCAGATATATGGGCCCCGATAAACCGATGTAACCTATACCTCCGGGCGTCGAGGCATAACGCACCGATTTATAGGTGTAGGCTGAGGGCAGCAAGGTGGAAATCTGCTAATGGGCATAGAGAGATGCTCCGTGTAGGGAACCTCCTGCTCCTTTTGGTGCGACCGGTTCGACATTTGGGCTGTTGGGTGAAAGGTTGTCCCGTACGGCATCGAGTGAGTGTGCTGTGTAGCTCCACTTGTGTACGTGACGTGCTCTTTGGGTATCCCTGCAGGTGTATATCAAGTCGATTCACCGTCCCTCGCGGTGACGAGTACCGCTTGTTCACTGTATTGTAACGTAGATAAATATGGAATGTTATGATTCAATACTGCTGATATGTATAATTGTATTGCTACATGTGTGCCACCAAATATTGCTCACTAAATTTCATGTTCATGAAATGTTAACTTGTGGCTAAAAGATGAACTAAGGATGAACTTGTAGGCGTGTCCGTTTGCTGAAATTTATCATCCATGTTCGTGTAAACTGCATATAGAGTTTCTTGCCTAGGTGAGTCGGTTAAGTCTTGTTGAGCCATCTTGCTCATGGTTGCTGCTTTAAGTGTTTTTCAGGTGAGGAGTATCCCACGGTCTCGGGTTACAAGTCCACCGGCGAGGGCTACCCTCCGTCGGGGACCACGGCTGAGTGGGAGCCGTACACGCCGCGCTGAGCTGAGGAGTGCAACTAGTGTGGGTTGCCCTAGGGCTGGGCAATCAACTTTTGCTAGATAGGTGGCGTGAGTTGTATAAACTTAGCTTCCACTTTTGTAATTCAAATACTAGTTTGTAACTGAAGTCTTGTACTAGTTTGTATATATTCAGTTGGTTTTCTATGTAATACAATATCGTTCATATGATGTGTGCTGTCGGGTGTCGCATCGTGCGGCACCACTCTCTGTGATCCTGGATGAGCGGATTCCAGTCCGCAACAGGCTAGTACCAGAGCAGCATTGGGGATAGCACACTAATTAAGGACTGTATTACGGGAAAACTTAGGTTTACGGTGAAGATTCGGTAGTTTGCCCAAGTAAGAACTATAATAGCATAGTTACTTTGTCGGTAACTGAGATATGGGGTACCCCCGCGCACAGGGGAAAATGCCTAAGGAACTCGCCCTTCTCCACAGGGAGAGCTCCGAAGGCGCCACGCGTCCGGCGGGGCCGGACCTCCCTCTCCTCAGAGGAGATCTCCGGGCCCGCCACGTGGCATACAGAAGCCGGACCTCCCCCTCCGCGGGAGAGAGTTCCGAAGGCGCCACGCGTCCAGCGGGGCCGGACCTCCCTCTCCTCAGAGGAGAGCTCCGGGCCCGCCACGTGGCAGCAGAACGGCGCTGTCTGCCCCCGAGCGATAGGCAGCGGGCGTAAAGACGGCCCCATACCTTGCCTGTACAAGGTATTCAAGGCCCGCGTCTTCCCGAGACGCGGAGACGCGGAGCACGCTTCTGTCAGGTGCCGTTGCGCCCAGTCGCATCACAGACTGACGCGCGGTGTCAGAACCTGCCAGCCAATAAACACCGCGACAAGACATCCCATGCCGCCTGCGCTGTCATCAACCACTACGACTAGCATGCGGCATGGGCAGGGCGGCAAGATGAAGACTCAGAAGCCTTCGACCAGAGGCAACTACCGGCATAACTGCAGATACGGTAGATGATAGACAATCTTCCCGGGACCACCTGTCGGGTCCCGGCCCCCCTTGTAAGCTGCCCGAGTCTTGGACTATAAAAGGCTCGGGTAGGCGACGATAGCAAGGGTTCGCACTCTGCAACTCATACGCTAGCCATACACTCCCAAGCTGTAACTCACCCCCAAGCTTAGGACTCCGGCCCTAAGCAGCAAGCAATACAGCGAGCTCCATAGCTCGCCGTGGACGTAGGGTTTTACGCTCCGGCGGCCTGAACCACGTAAAACTCACCGCGTCAAGCTCTTACTAACTCGTCCATCCGCGCAAGCTCTCCGCAAGGGACTAGCCCCACCAAAAAAAGAACCTCCGCGGACTGCCCAGTGCAGGCCCGGGGAAGTGTCGACCGAACACTTCGACATTTGGCGCGCCAGGAAGGGGGCTTTTCTCCTAGCGCGACGAGTTTCCGCTGACGAAGATGACCAAGCTTCCTTCAGCGGCGAACTCTCCCCCCTCGCCTCTGCGGCCAACCGCGACCAGGGGGGAGTACATGTCGACACACTCGGGACGGAGTGTGTCGGTACAAGCTGGGAGCCAGCAACCGGCTCTGGCAGCGCCGACCCCGGCAATGCAGGCTCCAACCAGCATCAAGTCTTCAGTAGCACTGGGCGTACCCAGTGGGGGTGCGCTAGCTGCAGCGAGAGCGCTACTGTACAATCCGCCCGCTGGGGACGCGCCTCAGGCAGCGACCCGGCAGTGGATCCGCGAGGTAGACCGTCTCGTCATCGCCGCCGCAAACCCTCGACTTCGGCGGGGACGACGCTCTGGCCAACCGGTCATGTCGCTGATGCGCGCACCATTGGTTGACGAGCAGACGGCAGACTCCAGCTCTACCAGGCCCCAATCGACAGATCTGAGGACAGAGCTGGAGCGGTGTCGCCTGGGTCAAGATGCCCGGGTATACCTCGAGCAGCGCCGAGAAAGGCGCCGCTACCAAGAGGCTGACGACAGCATGACGTCGGCCTCGACCCAGCCTGAAGAGCAGACCTTCGCCACGCGATCTCTGCCCCAGGCCTACGCCGTGCAGAATATGCTACAGTCATATGTCCTGCAGATGGCGCCCCCGGCCTATGGTGCAGCCTTGCCCATACCGGGGCACGCGGTGCTCAGTGCGAACCAAGCGTTCGCGGCACCAGAACCTGCGGCGACAGAAGCAGGGTGTGCGGCCCTCGCGCCCCACCTTCGCTTCGCAAAGTGGCCGCGCAAGTTTCGGCCGCACCTGCCCGAGAAGTACGACGGCAGCGTCAACCCGGCGGAGTTCCTCCAGATCTACTCCACCGCCGTACTTGCCGCAGGAGGGAATGAAGCCGTCATGGCCAATTACTTCCCTGTCGCCTTGACTGGCCCAGCCCGGTCTTGGCTCATGAACCTCCCCCAGGGTTCCGTAACTTCCTGGGGAGAGATTTGCCGGCAGTTCATAGCCAACTTCGGCAGTTCCTACACCCGGCCTGGCACGGAGCTCGACCTCCACGCCATCCAGCAACAACCTGGGGAGTCGCTGCGCTCTTTCATCCAGCGGTTCTCACAGGTGCGGAACACCATCCCACACATTCAAAATGCTTCTGTGGTGGTGGCGTTCCAGCAAGGCGTCCGAGACAAGAAGATGCTTGAGAAACTCGCGACCAGGGAGGTCCGCGATGCCTCAGAGCTCTTCAGCTTGGCGGACAACTGCGCCAGAGCAGCCGAAGGACGGAACTGGCACTCACAGCCGTCCTCCGAGTCAGGAGGACTGCCCGGATCTGGTCCTACTCCCTATGGAGGCAGCAGGAAGACCAAGAGCCGAGGCAGAAGCAAGATAAGATCACCAGCCGCAGCCCCAGTCGTCACTGCAGCGACGCTCAGTGGGGCTCGGGGGCCGCGCCCCGACAAGAGGCAGCGAAGGTCACCGATCCCAGAAGGTAATCAAGACAATATGTGCCCCGTGCACGGCAGCTGTCGCCACACTACTGCCGAGTGCCGGGACATCCGAAGGCTTGCAGAGCGCTTCCGCAAGGGGAAGCGGCAGCGGGCTGATGCCCTGCCCTTCCGTCCAAAGGAAGACGAACAGAGGGTGGATGTTCCAGACAACATCGACCACCCAGAGGAGATCCAGGAGCCTCAGCGTGTCGTGAAGGCGGCACGCAATCATGAGGACTCCAGCTCCAGTGACGATGAGCGTCGGAAGAAGCTCTACGTCATATACGGTGGGTCCGCCGACCCCTCGTCCCGAAGCGCAGTCAAGACTCTGCGCCGAGCGGTAGCATCGGTGACGCCACTCCCAAGTGCTGCACCGCACCTTAAGTGGATGGGGACCCCCATCAGCTTTGACGCCACCGACTTCCTCAGGAACATGGCTGGGGCCGGCCAACTACCGCTCCTGGTAGCCCCTACCATCGCCAATGTGAGAATGTACCACGTTTTGGTAGATAGAGGAGCTGGGCTGAACCTCATCAGCCGTGCAGCTTTCCAGAAGCTGCAGGTCCCGATGGCCAAGCTCACCCCGTCGAGCCCGTTCTCAGGGGTAGGGCCGGGACAGGTCATCCCCTACGGCAACATTAGCCTCCCGGTGACCTTCGGGGCTCCGGACAGCTATCGGACAGAGTACATTCTGTTCGACGTAGCGGAGATAGACCTCCCCTTCAACGCCATAATCGGCAGGCCAGCCCTGTACCGGTTCATGGCTGTAGCCCACTACGGCTACCTCGTCCTGAAGATGCCAACACCGACGGGCGTCCTCAGGATTCGTGGGGACCGCACTGCTGCAGTGTCGGCCCTAGAGAAGCTCCAAGCGCTCGCAACAGCTGGGGCATCAGCCCCCGGCAATACGGAGCCGGACCAGCTCCGCCCGAGCGCACGTCACCGTGCTTCCGCCACAGCACCCTGCGTGCAACCTCTCGACGAGGGCGGCGTCCCCTTAAAGGTCGTCCAAGTCGGCGCCGAAGCTACCCAGACCACCCGGGTAGCCGGGGGCCTGGATAGCAAATAGGAAGGCACGCTCGTCACCTTCCTCCGGCACAATGTCGACGTGTTTGCATGGCAGCCGTCACAGATGCCGGGGATCCCCAGGGAGGTGATCGAGCACCACTTGAAAGTCTTCCCCGACGCCCGGCCGGTTCAACAGAAGCCCCGCAAGCAGTCCATCGAGCGGCAAAACTTCATCTGTGAAGAAGTCAAGAAGCTGCTGGACGCTGGCTTCATACGGGAGGTCCACCACCCCCGGTGGTTGGCGAACCCCGTCGTTGTCCCGAAGGCCGGCGGGAAGCTCCGGATGTGCATCGACTACACCAGTCTCAATAAGGCATGTCCCAAAGATCCATTCCCTCTCCCTAGAATAGATCAAATAGTAGACTCAACGTCAGGCTGTGATATACTGTGCTTCCTAGACGCCTACTCGGGTTTCCATCAGATCCCCATGTCTAGGGAGGACGAGGAGCACACCTCCTTCATCACAGTAGACGGCCTTTATTGCTATCTGTCTATGCCTTACGGCCTAAAGAATGCACTGCGGGCGATGCACAAAACCTTTGGGGAGTTAATAAGAGACCTAGTGGAGGTGTACGTCGATGACATAGTTGTCAAGGTCAAGCAGGGTTCATCTTTGCTAGATAACCTAGCCTTAGTCTTTGACAAGTTGCGCTCTATGCGCACCAAGCTGAACCCAGATAAATGTATGTTCGGCGTGTCCTCTGGGAAGCTCTTAGGGTTCCTGGTCTCGCACCGAGGGATTGAGGCCAACCCAGAGAAGATTAAGGCCATCGACTTGATGCGGCCCCCTGCCCGCGTCAAGGATGTTCAGAGACTCACGGGATGTCTAGCCGCGCTGAGTTAGTTTATACCGAGGCTAGCAGAGCGGGCACTCCCTTTCTTTAAGCTCCTGCGCAAGTCAGGCCCTTTTGCCTGGACTGACGAAGCAGAAGAGGCTTTCCAGGAGTTGAAGCGACTCCTGACGACCCTATCATGGTAGCCCCTAAGCCCGGGGAGCACCTGCTGCTCTACATTACGGCAACAACAGAAGTGGTGATTATGGTCCTCGTCGCAGAGCGGCCAGACCCCTCACCTTTGCAACCTGCTCCGGTAGCAGAAGACAGACGCCAGGAGGCCCCGCAGGGCCAAGGCGGTCTCCCGGACCCCTCGGAGGTCCAGGTCGACCTCCTGGAGGTCCAGGGCGGTCTCCCGGACCCCCAAGATAAATCCCCGGGGGCCAATTGGGACCTCCCGGAGGTCCCTCAAGACCCCCCGGAGCTCCCGGATAATCAAGATAGCTTAAGGGCCTCCGGGTCCCAGTCCCCGGAGGCCCCCGTGGGTCCACTCACCTCCAACGGGCCAGGGCCAATGGACGAGGACCTCCCAAGCCTAAGAGAGAGGGTTCAAACCATACAGAGGCCTGTCTACTACATCAGCGAAGTACTTCATGATGCCAAGACAAGGTACCTAGAAGTCCACAAGCTGCTGTATGCGGTGCTCGTGGCCTCCAGGAAGCTCCGCCATTACTTCCAGGCCCATTGGGTCTCGGTAGTCACCTCGTATCCGCTGAAGACAATTCTTCACAGCCCCCATGCGACTGGCAACGTTGCTAAATGGGCGGTGGAGCTGGCGGAGTTTGAGCTGGACTTCCTCCCACGCCATGCAGTCAAGAGCCAAGCACTGGCTGACTTTGTGGCGGAGTGGACACCAACGAAGACTGACCCAGGGGGCCATGAAGGCGGTGAGCCAGAGCACCAAGCTCCGGTCTTCACCGAACCCCACTGGACACTTTTCTTCGACGGCTCCTCGCGAAAGTAGGGGGCCGGTGCCGTCGTACTGCTCCTCATGCCATCGGGAGAACAGTTTGGGTATATGGTGCGTCTAAATTTCAAGGCAACTAACAACATGGCGGAGTATGAAGCACTCATCTTTGGCCTGCAGACAGCCCTGTCTTTAGGCGCTCACCAGTTGTTGGCACAGGGCGACTCCCAACTGGTCATCAAGCAAGTCAAGGGCGAATGCTCCTGCAATGACCCGCAGCTAGCTGCGTATCTGTTTCACGTGCAGATGTTGGAGAAAGAATTCCTCGCCTTGGACCTGCATCACGTACCGCGCGCTGGTAATGCCGCAGCTGACGACCTTTCAACGAAGGCTTCCACCAGAGCCCCCGCGCCCGAAGGAGTTTTCGAGAGGACGTTGCTGCGGCCTACAGCCCGGCCCGCCGAGCCGGGCGAAGGGGGCTTGACCAGCACCTCGAAGCTGGCGGTCCCGGCGGCCCTACAGCCATGGATGCCGCCAAGGATCGTAAGCGTCACTGGGGACTCCGTGCAACCCAGCGCTCAAGATCCAGAAGCTCAAGTCAGACCCGATGCATGGATCACGGAGATCCGGGACTACTTGAAGGACAATATCCTCCCTGATGAACATGCAACCGCTGAACGGATTGTGCGTATGGCTAAGAGGTACGCACTGGTAGAGGGGGATCTCTACCGACGTGGCGCCAACCACATCCTATTGCGGTGCATAACCCAGGGGGAAGGCTGCGACTTGCTCGCTGAGATCCATGGAGGCGAATATGGAAGTCACTCTTCCTCACGCACGCTTGTCGGTAAAGCCTTCCGGCATGGCTTCTACTGGTCGACAGCACTCCAGGATGCCGTCAAGCTGGTCGAGAGCTGCAAGGCGTGCCAGTTCCACGCCAAGCAGATCCATACACCGGCTCAGGCGGTACAGATGATCCCACCCTCGTGGCCATTTGCCGTATGGGGGCTGGACGTCCTGGGACCATTTCCCAGAACCGTCGGGGGATTCCGGTACCTCTATGTCGCCATCGACAAGTTCACCAAGTGGCCGGAAGCTACACCAGTTGTCACCATCAACAAACAATCCGCAGTAAAGTTCATCAAGTCTATTGTCTGCCGGTTCGGGGTCCCGAACAGAATCATCACCGACAACAGGACCCAGTTCACCAGCGCAGCATTCCAAGACTACTGCGAGGGCCTTGGTATTCAGGTGTGCTATGTCTCTGTCGCCCACCCAAGGAGCAATGGGCAAGTTGAGAGGGCCAACGCGGAGATTCTCCGGGGCCTTAAGACTCGCACCTTCGCCAGCCTGAAGAAACATGGTGCCAATTGGGTAGATGAGCTTCCGAGCACACTATGGGCTAACCGGACATCCCAGAGCCGGGCCACCGGGGAGACACCCTTCTTCATGGTGTATGGGGCCGAAGCTGTACTTCCCCCAGAAATCACCATGAAGTCTCACCGTGTCCGGGCTTACGACGAAGCCGCGCAGGACAACCTCCGGCGTGGAGAAATCGACCTCGTCGACGAGGTCCGATTACATGCAGCACTCCGTAACGCGCGGTACAGACAAGCGCTTCGGCGCTACCACCAGAGGTCTGTGCGTGCCCGGGAGCTGCAGGAAGGTGACCTGGTGTTGCGGCGCATACTTTCTCGCGAAGGGGCCCACAAACTCTCCCCTAGTTGGGAAGGCCCCTTCTGAGTCGCGAAAGTATGCCGCCCCGGGTGTGTGCGCCTTTCCACCGAGGATGGGGACCTGCTCCCGAACCCTTGGAACATAGAACACCTCCGTAAGTTCTACCCCTAGAGCAAAAATAGGACAGTACTTTCTTTTCGTAATAAACTCCATAGAGTCCAGAAGCAGCGCTCGGAGCAGCTAAGCCCCAGGGGACGGTACAGGATTACGTTCAGCTTTGCCTGGTTCCGACTCCAAGCACGTAGAGTCTTGCTTCCCCTCTTAATGGGGCGGGTCGTGGCCTCCATATTTAGCCTGCCTTCCTCCTGTGGAAAGTTGTGCGAAAAGAAATCTGCTCTACTTTGCTCTTTCCTCGTACTCATTTAAATTGTGTATTAAGTTTCTTAACCACCCTTGCAGTGCATGGTTTCCATGTGCTCAGCTCCCCCTCTCTACAGTCCCCAAGCACCAAGCATATGGTTAGGGGCTATAAGTCAAATAAGACTGTGAGATAAGGGAGGGGAAGCCCCCAAGGAGAATTACATTTCCTCTACCTGTGTGCAGGGCCTCCAGGCTATGGCGACAGGGACTACATAAAGCGGGGGAAAAGGAGCTATCAGCAGCACCGGCCCAGGACTGGAAGGACCGGGCCCCGCCCCTTCAGTAGGGGCGAGGCCCGAAGGCCCCACGTGTCCAGCGGGTCCGGAGCTCTCGCCTCCCCTGAGGAGGGCTCCGGGCTCGCCACGTGGCAGGCGGAAACCGGACCTCCCCCCTCGGTGGGAGGGCTCCGAAAGCCCTACGTGTCCAACATGGCCGGAGCTCCCGCCTCTTAAGGAGGGGGTCCGGACCCGCCATGTGGCAGGCAGATTTGGAGCTCCCCAAAGGGCGGAATCCGGAGACCCCCGGGGGCCCCTAACACGGTTAGGACCCGGGGAGGATGTCTATGTAGAGCTCCGAGATTGGAGATGGCCTCTGAGTACCTTGCGGAGCTAAGGACTCAGTCAGGCAAAGCCGAGAAGGAGCATCACAGACGCAAATATCTTAAAGAGTCAAACTATGCGAGGCTCCATGAGCTGGACTACAGACTCGATAAAAAGAAAGAAACAAGTCCCAAGGGTCTCCTGACACGACCAGAATCCAGAAGTTGCAAGAACGGCCGCATCACCAGGCTTCAGCCCTGGCGGAACTCTCTCGCTCTATGACCCGAGCGCGGGAATTGCCTCCCTCATCACCGATGCAAAAGCCGGTGACACCAAGGGAGCACCTGAGGCCCCCTCCACAGTATTCAGCGGTCTTCCTAGAGACTCTGCCGTCTGGGATCCTCCATGGTGCATCAGCGGCTTCCTTCTCCTGAAGTTCCCTCATCATCGGCGCAAAAGCCGGTGTCGTCAAGGGTGCCCCTGGAGCCTCCTTCCCTCATCACCTGCGCAAAAGCTGGTGTCATCAAGGGTGCTCCTGAGGCCCCCCTCCGCAGCTTCAGCGGTCTTCTCGGAGACTCTGCCGCCTGGGATTCTCCTCGGTGCTTCAGCAGTTTCTTTGAAGACTCCACCACCTGGGAAGGGACACAACGCCAAGGAGCTTTCTGTCTGCCATCACCAAGGAAGGGCTCCGTCGGGAGGACAAACCAGAGACCCCTTGGTGGCGCCACCCTCAGAGGCAAGGCAGGCAGACTCCCTGAGTCCCAGGCTTGGTGCAGACGCCATCGCTGGAGGGAGCCGAGAGCGATTCTCCCCCCATAAGGCGGGTTAAGAGCCATGGTAGAAGACAAGACTGCAGAGACTCGAGGGAGGCGCAGGGGCTGGAAGCCTTATAAGGGGAGTGTACCCACATGGAGGTTTCATTTCACACCTTCCCGGGTGCAATCCCAAGCGATTCGGAACTCTTCGAATACACTGCATTGGCCACCGCTTCGGCTCCTAGACCGAGAGCCGATGACGGGTGGACCCAAGCCGCCCAACTGGAGCGGTGGGTCAAGGAGTCAGTCTCCTGAGAAGATGAGCCGGCAAGGCACTTCGGTGGTTGCCGAAGAAAGCGCCGCAACGTGCAGAAGTGACAGTCTTAGGAACCGCCACAGTAAAAGCAACCATCAAGTGAGCGCACGCTCCCACGATCCCGCGGCTGTTCGTGCTCCGGCAGCGGTCAATTCGGGACTTAGAGAAAGTGCGCGGATCGGAAGAGACGGAGGTCCCACCTCGGGCTCGCTATCTCCCCCGAGATGGGCCCGGGGGCCACTGTCGGTACCTGAGATATGGGGTACCCCCGCGCACAGGGGAAAATGCCTAAGGAACTCGCCCTTCTCCGCAGGGAGAGCTCCGAAGGCGCCACGCGTCCGGCGGGGCCGGACCTCCCTCTCCTCAAAGGAGAGCTCCGGGCCCGCCACGTGGCATACAGAAGCCGGACCTCCCCCTCCGCGGGAGAGAGGTCCGAAGGCGCCACGCGTCCAGCAGGGCCGAACCTCCCTCTCCTCAGAGGAGAGCTCCGGGCCCGCCACGTGGCAGCAGAACGGCGCTGCCTGCCCCCGAGCGATAGGCAGCGGGCGTAAAGACGCCCCATACCTTGCCCGTACAAGGTATTCAAGGCCCGCGTCTTCCCGAGACGCGGAGACGCGGAGCACGCTTCTGTCAGGTGCCGTTGCGCCCAGTCGCATCACAGACTGGCGCGCGGTGTCAGAACCTGCCAGCCAATAAACACCGCGACAAGACATCCCATGCCGCCTGCGCCGTCATCAACCACTACGACTAGCATGCGGCATGGGCAGGGCGGCAAGATGAAGACTCAGAAGCCTTCGACCAGAGGCAACTACCGGCATAACTGCAGATACGGTAGATGATAGACAATCTTCCCTGGACCACCTGTCGGGTCCCGGCCCCCCTTGTAAGCTGCCCGAGTCTTGGACTATAAAAGGCTCGGGTAGGCGACGATAGCAAGGGTTCGCACTCTGCAACTCATACGCTAGCCATACACTCCCAAGCTGTAACTCACCCTCAAGCTCAGGACTCCGGCCCTGAGCAGCAAGCAATACAGCGAGCTCCATAGCTCGCCGTGGACGTAGGGTTTTACGCTCCGGCGGCCTGAACCACGTAAAACTCACCGCGTCAAGCTCTTACTAACTCGTCCATCCGCGCAAGCTCTCCGCAAGGGACTAGCCCCACCGAAAAAAGAACCTCCGCGGGCTGCCCAGTGCAGGCACGGGGGAAGTGTCGACCGAACACTTCGACATACTTAGAGTGGCAAGACTAACATATGTGTTATAATTCTGAATTTTAATTCTGTAATGACGCACCTACGCTCAGGTAAGAATTGTAAGGCACGCCACCGAAAGCGGTTCAATTTCAGTTAGCTCTCCTGACGAGGAATGTAGTTCAGGGATAGGTCTCAGAGCTTGGTGTGAGACGTTAATATGAAACTCTTGGACTCTTCATGTTCATGAGTTCATATGAAAAGCTGATCCCCAGCATGCATTAGGCAAGCAAGTGGAGACCCCATCGTGTGGTCAGTAACACGATAGTGTGTTCTGGAAATAGCCCAGGAGGACATACGCAGCGCTTGCCATCGGCGTGCCCTGCAGGGTAGTAGGTGGTATCTGTTGGGGTGATAAAATTTCCAACCGTGACGACCCGTTCGCGCTCTACTCGGGTTTCCTGTCGTGTGGTGTTAAAACACGATCACGTACATTGAGACGTGGCTTAACTCAAGGACGGCCGTATGGCAATGATACGGGCGTTTGTATTACTTTCAAATATGGACATTCCTGAAATGAGAATAACCTTTGAGTGCATCATTATTGGGTGTTTTTCTGCAGGTACTAACCATGTATGTATGCCGTGTAATATACATGCGAGAGCCGTTTAGTGCCACAATTGAGACGTATATGCCGGTATAATCCGGTTAGGATTTGCTTTTTGTGAGGAACGTAGTAGCGACACAGCATAGACATGTGCATGAAAGATAATGATAACAAGGAACAAAAATCACTAAGTTTCAACATTTAGGACACTGGTTGGGTAGAAAAATTCAATAGGAGATCAGTGTAGCTCCAAGGGATTGAAAAACAGAGTGCTCTGTTTTGGACAGCAAGTTGGCTGAATTTTGACAGAGCATAACTCACAGATTATTTAGCCAAGGGAGGTGTGTGATATAGTTCTGCAAAGGTATTTAAGTACTCTACAGCTTTGTTGTAGACCCCCAGAGCTGAATCACACCTTAAGATGGCTTAAATTCCAGAAGAAAGTAAACTGTACAGAACCAGAACAGATTTAAACTACTCTCTGCACTGCTCTGTTTTGGAGTATAATTTCTTGTAAGAAAATCTAAAATTATCAAATGATATATTCTTGGAAAGGGTAGGAGATGTGTTACACCTTTGTAATTCAAAGTTTCGGAAATTTTGGCACAGAATCCAGTGGAAACCAGAGTTGAAAACAACAACTTCCGAAGGAGGTGCTGTTGAAATTCTTCCAGAAATTCTGTGACTTTGAATTATCATAACTTTTTAACCAGAGCTGATCTGAGGGCAAATAAATACTCGTTGGAAAGATACTGAAGTTAACTTTAACTTTGGTATTCAGCTTGAGTCATAAAAATGCCCAGAACTAGATAAAAATCTAGGATATGTAGAAACTGGTCATTCTGACAGAGGGATGACAGTTGAACTCCTTTGAGAGATTGTTGTATCCTAGGGGGTTTAAGTACTTCCAATGGAGTAGAACATACTCATGAGTGGTTATCTTCAACTAGTGAAAGATTTGAGTATAGGTCCTTCTCAAGTTTCTTTTGCTAGAGACCATGTTTGTGTCTTATTGAAGATAAAAGGGTAATATACATGATGACAAAGCAATTTTAACGTCTCATAGTGACCAAACCTAGTTAAGATGAACTTCCAAAGGGGAAGTATGTCAAGTGGGATTTAACTAGCTTGTATTTGGTCTGGTAATGGTATAGCTTGTGCAAAGTTATTACATCATCTGTATACGAGATGTATCGCATGTTTTACTGTTATTATGTTTTATGCCTATTGGACTGCATGAAGTATGTTGCGGGACTGATATTTATTGTTGTATAGTTGCAGATGGATCGCACTCGGACCACGCATGAGATTGGTGGCTCTAGCTAGTAGGGGGGTGATGACTGCCAGTCACCTGCCTACGACAGCACCCCGCAGCAACAACCACCACCGCCGCCTCCGCTTACGCTAACAGATGTGATTGCGGCCCTGGTGGGTAATCGTGATGAGCAGACCGACCTGCTCCACACGATCATGCAGAATACATCCCAGGCGAGGGGGGGGCGTCAAGAGAGGGGGCCCCGTGAGCCCCGTGATGTGACGTACTCGGACTTCATGAGGACGCACCCTCCGGTGTTCACTGAAGCAGCAGAACCCCTGGAGGCCGACAACTGGCTGCGGACAATTGAGTCCAAGTTCGGGCTGCTCCAATGTCCGGAGCGGCAGAAGACTCTGTTCGCGGCGCAACAGCTTCATGGTGCCGCTGGTGCGTGGTGGGCAAACTATGTCGCCTCACTGTCGGTTGGCTATGCCGTGGAGTGGGAAGAATTCCGGGAGGCGTTTCGCGCCTACCATATCCCTCCCGGGATAATGAAGCGGAAGTTCCAAGAGTTCTTGGAGCTGAAGCAGGGCGGGAGGAGTACCCACGACTACTCCCGTGCCTTCAACCATCTGGCGCAGTATGCGTCGGACTACGTCTCCACCAAGGAGAAAAAGCGGGAGCACTTCTATCGGGGGTTACACCCCGAGATGAAGACACATCTCGTCCAATGCAATCGTGGCACCTTCAACGATCTAGTTAATGCCGCAATCATGCAAGAATACGCTCAGCGAGAATTGGCGGCTGAGCAGCGAAAGCGCAGCACTCCACCCAGCAGTGAGGGTGGAGCTCCCCAGAAATACTGTCAGTATCTGAAGTACTACTCTCATGGAGAGGATGACACTAAGAGTTGGGAAATTTTTCTTGTTTCATTCCACACACAATGCCATGCCCAACCTAGGGGTTGGGGTTACATATTTATAGCTAAGGCAGCCAAGCATATACCTAGATGCTAGTCTAAGATGCAGTCCTACCAAAGGACTAAGATGCTATCCTACCAAAGGACTAATATGCTGTCCTACTAAAGGACTAAGATGTTATCCTCTTGGTCTAAGATGCTGTCCTACCAAAGAACTAAGATGCTGTCCTGCTAAGGACTGAAATGCTGTCCTAACTAGGGGCCACACAGACCAAGAGTACAAGACTTATTCCTTCATTCTCCCCCTAAGTCTTGTGCGTTGTCTTGTGGGAGAGTTGAACCATCCCGATCCTGGAGCAAAGCTCAAGGAACGTGATCCTCCCAAGGGGCTTGGTGGGCAGGTCTGCAAGCTGGTTCTTGGTGTTGATGTAGCACGCCTTGATGCTCCCTTCCTCCATGCAGCCTCGGAAGAAGTGGTATCTCACCTGGATGTGCTTTGCTAGAGCCAGAGCGGACTTGTTGTTCACCCTGAGTTCCACCGCTCCGGTGTCTTTGCCGAGGAGATCACCAAGCAGTCGAACTAGCCAGAGCGCCTGAGTTGAAGCAGTAGAGGCCACTATGTACTCGGCCTCGCAGCTGGACAGGGCCACCACCTGCTGCTTGACGGACTGCCAGCTAACGAGGCACTTGCCGAGGAAGAAGAGAATCCCGCTCGTGCTCTTGCTAGTGTCGATGTCGCCGGCGTGGTCGCTGTCGCTGTACCCGACAAGGTGTGCCTCCCCAGGGCACCTCGGGTAGTAGATGCCGTGGTCGAGAGTGCCCGCAACGTAGCGGATGATCTTCTTCACAGCCTGCTGGTGCTCCGTCGTTGGTCGCTGCATGAACCGACTGACGTAGCCGATAGAGAATGCCAAGTCCGGCCGTGTGTGGGCGAGGTAGCGAAGGCTCCCCATAAGACGCTGATACTGCGTGGCGTCCACCTCCTCTGTCGTGCTGTTGCGGCTCAGCTTCAGTCTCTCCTCCATGAGAGTGAGAGCTGGTTTGCAGTCTGCGAGCCCAGCCAGCTCAACAATGCGCTTGACGTAGGCAGTCTGTCGAAGCATGATCCCGGAGTCGGCCTGGTGCACCTCAATCCCCAGGTAGAAGGAGAGAGATCCCAGGTCACTCATCTAGAAGGTGGCTTTCATCGCTTCCTTGAATGCTGCCACCTCCGCATCCTTGGTGCTGGTGATCACCAAGTCATCGACGTAGACACCCACCAGTAGGGCATTTCCTCCATTGCCCCACCGGTAGATGGCCGCCTCGTGCGCGCTTTGCTCGAAGCCCATCCCCTTGAGCGTGGAGTCCAACTTGGCATTCCACGCCCTTGGTGCCTGATGCGGACATCGCTACCGTTGATACAACCACAACGCCAGCCCATTCACCACTCTCAGCTAATCAAGGTCCAATGACACGCGCTCGTGCACGTCAACTTAATTATCAGGTGAATTCATTCCTGGCTGTTCAAAGTAATTATCCTTCAAATGGGGACCTATTAAAGCCTTGTGATAACCTTGTTATTATTAGGTGCTTGGGAATTGATCCAGCTAGGAGGGATGGAGGGATTAATGCAATAAAGGCTGCTCCACCCGAGGGGAAATCTTGAGGCTGGGGCCATGTAATAAAGAGAGATTTAGACAAATAAGGAAAGGAATAAGGGAAATCTTGTCCAACTTTGCTGCTAGACGAAATTCCCTCTTTCTTCCCCCATTTAAAGATAGATGTGCTATAATAAGGAAAGAAATAGAGGAAATCATATCCTGCCTTGCTGCTGGATGGGTTTCCCTCTTTCTTTCCCTATTAAATGGTAGTCTATCACAGAAAAAGGAAGGGAATAAGGGAGATCACGTCATACCTTTATTGCTGGACGAATTTCCCTCTTCCCTCCCCTATTTAAGTAGTCCAAGAGCTCTATGACAGGGCGGGTTTTTTTTTCTATAAGTTTAGCCATTGCTACTTCCTTGTAACGCAAGTGTCGACGAGACCTTCCGATTACTTGAATCAGAACCCCAACTTTTTCACACCTGTGAGTGTTTGCTTGTCATCTTGTTCTTGCTTGTTCTTCGATTGCTTGCAGGTTCAAGGCTGTTCTTGGCACGGCAAGTACAGCAACAACAGGAGCCGGTGTAACTATCGCTAAGGCGCAGCATCCTTGTGGTTGTTGTAGTCGGGTAGCACAACGTCGACCTCCACCCAAATCGTAGTTACCAGGAGACGGTGTAACTGTCGCTCAAGGCGCCACACCATTCTGGTTGTGGTAGTCGGGCAGCCAACGTCGGCCTCCACCAAATTCGTTCGTTACCAACATCTCTCATCGAAAGATAGGGCGTCCCCCGTACCCGTTGGGTTCATCAAGTGGTATCAGATTTCAGGTTGCTCGGTGAGAGATTTCCTTCTCCTTGTTCTTCATTTACCTACAGTCCACTTTTGCCTACAAAAGTTCGCTCTAAAATAAATCCTAAAAACACTTTGAGCCTTTTGCTTGGTTACTTAGCTCTCGACTTGTTGAATTCATGGTTGCCTTTTGTGTCAAGTTGTTGGTCCTAAGTTTTTCATCGCTAGAGTTTTGAGTTCGTGCCACTTTGTTCTCAGTCCATTTTCATTATCTACCCAAAGTTGAGAAAAAAAGGCAAGTGCAAAAGAAAAGCTACACGAATCAGCAAGAAAAAGGCACGTGCAAAAAGAAAAGCCGCACTGATTACAATCATAAAAAAAAAGTTTCTAAGTACAAAAAAAAGAGAGACAATTTGTGTAACATTTGTTTCATGTTTCGAAGTTCAACTTGCTGTTTTCAATGTTGTTGAAACACAACAGATCGGGCTGTTCGAACTTCCCTACCATAGTAATCCAACGTCACGTGGAGTTACGACTCACGTCTCTAGTAAGGTTTGAGCTAGGACCAGCACAATACCATCGTGGAACGTTTATTCAACTTGTTGTGACTAATGTGGTACTAGCTGTTCCTTTGCACAAATTGTGTCTAGCAGCCACCTACAGCTCCATAAAATTGTCTACGACACCATAAGGTTGTGCTGGCAGCCACCGTTTGTTGTTGTTCTTGCTGATTGCCGGCGCCTCCTGCATCGCATGGTAAGAACTTGTAAGACCTTGATTTCTTGCTAGTGAGGAATTGTGTTGTCCTATCACCTCTTAGCAACTGATTAATCTGCTTGCTGTTGTATTTCCTTTCTTTACTAACCATGTCAGCTGATGCGAATGAGACATCTCCAGATTCACCACGTACGAGTGGCATCATTCAACATTTCAAACGCTAAGTAAAGCTACACACAAATGCTCTCAATGAGGATATTCAAGTCACCAATGAACGCATTGGTCAATTAGAGTCGACGCAGATTCGCACCAACACCAAACTGACCATATTAGAAAGCACTGCTGGGGCTATTAACACTTCTCTTGCAGCAATCATTGAGCGATTGGAGAGGATGGAACAGGTTGGACGCGAAGAGAGGCAAAGACGTGTTGATGACAGCCACGACTCCGTTGGCAGTGCTGCAAGATATGACGAGGCGGAGTATTCGACGGATACCGAGCTTGATGATGGACCTTTCAGGTATCGACGGCAGCCACGTCGCGACCATCGTCGTATGGGTGGTCGAGCTCAACGACGCGAGGTATGTGACAATGATGATTCCCTACGCAGCATTAGATTCTCCATACCACCTTTTGATGGTAAATATGATCCGGATGCATATCTGTCTTGGGAATTGTCAGTAGATCAAAAAATTGCATGCTATGATTTCCCTGATGATAAAAGGTTAGAGCTGCCACTAGTGAATTCACTGACTTTGCTTCTGTTTGGTGGCATGAATATCAAACTAAAAATCCAGCTACCGTACCACAAACTTGGAATGCTTTGAAACGAATCATGCGTCGTCGTTTTGCTCCTTCCTATCATGCTCGTGACCTGTTGCATAAATTACAAGAACTTAGGCAAGGCAACAAATCTGTTGAGGAATACTATCAAGAACTTCAAATAGGCATGATGCGTTGTGGCCTAGTTGACAATGAAGAGGCTGCAATGGCTAGGTTTATGGGTGGTTTAACAAGAGAAATTCAGGACATATTGGCTTATAAGGAATACACTAACGTCACTCGATTATTCCATCTTGCTTGTAAGGCTGAAAGAGAAGTGCAGGGACGACGTACAAGAACTAACATTTCTGCAGGTCGAACTACCTCATGGCAGTTCCGCTCAAGTGCTGCTGGTACTAAGCATGATTCTCCAGACGATTCTTCCAATGGGTTGCCCAGGACTACATCAAAATCAGCACCTTCGCGTGCAATCGAGACAACAAAAGGATCCACCCAAGTTGCAGCCAACACTTCTTCTTCCATTGCTTCTACCGGGATAATAAAAGACATTCAATGCCTCCAGTGCAAGGGTTTTGGGCACCTACGAAGGGACTGCCCAAGCAAGCGTGTGCTGATTATACGAGAAAATGTTGAGTACTCATCCGCTAGTGATTTAGATAATGAAACATATGCCATGCTTGCTGCACAAGAAGCAGGAAAGAAGAATGATGATGAAGAGCACATTGGGGCTGATCATGCTGCCCACTATGAGAGTCTTGTTGTGAGGCGTGTCTTGAGTGCCCAAATGATCAAAGCTGAACAGAACCAGCGACACAATCTATTCCAAACTAAGTGTGTAGTTTTGGAACGATCGTGTCACATTATTATTGATGGAGGAAGCTGCAACAATTTAGCAAGTGCTACCATGGTAGAAAAGCTTGGGATGACAACACTTCCACATCCACATCCCTACTACATCCAATGATTCAACGACAGTGGTAAGCTTAAGGTAACACGTCTGGTTCGTGTCGAATTTGCAATTGGTTCCTACCATGATTACATTGATTGTGATGTGGTACCTATGCAAGCTTGTTCTATGCTATTTGGTCGACCTTGGCAATTTGATAAAGATACATTACATCATGGTAAATCAAATCAATACTCTTTCATGCATCATGAGAAGAAACTTGTTTTGCACCCGATGTCGCCTGATGCTATTTTGAAGGATGACATTGCTAGAGCTTGCAAAGAGAAAAATAAGAAATCTGCTGAAAATGAAAATTCAGATGTCGTGAAGAAATTGGTACAGCCTAAGACTGACAATTCCAAATCTGCTCATATGAATAAGAATGAAATAAAATTACAGAGCGCTTGTTTTTTGCTTCCAAATCTGATTTGTTTGAATTAAAAAGTGATACTGCAATCTGCTATGTGTTTGTTTGCAAAGAAGCTTTGTTCTCACTTCACGACACACCATGTGCTTTGCCTCCTTCTATCACTAAGCTTTTGCAGGAATACGCTGATGTGTTTCCACAAGTGGTACCAGCCGGGCTGCCACCATTGAGAGGGATTGAGCATCAGATTGACCTCATTCCTGGGGCTTCTTTGCCCAACCGAGCACCATACAGGACCAATCCGGAGGAGACTAAGGAGATTCAGCGGCAACTACAGGAATTACTCGACAAAGGTTATGTGCGTGAGTCCCTTAGTCCTTGCTCCGTTCCTGTCCTTTTGGTCCCAAAGAAAGATGGATTATGGCACATGTGTGTAGATTGTCGAGCAATTAATAACATTACCATTAGATATCGTCATCCTATTTCTAGGTTAGATGATATGCTTGATGAACTTAGTGGCTCGATGATTTTCTCTAAAATTGATTTGCGTAGTGGATACCATCAAATTCGCATTAAGCTAGGTGATGAATGGAAAGCAACGTTTAAAATAAAGTTTGGTTTGTATGAGTGGTTAGTCATGCCTTTTGGTCTCACGAATGCACCTAGCACTTTGATGAGATTAATGAATGAGGTTTTACGTGCTTTCATTGGAAGATTTGTGGTAGTATATTTCGATGACATCTTGATCTATAGTGCATCTCTCGAAGTTCATCTTGATCATCTCCGTGCTGTTTTCAATGCTTTACGTGATGCACGCTTATTTGGTAACATTGACAAGTGCACCTTTTGCACGGATCGAGTTTCTTTTCTTGGCTATGTTGTGATACCACAGGGAATTGACGTTGATCAAGCCAAGGTGGAGGCGATACAAAGCTGGCCGACTCCTACCACGGTCACACAAGTACGAAGCTTTCTCGGACTTGCTGGATTCTATCGTCGTTTTGTGAAAGACTTCAGCACCATAGCAGGCCCACTGCATGAGTTTACAAAGAAGGGTGCCCGCCCCATTCACATGGGGCAAGGCGCAAGAGGCTGCATTTGCAACTTTGAAGAATAGGTTAACTCATACACCCCTTCTCCAATTACTAGATTTCAGTAAGACTTTTGAATTGGAATGTGATGCTAGTGGTATTGAATTGGGAGGTGTCTTGTTGCAAGAGGAAAAACATATTGCTTATTTTAGCGAGAAACTGAATGGGTCTAGTCTGAACTATTCCACTTATGATAAAGAATTATATGCACTAGTACGAACTTTGGAAACATGTCAACATTATTTTTGGCCTAAAGAATTTGTTATACATTCTGATCATGAATCTTTGAAGCACATTAAGAACCAAACTAATCTGAACCGTAGGCATGCGAAGTGGTTAGAATTCATTGAGTCCTTTTCTTATGTCATCAAACACAAGAAAGGAAAAGATAATGTCATTGCGGATGCCTTATCTCGCCGTTACAATATGTTGTCCCAACTTGATTTTAAGATTTTTGGCTTGGAAACAATTAAAGAATAATATGCTTTTGATGCTGATTTCAAAGATGTGCTGCTGCAATGTAAAGAAGGAAAAACATGGAACAAGTTTGTTCTCACTAATGGTTTTATGTTTCGAACTAACAAATTGTGCATTCCAGCTGGTTCTGTACGTATCTTACTATTGCAGGAAGCACATGATGGAGGATTGATGGGACACTTTGGTGTCAAGAAGACGGAAGACATCTTAGCAAGCCATTTCTTTTGGCCAAAGATGAGGAGAGATGTGGAGTGGTTTGTTGCTCGTTGCACCACTTGTCGAAAAGCTAAGTCCGCCTTAATCCACATGGTTTATACATGCCTCTTCCTGTTCCTAGTGCTCCATGGGAGGATATTTCTATGGATTTTGTTTTAGGATTGCCTAGAACAAAGAAGGAGAGGGATAGTATTTTTGTTGTTGTCGACAAATTTTCTAAAATGGCACATTTCATACCATGCCACAAAACTGATGATGCTACCCATATTGCTGATTTGTTTTTTCGAGAAGTTGTCCGTTTGCATGGGGTTCCAAACACTATTGTTTCAGATAGAGATGCCAAATTTCTTAGTCATTTTTGGAAAACCTTATGGGCTAAGTTGGGGACAAAATTACTCTTTTCTACCACTTGTCACCCTCAAACTGATGGACAGACCGAAGTAGTGAACCGTAGTTTATCTACCATGCTAAGGGCTGTTCTGAAACATAACATCAAATTATGGAAAGAATGTTTGCCTCATATTGAATTTGCTTACAATCGTTCACTGCATTCTTCTACTAAATTGTGCCCTTTTCAGATTGTATATGGTTTTATTCCTCGTGCTCCCATTGATCTTTTGGCTCTGCCACCTTCAGAGAAATTGAATTTTGATGCTTCTCGCCGTGCTGAATTAATTCTTAAAATGCATGAGCAAACTAAATCAAACATTGAGAGTATGAATGCTAAGTATCAACAAGCCGGTAGCAAGGGTAGGAAGCATGTTACTTTTGAACCTGTTGATTTGGTTTGGGTGCATTTGAGAAAGGATAGATTTCCTGATTTGAGAAAATCTAAATTACTACCTAGAGCTGCTGGACCCTTCAAAGTGCTTCGAAAAATTAATTATAATACATATGAAATTGAGTTGCCTGCACATTTTGGGGTTACTTCATCTTTTAATATTGCAGATTTGAAACCATATATGGGCGAGAAAGACACATTTGAGTCGAGGACGACTCAATTGCAAGAAGGGGAGGATGATGCGGACATCGCTACCGTTGATACAACCACAACACCAGCCCATTCACCACTCTCAGCTAATCAAGGTCCAATGACACGCGCTCGTGCACGTCAACTTAATTATCAGGTGAATTCATTCCTGACTGTTCAAAGTAATTATCCTTCAAATGGGGACCTATTAAAGCGTTGTGATGACCTTGTTATTATTAGGTGCTTGGGAATTGCCAGCTAGGAGGGATGGAGGGATTAATGCAATAAAGGCTGCTCCACCCGAGGGGAAATCTTGAGGCTGGGGCCATGTAATATAGAGAGATTTAGACAAATAAGGAAAGGAATAAGGGAAATCTCATCTAACTTTGCTGCTGGACGAAATTCCCTCTTTCTTCCCCCATCTAAAGATAGATGTGCTATAATAAGGAAAGAAATAGAGAAAATCATATCCTGCCTTGCTGCTGGATGGGTTTCCCTCTTTCTTTCCCTATTAAATGGTAGTCTATCACAGAAAAAGGAAGGGAATAAGGGAGATCACGTCCTACCTTTGTTGCTGGACGAATTTCCCTCTTCCCTCCCCTATTTAAGTAGTCCAAGAGCTCTTTGATAGGGCTGGTTTTGTTTTCTGTAAGTTTAGCCATTGCTACTTCCTTGTAACGCAAGTGTCGACGAGACCTTCCGATTACTTGAATCAGAACCCCAACTTTTTCACACCCGTGAGTGTTTGCTTGTTATCTTGTTCTTGCTTGTTCTTCGATTGCTTGCAGGTTCAAGGCTGTTCTTGGCACGGCAAGTACAGCAACAACAGGAGCCGGTGTAACTATCGCTAAGGCGCAGCATCCTTGTGGTTGTTGTAGTCGGGTAGCACAACACCGACCTCCACCCAAATTGTAGTTACCAGGAGACGGTGTAACTGTCGCTCAAGGCGCCACACCATTCTGGTTGTGGTAGTCGGGCAGCCAACGTCGGCCTACACCAAATTCGTTCGTTACCAACATCTCTCATCGAAAGATAGGGCGTCCCCCGTACCCGTTGGGTTCATCAGTGCCTGCCGCAGGCCATAGAGGGCCTTGCGCAGACGTAACACCTTGCCCTCCTTGCCAGGAATCGTAAATCCTGGCGGTTGGTGCACATAAACCTCCTCCTTTAAATCACCGTTAAGAAACGCCGACTTGACATCCATGTGCTGAACCCGCCAGCCTCCCTGAGCAGCCAGCGCAAGGAGGAGTCGCACAGATTCCATCCGCGCCACGGGAGCGAGCCTTGTGCTTGACGATGGCGCCGGCTTCATCCCTCTTCAGCTTGAACACCCACTTAAGGGTGATCGCGCGGTGACCATGCGGGAGGTCAGCAAGCTCCCAGGTGCGGTTGTTCTCAACCGCGTCCATCTCCGACTGCATCGCAGCACGCCATGCCGCGTGTCTCTCAGCCTCCACGAAAGGCTGAGGCTCGCTGTTGTCGCACGCAAGATGCAACTGCGCCTCCAGATCGCGAGGGACCAGTCCCGGCACCGACTGGTCACCGAGAAGATCCTCCGTCGTACAATACCGCAACGGCTCGCCATCGTGGTACGCGTCGATGCGCTCCTCGTCGTGGGAGAGCGGAGTAACAAACTGCACCGGTTTGTGCTCGACCTAGCTGGTGTCGGAGTGGACGTACCCGGAGGGATGGCAGTCGGTGCTGGAGTGCGTGGGGTCACCGGCTGTGGTGGTGGAGAGGTCGTTGCAGCCGAGGTCGTGACTGGGGAGCACGGCGCTGAAGTTGGTGGAGAAGAGCTGCCTACTCCCCCAGTTCCCTTGAAGTGGACGTACTCAACGATGAAGTTGTCGTGTGTCGGAGTCGAGCCATCGTCTACTGCCTTGTCCCATGCCCATCCTCGCCCTTCATTGAACACTACATCACGTGCCGTGCGCACGCGCTGTGTTCCTGGGTCGAGAATGTGGTAGGCCTTCGAGCCCTCCGCGTAGCCGATGAACACCCCTGGAGTGCTCCTGTCGTCAAGCTTGCTGATGTGGCCAAGCTCCTTGGCGAATGCTAGGCAGCCGAAGACCTGTAGGTGAGAGACTGTCTGCTTGCGCCCATACCAAGCCTCGTATGGCGTCCTGCCGTTGAGAGCCTTGGTGGGCGAGCGGTTGAGGATGTAAACCGCCGTCACCACCGCCTCTCCCTAGAAGATAGCCGGCATTCCCCTCTACTTGAGGAGGGCCCGAGCCATCCCCACAACCGTCTGGTTGCGCCGCTCGATGACGCTGTTCTGCTGCGGGCTGTACGGCGCGGAGTAGTGGCGCTGAACACCCTCATCCGCGTAGCACGACGCGAATTCAGCCGTCGTGAATTCGCCGCCGTTGTCGGTGAGCAGCACGTGCAGCTTGCGGCCGCACTCCGCCTCCGCAATGGCCTGCACGCGCCTGATGGCGTTTGCAGCCTCTCCCTTGCTGCCGAGGACCATCACCCACATGTAGCGGGAGAGGTCATCGACAAGCAGCAGGAAGTAACGTCGTCCTCCCGGTGTAGCCGGTGTCACCGGGCCACACAAGTCCCCGTGCACGAGGTCGAGCCGCTCCTTGGCTCGGAAGCTCGAATGCTGGGGAAAGGGGAGCCGCCTCTGCTTTGTCACTATGCAGACATCGCAGAACTGCTCCACATGGTCAAGGCACAGCAGGCCCCGTACCATCTCCTTGGCACTGAGCCGCTTCAGAGCCTTGAAGTGAAGGTGCCCAAAGCGCTCATGCCACTGCCATGCCTCGTCATCCCGGCGAGCAGCAAGGCAGAGAGGTTGTGCTACCTGCACGTTAAGGACGTAGAGTCGATTGGTGCCTCTGGTTACCTTGGCAAGAAGGCGACGATGGCGATCCCAAATCCTCATGACTCCGTCCTTGATCTCCACACGCGAACCATTCTCATCCAGCTGGCCCAGGCTGATGATAGAGTTTCTCAACGCGGGGATGTAGTAGACTCCGACGAGGAGCCTGTGCTCACCAGACTCGGCGGTAAGGATGACGGAGCCGATGCCCTTGATCTCCACACCAGAGGCGTCCCCAAACTTGACGGAGCCTCGAACATTAGCATCGAACTCAGTGAAGAACTCCCGTCGACCAGTTATGTGATGGGTGTCGCCGGTGTCGAGGCACCACCCGTCAGTCTTGTCGTTGCTGGAGCCGTCACCGAGAAAGGCGAGTGCTCTCGGCTGATCGATGTGGAGGAGAGCTGCTGCGGCCGATGCCACTGGAGGTGGCTCGATGCTTGCGTGTTCCAGGAGCAGAGCCGGCTCCTCCTCCACCTGTGCAACGTGGGCCTGGCCACGTCGTTGCTGCTGACACTCCCTGGCCCAATGACCAAGCTTGCCACAGTTGTGGCAGGTGTCGTCTCGTGCTGGCTTCCGGTTGCCGGCGGCGTCGCTTTGGGTGCCTCCGTGGGTGCCCCCCTCGGCACGTCTTTGCGCCCCAGCTTGGGCACCTCCGCGCCCTTTGCTTGGCTTGTCGCGCTTGCGGCCGCCTTTCGAGGAGGAGGGCTCCCCCTTCTTCCCGTCACCTTGGCAGGCCTCCCACTGCTCCCGAGTGAGATGTAGCTTCCCGCCGATGGTGATAGGCCCCGAGAGAGGCTGAGATTCATCGCTGTCGATGACCTTGAGGCGCCCTATCGCTTCTTCGATCGACATCGTCGAGAGGTCCAGCAGAGATTCGATCGAGCGAGCGATCTGCTTGTACTTCTCAGGGATGCAATGGAAGAGCTTCTCGATGGCTTTCTCCTTGTTATAGGTGTCGTCGCCAAACTGCACCATCTTCTGCAGTAATGTGTTGAGACGGAGAGCAAAGTCATCAACATCCTCACCTGGTTTGAAGGTCAGGTTCTCCCACTCCTTCTGGAGTGCCTGCCGTGTGGTCTTGCGGGCGCGGTCGCTGCCGATGCGTGCCGCAGCGATGGCATCCCAGGCTTCCTTGGCAGTCCGCTTGTTGGAAAGCGAGAACTGCATCTCGAGCGGTACTGCAGCAATGAGAGCATCCAGCGCCCGTCGATCCTCGTAGTAGTCGACGTCGCCGTACCGGACTGCTTCCCACATGTGCCGCACTTGGAGCCGTATCCTCATCACCGCGGCCCACTCGACGTAGTTTGTCTTGGTGAGGGTAGGCCACCCACCGTCAGGACCAACGTCCCTGACAACGGCTTGGATCCCGTAGTGACCATGGTACCTGTTCGGGGAGAGAGAGTCGTGCCGCCTGTAAATGCCTCGATCTTCATCGACCCAACCACCCCCGCCGGGAGCGTCGCCAGCGCGTCTGCGCCCGTCTGGGCTGCAGCCGCCGTGCTCATGGGGCTGCGCGTCTGCCCACTGTGGCGTCTGTGGTCGTGCTACGTTCCTTGCCAGCCTTAGGTCTTCGTTGGTGCTGCCGTCGGTAGAATCAGAGCCTCTGTCGCTACCGCTACGCAGAGCCTCAAGCTCTGTTGCAGCCGCACGCGCTGCATCCGTAGCTGCTGCTGCTTCTACTTCCGCCTTCGCCGCTGCCAGTTCCGCCACCGCCAGCCTTGCCGCCCTCGCTGCAGCCTCCGCCGCTGCTTGCTCGCGTTTTTCTGCCGCGGCGACCTCGGCCTCCTGCCGATGCCGCGCGCTCGAAGCGACCGAGTGCTGAGACTGTCCTTCGGACATGGCGCGCTAGTGGGGGAGTGCTGTGTGAGGAAGAGGCTGTCTCAGACAAGCTGTTGCTTGTCTGTGCAGACGAGGAGGAATGAGTTGAAACAACCGGTGTTATTGCTGCTGGCTGAAGACGAAGAGGGGCGTGGGAAGGAGATGAGCAGGAAATGTCTAGGCTACAGGATAGAACGGCTATGATACCACTTGTCAGCATCTGAAGTACTACTCTTATTGAGAGGATGACACTAAGAGTTGGGAAATTTTTCTTGTTTCATTCCACACACAATGCCATGCCCAACCTAGGGGTTGGGGTTACATATTTATAGCTAAGGCAGCCAAGCATATACCTAGATGCTAGTCTAAGATGCTGTCCTACCAAAGGACTAAGATGCTGTCCTACCAAAGGACTTATATGCTGTCCTACTAAAGGACTAAGATGCTGTCCTCTTGGTCTAAGATGTTGACCAAAGGACTAAGATGTTGTCCTGCTAAGGACTGAAATGCTGTCCTGACTAGGGGCCACACAGACCAAGAGTACAAGACTTATTCCTTCAAATACTGCATGGTGTATCGGACACCATCCGGTCAGCAGGGGCATCCACCGGCGTGACCTCAGCAGTTTGGGGGTCGTTCTTTTCAGCCATCCCCGTTCCGACGCCAATACCACCACCGCGACCGCAACAGCAGCAGCAGACAGTACCCCGGGCGTTCCCAACGCCACAACGCGCCCCGGGTTTCCGTCCACCAATCAGCGGAGGAGCGCCTCGCTACACATGCTTTACGTGTGGCCAGGCGGGTCATTTCTCGAAGGACTGTCCCCAGGGGCAGCAGAGCAGCGGGCAAGCCCAGTTCCAGAGCGGTGCTCGAGGTCGACCTCCGGTCAAGAAGGTTGGTCAGCGAACCAGGGACGTTCGCAACCTCGACAATGAGGACGCCCCAGAGGGAGATAACGTGCTGGCGGGTATGTTCACTCTCAACGATCAAGCAATCATCATATTATTTGATTCGGGTGCAACCCACAACTTCATAAGTGCATTATATATGGTTAAGCATCAACTGGAAGCCTTTCCAACCGAGTGTTCTTATATGATCCGTTCACCGGGAGGAAAGATTTCAGCTACTATGATGATTCTGAAAGCACCCCTGTGCTTAGGTGGGAAGATATATCCCACCACTATGATTATTCTTGAGGGGCGGAAGATTGATGCAATCTTAGTGATGTCATGGCTAAACTACCATGGCGCGGTCCTAGAAACATTATCACGGACGGTTCACCTCAACTCCCCATTACACCGTCCGCAGTCCCTCATATTAGACAATCCAGTCCGGAAAGTTTCAGCCGCCTATACCTCTGAAGCTTCCAAGTTAGAGGACATCCCCGTAGTCCGGGAATATCCCGACGTGTTTCCAGATGATCTTCCGGGCATGCCACCTGAGCGGAATGTCGAGTTCAAGATTGAGCTTGCACCCAGGACTACTCCTATCTCACGAGACCATACAAATGGCTCCGAACGAGCTGGCTGAATTGAAACAACAGCTCAATGATCCTCGCCTTGGGGATGCTCGGCGCTGTTCGTAAAGAAGAAGGATGAAAACTTGAGGCTATGTGTGGACTACCGACCGCTCAACACCGTCACCATCAAGAATACCCACTACCCCGCATTGACATCCTGTTTGATCAGCTTGTGGGTGCAAGTGTGTTCTGAAAGATGGACCTTCGCTCCGGGTATTATCAAATAAAAATCCGGGCGGAGGATATCCCGAAGACGGCCTTCTCGATGAGATATGGCTTATATGAATATCTCGTCGTGTCTTTTGATATCACTAATGCTCCGGCACATTTCATGTATCTCATGAACTCGATGTTCATGCCAGAGCTGGACAAGTTCGTTGTGGTGTTCATCGATGATATCTTGGTTTACTCCAAGACAGAAGTAGAACACGCCGAACACTTGAGAATCGTTCTTCAACGATTGTGGGACCATAAGTTTTATACCAAGTTCAGCAAATGTGAGTTTTGGATCAGCCAAGTGTCATTTTTGGGACATATCATTTCTGCGGAAGGCGTTGCGGTTGAACCAAGCAAAATTGAACAAGTGCTGAAATGGAAAGCCCCTACTTCTGTTCATGAAGTCAGAAGCTTCCTCGGTTTAGCGGGATATTACCGGAGATTCATCCCGAGCTTCTCCAAGCTTGCCAAGCCGATGACAGAATCGTTGAAGAAGGGGACGAAATATATTTGGAACTCAGCATGTGAAGGAGCATTCCAAGCATTGGTGAAGCATCTCACAACAGTCCCGGTCTTAGCTCAACTGGATACGACCAAACCCTTCGACGTGTATTGTGATGCGTCCGGTATCGGGCTTGGCTGCGTGTTGATGCAAGAAGGACGTGTGGTCGCATATGGCTCACGCCAACTTTGAAACCATGAGCAGCACTATCCAACTCATGATATTGAGCTCGCTGCTGTGGTTTTGACACTGAAAATGTGGAGGCACTATCTCCTGGGGAATTTGATGCATCTCTACACCAGCCACAAGAGACTGAAGTATATTTTCACCCAGAAGGAGATGAATATGAGGCAAAGGAGGTGGTTAGAACTAATCAAAGATTATGAGATTGAGATTCATTACCACCCCGACAATGCGAATGTGGTTGTCGACGCGCTGAGTCGGAAATCACATGTCCATAACCTCACCATTACACCGGTGGAGAAGGAAGAGCCGAGTTTATACTTGGTTCCCTTTGGATCACTCTACAACCTTGTCCTCATCCCTACCATGAGGGAGGAGATCATTGCAGCTCATAAAGTGGACAAAGGTATGGCACATCTCCGCAGATGGATAGACAACGGAGAAATCAAATGTTTCCGGAAAGATGATGTGGGGATGCTGTGGTTCAATGACCGCATAGTCGTACCCCGGAATATAGAGCTGAGAAAGAAGATTTATGATGAAGCTCACTTGTCTAAGTTTTTCATTCATCCGGGCAGCAACAAAATGTATCAAGATTTGAAAAAGAAATTTTGGTGGACACGGATGAAGCGGGAAGTGATGAAGTACGTATCCGAGTGAAAGCTGATCATATGAGGAAATCAGGGCTGCTGCAACCCCTGAAAATCCCAGCGTGGAATTGGGAAGATGTGAGCATGGATTTCATTGTGGGGTTACCCCTGACTTCCAACAATCATGATTCTATTTGGGTAATCGTTGACCGATTAACCAAGTCGGCTCACTTCATTCCGGTGCATACACGTTACAATGCCAGCAAATATGCGGAGCTGTACATTGCAAGGATTCTATGCTTACATGGGGTACCCAAGACCATAGTCTCGGATCGAGGTGCACTATTTGTATCTCATTTCTGGAAGCAGATGCACGCTGTATTGGGCACTAAGCTGTTTAGAAGCTCCACCTACCACCCTCAGACAGATGGACAAACTGAGAGGGTGAACCAAGTACTAGAAGACATGTTGAGAGCGTGTGCCATCCACCACGGTAAAAACTGGTATGATCATCTACCGTTGGAGGAATTCTCGTACAACAATGACTATCAAGCGAGTATCAAGATGGCACCCTATGAGGCTCTCTACGGTCGCAAATGCCGCACCCCACTGAACTGGTGCGAGTCCGGTTAAAGGGTCACGTTCGGGGTGGATGTGGTGAACAACGCCGAAGAGCGCGTTCGGATGATTCAAACCAACTTGAAGGCCGCTCAATCCCAACAGAAAAGCTACGCTGATAAGAGGCGTAGACCGCTGCACTTTGACGTCGGGGAGCACGTGTACCTCCGATGGAAGGCGTGCACCGGTTCGGCGTGAAGGAGAAACTCGCTCCCCGATTCATTGGACCCTATGCCATCACGGAGAAGTGTGGACCAGTGGCGTATAGACTGAAACTGCTGGCATCTCTTGCTGGTGTTCACGACGTTTTCCATGTTTCACAACTGCGAAAATGTCTGAAGCATACGGCTGCTGTTTCCACCGAAGACATCGGCGAGCTACAACCGGATTTGACGTATGATGAATATCCAGTGACAATTATCGATGAGAAGGCTCAGACCATATGTAGCCGAACATTGTGGTTCTACAAGATACTCTGGAGTAACCACACCACCGAAGAAGCGACGTGGCAAAACGAGGAATTTCTTCGCTCAAACTACCCGGAGTTCATGGCGTCTCATCACAGGTGAGTTCCTATTACATCGCTGTCTCTTCTTTTGTAATCTCGGGACGAGATTCTTTTAAGGGGGAGGGATATAAAAGCCCAAGAAAGTGACTTGCAAAAAAAAATATTCATCACCTCACAACACCACAGCTCTTGTGATGGATATCTCATGAACACTTGTTGAGAGCAAATAAACACCATCAAAAGGGTGATTAGAGGGGAAGCCCTAACTTCCAAAAAGTAGGATTTCGACACATAAGCATGAAAGGTTTAGCTCACCCATAGACCCTAACTAGTCTTGGGAAGGCTCAGGCCAAATTTCTGTAAGGGCCTCAGTTTTGGCACATATTTGAAGTATTCATCACCACACCACACACCTCATTTGAGGAAAGATGATGAACATAAATAAAGAGCAAGTAACCACCATCAACATGCTCATTAGAGAAAAAACTTACATATTGCAAAAGTGGTATTTCTCACATGTGATATAGGTGGACTGGACATATGAAAACTCCTACACATTGCTAAGGATGTCCATGCCAAGTTTCACCCAAATTCAAAACCTTTTTGAGGTCATTTTGGGTATAGATAGAAAGAGGGCAGTTTGAAACCACATTCAAATTCAAACTGTTTTTATCCCATGAATTTAAAAGTGGGAGGCATATTCTTATTCAACACATTTTTTTGAGCTCACACACCAACTTTTACTCCATTTGGAGTTGGTCTTGACATAAGCTAAGTGGGACAAATTCAAACTTTATTTGAATTCAAAACTGAACTTGTGCTGAAATTCACTCAAACCAAACCCAATTTGAATCCTATTCAATTCAAATGGCTCAGGGGTGAATAATTTGAATCACCAGCTATTATGGGGCTCACTGTTTACAACAGTGATTAGGAGTAAATTTCAGAGGTTAAAACCCCAGGTGGGACCCACATGTCATAGAGGGAAGAAGGAGAAACTTGCACCCAAAGTCAGAGTCTCGGTGGGAAATTCCACCGAGCAGCTGTCGGCTGTGCCACCAGCTGCTTTCCTCTCCGCGCGCTGGCGCCCAGGGCGGCTTGCTCGCGCCCCCACGCGACCGGCACCGCCTCAGCCGAGCAGGAGTCGGCCGGCTTTATCTTCTCGCGGGCAAACCCGAGCAGCGGCATTGTTCTCGCCGCAGCTCTCTGCTCAATCGGGAAAACCAGCAAAACCATCTCCTCCTTCGTCCCTGAGCTGCTACACAGCCACCTGAGGTCGCACTCCACCTCCCCAACACCAGAAACCCCAAGTTCCGACCTCCTTTGCCCAAGAGCGATCGCCACAGCAGCGACTCAACCACAGCCGAAGGTCAGGCGCCCATGGACAGCGTTCCACAGGCGTTTACACGGTCCAGCAAGAGAGGCAACAGGAGCGTGCGACCACCGTGCTGCTCTCCTCCAAATTTGGAAGCCAACCGTGAAGAATCTGCAGAGAATTTCCAGTTTTTGCTCCGGCGACCGTAAACCGAGCTTCCGGTACGGTTTCTTCAAATTCTCACTCTATGATCTTTCGGAGGTTATCAAATCTTGCACATAGATGCTGGACTAGCCGGCGATCAAGTTCTTTTCTGCATCCGTAGCGTGAAACTGTCTAGGAGTGACGAATTTCGAGCTTGATCGAGGGCGGTCATGGCGGGCACGATCGGTCACACGGTGCCGACCGACTTGCCGCCATCCCTGAACCCTTTTGACACCTTGTCGAGCTTCCTAGAGGTACACTGATGCTGTAGGGCCGTTTGTTCGAGGTGTTGATGGGTTTAGAAACCACGGTCGACGGTGCTGAACCTCAACCGAGGCCGCGGCACGTCGCCGAGCTATTTCCGGTCACCCCCAGCCCGACCTGACACCACCGACGTGTTCCTCGACGTCGACAACCCCCTGGCGGCGAGTTTCAGACCATGGGAGGTCCGGCAGCGGCGAGCCGGCGAGCCCAAGTCTGCTCCGGTGAGGTCGGCGGCGCGGGCGCGAGAGAACGGCGGGAGGAAGACGAAGCCGGCTGGCCCACGTGTCAGCGGCTGAAGAATTTAAATCGGGATCGGGTGTGGCCGGGGATCGGCTGTGCTAGCGCGCAAATACCCTGTGAGCTCCGGTGTGCCGGACACCTCCGCGCTCAACAGGTGTGGTATCCCTGGTGTGCCGGACACCTCCGCGCTCGACACGTGTCCCCGCGGGCCCCGAGAGTTTAAACTTTTCCCCAATTTTTAGAATTCTTCCAAACTTCAAATCCTCATAACTTTGGCTAGAGAGCTCCAAATCGAGTGAACCAAATTTTGCTGGATTCAGCTCTCTGAGCACTTTCCAGCAAATCAAGTTTCACTTCATGAAATTCCTTATTTTTCCAGATTTAATTTCTCAAAGTTTAAACTGTTTGGAATTTTAACTGGAGAATCCTTTGGAGGAAAATCCTAAAATTTTGCTGGGATTTTCACCAAAATATCCCTGAACTACCATAAAAATTTCAGACCCATTTGAGCTCATTTAATCCACCTAATGGTGTGATTAGTGAAACTGTTCCAGAGAAAATAGAAAATGTTCAGAAACATTTTCAGAATTTTCTCTGAAATTGTTTAGCTCATATCTTTAGTTAGGAACTTCCAAATTAAGTGAGACCAACTCTATTAGAACCCTCTGAAAATCTAGTTTTCAGAAAGTCATAGTTTGTTTCATGAAAATCATTAGAACACCCTAAAAGCCTTTAATTAAGGTCAAGTACATGATTAATTGTGGAGGGCTCAAATGAGCTTTGCTGCAACTAAAACTTGACCAAGTCTCTGTTTAGGTTGTGACCAAGCCACAGTAAAAGTTTCACAGTCATTGGGTCTGGCTAGTGAGAGTTATAGACTTCACAACTTCAAACTCAATACAAATGCATTTAAATTGATACATATATTGCTTCTATCATGTAGTCGCTAAGGTCGAGGAGGAACCCGAAGTCCTAGACTTCGTTACTCCGGAGGAACAGCTAGACTACGACCAAGAGCAGCAAGGCAAGCTCCGGTTTGCATTAACCTTTTACAAATTTTTATTGTTTTGAGCACTTACTTGATTACTTTATTATTTGCATTAGAGTCTTGTTTGGAAACCCAACTGCATAGCCAAGAAAAACATGGGTTGGGTTTAGGATTTCAAACCCCGTTAGCTACTGCAATGCTAAGATAGTGTAGGATTCGGTGTAAGTCGAGTAGTTGGAACTACTCGCGAGCATAGGCTAGAGGCACTCGACTCGGGTAGAGATAGCACATGAAACACATGGCAAGAAAATGAGACCAAGCGGAGAGTAAGGGCAGCAGGACTTTGGGGCCTGTTTGCTGTAGCTCCGCTTGTGTCAATTGAGGACCGAGCCGTGTGCAGGCCTGTTGAACAAGCTAGAACAGTACCGAAGACCTACCAGCTATATGGGAACCGGAAACTGATGTAACTCGGGTAGCTGGGTATTGAGGCATTGCCCGTCGTTCAGAGGGTAGGTTGAGAGGTTGAGGTGTAAATCGGCTGGCGGCACTGAGATGCGCGTGCAGAGACCTCTTGCTCGGGACGATGGGACCGGTTCAATATTTGGCTGACGGGCGAAAGGTGGTTGCGTACGGCGTCCGTGATGGTTGTTGTAGGCAACATCGAGTACGGACGTACGTGACGGGTTGTTCGGGTAACCCTGCAGGTGCAAATCGTTTATAATCGCCGTCCCTCGCGGTTAGTGAGTACCACTTGTTCACTGTACCGTGATGTAGAAAGAGCAGGCTAGTTACATGTTAAAATGTTGCTGATTGAAAGATGGACTCTGATTGTTAATGATATGCTGTAGTTTAGAGCTAACTAAAGTTCATTTCAACTTTGGGCAAAGTAGATGAGAGAAATGTGTTTCGTGTTTGATTTCGGCTCTCTCATGTACCTTAGCGTAAGGTTCTCCACAACCTGCTGCTAAAACTTGAAAGTAAGGTTCTACTAATTAGGCGAGTCCTTTGCAAATGATTTTACCTCATGTACCCATCACCCCTCATGTAAAAGTTCCATGTTTAGGTGAAACGGGTCAGACTTGCTGAGCCTTCGTGCTCACTGCTTGTGTTTGAAGCTTTTGCAGGGTTCTATGAGGAAGGGACTCCCGAAGAGGATACGGAACCCCAGGAGGGGAACCCCGTCGAGTGGGAGTCGTGCACGCCGCAGAGTTAGTGTATGTGTGTGTGCTAGCAAGGACACGTTCAAGGGCTGAACGTGCACTTGATGCTTAGTCTACGCCCGTGAGTGTGGACTGAACTTATTTTGATGTAAACATGTTCATAAACTTGTTTATGTAATAAAATTTTCCTTCCGCTTTGTACCTTTGACGTGTGTTATCCGGTGCTGTGCAACACAGCACCCCTCAGCGTGATCCTGGCTCGACAAGACCGTGGGGTCGTGTCAGCGTTGGTATCAGAGCTCGCTTGAGGTTTAACACAGTACAAAGGTCATCTTTTTCCAAAAATCAAGTGAGGAACGAGTTAGTAGCCCGTATAAGGATGTTATTAGTATATAGAAAGTGGCATACTACCCTATTTGTTTATGTCGGAAAATCGTGTATCTCGGGACGTTTATGTCTTGGGGGGTACACGTAAGCGCTGTCCACCAGTGTGCACAAGCTGAAGGGTGGAGCCCCACGGGTGGCAGGTAACCCGACCCGCTTTGATATCCTCTACGACTCTTCATGTCGTTTGGGGTATTCGAGCAACGTCTATCTCTGGCGTGCGTGGTGCAACTTGGGAGACCCCGTCACGTGGTCTGAAACGTGAACACGTAACTCAAGGCGTGTTTGGCTTGAGAACATCCGGGCGAGTGATGACGGCCGGGTGTACGAACTGTATGGATTCCAGGCTCGGTGTGCAGCCGAGTCTGACGATTGCTTGAGTTTTCTGCAGGTAGCCCGACCACGAAATGGTATACGTGTAGCATCCGTGTGTGAGTGACGTTTAGTGCCACTGAAATAACGAAGCCGGCTAAGTCCGGTATAGGTTTTTCTTTGTGAGGACGTAGTACCGACATAATCTGGTGACGCATCGACGTCACACCCCATTAAATGAACAACTTCATGTAAAACTTGAAGGTTTTGATCTAAAGTAGTAAAACTTGATGTAACTCCTTCCCTTGAACAGGATATTCAAAGTTAACAAGTTTTCAACTTATAGGTTGTTAAGGACAGAGCACTCTGTTTTCAGCTGAATCAAGGCTGAAGTTAATCAGAGGTTAGAGGTTGAGTTCTTTCGAGGTTGGGGTTATATGATAGATTTCTGGAAAGCTTTGGGAGAGTTTTACAACTTTTCTGTTGAGGTCCAGAGGTGTTTCATCCCTTAACCAATCGAAAAATGCAGTAGAGTTGAAACTGTCCAGAAAACAGGGTAGAGCAAAGACTCTCTGTAAACTCTCTGTAAATTAAGTATAATTTCCTGCATAAAAATCCAAAAATAGAAAATGTGGTAGTTCTGGAAAGCTTATGAGATGGGTTACGACTTTGTAACAGAAAGATTTGTCAGATTTGGAACAGAATTAAGTGGAAGTCTTGGATCAAACCAGTACCTAAAGTAGGGAGGTGCTGTCCAGATTTTCTCCAGAATTTCTGTTAACTTTTACATCTCATAACTTTTGAACCAGGACAGATCTTAGGCTAAGCAAATACTTTCTGGAAAGCTATTGAAGTTAGCTTTAACTTTGATGTTGAGCTCCAGAACTAGTTTTGCTTTAGCATGGCCTAAATCAGGTTGAAATAGAAACTGGTCAGGGCTGTCATGGGAACAGCAGATCAGCAGTCAAATTTGTTTAAAATTTGAACTATGTTTCCAAGTTTTATGGGTTCAATGACATGTCTTATGTTATAACTCAATGGTTTTTTGTTTAAATAAATATTTGACATTTCTCAAATATATTTTTACAGATGACAGTAGATAAGCAATTGGAGAACGGGTGGGTGATGTCCTACTGTTCTCACCGTAGCGGCTACCCAGAAGTATTGTGGCAAATGCTCCAATATTTCGGGTACAACTAGATGCCGCAATACTTCGCCAAGGAAGAAGGCGAAGAGGGGAACAAGACGTGGACGATCCATGTCGAAGTCCCCGCAGGACCTACGCCACCCGGTTGGGTGCCGTTCACCATCACGGTGAGAGGAAGACAACCGGAAGGGACGTGGCAAGTGGCAGCCCGTGACACCATGTCACGTTTCTGCCAACTACACGTGCAGGCTATGGAGGCCACTCCATACGCGCTCGTTCCGGTGGAGGGACGGGCTCAGCATGTGTGGGAAGGAAGGTACCTGGAGGCAACGGACCCGAGTTGCCCACGGTACAACCCCACGGAGGCAAATCTCAGCCTCCAGATGAGGGCGGGAAACGCCGTGATGGACAGACAAGCTGTTCATACGGAGCATCTCGCCACGAAGCTCAAAGAGAGCACGAGCCGTGGAGACCATTTCGAGAGTGCTCACAGCGCACTCCGCAATGTGCTCCTTCCGACGATCAAGCGACTGAATGAACAACACAATCAGTTGCACCGTCTGAAGAAGGCGAAGAGAAAAAGCCGTGTCGACATCGCAGCATTGCAAGAACTGGTACAAAATCTGACCCAGCAGAACGAGGAACTTACTCAAGAGCGGGACGACGGTATTGAGGAAGGGCAAGGCTGGGAGGAGGATTACAACCAAGCCATGAACGAGATGCATGCATTGCAGGACCTCGTACCTCCGGTGTTAGGCGTACCGGTGGTCTTGGGTCTTCCAGCAATGGGAGAACCCGGGATGGGAGGAGAGGTTGTAGATCCAGAGCCACCAGCAGAGGTACCGGAGGAGGACGACCCACAGGAGGTCGAGTTCTACTCCGAGTAGGGGGTTACAGTTGCCATGTAGGGCAGCCAGGGTAGTATAACCCAACTTTTGTAATCGGTGACATGTCGTGTAGACAGTAGCGTATGTATAGGTAGTGACGACATGAGCACGACTTCTCGGAGAACCGAGAATAATGTATCTTGTATAAAGTTTATGCTTTATCAATATATGTGAATGTTGTGCAAATTATTCATGTGTCACTTCAATACCTACTGTTGCATATGGAAATTTGTAAGTAAGACATGTGCTAATTGCTGCTGTTTTGAATTTCAGAATGACGCGTACTCGTGCCAACCCAGACGTTGGGGGTACTAGTCAAGGGGGAGAGACCTCCCAACAGCCTCCCGAGGACTCCTCGGGACAGCAGCAGCAACAGCAACAGCAAACACCGCCACTGCCAACAGTTACATTGGCTGACATCGTCGCGGCAATGGCGGGTTCACATCAGCAGCACACGGAGTTGCTGCAAACTCTTATTGCCAATACGTCTCGCCCAGAGAGACGTCAAGATCGTGAGGAGTGTCAACAGAGCTCCTACTCCGACTTCTTGGCAACTCATCCCCCGGTATTCTCAAGGGCGGATGAACCACTTGACGCGGACAACTGGCTCCGCGCCATAGAGATGAAGTTCGGGCTGCTCCAGATAAGCGAGCAGCGCAAGACTCAGTTCGGGTCCAGCAGCTCCAAGGATCCGCGAGCGCGTGGTGGGCCAACTTCTGTGCTTCACAGCCCACCGACCGAGTGATGACCTGGGCGGAATTCCGGACGGCCTTCAGAGTCTATCATATACCGCCAGGTTTAATGAAGAGGAAGACGCAGGAGTTCCTGCACCTGCAGCAAGGGAGCCGGAACACGCTGGAATACTCCAGTGCGTTAAACGATCTCGCGCTTTACGCGTCATATCACGCTGATACTGACGAGAAGCGGCGGGACCACTTCTACCAGGGGCTTAACACGCTCCTGAAGGACAAGTTGGCGATGTTCAATCGCGGCAGCCTCAACGACATCATTGATGCTGCGATTGTTCAGGAGGACTCCGGCAAGGAGTTAGCGGCGGCGGAGCGAAAGCGAAGCGCGCCGCAAAGCAGCGGAGAAGGAGGCGGTCCTTCTCAGAAGTTTCGAATGGTGAATCGCCCACCATCAGGTCCACGCTGGCAGCCACCACAGCGGTCGATGCCGTTCCGCAGTCGACCGTACTCTTCACCGGCATTCAGGCCGGCACTGCCAGTACCACCGCAACAACAACAGCAGCAGCGGGCTATGCCGCGTGCGTTTGCACCTCAGCAACGCATGCCGGGATTCCGTTCCCCGAGCACTACACCAGCAGCGGCCACATGTTACAAGTGTGGTCGTCCAAGACACTTCGCGAGCAGTTGCCCGGAGAGGCAAGGCGGCGGAGTGGCACCGCAGTTTCCGGGGAGGAATCAACCCCGGAACCCTACTAATGCGCGGCGGGCAAACCCTAGGCCCGGCACCGTCCACCAGCTTGCCATTGAGGACGTGCCGGAGGGTGAGCCAATCCTTGCGGGTATGTTCCAACTCCACCAGCATCCCGCTGTAGTACTGTTTGATTCAGGTGACACGTATAATTTTATTAGCCAAGCTTTCAGTGCTAAACACAGCTTACCAATACTACCCACCGATAGTCCATATTTAATTTGTTCACCGGGTGGAAGATTTCAGCAAGCGTAATGGTTTCCAAGGTGCCATTATGCTTAGCGGGTAGAGTGTACCCCACGTCTCTCATTATCTTAGAGGGACAGAAGGTCGATGTCATCCTAGGGATATCATGGTTAACCCGCCACGGCGCTGTTTTAGACACCGTCCTTCGAGTCGTGCACTTAAACTTAGACGTGCACGGTTCTCACTCATTATTTCTGGACAGTCCAGAAATAAAGCTTCCAAGTGTCTATCAAGCCACAACCATCAGATTGGAAGATATTCCAGTGGTCCGAGAGTTCCCTGACGTATTCCCGAACGATTTGCCGGGGATGCTGTAACACACCAAAATTTTGATTCAAAACACTAAACTATGTTCAGAGGGGAATTTAAAAATTTTTGGACGTGTTGCATGTTTTGCAAAAATTCAAATTCAAACTAGAATTCAAATTAAACTCAAATCAGAAAAGAAATGGAAAAAGAAAAAGAGAAAACGGGAAAAAACCGGCCAGTGGGCCGAAACCCGCCAGCCGGCCCAGTTTCCCCGCGCCAGCCCGCAGCCGCGCGCGCCCGCGCTCTCTCACACAGACAGGTGGGACCCACCTGTCATCCCAAACCCCGAGCGTCTGCGGCCCGGACTTTTCCCCCCGAGCGCGCGCGATCGTAACCGACTGGAAACCGCGTCCCTCAGCCCGAATTCTGATCCCGGAAGACTCAAACTCGATCACAACCGACTCACCGCCCTTCCCCGGCTATAAAAACCCCGGCCCCGATCGGTTTTTCCCACGCGATCGCCGATTTTTACTCCGGTGAGCACCGAGACTTCGCCGGTGAATTCTGGCCGATCTAAGCTCGGAAACTCTGATCTAACTCGCTGGTCTTGATCCACCGCCTCCGGGGAGCTTTGCAGGTGCAGAAAACTCGGAGACTTACGGTGTAAACCCAGCGTCGACGAGCTTCGCCGTGGTTTTGCCTTGGACCTCGCCACCGATCACTTTCCAGGACCCCCGAGCTCAAGAAAACCCCCGAGGTGAGATCCCTGACCTCCCCTCTACCGATCTATGCCATAAGATCACAGTTTTAGGCAGAATTCTCGAGGATCCGAAACTTTCCGGCGAGATCGCCGCTTCCCGCCGCCGTGCGCCGCCGGCAGCGCCGCCCGCGCTCGATCAGAGCGACGTGGCCGCTTGTGCGCCGTTTATTTTAAATCGCACGGTAGACTTTAAAACCCCGCGTACCGGTTCGATGTTATAATCTCAGCCGTCGGTTTAAAATCGGACGGTCCACGTCAGCCCCTCGTTATAAAGACTGGAATTCTTACGTGCTACCCCCTGGGGTTCTCAGGAAATAAGAGCTAGCCCCGAAAACTTCTGATCTAGCCCCTGGAACTCCAGAAAATCATGTAAATTCATTTAAAAATCAGTTTTAGCCCCTGGATTTAATAAAAATTAGGAAAAACACCTCTGATAAGTGTAGCTAGACCCCTAGAAATTATGAAAATAATATTATAGACCCTGTAATGGGGTGAGTTCATTATTTTAGCCCTGTTTAGTATTTAATTTAGAAAATTGAATATGTAACTAGTGTTTAAAAATTAAAAAGTGAGACAAACATAATTGTCAAAATTAATTAAAAGCTTTCTCAGTACTTAGAAAACTTTGGAGTGAGATAAGAATATACTTTGGGCTGAAATGAATCTGTTTCATTTATTAATCACATTATTTAGTATAGGGACACATTTTTAAGTAAAGAATAGCTATAGAAAAATAGGGAAAATAATTATGAAATAGTTTACATCAGAGGCCAAGGTCAAAATATGTTATTCAATTATTTAGGACCAAAATCTATACTGTTTAGATGATGTGTATTACTAATTTCATAATAAAATACACAATTATGCATAGGAATATAAATCTGAAAATATAGCAACTAGTAAATGATAAATGGAGTTTTTAAAATTCAAAGAGTTCAGTTTAGTGTTGATAGAAATTATGAAGGCACATATGGAGAAGAAAAATACTTTTCTTACATACTTGGTAGTTTAATATAAGGAATTTATTTAAAACTGAAACACATATATATATATATATATAGTATGTAAGTATAAATATGAATACCAAAGTAGGAATCATACACATATAAATAAAAGTGTGTGCAAGCCACAGATCAACACACAAAGTAACCACAACACATATAATGGTGAATGAATTTCATAAATATGAATGTGTGGTTTGTATGAAGTAAGAAGTGTGAACTATGTCTTATGATGGTTGTTTTTCTTTTGCTATGTGTGATGGTATGAAGTAGAACCTGTTCAAGAGCAAGTTATTCCTTTCCAAGATCAGGACTACCCATTTCAAGAGCAGCAAGAAGGAGGCAAGTGTCCTTGACCACTTTGATCCTATGCTAGGATGTGTAGATAGAATTATTTGCATTGTCAATTGAAATATGAAACCCATGATAGGAAAGTTTCCCTAGAATTTCATTACCTTGTTTCCTTGTAGCTTGGGTTGAGATTTATTTTACCATGTCATTTATTTCCATGCATATGCTTAGCCATGCTTAGAATGGGATATTTGGGACATGAGATCATCAGTTTATATTACCATACTCTTGAATGAGACATTGTGAGTTATGTAGAGGTAGGGATCAAGGTAAGTTGGATGTTTTGGTTGTGTGCTGGGTGCACGAGACTTGGGTTTGTGTTTAGTACTTGCCTGGATCCTAAGGACCGGTTCATGGAGCATGTAACCCGGCTTTACAGTGCCAACCACATGCTGAGATGGGGCAGCTTGGCCAATTAATTAGGTGTATCCCCGGCGTAGTATGGGTGTGTTGGATGGTGTGGGGAATAGGTGTCAGCTGGACTACCATATGAACCGCAAGGCTCAAGAGGGGGCCACTGCAGCGGGGTTGGAGCCTCTTGTATGCTGTTAGGGGTGAAACCTCAGTGGGCCCACGCTCGTCGGGAATCCCTTTGTAAAGGCTTCGTAGTAATCTCCTGGCTACACACCTGGGAAGTGTGAATGTGGTGCGTAGCCACTGGCATAATGGAGGTTCTTTTAGTCCACCCAGCAACGGGGGATGAAATCACTACATGTGGGTACAGTGGTACAAACTCTGCAGAGTCAAAACTGTCTTGACAGCCGTGCTCACGGTCAAGAGCGGCCTGGACTTATTCATGATTAGAGGATTGATGGTTTTGGAAGTTAAGTGGGGAGCTTAACATTGGAAATGATGATTATGGTTTTTGGATTATGATGATGGAATGGGAGATTGGGACCATTTCACCTGTGTAGTAATGTAGGTGCTTAATAAGCTAAGGTGATAGGTATTAATTGCGTAGTACTTTAACCATGAGTTCAACCTCTCCTTGTTCTAGCCATGCATGATATAATTTTCTCACACTTGCTGAGTATCATTGGTACTCAACCTTGCATATTTGTTGGTTTATATTGCTGCTCAGGTCAAGATAATGAGGTGGTGTATAATGACCAAGATTTTGGACCCGAGGAAGGTTTTTAGGTTCATGAAGACCCCCGGGCAACGCCTGTGATGGAGCCCTAAAGAATAATATTCCGCTGCTAGTTTATTTACTTGTGATGAACTTATTATTGTCCATCGAGACATTTACTATGTAAGACTTACTTATATTCGACACATGGCTTGTAATAAATGATGCTTCACTATTTGTCATCACATGTATGAGAAAATGATCCTGGCATACATGTGATATTCACTTGGTTGTTCTTCGGAAAAACCGGGTGTGACAGAGGTGGTATCAGAGCCAAGGTTGCCCGTAGGAACGTGGACCTAGGTAGAAATAGACGTATTTAAGGGCCCTATTTTCTTAAAAACTATTTTCCAAGGTGTGGGTTGAAGAGTGTTATTTAAGGAGTCATTTTCTTCATCTTACCCCAAATTTTCATTCAAAATGGCATTTTTGTTTAAAAAGTTTATCTAACCTAAGTTTAAATTCTTTTTGTTTTAGATGGTTCGTATGATTCGCACCGCTCGCAAGTCCATAGGAGGAAGAGTTCCCGTAGTTGCCCTTGCCGAAAGAGAGGAGAGTCGTCCAGTGACGTACCTTTCCTACGGATTGGCAGTAGGAGACTTGTTGCGCCGTCTTCGACGTATGCTCGAAGCCGCAGGCAATACGGGCAAGCTAATCATCCACTATAACTCCACCAGGACCGTCCGTGAGAAGAGGGAAGAATGGAGTTCGGAGATGAGGATTATACACGAGAATCAGCTGCTTAAGATTCACCACTCTCCAGCTTGTCGAGCAACACAAGTTGACGCGGAGAAAGATGTCACCTGGGAGGCCATCACCTGCCAAAGTCACATCTATCGTCGCCACTTGGACAAAACTGAGTACATGTATGTCCTCCAACGTGAGAGTGGTACCACGGAGTATAAATACCCACCAGTGCAGCAAGGGACTTCCCATGAGCACATGGACTTGTGCTTGGAGGATGCGGCTATGCTCAGCACTCGACTGCAGGAGTGTCAACAAGAGCTTCAGGATGTCCGAGACACCCTGAAGGAAACGGAGGCGTTGCTGCGAGCTTGCTTAAAGGCGAGAGAAAGAGGAGATGGGAATGAACTGTGTGTCACCGTGAATGATACATGGACTCCTGACTCCCCGGATCGCCGAGCGATCAGGCGTCGTCGCACCTCTCCACCAGCAGCCTCCCCACCCAAAGCAGAGTCAGAAGGTAGCCGAAATGAGGAGGAAGATCCCGAGGAGCCAGCTCAAGAGGACGAGTAGTGTAGAGTCTTTCCCCTAGCTAGCAAGAGGTCGAGTAGTCGAGTCGTTACGTAGTTAATGGTGTGATAATGCTTGGTGTGTGACGTGAGTTGTGGAAGCCATGAGCAATTGTCCACAGCCTCGTCTTCAGATTGTTTTGCTTTGGTGTGTGAACCCACAGGAAATAATAGTGCATTTATTTGGTGTGAGATATAAACCCTCGTAAAATTTTAACAAAGCCTCAACACCTTAAAGTACCAACAAATGAAAGTAGTAAGATGATACTAAATGGTATCAAATTAACATTTGTTGATTCTGCCAGATGGCCGGAAGAGGAAAAGGACGTGCTGTCAACCCCGCCAACAACAATGATGAGGCATGCAACCCTCATCTTTCTGGAGGCCAGGACCGGGGTGGTCGCCGTGAAGAAGTCATCCTCTCCACCAAATGCTGGAGAATCAAAATCAGCTCATCCAGAACTTGACTCAAGTGGTGGCTAACTTGCATCAAGTTCCACCTACACAAGCTGCACCACGCCAACCAAGGTTGAGTGAGTTTCTTGGAACTCAACCTCCAAAGTTTGCAAGTGCTGCTGAACCTCTGGAGGCAGATGATTGGCTGAAGACCATTGAAAGTAAGATGAGGATAATACAATGCCAAGGGTATGAGAGGGTGCTGTTTGCCTCTTATCAATTGCATGGACCTGCTGCTGATTGGTGGACCGCCTACGTGGCCGCCCATCATGACCCTGAGAACATCACTTGGGAAGAGTTCAAGTGTAGCTTCCGCAACCATTACATCCTAAGAGGTGAACTCAAAAACAAGAGGAAGGAGTTTTTGGGACTGCAGCAGGGAAACATGACGGTGAGGGAATATCTCACTAAATTTACTCAACTATCCCGTTATGCTCCACGAGACATAGAGACTGATGAGCAGAAACAAGATTGTTTCGTGGAAGGACTTACCGCAGAGATGCAGTGTGCAATGTCCTCAAATGAGTATGAAAGCTTCCAAAAGATGGTGGACAGAGCATTTGTGGTAGAAAGGAAGCTAAAGGCCCTAGAAAATGAGAATAAGAGGAAGGCCGGGTGGTCACATCAAGCCTCAGGGAGCAACACCCGCCCACGTATGATGCAGCAACCTACGGGGCAGACGAACCGTGCTGCGGTACCCTATTCAGCACCAAGAGGGTACAACCCAAACTACAGGCCTCCCGCAGCACCAGCCAGCCGCAACGTCAGTTTGTGCAGCAGCCTCGCCCCGCATATCCACCTCGACCAGCAGTGCAAGGACCCCCAAACCAACCCCAAGACAACAAAGGCCAGGCGTCTAAGATTGGGGTGCAATGTTTCAGCTGTGGTGAAGTGGGGCACTACGCCCATAAATGCCCAAAGAAGAAGCCTGCGCCGCCACAACAGCAGAATGTAATGAGAGGACGGGTGAACCATGTCACCATGGAGGAAGCACAAGAGGCACCCGACGTGGTAGTTGGTAAGTTTCCTGCCAATTTACACCTTGCAACTCTGCTGTTTGATTCTGGTGCTACCCACTCGTTCATTGCTCAAGGGTTTGTTAAGAAGCATGACCTAGCAACCACACAAATGAACCATATGCTAGCGGTAAACTCTCCAGGTGGAGAAATAAGGACAAGACAAGTGTGTCCCAAAGTGAAACTAGACATTAATGGGGCAGTATTTACGGCTAACCTCATAGTGATAGATTCACAAGGGATAGATATTATTTTGGTTATGGATTGGTTGACCAAACATAAAGGAATCATCCATTGTTCGACCAGAACGGTGGAACTAACTCACCCCAGTGGAACAAGAGTAAAGTTCATAACGATACACGAGCCTAGGAGGGACATTAAATTAAATCAAGTGGAGGTGAAAGTTGAGAAAATCAGAACTATCAGGGAATATCCAGATGTTTTTCCGGAGGAATTGCCAGGTATGCCTCCCGACGGTGACGTGGAATTCGCAATTGAGCTAGTACCGGGAACATTAATGGGGTAGTATTTACGGCTAACCTCATAGTGATAGATTCACAAGGGATAGATATTATTTTGGTTATGGATTGGTTGACCAAACATAAAGGAATCATCCATTGTTCGACCAGAACGGTGGAACTAACTCACCCCAGTGGAACAAGAGTAAAGTTCATAACGATACACGAGCCTAGGAGGGACATTAAATTAAATCAAGTGGAGGTGAAAGTTGAGGAAATCAGAACTATCAGGGAATATCCAGATGTTTTTCCGGAGGAATTGCCAGGTATGCCTCCCGACGGTGACGTGGAATTCGCAATTGAGCTAGTACCGGGAACAGCCCCGATATACAAGAGACCTTATCGAATGGACTCCAAGCAGCTAGAAGAGCTCAAGGATCATTTGAGAGAATTGATGGAGAAGGGGTATATTCGCCCTAGTTCCTCACCATGGGGAGCTCCGGTGATATTTGTACCCAAGAAAGACGGAACCCAAAGGTTATGCGTGGATTACCGTGCCTTGAATGAGGTAACCATCAAGAACAAGTACCCATTACCCCGCATTGAAGACTTGTTTGATCAGTTGAGGGGAGCTTGTGTGTTCTCGAAAATTGATCTCAGGTCGGGGTACCACCAACTCAAGATAAGTCAATCTGATATTCCCAAGACAGCTTTCGTATCTCGGTACGGACTGTATGAATACACTGTCATGCCTTTCGGGCTAACCAATGCCCCGGCATATTTCATGTACCTCATGAACAAGGTATTCATGGAATATCTGGACAAATTTGTGGTGGTTTTCATAGATGATATTCTCGTCTTCTCCAAAAATAAAGAAGAACATGAGAAACATCTAAGGTTGGTGTTGCAGAGGCTGAGAGAACACCAACTATATGCCAAGTTGAGTAAGTGTGAGTTTTGGCTGAAGAGAGTTCCCTTTTTAGGACATATAATCTCGGAGGGAGGAATCTCCATAGATCCCGCCAAAATCGAAGATATCCAGAAGTGGAAAATCCCTGAAAATGTCGGGGAAGTTCGAAGCTTTTTGGGATTGGCTGGATACTATCGACGGTTTATTGAGGGATTCTCCAAGATCTCGAGACCTCTCACCAAACTGTTGGAAAAGGGAATCACATTCACCTGGACGCCACAGTGCGATATGAGCTTTCAGGAGCTAAAGAAAAGATTGACAACAGCCCCAGTGTTGGTTATGCCAGATATGCAGAAGAATTTCACAGTGTACTGCGATGCCTCTGGAAATGGGTTGGGATGTGTTCTCATGCAAGAAGGACATGTCGTGGCTTATGCATCCCGGCAGCTTCGGAAGCACGAGAAGAACTATCCTACACATGACCTAGAACTAGCTGCAGTGGTACACGCGTTGAAAATTTGGCGGCACTATTTGATGGGGAAGAGGACAGAGATATATACGGATCATAAGAGTTTGAAGTACATATTCACACAGCCAGATCTCAACCTCAGACAAAGGAGATGGTTAGAGCTAATCAATGACTTTGATATAGGCATCAACTATCATCCCGGGAAAGCAAACGTCGTGGCCGATGCTTTGAGTCGGAAAGTGCAGGTCAATAAGTTGAGCTTGAAGGACATGCCTGCAGAATTGAAGGACGAGGTTATAAGACTCAATCTATGTCTAGTAAATAGTGGTGAAGCCATCGCCATGGAAGTGGACTCCACACTCGAGCAAGACATACGCGAGGGCCAAAAGAATGATGAGAAGATACAAGAGATCAGACAGCTCATCAAGGAAAATAAAGCTCCTGGTTTTAGAGAGGATGAACAAGGAACGGTGTGGCACGGGAAAAGGATCTGTGTGCCAGAAGTAAAAGAGATCCGTGAATTAATTTTGAAGGAGGCTCACGATTCCGACTATTCCATTCATCCTGGGAGTACGAAGATGTACCAGGACCTCAAAAGCAGGTATTGGTGGTATGGCATGAAGCGAGATGTCGCGGAACATGTTGCCCTATGTGACACATGTCAGTTGGTGAAAGCAGAACATCAACGACCCGCGGGATTATTGCAACCACTCAAAGTGCCTGAATAGAAGTGGGAAGAAATCAGCATGGATTTTGTCGTGGGATTGCCTAGGACCCAATCCGGGTATGATTCAATATGGGTCATTCAATATGGGTCATCCCTGTGAAAGAAAGCTACAGCGGATCCAAATTGGCAGAATTGTACATGTCAAGGATTGTGTGTTACCATGGAGTGCCAAAGAAGATAGTGTCGGACCGAGGGACACAGTTCACCTCGAGGTTTTGGCAGAAGTTGCATGAAACCATGGGAACCCATCTGAACTTCAGCTCTGCCTATCATCCCCAAACTGACGGGCAGACGGAGAGAACCAATCAGATCCTCAAAGATATGTTAAGGGCATGTGCACTCAAAAACAATAGGAGTTGGGACAAGAACTTACCGTATGCGGAGTTTTCCTATAACAACAGCTATCAAGCTAGTATGAAGATGTCACCTTTTAAAGCTTTGTATGGAAGGAAGTGCAGAACCCCCCTATTTTGGAACCAAACAGGAGAAAGTAAAGTGTTTGGTCCAGAAGTGCTACAAGAAGCCGAGGCGAAGGTGAGGGAGATTCGCAACAACTTGAGGATAGCACAAACACGCCAGAAGAGTTATGCTGATGTACGAAGAAGAGAACTCGTTTTCAACGTGGGAGACTATGTTTATCTCAAGGTGTCCCCTATCAGAGGACTTCGTCGGTTCAAGGTGAAAGGGAAGTTGTCACCTCGATACATCGGACCCTTTCAAGTTTTGGAAAGAAAAGGCGAAGTGGCGTACCAACTAGAGTTACCGGCTCATCTATCGGACGTGCACGATGTATTCCATGTGTCACAACTCAAGAAATGCCTGAGGACGCCTGAAGAGGTGTTACCCATGAATGAAGTGGATGTAGCTGAAGATTTGTCTTATGCCGAACAACCATACAAGATTTTGGAGACAATGGAACGTCTCACCAGAAATAAAAGAATCCGGATGTGCAAGGTGCAGTGGAAGCATCACTCAGAAGAGAAAGCCACCTGGGAACGGGAAGATGAGCTCAAGGCACAATTTCCGGAATTGTTTTCTTAGAAACACCAATCTCGAGGACGAGATTTTTTTTAAGGGAGGTAGAGCTGTAACACCCCAAAATTTTGATTCAAAACACTAAACTATGTTCAGAGGGGAATTTAAAAATTTTTGGACGTGTTGCATGTTTTGCAAAAATTCAAATTCAAACTGGAATTCAAATTAAACTCAAATCAGAAAAGAAATGGAAAAAGAAAAAGAGAAAATGGGAAAAAACCGGCCAATGGGCCGAAACCCGCCAGCCGGCCCAGTTTCCCCGCGCCAGCCCGCAGCCGCGCGCGCCCGCGCTCTCTCACACAGACAGGTGGGACCCACCTGTCATCCCTAACCCCGAGCGTCTGCGGCCCGGACTTTTCCCCCCGAGCGCGCGCGATCATAACCGACTGGAAACCGCGTCCCTCAGCCCGAATTCTGATCCCGGAAGACTCAAACTCGATCACAACCGACTCACCGCCCTTCCCCGGCTATAAAACCCCCGGCCCCGATCGGTTTTTCCCACGCGATCGCCGATTTTTACTCCGGTGAGCACCGAGACTTCGCCGGTGAATTCTGGCCGATCTAAGCTCGGAAACTCTGATCTAACTCGCTGGTCTTGATCCACCGCCTCCGGGGAGCTTTGCAGGTGCAGAAAACTCGGAGACTTACGGTGTAAACCCAGCGCCGACGAGCTTCGCCGTGGTTTTGCCTCGGACCTCGCCGCCGATCACTTTCCAGGACCCCCGAGCTCAAGAAAACCCCCGAGGTGAGATCCCTGACCTCCCCTCTACCGATCTATGCCATAAGATCACAGTTTTAGGCAGAATTCTCGAGGATCCGAAACTTTCCGGCGAGATCGCCGCTTCCCGCCGCCGTGCGCCGCCGGCAGCGCCGCCCGCGCTCGATCAGAGCGACGTGGCCGCTTGTGCGCCGTTTATTTTAAATCGCACGGTAGACTTTAAAACCCCGCGTACCGGTTCGATGTTATAATCTCAGCCGTCGGTTTAAAATCGGACGGTCCACGTCAGCCCCGCGTTATAAAGACTGAAATTCTTACGTGCTACCCCCTGGGGTTCTCGGGAAATAAGAGCTAGCCCCGAAAACTTCTGATCTAGCCCCTGGAACTTCAGAAAATCATGTAAATTCATTTAAAAATCAGTTTTAGCCCCTGGATTTAATAAAAATTAGGAAAAACACCTCTGATAAGTGTAGCTAGACCCCTGGAAATTATGAAAATAATATTATAGACCCTGTAATGGGGTGAGTTCATTATTTTAGCCCTGTTTAGTATTTAATTTAGAAAATTGAATATGTAACTAGTGTTTAAAAATTAAAAAGTGAGACAAACATAATTGTCAAAATTAATTAAAAGCTTTCTCAGTACTTAGAAAACTTTGGAGTGAGATAAAAATATACTTTGGGCTGAAATGAATCTGTTTCATTTATTAATCACATTATTTAGTATAGGGACACATTTTTAAGTAAAGAATAGCTATAGAAAAATAGGGAAAATAATTATGAAATAGTTTACATCAGAGGCCAAGGTCAAAATATGTTATTCAATTATTTAGGACCAAAATCTATACTGTTTAGATGATGTGTATTACTAATTTCATAATAAAATACACAATTATACATAGGAATATAAATCTGAAAATATAGCAACTAGTAAATGATAAATGGAGTTTTTAAAATTCAAAGAGTTCAGTTTAGGGTTGATAGAAATTATGAAGGCACATATGGAGAAGAAAAATACTTTTCTTACATACTTGGTAGTTTAATATAAGGAATTTATTTAAAACTGAAACACACACATATATATATATATAGTATGTAAGTATAAATATGAACACCAAAGTAGGAATCATACACATATAAATAAAAGTGTGTGCAAGCCACAGATCAACACACAAAGTAACCACAACACATATAATGGTGAATGAATTTCATAAATATGAATGTGTGGTTTGTATGAAGTAAGAAGTGTGAACTATGTCTTATGATGGTTGTTTTTCTTTTGCTATGTGTGATGGTATGAAGTAGAACCTGTTCAAGAGCAAGTTATTCCTTTCCAAGATCAGGACTACCCATTTCAAGAGCAGCAAGAAGGAGGCAAGTGTCCTTGACCACTTTGATCCTATGCTAGGATGTGTAGATAGAATTATTTGCATTGTCAATTGAAATATGAAACCCATGATAGGAAAGTTTCACTAGAATTTCATTACCTTGTTTCCTTGTAGCTTGGGTTGGGATTTATTTTACCATGTCATTTATTTCTATGCATATGCTTAGCCATGCTTAAAATGGGATATTTGGGACATGAGATCATCAGTTTATATTACCATACTCTTGAATGAGACATTGTGAGTTATGTAGAGGTAGGGATCAAGGCAAGTTGGATGTTTTGGTTGTGTGCTGGGTGCACGAGACTTGGGTTTGTGTTTAGTACTTGCCTAGATCCTAAGGACCGGTTCATGGAGCATGTAACCCGGCTTTACAGTGCCAACCACATGCTGAGATGGGGCAGCTTGGCCAATTAATTAGGTGTATCCCCGGCGTAGTATGGGTGTGTTGGATGGTGCGGGGAATAGGTGTCAGCTGGACTACCATATGAACCGCAAGGCTCAAGAGGGGGCCACTGCAGCGGGGTTGGAGCCTCTTGTATGCTGTTAGGGGTGAAACCTCAGTGGGCCCACGCTCGTCGGGAATCCCTTTGTAAAGGCTTCGTAGTAATCTCCTGGCTACACACCTGGGAAGTGTGAATGTGGTGCGTAGCCACTGGCATAATGGAGGTTCTTTTAGTCCACCCAGCAACGGGGGATGAAATCACTACATGTGGGTACAGTGGTACAAACTCTGCAGAGTCAAAACTGTCTTGACAACCGTGCTCACGGTCAAGAGCGGCCTGGACTTATTCATGATTAGAGGATTGATGGTTTTGGAAGTTAAGTGGGAAGCTTAACATTGGAAATGATGATTATGGTTTTTGGATTATGATGATGGAATGGGAGATTGGGACCATTTCACCTGTGTAGTAATGTAGATGCTTAATAAGCTAAGGTGATAGGTATTAATTGTGTAGTGCTTTAACCATGAGTTCAACCTCTCCTTGTTCTAGCCATGCATGATATAATTTTCCCACACTTGCTGAGTACCATTGGTACTCAACCTTGCATATTTGTTGGTTTATATTGCTGCTCAGGTCAAGATAATGAGGTGGTGTATAATGACCAAGATTTTGGACCCGAGGAAGGTTTTTAGATTCATGAAGACCCCCGGACAACGCCTGTGATGGAGCCCTAAAGAATAATATTCCGCTGCTAGTTTATTTACTTGTGATGAACTTATTATTGTCCATCGAGACATTTACTATGTAAGACTTACTTATATTCGACACCTGGCTTGTAATAAATGATGCTTCACTATTTGTCATCACATGTATGAGAAAATGATCCTGGCATACATGTGATATTCACTTGGTTGTTTTTCGGAAAAACCGGGTGTGACAGATGCCACCCGATAGAGAGGTGGAGTTCAAGATTGAACTTGCACCGGAAACCATGCCAATATCCCGAAGACCGTACAAGATGGCGCCCAAAGAGTTGGCTGAACTGAAGACTCAGCTCACGGACCTTCTGGAGAAGGGTTTTATTAGGCCGAGCTCCTCGCCATGGGGCTGTTCGGCGTTATTTGTCAAGAAGAAGGATGAGACGTTGCGGCTTTGCGTGGACTATCGTCCATTAAATGCCGTAACCATCAAGAACAAGTACCCATTGCCACGGATCGACATGTTGTTTGATCAGTTGGTCGAAGCAAAGATCTTTTCCAAGATGGACTTAAGATCCGGGTACCATCAGATTAAGATAAGGGCGGAGGACATTACAAAGACAGCTTTCTCGACAAGGATGAGACGTTGCGGCTTTGCGTGGACTATCGTCCATTAAATGCCGTAACCATCAAGAACAAGTACCCGTTGCCACGGATCGACATGTTGTTTGATCAGTTGGTTAAAGCAAAGATCTTTTCCAAGATGGACTTAAGATCCGGGTACCATCAGATTAAGATAAGGGCGGAGGACATTCCAAAGACAGCTTTCTCGACAAGGTACGGACTTTATGAGTACCTGGTCATGTCCTTCGGCCTCACCAATGCTCTAGCTCACTTCATGTACTTAATGAACTCGGTATTCATGCCGGAGCTGGACAAGTTTATCATGGTCTTCATCGACGACATCCTAGTATATTCCAAGTCGGAAGAAGATCACAAGAAGCATCTGCGTATAGTCTTGCAACGGCTGCAGGATCACAAGCTATACGCGAAATTCAGCAAATGCGAGTTCTGGATATCGCAAGTGCCTTTCCTCGGGCATATCATCTCAGCGGAGGGTATCGCTGTAGACCCAAGCAAGATCACTCAAGTGCTGAATTGGAAATCCCCGAGAAATGTTCACGAGGTACGGAGTTTCCTCGGGCTCGCGGGATATTATCGGAGGTTCATTCCGAACTTCTCGAAGATTGCCAAGCCAATGACAGAGCTGCTGAAGAAGTCTACCAAATTTGTTTGGAGTCCAGCATGTGAAGCAGCATTCAAGTCTTTAGTCAAGCACCTGACATCAGCACCGTTTTTGGCGCAGCCAGACACAACAAAACCGTTCGATGTGTACTGCGATGCATCCGGCATTGGGCTCGGATGTGTGCTGATGCAAGACCGAAGAGTGGTCGCGTATGGATCACGGCAGCTTAGAAACCATGAGCAAAATTATCCAACTCACGACTTGGAGCTCGCTGCCGTGGTACTTGCACTGAAAATGTGGAGGCACTACCTACTCGGTAACCTCGTACATTTATATACTGACCACAAAAGCCTCAAGTACATATTCACTCAGAAGGAGCTGAACATGAGGCAACGAAGATGGTTAGAACTGATAAAGGATTACGAAATAGAGATCCATTATCATCCGGGCAAGGCAAACGTAGTGGCAGATGCGCTGAGCCGCAAGTCACACGTCAATAATCTGACCATCACACCGTTGAAAGAGAGCGAACCACCACTACATGTGATTCCACACGGAGCTCTCTACAACCTAGCTTTGATCCCCACCATCCGTGAAAAAATAGCGGCAACCCAGAAGAACGACAAGGGCATGTCACATTTGCGGAGACGTGTAGACAGTGGGGAACTGAAATGTTTCCGGAAGGACGGAGACGGCGTCCTATGGTTCAAGGACCGGATCGTCGTACCCCATAACCCGAAATTACGGAAGAAAATCTTTGATGAGGCTCACTTATCAAAGTTTTCTATTCACCCCGCCAGCAACAAGATGTATCAAGAACTCAGAAGCAAGTTTTAGTGGACACGGATGAAGCGAGAGACTGCAAAATACGTGTCCGAGTGTGATACATGTCGAAGGGTGAAGGCGGACCACATGCGGAAACCGGGACTGCTGCAACCACTGGGCATTCCTGCCTGGAAGTGGGAGGATGTGAGCATGGACTTCGTCGTCGGTTTACCCACCACCTTGCAGAAACATGATTCTGTGTGGGTGATCGTCGATCGGCTCACCAAAGTTGCCCATTTCATCCCGGTCAACACCAACTACAACGCCAAGAAGTACGCTGAACTGTACATCTCACGGATCCTATGCTTGTACGGCGTACCCCGTACTATCATATCGGATCGGGACACTTTATTTGTGTCCCGTTTTTGGGAGCAGCTACACGCTGCCTTAGGGACGAAACTGATCCGTAGTTCAGCCTACCACCCGCAGACGGATGGACAAACCGAGCTGGCAAATCAGATCTTAGAAGACATGCTACGAGCTTACGCTATCAACCACGGCAAGAATTGGGATGATAACTTGCCGTTAGGCGAGTTCTCGTACAATAATGGGTACCAAGCCAGCATCAAGATGGCGCCCTACGAGGCGCTATACGGGCGGAAATGCCGCACACCATTGAACTGGTGTGAGTCTGGCGAAAGGGTTACCTTCGGGATTGACCTCGTCAACAACGCGGAAGAAAAAATTCGACTGATTCAAGCGAACCTAAAAGCCGCTCAATCCCGTCAGAAATAGTATGCGGACCAGAGAAGGCGCACATTACAATTCGAAGTTGGAGATCACGTATATCTACGGGTGTCTCCAATAAAGGGCGTAAACAGATTTGGGGTGACAGGAAAGTTGGCACCCCGATTTATCGGTCCATTCCAGATTACCGAAAGATGTGGATCGGTAGCATATCGGCTGAAATTATCAGAAGCACTTTCCGGTCTGCACGACGTCTTTCACATTTCCCAGCTGAGGAAGTGTCTCAAGCTATCAACTACCGTTCAGCTGGAAGATATTGAAGAACTGCAATCGGATCTCACCTATCGGGAGGAACCGGTGCAGATTATTGATGAAAAGGCCCGAACCACATGCAACCGTACGTTGTGGTTCTACAAGGTTCTGTGGAGTAATCACTCTATGGACGAAGCGACATGGGAGAGCGAAGAATTTCTTCGCGCTAACTACCCCGACTTTTTCACGTCGCATATCCGGTAATTTTCCACCGTCCTCTCTCTCATTTTCACCTTATAATCTCGGGACGGGATTCTTTTAAGAGGGAGGAATGTAAGGGCCTCAGTTTTGGCACATATTTGAAGTATTCATCACCACACCACACACCTCATTTGAGGAAAGATGATGAACACAAATGAAGAGCAAGTAACCACCATCAACATGCTCATTAGAGAACAAACTCACATATTGCAAAGTGGTATTTCCCACATGTGATATAGGTGGAGTGGACATATGAAAACTCCTACACATTGCTAAGGATGTCCATGCCAAGTTTCACCCAAATTCAAAACCTTTTTGAGGTCATTTTGGGTATAGATAGAAAGAGGGCAGTTTGAAACCACATTCAAATTCAAACTGTTTTTATCCCATGAATTTAAAAGTGGGAGGCATATTCTTATTCAGCACATTTCTGTGAGCTCATACACCAATTTTCACTTCATTTAGAGTTGGTCTTGACATAAGCTAAGTGGGACAAATTCAAACTTTATTTGAATTCAAAACTGAATTTGTGCTGAAATTCACTCAAACCAAACCCAATTTGAATCCTATTCAATTCAAATGGCTCAGGGGTGAATAATTTGAATCACCAGGGGTATTATGGGGCTCACTGTTTACAACAGTGATTAGGAGTAAATTTCAGAGGTTAAAACCACGGGTGGGACCCACATGTCATAGAGGGAAGAAGGAGAAACTTGCACCCAAAGTCAGAGTCTCGGTAGGAAATTTCACCGAGTAGCTGTCGGCTGTGCCACCGAGAAGCTACCGGCGCCACCAGCTGCTTTCCTCTCCGCGCGCTGGCACCCAGGGCGGCTTGCTCGCGCCCCCACGCGACCGGCACCGCCTCAGCCGAGCAGGAGTCGGCCGGCTTTATCTTCTCGCGGGCAAACCCGAGTAGCGGCATTGTTCTCGCCGCAGCTCCCTGCTCAATCGGGAAAACCAGCAAAACCATCTCCTCCTTCGTCACTGAGCTGCTAGACAGCTACCTGAGGTCGCACTCCACCTCCCCAACACCAGAAACCCCGAGTTCCGACCTCCTTTGCCCAAGAGCGATCGCCACAGCGGCGACTCAACCACAGCCGAAGGTCAGGCGCCCGTGGACAGCGTTCCACAGGCGTTTACACGGTCCAGCAAGAGAGGCAACAGGAGCACGCAACCACCGTGCTGCTCTCCTACAAATTTGGAAGCCAACCGTGAAGAATCCACAGAGAATTTTCAGTTTTTGCTCCGGTGACCGTAAACCGAGCTTCCGGTACGGTTTCTTCAAATTCTCACTCTATGATCTTTCGGAGGTCATCAAATCTTGCACATAGACGCTGGACTAGCCGGTGATCAAGTTCTTTTCTGCATCCGTAGCGTGAAACTGTCTAGAAGTGACGAATTTCGAGCTCGATCAAGGGCGGTCATGGTGGGCACGATCGGTCACACGGTGCCGACCGACTTGCCGCCATCCCTGAACCCTTTTGACACCTTGTCGAGCTTCCTAGAGGTACACTGATGCTGTAGGGCCGTTTGTTCGAGGTGTTGACGGGTTTATAAACCACGGTCGACGGTGCTGAACCTCAACCGAGGCCGCGGCATGTCGCCGAGCTATTTCCGGTCACCGCCAGCCCGACCTGACACCACCGACGTGTTCCTCGACGTCGACAACCCCCTGGCGGCGAGTTTCAGACCATGGGAGGTCCGGCAGCGGCGAGCCGGCGAGCCCAAGTCTGCTCCGGCGAGGTCGGCGGCGCGAGCGCGAGAGAACGGTGGGAGGAAGATGAAGCTGGCTGGCCCACGTGTCAGCGGCTGAAGAATTTAAATCGGGATCGGGTGTGGCCGGGGATCGGTTGTGCTAGCGCGCAAATACCCTGTGATCTCCGGTGTGCCGGACACCTCCGCGCTCGACACGTGTGGTATCCCCGGTGTGCCGGACACCTCCGCGCTCGACACATGTCCCCGCGGGCCCCGAGAGTTTAAACTTTTCCCCGATTTTCAGAATTCTTCCAAACTTCAAATCCTCATAACTTTGCCTAGAGAGCTCCAAATCGAGTGAACCAAATTTTGCTGGATTCAGCTCTCTGAGCACTTTCCAGCAAATCAAGTTGCACTTCATGAAATTCCTTATTTTTCCAGAATTAATTCCTCAAAGTTTAAACTGTTTAGAATTTTAACTGGAGAATCCTTTGGAGGAAAATCCTGACATTTTGCAGGGATGTTCACCAAAATATCCCTGAACTATCATAAAAATTTCAGACCCATTTGAGCTCATTTAATCCACCTAATGGTGTGATTAGTGAAACTGTTCCAGAGAAAATAGAAAATGTTCAGAAACATTTTCAGAATTTTCTCTAAAATTGTTTAGCTCATATCTTTAGTTAGAAACTTCCAAATTAAGTGAGACCAACTCCATTAGAACCCTCTGAAAATCTAGTTTTCAGAAAGTCATAGTTTGTTTCATGAAAATCCTTTAGAACACCCTAAAAGCCTTTAATTAAGGTCAAGTACATGATTAATTGTGGAGGGCTCAAATGAGCTTTGCTGCAACTAAAACTTGACCAAGTCTATGTTTAGGTTGTGACCAAGCCACAGTAAAAGTTTCACAGTCATTGGGTCTGTCTAGTGAGAGTTATAGACTTCACAACTTCAAACTCAATACAAATGCATTTAAATTGATACATATATTGCTTCTATCATGTAGTCGCTAAGGTCGAGGAGGAACCCGAAGTCCTAGACTTCGTTACTCCGGAGGAACAGCTAGCCTACGACCAAGAGCAGCAAGGCAAGCTCCGGTTTGCATTAACCTTTTATAAATTTTTATTGTTTTGAGGACTTACTTGATTACTTTATTATTTGCATTAGAGTCTTGTTTGGAAACCCAACTGCATAGCCAAGAAAACCATGGGTTGGGTTTAGGATTTCAAACCCCGTTAGCTACTGCAATGCTAAGATAGTGTAGGATTCGGTGCAAGTCGAGTAGTTGGAACTACTCGCGAGCATAGGCTAGAGGCACTCGACTCGGGTAGAGATAGCACATGAAACACATGGCAAGAAAATGAGACCAAGCGGAGAGTAAGGGCAACAGGACTTTGGGGCCTGTGTGCTGTAGCTCCGCTTGTGTCGTTTGAGGACCGAGCCGTGTGCGGGCCTGTTGAACAAGCTAGAACAGTACCGAAGACCTACCAGCTATATGGGAACCGGGAAACTGATGTAACTCGGGTAGCTGGGTATTGAGGCATTGCCCGTCGTTCAGAGAGTAGGTTGAGAGCTTGAGGTGTAAATCGGCTGGCAGCACTGAGATGCGCGTGCAGAGACCTCTTGCTCGGGACGATGGGACCGGTTCAATATTTGGCTGACGGGCGAAAGGTGGTTGCGTACGGCGTTCGTGATGGTTGTTGTAGGCAACATCGAGTACGGACGTACGTGACGGGTTGTTCGGGTAACCCTGCAGGTGTAAATCGATTATAATCGCCGTCCCTCGCGGTCAGTGAGTACCACTTGTTCACTGTACCGTGACGTAGAAAGAACAGGCTAGTTACATGTTAAAATGTTGCTGATTGAAAGATGGACTCTGATTGTTAATGATATGCTGTAGTTTAGAGCTAACTAAAGTTTATTTCAACTTTGGGCAAAGTACATGAGAGAAATGCGTTTCTTGTTTGATTGCGGCTCTCTCATGTACCTTAGCGTAAGGTTCTCCACAACCTGCTGCTAAAATTTGAAAATAAGGTTCTACTAATTAGGCAGTCCGTTGCAAATAATTTTACCTCATGTACCCATCATCCCTCATATAGAAGTTCCATGTTTAGGTGAGACGGGTCAGACTTGCTGAGCCTTCGTGCTTACTGCTTGTGTTTGAAGCTTTTGCAGGGTTCTATGAGGAAGGAACTCCCGAAGAGGAGACGGAACCCCAGGAGGGGAACCCCGTCGAGTGGGAGTCGTGCACGCCACAGAGTTAGTGTATGTGTGTGTGCTAGCAAGGACACGTTCAAGGGCTGAACGTGCACTTGATGCTTAGTCTACGCCCATGAGTGTGGACTGAACTTATTTTGATATAAAGATGTTCATAAACTTGTTTATGTAATAAAATTTCGCTTCCGCTTTGTACCTTTGACGTGTGTTATCCGGTGCTGTGCAACACAGCACCCCTCAGCGTGATCCTGGCTCGACAAGACCGTGGGGTCGTGTCAATTTCATACAAATCTAAAACTTTTTGAGCCACTTTTGGAAACATTTGTAAATTAGGCCAATTTGAATGCAAATTAAAATTGCAGCAACTTCCATCACTTGAATTCAAAAGTTGACTTCATATTCAAACTCAGCATATTTTCTGAGTTAGTCCACCAATTTTCATCCTCATTGGAGTTCATCTTGTCGGGGGCTAACTTTGCATTATTCAAAAACTGAATTTGAATTTCAGTTCAAAGGTGCAACAAATTTAGCCAAATCAATTCCAAATTGAGGAAACCAAATTCAAACTATGACTTGGTGATTAAGTCTCTTATTCAATTGAGAGTAGCTGGGATATTTACAGTGGAAATTGGAAAAAGTGTTAGGGGGGAGAGATGGGCCCACAGGTCAGAGGGAGAGCTGATTCACAACCGAGCCGTGCTCTGTTTCTCACTGATGCGGCCGAGCGTAGCGCGCCACAGGGGCAGCTCCCGGATGCCACCTCCCGAGCAGCACAGGCCACGGTATGCGTCGACGTAGCAGCCACCAGTGATATTTCGCACCTCATCAACCGACTCTTCATGCTGCTCTGCCCACTCCCGAGCCCCTCGACAGAAAAACGCCGCCGCACCCCCGACAACCCTCGGTTCTCCGGCGCCCGCAGGTCTCCGAGGTTGGTACACTGGTCTGAGCTCACCCAGAGCTTCGCCGAAGCCTCCTCAACATGTTCGACGCAACGAACCGGTGCCACACCCACGGTAAACCGACCACGAGCTCCCTGTTTCCATTCAGCGCTGTGTAAAGCCGCCGCTACCAAAAACTCATCGTTCGGCCACTAGGTTTGATCCCACGCCGAGTTGACCATGCAAAAGGTTCGCCTAGGAGTGCACTTTCTGTCCGACAATCTCTGCCGCATGCCATAGAGTGTGCTGGCCAAAATTTTAGTTCTTGCCGAGAGCATGTGATATAGCCCGTGTTCGGTTAATCGGAAAATTCGGGCTAACTGGTCAAGCAATCGCTTCCCAGCTCCGACAACCAGCTAGAAACGTCCGTGCGAATTCATACGGTCAAGAATCACGGGAAACCAGTGAGAAACCACCGAGTTCCGTGGGTTTTTCGTTCATCTCCGGGTTTAGACCTAGGTCGCACGGTGAAGTCCGGGTTGCCGCAACTTTGAGCAAGATAAGAGGCAGGGTCGTTGCTCCGTAGGTTGTGGCGGTGCTGTAGGAGCCAACAGGGGGGACTGGGAGGCATGACAGCGCCATACTGACATCGCCGAACTCACCCCGTGAACTGTCGCCATCGCACAACCGATTCCGGTGATCACCAGCCGGCGACAAGGTCAGCAACGGGTTCCCCGAGAAATTTCAGACGGGGGCGGCCAGTTTGGTCAAGCTCTGGTCACGGGAACAGCCTCCCGGCGAGGGGGGCGGCGGGGAGCCGCGGGAGCGCGAGGTAGACGAAGCCCCGCGGGCCCCACGTGTCGGTCTCTACTGAAACCGCCCCGGATTGGCTGTGGCACCAGGATCTCGTGCGACTGTGCGGGAGACTCTGCGGGCCCCGTGTGGTTTGGCTGCGGTGCTGACACGTAGCCCGGGGACCCCACCAGCCGGTTTAAACTTTATTTGAATTTTCAGATTTGGTTAATGCACCTAACTTCTGCTAGTAAGCTCCAAATTCAGTGAACCAAATTTTGCTGAACTCAGATTTTTTAGTACTTTCCAGCAACACAAATTTCAGCTCATGATACTTAATAATTTTCCAGAATTAATGCCCTAAAGTTTAAACTGTTAGGAATTTTATGTGGAGAATTACTTTATGAAAAATTCTGAAATTTTGCTGGGAGGTTCTTTGGAAAACCCTTGAGTCACAGTAAAATTTTCAGACCTATCCAAATTCATTTAGTCCCCCTAATGGGGTGATTAAGTGAACTGCCCTGAGAAAGTAGAAAAATATACAGAAATTTTTTTAGATTTTCTCAAATCTTGTTTAGAGCATAACTTCATCTAGAATTCTTTAAATGACATAAAACCAATTCCATTAGAACCATCTCAAATTCTAGTTTCCAGAAAGTAATGATTGGAGCCATGAAAACCCCTGGAATTCCTTAGAGGCTCTAATATTGACCAAATAGGCTTTTATTTGTACAAGGCTCAAATGAACTTTGTTTCAAATGAAACTTGGTCAAGACTCTGGTTAGGACCCTACCAAGCCACCATAAAAAAACTTCAGAGCCAAAAGGGAGGGCTAGCTAGAGTTATGGTAATTACTTATTCAGTTCTAAACATTGCATTTAAATTGACATATAGTATATCGTTTACGTGTAGTCGCTGAAGGTGAGGAAACTCCAGAAGTGCTCGATTTCCTTTTTCCGGACGAAGCCCTAACCACTAACCAGCAGCAGCAATAAGGCAAGCCCCGGTTTATATCAAATCATTTTACAAAGTTTTGTTTTATTACATATATACATATATATATATGTGCATTACATATATATATATGTGCATTACATATATACATGTATATATATATGTGCATTAGGTGTAGGATGGATGAAACCCCAAATGCATAACCAGTTTTTTTCTATAAGAGTGAGGATAGTGTCTAAGTCCTCGAGTAGCATACGCTGTGCTTAATTTTCATAAAACTTCGGTACAAGTCGAGTAGTTGGAATCTACTCGCAAGTTAGGCTTCAGGACACACGGGATTGGTTCGAGTGATATGAGATCACTTTAGTAATGAAAATGAGACTAGGCAGGGGCTAGGGCGCAGCAAGAGGAAGTCTTGTGTGTGCAGTCCTGTCCGTGTTGATTGAGGACCGATCCGTGTGTGGCCATGCTGAACAAGTATTGAACGTACCAAAGGCATATCGGATATATTGGCCCCGATAAACCGATGTAACCTATACCTCCGGGCGTCGAGGTATAACGCACCGATTTATAGGTGTAGGCTGAGGGCAGCAAGGTGGAAATCTGCTAATGGGCACAGAGAGATGCTCTGTGTAGGGAACCTCCTGCTCGTTTTGGTGCGACCGGTTTGACGTTTGGGCTGTTGGGTGAAAGGTTGTCCCATACGGCATCGAGTGAGCATGCTGTGCAGCTCCACGGGTGGGCGTACGTGACGTGCTCTTTGGGTATCCCTGCAGGTGTATATCGAGTCGATTCGCCGTCCCTCACGGTGACGAGAACCGCTTGTTCACTGCGTCGTGACGTAGATAAACTATGGAATGTTATGTATCAATACTGCTGATATGTACAATTGTATTGCTACATGTGTGCCACCAAATATTACTCACTAAATTTCATATTCATGAACTGTTAACTTGTGGCTAAAAGATGAACTAAGAATGAACTTGTAGGCGTGTCCGTTTGCTAAAATTTACCATCCCATGTTCGTATAGACTGCATGTAGAGTTGCATGCCTAGGTGAGTCGGTTAAGTCTTGTTGAGCCATCGTGCTCATGGTTGCTGCTTAAGTATTTTTCAGGTGAGGAGTATCCCACGGGCTCGGATTACGAGTCCACCGGCGAGGGCTACCCTCCGTCGGGGACCACGGCTGAGTGGGAGCCATACACGCCGCGCTGAGCTAAAAAGTGCAGCTAGTGTGGGTTGCTCTAGGACTGGGCATCCAACTTTTGCTAGATAGGTGGCGTGAGTTGTATAAACTTAGCTTCCGCTTTTGTAATCCAAATATTAGTTTGTAACTGAAGTCTTGTACTAGTTTGTACATATTCAGTTGGTTTTCTATGTAATACAATATCGTTCTTATGATGTGTGCTGTTGGGTGTCGCATCGTGCGGCACCATCCTCTGTGATCCTGGATGAGCGGATTCCGGTGCGCCACATATTGTATGTAGTAAGGATGAGGATGTGGTCTTGTGGTAAGAGACAACTTCTCCACCATGTCCATACTAGCTAAGCTGTTGCAACTCCCACCATCGATGATGATACGGACACACCGTTCCTTAACAACTCCCTTTTAAAACACATTGAGCAACTAAACATTCATACCTCTTAGTGTCTTCAGCAGCCATGTATTGTATCTCTTGTTCAGAATCAGCGCCACCCTATTCTTCACTTGCAATAAGAGCCAAAGTCTCCTCATCATAGTCACTAGCAGACTCATACCCACCATCCTCAGCAACCATCATCACACGCTTGGATGGGCATTGGCTCGCATAGTGACCTCCACCCTTGCAACGATGACATATAATATCATGTGTTTGCCCGGTTGATTCCATGGACGAAGAAGAGCTCCGTGCGGGACCTAAAGGTGTGCTCTTGGCATATGGTGGTGGTGGTGCCTGTTTTCTTGTATCACGGTTGGAGTTGGTGTCTGAAGTAGGCGGTGGTGCAGTAGGACGTGTGGAAGTAGAAGATACACGTGGTGTCCATGATGAAGATTGACCTGTAGAAAAGTTAGTCCGCGCCATGTCCTGTCGATCCTGCACTTCACGTTCAGCTTTGCAAGCAAGATGGAATAAACGAGTGATGTTGTTATACTCCTTATACTCTAAGATAGTTTGAATTTCTCTATTTAGCCCACCCATAAACCGTGCAAGCATAGCTTTATTATCTTCAACAATACCACATCTGTTGGTACCTGAGATACGGGGTACCCCCGCGCACAGGGTAAAATGCCTAAGGTGCTTGCCCTTCTCCGCAGGGAGAGCTCCGAAGGCGCCACGTGTCTGGCGGGGCCGGACCTCCCTCTCCTCAGAGGAGAGCTCCGGGCCCGCCACGTGGCATACAGAAGCCGGACCTCCCCCTCCGCGGGAGAGAGGTCCGAAGACGTCACGCGTCCAGCGAGGCCGGACCTCCCTCTCCTCAGAGGTGAGCTCCGGGCCCGCCACGTGGCATGCAGAAGCCGGACCTCCCCCTCCGCGGGAGAAAGGTCCGAAGGCGCCACGCGTCCAGCGGGGCCGGACCTCCCTCTCCTCAGAGAAGAGCTCCGGACCCGCCACGTGGCTGGAAGAACGGTGCTGCCTGCCCCCGAGCGGTAGGCAGCGGGCGTAAAGGCGCCCCTCACCTTGCCCGTACAAGGAATTCAAGGCCCGCGTCTTCCCAAGACGCGGAAACGCGGAGCACGCGCCTGTCAGGTGCCGTTGCGTCCAGTCGCATCACAGACTGACGCGCGGTGTCAGAACCTGACAGGTAATAAACGCCGCGACAAGACATCCCATGCCGCCTGCGCCGTCATCAACCACTACGACTAGCGCACCGCATGGGCAGGGCGGCAAAAGGAAGACTCAGAAGCCTTCGACCGGAGGCAACCACCGGCATAACTACAGATACGGTAGATAATAGACAATCTTCCCGGGACCACCTGTCGGGTCCCGGCTTCCCTTGTAAGCCGCCCGAGCCTTGGACTATAAAAGGCTCGGGTAGGCGTCGATAGCAAGGGTTCGCATTCTGCAACTCATACGCTAGCCATACACTCTCAAGCTGTAACTCACCCCCAAGCTCAGGCCCCCGGCCCTGAGCAGCTAGCAATACAGCGAGCTCCATAGCTCGCCGTGGACGTAGAGTTTTACGCTCCGGCGGCCTGAACCACGTAAAACTTCCCGTGTCAAGCTCTCACTAACTCGTCCATCCGCGCAAGCTCTCCGCTAGGAACTAGCCCCTCCGAAAAAAGAACCTCCGCGGGCTGCCCAGTGCAGGCCCGGGGGAAGTGTCGATCGCACACCTCGACAACATCGAATCAACACAGTTTGTAATTCCTGATAATATTTCTCTACAGATTTTTCCCTATCTTAAGCGTTGTAATTTTTGAAGTAATTCACGTTGATAATATGGTGGAACCCAACGAGTATGCATAGCAGTTTTCAATGCAGCCCAAGTAGTTGGGATATTATTATGATATAATCTACAATGTTCAGACCACCAAACAGAAGCAAAACTAGTGAATTCACAAACAGCAGCAGCAACCCTTCTATCCTCAAGATATTGTAAGCATGTAAAACATTGTTCAGTTTCCAACTCCCAAGTAAGATATACTTCAGAAATGTATCTACCCTCAAATGGTGGAATATTCAATTTCAGTTTAGGGACATGATCATTATCTCGTACCTGAGGGGGTGGTGCTGCCCTACCGTTTTGATTGTAGGTGTGCGGACGATCGGGATGTTGTACCCAGTTCTGATGTGGAGCAATCTCATCCTCGTACTCGACCTCGTAGTCATCATACTGATCAACAGTAGCAGCAGGATCCGCAGAAGCAGCAGCAGTAGCAATGGCACCAGAATGTTGGCCTTGGTCGAGAGGCACACGCTGTGTGCGTCCCATTTGATTTGGAAGGCGGCGTTGTTGTTATTGTTGTTGCTGCCAAGGTGCGACACGTGCAGCTGGTGGTGGTGGTAGACGCGCATGCACTTCATTAAACTTGGCCTCCAGATTGGTGTGGAATGTCTTCTCAAAGCCATCTAGCTTCACTATGGCCTCTCCAAATCTGTTTAGCACATCTTGCACCTGTTCACCCATCATTTGTTGAAATTTATCATGTAGCTCCTTATTCGTCATGTTCTCCTAGTCCAGCTCGTCAGCTTGTGATTCTGTCATGGTTAGCAGAAATAGAAACACACAAGAATATGGTCCTACTGACTACTAATAGGATGTGATGTGGTGGAAAGTCACAAGTCCGTCAAGCGAATCACAAATTCTTACCCGTTCTTACCAACCAGCAGGTGGTGATCAGCAAGCGTTGTAGTCAAACTCTCAAAGATTGGATAAAGCAATTGCCAGGTGGTGTTAAAGGCACGATGTAGATGTATGTGGAGCTGGGAAGGCTTAAATTATGATAGTAAAAATATCAGTAATAATTAATTCAGAGATGCAAAGTTGAATAAATGTTCAACGATGGTATTGTGCTAGTCCTAGGCTAGACCATACTAGAGACGCGAGACTAGACACAAAGAAATTCACACCAATAACACAATAGACTACAATAGCAGCAACTGAAGCTCACTTTTTTTGTACTTTTCCTTTCATTTTCTTTTTCTTTCTTTCTTCTTTCTTTCTTTCTTTCTTTCTTTCTTTCTTCTTCTTCTTTCTTTCTTTCTTTCTTTCTTTGTTCTTTCTTTCTTACTTTCTTTCTTTCTTTCTTCTTTTCTTTCTTCCTTTTCTATTTTTTCTTTCTTTTTTTTACAAAGGCCCACAGTTCTAAAAGATTACACAGGGATCAGACGATAAGCTACCAAATACCACAGATAACACACTTATTTTCGCAGGTTCCTTGCAGGTCCTGTAGGGACGTCTTTCGATGAGATGGTAACTATCATTTTTGGTGGAGTAGACTTTGACGATCCGACTACGAACGTGTGAAGACGTCGCGCCTTAGCAATCGCTAAACCAACTCTGAGAGGTTATTGACTACGCCGGACCACGATCAACCTGACCACGAGGGTCTATTTCCTGCAGGCAAATGAAGAACAAGCAAGAAACTAGGATTGCAATCTAGATATTCGAATTTAAGAAGAAAACTTTATTGATGAAAGTGGGGTTCTGAAACGTCCTGGTTTGGTCGTTGGACACAAACGAGGTACGCGAGTTGCAGCTGTGGCAAACTTTAATCTAAACAAAATCCGCCCTCTCAAGGAGCTCTTGGCCTACTTAAATAGGGGAGGGAAGAGGGGAATTCATTCAGCAACCAAGGTAGGACGTGATCTCCCTTATTCCCTTCCTTTTTCTGAGATAGACTACCTTTTAATAGGGAAAGAAAGAGGGAAATCCATCCAGCAGCAAGACAGGATATGATTTCCTTTATTTCTTTTCTCATTATAGCACATCTATCTTTAAATGGGCGAAGAAAGAGGGAAATTTCGTCCAGCAGCAAAGTTGGGCGAGATTTCCCTTATTCCTTTCCTTATTTGTCTAAATCTCTCTTTATTACATGGCCCCAGCCTCAAGATTTGGTGCACAGTACCCTATTCATCCACTTGACTTTATTCTGGTCCACCAGCTTGTACATTTCGTCCATGTCCTTGTATGTCATCAAGGTGGCTTCGAAGTGCTGAAAACTCCACTAGAAACTCCGTTCTGGTTCCCTTCTCACGTGCCTTCATCTCCCTACTTGATGATGCTCCCATGTTCATTCCTCTTGTCCATGCTAGGCCCTTCATTTGTAAGAAACACAAATATATCCAATTTAGGCAGAATCATATTCTCATAAATATTAGAAACATTACCAAGAAACGAAAGTATCTGATAATTTAACTAGCGTGCGCGAGCTCTAGCAATTGGTCTCATATGTGTGGTAGCAGGGGCTATGGGTGTAGCTATGGTAGTGATGTCCTCATTAGTCGGGAAAACTGACGAAGTCGGGTCCCGGGACGAGAGACGGGAAATTGATGGAATACACGTATGGAGTGTCCTACTTGATGGTTTTCCAAGCGCGGAATATCATCGGGGATAATATCAGGAAAGTCGAGAAAGTCGGTAAAACTCACAAACTCGGGTCCCGGGCGGCTGAACGGGATCTTGACGGAATACACGTTCGGATGATGCAACTTGATAGTTTTGCATGCGCGGATGGCCATCTGGGTCAAAATTGAGAATGTTGAGAAAGTTAGTAAAACTCACGAACTCGGGTCCCGGGAGGCCGGACGGTACCTTGACAGAATACACGTCCGGACAGTCCAACTTGATGGTTATTCTTATGCGGATGGCCATCGGGGTCAAAATCAGGAATGTCGAGAAAGTCGGTAAAACTCACGAACTCATGCCCCAGGCCGCCGGACGGAATCTTGACGGAGACACGTCCCGACAGTGCAACTTGATGGTTTTGCATGCGCGGATAACCATCTGGGTCCAAATCGAGAAAGTCAGGAAAGTTGAAAAAACTCACGAACTCGGGTCCCGGGCGGCCAGACGGAACCTTGACGGAATACACGTCCGGACGGTGCAACTTGATGGTTTTGCATGCGCGGATGGCCATCTGTGTCAAAATCGAGAAAGTCGGGAAAATCGATAAAACTCACGAACTCCGGTCCCGGACGGCCGGACGGGACCTTGACGAAATACACGTCCAGACGGTGCAATTTGATGGTTTTGCATGCGCGGATGGCCATCTGGGACGTAATCGAGAAAGTCGAGAAAAATCACGAACTCGGGTCCTTGAAGGCCGGCGGGACCATGGCGGAATACACGATCGGACTGATAAACTTGATGGTTTTTCATGCAGGATGGACATCTGGGTCAAAATCAGGAAAAGTCGGTAAAACTCACGAACTCGGGTCTCGAGCGGCCGGACGAAACTTTGACGGAATACACGTATGGACCGTGCAACTTAATGGTTTTGCATGCGCGGATGGATATCTGGGTTGAAATCGAGAAAGTCGGGAAAGTCGGTAAAACTCACGAATTCGGGTCCCGGACGGCCGGGCGGGACCATGATGGAATACACGTTTGGATGGTGCAATGTGATTGCTTTGCAGGCGCGGATGGCCATCTGGGTCAAAATCGAGAAAGTCGGGAAAACTGACGGAGTCGGGTCCAGAGAGGAGGGACGGGAAATTGACAGAATAAACGTTGAGAGTGTCCTACTTGATGGTTTACATGTGCGGAATGTCACCGGTGACAATATCGGGAAAGTCAAGAAAGTCGGTAAAACTCACAAACTCGGGTCCCTGATGCCCGGACGGAACCTTGACTGAGACACGTCCGGACGGTGCAAATTGTTGGTTTTCATGCGCAGATGGCCATCTGGGTCGAAATCGAGAATGTCAGTAAAACTCACGAACTCGGGTTCCGGCCGGCCGGACGGGACCTTTACGGAATACACGTTTGTTTGGTGCAGCTTGATGGTTCTGCATGCGCGGATGGCCATCTGGGTCAAAATCGATAAATTCGGGAAAGTCGGTAAAACTCACGAACTCGGGTCCCGGGCGGCCAGATGGAACCTTGACAGAGTACACGTCCGGACGGTGTAACTTGATGGTTTTGCATGCACGGATGACCATCTGTGTCAAAATCGAGAAAGTCGGGAAAGTCGGTAAAACTCATGAACTCCGATCCCGGACGGTCGGACGGGACCTTCACGAAATAAACGTTTCGATGGTGCAATTTGATGGTTTTGCATGCGCGGATGGCCATCTAGGTCGTAATCGAGAAAGTTGGTAAAAATCACGAACTCAAGTCCCGCAAGGCCGGACGGGACCTTGGCGGAATACACGATCGGACTGATAAACTTGATGGTTTTTCATGAACAGATGGACATCGGGGTCAAAATCGTGAAAGTCCGTAAAATTCACGACCTCGGGTCTCGAGTGGCCAGGCGAAACTTTGATGGAATACACGTCTGGATGGTGCAACTTAATGGTTTTGCATGTGCAGATAGATATCTTGGTCGAAATCGAGAAAGTCGGGAAAGTCGGTAAAACTCACGAATTCGGGTCCCGGGAGGCCAGACGGGACCATGAAATAATACACATTTGGATGGTGCAACGTGATTGCTTTGCAGACGCGAATCACCATCTGGGTCAAAATCGAGAAAGTCGGGAAAACTGACGAAGTCGGGTCCCGAGAGGAGGGACGGGAAATTAACAGAATACAAGTTCGGAGTGTCCTACTTGATGGCTTTTCATGCACGGAATGTCACCGGTGACAATAGCGGGAAAGTCAAGAAAGTCGGTAAAACTCACAAACTCGGGTCCCTGACGGCCGGACGGAACCTTGACGGAGACATGTCCGGACGGTGGAACTTGTTGGTTTCTCATGCGCAGATGGCCATCTGGGTCCAAGCCGAGAAAGTCGATAAAACTCACAAACTCGGGTCCCGGGCGGCCGGACGGGACCTTGACGGAATACACATTCGGATGGTGCAACTTGATGGTTTTGCATGCGCGGATGACCATTTGGGTCAAAATCGAGAAAGTCGAAACAGTCGTTAAAACTCACAAACTCAGGTCCTCGGAGGGCGGACGAAACCTTGACAGAATACACGACCGAACTGTGAAACTTTATTTTTTGCATGCGCAGATGGCCATCTGATTCGAAATCGAGAAAGTCGGTAAAGTTGGTAAAACTCACGAACTCTGGCCCCGGGCGGCCGGACAGAACCTTGACGGAATAGACGTACGGAGCAACTTAATGGTTTTCCATACGCGGATGGCCATGTCGGTTGAAATCTAGAAAGTCGGTAAAACTCACAAAGTCGTCCTTTGGAGGCCAAACGGGACCTTGACAGAATACATTACATGGCAGTCAAACTTGATGGTTTTTCATGCATGGATGGCCATCTAGGTCGAAATCGAGAAAGTCGGTAAAACCCAAGAACTCGGGTCTTGGGCGGCGGGATGGAGCCTTGATGGAATACACGTCTGGACGGTGCAACTTGATGGTTTTAAATGCGCGGGTGGCCATCTGTGTCGAAATTTAGAAAGTCGGTAAAACTCAAGAACTTGGGTCCAGGGAGGACGGACGTGACCTTGATGGAATACACATCCGGATGGTCCAAATCGATGGTTTTCATGCGCAGATGGCCATCTGGGTCGAAATCAAGAAAGTCGGTAAAACTCAAGAACTCAGGTCTTGGGAGGCCGGACGGGACCTTGACGGAGTACACGACCGGACAGTGAAACTTGATCATAATCGGGAAAGTCGGTAAAACTCACGAACTCGGGTCCCGGGAGGCCGGACGGGGTCTTGACCTAATACACATCCGGATGGTCCAACTTGATGGTTCTCATGCGCGGATGGCCATCTGGGTCGAAATCGAGAAAGTCGAGAAAGTCAGTAAAACTCACAAACTCAGGTCCCGGGAGGCCGAACAGGACCTTGATGGAATACACGCCCGGATATTCCAACCTAATGGTTTTCATGCGCGGATGGCCATCTAGGTCAAAATCGAGAAAGTCGGGAAAGTCAGGAAAACTCACGAACTCAGTTCCTGGGAGGCCGGACGGGACCTTGACGGAATACACGACCGGACTATGAAACTTGGTGGTTTTTCATGCATGCATTGCCATCAGGGTCAAAATCAGGAAAGTGGGTAAAACTTATGAACTCGGGTCCCGGAATTACGTACGGGGTCTTGACGGAATACACGTCCGGATGGTCCAACTTGAGGGTTTTCATGCGCGGATGGCCATCAGGGCCAAAATCGAGAAAGTCGGGAAAGTCGGTTAAACTCACGAAGTCAGGTCCTGGGAGGGTGGACGAAATCTTGACGGAACACACAACTGGACTGTGAATATTGATGGTTTTGCATGCACAGATGGTCATCTGGATCGAAATCGAGAAAGTCGGTAAAGTTGGTAAAACTCACAAACTCGGCCCCCGGGCGTACGGACAGAACCTTGAAGGAATACACGTTCGGATGGTGCAGCTTGACGGTTTGGCATGCGCGGATAGCCATCTGGGCCGAAACCAAGATAGTATGGAAAGTCGGTAAAACTAACAACTTGGGTCTTGGGAGGTCGGACGGGATCTTGACAGAATACATGATAGGACGGTGAAAATTCATGGTTTTTCATGCACGAATGGCCATCTATGTCGAAATCGAGAAAGTCGGGAAAGTTGATAAAACTCAAGAACTCGAGTATCGGGAGGCGGGACAGGGCCTTGACAGAATACAGGTATTAACATTGCAACTTGATGGTTTTAAATATGCGTATGGCCATCTATGTCAAAATCGAGAAAGTCGGTAAAACTCACGAACTCGGGTCCCGGTAGGCTGGACGGGACCTTGATGGCATACACGTCCGCATGGTCCAACTTGATGGTTTTCATGCGCGGATGGCCATCTGGGTTAAAATCGAGAAAGTCGGTAAAACTCACAAACTCGGGTCCCAGGAGGCCGGACGGGACCTAGATGGCATACACGTCTGGATGGTCCAAATTGATGGTTTTCATGTGCGGATGGCCATCTGGGTCAAAATCGAGAAAGTCGATAAAATTCACGAACTCAGTTCCTGGAGGCTGGACGGGGCCTTGATGGAATACAAGATTGGACTATGAAACTTGATGATTTTTCATGCACGGATGGCCATCTAGGTCCAAATCGGGAAAGTGGGTAAAACTCAGGAACTCGAATCCCGTGAGGCCAGACAGGTCTTGATGGAATACACATTCTGATGGTCCAACTTGATGGTTTTCATTCGTTGATGGCCATCAGGGTCGTAATAGAGAAAGTCGGGAAAGTCGGTAAAACTCATGAACTCGGGTTCAGGGAGGCTGGATGAAACCTTGACAGAATACACGACCGGACTGTGAAACTTGATAGTTTTGCATGCGCAGATGGCCGTCTGGTTTGAAATCGAGAAAGTCGATAAAGTTGGTAAAACTCACGAACTCGTGCCTCAGGCGGCCGGACAGAACCTTGAAGGAATACACGTTCGGATGGTGCAACTTGATAGTTTTGCATCCGCGGATGGCAATCTGGATCGAAACCACGAAAGTATGAAAAGTCGATAAAACTTACGAACTCGGATCCCGGGCGGCTGGACAGGACCTTGACGGAATACACGTCCGGATGGTGTAACTTAATGGTTTTGCATACGCGGATGGCCATGTGGGTCGAAATCGAGAAATTCGGTAAAACTCACAAACTCTGGTGCCGAGCGGTCGTACAGGACCTTGACGGCATACACATCCGGACTGTGCAACTTGATGGTTTTCCATGCGCGGATGGCTATCTGGGTCCAAATCGGGAAAGTTGGTAAAACTCACGAACTCGGGTCCCGAGCGGCAGGACGGAACTTTGATGGAATACACATCCGGACGAAGCAACTTGATGGTCTTGCATGTGCGATGGCCATCTGGATCAAAATCGAGGAAGTCGGGAAAGTCGGTAAAACTCACAAACTCGGGTCCCGGGCGGCTGGACGCGACCTTGACGAAATACATGATCGGATGGTGCAACTAGATTGTTCTGCATGCGTGGATGGCCATCTGGGTCAAAATCGGGAAAGTCGGGAAAGTCAGTAAAACTCACTAACTTGGGTCCCGAGCGGCCGGACGGGACCTAGACAGAATACATGACAGTACGGTCAAACTTGATGGTTTTTCATGTGTGGATGGCCATCTGGGTCAAAATCGGGAAAGTGGGTAAAACTCACGTACTCGGGTCTCGGGCGGCAGGATAGAACCTTGACGGAAGACACATATGGACGGTGCAACTTAATGGTTTTGCATGCGCGGATGGCCATCTGTGTCGAAATCGAGGAAGTTGGTAAATCTAACGAACTCGGGTCCCGAGCGGCCGGACAGGACCTTGATGGCATAGAAGTCCGGATGGTGCAACTTGATGGTTTTGCATGCGCGGATTGCCATCTGGGTCGAAACCAGGAAAGTAAGGAAAGTCGGTAAAACTCATGAACTCGGGTCCTGAGCGGCGGGACGGGACCTAGATGGAATCACGTTCGGATGGTGCAACTTGATGGTTTTGCAGGCGCTGATGGCCATTTTGGTCAAAATTGAGGAAGTCAGGAAATTTGGTAAAACTCCCAAACTCGGGTCCCCGGAGGCCGGACGGGACCTTGACGGAATACCCCTCTGGATGGTCCAACTTGCTGGTTTTTACTGTGTGGATGATTATCGGAGTCAAAAGCAGGAAAATTGAGAAAGTCGGAAAACTAACGAACTCGGGTCCCTGGCGGCCAAACGGAACCTTGACGGAATACACGTCTGGACGGTGCAACTTGATGGTTTTGCCTGCCTGGATGGCCATCAGGGTCGAAATCAAGAATGTCGGGAAAGTAGGTAAAACTAAAGAACTCGGGCCCCGGATGTCTGGACGGGAAACGTTCGGATGGTGCAACTTGATGGTTCTGCATGCGCGGATGGCCATCTGTGTCAAAATCGAGAAAGGTTGTAAAACTGACGAACTCGGGTCCCGGGAGATCGGACGGGACCTTAACTGAATACACGTCCGAATGCTCCAACTTGATGGTTTTTCATGCGCAGATGGTCATCGGGGTAAAAATCGGTTAAGTCGAGAAAGTCAGTAAAACTCACTAACTCGGGTCCCGGGAGGCTGGACGGGACCTTGACGAAATAAATGTTCGGATGGTGCAACTTGATTGTTTTTGCATGCGCGGATGGCCATCTGGGTCAAAATTGAGAAAGTCGGTAAAACTCATGAACTCGGTTCCTCGGAGGCCGGATGGGACATTGATAAAATACATGACAAGATGGTCAAACTTTGATGTTTTTTCATACACAGATGGTCATCTGGGTCAAAATTGGAAAAGTCGGTAAAGTTCACGAACTCGGGTCCCGGGCGGCTGGACATGACCTTGACGAAATACACGTTCGGATGGTGCAAGATTGTTTTGCATGTGCGGATTGCCATCTGTGTAGAAATCGAGAAAGTCGGTAAAACTCACAAACTTGGGTACTGGGAGGCCGGATGGGACATTGACAGAATACATGATAGGACGGTCAAACTTGATGGTTTTTTATGCACGGATGTCCATCTGGGTAATCGGGGAAGTTGATAAAACTTACGAACTCGTGTCTCGGGCGGCCAAATGGAACCTTGACGGAATAAGCATCCGGACAGTGTAACTTAATAGTTTTGCATGCGCGGATGGACATCTGGGCCAAAATCGAGAAAGTCAGGAAAGTCGATAAAACTCGAAAACTCGGGTCCTGAGCGGCTGGACAGGACCATGATGGAATATACATTCGGATGGTACAACTTGATGGTTCTGTATGCGTGAATAGTCATCTGCGTCAAAATAAAAAAAAGTGGCTAAAACTAATGAACTCGGGTTCCGGGAGGACGGACGGGACCTTGACTGAATATACGTCCGAATGGTCCAATTTGATGGTTTTTCATGTGTGGATGACCATCAGGTTCAAAATCGGGGAAATTCAGAAAGTCGGTAAAACTCACGAACTGGGGTCCCTGGTGACCAAACGGAACCTTGACGAAATACACGTCTGGATGGTGCAACTTGATGGTTTTGTATGTGAGGATGGCCATTTGGGTCCAAATTGGGAATGTCGTGAAAGTCGGTAAAACTCACTAACTCGGATCCCGGGCGGCTGGACAGGACCTTGATGGAATACACGTCTGAATGGTGCAACTTAATAGTTTTGCATACGCGGATTGCCATGTGGGTCGAAATCGAGAAATTCAAGAAAACTCACAAACTCGGGTCCCGAGCGGCCGTACAGGACCTTGACGGCATATACATCCGGACGGTGCAACTTGATGGTTTTGCATGCGCGGACGGCCATCTGGGTCCAAATCGGGAAACTCGGGAAAACTCATGAACTCGGGTGCCGAGCGGCCCCACGGAGCCTTGACGGAATACACATCCAGACAGTGCAACTTGTTGGTTTTGCATGTGTGGATGGCCATCTGGGTCAAAATCGAGAAAGTCGGGAAAGTCGGTAAAACTCACGAACTCGGGTCCCGGGCGGGCGGACAGGACTTTAACTGCATACACGTGCGGTTGGTGCAACATGATGGTTTTGCATGCGTGGATGGCCGTCTGGGTCCAAATCGGGAATGTCGTTAAATCTCATGAACTCGGGTCCCGAGCGGGCGGATGGTACCTTGATGGAATACACGTCCAGACGGTGCAACTTGATGGTTTTGCATGCATGGATGGCCATCTGGGTCGAAATCGAGGTAGTCGATAAAACTCACAAACTTGAGTGTAGGGCTGCCGGATGCGGCCTTGACGTAATACATATCTGCACGGTACAACTTGATAGTTTTGCATGTGCGGATGGTCATTTGGGTCAAAATCGAGAAAGTCGGAAAAGTCAGTCAACTCACGAACTCGGGTCCCGGGCGGCTGGACGGGACCTTGACGGAATACACATTCGGATGGTACAACTTAATTTTTTTGCATGTGCGGACGGCCATCTGGGTAAAATCAAGAAAGTCAGTAAAACTCACGAACTCGGTTTTTGGAGGCCAGATGGGACATTGACAGAATACATGACAGGACGGTCAAACTTGATTGTTTTTCATGCACGGATGGCCATCTAGGTCGAAATCAAGATAGTCGGGAAAGTCGGTAAAACTCAAGAACTCGGGGTCTCGGGCGGCCGGATGGGGCCTTGACGGAATACAAGTCCGGACGGTGCAACTTATGGTTTTAAATGCGCGGATGGTCATCTGTGTCAAAATCGAGAAAGTCGGTAAAACTCACGAACTCGGATCCTGGGAGGCCGGACACGACCTTGATGGAATACACATCCAGATGGTCCTACTTGATGGTTTTCATGCGCGGATGGCATCTGGGACGGAATTGAGAAAGTCGGTGAAACTTACGAAGTCAGGTCCTTGGAGGTCGGACGGGACCTTGACGGAATACACGACCGGACTGTGAAACTCGATGGTTTTGCATGTGCAAATGGCCATCTGGTTCGAAATCGAGAAAGTCGGTAAAACTCACGAACTCGGGTCCCCGGAGGCCAGACGGGACCTTGATGGAATATAGGTCCGGATGGTCCAACTTGATGATTTTCATGCGCGGATGGTCATCTGGGTCGAAATCGAGAAAGTCGTTAAAACTCAAGAACTCAGATCCTTGGAGGCCGAATGAGACCTTGACGAAGTACACGACCGGACTGTGAAACTTGATGATTTTTCATACACGGATGACCATCTGGGTCATAATCGGGTCCCATTGGAAAGTCGGTAAAACTCACAAACTCGGGTCCCGGGAGGCCAGGGTCTTGAGCTAATACACATCCGGATGGTCCAACTTGATGGTTTTCATGCGCGGATGGTCATCTGGGTCAAAATTGAGAAAGTCAAGAAGGTCAGTAAAACTCACGAACTCAGGTCCCGAGAGGCCGGACAGGACCTTGATGGAATACACATCTGGATGGTCCAACTTGATGGTTTTCATGCGCGGATGGCCATCTGGGTCGAAACCGAGAAAGTCGGGAAAGTCGGTAACACTCACAAACTCAGGTCCTGGGAGGCCGGATGGGACCTTGACGGAATACACGACCGTACTGTGAAACTTGTTGGTTTTTCATGCACGGATTGCCATCTCGGTCAAAATCAGGAAAGTCGGTAAAACTTACGAACTCAGGTCCCGGAAGGCCAGACGGGGTCTTGATAGAATACACGTCCGGATGGTCCAACTTGAGGGTTTTCATGCGCGGATGGCCATCAGGGTGGAAATCGAGAAAGTCTGAAAAGTCGGTTAAACTCACAAACTCAGGTCCTAGAAGTGCGGACGAAACCTTGAAGGAATACACGACCGGACTGTGAAAATTGATGGTTTTGCATGCGCGGACAACCATCTGGTTCGAAATCGAGAAAAGTGGTAAAGTTGGTAAAACTCACAAACTCGGCCCCCGGGCGGCCGGACAGAACCTTGAAGGAATACACGTTCGGATGGTGCAACTTGATGGTTTGGCTTGCACGGATGGCCATCTGGGTCAAACCAAGAAAGTATGGAAAGTCGTTAAAACTCACGAACTCGGATCCCGGGCGGCTGGACATGACCTTGATGGAATACACGTCCAAATGGTGGAACTTAATGGTTTTGCATAAGCGGATGGCCATGTGGGTCGAAATTGAGAAAGTCGGTAAAACTAACGAACTTGGGACTTGGGAGGCCGCATGGGACCTTGACAGAATACATGGCAGGACGGTCAAACTTGATGGTTCTTATGCACGGATGGCCATCTATGTCGAAATCGAGAAAGTCGGGAAAGTTTGTAAAACCCAAGAACTCGGGTCTCGGGAGGCGGGACAGGGCCTTGACGAAATACACCTCCGGACGGTGCAACTTGATGGTTTTAAATGTGCGGATGGTCATCTGTGTTGAAATCGAGAAAGTCGGTAAAACTCACGAACTCGGGTCCATGAAGGCCAGCGGGACCTTGATGGCATATACGTCTGGATGGTCCAACTTGATGGTTTTCATGCGCGGATGCCTATCTGGGCCGAAATCGAGAAACTCGGTAACACTTACCAACTCAGGTCCTGGGAGGCCGGACGGGACCTTGACGGAATACACGATCTGACTGTGAAACTTGATGGTTTTTCATGCATGGATAGCCATCTAGATAAAAATCTGGAAAGTCGGTAAAACTCACTAACTCGGGTCCCGTGAGGCCAGACAGGGTCTTGATGGAATAAACATCCGGATGGTCCAACTTGATGGTTTTCATTCCTTGATGGCCATCTGGGTCGAAATCGAGAATGTCAGGAAAGTCGGTAAAACTCACGAACTCAGGTACTGGGAGGCTGGACAAAACCTTGACGGAATACACGATCAGACTGTGAAACTTGATGGTTTTGCATGAGCAAATGGATGTCTGGTTTGAAATCGAGAAAGTCGGTAAAGTTGGTAAAACTCACGAACTCGGGCCTCGGGCGGCCGGACAGAACTTTGAAGGAATACACGTTCGGATGGTGCAACTTGATGGTTTTGCATCCGCGCATGGCCATCTGGGTCGAAACCAAGAAAGTATGAAAAGTCGGTAAAACTTACAGACTCAGATCCCGAGCGGCTGGACCTTGAAAGAATACATGTCCGGATGGTGTAACTTAATGGTTTTACATATGCGGATGACCATGTGGGTCAAAATCGAGAAATTCGGGAAAACTCACAAACTCTGGTCCTGAGCAGCCGTACAAGACCTTGACGGCATACACATCCGGACGGTGCAACTTGATGCTTTTGCATGCACGGATGGCTATCTGGGTCTAAATCGGGAAAGTCGGTAAAACTCACGAACTCGGGCCCCGAGCGGCAGGACGGAACCTTGATGGTATACACGTCCGGATGGTCCAACTTGATGGTCTTGCATGTGCGATGGCCATCTGGGTCAAAATTGAGAAAGTCGCTAAAACTCACAAACTTGGATCCCGGGCGTCTGGACCCAAACTTGACGAAATACATGATCGGATGGTGCAACTAGATTGTTTTGCATCCGTGGATGACCATCTGGGTCAAAATTGGGAAAGTCGGTAAAACTCACGAACTCGGGTCTCGGGCGGCAGGATGGAACCTTGACGGAATACACATCTGGACAGTTTAACCTGATGGTTTGCATGCACGGATGGCCATCTCTGTCAAAATCGGGGAAGTTGGTAAATCTAACGAACCTGGGTCCCGAGCGGCCGGACAGGACCTTTGCGGCATACGAGTCCGGACGGTGCAACTTGATGGTTTTGCATGCGCGGATTGCCATCTGGGTCGAAACCAAGAAAGTATGGAAAGTCCGTAAAACTCATGAACTCGGGTTCCAGGCGGCCGGACAGGACCTTGATGGAATACACTTTCGGATGGTGCAACTTGATGGTTTTGCAGGCGCTGATGGCCATTTTGGTCAAAATTGAGAAAGTCGTGAAATTTGGTAAAACTCCCGAACTCGGGTCCCGGGAGGCCGGACGGGGCCCTGACGGAATACCCATCCGGATGGTCAACCTGGATGGTTTTTCATGTGCGGATGACCATCGGGGTCAAAATATATAAAATTGAGAAAAGTTGGTAAAACTAACGAACTCGGGTCCCTGACGACCAAACGGAACCTTGACGGAATACACGTCTGGACGGTGCAACTTGATGGTTTTGCATGCGTGGATGGCCATCAGGGTAGAAATCGAGAAAGTCGGGAAAGTAGGTAAAACTCACGAACTCGGGCCCCGGCCAGCTGGACGGGACCTTGATGAAATAAACGTTCGGATGGTGCAACTTGATGGTTCTGCATGTGCCGATGGTCATCTGTGTCAAAATGGAGAAAGGATGTAAAACTGGCGAACTCGGGTCTCAGGAGGAAGGACGGGACCTTGACTGAATACACGTCCGAATGCTCCAACTTGATGGTTTTTCATGCGTGAATGGTCATCGGGGTCAAAATCAGAAATGCCGAGAAAATTGGTAAAACTCACTAACTCGGGTCTCGGGCGGCTTGACGGGACCTTGACAAAATTAACGTTCGGATGGTGCAACTTGATTTTTTTTGCATGCGCGGATGGCCATCTGTGTCAAAATCAAGAAAGTCGGTAAAACTCACGAACTCGGGTCATTGGAGGCCGTATGGGACATTGACAAAATACATGACAGGACGGTCAAACTTTGATTGTTTTTCATGCACGGATGGCCATCTGGGTCAAAATCGGGAAAGTCGGTAAAACTCATGAACTCAGGTCCTGCGAGGCTGGATGAAATCTTGATGGAATACACAATCGGACTGTGAAGCTTGATGGTTTTGTATGAGCAGATGGTTGTCTGGTTTGAAATCGAGAAAGTCGGTAAAGTTGGTAAAACTCATGAACTCGAGACTCGGGCGGCCGGACAGAACCTTGAAGGAATACACGTTCGGATGGTGCAACTTGATGGTTTTGCATCCGCGCATGGCGATCTGGGTCAAAACAAATAAAGTATGAAAAGTCGGTAAAACTTACAAACTGGGATCCCGGGCAGCTGGACAGGACCTTGAAGGAATACACGTCCGGATGGTGTAACTTAATGGTTTTGCATACGCGGATGACAATGTGGGTCAAAATCAAGAAATTCGCGAAACCTCACAAACTCTGGTCCTGAGCGGCCATACAGAACCTTGACGGCACACACATCCGGACGGTGCAACTTGATGGTTTTTGCATGCACGGATGGCTATCTGGGTCCAAATCGGGAAAGTCGGTAAAACTCACGAACTCAGTTCCCAAGCGGCAGGACGGAACCTTGATGAATAGACATCCGGACGGAGCAACTTTTTGGTCTTGCATGTGCGATGTCCATCTGGGTCAAATTCGAGAAAGTTGCGAAAGTCGGTAAAACTCACAAACTTGGATCCCGGGCGGCTGGACGCGACCTTGATGAAATACATGATCGGATGGTGCAACTAGATTGTTTTGTATGCGTGGATGGCCATCTAGGTCAAAATCAGGAATATCGGTAAAACTCACGAACTCGGGTCTCGGGCGGCAGAATGGAACCTTGACGGAATACACATCTGGACGGTGCAACTTGATGGTTTTGCATGCGCGGATGGTCATCTGTGTCAAAATCGGGAAAGTTGGTAAATCTAACAAACTCGAGTCCCGAGCGGCCGGACAGGACCTTGACGGCATACAAGTCCGGACGGTGCAACTTGATGGTTTTGCATGCGCGGATTGCCATGTGGGTCGAAACCAAGAAAGTATGGAAAGTCGGTAAAACTCATGAACTCGGGTCCCATGCGGCTGGGCGGGACCTTGATGGAATACATGTTGAGATGGTGCAACTTGATGGTTTTGCAGGCACTGATGGCCATTTTGGTCAAAATTGAGAAAGTCGGGAAATTTGGTAAAACTCCCGAACTCGGGTCCCGGGAGCCCGGGCGGGACCTTGACGGAATACCAGTTCGGATTCTCCAACTTGATGGTTTTTCATGTGCGGATGACCATTGGGGTCAAAATCGGGAAAATTGAGAAAATCGGTAAAACTCACGAACTCGGGTCCCTGGCGACCAAATGGAACCTTGACGGAATACACGTCTGGACGGTGCAACTTGATGGTTTTGCATGCGTGGATGGCCAATAGAGTCGAAATCGAGAAAGTCAGGAAAGTAGGTAAAACTCACGAACTTGGGCCCCGGGCAGCTGGAGGGGACCTTGACGAAATAAACGTTCGGATGGTGCAACTTGATGGTTCTGCATGTGTGGATGGCCATCTGTGTCAAAATCGAGAAAGGTTGTAAAACTGACGAACTCGGGTCCCGGGAGGACGAACGGGATCTTGACTGAATACTCGTCCGAGTGCTCCAACTTGATGGTTTTTCATGCGCAGATGGTCACCGGGGTCAAAATCGAGAAAGTTGGTAAGACTCACGAACTCGGGTCCTGGGCGGCTGAACGTGACCTTGACGAAATACACGTTTGGATGGAGCAAATTTATTGTTTTTGCATGCGCGGATGGTCATCTGGGTAAAAATCGAGAAAGTCGGTAAAACTCACGAACTTGGGTACTGGGAGGCCGGACAGAACCTTAACAAAATACATGACAGGATAGTCAAACTTGATGGTTTTTTCATGCACGGATGTCTATCTGGGTCAAAATCGGGAAAGTCGGTAAAACTCACAAACTCGGGTCTCGCGCGGTCAAATGGAACCTTGACTGAATAGACGTTCGGACGGTGCAACTTGATAGTTTTGCATGCGCGGATGGACATCTGGGCCAAAAACGAGAAAGTCGGTAAAACTCACGAACTCGGGTACGGAGCGGCCGGACAGGACCATGATGAAATACATATTAGTATTGTGCAACTTGATGTTTCTGCATGCGCGGATGGCCATCTGCGTCAAAATCGAGAAAGTGGGTAAAATTGACGAACTCGGGTCCCGGGAGCACGGACAGGACCTTGACTGAATACATGTCCGAATGGTCCAATTTGATGGTTTTTCATGCGGATGCTCATCGGGGTCGAAATCGGGAAAGTCAAGAAAGTCGGTAAAACTCACTAACTCAGGCCCCGAGCGGCCGGACGGAACCTTGACGGAGACCCGTCCGGACAGTGCAACTTGATGGTTTTGCATGCACGGATGGATATCTTGGTCGAAATCGAGAAAGTCAGTAAGTCGGTAAAAATCACCCGTCCATGATGGAATACATGCTTGGATGGTGCAACTTGATGGTTTTGCATGCACGGATGGCCATCTAGGTCGAACTCGAGAAAGTCAGGAAAGTCGGTAAAACTCACGAACTCGGGTTTCAGGCAGCCTGACGAGGCCTGGATGGAATACACGTCCGGATGGTGCAACATGATGGTTTTGCATGCGGTTCTGGCCATTTGGGTCAAAATTGGGAATGTCGATTAGACTCATGAACTCGTGTCCCGGGACGCGGGACTGGACATTGACAGAATACACGTTTGGAATGGTGCAACTAGAAGGTTTTACATGCGGGGATGTCCATCTGGTCAAAATTGAGAAATTCGGGAAAGTCGGTAAAACTCACTAACTCGGGTCTCGAGCATCCGAACGGGACCTTAAAGGAATACACGTTTGAATGGTGCAAATGAATAGTTTTGCATGCGTGGATGGCCATCTGGGTCGAAATCGGGAAAGTATGTAAAACTCATAAACTCGGTTCCAGTATAGCCACACAGGGCCTTGACGAAATACACGCTCGGACGATGTAACTTGATGGTTATACATGCGCGGATGGCCATTTGGTATTAAATAGGAAAGTCGAGAAAAATCACAAACTCGTGTCCCGGGTGGCCAGACGGGACCTTGATGAAATACACGTCTGGATGGTTCAACTTGATGGTCTTGCATGCGCGGATGACCATCTGGGTCTAAATTGGGAATGTCATGAAAGTCGGTAAAACTCACGAACTCGGATCCCGGGCGGCTAGACAGGACCTTGACGGAATATACGTCCGGATGGTGCACCTTAATAGTTTTGCATACGAGGATGGCCATGTGGGTCAAAATAAGGAAATTCGGGAAAACTCACAAACTCGGGTCCGGAGCGGCCGTACTGACCTTGACGGCATATACATCCAGATGCTGCAACTTGATGGTTTTGCATTCACGGACGACCATCTGGGTTCAAATCGGGAAAGTTGGGAAATCTCACGAACTCGGATCCCGAGCGGCCGGACGGAACCTTTGCGGAATACACATCAAGTGCAACTTGATGGTTTTGCATGTGTGGACGGCCATCTGGGTCAAAATCAAGAAAGTAGGGAAAGTCGGTAAAACTCACGAACTCATGTCCCGGGCGGCTGGACGGGGCCTCGATGAAATACACGTTTGGAACTTGCAACTTGATTGTTTTGCATGCGAGGATGGCCATCTGGGTCAAAATCGAGAAAGGAGAATGTCGGTAAAACTCACGAACTCGGCTCCTGCGAGGCCGAAAGGGACCTTGACAGAATACATTACAGGTCGGTCAAACTTGATGGATTTTCATGCACGGATGGCCATCTGGGTCAAAATCGGGAAAGTCGGTAAAACTCACGAACTCGGGACTCGGGCGGCCGGATGGAACCTTAACGGAATAAATGTCTGGATGGTGCAACATGATAGTTTTGCATGCGTGGATGGCCATTTGGATCAAAATCGGGAAACTCGGTAAATCTCACGAAATCGGGTCCCGAGCGGCCGGACAGTACCGTGACGGCAAACAAGTCCGGATGGTGCAACTTGATGGTTTTGCATGCGCGGATGCCCATATAGGTCCAAATCGGGAAAGTCGGTATATCTCACGAACTCGAGTCCGGAGCGGTCGGTCGGAACCTTTATGAAATACACATCCGGATGGTGCAACTTGATGGTTTTGCATGTGCGGATGGCCATCTGGGTCGAAATCGAGAAAGTTAGGAAAGTCGATAAAACTCACGAACTAAGGTCCTGGGAGGCCGAAGAGGACCTTGACGGAATATACGACTAGACTGTGAAACTTGATTGTTTTTCATGCACGGATGGCCCTATGGGTAAAATTCGGTAAAACTCACGAACTCGGGTCCCGGGAGGCCGGTTGCGATCTTGACGGAATACAATTTTGGATGGTCCAACTTGATGGTTTTTCATGCGCGGATGACCATCGGGGTCAAAATCAGGAAAGTCGGTAAGGCTAACGAACTCGGGTCCTGGGCGGCCAGATGAAACATTGCCAGAGACACATCCAAATGGTGCAACTTGATGGTTTTGCATTTGCAGATGGCCATCTGGTTCGAAATCGAGAAAGTTGGAAAAGTTGGTAAAACTCACAAACTCGGGATCCGGGCGGCCAGACTGAACCTTGACGGAATACACGTCCGGCTGGTGCAACTTGATGATTTTGCATGCGCGGATGGCCATCTGGGTCGAAACAAAGAAAGTATGGAAAGTCGGTAGAACTCACGAACTCGGATCCTGAGTGGCTGGACAGGACCTTGACGGAATACATGTCCAGATTGTGCAACTTAATGGTTTTACATACGCGGATGCCCATGTGGGACGAAATCAAGAAATTTAGGAAACTCAAAAACTAGGGTCCCGAGTGGCCGTTAGGACCTTGACGGCATAAACATTTGGACGGTGCAACTTGATGATTTTGCATGCGCGGATGACCATCTGGGTTCAAATCGGGAAAGTCGGTAAAAACTCACGAACTCGGGTCCCTAGCGGCTGAACGGAACCTTGACGGAATACACATCCAGACGGTGCAACTTGATGGTTTTGCATGTGCGGATGGCCATCTGGGTCAAAATATAAGTCTGGAAAGTTGGTAAAACTTACGAACTCGGGTCCCGGGCGGCTGGCGGGACCTTGACGAAATACACGTTCGGATGGTGCAACTTGATTTTTTGCATGCGCGGATGGCCATCCGGGTCAAAATTGACAAAGTCGGTAAAACTCACGAACTCGGATCCTGGGAGGCCCGACAAGACATTGACGGAATACATGACAGAACAGTCAAACCCGATGGTTTTTCATGCATGGATGGCCATCTGGGTCAATATCGGGAAAGTCGGTAAAACTCACGAACTCGGGTCTCAGGCGGCAGGATGGAACCTTGACGGAATACACATCTGGACGGTGCAACTTAATGGTTTTGCATGCGCGTATGGCCATCTGTGTCAAAATCAACGAAGTTGGTAAATCTAAGAAACTCGGGTCCCGAGCGGCCAGACAGTACCTTGGCAGCATACAAGTCCGGACGGTGCAACTTGATGGTTTTGCATGAGTGGATTGCCATCTGGGTCAAAACCAAGAAAGTATGAAAAGTCGGTAAAACTCATGAACTCGGGTCCCAGGCGGCCAGACAGAACCTTGATGGTGCAACCTGATGGTTTTGCAGGCGCTGATGGTCATTTTGGTCACAATTGAGAAAGTCGGGAAATTTGGTAAAACTCCCGAACTCGGGTCCCGGAAAGCCGGACAGGACCTTGACGGAATACCCATCCGGATGGTCCAACTTGATGGTTTTTCATGTGCTGATGATCATCGGGGTCAAAATCAAGAAAATTGAGAAAGTCGGTAAAACTCACGAACTCAGGTCCCTGGCGACCAAACGGAACCTTGACGGAAGACACGTCTAGACGTTGCAACTTGATGGTTTTGCATGTGTGGATGGCCATTAGGGTCAAAATCGAGAAAGTCAGGAAAGTAGGTAAAACGCACGAACTGGGGCCCCTGGCAGCTGGACAGGACCTTGACGAAATAAACGTTTGGATGGTGCAACTTGATGGTTCTGCATGTGCCGATGGCCATCTGCGTCAAAAAAGGTTGTAAAACTGATGACCTCGGGTCCCGAGAGGACGGACGGGACTTTGACTGAATACACATCCGAATGCTCCAACTTGATGGTTTTTCATACGAGAATGGTCATCGGGGTCAAAATCTGAAAAGTCGTGAAAGTCGGTAAAACTCACTAACTCGGGTCCCGGGCGGCTGGACAGGACCTTGATGGAATACACATCCGGATGGTCCAACTTGATGGTTTTCATGCGCGGATGGCCATTTGGGACGAAATCGAGAAAGTCGGTAAAACTTACGAACTCAGGTCCTGAGAGGCCGGACGGGACCTTGACGGAATACACGACTGGACTGTGAGACTTGATGGTTTTGCATGCGTCGATGGCCATCTGGTTCGAAATCGAAAAAGTCGGTAAAACTCACGAACTCGGGTTCCGGGAGGCCGGACGGGACCTTGATGGAATAGAGGTCCGGATGGTCCAACTTGATGGTTTTCATGCGCGGATGGTCACCTGGGTCGAAATCGAGAAAGTCGGTAAAACTCACAAACTCAGGTACTGGGTGGCCGGATGGGACCATGACGAAGTACACGACCGGACTTAGGTACTAGGTGGCTGGACGGGACCTTGACAAAATAAACGTTCAGATGGTGCAACTTGATTGTTTTTGCATGCGCGGATGGCCATCTGGGTCAAAATCGAGAAAGTCGGTAAAACTCACGAACTCGGGTCCTCGGAGGCTGGATGGAACATTGACAAAATACATGACAGGACGGTCAAACTTTGATGGTTTTTCATGCACGGATGGCCATCTGGGTCAAAATCGGGAAAGTCGGCAAAACTCACGAACTCAGGTCCCGCGAGGCTGGACGAGATCTTGACGGAATACACGACCGGACTGTGAAACTTGATGGTTTTGCATTAGCAGATGGCTGTCTGGTTCGAAATCGAGAAAGTCGGTAAAGTTGGTAAAACTCACGAACTCGAGCCTCGGGCGGCCGTACAGAACCTTGAAGGAATACATGTTCCGATGGTGCAACTTGATGGTTTTGCATCCGCTCATGGCCATTTGGGTCGAAACAAATAAAGTATAAAAAGTCGGTAAAACTTACAAACTAGGATCCCGGGCAGCTGGACAGGACCTTGTAGGAATACACGTCCGGATGGTGTAACTTAATAGTTTTGCATATGCGGATGGCCATGTGGGTCGAAATCAAGAAATTCGGTAAAACTCACAAACTCTGGTCCCGAGCGGCAGTACAGACCTTGACGGCATACACATCCGGACGGTGCAACTTGATGGTTTTTGCATGCACGGATGGCTATCTAAGTCCAAATCAGGAAAGTCGGTAAAATTCACGAACTCGGGTCCCGAGCGGCAGGACGGAACCTTGATGGAGTACACATCCGGACAGAGCAACTTGATGGTCTTGTATGTGCGATGGCCATCTGGGTCAAAATCGAGAAAGTCGGGAGAGTCGGTAAAACTCACAAACTTGGGTCCCGGATGGCTGGACTTAACCTTGACGAAATACATGATCGGATGGTGCAACTAGATTGTTTTGCATGCGTGGATGGCCATCTGGGTCAAAATCGGGAAAGTCACTCACGAACTCGGGTCTCGGGCGGCGGGATGGAACCTTGACGGAATACACATCTGGACGGTGCAACTTGATGGTTTTGCATGCGCGGATGGTCATCTGTGTTGAAATCGGGAAAGTTGGTAAATCTAACGAACTCGAGTCCCGAGCAGCCGGACAGGACCTTGACGGCATACAAGTCTGGACGGTGCAACTTGATGGTTTTGCATGCGCGGATTGCCATCTGGGTCGAAACCAAGAAAGTATGGAAAGTCGGTAAAACTCATGAACTCGGGTCCCAAGCGGCCAGACGGGACCTTGATGGAATACATGTTCGGATGGTGCAACTTGATGGTTTTGCAGGCGCTGATGGCCATTTATGTCAAAATTGAGAAAGTTGGGAAATTTGGTAAAACACCCGAACTTGGGTCCCGGGAGGCCGGACGGGACCTTGACGGAATACCCGTTCGGATGGTCCAACTTGATGGTTTTTCATGTGCGGATGACCATGGGGTCAAAATCGGGAAAATTGAGAAAGTCAGTAAAACTCACGAACTTGGGTCCCTAGCGACCAAACGGAACCTTGACGGAATACACATCTCGATGGTGCAACTTGATGGTTTTGCATGCGTGGATGGCCATCAGGGTCGAAATCTAGAAAGTCGGGAAAGTAGGTAAAACTCACGAACTCGGGCCCCGGGCGGCTTGTGACGCCCGGTCCCATAAAACACGGAACCCAGCTAATGCATATCTGTGCCTAGGATGTTCATCACACATACACATGTAATCCACAAACTGGACTCAGAATATAACCACAGTAATAGGGTTTAAATACTTTATTATATCAATCTCTAGCTTATTCTTACAGCGGAAGTCTTCTAACTTATTCTAGCAGCGGAAGTCTCTAATCATAGCGGAAGCAAACTAAACAGCAGCAGCGGCTCCATCTCTAACTCCACAGGCAAGTTGACGGTAGATCACACGCCTAGTACTCCACATGATCTTCGAAGTACTCCTCTCCTGTTGCTGATGATCGTATGATAATACAAGGGTGAGTACATGTCGTACTCAGCAAGTACAGGAAATGTATGATATGTAGTTTCCAACAAGGTAGGAACAAAAAGACTCATTGCAGAAAACAAAGTTTATTTCTCAAACATGATAAAAGCAGCAACTAACTTTAAGTGAATTTAATCCCGACATATATCTAATTTAAACATCAAGATACCTCCTTTATGATTCACCACCTTTCATGTCTCAACCAACCATAAATCTTTCTCAACTTCCATCTCATGCTTATGATATCCATAACCATCTCATATTCATGATATCTTTACCCATCTCATATTCATACCACCATCCCATATTCATCTCATATTCATATCATCCAAAACCAAACTCATCGTTACGACTCAACAGTCCCAAAAACCAATCCTAAAGACCATACCATAACCAAAACAATAAACATTCATCCCAAATAACCTCCCCTCTAATCATGAAAGTTGGCCAGGTGCTTGTGACCGGAAGCATGGCTATCATGATAGTTTTACACTCTACAGAGATGGCACCACTTTACTCACAAGTTTGTGATTTTGTCACCCGTCGGCGACTGCAGAACCTCCATTATACCAGTACACAACCGTCGGTGTATGGCCAAGAGATCACAAAATAGCCTTTACAAAGGGGCCACTAGATGTATGGACTCACTAAGGTTTCACCAGCAGGCTCGAATCACCATTCTCCCACCTACGGACCCCCTCTTATGCCATGCAGTTCCCAGGGCAGTCCTCTCTCGACTCCCATTCCCCGCGCCTTCCACGGTCCATAACAATCTAGCAACTTATCTAATTAGTCAGCTAAGCCGTACCCATACTTGGCCTTGTGGTGGCACTGTTTTCCTGGCATGTGCTCACATAAACCGGTCCTTAGATCTACGGCAAGCAAACCACCATCTCATTCTACCACATCCACAAACCAAGCTTGCCTAGATCTCCCCCAATTCATGTTTATTACCAACATCAAGTTCTTATTATCATTATTCATATGAGTGCAGTAGCTATACATGTTCCATCTCGCTTCCCCTATCCTGTAGATCAGCGAATCAAAAAGCAAAACAACCATACCCAACTCATTAACTTTCCCGGCGACAAGAGTGGTTAACAAAACTAGTAAACTCCTATAAAAAGGTTCCCATCAAATTGACTCAAGCATACGTAGTTTTCGCAAACAAAACAGTTTCAAAATATGGGATCAATATGGTCAAGTGGCTTTGGTTGCTCACGTGTCTCGAAGTTCTGGTGCTGTAGTCCTTCGTAGATGGCTTCCTGAGCTTGTCCTTCTACTCACGACCACGCACATACAAAATCATAGTAATCAATCATCATGCACAACTCTACTCAAGATGCAATGGTGCATATGCATGCTAACCTAAGGTGATGTTTCATTAGATCAGTTTGTACGTGTTCTTGCATGTTTTAATGGGCTTGCATGGGGTTTTACGATGAACAAGGGTGTAAAGATCAAGTGCGGACGTGGTGGTGATCTTGACTTAAGATCTAGATCATTTCACCGTTTTAAACTGATCAACACATGATCTGTCCATACGAAAAAGCTTCTGTTCAAAGAAAACAGATGCGAAGAAACCCGCGATGATGTCGTAAGGTGGTAACGAGGACCTACCTCTCTTCTCCTTATGATCGTCGGCTCTCCTCCGGTGAACGTGTTGGGGCTCGTCGGCGGTCTCACCGGTGGTTGAACTCTGGCGAAGGGGTTTAACTCGACGAGTTGGGAGCTAGGGCCTATAAGTTGTCAGCTTGGGAAGGTGTTACGACCAAGGGGTTTTTTGGGTTCTATTTATAACCCGAAAAAAAAGAGTCCTACTCCGATTGGATTTAAAAATAAGAGTCCTATTCAAATTGTTTTGGATCTTAACAACTTATCTCCAATCGATTTGGTCGCAGTATTCAACATGGAAGAATTCGTGTCGGTTTCCTCAGTACCGGGTACTCGCGTATAGGGGAAAACCGCTTAAGGATCTCGTCCTTCTGTAGGGATAAGCTCTGGAGGCTCCACGTGTCCAGCGGGGGCCGGGCTTCCCTTCTCTGCAGAGGCGGGCTCCGGTTGTGCCGCGTGTCAGGCAGGCGGGACCTCCCTCCCCTCAGAGGCGAGCTCCGTGTGCGCCACGTGTCTTGGCGGGCGGGACCTCCCCTCTCCTCAGAGGTGAGCTCCGCGTGCGCCACGTGTCAGTGCCGGACCTCCCCTTTCTTCGGAGGTGGCTCCGAGAATGCCACGTGTCTAGTAGCGCCGGACTTCCTTTCTCCTCAAAGACGAGCTCCGAGGTCGACATGTGTCAATTGGTGTCAGACCTCCCTTCTCCTTGTAGGTGAGCTCCGAGGACAACACGTGTCCATCGGGCCGGACATCTTGGAGACGAGCTCCGAGGGTGACACGTATCCCGTGGGGCGGACCTGTCGGAGGTGAGCTCCGAAAGCGACATGTGTCCCGCGGAGTTGAACCTTGCTTTTCCACAGCGACTAGCTCCGGTGGGGACACGTGTCCTGCGGTGCTGGACCTCGCTTCTCCGCAGAGACAAGCCCCGGAGGCAACACGTGTTCAGCGGGTCGGACCTCGGCCCTTCCACAGAGGCTAGCTCCGAGCCTGCCACGTGTCTGGCGATGCCGGAACTCACCCCTTCCGCAGGGATGAGCTTCGAAATCGCCACGTGGCCAGCAGGCCACGGGAAGTGTCGACAGTGTGGCGAACAAGAATCCGCTCACCCAGGATCACAGAGGGTGGTGCCCGTACGATGCGACACCCGACAGCACACATCATAAGAACAATATTGTATTACATAGAAAACTAACTGAATATGTACAAACTAGTACAAGAGTTCAGTTACAAACTAGTATTTGGATTACAAAAGCGGAAGCTAAGTTTATATAACTGAAGCCACCTATCTAGCAAAAGTTGGTTGCCCAGCCCTAGGGCAACCCACACTAGCTGCACTCCTCAGCTCAGCATGGCGTGTACGGCTCCCACTCAGCCGTGGTCCCCGACGGAGGGTAGCCCTCGCCAATGGACTCGTAACCCGAGCCCGTGGGATACTCCTCACCTGAAAAACACTTAAGCAGCAACCATGAGCATGATGGCTCAACAAGACTTAACCGACTCACCTAGGCATGAAACTCTACATGCAGTTTTCACAAACATGGGATGGTAAATTTCAGCAAACAGACACGCCTACAAGTTCATCCTTAGTTCATCTTTTAGCCACAAGTTAACAGTTCATGAATATGAAATTTAGTTAGCAATATTTGGTGACACACATGTAGCAATACAATTATACATATCAGCAGTATTGAATTATAACATTCTATAATTTATCTACGTTACGACGCAGTGAACAAGCGGTACTCGTCACCACGAGGGACGGCGAATCGACTGGATATACACCTTCAGGGATACCCAAAGAGCACGTCACGTACGCCCACCCGTGGAGCTGCACAGCACGCTCACTCGATGTCGTACGGGACAACCTTTCACCCAACAGCCCAAACGTTGAACCGGTCGCACCGAAACGAGCAGGAGATTCCCTACACGGAGCATCTCTCTATGCCCGTTAGCAGATTTCCACCTTGCTGCCCTCAGCCTACATCTATAAATCGGTGCGTTATGCCTCGACACCCGGAGGTATAGGTTACATCGGTTTATCGGGGCCCATATATCCGGTATGCCTTGGTACATTCAATACTTGTTCAGCAGTGCCGCACACGGATCGGTTCTCAATCGACATGAACAGGGCTGCGCACACAAGACTTTCTCTTGCTGCGCCCTAGCCCCTGCCTAGTCTCATTTTCATTACTAAAGTGATCTTACATCACTCGAACCAATTCCGTGTGTCCCGAAGCCTAACTCACGAGTAGATTTCAACTACTCGACTTTTACCAAAGTTCTATGAAAATTAAGCACAGCGTATGCTACTCGAGGACTTAGACACTACCCTCACTCTTATAAGAAAAATCTGTTTATATATTTTGGGTTTCATGCATCCTACACCTAATGCATATATATATATATATATATATACCTCATAATAAGTATGTAATAAAACAAAACTTTATAAAATGGTTTATTGTAAACCGGGGCTTGTCTTGTTGCTGCTTCTGGTCAGTGGTCAGTCTCTATGTCCCGTGGTGCATAACGGGATAGTTGGGTGAATTTAGTGAGGTATTCCCTCACCGTCATGTTTCCTTGCTGCAGCCCCAAGAACTCCTTTCTCTTGTTTTTAAGTTCACCCCTTGGTATGTAATGGTTTCGGAAGCTACGCTTGAACTCTTCCCAATTTGCTTGTTTAAACTTAAAATTTTGAGGCCTTATTTCATTTATATTTTTTGAGGATTTCATGTCTTACGCGAACATAAATGCACTCTTAATTCATATGGATTCACACACCAAAGCAAACCAACCTGAAGACGAGGTTGTGGACAAACGCCCATGGCTTCCACAACTCACGTCACACACCAAGCATTAACACACCATGAACTAAGGTAACGACTCGACTACTCGACATCCTGCTAAACTAAGGGAAAGGACTCTACTCTACTCGTATCACTGAGCTGGCTCCTCGGGATCTTCCTCGTTATTGCGGCTGCCCTCTGACTCCGCTTTGGGTGGGGAAGCTGCTGGTGGAGAAGTGCGGCGACGCCTGCTCGCCCGGCGATCTGGGGAGTCAGGAGTCCATGTGTCATTCACGGTGACACATAGTACATTCCTATCTCCTCTTTCTCTCGCCCTCAAGCTGGCTCGAAGCAACGCCTCAGTCTCCTTCAGGGTGTCACGTACATCCTGAAGCTCCTGCTGACACTCCTGCAGTCGAGTGTTGAGCATAGCAGCATCCTCCAAGCACAAGTCCATGTGCTCATGGGAAGTCCCCTGCTGCACTGGCGGGTACTTGTACTCCGTTGTACCACTCTCATGCTGGAGGACATACATGTACTCAGTCCTGTCCAGGTGGCGACAATAGATGTGACTCTGGCAGGTGATTGCCTCTCAGGTGACATACTTCTCCGCATCGACCTGTGTTGCTCGACAAGCTGGAGAGCGGTGGATCTTGAGCAGCTGATTTTCGTGGATAATCCTCATTTCTGAACTCCATTCTTCCCGCTTCTCACGGATGGTTCGGGTGGAGCTGTAGTATATGATTAGCTTGCCCGTATTGTCGGCGGCTTGGAGCATGCGTCGAAGGTGGCGCAACAAGCCTCCTACTGCCAATCCGTAGGAGAGGTACGTCACCGGACGGTTCTCCTCTCTCAGGGCAAGGGCAACTATGGGAACTCTCCCTCCGGTGGACTTGCGGGCGGTGCGGATCATACGAACCATCTAAAACATAAAGCATTTAAAATTAAGTTAGATAAGATTTTTAACAAAAACCCTATTTTGAATAAAAGTTGGGGTAAGATGAAGAAAGTGACCCCATTAAATAACACTTTTCAACCCACACCTTGTAAAATAGTTTTTAAGAAAATAGGGTCCTTAAATACGTCCATTTCTATCTAGGTTCACGTTCCTACGGGCAACCTTGACTCTGATACCACTTCTGTCACACCCGGTTTCTCCGAAGAACAACCGAGTGAATATCACATGTATGCCAGGATCATTTTCTCATACATGTGATGACAAATAGTGAAGCATCATTTATTACAAGCCAGGTGTCGAATATAAATATGTCTTACAAAGCATACGTCTCGATGGGCGATAATAAGTTCATAACATGTAAATATAATAGCAGCGGAATATTATTCTTGTGGGCTCCGTCATAGGGGTTGCCCGGGGGGACTCCATGAACCTAGAATCCTTCTTCGGGTCCGAAGTCTTGATCATTGAACACCACATCATCCCCTTGACCTGAGCAGCAATTTAAACCAACAAATATGCAAGTTTGAGTACCGTTGGTACTCAGCAAGTGTGGGAAAGTTATGTAATGTATGGCTAGAGCAAGAAGAGGTTGAACTCATGGTTAAAGCACTACGTAATTAATACCTATCACCTTAGCTTATTAAGCACCTACATTACTACATAGGTGAAATGGTCCCAATCTCCCAACCCATCATCATAATCAAATAACCATAACATCATTTCCAATGTCAAGCTCCCCGCTTAACATCCTCAACTTCCAAATTCATCATCCTCTAATCATGAATAAGTCCAAGCCGCTCTTGACCGTGAGCACGGCTGTCATGACAGTTTTTGACTTTGCAGAGTTTGCACCACTGTACCCACATGTAGTGATTTCATCCTCGTTGCCTGATGGACTAAAAGAACCTCCATTATGCCAGTGGTTACCAACCACATTCACACTTCCCAGATGTGTAGCCAGTAGATCACTACGAAGCCTTTACAAAGGGATTCTCGACAAGCGTGGGCCCACTGAGGTTTCACCCCTAACAGCATACAAGAGGCTCCAACCCGCTGCAGTGGCCCCCTCTTGAGCCTTGCGGTTCATATGGTAGTCCAGCTGACACCTACTCCCCGCACCATCCAACACACTCATATTACGCCGGGGATATACCTAATTAATTGGCCAAGCTGCCCCATCTCAGCATGTGGTTGGCACGGTAAAGCCAGGTTACATGCTCCATGAACCGGTCCTTAGGATCCAGGCAAGTACTAAACACAAACCCGAGTCTCGTGCATCCAGCACCAACCAAATCATCCAACTTGTCTCGATTCCTACCTCTACATAACTCATAATATCTCATTCAAGAGTAAGGTAAATAAGTTGATAATCTCATATCCCACTTATCCCATTCTAAGCATGGCTAAACATAAGTAATATGAATGAATGACATAATAAAATAAACCCAACCCAAGCTACAAGGAAACAAGATAATGCAATTCTAGGGAAACTTCCTAGCATGGGTGTCATATTTCAATTGACAATGCAAATAATTCTATCTAGACATCCTAGTATAGGATCAAAGTGGTCAAGGACACTTGCCTTCTTTCTGCTGTTCTGGGAATGGATAGTCCTGATCTTGGAAGGGGAGAACTTGCTCCGAGGCAGGTTCTACTCATGCCAATACACATAGCAAAAAAACACAATTCATAAGACATAGTTCACACTTTCACTTCATGTAAAACACACATACACACCTATGAAAGTCATTCATATTTTTAAGTGTTGGGGTTACGCTTCATGTGTTGATTTTTAACCTTCATGCACTTTTAAACATATGTATATGATTTCTAACTTTTGTATTTCAGATTTCTGTTTGCACACTATATATATGAATTTCAATTCTAAACAAATTCTTTATATTCAATTAACACACTCTTTAGCTACCAAGTTTGCATGAAAGGTAATTTCCTATGCTAAGTGGGTTTTTAAACCTTCTACCAAATCCCAAACTGAAATCTTTGTATTTGAAGACTTCATTTATCATTTTCTAACTATGCATACCTATTTTTCTTTTATTTTCCAGATTTATTTTCTATGACTAAAAGTGAGTTTTAAGTATTAAATAGTAGGGCATAACATCTAAACAGAATAGATTTTGATCTAATATATTAAATAATATGTTTTTGAACTTCTCCTCTGATGTGATCTAATTTAAATTTATTTTACCAATTTTCAGAATTATTTATTAACCTAAAAATGTGTTCATAGAACTAATAAATATGAACAACACCCAAACAGATTTCATCTCAGCCTAAAATTTATTTTTAGTTCATTCTAAAGTTTTCCAAGTGTTAGTAGAGTTTTAAACTTGAATTAACACATGTGTTTATCTTTCCTTTTAAATTTAAATCCTAGTCACACATTCAAATTTCTAAACTTAATACCATATAGGGTAAAAAAGGTAAGTTCACCTTACTATAGGGTCTAATTTATTATTTTACAAATTTCCAGGGGTCTAACTATGCATAAAACAGAGGGGTTTTGCTAATTTTTATTAAGTTCGGGGCTTAAACTGATTTTTAATTGAATTTATATGAATTTCTGAAGTTCCAGTGGCTAGATCAGAAGTTTTCGGGGCTAGCTCGTATTTTCCAAGATCCCTAGGGGGTAGCGCGTAAGAATCCCGGCCTTTATAATGCGGGGCCGACGTGGACCGTCCGATTTAAAACAGACGGCTCAGATTATAACGTCGTACCGGTACTCGGGGGTTTTAATTCTACCGTGCGATTTTAAATAGACGGCGCACAAGCGGCCACGACGCCCTGGCCAGAGCCAGCCCGCGCTGCCCGGCGGCGCGCGGTGGCGGGAGGCGGCAATCTCGCCGGAGAACTTCGGATCTTTGTCTATACCTCCTAAAACTGGGATTTCATAGTATAGATCGGTAGAGGGGAGGTCGGGGATCTCACCTCGGGGTTTTTCTTGAGATCGGAGGCCCTGGAAGGCGGTCGGCGACGAGGTCCGAGATGGAATCATGGCGATGCTCGTCGGAGCTGTGTCTAGGGCGCAATCTACCGAGTTTTCTGCACCTGCGTGATTCCCCGGAGGCGGTGGAACAAGATCGGCGTGTTAGATCAGAAAACCTGAGCAAAAATCGAGAGAAAACAATGATCAGAGCTTCGGTTCTCACTGGGAGGAAAAACAGCTGATCGGGTTGGGAAAACGGGGCGACGCCGGCGTTTATATAGACGGTGGAGGGCGGCGTGTCGGTTGTGATCGAGTTTGAGTCGTCCGGGACCCGAATTCGGCTGGGAAAACGCGGGTTTCCGGGGTGGTTTGGATTCGGCACGCGGAGGAGTCCCGGCGGTTGGCGCGATCGCGCGAGGAAGAAGATGACCGTGGGCCCCGCGTGTCAGTGAGAAAGAGAGGGGAGCGTGCGGGGGCGGGTGGGCCGGCTGGTGGGTTTCGGCCCACTGGCCGGGGGTTTTATTTTTTCTTTTTCTTTTTCTTTTTCTTTTCTGTTTTGATTTGAATTTGAATTCCAATTTGAATTTGAATTTCTGCACCACATGCAATACGTCTAAAAATTTTTAAATTCCGCTCTTAACAGGTTTTGGGGTGTTACAGCTCTACCCCCCTAAAAAAATCTCGTCCTCAAGATTGGTGGTTCTAGGAAAACAATTCCGGAAACTGTGCCTTAAGCTCGTCTTCTCGCTCCCATGTGGCTTCCTCTTCCGAATGATTCTTCCACTGCACCTTGCACATCCGGATTCTTTTATTTCTTGTGAGGCTTTCCATTGTCTCCAAAATCTTGACCGGTTGCTCGGCATAAGACAGATCCTCTCGTACGTCAACCTCATTCATGGGTAACATCTCTTCAGGCGTCCTTAGACGTTTCTTAAGCTGTGACACATGGAATACATCATGCACATCCGATAGGCGAGCCGGTAGTTCTAATTGATATGTCACTTCACCTTTCCTCTCCAGAACTTGAAAGGGTCCGATGTATCGAGGTGATAACTTCCCTTTCACCTTGAACCGACGAAGTCCTCGGATAGGGGACACCTTGAGATAAACATAGTCCCCCACGTTGAAAACGAGCTCTCTTCTCCGTACATCAGCATAGCTCTTTTGTCGTGTTTGTGCTATCCTCAAGTTGTTGCGGATTCCCCTCACTTTCGCCTCGGCTTCTTTTAGTACCTCGGGCCCAAACACTTTACTTTCCCCCGTTTGGTTCCAAAATAGTGGAGTTCTGCACTTCCTCCCATACAAAGCCTCAAACGGTGACATCTTCATACTAGCCTGATAGCTGTTGTTATAGGAGACCTCCGCATACGGTAAATTCTTATCCCAACTCCGATTGTTTTTGAGTGCACATGCTCTCAGCATGTCCTCAAGGATCTGATTGGTTCTTTCCGTCTGCCCGTCAGTTTGGGGATGATAGGCAGAACTAAAATTCAGATGAGTTCCCATGGTTTCATGCAACTTCTGCCAGAACCTTGAGGTGAATTGCGTCCCTCGATCTGACACTATCTTCTTTGGCACTCCATGGAAATACACGATCCTTGACATATACAATTCTGCCAATTTGGATCCGTTGTAGCTTTCTTTCACGGGAATGAAATGAGTTACCTTGGTTAGCCTGTCGATAATGACCCATATCGAATCATATCCTGGTTGGGTCCTGGGTAGTCCCACTATGAAATCCATACCGATTTCTTCCCATTTTCATTCAGGCACTTTGAGTGGTTGCAATAATCCCGCGGGTCGTTGATGTTCTGCTTTCACCAACTGACATGTGTCACATAGGGCAACATGTTCCGCGACATCTCGCTTCATGCCATACCACCAATACCTGCTCTTGAGGTCATGGTACATCTTCGTACTACCAGGATGAATGGAATAGTCGGAATCATGAGCTTCCTTCAAGATCAATTCACGGATCTCCTTCACTTCAGGCACACAGATTCTTTTCCCGTGCCACACCGTACCTTGTTCATCCTCTCTGAAACCAGGGGCTTTATTATCCTTGATGAGTTTTCTGATTTCTTGTATCTTCTCATCATTCTTTTGACCATCGCGTATGTTTTGCTCTAATGTGGAGTCCACTTCCATGGCGATGGCTTCACCACTATTCACCAGGCATAGATTGAGTCTTATAACATCGTCCTTCAATTCTGCAGGCATGTCCTTCAAGCTCAACCTATTGACCTGCATTTTCCGGCTTAAAGCATCTGCCACGACGTTCGCTTTCTCAAGATGATAGTTAATGCCCACATCAAAGTCGTTGATTAGCTCTAACCATATCCTTTGTCTGAGGTTGAGATCTGGCTGTGTGAAAATGTACTTTAAACTCTTATGATCCGTATATATCTCTGTCCTCTTCCCCATCAAGTAATGCCGCCAAATCTTCAACGCGTGTACCACTGCAGCTAGCTCTAGGTCATGTGTAGGATAGTTCTTCTCGTGTTTCCGGAGCTGCTGGGACGCATAAGCCACGACATGCCCCTCTTGCATGAGAACACATCTCAACCCGTTTCCAGAGGCATCGCAATACACCGAAAAGTTTTTCTGCATATCTGGCATAGCTAGCACTGGGGCTGTTGTCAATCTCTTCTTCAGTTCTTGAAAACTCGTCTCGCACTGCGGTGTCCATGTGAATGTGATTCCCTTCTCCAACAATTTGGTGAGGGGTCTTGAAATCTTGGAGAAACCCTCGATAAACCGTCGATAATACCCAGCCAATCCTAAGAAGCTTCGGACTTCCCCGACATTCTCAGGGGTCTTCCACTTCTGTACATCCTCGATCTTGGCGGGATCTACGGAGATTTCTCCCTCCGAGATTATATGTCCTAAGAAGGGAACTCTCTTTAGCCAAAACTCACACTTGCTCAACTTGGCATATAGTTGGTGTTCTCTCAGCTTTTGCAACACCAACCTTAGATGTTTCTCATGTTCTTCTTCATCTTTGGAGAAGACGAGAATGTCATCAATGAAAACCACCACAAATTTGTCTAGATATTCCATGAATACCTTGTTCATGAGATACATGAAGTATGCCGGGGCATTAGTTAGCCCGAAAGGCATGAAGGTGTATTCATACAGTCCGTACCGAGACACGAAAGCTGTCTTTGGAATATCAGTTTGCCTTATCTTAAGTTGGTGATATGCCGACCTGAGATCAATTTTCGAGAACACACAAGCTCCCCTCAACTGATCAAACAAGTCTTCAATGCGGGGTAATGGGTACTTGTTTTTGATGGTCACTTCATTCAACGCACGGTAGTCTACGCACAACCTTTGGGTTCCATTCTTCTTGGTCACAAATATCACTGGAGCTCCCCATGGTGAGGAACTAGGACGGATGTACCCCTTCTCTGTCAATTCTCTTAAATGTTCCTTGAGTTCTTCCAGCTGTTTAGAGTCCATCCGGTAAGGTCTCTTGTATATCGGAGTTGTTCCAGGCACTAGCTCAATCGCGAATTCCACTTCACGATTGGGGGGCCTACCTGGCAACTCCTCCGGAAAAACATATAGATATTCCCTGATGATCCTGATCTCCTCAACTTCCACCTCAACTAGATTTAATTTAATGTCCCTCCTAGGCTCTTGTATTGTTATGAACTTTACTCTTGTGCCGCTAGGGTGAGTTAGTTCCACCGTTCTGGTCAAACAATGGATGATTCCTTTATGTTTGATCAACCAATCCATACCCAAAATAATATCTATCCCTTGTGTATCTATCACTATGAGGTTGGCAGTAAGTACTACCCTATTAATATCTAGATTCACCTTGGGACACACTTGTCTTGTCCTTATTTCTCCCCCTGGAGAGTTTACGGCTAGCATATAGTTCATTTGTGTTGTTGCTAAATCATGTTTCTTAACAAACCCTTGAGCAATGAACGAGTGGGTAGCATCAGAATCAAAAAACAGGGTTGCAACTTGTAAATTGGCAAGAAACTTACCAACTACCACGTCAGGTGACTCTTGCGCTTCCTCCATGGTCACGTGGTTCACCCGTCCTCGCATCACATTCTACTGTTGCGGCTGCACGGGCTTCTTCTTTAGGCACTTATGGGCGTAGTGCCCCACTTCACCACAGTTAAAGCATTGTACCCCAACCTTAGGTGCCTGGCTTTTGTTGTCTTGGGGTTGGTTTGGGGGTCCTTGTACTGCTGGTCGAGGTTGATATGTGGGGCGAGGCTGCTGTACAAACTTACGTTGTGGCTGTGCTGGTGCTGACGGAGGCCTGAAGTTCGGGTTGTACCCTCCCGGTGCTGAGTAGGGTACCGCAGCATGGCTCGTCTGCCCTGCGGGTTGCTGCATCAGACGTGGGCGTGTGTTTGTACCCGAGGCTTGGTGTGACCATCCCGCCTTCCTCTTGTTTTCATTTTCCAAGGCCTTCAGCTTCCTCTCCACAACAAATGCTCTGTCTACCATCTTTTGGAAGCTTTCATACTCATTGGAGGACATTGCACATTGCATCTCCGCAGTAAGTCTTTCCACAAAGCAGTCCTATTTCTGCTCATCAGTCTCTATATCCCGTAGTGCATAACGGGATAGTTGGGTGAATTTAGTGAGGTATTCCCTCACCGTCATGTTTCCTTACTGCAGCACCAAGAACTCCTTTCTCTTGTTTTTAAGTGCACCCCTTGGTATGTAATGGTTACGGAAGCTACGCTTGAACTCTTCCTAATTTGCTTGTTTAAACTTAAAATTTTGAGGCCTTATTTCGTTTATATTTTCTGAGGATCTCATGTCTTACGCGAACATAAATGCACTCTTAATTCATATGGGTTCACACACCAAAGCAAACCAACCTGAAGACGAGGTTGTGGACAAACGCCCATGGCTTCCACAACTCACGTCACACACAAAGCATTAACACACCATTAACTAAGGTAACGACTCGACTACTCGACATCCTGCTAAACTAAGGGAAAGGACTCTACTCTACTCGTATCACTGAGCTTGCTCCTCGGGATCTTCCTCGTTATTGCGGCTGCCCTCTGATTCCGCTTTGGGTGGGGAAGCTGCTGGTGGAGAAGTGCGGCGACGCCTGCTCGCCCGACGATCTGGGGAGTCAGAAGTCCATGTGTCATTCACGGTGACACACAGTTCATTCCTATCTCCTCTTTCTCTCGCCCTCAAGCTGGCTCGAAGCAACGCCTCAGTCTCCTTCAGGGTGTCACGTACATCCTAAAGCTCCTGCTGACACTCCTGCAGTCGAGTGCTGAGCATAGCAGCATCGTCCAAGCACAAGTCTATGTGCTCATGGGAAGTCCCCTGCTGCACTGGCGGGTACTTGTACTCCGTTGTACCACTCTCATGCTGGAGGACATACATGTACGCAGTCCTGTCCAGGTGGCGATGATAGATGTAAATTTGGCAGGTGATTGCCTCCCAGGTGACATCCTTCTCCGCATCGACCTGTGTCGCTCGACAAGCTGGAGAGCGGTGGATCTTGAGCAGCTGATTTTCGTGGATAATCCTCATTTCTGAACTCCATTCTTCCCGCTTCTCACGGATGGTTCGGGTGGAGCTGTAGTGTATGATTAGCTTGCCCGTATTGCCGGCGGCTTGGAGCATGCGTCGAAGACGGCGCAACAAGCCTCCTACTGCCAATCCATAGGAGAGGTACGTCACCGGACGGTTCTCCTCTCTCAGGGCAAGGGCAACTACGGGAACTCTCCCTCCGGTGGACTTGCGGGCGGTGCGGATCATGTGAACCATCTAAAATATAAAGCATTTAAAATTAAGTTAGATATGATTTTTAACAAAAACCTTATTTTGAATAAAAGTTGGGGTAAGATGAAGAAAGTGACCCCATTAAATAACACTTTTCAACCCACACCTTGTAAAATAGTTTTTAAGAAAATAGGGTCCTTAAATACGTCCATTTCTATCTAGGTTCACGTTCCTACGGGCAACCTTGGCTCTAATACCACTTCAGTCACACCCGGTTTCTCCGAAGAACAACCGAGTGAATATCACATGTATGCCAGGATCATTTTCTCATACATGTGATGACAAATAGTGAAGTATCATTTATTACAAGCCAGGTGTCGAATATAAATATGTCTTACAAAGCATACGTCTCGATGGACGATAATAAGTTCATAACATATAAATATAATAGCAGCGGAATATTGTTCTTGTGGGCTCCGTTACAGGTGTTGCCTGGGGGGACTCCATGAACCTAGAATCCTTCTTCGGGTCCGAAGTCTTGGTCATTGAACACCACATCATCCCCTTGACCTGAGCAGCAATTTAAACCAACAAATATGCAAGTTTGAGTACCGTAGGTACTCAGCAAGTGTGGGAAAGTTATGTAATGTATGGCTAGAGCAAGAAGAGATTGAACTCATGGTTAAAGCACTACGCAATTAATACCTATCACCTTAGCTTATTAAGCACCTACATTACTACATAGGTGAAATGGTCCCAATCTCCCAACCCATCATCATAATCAAATAACCATAACATCATTTCCAATGTCAAGCTCTCCGCTTAACATCCTCAACATCCAAATTCATCATCCTCTAATCATGAATAAGTCCAAGCCGCTCTTGACCGTGAGCACGGCTGTCATGACAGTTTTTGACTGAACAGAGTTTGCACCATTGTACCCACATGTAGTGATTTCATCCCCCGTTGCCGGGTGGACTAAAAGAACCTCCATTATGCCAGTGGTTACCAACCACATTCACACTTCTCAGGTGTGTAGTCAGGAGATCACTACGAAACGTTTACAAAGGGATTCCCGACGAGCGTGGGCCCACTGAGGTTTCACCCCTAACAGCATACAAGAGGCTCCAACCCCGCTGCAGTGACCCTCTCTTGAGCCTTGCGGTTCATATGGTAGTCCAGCTGATACCTACTCCCCGCACCATCCAACACACCCATACTACGCCGGGGATACACCTAATTAATTGGCCAAGCTGCCCCATCTCAGTATGTGGTTGGCACGGTAAAGCCAGGTTACATGCTCCATGAACCGGTCCTTAGGATCCAGGCAAGTATTAAACACAAACCCGAGTCTCGTGCACCGAGCACCAACCAAATCATCCAACTTGTCTCGATCCCTACCTCTACATAACTCATAATATCTCATTCAAGAGTAAGGTAAACAAGTTGATGATCTCATATCCCACTTATCTCATTCTAAGCATGGCTAAGCATAAGTAATATGAATGAATGACATAATAAAATAAACCCAACTCAAGCTACAAGGAAACAAGATAATGCAATTCTTGGGAAACTTTCTAGCATGGGTGTCATATTTTAATTGACAATGCAAATAATTCTATCTAGACATCCTAAGTATAGGATCAAAGTGGTCAAGGACACTTGCCTTCTTCCTGCTGCTCTGGGAATGGATAGTCCTGATCTTGGAAGGGGAGAACTTGCTCCGAGGCAGGTTCTACTCATGCCAATACACATAGCAAAAGAAAACACAATTCATAAGACATAGTTCACACTTTCACTTCATGCAAAACACACATACACACCTATGAAAGTCATTCATATTTCTAAGTGTTGGGGTTACTCTTCATGTGTTGATTTTTAGCCTTCATGCACTTTTAAACATATGTATATGATTTCTAACTTTTGTATTTCAGATTTCTGTTTGTGCACACTATGTATATGAATTTCAATTCTAAACAAATTCTTTATATTCAATTAACACACTCTTTAGCTACCAAGTTTGCATGAAAAGTAATTTCCTATTCTAAGTGGGTTTTTAAACCTTCTACCAAATCCCAAACTGAAATCTTTGGATTTGGAGAATTCATTTATCATTTTCTAATTATGCATACCTATTTTTCCTTTATTTTCCAGATTTATTTTCTATGCCTAAAAGTGACTTTTAAGTATTAAATAGTAGGGCATAACATCTAAACAGAATAGGTTTTGATCTAATATATTAAATAATATGTTTTTGAACTTCTCCTCTGATGTGATCTAATTTAAATTTATTTTACCAATTTTCAGAATTATTTATTAATCTAAAAATGTGTTCCTGGAACTAATAAATATGAACAACACCCAAACAGATTTCATCTCAGCCTAAAATTTATTTTTAGTTCATTCTAAAGTTTTCCAAGTGTTAGTAGAGTTTTAAACTTGAATTAGCACATGTGTTTGTCTTTCCTTTTAAATTTAAATCCTAGTCACACATTCAAATTTCTAAACTTAATACCATATAGGGTCAAAAAGGTAAGTTCACCCTACTATAGCGTCTAATTTATTATTTTACAAATTTCCAGGGGTCTAACTATGCATAACAGAGGAGTTTTGCTAATTTTTATTAAGTCCAGGGGCTAAAACTGATTTTTAATTGAATTTACATGAATTTCTGAAGTTCAGGGGCTAGATCAGAAGTTTCCGGGGCTAGCTCATATTTTCCGAGATCCCCAGGGGGTAGCGCGTAAGAATCCCGGCCTTTATAATGCGGGGCCGACGTGGACCGTGCGATTTAAAACAGACGGCTGAGATTATAACGTCGAACCGGTACGCGAGGGTTTTAATTCTACCGTGCGATTTTAAATAGACGACGCACAAGCGGCCACGTCGCCCTGGCTGGAGCCAGCCCGCGCTGCCAGGCGGCGCGCGGCGGCAGGAGGCGGCGATCTCGCCGGAGAACTTCGGATCTTCGTCTATACCTCCTAAAACTGGGATTTCATGGCATAGATCGGTAGAGGAGAAGTCGGGGATCTCACCTCGGGGTTTTTCTTGAGCTTGGAGGCCCTGGAAGGCGGTCGGCGACGAGGTCCAAGATGGAATCGCGGCGATGCTCGTCGGAGCTGTGTCTAGGGCGCAATCTACCGAGTTTTCTGCACCTGCGTGATTCCCCAGAGGCGGTGGAACAGGATCGGCGTGTTAGATCAGAAAACCCGAGCAAAGATCGAGAGAAAACGGTGATCGGAGCTTTGATTCTCACCGGGAGGAAAAACAGCTGATCGGGTGGGGAAAACGGGGCGACGCCGGCGTTTATATAGACGGGGGAGGGCGGCGTGTCGGTTGTGATCGAGTTTGAGTCGTCCGGGACCCGAATTCGGCTGGGAAAATGCGGGTTTCCGGGGTGGTTTGGATTCGGCGCGCGGAGGAGTCCCGTGTCACACCCGGTTTTTCCGAAGAACAACCAAGTGAATATCACATGTATGCCAGGATCATTTTCTCATACATGTGATGACAAATAGTGAAGCATCATTTATTACAAGCCAGGTGTCGAATATAAATAAGTCTTACATAGTAAATGTCTCGATGGACAATGATAAGTTCATCACAAGTAAATAAACTAGCAGCGGAATATTATTCTTGAGGGCTCCTTCACAGGCGTTGCCCGGGGGTCTCCATGAACCTAGAAACCTTCTTCGGGTCCAAAGTCTTGGTCATTATACACCACCTCATTATCTTGACCTGAGCAGCAATATAAACCAACAAAATATGCAAGGTTGAGTACCAATGGTACTCAGCAAGTGTGGGAAAATTATATCATGCATGGCTAGATCAAGGAGAGGTTGAACTCATGGTTAAAGCACTACGCAATTAATCCCTATCATCTTAGCTTATTAAGCACCTACATTACTACACAAGTGAAATTGTCCCAATCTCCCATCACATCATCATAACCAAATAACCATAACATCATTTTCAATGTTAAGCTCCCCGCTTAACATCCACAACTTCCAAAATCATTATCCTCTAATCATGAATAAGTCCAAGCCGCTCTTGACCGTGAGCACGGCTGACATGACAGTTTTTGACTCTGCAGAGTTTGTACCACTGTACCCACATGTAGTGATTTCATCCCCCGTTGCCGGGTGGACTAAAAGAACCTCCATTATGCCAGTGGCTACGAACCACATTCACACTTCCTAGGTGTGTAGCCAGGAGATCACTACGAAGCCTTTACAAAGGGATTTCCGACGAGCGTGGGCCCACAGAGGTTTCACCCCTAACAGCATACAAGAGGCTCCACCCCGCTGCAGTGGCCCCCTCTTGAGCCTTGCGGTTCATATGGTAGTCCAGCTGACACCTATTCCCCGCACCATCCAACACACCCATACTACGACGGGGATACACCTAATTAATTGGCCAAGCCGCCGCATCTCAGCATGTGGTTGACACTGTAAAGCCAGGTTACATGCTACATGAACCGGTCCTTAGGATCCAGACAAGTACTAAACACAAACCCGAGTCTCGTACACCCAGCACACAACCAAAACATCTAACTTGCCTTGATCCCTACCTCTACATAACTCACAATGTCTCATTGAAGAGTATGGTAAAATAAACTGATAATCCCATATCCCAAATATCCCATTCTAAGCATGGCTAAGCATATGCATAATAATAAATGACATGATAAAATAAATCCTAACCCAAGCTACAAGGAAACAAGGTAATGCAATTCTAGGGAAACTTCCTAACATGGGTTTCATATTTCATTTGACAATGCAAATAATTCTATCTACACATCCTAGCATAGGATCAAAATGGTCAAAGACACTTGCCTCCTTCCTGCTGCTCTTGAAATTGCTAGTCCTGATCTTGTAAAGGGATAACTTGCTCTTGAGCAGGTTCTACATCATACCATCACACATAGCAAAAAAAAAATAGCAATCCATAAGACATAGTTCACACTTCCACTTCATACAAACCACACATTCACATTTATGAAAGTAATTCACCATTATATGTGTTGTGGTTACTCTATGTGTGTTGATTTGTGGCTTGCATGCACTTTTAATCATGTGTATATGATTTCTACTTTTGTGTTCACATTTATACTTACCTACTATATATATATGAGTTTCGAATTTAAATAAATTCCTTATATTCAACTACTACACCTTTTTACTACCAAATATGTATGAAAGGTATTTTTCTTCTCCCTATGTGCCTTCAGAATTTCTACCAACCCTAAACTGAATTTTTTGAATTTTAGAAACTCCATTTATCATTTACTAGTTGTTATATTTTCAGATTTATTTTCCTATGCACAAATGTGTACTTTATTATGAAAATAGTAATACACATCATCTAAACAGAATAGGTTCTGGTCCTAAATAATTTAATAACATATTTTGACCTTTGCCTCAGATGTAAACTATTTCATAATTATTTTCCCTATTTTCTAAAACTATTCATTACTTAAAAATGTGTCCCTAAATGTGAATAATAAATTAAACAGATTCAATTCAGCCCAAAATATGTTTTTATCTCACTTTAAAGTTTTCTAAATACTGAGAAAGTTTTTAATTTAATTTTGATAATATGTTTGTCCCACTTTTTAAATTTAAACACTAGCCACATATTCAATTTCCAAAATTATATATTAAACAGGGCTAAAAAGATAAACTCACCCCATTACAGGGTCTATAATATTATTTTCAAAATTTCCAGGGGTCTAGCTACACTTATCAGAGGTGTTTTTCCTAATTTTTATTAAGTCCAGGGGCTAAAACTGATTTTTAAATAAATTTACATGATTTTCTGAAGTTTCAGGGGCTAGATCAGAAGTTTCCGGGGCTAGCTCTTATTTCCCGAGAACCCCAGGGGGTAGCACGTAAGATTTCCAGTCTTTATAACGCGGGGCTGACGTGGACCGTCCGATTTTAAACCGACGGCTGAGATTATAACGTCGAACCGGTACGCGGGGATTTAAACCCTACCGTGCGATTTAAAATAAACGGCGCACAAGCGGCCACGTCGCTCTGATCGAGCGCGGGCGGCGCTGCCGGCGGCGCACGGCGGCGGGAAGCGGCGATCTCGCCGGAGACTTTCGGATCTTCGAGAATTCTCCCTAGAACTGTGATGTTATGGCATAGATCGGTGGAGGAGAGGTCGGGGATCTCACCTCGGGGGTTTTCTTGAGCTCGGAGGTCCTGGAAAGTGATCGGCGACGAGGTCCGAGGCAAAACCACGGCGAAGCTCGTCGGCGCTGTGTTTACACCGCAAGTCACCGAGTTTTCTGCACCTGCAAGGTTCCCCGGAGGCGGTGGATCAAGACCAGCGAGTTAGATCGGAATTTCCGAGCTTAGATCGGCCAGAATTCGCCGGAGAAGTCTCGGTTCTCACCGGAGGAAAATCGGCGGATCGCGTGGGAAAAACAGAACGAGGCCGGGGTTTTTATAAACGGGGGAGGGCGGCGGGGGGGTTTAGATCATGTCCGCGTCGCCAACGAACAGAATTCAGCGGGGATACGCAGAAATCCCGATCGGTTTTGATTCGGGTGAGAGGGAGTCCGGCGCGGGCGCGAGGTAGACGACGATCTGGTGGGTCCCACCTGTCAGCGGAAGGAAGCGGCGCGCGCGGCTGCGGGCTGGCGTGGGCGCTGGCTGGGCCGGCTGGTGGGTTTCGGCCCACTGGCCGGTTGTTTTCTGTTTTCTCTTTTTCTTTTTCTATTTCTTTTCTGATTTGAGTTTAATTTGAATTCTAGTTTGAATTTGAATTTTTGCAAAACATGCAACACGTCCAAAAATTTTTAAATTCCCCTCTTAACATGATTTAGGGTTTTGAATCAAAATTTTGGGGTGTTAAAGCTCTACCCCCCTTAAAAGAAATCTCATCCTCGAGATTGGTGTTTCTAAGAAAACAATTCCGGAAATTGCGCCTTGAGCTCATCTTCCCGCTCCCAGGTGGCTTCCTCTTCTGAGTGATGCTTCCACTGCACCTTGCACATCTGGATTCTCTTATTTCTGGTGAGTCGTTCCATCGTCTCCAAAATCTTGTATGGTTGCTCGGCATATGACAAATCCTCAGCTACGTCCACTTCATTCATGGGTAACACCTCTTCAGGCGTTCTCAGACATTTCTTAAGTTGTGACACATGGAACACATCGTGCACATCCGATATACGAGCCGGTAACTCTAGTTGATACGCCACTTCGCCTTTCCTTTCCAGAACTTGAAAGGGTCCGATGTATCGAGGTGACAACTTCCCTTTCACCTTGAACCAACAAAGTCCTCGGATAGGGGACACCTTGAGATAAACATAGTCTCCCACGTTGAAAACGAGCTCTCTTCTTCGTACATCAGCATAACTCTTTTGGTGTGTCTGTGCTATCCTCAAATTGTTGCGAATTTCCCTTACCTTCGCCTCGGCTTCTTGTAGTACTTCTGGACCAAACACTTTACTTTCCCCCCTGTTTGATTCCAAAATAGGGGAGTTCTGCACTTCCTCCCGTACAAGGCTTCAAACAGTGACATCTTCATACTAGCTTGATAGCTGTTGTTATAGGAAAACTCTGCATACGGTAAGTTCTTGTCCCAACTTCTATTGTTTTTGAATGCACATGCCCTTAGCATATCTTCAAGGATCTGATTGGTTCTTTCCGTCTGCCCATCAGTTTGGGGATGATAGGCAGAACTAAAGTTCAGATGGGTTCCCATGGTTTCGTGCAACTTCTGCCAGAACCTTAAGGTGAACTGTGTCACTCGATCCGACACAATCTTCTTTGGCACTCCATGGTAACACACGATCCTTGACATGTACAACTCTGCCAATTTGGATCCGCTGTAGCTTTCCTTCAGGGGGATGAAGTGTCACATAGGGCAATCCCACGATGAAATCCTGATTGGGTCCTAGGCAATCCCACGATGAAATCCATGCTGATTTCTTCCCATTTCCATTCAGGCACTTTGAGTGGTTGCAATAATCCTGCGGGTCGTTGATGTTCTGCTTTCACCAACTGACATGTGTCACATAGGGCAACATGTTCCACGACATCTCGCTTCATGCCATACCACCAATACCTGCCCTTGAGGTCCTGGTACATCTTCGTACTCCCAGGATGAATGGAATAGTCGGAATCGTGAGCCTCCTTCAAAATCAATTCACGGATCTCCTTTACTTCAGGCACATAGATTCTTTTTCCGTGCCACACCGTTCCTTGTTCATCCTCTCTAAAACCCGGAGCTTTATTTTCCTTGATGAGTTGTCTAATCTCTTGTATCTTCTCATCATTCTTTTGACCCTCGCGTATGTCTCGCTCTAGTGTGGAGTCCACTCCCATGGCGATGGCTTCACCACTATTTACCAGGCATAGATTGAGCCTTATAACCTCGTCCTTCAATTCTGCAGGAATGTCTTTTAAGCTCAACTTATTGACTTGCACTTTCCGACTTAAAGCATCGGCCACGACGTTTGCCCTCCCAGGATGATAGTTGATGCCCACATCAAAGTCATTGATTAGATCTAACCATCTCCTTTGACTGAGGTTGAGATCTGGCTGTGTGAAAATGTACTTCAAACTCTTATGATCCGTATATATCTCTGTCCTCTTCCCCATCAAATAGTGCCGCCAAATTTTCAACGCGTGTACCACTGTGGCTAGTTCTAAGTCATGTGTAGGATAATTTTTCTCGTGCTTCCGAAGCTGCCGGGATGCATATGCTACGACATGCCCTTCTTGTATGAGAACACATCCCAACCCGTTTCCAGAGGCATCGCAGTACACCGTAAAGTTCTTTTGCATATCTGGCATAACGAGCACTGGGGCTGTTGTCAATCTTTCCTTTAACTCCTGAAAACTCTTCTCGCACTGCGGCGTCCATGTGAATGTGATTCCCTTCTCCAACAGTTTGGTGAGAGGTCTCGAGATCTTATAGAATCACTCAATAAACCGTCGATAGTATCCAGCCAATCCCAAAAAGCTTCGAACTTTCCCGACATTTTCAGGGGTCTTCCACTTCTGTATATCCTCGATTTTGGCGGGATCTACAGAGATTCCTCCCTCCGAGATTATATGTCCTAAGAAGGGAACTCTCTTCAGCCAAAACTCACACTTGCTCAATTTGGCATATAGTTGGTGTTCTCTTAGCCTCTGCAACACCAACCTTAGATGTTTCTCATGTTCTTTTTCATCTTTGGAGAAGACGAGAATGTCATCTATGAAAACCACCACAAATTTATCCAGATATTCCATGAATACCTTGTTCATGAGATACATGAAGTATGCCGGGGCATTAGTTAGCCCGAAAGGCATGACGGTATATTCATACAGTCCGTACCGAGATACGAAAGCTGTCTTGGGAATATCAGATTGCCTTATCTTGAGTTGGTGGTAGCCCGACCTGAGATCAATTTTCGAGAACACACAAGCGCTTCTCAACTGATCAAACAAGTCTTCAATGCAAGGTAGTGGGTACTTGTTCTTGATGGTTACCTCATTCAAAGCACGGTAATCCACATATAACCTTTGGGTTCCGTCCTTCTTGGGCACAAATATCACCAGAGCTCCCCACGGTGAGGAACTAGGACGAATATACCCTGTCGGTACCTGAGATATGGGGTACCCCCGCGCACAGGGTAAAATGCCTAAGAAACTCGCCGTTCTCCGCAGGGAGAGCTCCGAAGGCGCCACGCGTCTGGCGGGGCCGGACCTCCCTCTCCTCAGAGGAGAGCTCCGGGTCCGCCACGTGGCGTATAGAAGCCGGACCTCCCCCTCCGCGGGAGAGAGGTCTGAAGGCGCCGCGTGTCCAGCGGGGCCGGACCTCGCTCTCCTCAGAGGAGAGCTCCGGGCCCGCCACGTGGCCAACAGAAGCCGAGCCTCCCCCTCCGCGGGGAGAGGTCCGGAGGCTCCACGTGCCCCGCGGGGCTGACCCTTCTCTCCTCTGAGAAGGGCTCCGGGCCCGCCTCGTGGCAGCAGAATGGTGCTGCCTGCCCCGAGCGGTAGGCAGCAGGCGTAAAGGCGCCCCATACCTTGCCCGTACAAGGTATTCAAGGCCCGCGTCTTACCAAGACGCGGAGACGCGGAGCACGCGTCTGTCAGGTGCCGTTGCGCCCAGTCGCATCACAGACTGGCGCGCGGTGTCAGAACCTGCCAGCCAATAAGCACCGCGACAAGACATCCCATGCCGCCTGCGCTGTCATCAACCACCACGACTAGCATACGGCATGGGCAGGGCGGCAAGAGGAAGACTCAGAAGTCTTCGACCAGAGGCAACTACCGGCATAACTGCAGATATGGTAGATGATAGACAATCTTCCCGGGACCACCTGTCGGGTCCCGGCTCCCATTGTAAGCCGCCCGAGTCTTGGACTATAAAAGGCTCGGGTAGGCGTCGATAGCAGGGGTTCGCACTTTGCAACTCATACGCTAGCCATACACTCTCAAGCTGTAACTCACCCCCAAGCTCAGGCCTCCGGTCCTGAGCAGCAAGCAATACAGCGAGCTCCATAGCTCGCCGTGGACGTAAGGTTTTACACTCCGGCGGCCTGAACCACGTAAAACTCGCCGTGTCAAGCTCTTACTAACTCGTCCATCTGCGCAAGCTCTCCGCTAGAGACTAGCCCCACCGAAAAAAGAACCTCCGTGGGCTGCCCAGTGCAGGCCCGGGGGAAGTGTCGACTGAACACTTCGACATTTGGCGCGCCAGGAAGGGGGCTTTTCTCCTAGCGCGACGAGTTTCCGCCGACGAAGATGACCAAGCTTCCTTCAGCGGTGAACTCTCCCCCCTCGCCTCTGCGGCAGACCGCGACCAGGGGGAAGTACATGTCGACACACTCGGGACGGAGTGTGTCGGAACAAGCTGGGAGCCAGCAACCGGCTCTGGCAGCGCCGACCCCGGCAATGCAGGCTCCAACCAGCTTCGAGTCTTCAGTAGCGCTGGGCGTGCCAAGTGGGGGTGTGTTAGCTGCAGCGAGAGCGCTACTGTACAATTCGCCCGCTGGGGACGCGCCTCAGGCAGCGACCCGGCAGTGGATTCGCGAGGTAGACCGTCTCGTCGTCACCGCCGCAAACCCTCGACCTCGGCGGGGACGACACTCTGGCCAATCGGTCATGTCGCTGGTGCGCGCACCATTGGATGACGAGCAGACGGCAGACTCCAGCTCTACCAGCCACCAATCAACAGATCTGAGGACAGAGCTGGAGCGGTGTCACCTGGGTCAAGATGCCCAGGTATACCTCGAGCGGCGCCGAGAAAGGCGTCGCCACCAAGAGGCTGACGACAGCATGACGTCGGCCTCGACCCAGCCTGAAGAGCAGACCTTCACCACGCGATCTCTGCCCCAGGCCTGCGCCGTGCAGAATATGCCACAGTCATATGTCCTGCATATGGCGCCCCCGGCCTATGGTGCAGCCTTGCCCGTACCGGGGTACACTGTGCCCAGTGCGAACCTAGCGTTCGCGGCACCAGAACCTGCGGCGACAGAAGCAGGGTGTGCGGCCCTCGCGCCACGCCTTCGCTTCGCGAAGTGGCCGCGCAAGTTTTAGCCGCACCTGCCCGAGAAGTACGACGACAGCGTCAACCCGGCGGAGTTCCTCCAGATCTACTCCACCGCCGTACTCGCCGCAGGAGGGAATGAAGCCGTCATGGCCAATTACTTCCCTGTCGCCTTGACCAGTCCAGCCCGGTCTTGGCTCATGAACCTCCCCCAGGGTTCCGTCACTTCCTGGGGAGAGCTTTGCCGACAGTTCATAGCCAACTTCGGCAGTTCCTACACCCGGCCTGGCACGGAGCTCGACCTCCACGCCATCCAGCAGCAACCTGGGGAGTCGCTGCGCTCTTTCATCCAGCGGTTCTCCCAGGTGTGCAACACCATCCCACACATTCAAAATGCTTCTGTGGTGGTGGCATTCCGGCAAGGCGTCCGGGACAAGAAGATGCTCGAGAAGCTCGCGACCAGGGAGATCCGCGATGCCTCAGAACTCTTCAGTTTGGCAGACAAGTGCGCCAGAGCAGCCAAAGGACAGAACTGGCACTCACTGCCGTCCTCCGAGTCAGGAGGACTGCCCGGATCTGGTCCTACTCCCTGTGGAGGCAGCAGGAAGGCCAAGAAACGAGGCAGAAGCAAGATAGAATCACCGACCGCAGCCCCAGTCGTCACTGCAGCGACGCTCAGTGGGGCTCGGGGGCCGCGCCCCGACAAGAAGCAGCGAAGATCACCAATCCCAGAAGGTGATCAAGACAATACGTGCCCCGTGCACGGCAGCTGTCGCCACACTACGGCCGAGTGCCGGGAGATCCGAAGGCTCGCAGAGCGCTTCCGCAAGGGGAAGCGGCAGCAGGCTGATGCCCTGCCCTTCCGCCCAAAGGAAGACGAACAGGGGGTGGATGTTCCAGACAACATCGACCACCCAGAGGAGATCCAGGAGTCTCAGCTTGTCGTGAAGGCGGCACGCAATCATGAGGACTCTGGCTCCAGTGACGATGAGCATCGGAAGAAGCTCTACATCATATACGGCGGGTCCGCCGACCCCTCGTCCCGAAGCGCAGTCAAGACTCTGCGCCGAGCGGTAGCGTCGGTGGCGCCACTCCCAAGTGCTGCACCGCACCTTAAGTGGATGGGGACCCCCATCAGCTTTGACGCCACCGACTGCCCCAGGAACATGGCTGGGGCCGGCCAACTGCCGCTCCTGGTGGCCCCTACCATCGCCAACGTGAGAATGTACCACGTTTTGGTAGATGGAGGGGCTGGGCTGAACCTCATCAGCCGTGCAGCTTTCCAGAAGCTGCAGGTCCCGATGGCCAAGCTCACCCCGTCGAGCCCGTTCTCAGGGGTGGGGCCGGGACAGGTTATCCCCTACGGCAACATTAGTCTCCCGGTGACCTTCGGGGCTCCAGACAGTTATCAAACAGAGTACATTCTGTTCGACGTAGCGGAGATAGACCTCCCCTTCAACGCCATAATCGGCAGGCCAGCCCTGTACCGGTTCATGGCTGTAGCCCACTACGGCTACCTCGTCCTGAAGATGCCAACACCGACGGGCGTTCTCAGGATTCGTGGGGACCGCACTGCTGCAGTGTCGGCCCTAGAGAAGCTCCAAGCGCTCGCAACAGCTGGGGCATCTGCCCCCGGCAATACGGAGCTGGACCAGCTCCGCCCGAGCGCACGTCACCGTGTTTCCACCACAGCACCCCGGGTGCAACCTTTCGACGAGGGCGGCGTCTCCTTAAAGGTCATCCAAGTCGGCGCCGAAGCTACCCAGACCACCCGGGTAGCCGGGGGCCTGGATAGCAAATAGGAAGGCGCGCTCGTCACCTTCCTACGGCACAACGTCGACGTGTTTGCATGGCAGCCGTCACAAATGCCGGGGATCCCCAGGGAGGTGATCGAGCACCACTTGAAAGTCTTCCCCGACGCCCGGCCGGTTCAACAGAAGCCCCGCAAGCAGTCCATCGAGCGGCAAAACTTCATCCGTGAAGAAGTCAAGAAGCTGCTGGACGCTGGCTTCATACGGGAGGTCCACCACCCCCGATGGTTGGCGAACCCCGTCGTTGTCCCGAAGGCCGGCGGAAAGCTCCGGATGTGCATCGACTACACCAGTCTCAATAAGGCATGTCTCAAAGATCCATTCCCTCTCCCTAGAATAGATCAAATAGAAGACTCAACGTCAGGCTGTGATATGCTGTGCTTCCTAGACGCCTACTCGGGTTTCCATCAGATCCCCATGTCTAGGGAGGACGAGGAGCACACCTCCTTCATCACAGTAGACGGCCTTTATTGCTATGTGTCTATGCCTTATGGCCTAAAGAATGCACTCCCCACCTTTGTGCGGGCGATGCACAAAACTTTTGGGGAGTTAATAAGAGACCTAGTTGAGGTGTATGTCGATGACATAGTTGTCAAGGTCAAGCAGGGTTCATCCTTACTAGATAACCTAGCTCTAGTCTTTGACAAGTTGCGCTCTACGCGCACCAAGCTGAACCCAGATAAATGTGTGTTCGGCGTGTCCTCTGGGAAGCTCTTAGGGTTCCTGGTCTCGCACCGAGGGATTGAGGCCAACCCAGAGAAGATCCAAGCCATCGACTTGATGCGGCCCCCTGTCCGCGTCAAGGATGTTCAGAGACTCACGGGATGTCTAGCCGCGCTGAGTCGGTTTATATCGAGGCTAGCAGAGCGGGCACTCCCTTTCTTTAAGCTCCTGCGCAAGTCAGGCCCCTTTGCCTGGACTGACGAAGCAGAAGAGGCTTTCCAGGAGTTGAAGCGACTCCTGACGACCCTACCTATCATGGTAGCCCCTGAGCCCGGGGAGCACTTGCTGCTCTACATTGCGGCGACAACAGAAGTAGTGAGTATGGTCCTTGTCGCGGAGCGGCCAGACCCCTCACCCTCGCAACCTGCTCCGGTAGCAGAAGACAGACGCCAGGGGGCCCCGCAGGGCCAAGACGGTCTCCCGGACCCCCTGGAAGTCCAAGTCGACCTCCCGGAGGCCCAGGACGGCCTCCCGGACCCCCAAGATAAATCTCCAGGGTCCAATTGGGATCTCCCGGAGGTCCCTCAAGACCCCCCGGAGCTCCCGGATGATCAAGAAGGCTTAAGGGCCTCCGGGTCCCAGTTCCCGGAGGCCCCCGTGGGTCCACCCACCTCCAGCGGGCCGGGGCCAATGGACGAGGAGCTCCCAAGCCTAAGAGAGAGTGTCGAAGTGTGCGGTCGACACTTCCCCCTGGCCTGCACTGGGCAGCCCGCGGAGGTTCTTTTTTCGGTGGGGCTAGTCCCTAGCGGAGAGCTTGCGCAGATGGACGAGTTAGTGAGAGCTTGACACGGCGAGTTTTACGTGGTTCAGGCCGCCGGAGCGTAAAACCCTACGTCCACGGCGAGCTATGGAGCTCGCTGTATTGCTTGCTGCTCAGGACCGGAGGCCTGAGCTTGGGGGTGAGTTACAGCTTGAGAGTGTATGGCTAGCGTATGAGTTGCAAAGTGCAAACCCTTGCTATCGACGCCTACCCGAGCCTTTTATAGTCCAAGACTCAGGCGGCTTACAAGGGGAGCCGGGACCCGACAGGTGGTCCCGGGAAGATTGTCTATTATCTACCGTATCTGCAGTTATGCCGGTAGTTGTCCCTGGCCGAAGGCTTCTGAGTCTTCATCTTGCCGCCCTGCCCATGCCGCATGCTAGTCGTAGTGGTTGATGATGGCGCAGGCGGCATGGGATGTCTTGTCGCGGTGTTTCTTTGCTGACAGATTCTGACACCTCGCGCCAGTCTGTGATGCGACTGGGCGCAACGGCACCTGACAGAAGCGTGCTCCGCGTCTCCGCATCTTGGGAAGACGCGGGCCTTGAATACCTTGTACGGGCAAGGTATGGGGCGTATTTACGCCCGCTGCCTACCGCTCGGGGCAGGCAGCGTCGCTCTGCTGCCACGTGACGGGCCCGGAGCCCTTCTCAGAGGAGAGGAGGGTCAGTCCCGCGGGGCACGTGGAGCCTCCGGACCTCTCCCCACGGAGGGGGAGGCTCGGCTTCTGTTGGCCACGTGGCGGGCCCGGAGCTCTCCTCTGAGGAGAGGGAGGTCCGGCCCCGCTGGACACGCGGCGCCTTCGGACCTCTCTCCCGCGGAGGGGGAGGTCCGGCTTCTGTATGCCACGTGGCGGGCCTGGAGCTCTCCTCTGAGGAGAGGGAGGTCCGGCCCCGCCGGACGCGTGGCGCCTTCGGAGCTCTCCCTGCGGAGAAGGGCGAGTTCCTTAGGCATTTTACCCTGTGCGTGGGGGTACCCCATATCTCAGGTACCGACAGTGGCCCCCGGGCCCATCTCGGGGGAGATAGCGAGCCCGAGGTGGGACCTCCGTCTCTTTCGATCCGCGCACTTCCTCTAAGTCCCAAATTGACCGCTGCCGGAGCACGAACGGCCACGGGATCGTGGGAGCGTGCGCTCACTTGATGGTTGCTTTTACTGCGGCGGTTCCCAAGACTGCCACTTCTACACGTTGCGGCGCTTTCTTCGGGAACCGCCAAAGTGCCTTGCCGGCTCATCTTCTCAGGAGACTGACTCCTTGACCCACCGCTTCAGTTGGGCGGCTAGGGTCCACCTTTCATCGGCGCCCGGTCTCGGAGCCAACGAGGTCGCCGACGCGATGTTTTCGGAGGTTTTCGAATTACCCCGGACCATCCCTGGAAAGTTTTAAAAGGGGATCTCACCCGCATCGCGGCTTCCCTTCGCATTGCGCTCGTACTTCCCTTGAACTCTTGCGCCCCGGCTCTCCTGCCCTTGCGCCCTCTTTCGCCATGGCTTCCAACTTGCTCCCGACGCGCCTCGTCCGCTCTTCCGAGCTCGGGCCAGTGCGCAGGCTGCTGGGCTGGCGCTCAGAAGAGCAGAAACATCGGCTTCACCTAGGATCTCTCCCCCTGGTCCTGGAAAAGGGGGAGATAGTCTTCTTCACCGCTTATGCTCTGGCGGGGTTTGTTCCGCCGATTTCTTCCTTCTTTGTCACCCTGCTGGAGACATACGGTCTCCAGCTTCACCATCTTTCCCCCAATTCCTTCGCAATGGCTGCTGTTTTTGTCCACTTCTGCGAGATGTTCGTGGGGGTGCACGCCTCCGTGACGCTCTTCCGCCACTTCTTTGTGCTGCGGACGACTGGGCGCGGCTCAAAGACTCAGATGGGGGCATACTACTTCCAGCATCGCTGCAAAGACCCCAAGATCTCCGGATACCTCCTGCCCTTCAGCGCATCAAGGTGGGAAAACTGGAGGGAGAGCTGGGTGGTAGTGCAGACCGACGAGCACGATCACCTACAACTCCCAACCGCCAGCCCAACCACCGATCGCCGCTTCTGGGAGGAGATCCCTGAGCTGGAGCAGGAGTACACCCCGGTCTTGGAGCGGATCCGGTTCTTGGCCAACGAGGGGCTGACGTCTCTAATGGTGCTGATGGACTTCGTGTCGCGCCGTATTGCTCCCTTGCAGCAGCGTAGCCGCCCAGCATGGTACTACACCGGCGAGCAGGACTGTACCAGGCTGGAGAGAGGCCCCGGCTCTGACCCTTCCGACGAGGAGCTGAACGAGATGGTGAGCAAGGTGAGCGGTGACTACATTCCCAGTGGCGACCCCGCTCTTCCACCCTCTGCCACCCCCCTCTTCTTGGAGCCTCAGAGGAGGTCAGAGCTCCTGCGGAAGATGCCGAACCTTGATGATATCGGGATCGCCGTCCGACAGGTCGGGGATGCCTTCCGGGGTATCACCATTCCAGGAACCGAGCACCCCGGGTCAGGGCATGAGGCATCCGCTGCTGTCAAACCCTCCCCCAGAGCCGACGGAACCCAAGCCGCCGACAAAGGGAAAGGAAAAGAGCCGGCCCCCAGGCACCTAGAGAAGAAACGCGCCCGGTCTCCTCCGAGGGTGCTGCCTGTGCCGAGTCAGGGTGCCGGAGCTACTTTGCTCCCATCTCCCTGAGGTGCTGGTCCATCGGGTGGCGACCCGAAGAGGTCCCGAGTGTCCCTCCCCGGCGGGTCTCTCCCCAGACAGCAGCCGTCCGAATCAGCCCAGGTACCTCGCCATCCTTCCTCAAGCGGAGGGGCTCCCAGGACGGATGTTGGTGGGGCAACGCCGGCGAGTGCGCCGGGGATCCAGGCGTTTTATTCCGCGACCGTTCCAGCCGCTGGTCCTGGCGGTTCAGCTACAGCCCAGAGGCCAGTGCTGCAAGCTCGCTGGAGCGCTCATGCCGCCCAGTAAGTGTTATTCTTTCCGGCTTATAGGAGCAGAGCTCTTGCCTCTTCTCTTATTCTGAGGGCTTCTTCTTCTTTGCAGGGACCAACCGGCTATCAGGGGCGGGCCTCTTATCCGGCCGCCTTCAACCAGCGGAAGCTCCGTGCCTCAGCACCTGGGGACCGTGGCGGCCCCCATGGCTCCTAAATCGACGGGGGCACCCTCTGCACCAGCGGGTTCATTTTCCGCGGTGGCCACATCTGCTCCTACCCGCCCTCCTTCACCAGTCCAGAAGCCAGGTCTTGAGACCGGGAGGGCTGCTGTAGGTGCGCCTGCTGGCCCCCTGGCCTGCTTAGGACAGCGCCCCACCGTGGCTGCTGAGGCGCCGGCGCCCCCGCCGGTCTTAGACTCGTCAGGGGGGTCCAGCGGCGCAACTCCTATCCCCCCTGCTCCGGCGCCCGTGTGGGACGCCCTGGGGCGTGCCCAGACCAGCGCCCGGCAGCTCCAATCTGCCTTTGAGCAGGAGCGGAAGGCATTGGCCGGCGAGAGGGAACGCCTTCTCAGCTGGCAGCAGCGGGCCCGGGCGGACCTTGATTCAAGGCAGTCAAGGCTTGAGGCCATGAGTGCTCTGCTTGGCACTCAGAAGAAGGCCATTAGCCGCTTGGAGTCAGAGGCCCAGCGGGTTCGTGTCACCTACCGCGAGGCTCTGGTCCAAGCTGAAGCCAAAGCCAAGGAGTGTTCCGCCGCCGCGGAGGAGTTGCAGCTGCAGGTAGCCCGTCGGGAGCACGCCGTCGCTGATAGGGAACGCGCCGTTGCGGCCGAGGAGGAGAAGTCCACCGCCCGGCTGAGGGCCAAGGTGGAGGAGCTAAGGGCTCGGTCCGAGGAGCTGGGGCTCCGTGAGTCGGCTGTCGCCGCGAGGGAGGAGCAGTTCTCCAAGGAGCGTCAGGCGGCGATGGATCGCGAGCTAGCGGCTCGCCAAGAGGTAGAGAGGCTCCAGTCCTTGCGGACTGCCAAAGCCCAGGCGGTCTGGTGCTTCATTGCCAAGGCGGGATCCGCCTTGGCTCCTCTTGGTTTCAGCCCTGTGCAGGTGGAGACCCCAGCGCGGCCGATGTCCGAAGCGGCCCCGGCCCTTGAGTCTCTTGGCGACGAGCTAGGTCGGCTCGAATCAGTGATCACCGACGAGCTGGAAGCGGAAGGTCGGGGCCTCACGAAGGAGGTTGCGATGCACGTTCTGTCGTGCTTCGTTAGCCGAGACCCTTCCTTTTCTCTGGGGCCGGTTCGTCTAGGACCCGTCGCTGATCGGGAGGAAGCTGCCAGGTCCGAAGTCGAGGACTTAGCTGCCCTCGTGGCCTCTAGGTTTCATCGGGAGTCCGGGGACCCCTAGGCATCCGCCCTCGTGTCCACAAGGCCCTGTACTTCCTTTTTTATTTTTGTTGAGTCTGTAGCCCAGCTCGTGGAGCCTTCGTATGGACAGACTTCTGTTTCTTTCTGTGTCTGCATGTCCTAGTCTTCTTCTTGGCCTTTCCTGACCGAGTCCTTAGCTCCACAAGGACTCGGAGGCCTTGACCAATCTCGAAGCTCTGCATAGACACCTTCTCCGGGTCCTCACTATATACTAAGGGTTCCGGAGGTCTCCCGGAGGTCTCCAGGACCCGCCTCACGAGATCGGAGGGGGGTCCGGGCCTGTTGGTCATGTGGCGGGCCCGGAGCTCCCGCCTGAGGGGAGGTCCGGGCTTGCAGGGCACGTGGAGCCCTCGGGCCTCTCCCCGTAGAGGGGGGAGGTCCGACTTCTGTAGACCACGCGGCGGTCCCGGAGCTCCCACTCTCAAGGAGGTGGGAGGTCCGGCCCTGCCGGACACGTGGGGCCTTCGGGCCTTGCCCCTGTGAGGTCTAGCTCTTTGATCTTACCTTGAGATTGTTTGGCCTTGCGCGATCCCGTAGCGGCCCCCTGGTAGGTGCGTTCTATTAGATGGATGCGCCTACCATACTCCTGCGGGGAGCTGAGGCTGAGAGGTCCTGCACACAAGTAAGGCAAAAGTAATTCTCCTTGGGGGCTCCCCCCCTCTATCTCTTAGTCTTATCTGGCTTACGGTCCCCGTCCACTTATATGGTGCTTGGGAACTACCGTGCGCGAAGTGCCGGGGGCTTGTGGCCCCCCTGGCTTTCGGCCGGTACCTCCCGCGCAACCGCCTTTGGCAGGGCAGCAAATTCCGACTAAAGATGAGAATGAGAAGGGGGAGTTGAACGCATAGTGAGCACGCGTTAGTAGGGTAATCATAAAAATTTAATAAGTAAATTAAATGAGTACCAAAGGAGAGCAACGTAGGGTAGGTTTCTTTTCATATAAATTTCCATACGGGGGAAGGCGGGCCGAATATGTAGGCCACGACCCACCTCAGGGGAAGCAAGACTCTACGCGCTTGGGGTCAGAACCAGGCGAAGCTGAACGTAGTCCTGGACCGTCCCCTGAGGCTTAGTTGCCCCAAGCCCTGTTCTTGGACTTTATGGAATTTATTATAAAAAAAGGGTCTGTCCTATTGTTGCTCTAGGCGTAGAACTTACAGCGGTGTTCCGTGTTCCGAAGGTTCGGGAGCGGGTCCTCGTCCTCGGTTCTGGGGAATGGTCCCAGGCCCGGGATGTCCAGCCCCAGCATGGCAAATGGCCATGTGGGCTGGATCATCTGTACCGTCCAAGCCGGTGTATGGATCTGCTTGGCGTGGAACAGGCACGCCTAGCAGCTCTCGACCAGCTCGACGGCATCCTGGAGTGTTGCCGGCTAGTAGAAGCCATGCTGTCGAAGTGTGCGATCGACACTTCCCCCGGGCCTGCACTGGGCAGCCCGCGGAGGTTCTTTTTTCGGAGGGGCTAGTTCCTAGCGGAGAGCTTGCGCGGATGGACGAGTTAGTGAGAGCTTGACACGGGAAGTTTTACGTGGTTCAGGCCGCCGGAGCGTAAAACCCTACGTCCACGGCGAGCTATGGAGCTCGCTGTATTGCTTGCTGCTCAGGGCCGGGGGCCTGAGCTTGGGGGTGAGTTACAGCTTGAGAGTGTATGGCTAGCGTATGAGTTGCAGAATGCGAACCCTTGCTATCGACGCCTACCCGAGCCTTTTATAGTCCAAGGCTCGGGCGGCTTACAAGGGAAGCCGGGACCCGACAGGTGGTCCCGGGAAGATTGTCTATTATCTACCGTATCTGTAGTTACGCCGGTGGTTGCCTCTGGTCGAAGGCTTCTGAGTCTTCCTTTTGCCGCTCTGCCCATGCCGCGCACTAGTCATAGTGGTTGATGACGGCGCAGGCGGCATGGGATGTCTTGTCGCGGTGTTTATTACCTGGCAGGTTCTGACACCGCGCGCCAGTCTGTGATGCGACTGGACACAACGGCACCTGACAGGCGCGTGCTCCGCGTTTCCGCGTCTTGGGAAGACGCGGCCTTGAATACCTTGTACGGGCAAGGTGAGGGGCGCCTTTACGCCCGCTGCCTACCGCTCGGGGGCAGGCAGCACCGTTCCTCCAGCCACGTGGCGGGTCCGGAGCTCTTCTCTGAGGAGAGGGAGGTCCGGCCCCGCTGGACGCGTGGCGCCTTCGGACCTCTCTCCTGCGGAGGGGGAGGTCCGGCTTCTGCATGCCACGTGGCGGGCCCGGAGCTCACCTCTGAGGAGAGGAGGGTCCGGCCCCGCTGGACGCGTGGCGTCTTCGGACCCCTCTCCCGCGGAGGGGGAGGTCCGGCTTCTGTATGCCACGTGGCGGGCCCGGAGCTCTCCTCTGAGGAGAGGGAGGTTTGGCCCTGCCAGACGCGTGGCGCCTTCGGAGCTCTCCCTGCGGAGAAGGGCGAGCACCTTAGGCATTTTACCCTGTGCGCGGGGGTACCCCATATCTCAGGTACCGACAGTGGCCCCCGGGCCCATCTCGGGGGAGATAGCGAGCCCGAGATGGGACCTCCGTCTCTTCCGATCCGCGCACTTTCTCTAAGTCCCGACTTGACCGCTGCCGGAGCACGAACGGCCGCGGGGTCGTGAGAGCGTGCGCCCACTTGATGATTGCTTTTACTGCGGTGGTTCCCAAGGCTGCCACTTCTGCACGTTGCGGCGCTTTCTTCGGGAACCGCCGAAGGGCCTTGCCGGCTCATCTTCTTAGGAGACTGACTCCTTGCCCCCACCGCTCCAGTTAAGCGGCTTGGGCCCACCCGTCATCGGCACCCGGTCTTGGAACCGAAGCGGTTGCAGGTGCGGGGTATTCGAAGAGTTCCGAATCGCTTGGAACTGCACCGGAAAGCTTTTTAGAGGGGGTCTCACCCACATTGTAGCTTCCCTTCGCACTTCTCTGCGTTTCTTCTTGGACTCTTGCACTTTTGCTTTCTTGCCTTTGAGCTCTCCCTTGCCATGGCTTCCAACCCGCTGCCAGAGAAGAAACGCGCTCGATCCCCTCCAGCAACGGCGCCGGTGCCAAGTCGGGATTCTGGGGTGCCTGACACTCCCTCCGGTGGCGACTCGAAGAGGCCCCGGGCTGATGTGCTGGGGGAAGCCTCTGTGGCGTCTTCTGTTCCGCCAGTCCAAGCGACTGCGGAGCGGTCGTCGGAGGCGGTAGCGGGCTCTGGAAATCCTACCCCGGCTCGGAAGTTGGGGTTTAGAGCCCGCTGGAGTGTCCGCGCTTCCCGGCCTTCCCCGTCTTGCGGGGAATCTGTGCCGATGCGCTCGGAGCCAGGGGCAACTGCTGCGGCCCCCAGGCCAGCACGGACTTCTCCTGTTCCGGTGTGCTCGGACTCCGCGGCGGCGCCGTCTCTTCCTGCCGAGACGGCTACCGCGGCCCCTGAGCCAGCACAGGTTGATCCTGCACTAGGCGGCCTGGCTTCTTCTCCAGCTCCGTCTTCCCCGGCTCGTCCCTCTCCTCAGGTCAAGGAGCCAGAAGCTGAAAAGAGCCCGGCTGGCCTGGCTGCCAGTGCCGCGGAGCCAGCTTCTCTTGATCGACGTCTCGTCTCGGTGGCTGGCGCGTCGGCTCTTCCTGAGGACGAGGTAATGGAGGAGGTCGGAGGGACTGCCCCAGCCTCTGTTGCTCCATTGCCTCTGGCGGACGCCTTCGTGCTTGCCGAGTCGAGCGTCCGGCAGGTCTTGGCTGCACTAGGGCGTGAGCGGGAGGAGTATACGGTTGAACGGGACCGCCTCCTCACCTGGGGGAACCTTTTGCGGGAGAGGACCGCGAAGGTTAAGAGCGAGCTCGACTCCAGGCGGGAGTTGCTCGACTTCAGGGAAACGCTTGTCGACCGGATGAAGCGGGCTGTTGACCGCATGGACACCCAGTCACAGCGGATCAACAGGGAGGCCCTGGAGGCTCACGCCCGGGCCGAAGAGAGCCTCTCTGCTGCTGTGGAAATACGGCAGCGGTTGGAGCGCCACGAACTCGCCGTTGAGGAGCGGGAGCGTTCCTTGGCAGCTGAGGCAGAGAGGGTCGCCGCGCAGCTGGCTGCGGGCGAGGATGACCTCCGAGCTCGGATGGAGGAGCTGGAGATTCTGAAGGCAGACCTTGACTTGAGGGATGAACAGGTCTCCCATGATCGCCGGGCGGTCTTGGACCGGGAGTTGACTGCCGGCTTCAGGGCCGCTGAGTTGGAGCGGCTAGCCGAGACTCTCCGCCTTCGGGAGAGTTCCCTGGCGGCCAAGGAGAAGGAATTCTCCGAGAGGAACCTGGAGGCTCTGCGGGCGGCCCGCCGCGAGGTGGAGGAGCTCTCAGCCCTACGGTCCTCCGAGGCCCTTGCGGTCTCAAGCTTCGTGGATCAAGCGGGGTCCGCCCTGATCCCTCTTGGTTTCAGTCCGGTGAGGGCCGCAACTCCCGCATTGCAGGTGGCAGAGGTGATCCCTGCATTGGAGTCGATCGGCGCCAAGCTGGACAGACTCGACTCGGTGGTTGCCAGCGAGCTTGAAGCCGAGGGCCGCGGCTTAGCTTTAGAGGTTGCCTCGCATGTGCTGGCATGCTTCAAGAGCCGCGACCCCTCTTTCTCACTGGAGCCAGCAAGAGAGGGCCCAACCGCGGAGCGGGAGGAAGCTGCCAGGGCTGAAGTCGAGGATGTGGCCGCCCTTGTAGCCGCAAGGTTCCGGCGAGAGCCGGGAGGTCCTTAGGACTTGCTTCTCCCTTTTTTTTTATCGAGTCTGTAGTCCAGCTCAAGGAGCCTTGCTTAATTTGACTCTCTTGGATACTTGTGTCTGTGATGCTTTTTCCCTCCTTCTTGGCTTTGCCTGGCTGAGTCCTTAGCTCCGCAAGGTACTCAGAGGTCATTTCCAATCTCGGAGCTTCGCACAGACACCCCCCCCCCCGGGTCCTAACCGTGTTAGGGGCCCCCGGAGGTCTCAGAACCTCGCCCTATGGGGGGCTCCAAATCTGCCGGCCACGTGGTGGGTCCGGAGCTCCTCCTCAAGAGACGGGAGCTCCGGTCATATTGGACACGTAGGGCTTTCGGAGCCCTCCCGCTGAGGGGGGAGGTCCGGTTCCTGCCTGCCACGTGGCGAGCCCGGAGCCCTCCTCAAGGAAGGAGAGAGTTCCGGGCCTGCTGGACGGGGCCCCCGGGCCCCGCCCCAGCTGGAGGGGCGGGTCCCGGTCCTTCCAGTCCCAGGCCGGTGTAGCTGGTAGCTCCTTTCCCCCCGCTTCATGCAATCCCTGTTGCCGTAACCTGAAGGTCCTGCACACAGGTAGAGGAAACGTAATTCTCCTCGGGGGGTCCTCCCCTCCTGTCTCCTAGTCTTATCCGTCTTATGGTCCTGGCCCGCTATACGGGGCTTGGGCAATTCTGTGCACGAGGCGCCGGAGCTCCGGCTCCCTCCGAGGTCCGGGTACGACCGTCCGATCCCTAGTACCGGGCCATGCGCTGGGGAAGCAGAGTGCACGCGCTTTGGGTTCATGACCAGGCAAAGCGGACGTACTGCCCTGGACCTCCGGAGAGCAGGATGCGCATGCTTTGGGCTCTGGGCCGGCTAAGCTGGATACGCACCCTGGACCCCCCATGCACAACGCTGGCCTTTCCTGGAGGTGACCAACTGACACCGCAACACCTGACTGGGGGAGGCCCGAGAGACTCACTCGGCCATCGGCAGGTGCCTCAAGCGCAGCCGCCTTCGGGAGGATAGCAAATGCCGACTATGGATGAGCGCAGGAGAGGGGGAGCTAGACGTATGATGAACATACAGAGATAGTGCGATCATAAAAATTAATACATAATTTAAATGAGTGCATGAGAAGGAGCTAAGTAGAACAGGTCTCTGTATTCGCGCCCATAGGTGGAATTCTGGCTGTTCGTGGGGGCAATGTTCCGCCTCGTCTACAAGGGAAGCAAGACTCTACGCGCTTAGGGTCGGAACCAGGCTAAACTGGACGTAGTCCTGTACCGTCCCTTGAGACTTAGCTACCCCAAGCTCTATTCCTAAGTTCTATGGGGTCTATTACAGAAGTGAATAACCCTGTTCTACCGATGCTCAGTAAGTAGGACTTACAGTGTTGCTCCATGGCAAGGATTTTTGGGAATGGATCCCACTCTCGGTTGAAAGGCATGTGTACCTGGGGCGGCAGCTTTCATGATTCGGAAGGGACCTTCCCTGCTGGGGGAGAGCTTATGGGTCCGTCTTGGAATATAGCGTGCCACTTCACCAGGCTGCCCTCTTGCGGGCCCCCTTCGCGTTTGGTTCTTTGGCGGTAGTGCTTAGAGCATTAGCCGAGACCTTGCGTTGTGGGGTGTTCCCTGCAAGCCGAGTCTTGACGAAGTTGTTGTCTTCACGCTGGATCAGGTCCTGCGTGGCTTCTCTCGGGGTCCCCCGGGGAGTTCTCCCCTTCTGGCTAAGGCCTTCAAGGGGTAGGTGGACCCGGGCTTGCTTTGGATGACCTAAGGCGTCCCCCTTCTGGCAAGGCCTTCAAGGGGTTGACGGACCCTAGGCAGCCCCCGAGAGGTATGTTCGAGGCACGGAGGCGTGCCGTAGCTGGCTAACGCCTTGGCCCATCATCGTCAGAACTGGAGTCCTCAGCGTCATGTACTGTCTTTATGACACGCTGAGGCTCCTGGAACCCCACCTGGTGGGCAGCGGTGACTGGGGCATCGGCCTTTTGTTTGCCATCCCTCTGAGGGTAGGGCGGTGCTTCAGCCCTCTGCTGTCTTCCATTGCGGAAGCGCTCTGCGAGCCTCTGGATCTCCCAGCACTCGGCAGCTGTATGGTTGCAGGTGCCATGCACGGGGCATAGCCCGCCTTGGCCACTGTCTGGGGCCGGTGATTGCTGCTGCCTCTTGTCGGGGCGCGGCCCCCGAGCTCCACTGGTTGTCGCAGCTGCGGCGACGGGGGCCGGGAATGGTGACTTCATCTTCCCATTCCCCCGGTTCTTGGTCTTCTTGCCACCCCCATAGGCAGCAGCACCGGACCCGGGCTGCCCTCCTGACTCGGAGGTCAGCAGTGCATGCCAGTTCCACCCTTCGGCTGCTCTGGCGCACTTGTCCGCCAGGCTAAAGAGCTCCGAGACATTGCTGACCTCTCTGGTCGCGAGCTTCTCGAGCATTTTCTCGTCCCGGACACCCTGTCAGAACGCCACCACCACAGAGGCGCTTTGGATATGTGGTATGGTGTTGCGCACCTGAGAGAACCGCTGGATGAAAGAGCGCAGCGACTCCCCAGGTTGTTGTTTGACGGCGTGGAGGTCGAGCTCCGTGCCGGGACGGGTGTAGGAGCTGCCGAAGTTGGCGACGAACTGCCGGCAGAGCTCACCCCAAGAGGTTATGGACCCCTGGGGTAGATTCATGAGCCAGGACCGGGCTGGGCCGGTCAAGGCGACGGGAAAGTAGTTGGCCATGACAGCCTCATCGCCTCCTGCAGCAAGTACGGAGGTGGAGTAGATCTGGAGGAACTCCGCTGGGTTGACGCTTCCGTCGTACTTCTCGGGCAAGTGCGGGCGAAACTTGCGCGGCCACCTTGCGAAGCGAAGGTGGGGTGCAAGGGCCGCACATCCTGCACCTGCTGCTGCAGGTACTGGCGCTGCGAACAGGTGGTTCGCACCTGGCACCACGTATCCCGGCATGGGCAAGGCTGCACCGTAGGCCGGGGCCGCTACTTGAGGCGCATATGGTGGTGGCATATGTTGCGCAGCATATGCCTGAGGCGGGGCTCGCATGGCGAAGGCCTGCCCTTCTGGTTGCGTCGAGGCTGACGACATGCTGTCGTCTGCCTCATGGTTGCGACGCCTTTCTCGACGTCGCTCGAGGTACACCCGGGCGTCCTGCCCCAAGTGGCACCGTTCCAGTTCCCTTCGCAGGTCCGTCGACAGGAGCCTGGAGGAGCTGGAATCCGCCGTTAGCTCGTCAACCGTGGGTGTGCGCGTCAGCGACACAGTCGGTTGCCCCGGGCGCCGCCCTCGCCGAAACCGAGGGTTCGCGGCGGCGACGACGAGGCGGTCCACCTCGCGGACCCATTGCTGGGTCGCTGAATGGGGCGCATCCCCTGCAGGTGGGTTGCGCAGCAGCGCTCTTGCTGCAGCTAGCGCACCTCCATGGTGTATGCTCAGCGCTGCAGAAGACCTCACGCTGGTCGGGGCCTGCATAGCCGGAGTCGGCTGCTGGCTACCCGCTTGTGCCGACACACTCCGTCCTGAGTGCGTCGACATGTACTCCCCGCTGGTCATGGTTCGCCGTGAATGCGGTGGGGGAGAGTTTGCCACTGAAGGGAGCTTGGTCATCTTCGTCGGCAGAAACTCGTTGCGCTAGGGGAAAAGCCCCCTTCCTGGCGCGCCAAATGTCGAAGTGTGCGATCGACACTTCCCCCGGGCCTGCACTGGGCAGCCCGCGGAGGTTCTTTTTTCGGAGGGGCTAGTTCCTACCGGAGAGCTTGCGCGGATGGACGAGTTAGTGAGAGCTTGACACGGGAAGTTTTACGTGGTTCAGGCCGCCGGAGCGTAAAACCCTACGTCCACGGCGAGCTATGGAGCTCGCTGTATTGCTTGCTGCTCAGGGCCGGGGGCCTGAGCTTGGGGGTGAGTTACAGCTTGAGAGTGTATGGCTAGCGTATGAGTTGCAGAATGCGAACCCTTTCTATCGACGCCTACCCGAGCCTTTTATAGTCCAAGGCTCGGGCGGCTTACAAGGGAAGCCGGGACCCGACAGGTGGTCCCGGGAAGATTGTCTATTATCTACCGTATCTGTAGTTACGCCGGTGGTTGCCTCTGGTTGAAGGCTTCTGAGTCTCCCTTTTGCCGCCCTGCCCATGCCGCGCACTGGTCATAGTGGTTGATGACGGCGCAGGCGGCATGGGATGTCTTGTCGCGGCGTTTATTACCTGGCAGGTTCTGACACCGCGCACCAGTCTGTGATGCGACTGGACGCAACGGCACCTGACAGGCGCGTGCTCCGCGTTTCCGCGTCTTGGGAAGACGCGGCCTTGAATACCTTGTACGGGCAAGGTGAGGGGCGCCTTTACGCCCGCTGCCTACCGCTCGGGGGCAGGCAGCACCGTTCTTCGAGCCACGTGGCGGGTCTGGAGCTCTTCTCTGAGGAGAGGGAGGTCCGGCCCCGCTGGACGCGTGGCGCCTTCAGACCTCTCTCCCGCGGAGGGGGAGGTCCGGCTTCTGCATGCCACGTGGCGGGCCCGGAGCTCACCTCTGAGGAGAGGGGGGTCCGGCCCCGCTGGACGCGTGGCGTCTTCGGACCCCTCTCCCGCGGAGGGGGAGGTCCGGCTTCTGTATGCCACATGGCGGGCCCTGAGCTCTCCTCTGAGGAGAGGGAGGTCCGGCCCTGCCAGACGCGTGGCGCCTTCAGAGCTCTCTCTGCGGAGAAGGGCGAGCACCTTAGGCATTTTACCCTGTGCGCGGGGGTACCCCATATCTCAGGTACTGACACATGCCGAAAGGCTTTACCGACAAACGTGCGTGAGGAAGAGTGACTCCCACATTCGCCTCCATGGATCTCAGCGAACAAGTCGCAGCCTTCCCCCTGGGTTATGCACCGCAATAGGATGTGGTTGGCGCCACGTCGGTAGAGATCCCCCTCTACCGCCATGTGTCTCTTAGCCATACGCACAATCCGTTCAGCGGATACACGTTCATCAGGGAGGATATTGTCTTTCAAGTAGTCCCGGACCTCTGTGATCCATGCATCGGGTCTGACTTGAGCATCTGGATCTTGAGCGCTGGGTTGCACGGAGTCCCCAGTGACGCTTATGATCCTTGGCGGCGTCCATGGCCGCCGGGACCGCCAGCTTCGAGGTGCTGGTCTAGCCCCCTTCGCCCGGCTCGGCGGGCTGGGCTGTGGGCCGCAGCAACGTCCTCTCGAGGCCCCCTTCAGGCACAGTGGCTCCGGTGGGGGTCTTCATTGAAAGGTCGTCAGCTGCGGCCTTGCTAGCGCGCGGTACGTGGTGCAGGTCCAAGGCGAAGAGGTCTGTCTCAACCGTCTTGGTTGATAACCAGACTGGGAGTTGCCCTGAGCCAACGACTAGCAAGGAGGATAAGCACTTCATACTTTGCTATGTTGTTGGCTGCCTTGGAATTGAAACGCGCCACATACCCAGACTGCTCCCCCGATGGCGTGAGGAACAGTACACTAGCATCGGCCCCCTGCTTTCGCAAGGAGCCGTCGACGAACATCATTCGGTAAGGTCTGGTGAAGGTCAGGGCTCAGGGTCCTGTTTCATCGTCTTCGTGGCCCCCTGAGCGTGCGTCTACTTCAGCCACAAGTCAACTAGTGCTCGGTTAATGTCTGCATGACGGGAAAGGGAGCCTAGGTCAAACTTCAGTGGCTCCGCCGCCCATTTGGCGGCATTGTCCGCCACGTGGGGGATGTGGAGGATAGCTTTTAGCCTGGGGAGACCGTCGGGCGCTCGATACTCGGGGGTCCCCAGGCTGCTTTGGACCTTCCGGGGAGCTCCGCTGATGTCCCGGGAGCTCCGGGGAGGGGTCCCATTGCACCTCCGGGAGGTCCTGCTGGTCCTCCGGGAGGTTGTGTCGGGGATCCGAGGTTGCTTCTTGGTAGCGAAACAGGTTACGGTGGTATGGGGTTAAAGCCATTAGCGCAAAGACCAGAAATTCGCGGGACCCCTAGCTATGCCGAGTCGGTTTATGCCGGGATTAGCAGGTAAAGGGAGCCCTTCAACTACTCCAGGCCAAGGGGTCTGATGGGAACCTTAGCAAGCGTTTGGGAAGCGCAGCACACCACAGCCTGGCATCGAGTCTACTATTTGGTCTATCATAGGGAGAGAAAATAGGTCTTTAGGGCATGCCTTATTGAGACTGGTGTAGTGGATGCGCCTCCGGAGCTTCTCGCTGGCCTTCGGGATAACAACTCGGTTTGCCAAGCGCCGGGAGCGGCGGACTCTCCGTCGGACGGCTGGACGTCGGGAAAGACCTTTAAGTAGTGCTCAATCACCTCCCTAGGGATCTCTGGCCTCGGTGACGGCTGTCATGCAGCACATCGACCTTGTGCCGGAGGGGGGCAATGAGCGCGCCTTCCTATTTGCTATCCAGGCCCCCGGCTACCCGGGTGGTCTGGGTGGCATCGGCGCTGATTCGGACGAGCCTTGTGGGGACGTCGTTCTCATCGAGGGGTTGCACGCGGGGTGCTGTGGTAGAGGCACGGTGGCGTGCACTTGGGTGGAGCTGGTTTGGTTCTGCGCTGCCGAGGGTTGGCGCTCTAGTCGCTGTAAGCGCCTGAAGCTTTTCCAAGGCTAACACTGCGGCAGCACGGTCTACACAAACCTTGAGGACGCCTGTTGGTGTAGGCATCTTCAAGACAAGGTAGCCGTAGTGGGCTACAGCCATAAATCGGTACAGGGCTGGCCTGCCGATTATGGCATTGAAGGGGAGGTCAATCTCGGCCACGTCGAACAGAACGTACTCTGTCTGGTAGCTGTCCGGTGCCCCAAAGGTCACCGGGAGGCTGATGTGGCCGTAGGGAACGACCTGTCCCGGTCCCACCCCTGAGAACGGGCTCGATGGGGCGAGCTTGGCCATCGGGATCTGCAGCTTCTGGAAGGCTGCGTGACTGATGAGGTTCAGCCCAGCCCTGCCATCCACCAAAACGTGGTACATCTTCATGTTGGCGATGGTGGGGGCCACCATGAGCGGCAGTTGGCCGGCCCCAGCCATGTTCCTGGGGCAGTCGGTGTCATCGAAACTGATGGGGGTTCCCATCCACCTGAGGTGCGGTGCTGCACCTGGGAGGGGAGCCACCGACGCTACCGCTCGACGCAAGACCTTAGCCGTGCTCCGGGACGGGGGGTCAGCGGACCCGCCGAAGATGACATAGAGCATCTTCCGGTGCTCGTCATCACTGGAACTGGAGCTCCCATGACTGCGCACTGCCTTTACGGCGTGCTGAAGCTCCTGGAACTCCACCTAGCGGTCGACGCCGTCTCGGGCCTCGACCTTCTGCTTGCCGCCCCTTTGATCGTTGGGTGGGGCATCAGTTAGAGGCTGCTTCCCTTTCCGGAAGCGCTCCGCGAGCTTCTGGATTTCCCGGCATTCGGTAGCGGTATGATAGCTGGTGCCATGCACAGGGCATAATTCATCCTGGCCCCCGTCTGGGGGCGGTGGTTGTCGCGGCCTCTTGTCAGGGCGCGGCCCCCGAGCTCCACTGGGCGTCGCTGTTGCGACAACAGGGACCGCGGCTGATGTTTTTACGCTTCTTCCGTACGAAGCGCCGCCGGATCCCGGCTGACCCCCTGGCTTGGGGGCCGGCAGAGAGTGCCAGTTCCGCCCTTCGGCTGCCCTGGCACACTTGTCCGCTAGGTTGAAGAGTTCTGAGGCATCGCGGACCTCCCTGGTCGCGAGCTTCTCGAGCATCTTCCTGTCCCGAACGCCTTGCCGGAACGCCACCACCACCGAAGCGTTCTGAATATGCGGGATGGTGTTCCGTACCTGGGAGAACCGCTGGATGAAAGAGCGCAGCGACTCCCCAGGCTGTTGCCTGACGGCATGGAGGTCAAGCTCCGTGCCGGGGCGGGTGTAGGAGCTGCCGAAGTTGGTGACGAACTGCCGGCAGAGCTCACCCCAGGAGGTTATGGACCCCTGAGGTAGATTCATGAGCCAAGACCGAGCTGGGCCGGTCAAGGCGACGGGGAAGTAGTTGGCCATGACAGCCTCGTCCCCTCCTGCGGCAAGTACGGCGGTGGAGTAGATCTGGAGGAACTCCGCTGGGTTGACGCTGCTGTCGTACTTCTCGGGCAGGTGCGGGCGAAACTTGCGTGGCCACCTTGCGAAGCGAAGGTGGGGTGCAAGGGCCGCACATCCTGCACCTGCTGCTGCAGGTACTGGCGTTGCGAACGCTTGGTTCGCACTTGGCACCGCGTATCCCGGCATGGGCAAGGCTGCACCATAGACCGGGGCCGGTGCTTGCGGCGCATATAGTTGTGGCATATGCTGCGCAGCATATGCCTGAGGCAGGGCTCGCGTGGCGAAGGCCTGCCCTTCTGGTTGTGTCGAGGCCGACAACATGCTGTCGCCAGCCTCATGGTTGCGACGCCTTTCTCGGCGTCGCTCGAGGTACACCCGGGCGTCCTGGCCCAAGTGGCACCGTTCCAGTTCCCTTCGCAGGTCCGTCGACAGGAGCCTGGAGGAGCTGGAATCCGCCGTTAGCCCGTCAACCGTGGGTGTGCGCGTCAGCGACACAGCCGGTTGTCCTGGGCGCCGTCCTCGCCGAAACCGAGGGTTCACGGCGGCGACGACGAGGCGGTCCACCTCGCGGACCCATTGCTGGGTCGCTGAATGGGGCGCATCCCCCGCAGGTGGGTTGCGCAGCAGCGCTCTTGCTGCAGCTAGCGCACCTCCATGGTGTACGCTCAGCGCCGCAGAAGATCTCACACTGGTTGGGGCCTGCATAGCCGGAGTCGGCTGCTGGCTACCAGCTTGTGCCGACACACTCCGTCCTGAGTGCGTCGACATGTACTCCCCAGTGGTCACGGTTCGCCGTGAACGCGGAGGGGGAGAGTTTGCCGCTGAAGGAAGCTTGGTCATCTTCGTTGGCGGAAACTCGTCGCGCTAGGGGAAAAGCCCCCTTCCTGGCGCGCCAAATGTCGAAGTGTGCGGTCGACACTTCCCCCGGGCCTGCACTGGGCAGCCCGCGGAGGTTCTTTTTTCGGTGGGGCTAGTCCCTAGCGGAGAGCTTGCGCAGATGGACGAGTTAGTGAGAGCTTGACACGGCGAGTTTTACGTGGTTCAGGCCGCCGGAGCGTAAAACCCTACGTCCACGGCGAGCTATGGAGCTCGCTGTATTGCTTGCTGCTCAGGACCGGAGGCCTGAGCTTGGGGGTGAGTTACAGCTTGAGAGTGTATGTCTAGCGTATGAGTTGCAAAGTGCGAACCCTTGCTATCGACGCCTACCCGAGCCTTTTATAGTCCAAGACTCGGGCGGCTTACAAGGGGAGCCGGGACCCGACAGGTGGTCCCGGGAAGATTGTCTATTATCTACCGTATCTGCAGTTATGCCGGTAGTTGTCCCTGGCCGAAGGCTTCTGAGTCTTCATCTTGCCGCCCTGCCCATGCCGCATGCTAGTCGTAGTGGTTGATGACGGCGCAGGCGGCATGGGATGTCTTGTCGCGGTGTTTATTGGCTGACAGGTTCTGACACCGCGTGCCAGTCTGTGATGCGACTGGGCGCAACGGCACCTGACAGAAGCGTGCTCGGCGTCTCCGCGTCTTGGGAAGACGCGGGCCTTGAATACCTTGTACGGGCAAGGTATGGGGCGTATTTACGCCTGCTGCCTACCGCTCGGGGCAGGCATCGTTCTGCTGCCACGTGGCAGGCCCGGAGCCCTTCTCAGAGGAGAGGAGGGTCAGTCCCGCGGGGCACGTGGAGCCTCCGGACCTCTCCCCGTGGAGGGGGAGGCTCGGCTTCTGTTGGCCACGTGGCGGGCCCGGAGCTCTCCTCTGAGGAGAGGGAGGTCCGGCCCCGCTGGACACGCGGCGCCTTCGGACCTCTCTCCCGCGGAGGGGGAGGTCCGGCTTCTGTATGCCACGTGGCGGGCCCGGAGCTCTCCTCTGAGGAGAGGGAGGTCCGGCCCCGCCGGACGCGTGGCGCCTTCGGAGCTCTCCCTGCGGAGAAGGGCGAGTTCCTTAGGCATTTTACCCTGTGCGTGGGGGTACCCCATATCTCAGGTACCGACAGAGAGGGTCCGAACCATACAGAGGCCTGTCTACTACATCAGCGAAGTACTTCATGAGGCCAAGACAAGGTACCTAGAAGTCCACAAGCTGTTGTATGCGGTGCTCGTGGCCTCCAGGAAGCTCCACCATTACTTCCAGGCCCACCGGGTCTCGGTAGTCACCTCGTATCCGCTGAAGACAATTCTTCACAGCCCCCATGCGACTGGCAACGTTGCTAAATGGGCGGCGGAGCTGGCGGAGTTTGAGCTGGACTTCCTCCCACGTCATGCAGTCAAGAGCCAAGCACTGGCTGACTTTGTGGCGGAGTGGACACCAACGAAGACTGACCCAGGGGGCCATGAAGGCGGTGAGCCAGAGCCCAAAGCTCCGATCTTCACCGAACCCCACTGGACACTCTTCTTCGACGGCTCCTCACGAAAGCAGGGGGCCGGTGCCGGCGTACTGCTCCTCATGCCATCAGGGAACAGTTTGCGTATATGGTGCGTCTAAATTTCAAGGCAACCAACAACATGGCGGAGTATGAAGCACTCATCTTTGGCCTGCAGACAGCCCTGTCTTTAGGCGCTCGCCAGTTGTTGGCACAGGGCGACTCCCAACTGGTCATCAAGCAAGTCAAGGGCGAATGCTCCTGCAATGACCCGCAGCTAGCTGCGTATCTGCTCCACGTACAGATGTTGGAGAAAGAATTCCTCGCCTTGGACCTGCATCACATACCGCGCGCTGGTAATGCCGCAGCCGACAACCTTTCAACGAAGGCTTCCACCGGAGCCCCCGCGCCCGAAGGAGTTTTCGAGAGGACGTTGCTGCGGCCTACAGCCCGGCCCGCCGAGCCGGGCGAAGGGGGCTTGACCAGCACCTCGAAGCTGGCGGTCCCGGCGGCCCTACAGCCATGGATGCCGCCAAGGATCGTAAGCGTCACTGGGGACTCCGTGCAACCCAGCGCTCAAGATCCAGAAGCTCAAGTCAGACCCGATGCATGGATCACGGAGATCCGGGACTACTTGAAGGACAATATCCTCCCTGATGAACATGCAACCGCTGAACGGATTGTGCGTATGGCTAAGAGGTACGCGCTGGTAGAGGGGGATCTCTACCGGCGTGGCGCCAACCACATCCTATTGCGGTGCATAACCCAGGGGGAAGGCTGCGACTTGCTCGCTGAGATCCATGGAGGCGAATGTGGAAGTCATTCTTCCTCACGCACGCTTGTCGGTAAAGCCTTCCGGCATGGCCGACAGCACTCCAGGATGCCGTCAAGCTGGTCGGGAGCTGCAAGGCGTGCCAGTTCCACGCCAAGCAGATCCATACACCAGCTCAGGCGGTACAGATGATCCCGCCCTCGTGGCCGTTTGCCGTATGGGGGCTGGACATCCTGGGACCATTCCCCAGAACCGTCGGGGGATTCCGGTACCTCTATGTCACCATCGACAAGTTCACCATGTGGCCGGAAGCTACACCAGTTGTCACTATCAACAAACAATCTGCAGTAAAATTCATCAAGTCTATTGTCTGCCGGTTCGGGGTCCGAAACAGGGTCATCACCGACAACGGGACCCAGTTCACCAGCGCAGCATTCCAAGACTACTGCGAGGACCTTGGTATTCAGGTATGCTATGCCTCTGTCGCCCACCCGAGGAGCAATGGGCAAGTTGAGAGGGCCAACGCGGAGATTCTCCAGGGCCTTAAGACTCGTACCTTCGCCAGCCTGAAGAAAATGGTGCCAATTGGGTAGATGAGCTTCCGAGCAAACTATGGGCTAACCGGACATCCCAGAGCCGGGCCACCGGGGAGACACCCTTCTTCATGGTGTACGGGGCTGAAGCTGTACTTCCCTCAGAAATCACCATGAAGTCTCACCGTGTCTGGGCTTACGACGAAGCCACGCAGGACAACCTCCGGCGTGGAGAAATTGACCTCGTCGACGAGGCCCGATTACATGCGGCCCTCCGTAGCGCGTGGTACAGACAAGCGCTTCGGCGCTACCACCAGAGGTCTGTGCGTGCCCGGGAGCTGCAGGAAGGTGACCTGGTGTTGCGGCGCATACTTTCTCGCGAAGGGGCCCACAAACTCTCCCCTAGTTGGGAAGGCCCCTTCCGAGTCGAGAAAGTATGCCACCCCGGGTGTGTGCGCCTTTCCACCGAGGATGGGGACCTGCTCCCGAACCCTTGGAACATAGAACACCTCCGTAAGTTCTACCCCTAGAGCAAAAATAGGACAGTACTTTCTTTTCGTAATAAACTTCATAGAGTCCAGGAGCAGCGCTCGGAGCAGCTAAACCCCAGGGGACGGTCCAGGACTACGTTCAGCTTTACGTGGTTCCGACTCCAAGCGCGTAGAGTCTTAATGGGGTGGGTCGTGGCCTCCATGTATAGCCTGCCTTCCTCCTGTGGAAAGTTGTACGAAAAGAAATCTGCTCTACTTTGCTCTTTCCTTGTACTCATTTAAATTGTGAATTGAGTTTTTTAATCACCCTTGCAGTGCATGGTTGCCATGTGCTCAGCTCCCCCTCTCTACAAGTCCCCAAGCACCAAGCATATGGTTAGGGGCTATAAGTCAAGTAAGACTATGAGATAAGGGAGGGGGAGCCCCCAAGGAGAATTACGTTTCCTCTACCTATGTGCAGGACCTCCAGGTTGCGGCGACAGGGACTGCATGAAGCAGGGGGAAAGGAGCTACCAACTACTCCGTCCTGGGACTGGAAGGACCGGGACCTGCCCCTCCAGCTGGGGCGGGACCCGAGGGCCCCACGTGCCCAGCAGGCCCGGAACTCTCACCTCCCTTGAGGAAGGCTCCGGGCTCGCCACGTGGCGGGCAGAGACCGGACCTCCCCCCCCCCCCCCCCCCCCCCCCCCGGTGGGAGGGCTCTGAAAGCCCAACGTGTCCGGCATGGCCGGAGCTCCAGTCTCTTGAGGAGGGGCTCCGGACCCGCCACGTGGCAGGCAGACTTGGAGCTCCCCATGGGGCGAGATCCGGAGACCCCCGGGGGCCCCTAACACGGTTAGGACCCTCGGAAGGTGTCTATGCGGAGCTCTGAGATTGGAGATGGCCTCCGAGTACCTTGCGGAGCTAAGGACTCAGTCGGGCAAAGCCAAGAAGGAGCATCACAGACGCAAATATCTTAAAGAGTCAAACTATGCGAGGCTCCATGATCTGGACTACAGACTCGATAAAAAGAAAGAAACAAGTCCCAAGGGTCTCCTGACACGACCAGAATCCAGAAGTTACAAGAACAGCCGCATCACCAGGCTTCAGCCCTGGCGGAACTCTCTCGCTCTATGACCCGAGCGCAGGAATCGCCTCCCACATCACCGGCGCAAAAACCGGTGACACAAAGGGAGCACCTGAGGCCCCCTCCGCAGTACTCAGCGGTCTTCCTGGAGACCCTGCCGTCTGGGATCCTCCATGGTGCATCGGTAGCTTCCTTCTCCTGAAGTTCCCTCATCATTGGCGCAAAAGCCGGTGTCGTCAAGGGTGCCCCTGGAGCCTCCTTCCCTCATCACCTGCGCAAAAGCTAGTGCCAGCAAGGGTGCTCCTGAGGCCCCACCCCCTCCGCAGCTTCAGCGGTCTTCCCGGAGACTCAGCCGCCTGGGATTCTCCTCGGTGCTCCAGCGGTTTCTTTGAAGACTCCACCACCTGGGAAGGGACGCAACGCCAAGGAGCTTTTTGCCTGCCGCCACCAAGGAAGTGCCCCGTCGGGAGAACAAACCAGAGACCCCTTGGTGGCGCCACCCTCAGAGGCAGGGCAGGCAGGCTCCCTGAGTCCCAGGCTTGGTGCGGACGCCATCGCTGGAAGGAACCGAGAGCAATTCTCCCCCCATAAGGCGGGTTAAGAGCCATGGGAGAAGACAAGACTGCAGAGATTCGAGGGAGGCACAGGGGCTGGAAGACTTATAAGGGGAGTGTACCCACATGGGGGTTTCATTTCGCACCTTCCCGGGTGCAATCCCAAGCGATTCGGAACTCTTCGGATGCCCCGCATCGGCGACCGCTTTGGTTCCTAGACCGAGTGCCGATGACGGGTGGGCCCAAGCCGTCTAGCTAAAGCGGTGGGGTCAAGGAGTCAGTCTCCTGAGAAGATAAGCCGGCAAGGCACTTCGGCGGTTCCCGAAGAAAGTGCCGCAACGTGCAGAAGTGGCAGTCTTGGGAACCGCCGCAGTAAAAGCAACCATCAAGTGAGCGCACGCTCCCACGATCCCGCGACCGTTCGTGCTCCGGCAGCGGTCGATTCGGGACTTAGAGAAAGTGCGCGGATCGAAAGAGACGGAGGTCCCACCTCGGGCTCGCTATCTCCCCCTAGATGGGCCCGGGGGCCACTGTTGGTACCTGAGATATGGGGTACCCCCGCGCACAGGGTAAAATGCCTAAGGAACTTGCCCTTCTCCGCAGGGAGAGCTCCGAAGGCGCCACGCGTCCGGCGGGGCCGGACCTCCCTCTCCTCAGAGGAGAGCTCCGGGTCCGCCACGTGGCGTACAGAAGCCGGACCTCCCCCTCCGCGGGAGAGAGGTCCGAAGGCGCCGCGTGTCCAGCGGGGCCGGACCTCCCTCTCCTCAGAGGAGAGCTCCGGGCCCGCCGCGTGGCCAACAGAAGCCGAGCCTCCCCCTCCGCGGGGAGAGGTCCGGAGGCTCCACGTGCCCCGCGGGGCTGACCCTTCTCTCCTCTGAGAAGGGCTCCGGGCCCGCCTCATGGCAGCAGAACGGTGCTGCCTGCCCCGAGCGGTAGGCAGCGGGCGTAAAGGTGCCCCATACCTTGCCCGTACAAGGTATTCAAGGACCGCGTCTTCCCAAGACGCGGAGACGCGGAGCACGCGTCTGTCAGGTGCCGTTGCGCCCAGTCGCATCAAAGACTGGCGCGCGGTGTCAGAACCTGCCAGCCAATAAACATCGCGACAAGACATCTCATGCCGCCTGCACCGTCATCAACCACCACGACTAGCATACGGCATAGGCAGGGCGGCAAGAGGAAGACTCAGAAGTCTTCGACCAGAGGCAACTACCGGCATAACTGCAGATATGGTAGATGATAGACAATCTTCCCGGGACCACCTGTCGGGTCCCGGCTCCCCTTGTAAGCCGCCCGAGTCTTGGACTATAAAAGGCTCAGGTAGGCGTCGATAGCAGGGGTTCGCACTTTGCAACTCATACGCTAGCCATACACTCTCAAGCTGTAACTCACCCCCAAGCTCAGGCCTCCGGTCCTGAGCAGCAAGCAATACAGCGAGCTCCATAGCTCGCCGTGGACGTAGGGTTTTACGCTCCGGCGGCCTGAACCACGTAAAACTCGCCGTGTCAAGCTCTTACTAACTCGTCCATCTGCGCAAGCTCTCCGCTAGAGACTAGTCCCACCGAAAAAAGAACCTCCGCGGGCTGCCCAGTGCAGGACCGGGGGAAGTGTCGACTGAACACTTCGACATACCCCTTCTCCGTCAATTCTCTCAAATGATCCTTAAGTTCTTCCAGCTGCTTGGAGTCCATCCGATAAGGTCTTTTGTAAATCGGGGCTGTTCCAGGTACTAGCTCAATTGCAAATTCCACTTCATGATCGGGAGGCATACCTGGCAACTCTTCTGGAAAAACATCTGGATATTCCCTGATGGTCCTGATTTCCTCAACTTTCACCTCAACTTGATTTAATTTAATGTCCCTCCTAGCCTCGTGTATTGTTATGAACTTTACTCTTGTGCCACTAGGGTGAGTTAGTTCCACCGTTCTGGTCGAAAAATGGATGATTCCTTTATGTTTGGTCAACCAATCCATACCCAAAATAATATCTATTCCCTGTGAATCTATCACTATGAGGTTAGCAGTAAATACTACCCCATTAATATCTAGGTTCACTTTGGGACACACTTGTCTCGTCCTTATTTCTCCACCTGGAGAGTTTACGGCTAGCATATGGTTCATTTGTGTTGTTGCTAGGTCATGCTTCTTAACAAACCCTTGAGCAATGAACGAATGGGTAGCACCAGAATCAAACAGCAGGGTTGCAAGGTGTAAATTGGCAGGAAACTTACCAACTACCACGTCGGGTGCATCTTGTGCTTCCTCCATAGTGACGTGGTTCACCCGTCTTCTCATTACATTCTGCTGTTGTGGCTGCGCGGGCTTCTTCTTTGGGCACTTATGGGCGTAGTGCCCCACTTCACCACAGCTAAAACATTGCACCCCAACCTTAGGTGCCTGGCCTTTGTTGTCTTGGGGTTGGTTTGGGGGTCCTTGCACTGCTGGTCGAGGTGGATATGCGGGGCGAGGCTGCTGTACAAACTGACGTTGCGGCTGTGCTGGTGCTGCCGGAGGCCTGTAGTTCGGGTTGTACCCTCTTGGTGCTGAGTAGGGTACCGCAGCACGGTTCGTCTGCTCTGCTGGTTGCTGCATTAGACGGGGGCGGGTGTTGCTACCCGAGTCTTGATGTGACCAACCGGCCTTCCTCTTATTCTCATTTTCCAAGGCCTTTAGCTTCCTTTCTACCACAAATGGTCTGTCCACCATCTTTTGGAAGCTTTCATACTCATTTGAGGACATTGCACACTGCATCTCCGCGGTAAGTCCTTCCATAAAATAATCTTGTTTCTGCTCATCAGTCTATATGTCTCGTGGGGCATAACGGGATAGTTGAGTAAATTTAGTGAGGTATTCCCTCACAGTCATGTTACCTTGCTGCAACCCCAAAAACTCTTTCCTATTGTTTTTGAGTTCACCTCTTGGGATGTAATGGTTGCGGAAACTACGCTCGAATTCTTCCCAAGTGATGTTCTCAGGGTCATGATGGGCGGCCACGTAGGCGGTCCACCAATCAGCAGCAGGTCCATGCAATTGATGAGAGGCAAACAGCACCCTCTCATACCCTTGGCACTGTATGATCCTCATCTTACTTTCAATGGTCTTCAGCCAATCATCTGCCTCCAGAGGTTCAGCAGCACTTGCAAACTTTGGAGGTTGAGTTCCTAGAAACTCACTCAACCTTGGTTGGCGTGGTGCAGCTTGTGGAGGTGGAACTTGATGCAAGTTGGCCACCACTTGAGTCAAGTTCTGGATGAGCTGATTCTGATTCTCCAGCATTTGGTGGAGGGGATCAACTCCTTCACGGCGACCACCCCGGTCCTGGCCTCCAGAAAGATGAGGGTTGCATGCCTCATCGTTGTTGTTGCCGGGGTTGGCAGCACGTCCTTTTCCTCTTCCGGCCATCTGACAGAATCAACCAATGTTAATTTGAAAGCATTTAGTATCATCTTACTACTTTCATTTGTTTGTACTTTGAAGTGTTGAGGCTTTGTTATACTTCTCTAAGGGTTCACTTGTCACACAAAAATAAATGCAATTTTATTTCATGTGGGTTCACACACCAAGGCAAAACAATCTAAAGACGAGGCTGTGGACAATTGCTCAGGACTTCCACAACTCACATCGCACACCAAACATTATCACACCATTAACTTAACTTAACGACTCGACTATTCGACATCTTTCTAACTAAGGGAAGGTCTCTACACTACTCGTTTTCTTGAGCTGGCTCCTCGGGATCCTCCTCATCATTTCGGCTGCCTTCTGACTCTGCTTTGGATGGGGAGGCTGCTGGTGGAGAAGTGCGACGACGCCTTATCGCCCGACGATCTGGGGAGTCAGGGGTCCATGTATCATTCGCGGTGACACACAGTTCATTCCCATCTCCCCTTTCTCTTGCCCTTAGGCAGGCTCGCAGCAACGCCTCCGTTTCCTTCAGTGTGTCCCGGACATACTGAAGCTCTTGTTGACACTCCTGCAGTCGAGTGCTGAGCATAGCAGCATCCTCCAAGCACAAGTCCATGTGCTTATGGGAAGTCCCTTGCTGCACCGACGGGTACTTGTACTCCGTGGTACCAGTCTCACGCTGGAGGATATACATGTACTTAGTTTTGTCCAAGTGGTGACGATAGATGTGGCTCTGGCAGGTGATGGCCTCCCAGGTGACATCTTTCTCCGCATCGATCTGTGTCGCTCTACAAGCTGGAGAGTGGTGAATCTTAAGCAGCTGATTTTCGTGTATGATCCTCATCTCTGAACTCCATTCTTCCCTCTTCTCACGGATGGTCCTAGCGGAGTTATAATGGATGATTAGCTTGCCCGTATTGCCGGCGGATTCGAGCATACGCCGAAGACGGCACAATAAGCCTCCTACTGCCAATCCATAGGAAAGGTACGTCACTGGACGGCTCTCCTCTCTCTCGGCAAGGGCAACTATGGGAACTCTCCCTCCTGTGGACTTGCGAGTGGTGCGAATCATGCGAACCATCTAAAACAAAAAGAATTTAAAATTAGGTTAGATAAACTCTCAAACAAAAATCCTATTTTGAATGAAAGTTGGGGTAAGATGAAGAAAGTGACTCATTTAAATAACACTTTTCAATCCACACCTTTGTAAAATAGTTTTTAAGAAAATAGGGCCCTTAAATACGTCCATTTCTACCTAGGTCCACATTCCTACGGGCAACCTTGGCTCTGATACCACTTCTGTCACACCCAGTTTTTCCGAAGAACAACCAAGTGAATATCACATGTATGCCAGGATCATTTTCTCATACATGTGATGACAAATAGTGAAGCATCATTTATTACAAGCCAGGTGTCGAATATAAATAAGTCTTACATAGTAAATGTCTCGATGGACAATGATAAGTTCATCACAAGTAAATAAACTAGCAGCGGAATATTATTCTTGAGGGCTCCTTCACAGGCGTTGCCCGGGGGTCTCCATGAACCTGGAAACCTTCTTCGGGTCCAAAGTCTTGGTCATTATACACCACCTCATTATCTTGACCTGAGCATCAATATAAACCAACAAAATATGTAAGGTTAAGTACCAATGGTACTCAGCAAGTGTGGAAAAAATTATATCTTGCATGGCTAGATCAAGGAGAGATTGAACTCATGGTTAAAGCAGTACGCAATTAATCCCTATCACCTTAGCTTATTAAGCACCTACATTACTACACAAGTGAAATGGTCCCAATCTCCCATCACATCATCATAACCAAATAACCATAACATCATTTTCAATGTTAAGCTCCCCGCTTAACATCCACAACTTCCAAAATCATTATCCTCTAATCATGAATAAGTCCAAGCCGCTCTTGACCGTGAGCACAGCTGACATGACAGTTTTTGACTCTGCAGAGTTTGTACCACTGTACCCACATGTAGTGATTTCATCCCCCGTTGCCGGGTGGACTAAAAGAACCTCCATTTGCCAGTGGCTACGAACCACATTCACACTTCCCAGGTGTGTAGCCAGGAGATCACTACGAAGCCTTTACAAAGGGATTCCCGACGAGCGTGGGCCCACTGAGGTTTCACCCCTAACAGCATACAAGAGGCTCCACCCCGCTGCAGTGGCCCCCTCTTGAGCCTTGCGGTTCATATGGTAGTCCAGCTGACACCTATTCCCCGCACCATCCAACACACCCATACTACGCCGGGGATACACCTAATTAATTGGCCAAGCTGCCCCATCTCAGCATGCGGTTGGCACTGTAAAGCCAGGTTACATGCTCCATGAACCGGTCCTTAGGATCCAGGCAAGTACTAAACACAAACCCGAGTCTCGTGCACCCAGCACACAACCAAAACATCTAACTTGCCTTGATCCCTACCTCTACATAACTCACAATGTCTCATTCAAGAGTATGGTAAAATAAACTGATGATCCCATATCTCAAATATCCCATTCTAAGCATGGCTAAGCATATGCATAATAATAAATGACATGATAAAATAAATCCCAACCCAAGCTACAAGGAAACAAGGTAATGCAATTCTAGAGAAACTTCCTAACATGGGTTTCATATTTCATTTGACAATGCAAATAATTCTATCTACACATTCTAGCATAGGATCAAAGTGGTCAAGGACACTTGCCTCCTTCCTGCTGCTATGGGTAGTCCTGATCTTGGAAAGGGATAACTTGCTCTTGAGCAGGTTCTACATCATACCATCACACATAGCAAAAGAAAAACAACAATCCATAAGACATAGTTCACACTTCCACTTCATACAAACCACACATTCACATTTATGAAAGTAATTCACCATTATATGTGTTGTGGTTACTCTATGTGTGTTGATTTGTGGCTTGCATGCACTTTTAATCATGTGTATATGATTCCTACTTTTGTGTTCACATTTATACTTACCTACTATATATATATGAGTTTCCAATTTAAATAAATTCCTTATATTCAACTACTACACCTTTTTACTACCAAATATGTATGAAAGGTATTTTTCTTCTCCCTATGTGCCTTCAGAATTTCTACCAACTCTAAACTGAATTCTTTAAATTTTAGAAACTCCATTTATCATTTACTAGTTGTTATATTTTTCAGATTTATTTTCCTATGCATAAATGTGTACTTTATTATGAAAATAGTAATACACATCATCTAAACAGAATAGGTTCTGGTTCTAAATAATTTAATAACATATTTTGACCTTTGCCTCAGATGTAAACTATTTCACAATTATTTTCCCTATTTTCTAAAACTATTCATTACTTAAAATGTGTCCCTAAATATGAATAATAAATTAAACAGATTCAATTCTGCCCAAAATATGTTTTTATCTCACTCCAAAGTTTTCTAAATACTGAGAAAGTTTTTAATTTAATTTTAACAATATGTTTGTTCTACTTTTTAAATTTTAAACACTAGCCACATATTCAATTTCCAAAATTAAATATTAAACAGGGCTAAAAAGGTAAATTCACCCTATTACAGGGTCTATAATATTATTTTCAGAATTTCCAGGGGTCTAGCTACACTTATCAGAGTTGTTTTTCCTAATTTTTATTAAGTCCAGGGGCTAAAACTGATTTTTAAATGAATTTACATGATTTTCTGAAGTTCCAGGGGCTAGATCAGAAGTTTCTGGGGCTAGCTCTTATTTCCCGAGAACCCCAGGGGGTAGCACGTAAGATTTTCAGTCTTTATAACGCGGGGCTGACGTGGACCGTCCGATTTTAAACCGACGGCTGAGATTATAACGTCGAACCGGTACGCGGGGATTTAAACCCTACCGTTCGATTTAAAATAAACGGCGCACAAGCGGCCACGTCGCTCTGATCGAGCGCGGGCGGCGCTGCCGGCGGCGCACGGCGGCGGGAAGCGGCGATCTCGCCGGAGACTTTCGGATCTTCGAGAATTCTCCCTAGAACTGTGATTTTATGGCATAGACCGGTGGAGGAGAGGTCGGGGATCTCACCTCGGGGGTTTTCTTGAGCTCGGAGGTCCTGGAAAGTGATCGGCGACGAGGTCCGAGGCAAAACCACGGCGAAGCTCGTCGGCGCTGTGTTTACACCGCAAGTCACCGAGTTTTCTGCACCTGCAAGGTTCCCCGGAGGCGGTGGATCAAGACCAGCGAGTTAGATCGGAATTTCCGAGCTTAGATCGGCCAGAATTCGCCGGAGAAGTCCCGGTTCTCACCGGAGGAAAATCGGCGGATCACGTGGGAAAAACAGAACGAGGCCGGGGTTTTTATAGACGGGGGAGGGCGGCGGGGGGGTTTAGATCATGTCCGCGTCGCCTACTAACAGAATTCAGCGGGGATACGCAGAAATCCCGATCGGTTTTGATTTGGGTGAGAGGGAGTCCGGCGCGGGCGCGAGGTAGACGACGATCTGGTGGGTCCCACCTGTCAGCGGAAGGAAGCGGCGCGCGCGGCTGCGGGCTGGCGCGGGCGCTAGCTGGGCCGGCTGGTGGGTTTCGGCCCACTGGCCGGTTTTTTTTCCGTTTTCTCTTTTTCTTTTTCTATTTCTTTTCTGATTTGAGTTTAATTTGAATTCCAGTTTGAATTTGAATTTTTGCAAAATATGCAACACGTCCAAAAATTTTTAAATTCCCCTCTTAACATGATTTAGGGTTTTGAATCAAAATTTTGAGGTGTTACATCCCGGCGGTTGGCGCGATCGCGCGAGGAAGAAGATGACCGCGGGCCCCGCGTGTCAGTGAGAAAGAGAGGGGAGCGCGCGGCTGCGGGCTGGCGCGGGGGCGGGTGGCCGGCTGGTGGGTTTCGGCCCACTGGCCGGGGATTTTGTTTTTTGTTTTTCTTTTTCTTTTTCTTTTCTGTTTTGATTTGAATTTGAATTCCAATTTAAATTTGAATTTCTGCACCACATGCAATACGTCCAAAAATTTTTAAATTCCCCTCTTAACAGGTTTTGGGGTGTTACACGGCCGGGGTTGTCGGATAGAAAGTGCACTCCTAGGCAAACCTTTTGGCATGCTCAACTTGGCGTGGGATCAAACCTAGTGGCCGGACGATGAGTTTTTGGTAGCGGCGGCTTTACACGGCGCTGAATGGAAACAGGGAGCTCGTGGTCTGTTTACCGTGGGTGTGGCACCGGTTCGTTGCATCGATCACATCGAGGAGGCTTCGGCGAAGATCTGGGTGAGCTCAGACCAGCGTGCCAACCTCGGAGACATGCGGGCGCCGGAGAGCCGAGGGTTGTCGGGGGTGCGGCGGCGTTTTTCTGTCGAGGGGCTCGGGAGTGGGCAGAGCAGCACGAAGAGTCGGTTGATGAGGTGCGAAATATCGCTGGTGGCCGCTGCGTCGACGCATACCGTGGCCTGTGCTGCTCGGGAGGTGGCATCCGGGAGCTGCCCCTGTGGCGCGCTGCGCTCGGCCGCATCAGTGAGAAACAGAGCACGGCTCGGTTGTGAATCAGCTCTCCCACTGACCTGTGGGCCCATCTCTCCCCCTAACACTTTTTCCAATTTCCACTGTAAATATCCCAGCTACTCTCAATTGAATGAGAGACTTAATCACCAAGTCATAGTTTGAATTTGGTTTCCTCAATTTGGAATTGATTTGGCTAAATTTGTTGCACCTTTGAACTGAAATTCAAATTCAGTTTCTAAATAATGCAAATTTAGCCCCCAACAAGATGAACTCCAATGAGGATGAAAATTGGTGGACTAACTCATAAAAATGTGCTGAATTTGAATATGAAGTCAACTTTTGAATTCAAGTGATGAAAGTTGCTGCAATTTGAATTTGCATTCAAATTGGCCCATTTTATAAATGTTTCCAAAAGTGGCTCAAAAAGTATTGGATTTGCATGAAATTTGGCCTGAGCCTTCCCAAGACTATTTAGTGTCTATGGGTGAGCTAAACCTTTCATGCTTATGTGTCAAAATCCTACTTTTTTGGAAGTTAGGGTTTTCCCCTCTAATTACCCTTTTGATGGTGTTTACTTGCTCTCAACAAGTGTTCATGAGATATCCATCACAAGAGCTGTGGTGTTGTGAGGTGATGAACATTTTTTCTTTGCAAGTCACTTTCTTAGACTTTTACATCCCTTCCCCCTTAAAAGAATCTCATTCTGAGATTACAAAAGAAGAGACAGCGATGTAATATGAACTCACCCGTGATAAGACGCCATGAACTTCGGGTAGTTTGGGCGAAGAAATTTCTCGTTCTCCCACGTTGCTTTTTCGGTGGTGTGGTTACTCCAGAGTATCTTGTAGAACCACCATGTTTGGCTACGTGTGGTCCGAGCCTTCTCATCAATAATTGCCACCGGATATTTATCATACGTCAAATCCGGTTGCAGCTCGCCGATGTCTTTGGTGGGAACAGCAGCCATATGCTTCAGACATTTTTGCAGTTGTGAAACGTGGAAAACATCGTGAACACCGGCAAGAGATGTCGGCAGTTCCAGTCTATACGCCACTGGTCCACACTTCTCGGTGATGTCATAGGGTCCAATGAATCGGGGAGCGAGTTTCCCCTTCACGCCGAACCGGTGCACGTCTTTCATCGGAGATACACGGAGGTACACGTGCTCCCCGATGTCAAAGTGCAGCGGCCTACGCCTCTTATCAGCGTAGCTTTTCTGTCGGGATTGAGCGGCCTTCAAGTTGGCTTGAATCATCTGAACGCGCTCTTCGGCGTCGTTCACCACATCCACACCGAATGTGACCCTTTCATCAGACTCGCACGAGTTGAGTGGGGTGCGACATTTGCGACCGTAGAGAGCCTCATAGGGTGCCATCTTGATACTCGCTTGATAGTCATTGTTGTACGGGAATTCCGCCAACGGTAGGTGATCATCTCAGTTTCTACCGTGGTGGATGGCACACGCTCTCAACATGTCTTCTAGTACTTGGTTCATCCTCTCAGTTTGTCCATCTGTCTGAGGGTGGTAAGCGGAGCTTCGAAACAGCTTAGTGTCCAATGCAGTGTGCATCTGCTCACAGAAACGAGATACAAATAGTGCACCTCGATCTGAGACTATGGTCATGTAAGCATAGAATCCTTGCAATGTACAGCTCCGCATATTTGCTGGCATTGTAACGTGTATGCACCGGAATGAAGTGAGCCGACTTGGTTAATCGGTCAACGATTACCCAAATAGAATCATGCTTGTTGGAAGTCAGGGGTAACCCCACAATGAAATTCATGCTCACATCTTCTCACTTCCACGCTGGGATTTTCAGGGGTTGCAGCAGCCCTGATTTACTCATATGATCAGCTTTCACTCGTATACACGTATCACACTCGGATACGTACTTCGCCACTTCCCGCTTCATCCGTGTCCACCAAAATTTCTTTTTCAAATCTTGGTACATTTTGTTGCTGCCCGGATGAATGGAAAATTTAGACAAGTGAGCTTCATCAAGAATCTTCTTTCTCAGCTCTATATTTCGGGGTACGACTATGCAGTTATTGAATCACAGTGTCCCCTCATTATCTTTCCGGAAACATTTGATTTCCCCGTTATCTATCCGTCTCCGGAGATGTGCCATACCTTTGTCCACTTTCTGAGATGCAATGATCTCCTCCCTAATGGTAGGGATGAGGGCAAGGTTGTAGAGTGATCCAAAGGGAAGCAATTATAAACTCGGCTCTTCCTCCTCCACCGGTGTAATGGTGAGGTTGTGTACATGTGATTTTCGACTCAGCGCGTCGGCAACCACATTCGCCTTGCCGAAGTGGTAATGAATCTCAATCTCATAATCTTTGATTAGTTCTAACCACCTCCTTTGCCTCATATTAAGCTCCTTCTGGGTGAAAATATACTTCAGACTCTTGTGGTCGGTGTAGAGATACACCAAATTCCCCAGAAGATAGTGCCTCCACATTTTCAACGCCAAAACCATAGCAGCGAGCTCAAGATCATGAGTTGGATAGTGCTGCAAATGGTTTTGAAGTTGGCGTGAGCCATATGCGACCACACGTCCTTCTTGCATCAACACACAACCAAGCCCGATACCGGACGCATCACAATACACGTCGAAGGGTTTGGTCGTATCCGGTTGAGCTAAGACCGGGGCTGTTGTGAGATGCTTCACCAATGCTTAGAACGTTCCTTCACATGCTGAGTTTCAAACATATTTCGTCCCCTTCTTCAACAATTCTGTCATCGGCTTGGCAAGCTTGGAGAAGCTCGGGATGAATCTCCAGTAATATCTCGTTAAACCGAGGAAGCTTCTGACTTCATGGAGAGAAGTAGGGGCTTTCCATTTCAGCACTTGTTCAATTTTGCTTGGGTCAACCGCAAAGCCTTCCGCAGAAATGATATGTCCCAAAAATGGCACTTGGCTGATCCAAAACTCACATTTGCTGAACTTGGCATAAAGCTTGTTGTCCTGCAATAGTTGAAGAACGATTTATCAAGTGTTCGCGTGTTCTGCTTCTGTCTTGGAGTAAACCAAGATATCATCGATGAACACCACAACGAACTTGTCCAGCTCTGGCATTAACATCGAGTTCATGAGATACATGAAATGTGCCGGAGCATTAGTGAGACTAAAAGACACGACGAGATATTCATATAAGCCATATCTCATCGAGAAGGCCGTCTTCGAGATATCCTCCGCCCGGATTTTTATTTGATGATACCCGGAGCGAAGGTCCATCTTTGAGAACACACTTGCACCCACAAGCTGATCAAACAGGATGTCAATGCGGGGTAGTGGGTATTTGTTCTTGATGGTGACGGTGTTGAGCGGCCGGTAGTCCACAAACGGCCTCAAGGTTTCATCCTTCTTCGTTATGAACAGCGTCGAGCATCCCAAGGCGAGGAACTCTGCCTAATGAAACCTTTGCTCAACGGATCATTGAGCTGTTTTTTCAATTCAGCCAGCTCGTTCGGAGCCATTTTGTATGGTCTCCGTGAGATAGGAGTAGTCCCGGGTGCAAGCTCAATATTGAACTCGATATCCCGCTCAGGTGGCATGCCCGGAAGATCATCCGGAAACACGTCGGGATATTCCCGGACTACGAGGATGTCCTCTAACTTAGAAGCTTCAGAGGTATAGGCGGCTGAAACTTCCCGGACTGGATTGTCTAATATGAGGGACTGCGGACGGTGTAATGGGGAGTTGAGGTGAACCGCCCGTGATAATGTTTCTAGGACCGTGCCATGTTAGCTTAGCCATGACATCACTAAGATTGCATCAATCTTCTGCCCCTCAAGAATAATCATAGTGGTGAGATATATCTTCTCACCTAAGCACAGTGGTGCTTTCGGAATCATCATAGTAGCTGAGATCTTTCCTCCCGGTGAACGGATCATATAAGAACACTCGGTAGAAATACTTCCAGTTGATGCTTAACCACATATGATGCACTTATGAAGTTGTGGGTTGCACCCGAATCAAATAAAATGATGATTTCTTGGTCGTTGAGAGTGAACGTACCTGCCAGCACGTTGTCTACCTCTGGGGCGTCCTCATTTTCGAGGTTGCGAACGCCCCCAGTCCGCTGACCCACCTTCTTGACTGGAGGTCAGCCTCGAACACCGCCCTGGAACTGGGCTTGCCCGCTGCTCTGCTGCCCCTGGGGACAGTCCTTCAAGAAATGGCCCGCCTGGCCACACGTAAACACAAGTGTAGCGGGGCAGTCCTCCGCTGATCGGCGGACAGAAACCCGGGGCGCATTGTTGCGGTGGAAACACCCGGGGTGTCGTCTGCTGCTGCTGTTACGGTCGCGGTGGTGGCATCGGCGGTCGGAACGGGGATGGCTGAAAAGAACGACCCCGGAACTGCTGAGGTCACGCCGGTGGATGTCACTGCTGACCGGATGGTGTCCGATACATGATGCGGTATTTCTGGGGAGCTCCACCCCCACTGCTGGGTGGAGTGCTACGCTTTCGCTGCAAAGCCGCCAATTCTCCCTGCGCGTCTTCTTGCATGATCGCGACATTAACGAGATCGTTGAAGGTGGCGCGATTGCATTGGATGAGATGTGTCTTCATCTCGGGGTGTAACCCCCGATAGAAGTGGTCCCGCTTTTTCTCCTCGGTGGAGACGTAATCTGACGCATACTGCACCAGATTGTTGAAGGCACGGGAGTAGTCGTGGGCATTCCTCCCGCCCTGCTTCAGCTTCAAGAACTCTTGGAACTTCCGCTTCATTATCCCGGGAGCGATATGGTAGGCGCGAAACGCCTCCCAAAATTCTTCCCACTCCACGGCATGGCCAGCTGACAGTGAGGCGACATAGTTCGCCAATCACGCACCAGCGGCACCGTGAAGCTGCTGCGCCACGAACAGAGTCTTCTATCGCTCCGTACATTGGAGCAGCCCGAACTTGGACTTAATTGTCCGCAGCCAGTTGTCGGCCTCCAGGGGTTCTGCTGCTTCAGTGAACACCGGAGGGTGCGTACTCATGAAGTCCGAGTACGTCACATCACAGGGCTCACGAGGCCCCCTCTCTTGACGCCCCCCCCACCTGGGACGTATTCTGCACGATCGTGCGGAGCAGGTCGGTCTGCTTCTCATGATTACCCACCAGGGCCGCAATCACATCCGCTAGCGTAAGCGGAGGCGGCGGTGGTGGTTGTTGCTGCGATGTGTTGTCATAGGCAGGTGGCTGAGAGTCATCACCCTCCTGCTGGCTAGAGCCACCAAACTCATGTGTGGTCTGAGTGCGAACCATCTGCAACCATACAATAATAAATATCAGTCCCGCAACATACTTCATGCAGTCCAATAGGCATAAAACATAATGACAGTAAAACGTGCGATACATCTCTTATACAGATAATGTAATAACTTTGCACAAGCTACACCGTTACCAGACCAAATACAAGCTAGTTAAATCCCACTTGACGGACTTCCCCTTTGGAAGTTTATCTTAACTAGGTTTGGTCACTACGAGACGTTAAAATCGCTTTGTCATCATGTATATTACCCTTTTATCTTCAATACGACACAAACATGGTCTCTAGCAAAAGAAACTTGAGAAGGACCTATACTCAAATTTTTCACTAGTTAAAGATAACCACTCATGAGTATGTTCTACCCCATTGGAAGTACTTAAACCCCCTAGGATACAGCAATCTCTCAAATGAGTTCAACTGTCACCCCTCTGTCAGAATGACCAGTTTCTACGTATCCCAGATTTTTATCTGGTTCTGTGTATTTTCATGACTCAAGCTGAATACCAAAGTTAAAGTTAACTTCAGTATCTTTCCAACGAGTATTTATTTGCCCTCAGATCAGCTCTGGTTAAAAAGTTATGATAATTCAAAGTCACAGAATTTCTGGAAGAATTTCAATAGCACCTCCTTTGGAAGTTGCTGTTTTCAACTCTGGTTTCCACTGGATTCTGTGCCGAAATTTCCGAAACTTTGAATTACAAAGGTGTAACACATTTCCTACCTTTCCAAGAATATATTATATGATAATTTTAGATTTTCTTACAAGAAATTATGTTTGAAAACAGAGCAGTCCAGAGAGTAGTTTAAATCTGTCCTGGTTCTGGACAGTTTACTTTCTTCTGGAATTTAAGCCATCTTAAGGTGTGATTCAGCTCTGGGGGTCTACAACAAAGCTGTATAGTACTTAAATACCTTTCTAGAACTATATCCCACACCTCCCTTGGCTAAATAATCTGTGAGTTATGCTCTGTCAAAGTTCAGCCAACTTGCTGCCCAAAACAGAGCACTATGTTTTTCAATCCCTTGGATCTACACTGATCCCCTATTGAATTTTTCTACCCAACCAGGGTCCTAAATATTGAAACTTAGTGATTTGTGTTCCTTGTTATTATTATCTTTCATGCACATGCCTATGCTATGTCGGTACTACGTTCCTCATAAAAAGCTAATCCTAACCGAAATATACCGGCATATACATCTTAATTGTGGCACTAAACGGCTCTCGCACATGTATACTACACGGCATACATACGTGGTTAGTACCTGCAAAAAACACCCAATAATGATGCACTCAAAGGTTATTCTCATTTCAGGCAGGTCCATATTTGAAAGTAAATACAAATGACCGTATCATTACCATACGGTCGTCCTTGAGTTAAGCCACATCTCAAGTTACGTGATCGTGTTTTAACACCACACGACGGGGAACCCGAGTAGAGCGCGAACGGGTCGTCACGGTTGGGAATTCCATCAACCCAACAGATACCACCTACTGCTCTGCAGGACACGCCGATGGCAAGCGCTGCGTATGTCCTCCTGGGCTATTTGCAGACGAACACACTATCGCGTTACTGACCACACGATGGGGTCTCCACTTGCTTGCCTAATGCACGCTAGGGATCAGCGTTTCATATGAACTCATGAACATGAAGAGTCTAAGAGTTTCATATTAACGTCTCACACCAAGCTGTGAGATCTATCCCTGAACTACGTTCCTCATCAGGGGAGCTAACCGAAATTGAACCGCTTTCGGTGGCGTTCCTTATCATTTTTACCTGTGCATAGGTGCGTCATTACATAATCAAAATTCAGAATTATAACAAATATGTTAGTCTTGCCATTTTAAGTAACTATGCTAATATAGTCCTTACTTGGGCAAACTAGCGAATCCTCACCTAAACCTAAGTTTTCCCGTAATACAGTCCTTAATTAATGTGCTATCCCCAATGCGGCTCTGATACCAGTCTGTGGTGGACCGGAATCCGCTCATCCAGGATCACAGAGGGTGGTGTCGTACGATGCGACACCCGACAGCACACATCATAAGAACGATATTGTATTACATAGAAAACCAACTAAATATGTACAAACTAGTACAAGACTTCAGTTACAAACTAGTATTTAGATTACAAAAGCGGAAGCTATGTTTATACAACTCACGCCACCTATCTAGCAAAAGTTGGTTGTCCAGCCGTAGGACAACCCACACTAGCTGCACTCCTCAGCTCAGCGCGGCGTGTATGGCTCCCACTCAGCCGTGGTCCCCGACGGAGGATAGCCCTCACCGGTGGACTCGTAACCCGAGCCCATGGGATACTCCTCACCTGAATAACACTTAAGCAGCAACCATGAGCACGATGGCTCAATAAGACTTAACCGACTCACCTAGGCATGAAACTCTACATGCAGTTTACACGAACATGGGATGGTAAATTTCAGCAAACGGGCACATCTATAAGTTCATCCTTAGTTTATCTTTTAAGCCACAAGTTAACAGTTAATGAATATGAAATTTAGTAAGCAATATTTGGTGGCACACATGTAGCAATACAATTATACATATCAGCAGTATTGAATCATAACATTCCATAGTTTATCTACGTTACGACGCAGTGAACAAGCGGTACTCGTCACCGCGAGGGACGGCGAATCGATTCAATATACACTTGCAGGGATACCCAAAGAGCACTTCACGTACGCCCACCCGTGGAGCTGCACAGCACGCTCACTCAATGCTGTACGGGATAACGTTTCACCCAACAGCCTAAATATTGAACCGGTCGCACCGAAATGAGCAGGAGGTTCTCTACACAGAGCATCTCTCTATGCCCGTTAGCAGATTTCCACCTTACTGCCCTCAGCCTACACCTATAAATCGGTTTGTTATGCCTCGACGCCCGGAGGTATAGGTTACATCAGTTTATCGGGGCTCATATATCCGATATGCCTTTGGTACGTTCAATATTTGTTCAGCAGGGCCGCACACGGATCGGTCCTCAATCGACATGGACAGGGCTGCGCACACAAGACTTCCTCTTGCTGCGCCCTAGCCCCTGCCTAGTCTCATTTTCATTACTAAAGTGATCTCACATCACTCGAACCAATCCCGTGTGTCCCGAAGCCTAACTCGCTAGTAGATTCCAACTACTCGACTTGTACCGAAGTTCTATGAAAATTAAGCACAGCGTATTCTACTCGAGGACTTAGACACTACCCTCACTCTTATAGGAAACCTCATACTAAGTATGTAACAAAACAAAACTTTGTAAAATGGTTTAATGTAAACCGGGGCTTGCCTTGTTGCTGTTGCTGGTCATTGGTTAGGGCTTCGTCCGGAAAAAGGAATTCAAGCACTTCCGGAGTTTCCTCGCCTTCAGCGACTACACGTAAACGACATACTATATGTCAATTTAAATGCAATGTTTAGAACTGAATAAGTAATTACCATAACTCTAGCTAGCCCTCCCTTTTGGCTCTAAAATTTTTTTATGGTGGCTTGGTAGGGTCCTAATCAGAGTCTTGACCAAGTTTCATTTGAAACAAAGTTCATTTGAGCCTTGTACAAATAAAAGCCTATTTGGTCAATATTAGAGCCTATAAGGAATTCTAGGGGTTTTCATGGCTCCAACCATTACTTTCTGGAAACTAGAATTTGATATGGTTCTAATGGAATTGGTTTCATGTCATTTGAAGAATTCTAGATAAAGTTATGGCCTAAACAAGATTTGAGAAAATTCTGTATATTTTTCTATTTTCTCAGGGCAGTTCACTTAATCACCCCATTAGAGGACTAAATGAATTTGGATGGGTCTGAAAATTTTACTGTGACTCAAGGATTTTCCAATGAACCTCCCAGCCAAATTTCAGATTTTTTCATAAAGTAATTCTCCAGATAAAATTCCTAATAGTTTAAAATTTAGGGCATTAATTCTGGAAAACTATTAAGTTTCATGAGCTGAAATTTGTGTTGCTGGAAAGTACTAAAAAATCTGAGTTCAGCAAAATTTGGTTCACTGAATTTGGAGCTTCCTAGCAGAAGTTGATGAGGGGTAGCCCGATCTTCTCGATGAACACTACAATGGGTGTGAAGATAACTTGTGAGACGCTCACAAACTCTCCGGCTTTTCTCCTGCTGCCAATGCAACAGATCTCAACCCTATGGATATTCACAACACCACACACTTGTGCCCGTAACCGCCGGCCACGAAGCAGTTTGCAATCAACCAATTCCTAATGGAACGACAAATTACACTTGATTTTCAGAACAGAAAAATCACCAGATTGCAACAAAATGGTGAAGGGAAAATACTCCAGATCGAAACAAAGTGGAATATTTAATCTCAGGGAATGCATACAGCAATTCAGTCTTGAATATTTTGATCACCCTCTAAAGCCACGACCCACAAGGGTATAGGACTCCTGGACGTACAAAGAACGTTTGGTAACAAATAAATCACAGCGCTAGCTTTCCTAATTAAAACAGACTCCATTTGAAAAGAAACAGAAATGGCTATCAACTTGATGTGGTTGCCACGGCCTGTATATGTCTTTCCATAAAATGAGGCCATACTCATTGAAAAGTATGTATAATTATCTTTCCAACGGATATTTATTTGCATGATTCGGAGTTCGGGAAAGAAATCTGCAGCTGTTTCAAATTGTGAGCTTTTGTTGCCATAACCGAACCCGAATTGATTTTCATGATTAATTCTTTAATGTGGTGGTCCTGCCTCCCTCTCCTCCCCCACGTACTCCTTGATGTTGGGATCCAACTTGCAATTGTCTTCGAATATATCCTTTCCTTCACATACTCTAGATGTTTCAGCCTAAAATCTGATCATGCAAACATGCAAAGATTGAGGTACTATAAAATTCTTATTTGTAAAAGTATTATATTACTAGCAGTGAATTCACATGGTGTTCTCATAATTTGACACGTGCTCTTGTAATTGATCCAATATGTATATCACTGGGTTCATGTTGAACATCAATCGGATCAGCAATGTCATGAATAGGAGAAAATGGTAAAGAGTTAGGGATGACCTCATCATCCTCCCCCCTTCAAAAGGCGTCGTCCACGACGCGCCACGGTTGTTACCATCATATGGTGTCAAATCAGCAATATTGAAAGTGTTACTGACACCAAACTCATCTCTAGGAAGATCTATCTTGTAAGCATTATCATTGATATTGGCAAGCACTTTATAAGGTCCATCACCTCGAGGCAGCAACTTAGACTTGCGCTGTTCAGGAAATCTGTCTTTACGGAAGTTTACCCACACCATGTCACCTGGCTGAAACAACATCTCCTTTCTCTTCTTGTTGACACGATCAGCATTGTACTTGCCCTTCTTTTCAATTTCTTCTTTTGTCTTCCACAAAATCTGCCCGCTTGGACGCTTCCATGTTGACTCTCTCTTGAATTGGGAGGGGCAGCATATCAAGTGGTGTAGTGGGTTTAAAACCATAGACCACCTTGAACGGACACAACCATGTTGTTGAGTGCACCGCCCTGTTATATGCAAACTCCACGTGTGGCAAACACTCCTCCCACACTCACAGGTTCGTCTTGATCATGGAACGCAGCAACGTTGAAAGTGTGCGATTCACCACCTCCGTTTGTCCATCTGTTTGGGGGTGACAAGTAGTGCTGAATAATAACTTTGTCCCTAGCTTTCCCCAAAGTGTCTTCCAAAAGTAGCTCATGAACTTCACATCACGATCAGAAATAATCGTCTTGAGTACTCCATGTAAGCGCACAATGTCCCTGAAAAATAGATTAGCAATATGCGACGCATCGTCGCTCTTGTGGCAGGCAATAAAATGTGTCATCTTAGAAAATCGATGTCACACCCGGTTTTTCCGAAGAAACAACCAAGTGAATATCACATGTATGCCAGGATCATTTGCTCATACATGTGATGACAAACAGTGAAGCATCATTTATTACAAGCCAGGTGTCGAATATAAGTAAGTCTTACATAGTAAATGTCTCGATGGACAGTAGTAAGTTCATCACAAGGAAATAAACTAGCAGCGGAATATTATTCTTTTAGGGCTCCATCACAGGCGTTGCCCGGGGGTCTTCATGAATCTAGAATCCTTCCTCGGGTCCAAAGTCTTGGTCATTATACACCACCTCATTATCTTGACCTGAGCAGCAATATAAACCAACAAATATGCAAGGTTGAGTACCAATGGTACTCAGCAAGTGTGGGAAAATTATATCATGCATGGCTAGAACAAGGAGAGGTTGAACTCATGGTTAAAGCACTACGCAATTAATACCTATCACCTTAGCTTATTAAGCACCTACATTACTACACAGGTGAAATGGTCCCAATCTCCCATCCCATCATCATAACCAAATAACCATAACATCATTTCCAATGTTAAGCTCCCGCTTAACATCCACAACTCCCAAAAACCTTCACTCCTCTAATCATGAATAAGTCCAGGCCGCTCTTAACCGTGAGCACGGCTGTCAAGACAGTTTTGACTCTGCAGAGTTTGTACCACTGTACCCACAAGTAGTGATTTCATCCCCCGTTGCCGGGTGGACTAAAAGAACCTCCATTATACCAGTGGCTACGTTCCACATTCACACTTCCCAGGTGTGTGGCCAAGAGATCACTACAAAGCCTTTACAAAGGGATTCCCGACGAGCGTGGGCCCACTGAGGTTTCACCCCTAACAGCATACAAGAGGCTCCAACCCCGCTGCAGTGGCCCCCTCTTGAGCCTTGCGGTTCATATGGTAGTCCAGCTGACACCTACTCCCCGCACCATCCAACACACCCATACTACGCCGGGGATACACCTAATTAATTGGCCAAGCTGCCCCATCTCAGCATGTGGTTGGCACTGTAAAGCCGGGTTACATGCTCCATGAACCGGTCCTTAGGATCCAGGCAAGTACTAAACACAAACCCAACTCTCGTGCACCCAGCACACAACCAAAACATCCAACTTGCCTTGATCCCTGCCTCTACATAACTCCCAATAGCTCTTTCAAGAGTATGGTAATATAAACTGATGATCTCATATCCCAAATATCCCATTCTAAGCATGGCTAAGCATATGCATAATAATAATATGACATGACAAAAATAAATCCCAACCCAAGCTTCAAGGTAAACAAGGTAATGCAATTTTAGGGAAACTTCCTAGCATGGGTCTCATTTTTAACTTGACAATGCAAATAATTCTATCTACACATCCTAGCATAGGATCAAAGTGGTCAATGACACTTGCCTCCTTCTTGCTGCTCTTGAAATGGGTAGTCCTGATCTTGGAAATGAATAACTTGTTCTTGAACAGGTTCTACTTCATACCATCACACATAGCAAAAGAAAAACAACAATCCATAAGACATAATTCACACTTACACTTCATACAACCCACACATTCACATTTATGAAATTCATTCACCCTTGTATGTGTTGTGGTTACTTTATATGTGTTGAGTTGTGGCTTGCATGCACTTTTAACCATGTATATATGATTCCTACTTTTGTGTCCACATTTATACTTGCATACAATGTGTCTTCACAACTTCTGTCAACCCTAAACTGAACTCTTTAGATTTTAGAAACTCCATTTATCATTTACTAGTTGCTATATTTTCAGATTTATATTCCTATGCATAATTGTGTATTTCATTATGAAATTAGTAATATACATCACCTAAACAGTATAGGTTCTGGTCCTAAATAATTTAATAACATATTTTGACCTTGGCTTCTGATGTAGACTATTTCATAATTATTTTCCCTATTTTTCTATAACTATTATTTACTTAAAAATGTGTCCCTAAATGTGAATAATAGATGAAACAGATTTATTTCAACCCAAAAATATATTTTTATCTCACTCCAAAGTTTTCTAAGTACTGAGAAAGTCTTTAATTAATTTTGCCAATTATGTTTGTCCCACTTTTTAATTTTTAAACACTAGTTACATATTCAATTTTCTAAATTAATTACTAAACAGGGTTAAAATAATGAATTCACCCCATTACAAGGTCTATAATATTATTTTTATAATTTCCAGGGGTCTAGCTACATTTATCAGAGGTATTTTTCCTAATTTCTATTAAGTCCAGGGGCTAAAACTGATTTTTAAATGAATTTACATGATTTTCTGAAGTTCCAGGGGCTAGATCTGAAGTTTCTGGGGCTAGCTCTCAATTCCAGAGAACCCCAGGGGGTAGCACGTAAGAATTCCAGCCTTTATAACGCGGGGTCGACGTGGACCGTCCGATTCTAAACCGACGGCTGAGATTATAACATCGAACCGGTACGCGGGGATTTAAAGTCTACCATGCGATTTAAAATAAACGGCGCACAAGCGGCCACGTCGCTCTGATCGAGAGCGGGCGGCGCTGCCGGCGGCGCACAGCGGCGGAAAGCGGCGATCTCGCCGGAAACTTTCGGATCCTCGAGAATTCTGCCTAGAACTGTGATCTTATGGCCTAGATCGGTAGAGGGGAGGTCAGGGATCTCACCTCGGGGGTTTTCTCGAGCTCGGGGGTCCTGGAAAGTGCTCGGCGGCGAGGTCCGAGGCAAAACCACGGCGAAGTTTGTCGGCGATGAGTTTACACCGTAAGTCTTCGGGTTTTCTGCACCTGCAAAGTTCCCCGGAGGCGGTGGATCAAAACCAGCGAGTTAGATCAGAGTTTCCGAGCTTAGATCGGCCAGAATTCACCGGCGAAGTCTCGGTGCTCACCGGAGTGAAAATCGGCGATCGCGTGAAGAAAACTGATCGGATCGGTGGTTTTTATAGCCGGGGGAGGGCGGTGGGTCTGTTGTGATCGAGTTGGAGTCCGCTGGGACCGGAATTCGGCTGCGGGACGCGATTTCCCGATCGGTTGCGATCGCACGCGCGGGAGAGAGTCCGGGGTCGCGGGGTTAGGGATGACATGTGGGTCCCACCCATCAGCGAGGGGCAGCGCGGCGCGCGCGGGGCGGGCTGGCGCGGGGGTTTGCTGGGCCGGCTGAAGGTTTCGGCCCACTGGCCAGTTTTTTTCCCGATTTCCTTTTTCTTTTTCCATTTCTTTTCTGTTTTGGGTATAATTTGAATTCCAGTTTGAATTTGAATTTTTGCAAAACATGCAACATGTCCAAAAATTTCTAAATTCCCCTCTGAACATGGTTTAGGGTTTTGAATCCAAATTTGGGTTTTGACTAAAAATTTGGGGTGTTACAGCTCTACCCCCCTTAAAAGAAATCTCGTCCTCGAGATTGGTGTTTCTAAGAAAACAATTCCGGAAATTGTGCCTTGAGCTCATCTTCCCGTTCCCAGGTAGCTTCCTCTTCTGAGTGATGCTTCCACTGCACCTTGCACATCCGGATTCTCTTGTTTCTGGTGAGGCGTTCCATTGTCTCCAAAATCTTGTATGGTTGCTCGGCATAAGACAAATCTTCAGCTACATCCACTTCATTCATGGGTAATACCTCTTCAGGCGTCCTCAGGCATTTCTTGAGTTGTGACACATGGAATACATCATGCACGTCCGATAGATGAGCCGGTAACTCTAGTTGGTACGCCACTTCGCCTTTCCTTTCCAAAACCTGAAAGGGTCCGATGTATCGAGGTGACAACTTCCCTTTCACCTTGAACCGACGAAGTCCTCTGATAGGGGACACCTTGAGATAAACATAGTCTCTCACGTTGAAAACGAGTTCTCTTCTTCGTACATCAGCATAACTCTTCTGGCGTGTTTGTGCTATCCTCAAATTGTTGCGAATCTCCCCCACCTTCGCCTCGGCTTCTTGTAGCACTTCTGGACCAAACACTTTACTTTCTCCTGTTTGGTTCCAAAATAGAGGAGTTCTGCACTTCCTTCCATACAAAGCTTCAAACGGTGACATTTTCATACTAGCTTGATAACTGTTGTTATAGGAAAACTCCGCATACGGTAAGTTCTTGTCCCAACTCCTATTGTTTTTGAGTGCACATGCCCTTAACATATCTTCAAGGATCTGATTGGTTCTCTCCGTCTGCCCGTCAGTTTGGGGATGATAGGCAGAGCTGAAGTTCAGATGGGTTCCCATGGTTTCATGCAACTTTTGCCAAAACCTCGAGGTGAACTGTGTCCCTCGGTCCGACACTATCTTCTTTGGCACTCCATGGTAACACACAATCCTTGACATGTACAATTCTGCCAATTTAGATCCACTGTAGCTTTCTTTCACAGGGATGAAATGAGCTACCTTGGTTAGCCTATCAATAATGACCCATATTGAATCATACCCGGATTGGGTCCTAGGCAATCCCACGATAAAATCCATGCTGATTTCTTCCCACTTCCATTCAGGCACTTTGAGTGGTTGCAATAATCCCGCGGGTCGTTGATGTTCTGCTTTCACCAACTGACATGTGTCACATAGGGCAACATGTTCCGCGACATCTCGCTTCATGCCATACCACCAATACCTGCCTTTGAGGTCCTGGTACATCTTCGTACTCCCAGGATGAATGGAATAGTCAGAATCGTGAGCCTCCTTCAAAATTAATTCACGGATCTCTTTTACTTCTGGCACACAGATCCTTTTCCCGTGCCACACCGTTCCCTGTTCATCCTCTCTAAAACCAGGAGCTTTATTTTCCTTAATAAGCTGTCTGATCTCTTGTATCTTCTCATCATTCTTTTGGCCCTCGCGTATGTCTTGCTCGAGTGTGGAGTCCACTTCCATGGCGATGGCTTCACCACTATTTACTAGACATAGATTGAGTCTTATAACTTCGTCCTTCAATTCTGCAGGCATGTCCTTCAAACTCAACTTATTGACCTGCACTTTCCGACTCAAAGCATCGGCCACGACGTTTGCTTTCCCAGGATGATAGTTGATGCCCACATCAAAGTCATTGATTAGCTCTAACCATCTCCTTTGTCGGAGATTGAGATCTGGCTGTGTGAATATGTACTTCAAACTCTTATGATCCGTATATATCTCTGTCCTCTTCCCCATCAAATAGTGCCGCCAAATTTTCAATGCGTGTACCACTGCGGCTAGTTATAGGTCATGTGTAGGATAGTTCTTCTCGTGCTTCCGAAGCTGCCGGGATGCATATGCCACGACATGTCCTTCTTGCATGAGAACACATCCCAACCCATTTCCAGAGGCATCGCAGTACACTGTGAAATTCTCCTGCATATCTGGCATAACCAACACTGGGGCTGTTGTCAGTCTCTTCTTTAGCTCTTGAAAGCTCGTCTCGCACTGTGGCGTCCAGGTGAATGTGATTCCCTTCTCCAACAGTTTGGTGAGAGGTCTCGAGATCTTGGAGAATCCCTCATCTTACTTTCAATGGTCTTCAGCCAATCATCGGCCTCCAGAGGTTCAGCAGCACTTGCAAACTTTGGAGGTTGAGTTCCTAGAAACTCACTCAACCTTGGTTGGCGTGGTGCAGCTTGTGGAGGTGGAACTTGATGCAAGTTGGCCACCACTTGAGTCAAGTTCTGGATGAGCTGATTTTGATTCTCCAGCATTTGGTGGAGAGGATCAACTTCTTCGCGGCGACCACCCCGGTCCTGGCCTTCAGAAAGATGAGGGTTGCATGCCTCATCATTGTTGTTGGCGGGGTTGGCAGCACGTCCCTTTCCTCTTCCGGCCATCTGGCAGAATCAACAAATGTTAATTTGATACCATTTAGTATCGTCTTACTACTTTCATTTGTTGGTACTTTAAGGTGTTGAGGCTTTGTTAAAACTTTACGAGGGTTTATATCTCACACCAAATAAATGCACTATTATTTCCTGTGGGTTCACCCACCAAAGCAAAACAATCTGAAGACGAGGCTGTGGACAATTGCCCATGGCTTCCACAACTCACGTCACACACCAAGCATCATCACACCATTAACTATGTAACGACTCGACTACTCGACCTCTTGCTAGCTAAGGGAAAGATTCTACACTACTCGTCCTCTTGAGCTGGCTCCTCAGGATCCTCCTCCTCATTTCGGCTACCTTCTGACTCTGCTTTGGGTGGGGAGGCTGCTGGTGGAGAAGTGCGACGACGCCTGATCGCTCGGCGATCCGGGGAGTCAGGAGTCCATGGATCACTCACGGTGACACACAGTTCATTCCCATCTCCTCTTTCTCTCGCCTTTAAACAAGCTCGCAGCAACGCCTCCGTTTCCTTCAGGGTGTCTCGGACATCCTGAAGCTCTTGTTGACACTCCTGCAGTCGAGTGCTGAGCATAGCAGCATCCTCCAAGCACAAGTCCATGTGCTCATGGGAAGTCCCTTGTTGCACCGGAGGGTACTTGTACTCCGTGGTACCACTCTCACGTTGGAGGACATACATGTACTCAGTTTTGTCCAAGTGACGACGATAGATGTGACTCTGGCAGGTGATGGCCTCCCAGGTGACATCTCTCTCCGCGTCAACTTGTGTTGCTCGGCAAGCTGGAGAATGGTGGATCTTCAGCAGCTGATTCTCGTGTATAATCCTCATCTCCGAACTCCATTCTTCCCTCTTCTCACGGATGGTCCTGGTGGAGTTATAGTGGATGATGAGCTTGCCCATATTGCCGGCGGCTTCGAGCATACGTCGAAGTCGGCGCAACAAGTCTCCTACTGCCAATCCGTAGGAAAGGTACGTCACTGGACGACTCTCCTCTCTTTCGGCAAGGGCAACTACGGGAACTCTCCCTCCTGTGGACTTACGAGCGGTGCGGATCATGCGAACCATCTAAATTCTCAAACAAAAATCCTATTTTGAATGAAAGTTGGGGTAAGATGAAGAAAATGACTCCTTTAATAACACTTTTCCACCCACACTTTGGAAAATAGTTTTTAAGAAAATAGGGCCCTTAAATACGTCCATTTCTACCTAGGTCCACGTTCCTACGGGCAACCTTGGCTCTGATACCACCTCTGTCACACCCGGTTTTTCCGAACAAACAACCAAGTGAATATCACATGTATGCCAGGATCATTTGCTCATACATGTGATGACAAACAGTGAAGCATCATTTATTACAAGCCAGGTGTCGAATATAAGTAAGTCTTACATAGTAAATGTCTCGATGGACAATAGTAAGTTCATCACAAGGAAATAAACTAGCAGCGGAATATTATTCTTTTAGGGCTCCATCACAGGCGTTGCCCGGGGGTCTTCATGAACCTAGAATCCTTCCTCGGGTCCAAAGTCTTGGTCATTATACACCACCTCATTATCTTGACCTGAGCAGCAATATAAACCAACAAATATGCAAGGTTGAGTACCAATGGTACTCAGCAAGTGTGGGAAAATTATATCATGCATGGCTAGAACAAGGAGAGGTTGAACTCATGGTTAAAGCACTACGCAATTAATACCTATCACCTTAGCTTATTAAGCACCTACATTACTACACAGGTGAAATGGTCCCAATCTCCCATCCCATCATCATAACCAAATAACCATAACATCATTTCCAATGTTAAGCTCCCCGCTTAACATCCACAACTCTCAAAAACCTTCACTCCTCTAATCATGAATAAGTCCGGGCCGCTCTTAACCGTGAGCACGGCTGTCAAGACAGTTTTGACTCTGCAGAGTTTGTACCACTGTACCCACAAGTAGTGATTTCATCCCCCGTTGCCGGGTGGACTAAAAGAACCTCTATTATGCCAGTGGCTACGTTCCACATTCACACTTCCCAGGTGTGTGGCCAAGAGATCACTACAAAGCCTTTACAAAGGGATTCCCGACGAGCGTGGGCCCACTGAGGTTTCACCCCTAACAGCATACAAGAGGCTCCAACCCCGCTGCAGTGGCCCCCTCTTGAGCCTTGCGGTTCATATGGTAGTCCAGCTGACACCTACTCCCCGCACCATCCAACACACCCATACTACGCCGGGGATACACCTAATTAATTGGCCAAGCTGCCCCATCTCAGCATGTGGTTGGCACTGTAAAGCCGGGTTACATACTCCATGAACCGGTCCTTAGGATCCAGGCAAGTACTAAACACAAACCCAAGTCTCGTGCACCCAGCACACAACCAAAACATCCAACTTGCCTTGATCCCTGCCTCTACATAACTCTCAATAGCTCTTTCAAGAGTATGGTATTATAAACTGATGATCTCATATCCCAAATATCCCATTCTAAGCATGGCTAAGCATATGCATAATAATAATATGACATGACAAAAATAAATCCCAACCCAAGCTTTAAGGAAAACAAGGTAATGCAATTCTAGGGAAACTTCCTAGCATGGGTCTCATTTTTAACTTGACAATGCAAATAATTCTATCTACACATCCTAGCATAGGATCAAAGTGGTCAAGGACACTTGTCTCCTTCTTGCTGCTCTTGAAATGGGTAGTCCTGATCTTGGAAATGAATAACTTGTTCTTGAACAGGTTCTACTTCATACATTCACACATAGCAAAAGAAAAACAACAATCCATAAGACATAATTCACACTTACACTTCATACAACCCACACATTCACATTTATGAAATTCATTCACCCTTATATGTGTTGTGGTTACTTTATATGTGTTGAGTTGTGGCTTGCATGCACTTTTAACCATGTATATATGATTCCTACTTTTGTATCCACATTTATACTTGCATACAATGTGCCTTCACAACTTCTGTCAACCCTAAACTGAACTCTTTGGATTTTAGAAACTCCATTTATCATTTACTAGTTGCTATATTTTCAGATTTATATTCCTATGCATAATTGTGTATTTCATTATGAAATTAGTAATATACATCACCTAAACAGTATAGGTTCTGGTCCTAAATAATTTAATAACATATTTTGACCTTGGCTTCTGATGTAGACTATTTCATAATTATTTTCCCTATTTTTCTATAACTATTATTTACTTAAAAATGTGTCCCTAAATGTGAATAATAGATGAAACAGATTTATTTCAACCCAAAAATATATTTTTATCTCACTCCAAAGTTTTCTAAGTACTGAGAAAGTCTTTAATTAATTTTGCCAATTATGTTTGTCCCATTTTTTAATTTTTAAACACTAGTTACATATTCAATTTTCTAAATTAATTACTAAACAGGGTTAAAATAATGAATTCACCCCATTACAAGGTCTATAATATTATTTTTATAATTTCCAGGGGTCTAGCTACATTTATCAGAGGTGTTTTTCCTAATTTCTATTAAGTCCAGGGGCTAAAACTGATTTTTAAATGAATTTACATGATTTTCTGAAGTTCCAGGGGCTAGATCTGAAGTTTCCGGGGCTAGCTCTCAATTCCAGAGAACCCCAGGGGGTAGCACGTAAGAATTCCAGCCTTTATAACGCGGGGTCGACGTGGACCGTCCGATTCTAAACCGACGGCTGAGATTATAACATCGAATCGGTACGCGGGGATTTAAAGTCTACCGTGCGATTTAAAATAAACGGCGCACAAGCGGCCACGTCGCTCTGATCGAGAGAGGGCGGCGCTGCCGGCGGCGCACGGCGGCGATCTCGCCGGAAACTTTCGGATCCTCGAGAATTCTGCCTAGAACTGTGATCTTATGGCCTAGATCGGTAGAGGGGAGGTCAGGGATCTCACCTCGGGGGTTTTCTCGAGCTCGGGGGTCCTGGAAAGTGCTCGGCGGCGAGGTCCGAGGCAAAACCACGGCGAAGCTTATCGGCGATGAGTTTACACCGTAAGTCTTCGGGTTTTCTGCACCTGCAAAGTTCCCCGGAGGCGGTGGATCAAAACCAGCGAGTTAGATCAGAGTTTCCGAGCTTAGATCGGCCAGAATTCACCGGCGAAGTCTCGGTGCTCACCGGAGTGAAAATCGGCGATCGCGTGAAGAAAACTGATCGGATCGGTGGTTTTTATAGCCGGGGGAGGGCGGTGGGTCTGTTGTGATCGAGTTGGAGTCCAGTGGGACCGGAATTCGGCTGCGGGACGCGATTTCCCGATCGGTTGCGATCGCGCGCGCGGAAGAGAGTCCGGGGTCGCAGGGTTAGGGATGACATGTGGGTCCCACCCGTCAGCGAGGGGCAGCGCGGCGCGCGCGGGGCGGGCTGGCGCGGGGGTTTGCTGGGCCGGCTGAAGGTTTCGGCCCACTGGCCAGTTTTTTTCCCGATTTCCTTTTTCTTTTTCCATTTCTTTTCTGTTTTGGGTATAATTTGAATTCCAGTTTGAATTTGAATTTTTGCAAAACATGCAACACGTCCAAAAATTTCTAAATTCCCCTCTGAACATGGTTTAGGGTTTTGAATCCAAATTTGGGTTTTGACTAAAAATTTGGGGTGTTACAATCGATCGACTACCACAAAAATTGAATCATGTCCTCTCTTGGTCCTAGGCAATTCTAACACAAAATCCATACTTATATCTTCCCATGGTGTAGTAGAAGCAGGAAGAGGGGTATACAAACCGTGAGGTTTCAGCTTGGATTTCGATCTGTGACAAGTAATGCATCGCCGAACAAATCTGTCCACATCACGCCTCATCTTAGGCTAATAAAAATGATCAGCAACCATAAGCAAAGTCTTCTCACGTCCAAAATGTCCCATCAAACCGCCGGCATGGGATTCCTGCAATAACAATAAACGCACAGACGACTCGGGAATACATAGTTTATTACCTCTAAACAAGTACCCTCATGTATATGATATTTTTCCCATGCTTTCACATCTGTACACAACTTATATGGTGTGGAAAAATCAGTATCAGTAGCATATAAGTCACGCAAATTCTCTAAACCGGAAACTTTAACATCCAATTGTGTCAATAACATACTTTTTCGAGAGAGAACATCAGCAACAACATTATCTTTACCCTTCGTATACTTAATGATGTATGAAAAAGACTCAATAAATTCAACCCATTTAGCATGTCGTTTATTTAAATTAGACTGACTTTTCAAAAACTTAATGCCTCATGATCAGAATGTATGATGAATTCTTTTGGCCACAAATAATGTTGCCAAACCCAGGATAATTCAATCGTGCACCATTCAATTTTTCAGAAAAATATGCAATCGGTCTACCCTCTTGCATCAACACACCCCCAATACCAAGTCCACTAGCGTCACATGCAACCTCAAATTGTTTAGTGAAATCCGGAAGTGCAAGTAAAGGTGCAGCAATCAAACGACATTTTAGTTCATCAAAAGCATTTTCTTGGGTTGTGCCACACAAAAATTCAACACCTTCCTTTGTAAGCTCATTTAAAGGTGCAGCAACTGTACTAAAATTCTTCACAAAATGTCTATAGAAACCAGCAAGACCATGAAAGCTTCGTACTTGACTAACATTCAATGGCGTAGGCCAATTCTTTATAGTAGAAATTTTAGATTCATCTACCTCAACTCCATGTGCAGAAACAACATATCCTAAAAATGTCACCTTATCTTTGCAAAATGTGCACTTATCAAGATTACCATAAAGCTTGGCGTCACGCAACACATGCAAGACTTGCATAACACATGCAAGACTTGTCGAATATGAGCGATATGTTCAGATTCATTGCGACTGTAAATAAGGATATCATCAAAATAGACAACCACAAACTTATCAATAAAATGTCTCAAAACATGGTTTATTAGTCTCATGAAAGTACTAGGCGCATTAGTAAAACTAAAAGGCATAACTAACCACTCATATAATCCAAATTTAGTTTTGAAAACAGTCTTCCATTCATCCCCTTCCTTCATTCTAATTTGAAGATAACCACTACGCAAATCAATTTTAGAAAACAACACAGCACCACTCAATTCGTCTAGCATATCTTCTAACCATGGAATAGAATGACGATATCGAATAGCAATGTTATTAATTGCTCTACAATCTACGCACATGCGCCATGTACCATCTTTTTTAGGAACTAAAATGACAGGAACAACACAAGGACTTAAACTCACACGAATGTACCCTTTGTCGAGAAGCTCTTGTACTTGTTTCTGAATTTCTTTTGTCTCATCGGGGTTGGTGCGGTATGGCGCACGGTTGGGCAGCGACGCTCCTGGAATCAAATCAATTTGATTCTCTATCCCTCGCAATGGTGGCAAACCAGCAGGGATATCCTCCGAAAACACATCGCTGAATTCCTGCAAAACATTAGAGACACCAATGGAGAGAGGGGTCGTATCATTAGAAAACAAAATTTCACCCTTGCACATAAGTACAAGAGATACAGCTGTAGGATCCTCACGAAACTCTCTCAGATCTGATTTGGTGGCTAGCATTACTAAGCAATTCACTCCCTCACGTTTCTTTTTACCACTCAGATTTGGCTTGTGGCTCTCGCTCACTGAAAGTGGAGTCTCTCGCCTATCTAATCTCTCACGCTCTTTGTCACAATTGACTTTAAATTTCTGGAGAGACTCATTGACAATATGTTGCGGTGTCATAGGTTGCAAAGCAATTTCCTTGCCATTCCAATTCAGGCTATAAGTGTTGACTCTCCCATTGTGATGAACATCGCTATTATATTGCCAAGGGCGGCCCAACAGCAAGTGACATACAGTCATAGGAACCACATCACATTCAACGGTATCTTTATATGGTTCAATCTGAAACTCTACTTGCACCATGTAGTTGATCTTCATCTCTCCACTATCACTCAGTGATGCGGACATCGCTACCGTTGATACAACCACAACACCAGCCCATTCACCACTCTCAGCTAATCAAGGTCCAATGACACGCGCTCGTGCACGTCAACTTAATTATCAGGTGCTTGGGAATTGATCCAGCTAGGAGGGATGGAGGGATTAATGCAATAAAGGCTGCTCCACCCGAGGAGAAATAAAGAGAGATTTAGACAAATAAGGAAAGGAATAAGGGAAATCTCGTCCAACTTTGCTGCTGGACGAAATTCCCTCTTTCTTCCCCCATTTAAAGATAGATGTGCTATAATAAGTAAAGAAATAGAGGAAATCATATCCTGCCTTGCTGCTGGATGGGTTTCCCTCTTTATTTCCCTATTAAATGGTAGTCTATCACAGAAAAAGGAAGGGAATAAGGGAGATCACGTCCTACCTTTGTTGCTGGACGAATTTCCCTCTTCCCTCCCCTATTTAAGTAGTCCAAGAGCTCCTTGACAGAGCGGGTTTTTGTTTTCTGTAAGTTTAGCCATTGCTACTTCCTTGTAACGCAAGTGTCGACGAGACATTCCGATTACTTGAATCAGAACCCCAACTTTTTCACACCCGTGAGTGTTTGCTTGTTATCTTGTTCTTGCTTGTTCTTCAATTGCTTGCAGGTTCAAGGCTGTTCTTGGCACGGCAAGTACAGCAACAACAGGAGCCGGTGTAACTATCGCTAAGGCGCAGCATCCTTGTGGTTGTTGTAGTCGGGTAGCACAACGTCGACCTCCACCCAAATCGTAGTTACCAGGAGACGGTGTAACTGTCGCTCAAGACGCCACACCATTCTGGTTGTGGTAGTCGGGCAGCCAACGTCGGCCTCCACCAAATTCGTTCGTTACCAACATCTCTCATCGAAAGATAGGGCGTCCCCCGTACCCGTTGGGTTCATCAAGTGGTATCAGATTTCAGGTTGCTCGGTGAGAGATTTCTTTCTCCTTGTTATTCATTTACCTACAGTCCACTTTTGCCTACAAAAGTTCGCTTTAAAAAAATCCTAAAAACACTTTGAGCCTTTTGCTTGACTACTTAGCTCTCGACTTGTTGAATTCACGGTTGCCTTTTTGTGTCAAGTTGTTGGTCCTAAGTTTTTCACCGCTAGAGTTTTGAGTTCGTGCCACTTTGTTCTCAGTCCATTTCCATTATCTACCCAAAGTTGAGAAAAAAAGGCAAGTGCAAAAGAAAAGCTGCACGGATCAGCAAGAAAAAGGCACGTGCAAAAAGAAAAGCCGCACTGATTACAATCACAAAAAAAAGTTTCTAAGTACAAAAAAAAGAGAGACAATTTGTGTAACATTTGTTTCATGTTTCGAAGTTCAACTTGCTGTTTTCAACGTTGTTGAAACACAACGGATCGGGCTGTTCGAACTTCCCTACCATAGTAATCCAACGTCACGTGGAGTTACGGCTCACGTCTCTAGTAAGGTTTGAGCTAGGATCAGCACAATACCATCGTGGAACGTTTATTCAACTTGTTATGACTAATATGGTACTAGCTGTTCCTTTGCACAAATTGTGTCTAGCAGCCACCTACAGCTCCACAAAATTATCTACGACACCATAAGGTTGTGCTGGCAGCCACCGTTTGTTGTTGTTCTTGCTGATTGCCGGCGCCTCATGCATCGCATGGTAAGAACTTGTAAGACCTTGATTTCTTGCTAGTGAGGAATTGTGCTGTCCTACCACCTCTTAGCAACTGTTAGGATTAATCTGCTTGCTGTTGTATTTCCTTTTTTTACTAACCATGTCAGCTGATGCGAATGGGACATCTCCACATTCACCACGTACGAGGGGCATCATTCAGCATTTCGAACGCCAAGTAAAGCTACGCACAGATGCTCTCAATGAGAATATTCAAGTCACCAATGAACGCATTGGTCAATTAGAGTCGACGCAGATTTGCACCAATACTAAACTGACCACATTAGAAAGCACTGCTGGGGCTATTAACACTTCTCTTGCAGCAATCATTGAGCGATTGGAGAGGATGGAACAGGTTGGATGCGAAGAGAGGCAAAGACGTGTTGATGACAGCCACGACTCCGTTGGCAGTGCTGCAAGATATGACGAGGCGGAGTATTCGGCGGATACCGAGCTTGATGATGGACCTTTCAGGTATCGACGGCAGCCACGTCGCGACCATCGTGGTATGGGTGGTCGAGCTCAATGATGCGAGGTACGTGACAATGACGATTCCCTACGCAGCATTAAATTCTCCATACCACCTTTTGATAGTAAATATGATCTGGATGCATATCCGTCTTGGGAATTGTCAGTAGATAAAAAATTTGCATGCCATGATTTCCCTGATGATAAAAAGGTTAGAGCTGCCACTAGTGAATTCACTAACTTTGCTTCTGTTTGGTGGCATGAATATCAAACTAAAAATCCAGTTACCGTACCACAAACTTGAAATGCTTTGAAACGAATCATGCGTCGTCGTTTTGTTCCTTCCTATCATGCTCGTGACCTGTTGCATAAATTACAACAACTTAGGCAAGGCAACAAATCTGTTGAGGAATATTATCAAGAACTTCAAATAGGCATGATGCGTTGTGGCCTAGTTGAAAATGAAGAGGCTGCAATGGCTAGGTTTATGGGTGGTTTAACAAGAGAAATTCAGGACATATTGGCTTATAAGGAATACACTAACCTCACTCGATTATTCCATCTTGCTTGTAAGGCTGAAAGAGAAGTGCAGGGACGACGTACAAGAACTAACATTTCTGCAGGTCGAACTACCTCATGGCAGTTCCGCTCAAGTACTGCTGGTACTAAGCATAATTCTCCAGACGATGCTTCCAATGGGTTGCCCAGGACTACATCAAAATCAGCACCTTCGCGTACAATCGAGACAACAAAAGGATCCACCCAAGTTGCAGCTAACACTTCTTCTTCCATTGCTTCTACCGGGAGAACAAAAGACATTCAATGCCTCCAGTGCAAGGGTTTTGGGCACCTATGAAGGGACTGCCCAAGCAAGCGTGTGCTAGTTGTATGAGAAAATGGTGAGTACTCATCCGCTAGTGATTTAGATAATGAAACATATGCCATGTTTGCTGCACAAGCAGCAGGAAAGAAGAATGATGATGAAGAGCACATTGGGGTTGATCATGCTGCCCACTATGAGAGTCTTGTTGTGAGGCGTGTCTTGAGTGCCCAAATGATCAAAGCTGAACAGAACCAGCGACACAATCTATTCCAAACTAAGTGTGTAGTTTTGGAACGATCGTGTCGCATTATTATTGATGGAGGAAGCTGCAACAATTTAGCAAGTACTACCATGGTAGAAAAGCTTGGGATGACAACACTTTCACATCTACATCCCTACTACATCCAATGGTTCAACGACAGTGGTAAGCTTAAGGTAACACGTCTGGTTCGTGTCAAATTTGCAATTGGTTCCTACCATGATTAAATTGATTGTGATGTGGTACCTATGCAAGCTTGTTTTATGCTATTTGGTCGATCTTGGCAATTTGATAAAGATACATTACATCATGGTAAATCAAATCAATACTCTTTCATGCATCATGAGAAGAAACTTGTTTTGCACCCGATGTCCACTGATGCTATTTTGAAGGATGACATTGCTAGAGCTTGCAAAGAGAAAAATAAGAAATCTGCTGAAAATGAAAATTCAGATGTCGTGAAGAAATCGGTACAGCCTAAGACTGACAATTCTAAATCTGCTCATATGAAGAAGAATGAAATAAAATTAATGAGCGCTTGTTTTTTTGCTTCCAAATCTGATTTGTTTGAATTAAAAAGTGATACTGCAAGCTTCTATGTGTTTGTTTGCAAAGAAGCTTTGTTCTCACTTCACGATACACCATGTGCTTTGCCTCCTTCTATCACTAAGCTTTTGCAGGAATACGCTGATGTGTTTCCACAAGAGGTATCAGCCGGGCTGCCACCATTGAGAGGGATTGAGCATCAGATTGACCTCATCCCTGGGGCTTCTTTGCCCAACCGAGCACCATACAGGACCAATCCGGAGGAGACTAAGGAGATTCAGCGGCAAGTACAAGAATTACTCGACAAAGGTTATGTGCGTGAGTCCCTTAGTCCTTGCTCCGTTCCTGTCCTTTTTGTCCCAAAGAAAGATGGATCATGGCGCATGTGTGTAGATTGTCGAGCAATTAATAACATTACCATTAGATATCGCCATTCTATTTCTAGGTTAGATGATATGCTTGATGAACTTAGTGGCTCGATAATTTTCTCTAAAATTGATTTGCGTAGTGGATACCATCAAATTCACATGAAGCTAGGTGATGAATGGAAAACAGCGTTTAAAACAAAGTTTGGTTTGTATGAGTGGTCATGCGTTTTGGTCTCACGAATGCACCTAGCACTTTCATGAGATTAATGAATAAGGTTTTACGTGCTTTTATTGGAAGATTTGTGGTAGTATATTTCGATGACATCTTGATCTATAGCGCATCTCTCGAAGTTCATCTTGATCGTCTCCGTGCTGTTTTCAATGCTTTACGTGATGCACGCTTATTTGGTAACATTGACAATTGCACCTTTTGCATGGATCGAGTTTCTTTTCTTGGCTATGTTGTGACACCACAGGGAATTGAAGTTGATCAAGCCAAGGTGGAGGCGATACACAGCTGGCCGACTCCTACCACGGTCACACAAGTACGAAGCTTTCTCGGACTTGCTGGATTCTATCGTCGTTTTGTGAAAGACTTCAGCACCATAGCAGGCCCACTGCATGAGCTTACAAAGAAGGTGATGAACTCAACGGGTACGGGGGACGCCCTATCTTTCGATGAGAGATGTTGGTAATGAACGAATTTGGTGGAGGCCGACGTTGGCTACCCGACTACCACAACGAGAATGGTGTGGCGCCTTGAGCGACAGTTACACCGTCTCCTGGTAACTACGATTTGGGTGGAGGTCGACGTTGTGCTACCCGACTACAACAACCACAAGGATGCCGCGCCTTAGCGATAGTTACACCGGCTCCTGTTGTTGCTGTACTTGCCGTGCCAAGAACAGCCCTGAACCTACAAGCAATCAAAGAACAAGCAAGAACAAGATAACAAACAAACACTCACGGGTGTGAAAAAGTTGAGGTTCTGATTCAAGTAATCGGAAGGTCTCGTCGATACTTGTGTTACAAGGAAGTAGCAATGGCTAAACTTACAGAAAACAAAACCCGCCCTGTTAAGGAGCTCTTGGACTACTTAAATAGGGGAGGGAAGAGGGAAATTCGTCCAGCAACAAAGGTAGGACGTGATCTCCCTTATTCCCTTCCTTTTTCTATGATAGACTACCACTTAATAGGGAAAGAAAGAGGGAAACCCATCCAGCAGCAAGGCAGGATATGATTTCCTCTATTTCTTTCCTTATTATAGCACATCTATCTTTAAATGGGGGAAGAAAGAGGGAATTTCGTCCAGCAGCAAAGTTGGACGAGATTTACCTTATTCCTTTCCTTATTTGTCTAAATCTCTCTTTATTACATGGCCCCAGCGTCAAGATTTCTCCTCGGGTGGAGCAGCCTTTATTGCATTAAACCCTCCATCCCTCCTAGCTGGATCAATTCCCAAGCACCTGATAATTAAGTTGACGTGCACGAGCGCGTGTCATTGGACCTTGATTAGCTGAGAGTGGTGAGTGGGCTGGTGTTGTGGTTGTATCAACGGTAGCGATGTCCGTATCATCCTCCCCTTCTTGCAATTGAGTCGTCCTCGACTCAAATGTATCTTCCTCGCCCATATATGGTTTCAAATCTGCAATATTAAAAGAGGAAGTAACCCCAAAATGTGCAGGCAACTCAATTTCATATGCATTATCATTAATTTTTTGAAGCACTTTGAAGGGTCGAGCAGCTCTAGGTAGTAATTTAGATTTTCTTAAATCAGGAAATCTATCCTTTCTCAAATGCACCCAAACCAAATCACCAGGTTCAAAAGTAACATGCTTCCTACCCTTGCTACCGGTTTGTTGATACTTAGCTTTCATGCTCTCAATGTTTGCTTTAGTTTGCTCATGCATTTTAAGAATTAATTCAGCACGGCGAGAAGCATCAAAATTCAATTTCTGTGAAAGTGGCAGAGCCAAAAGATCAATGGGAGCACGAGGAATAAAACCATATACAATCTGAAAAGGGCACAATTTAGTAGTAGAATGCAGCGAACGATTGTAAGCAAATTCAATATGAGGCAAACATTCTTCCCATAATTTGATGTTATGTTTCAGAACAACCCTTAGCATGGTAGATAAACTACGGTTCACTACTTCGCTCTGTCCATCAGTTTGAGGGTGACAAGTGGTAGAAAAGAGTAATTTTGTCCCTGACTTAGCCCATAAGTTTTTAGAAAATGACTAAGAAATTTGGCATCTCTATCTGAAACAATAGTGTTTGGAACCCCATGCAAACGAACAACTTCTCGAAAGAACAAATCAGCAATATGGGTAGCATCATCAGTTTTGTGGCATGGTATGAATGTGCCATTTTAGAAAATATGTCGACAACAACAAAAATACTATCCCTCCCCTTCTTTGTTCTAGGCAATCCTAAAACAAAATCCATAGAAACATCCTCCCATGGAGCACTACGAACTGGAAGAGGCATGTATAAACCATGTGGATTAAGACGGGACTTAGCTTTTTGATAGGTGGTGCAACGAGCAACAAACCGCTCCACATCTCTCCTCATCTTTGGCCAAAAGAAATGGCTTGCTAAGATGTCTTCCGTCTTCTTGACACCAAAGTGTCCCATCAATCCTCCACCATGTGCTTCCTGCAATAGTAAGATACGCACAGAACCAGCTGGAATGCACAATTTGTTAGTTTGAAACACAAAACCATTAGTGAGAACAAACTTGTTCCATGTTTTTCCTTCTTTACATTGCAGCAGCACATCTTTGAAATCAGCATCAAAAGCATATTGTTCTTTAATTGTTCTCAAGCCAAAAATCTTAAAATCAAATTGGGACAACATATTTTAACGGCGAGATAAGGCATCCGCAATGACATTATCTTTCCCTTTCTTGTGTTTGATGACATAAGGAAAGGACTCAATGAATTCTACCCACTTGGCATGTCTACGGTTCAGATTAGTTTGGTTCTTAATGTGCTTCAAAGATTCATGATCAAAATGTATAACAAATTCTTTAGGCCATAAGTAATGTTGCCATGTTTCCAAAGTTCGTACTAGTGCATATAATTCTTTATCATAAGTGGAATAGTTCAGACTAGCCCCATTCAGTTTCTCGCTAAAATAAGCAATAGGTTTTCCCTCTTGCAACAAGACACCTCCCAATCTAATACCACTAGCATCACATTCCAATTCAAAAGTCTTACTAAAATATGGTAATTGGAGAAGGGGTGTATGAGTTAACCTATTCTTCAAAGTTGCAAATGCAGCCTCTTGCGCCTTGCCCCATGTGAATGGAGCACCCTTTTTTGTAAGCTCATGCAGTGGGCCTGCTATGGTGCTGAAGTCTTTCACAAAACGACGATAGAATCCAGCAAATCCGAGAAAGCTTCGTACTTGTGTGACCATGGTAGGAGTCGGCCAGCTGTATATCGCCCCCACCTTGGCTTGATCAACTTCAATTCCCTGTGGTGTCACAACATAGCCAAGAAAAGAAACTCGATCCATGCAAAAGATGCACTTGTCAATGTTACCAAATAAGCGTGCATCACGTAAAGCATTGAAAACAGCACGGAGATGATCAAGATGAACTTCGAGAGATGCGCTATAGATCAAGATGTCATCAAAATATACTACCACAAATCTTCCAATGAAAGCACGTAAAACCTCATTCATTAATCTCATGAAAGTGCTAGGTGCATTCGTGAGACCAAAAGGCATGACCACTCATACAAACCAAACTTTGTTTTAAACGATGTTTTCCATTCATCACCTAGCTTCATGCGAATTTGATGGTATCCACTACGCAAATCAATTTTAGAGAAAATCATCGAGCCACTAAGTTCATCAAGCATATCATCTAACCTAGGAATAGGATGACGATATCTAATGGCAATGTTATTAATTGCTCGACAATCTACACACATGCGCCATGATCCATCTTTCTTTGGGACCAAAAGGACAGGAACGGAGCAAGGACTAAAGGACTCACGCACATAACCTTTATCGAGTAATTACTGTACTTGCCACTGAATCTCCTTAGTCTCCTCCGGATTGTTCCTGTATGGTGCTCGGTTGGGCAAAGAAGCCCCAAGGATGAGGTCAATCTGATGCTCAACCCCTCTCAATGGTGGCAGCCCGGCTGGTACCTCTTGTGGAAACACATCAGCGTATTCCTGTAAAAGCTTAGTGATAGAAGGAGGCAAAGCACATGGTGTGTCGTGAAGTGAAAACAAAGCTTCTTTGCAAACAAACACATATCAGATTGCAGTATCACTTTTTAATTCAAACAAATCAGATTTGGAAGCAAAAAAACAAGCACTCGTTAATTTTATTTTATTCTTCTTCATATGAGCAGATTTGGAATTGTCAGTCTTAGGCTGTACCGATTTCTTCACGACATCTGAATTTTCATTTTCAGCAGATTTCTTATTTTTCTCTTTGCAAGCTCTAGCAATGTCATCCTTCAAAATAGCATCAGGGGACATCGGGTGCAAAACAAGTTTCTTCTCATGATGCATGAAAGAGTATTGATTTGATTTACCATGATGTAATGTATCTTTATCAAATTGCCAAGGTTGACCAAATAGCATAGAACAAGCTTGCATAGGTACCACATCACAATCAATGTTATCATGGTAGGAACCAATTGCAAATTTGACACGAACCGGACGTGTTACCTTAAGCTTACCACTGTCGTTGAACCATTGGATGTAGTAGGGATGTGGATGTGAAAGTGTTGTCATCCCAAGCTTTTCTATTGTCACACCCGGTTTTTCCGAAGAAACAACCAAGTGAATATCACATGTATGCCAGGATCATTTTCTCATACATGTGATGACAAATAGTGAAGCATCATTTATTACAAGCCAGGTGTCGAATATAAGTAAGTCTTACATAGTAAATGTCTCGATGGACAATAATAAGTTCATCACAAGTAAATAAACTAGCAGCGGAATATTATTCTTTTAGGGCTCCATCACAGGCGTTGCCCGGGGGTCTTCATGAACCTAAAAACCTTCCTCGGGTCCAAAATCTTGGTCATTATACACCACCTCATTATCTTGACCTGAGCAGCAATATAAACCAACAAATATGCAAGGTTGAGTACCAATGGTACTCAGCAAGTGTGGGAAAATTATATCATGCATGGCTAGAACAAGGAGAGGTTGAACTCATGGTTAAAGCACTACGCAATTAATACCTATCATCTTAGCTTATTAAGCACCTACATTACTACACAGGTGAAATGGTCCCAATCTCCCATCCCATCATCATAACCAAATAACCATAACATCATTTCCAATGTTAAGCTCCCCGCTTAACATCCACAACTCCCAAAAACCTTCACTCCTCTAATCATGAATAAGTCCAGGCCGCTCTTAACCGTGAGCACGGCTGTCAAGACAGTTTTGACTCTGCAGAGTTTGTACCACTGTACCCACAAGTAGTGATTTCATCCCCCGTTGCCGGGTGGACTAAAAGAACCTCCATTATGCCAGTGGCTACGATCCACATTCACACTTCCCAGGTGTGTAGCCAGGAGATCACTACGAAGCCTTTACAAAGGGATTCCCGACGAGCGTGGGCCCACTGAGGTTTCACCCCTAACAGCATACAAGAGGCTCCAACCCCGCTGCAGTGGCCCCCTCTTGAGCCTTGCGGTTCATATGGTAGTCCAGCTGACACCTACTCCCCGCACCATCCAACACACCCATACTACGCCGGGGATACACCTAATTAATTGGCCAAGCTGCCCCATCTCAGCATGTGGTTGGCACTGTAAAGCCAGGTTACATGCTCCATGAACCGGTCCTTAGGATCCAGGCAAGTACTAAACACAAACCCAAGTCTCGTGCACCCAGCACACAACCAAAACATCCAACTTGCCTTGATCCCTACCTCTACATAACTCACAATGTCTCATTCAAGAGTATGGTAATATAAACTGATGATCTCATGTCCCAAATATCCCATTCTAAGCATGGCTAAGCAAATGCATGTAAATAAATGACATGGTAAAATAAATCCCAACCCAAGCTACAAGGAAAACAAGGTAATGCAATTCTAGGGAAACTTTTCTAGCATGGGTTTCATATTTCATTTGACAATGCAAATAATTCTATCTACACATCCTAGCATAGGATCAAAGTGGTCAAGGACACTTGCCTCCTTCTTGCTGCTCTTGAAATGGGTAGTCCTGATCTTGGAAAGGGTTAAACTTGCTCTTGAACAGGTTCTACTTCATACCATCACACATAGCAAAAGAAAAACAACAATCATAAGACATAGTTCACACTTCTACTTTATACAAACCACACATTCATATTTATGAAATTCATTCACCATTATATGTGTTGTGGTTACTTTATGTGTGTTGAGTTGTGGCTTGCATGCACTTTTAACCATGTGTATATGATTCCTACTTTTGTGTCCACCTTTATACTTACATACTATTTATATGGGTTTCTAATAAATTTCTTATATTCAACTACTTCACCTTTTTACTACCAAGTGTGTATGAAAAGTATTATTCTTCCCCATATGTGCCTTCATAATTTCTACCAACCCTAAAATGAATTCTTTGTATTTTAGAAACTCCATTTATCATTTATTAGTTGCTATATTTTCAGATTTATATTCCTATGCATAATTGTGTATTTTATTATGAAATTAGTAACACACATCATCTAAACAGTATAGGTTCTGGTCCTAAATAATTTAATAACATATTTTAACCTTGGCCTCTGATGTAAACTATTTCATAATTATTTTCTCTATTTTTCTATAACTATTCTTTACTTAAAAATGTGTCCCTACACTAATAAATGTGAATAACAAATGAAACAGATTCATATCAGCCCAAAAATATATTTTTATCTCACTCCAAAGTTTTCTAAGTACTGAGAAAGTTTTTAATTAATTTTGACAATTATGTTTGTCCCACTTTTTAATTTTTAAACACTAGTTACATATTCAATTTTCTAAATTAATCACTAAACAGGGTTAAAATAATGAACTCACCCATTACAGAGTCTATAATATTATTTTCATAATTTCCAGGGGTCTATCTACACTTATCAGAGGTGTTTTTCCTAATTTTTATTAAGTCCAGGGGCTAAAACTGATTTTTAAATGAATTTACATGATTTTCTGGAGTTCCAGGGGCTAGATCTGAAGTTTCCGGGGCTAGCTCTCAATTCCAGAGAACCCCAGGGGGTAGCACGTAAGAATTCCAGCCTTTATAACGCGTGGTCGACGTGGACCGTCCGATTCTAAACCGACGGCTGAGATTATACCATCGAATCGGTACGCGGGGATTTAAAGTCTACCGTGCGATTTAAAATAAACGGCGCACAAGCGGCCACGTCGCTCTGATTGAGAGCGGGCGGCGCTGCCGGCGGCGCACGGCGGCGGAAAGCGGCGATCTCGCCGGAAAGTTTCGGATCCTCGAGAATTCTGCCTAGAACTGTGATCTTATGGCCTAGATCGGTAGAGGGGAGGTCAAGGATCTCACCTCGGGGGTTTTCTCGAGCTCGGGGGTCCTGGAAAGTGCTCGGCGGCGAGGTCCGAGGCAAAACCACGGCGAAGCTCATCGGCGCTGAGTTTACACCGTAAGTCTTCGGGTTTTCTGCACCTGCAAAGTTCCCCGGAGGCGGTGGATCAAGACCAGCGAGTTAGATCAGAGTTTCCGAGCTTAGATCGGCCAGAATTCACCGGCGAAGTCTCGGTGCTCACCGGGGTGAAAATCGGCGATCGCGTGGGAAAAACTGATCGGATCGGGGGTTTTTATAGCCGGGGGAGGGCGGTGGGTCTGTTGTGATCGAGTTGGAGTCCGCTGGGACCAGAATTCGGCTGCGGGACGGGCTTTCCCGATCGGTTGCGATCTCGCGCGCGGGAGAGAGTCCGGGGTCGCGGGGTTAGGGATGACAGGCGGGTCCCACCCGTCGGCGAGGGGCAGCGCGGCGCGCGCGGGGGCGGGCTGGCGCGGGGGTTGCTGGGCCGGCTGGCGGTTTCGGCCCACTGGCCAGTTTTTTCCCGTTTTCCTTTTTCTTTTTCCATTTCTTTTCTGTTTTGGGTATAATTTGAATTCCAGTTTGAATTTGAATTTTTGCAAAACATGCAACACGTCCAAAAATTTTTAAATTCTCCTCTGAACATGGTTTAGGGTTTTGAATCCAAATTTGGGGTGTTACATCTATCATGGTAGCACTTGCTAAATTGTTGCAGCTTCCTCCATCAATAATAATGCGACACGATCGTTCCAAAACTACACACTTAGTTTGGAATAGATTGTGTCGCTGGTTCTGTTCAGCTTTGATCATTTGGGCACTCAAGACACGCCTCACAACAAGACTCTCATAGTGGGCAGCATGATCAGCCCCAATGTGCTCTTCATCATCATTCTTCTTTCCTGCTTCTTGTGCAGCAAGCATGTCATATGTTTCATTATCTAAATCACTAGCGAATGACTACTCACCATTTTCTCGTACAACCAGCACACGCTTGCTTGGGCAGTCCTTTCGTAGGTGCCCAAAACCCTTGCACTGGAGGCATTGAATATCTTTTGTTCTCTCGGTAGAAGCAATGGAAGAAGAAGTGTTGGCTGTAACTTGGGTGGATCCTTTTGTTGTCTCGATTGCACACGAATGTGTTGATTTTGTTGTAGTCCTGGGAAACCCATTGGAAGCATCTTCTGGAGAATCATGCTTAGTACCAGCAGCACTTGAGCGGAACTGCCGTGAGGTAGTTCGACCTGCAGAAATGTTAGTTCTTGTACGTCGTCCCTGCACTTCTCTTTCAGCCTTACAAGCAAGATGGAATAATCGAGTGAGGTTAGTGTATTCCGTATAAGCCAATAGGTCCTGAATTTCTCTTGTTAAACCACCCATAAACCTAGCCATTGCAGCCTCTTTATTTTCAACTAGGCCACAACGCATCATGCCTATTTGAAGTTCTTGATAGTATTTCTCAACAGATTTGTTCCCTTGCCTAAGTTGTTGTAATTTATGCAACAGGTCACGAGCATGATAGGAAGGAACAAAACGACGACGTATGATTCGTTTCAAAGCATTCCAAGTTTGTGGTACGGTAACTGGATTTTTAGTTTGATATTCATGCCACCAAACAGAAGCAAAGTCAGTGAATTCACTAGTGGCAGCTCTAACCTTTTTATCATCAGGGAAATCATGGCATGCAAATTTTTGATCTACTGACAATTCCCAAGACAGATATGCATCCGGATCATATTTACCATCAAAAGGTGGTATGGAGAATTTAATGCTGCGTAGAGAATTGTCACACCGGGTTTTTCCGAAGAAACAACCAAGTGAATATCACATGTATGCCAGGATCATTTTCTCATACATGTGATGACAAATAGTGAAGCATCATTTATTACAAGCCAGGTGTCGAATATAAATAAGTCTTACATCGCAAATGTCTCAATGGACACTAATGCTTCATCACAAGTAAATAAACTAGCAGCGGAATATTATTCTTTAGGGCTCCATCACAGGCGTTGCCCGGGGGTCTTCATGAACCTAAAATCCTTCCTCGGGTCCAAAGTCTTGGTCATTATACACCACCACATTATCTTGACCTGAGCAGCAATATAAACCAACAAATATGCAAGGTTGAGTACCAATGGTACTCACCAAGTGTGAGAAAATTATATCATGCATGGCTAGAACAAGGAGAGGTTGAACTCATGGTTAAAGCACTACGCAATTAATACCTATCACCTTAGCTTATTAAGCACCTACATTACTACACAGGTGAAATGGTCCCAATCTCTCATCCCATCATCATAACCAAATAACCATAACATCATTTCCAATGTTAAGCTCCCCGCTTAACATCCACAACTCCCAAAAACCTTCACTCCTCTAATCATGAATAAGTCCAGGCCGCTCTTAACCGTGAGCACGGCTGTCAAGACAGTTTTGACTCTGCAGAGTTTGTACCACTGTACCCACAAGTAGTGATTTCATCCCCCGTTGCCGGGTGGACTAAAAGAACCTCCATTATGCCAGTGGCTACGATCCACATTCACACTTCCCAGGTGTGCAGCCAGGAGATCACTACGAAGCCTTTACAAAGGGATTCTCGACGAGCGTGGGCCCACTGAGGTTTCACCCCTAACAGCATACAAGAGGCTCCAACCCCGCTGCAGTGGCCCCCTCTTGAGCCTTGCGGTTCATATGGTAGTCCAGCTGACACCTACTCCCCGCACCATCCAACACACCCATACTACGCCGGGGATACACCTAATTAATTGGCCAAGCTGCCCCATCTCAGCATGTGGTTGGCACTGTAAAGCCGGGTTACATGCTCCATGAACCGGTCCTTAGGATCCAGGCAAGTACTAAACACAAACCCAAGTCTCGTGCACCCAGCACACAACCAAAACATCCAACTTGCCTTGATCCCTACCTCTACATAACTCACAATGTCTCATTCAAGAGTATGGTAATATAAACTGATGATCTCATTTCCCAAATATCCCATTCTAAGCATGGCTAAGCAAATGCATGTAAATAAATGACATGACAAATTAAATCCCAACCCAAGCTACAAGGAAACAAGGTAATGCAATTCTAGGGAAACTTTCCTAGCATGGGTTTCATATTTCATTTGACAATGCAAATAATTCTATCTACACATCCTAGCATAGGATCAAAGTGGTCAAGGACAGTTGCCTCCTTCTTGCTGCTCTTGAAATGAGTAGTCCTGATCTTGGAAAGGAATAACTTGCTCTTGAGCAGGTTCTACTTCATATCATCACACATAGCAAAAGAAAAACAACAATCATAAGACATAGTTCACACTTCTACTTTATACAAACCACACATTCACATTTATAAAAGTTCTTTACCATTATATGTGTTGGGGTTACTTTATGTGTGTTAAGTTGTGGCTTGCATGCACTTTTAACCATGTGTATATGATTCCTACTTTTGTGTCCACCTTTATACTTACATACTATTTATATGGGTTTCCAATAAATTTCTTATATTCAATTACTTCACCTTTTTACTACCAAATGTGTATGAAAAGTATTTTTCTTCTCCATATGTGCCTTCAGAATTTCTACCACACTTAAACTGAACTCTTTGTATTTTAGAAACTCCATTTATCATTTACTAGTTGCTATATTTTCAGATTTATATTCCTATGCATAATTGTGTATTTTATTATGAAATTAGTAATATACATCACCTAAACAGTATAGGTTCTGGTCCTAAATAATTTAATAACATATTTTGACCTTGGCTTCTGATGTAGACTATTTCATAATTATTTTCCCTATTTTTCTATAACTATTATTTACTTAAACATGTGTCCCTATACTAATTAAATGTGAATAATAGATGAAACAGATTTATTTCAGCCCAAAAATATATTTTTATCTCACTCCAAAGTTTTCTAAGTACTGAGAAAGTTTTTAATTAATTTTTGACAATTATGTTTGTCCCCCTTTTTAATTTTTAAACACTAGTTACATATTCAATTTTCTAAATTAAATACTAAACAGGGCTAAAATAATGAATTTACCCCATTGCAGGGTCTATAATATTATTTTCATAATTTCCAGGGGTCTAGCTACACTTATCAGAGGTGTTTTTCCTAATTTCTATTAAGTCCAGGGGCTAAAACTGATTTTTAAATGAATTTACATGATTTTCTGGAGTTCCAGGGGCTAGATCTGAAGTTTCCGGGGCTAGCTCTCAATTCCAGAGAACCCCAGGGGGTAGCACGTAAGAATTCTAGTCTTTATAACGCGGGGCTGACGTGGACCGTCTGATATTAAACCGACGGCTGAGATTATAACATCGAATCGGTACGCGGGGTTTTAAAGTCTACCGTGCGATTTAAAATAAACGGCGCACAAGCGGCCACGTCGCTCTGATCGAGCGCGGGCGGCGCTGCCGGCGGCGCACGGCGGCGGGAAGCGGCGATCTCGCCGGAAAGTTTCGGATCCGCGAGAATTCTACCTAGAACTGTGATCTTATGGCATAGATCGGTAGAGGGGAGGTCAGGGATCTCACCTCGGGGGTTTTCTCGAGCTCGGGGTCCTGGAAAGTGATCGGCGGCGAGGTCCGAGGCAAAACCACGGCGAAGCTCGTCGGCGCTGTGTTTACACCGTAACACTCCGAGTTTTCTGCACCTGCAAAGTTCCCCGGAGGCGGTGGATCAAGACCAGCGAGTTAGATCAGAGTTTCCGAGCTTAGATCGGCCAGAATTCACCGGCGAAGTCTCGGTGCTCACCGGAGTAAAAATCGGCGATCGCGTGGGAAAAACCGATCGGGGCTGGGGTTTTTATAGCCGGGGGAGGGCGGTGGGTCAGTTGTGATCGAGTTGGATTCTTCTGGGACCAGAATTCGGGCGACGGGACGCGGTTTCCGGTCGGTTGCGATCGCGCGCGCTCGGGGAAAAGTCCGGGGTCGCGGGGGCTCAGGGTTAGGGATGACATGTGGGTCCCACCCGTCGGTGAGAGGCAGCGCGGCGCGCGCGGGGGCGGGCTGCGCGGGGAAGCTGGGCCGGCTGGCGGGTTTCGGCCCACTGGCCGGTTTTTTTCCCGTTTCTCTTTTTCTTTTTCCTTTTCTTTTCTGTTTTGAGTATAATTTGAATTCCAGTTTGAATTTGAATTTTTGCAAAACATGCAATACGTCCAAAAAATTTTAAATTCCCCTCTGAACATGGTTTTGGGTTTTGAATAAAAATTTGGGGTGTTACAGCTCTACCCCCCTTAAAAGAAATCTCGTCCTCGAGATTGGTGTTTCTAAGAAAACAATTCCGGAAATTGTGCCTTGAGCTCATCTTCCCTTTCCCAGGTAGCTTCCTCTTCTGAGTGATGCTTCCACTGCACCTTGCACATCTGGATTCTCTTGTTTCTGCTGAGGCGTTCCATTGTCTCCAAAATCTTGTATGGTTGCTCGGCATAAGACAAATCTTCAGCTACATCCACTTCATTCATGGGTAACACCTCCTCAGGCGTCCTCAAACATTTCTTGAGTTGTGACACATGGAATACATCGTGCACATCCGATAGATGAACCGGTAACTCTAGTTGGTACGCCACTTCGCCTTTCCTTTCCAAAAGCTGGAAGGGTCCGATGTATCGAGGTGACAACTTCCCTTTCACCTTGAACCGACGAAGTCCTCTGATAGGGGACACCTTGAGATAAACATAGTCTCCCACGTTGAAAACGAGCTCTCTCCTTCGTACATCAGCATAACTCTTCTGGCGTGTTTGTGCTATCCTCAAGTTGTTGCGAATCTCCCTCACCTTCGCTTCGGCTTCTTGTAGCACTTCTGGACCAAACACATTACTTTCTCCTGTTTGGTTCCAAAATAGGGGAGTTCTGCACTTCCTTCCATACAAAGCTTCAAACGGTGACATCTTCATACTAGCTTGATAACTGTTGTTATAGGAAAACTCCGCATACGGTAAGTTCTTGTCCCAACTCCTATTGTTTTTGAGTGCACATGCACTTAACATATCTTCAAGGATCTGATTGGTTCTCTCCGTCTGCCCGTCAGTTTGGGGATGATAGGCAGAGCTGAAATTCAGATGGGTTCCCATGGTTTCATGCAACTTTTGCCAAAACCTCGAGGTGAACTGTGTCCCTCGGTCCGACACTATCTTCTTTGGCACTCCATGGTAACACACGATCCTTGACATGTACAATTCTGCCAATTTGGATCCGCTGTAGCTTTCTTTCACAGGAATGAAATGAGCTACCTTGGTTAGCCGATCAATAATGACCCATATTGAATCATACCCGGATTGGGTCCTAGGCAATCCCACGACAAAATCCATGCTGATTTCTTCCCACTTCCATTCAGACACTTTGAGTGGTTGCAGCAATCCCGCGGGTCGTTGATGTTCTGCTTTCACCAACTGACATGTGTCACATAGGGCAACATGTTCCGCGACATCTCGCTTCATGCCATACCACCAATACCTGCCTTTGAGGTCCTGGTACATCTTCGTACTCCCAGGATGAATGGAATAGTCGGAATCATGAGCCTCCTTTAAAATCAATTCACGGATCTCCTTTACTTCTGGCACACAGATTCTTCTCCCATGCCACACCGTTCCTTGTTCATCCTCTCTAAAACCAGGAGCTTTATTTTCCTTGATGAGCTGTCTGATCTCTTGTATCTTCCCATCATTCTTTTGGCCCTCGCGTATGTCTTGCTCGAGTGTGGAGTCCACTTCCATGGCGATGGCTTCACCACTATTTACTAGACATAGATTGAGCCTTATAACCTCGTCCTTCAATTCTGCGGGCATGTCCTTCAAGCTCAACTTATTGACCTGCACTTTCCGACTCAAAGCATCAGCCACGACGTTTGCTTTTCCGGGATGATAGTTGATGCCCACATCAAAGTCATTGATTAGCTCTAACCATCTCCTTTGTCTGAGGTTGAGATCTGGCTGTGTGAATATGTACTTCAAACTCTTATGATCCGTATATATCTCTGTCCTCTTCCCCATCAAATAGTGCCGCCAAATTTTCAACGCGTGTACCACTGCAGCTAGTTCTAGATCATGTGTAGGATAGTTCTTCTCGTGCTTCCGAAGCTGCCGGGATGCATATGCCACGACATGTCCTTCTTGCATGAGAACACATCCCAACCCATTTCCAGAGGCATCGCAGTACACTGTGAAATTCTTCTGCATATCTGGCATAACCAGCACTGGGGCTGTTGTCAATCTCTTCTTTAGCTCCTGAAAGCTCGTCTCGCACTGGGGTGTCCAGGTGAATGTGATTCCCTTCTCCAATAGTTTAGTGAGAGGTCTCGAGATCTTGGAGAATCCCTCAATAAACCGTCGATAGTATCCAGCCAATCATCTGCCTCCAGAGGTTCAGCAGCACTTGCAAAATTTGGAGGTTGAGTTCCTAGAAACTCACTCAACCTTGGTTGGCGTGGTGCAGCTTGTGGAGGTGGAACTTGATGCAAGTTGGCCACCACTTGAGTCAAGTTCTGGATAAGCTGATTTTGATTCTCCAGCATTTGGTGGAGAGGATCAACTTCTTCACGGCGACCACCCCTGTCCTGGCCTCCAGAAAGATGAGGGTTGCATGCCTCATCATTGTTGTTGGCGGGGTTGGCAGCACGTCCTTTTCCTCTTCCGGCCATCTGGCAGAATCAACAAATGTTAATTTGATACCATTTAGTATCATCTTACTACTTTCGTTTGTTGGTACTTTAAGGTGTTGAGGCTTTGTTGAAATTTTACGAGGGTTTATATCTCACACCAAATAAATGCACTATTATTTCCTGTGGGTTCACACACCAAAGCAAAACAATCTGAAGACGAGGCTGTGGACAATTGCTCATGGCTTCCACAACTCACGTCACACACCAAGCATTATCACACCATTAACTACGTAACTACTCACGTCACACACCAAGCATTATCTATGCTAGCTAGGGGAAAGACTCTACACTACTCGTCCTCTTGAGCTGGCTCCTCGGGATCTTCCTCCTCATTTCGGCTACCTTCTGACTCTGCTTTGGGTGGGGAGGCTGCTGGTGGAGAAGTGCGACGACGCATGATTGCTCGGCGATCCGGGGAGTCAGGAGTCCATGGATCACTCACGGTGACACACAGCTCATTCCCATCTCCTCTTTCTCTCGCCTTTAAGCAAGCTCGCAGCAACGCCTCCGTTTCCTTCAGGGTGTCTCGGACATCCTGAAGCTCTTGTTGACACTCCTGCAGTCGAGTGCTGAGCATAGCAGCATCCTCCAAGCACAAGTCCATGTGCTCATGGGAAGTCCCTTGCTGCACCGGTGGGTACTTGTACTCCGTGGTACCACTTTCACGTTGGAGGACATACATGTACTCAGTTTTGTCCAAGTGGCGACGATAGATGTGACTCTGGCAGGTGATGGCCTCCCAGGTGACATCTTTCTCCGCGTCAACTTGTGTTGCTCGACAAGCTGGAGAGTGGTGAATCTTAAGCAGCTGATTCTCGTGTATAATCCTCATCTCCGAACTCCATTCTTCCCTCTTCTCACGGATGGTCCTGGTGGAGTTATAGTGGATGATTAGCTTGCCCGTATTGCCGGCGGCTTCGAGCATACGTCGAAGACGGCGCAACAAATCTCCAACTGCCAATCCGTAGGAAAGGTACGTCACGGGACGACTCTCCTCTTTTTCGGAAAGGGCCACTACGGGAACTCTCCCTCCTGTGGACTTACGGGCGGTGCGAATCATGCGAACCATCTAAAAACAAAAGAATTTAAAATTAGGTTAGATAAATTCTCAAATAAAAATCCTATTTTGAATGAAAGTTGGGGTAAGATGAAGAAAATGACTCCTTTAATAACACTTTTTCCACCCACACCTTGGAAAATAGTTTTTAAGAAAATAGGGCCCTTAAATACTTCCGTTTCTACCTAGGTCCACGTTCCTACGGGCAACCTTGGCTCTGATACCACCTCTGTCACACCCGGTTTTTCCGAAGAAACAACCAAGTGAATATCACATGTATGCCAGGATCATTTTCTCATACATGTGATGACAAATAGTGAAGCATCATTTATTACAAGCCAGGTGTCGAATATAAATAAGTCTTACATCGCAAATGTCTCAATGGACACTAATGCTTCATCACAAGTAAATAAACTAGCAGCGGAATATTATTCTTTAGGGCTCCATCACAGGCGTTGCCCGGGGGTCTTCATGAACCTAAAATCCTTCCTCGGGTCCAAAGTCTTGGTCATTATACACCACCACATTATCTTGACCTGAGCAGCAATATAAACCAACAAATATGCAAGGTTGAGTACCAATGGTACTCAGCAAGTGTGGGAAAATTATATCATGCATGGCTAGAACAAGGAGAGGTTGAACTCATGGTTAAAGCACTACGCAATTAATACCTATCACCTTAGCTTATTAAGCACCTACATTACTACACAGGTGAAATGGTCCCAATCTCTCATCCCATCATCATAACCAAATAACCATAACATCATTTCCAATGTTAAGCTCCCCGCTTAACATCCACAACTCCCAAAAACCTTCACTCCTCTAATCATGAATAAGTCCAGGCCGCTCTTAACCGTGAGCACGGCTGTCAAGACAGTTTTGACTCTGCAGAGTTTGTACCACTGTATCCACAAGTAGTGATTTCATCCCCCGTTGCCGGGTGGACTAAAAGAACCTCCATTATGCCAGTGGCTACGATCCACATTCACACTTCCCAGGTGTGCAGCCAGGAGATCACTACGAAGCCTTTACAAAGGGATTCTCGACGAGCATGGGCCCACTGAGGTTTCACCCCTAACAGCATACAAGAGGCTCCAACCCCGCTGCAGTGGCCCCCTCTTGAGCCTTGCGGTTCATATGGTAGTCCAGCTGACACCTACTCCCCGCACCATCCAACACACCCATACTACGCCGGGGATACACCTAATTAATTGGCCAAGCTGCCCCATCTCAGCATGTGGTTGGCACTGTAAAGCCGGGTTACATGCTCCATGAACCGGTCCTTAGGATCCAGGCAAGTACTAAACACAAACCCAAGTCTCGTGCACCCAGCACACAACCAAAACATCCAACTTGCCTTGATCCCTACCTCTACATAACTCACAATGTCTCATTCAAGAGTATGGTAATATAAACTGATGATCTCATTTCCCAAATATCCCATTCTAAGCATGGCTAAGCAAATGCATGTAAATAAATGACATGACAAATTAAATCCCAACCCAAGCTACAAGGAAACAAGGTAATGCAATTCTAGGGAAACTTTCCTAGCATGGGTTTCATATTTCATTTGACAATGCAAATAATTCTATCTACACATCCTAGCATAGGATCAAAGTGGTCAAGGACAGTTGCCTCCTTCTTGCTGCTCTTGAAATGAGTAGTCCTGATCTTGGAAAGGAATAACTTGCTCTTGAGCAGGTTCTACTTCATATCATCACACATAGCAAAAGAAAAACAACAATCATAAGACATAGTTCACACTTCTACTTTATACAAACCACACATTCACATTTATAAAAGTTCTTTACCATTATATGTGTTGGGGTTACTTTATGTGTGTTAAGTTGTGGCTTGCATGCACTTTTAACCATGTGTATATGATTCCTACTTTTGTGTCCACCTTTATACTTACATACTATTTATATGGGTTTCCAATAAATTTCTTATATTCAATTACTTCACCTTTTTACTACCAAATGTGTATGAAAAGTATTTTTCTTCTCCATATGTGCCTTCAGAATTTCTACCACACTTAAACTGAACTCTTTGTATTTTAGAAACTCCATTTATCATTTACTAGTTGCTATATTTTCAGATTTATATTCCTATGCATAATTGTGTATTTTATTATGAAATTAGTAATATACATCACCTAAACAGTATAGGTTCTGGTCCTAAATAATTTAATAACATATTTTGACCTTGGCTTCTGATGTAGACTATTTCATAATTATTTTCCCTATTTTTCTATAACTATTATTTACTTAAACATGTGTCCCTATACTAATTAAATGTGAATAATAGATGAAACAGATTTATTTCAGCCCAAAAATATATTTTTATCTCACTCCAAAGTTTTCTAAGTACTGAGAAAGTTTTTAATTAATTTTTGACAATTATGTTTGTCCCCCTTTTTAATTTTTAAACACTAGTTACATATTCAATTTTCTAAATTAAATACTAAACAGGGCTAAAATAATGAATTTACCCCATTACAGGGTCTATAATATTATTTTCATAATTTCCAGGGGTCTAGCTACACTTATCAGAGGTGTTTTTCCTAATTTCTATTAAGTCCAGGGGCTAAAACTGATTTTTAAATGAATTTACATGATTTTCTGGAGTTCCAGGGGCTAGATCTGAAGTTTCCGGGGCTAGCTCTCAATTCCAGAGAACCCCAGGGGGTAGCACGTAAGAATTCTAGTCTTTATAACGCGGGGCTGACGTGGACCGTCTGATATTAAACCGACGGCTGAGATTATAACATCGAATCGGTACGCGGGGTTTTAAAGTCTACCGTGCGATTTAAAATAAACGGCGCACAAGCGGCCACGTCGCTCTGATCGAGCGCGGGCGGCGCTGCCGGCGGCGCACGGCGGCGGGAAGCGGCGATCTCGCCGGAAAGTTTCGGATCCGCGAGAATTCTACCTAGAACTGTGATCTTATGGCATAGATCGGTAGAGGGGAGGTCAGGGATCTCACCTCGGGGGTTTTCTCGAGCTCGGGGTCCTGGAAAGTGATCGGCTGCGAGGTCCGAGGCAAAACCACGGCGAAGCTCGTCGGCGCTGTGTTTACACCGTAACACTCCGAGTTTTCTGCACCTGCAAAGTTCCCCGGAGGCGGTGGATCAAGACCAGCGAGTTAGATCAGAGTTTCCGAGCTTAGATCGGCCAGAATTCACCGGCGAAGTCTCGGTGCTCACCGGAGTAAAAATCGGCGATCGCGTGGGAAAAACCGATCGGGGCTGGGGTTTTTATAGCCGGGGGAGGGCGGTGGGTCAGTTGTGATCGAGTTGGATTCTTCTGGGACCAGAATTCGGGCGACGGGACACGGTTTCCGGTCGGTTGCGATCGCGCGCGCCCGGGGAAAAGTCCGGGGTCACGGAGGCTCAGGGTTAGGGATGACATGTGGGTCCCACCCGTCGGTGAGAGGCAGCGCGGCGCGCGCGGGGGCGGGCTGCGCGGGGAAAGCTGGGCCGGCTGGCGGGTTTCGGCCCACTGGCCGGTTTTTTTCCCGTTTCTCTTTTCTTTTTCCTTTTCTTTTCTGTTTTGAGTATAATTTGAATTCCAGTTTGAATTTGAATTTTTGCAAAACATGCAATACGTCCAAAAATTTTTAAATTCCCCTCTGAACATGGTTTTGGGTTTTGAATAAAAATTTGGGGTGTTACAAGAATCATCATTGTCACGTACCTCGCGTCGTTGAGCTCGACCACCCATACCACGATGGTCACGACATGGCTGCCGTCGATACCTGAAAGGTCCATCATCAAGCTCGGTATCCGCCGAATACTCCGCCTCGTCATATCTTGCAGCACTGCCAACGGAGTCGTGGCTGTCATCAACACGTCTTTGCCTCTCTTCGCGTCCAACCTGTTCCATCCTCTCCAATCGCTCAATGATTGCTGCAAGAGAAGTGTTAATAGCCCCAGCAGTGCTTTCTAATGTGGTCAGTTTGGTGTTGGTGCAAATCTGCGTCGACTCTAATTGATCAATGCGTTCATTGGTGACTTGAATATCCTCATTGAGAGCATCTGCGTGTAGCTTTACTTGGCGTTCAAAATGCTGAATGATGCCCCTCGTACGTGGTGAATGTGGAGATGTCCCATTCGCATCAGCTGACATGGTTAGTAAAGAAAGAAAATACAACAGCAAGCAGATTAATCCTAACAGTTGCTAAGAGGTGGTAGGACAGCACAATTCCTCACTAGCAAGAAATCAAGGTCTTACAAGTTCTTACCATGCGATGCAGGAGGCGCCGGCAATCAGCAAGAACAACAACAAACGGTGGCTGCCAGCACAACCTTATGGTGTCGTAGACAATTTTGTGGAGCTGTAGGTGGCTGTTAGACACAATTTATGCAAAGGAACAGCTAGTACCACATTAGTCATAACAAGTTGAATAAACGTTCCACGATGGTATTGTGCTGGTCCTAGCTCAAACCTTACTAGAGACGTGAGCCGTAACTCCACGTGACGTTGGTTTACTATTGTAGGGAAGTTCGAACAGCCCGATCCGTTGTGTTTCAACAACGTTGAAAACAGCAAGTTGAACTTTGAAACATGAAACAAATGTTACACAAATTGTCTCTCTTGTTTTTGTACTTAGAAACTTTTTTTGATTGTAATCAGTGCGGCTTTTCTTTTTGCACGTGCCTTTTTCTTGCTGATCCGTGCAGCTTTTCTTTTGCACTTGCCTTTTTTTCTCAACTTTGGGTAGATAATGGAAATGGACTGAGAACAAAGTGGCACGAACTCAAAACTCTAGCGGTGAAAAACTTAGGACCAGCAACTTGACACAAAAAGGCAACCGTGAATTCAACAAGTCGAGAGCTAAGTAGCCAAGCAAACGGCTCAAAGTGTTTTTATGATTTTTTTTAGAGCGAACTTTTGTAGGCAAAAGTGGACTGTAGGTAAATGAAGAACAAGGAGAAGGAAATCTCTCACCGAGCAACCTGAAATCTGATACCACTTGATGAACCCAACGGGTACGGGGGACGCCCTATCTTTCGATGAGATATGTTGGTAATGAACGAATTTGGTGGAGGTCGACGTTGGCTGCCCAACTACCACAACCAGAATGGTGTGGCGCCTTGAGCGACAGTTACACCGTCTCCTGGTAACTACGATTTGGGTGGAGGTCGACGTTGTGCTATCCGACTACAACAACCACAAGGATGCTGCGCCTTAGCGATAGTTACACCGGCTCCTGTTGTTGCTGTACTTGCCGTGCCAAGAACAGCCTTGAACCTGCAAGCAATCGAAGAACAAGCAAGAACAAGATAACAAGCAAACACTCACGGGTGTGAAAAAGTTGGGATTCTGATTCAAGTAATCGGAAGGTCTCGTCGACACTTGCGTTACAAGGAAGTAGCAATGGCTAAACTTACAGAAAACAAAACCCGCCGTGTCAAAGAGCTCTTGGACTACTTAAATAGGGGAGGGAAGAGGGAAATTCGTCCAGCAACAAAGGTAGGACGTGATCTCCCTTATTCCCTTCCTTTTTCTATGATAGACTACCACTTAATAGGGAAAGAAAGAGGGAAACCCATCCAGCAGCAAGGCAGGATATGATTTCCTCTATTTCTTTCCTTATTATAGCACATCTATCTTTAAATGGGGGAAGAAAGAGGGAATTTCGTCCAGCAGCAAAGTTGGACGAGATTTCCCTTATTCCTTTCCTTATTTGTCTAAATCTCTCTTTATTACATGGCCACAGCCTCAATATTTCTCCTCGGGTGGAGCAGCCTTTATTGCATTAATCCCTCCACCCCTCCTAGCTGGATCAATTTCCAAGCATCTGATAATTAAGTTGACGTGCACGAGCGCGTGTCATTGGACCTTGATTAGCTGAGAGTGGTGAGTGGGCTGGTGTTGTGGTTGTATCAACGGTAGCGATGTCCGCATCAGAAGGGTGCTCCATTCACATGGGGCAAGGCGCAAGAGGCTGCATTTGCAACTTTGAAGAATAGGTTAACTCATACACCCCTTCTCCAATTACCAGATTTCAATAAGACTTTTGAATTGGAATGTGATGCTAGTGGTATTGGATTGGGAGGTGTCTTGTTGCAAGAGGGGAAACCTATTGCTTATTTTAGCGAGAAACTGAATGGGCCTAGTCTGAACTATTCCACTTATGATAAAGAATTATATGCACTAGTACGAACTTTGGAAACATGGCAACATTATTTATGGCCTAAAGAATTTGTTATACATTCTGATCATGAATCTTTGAAGCACATTAAGAACCAAACTAATCTGAACCGTAGGCATGCCAAGTGGGTAGAATTCATTGAGTCCTTTCCTTATGTCATCAAACACAAGAAAGGGAAAGATAATGTCATTGCGGATGCCTTATCTCGCCGTTACAATATGTTGTCCCAACTTGATTTTAAGATTTTTGGCTTGGAAACAATTAAAGAACAATATGCTTTGATGCTGATTTCAAAGATGTGCTGCTGCAATGTAAAGAAGGAAAATCATGGAACAAGTTTGTTCTCACTAATGGTTTTGTGTTTCGAACTAACAAATTGTGTATTCCAGCTGGTTCTGTGCGTATCTTACTATTGCAGGAAGCACATGGTGGAGGATTGATGGGATACTTTGGTGTCAAGAAGACGGAAGACATCTTAGCAAGCCATTTCTTTTGGCCAAAGATGAGGAGAGATGTGGAGCAGTTTGTTGCTCGTTGCACCACCTGTCAAAAAGCTAAGTCCCGTCTTAATCCACATGGTTTATACATGCCTCTTCCTGTTCCTAGTGCTCCATGGGAGGATGTTTCTATGGATTTTGTTTTAGCATTGACTAGAACAAAGAATGGGAGGGATAGTATTTTTGTTGTTGTCGACAGATTTTCTAAAATGGCACATTTCATACCATGCCACAAAACTGATGATGCTACCCATATTGCTGATTTATTCTTTCGAGAAGTTGTTCGTTTGCATGGGGTTCCAAACACTATTGTTTCAGATAGAGATGCCAAATTTTGTTAGTCATTTTTGGAAAACCTTATGGGCTAAGTTGGGTACAAAATTACTCTTTTCTACCACTTGTCACCCTCAAACTGATGGACAGACCGAAGTAGTGAACCGTAGTTTATCTACCATGCTAAGGGATGTTCTGAAACATAACATCAAATTATGGGAAGAATGTTTGCCTCATATTGAATTTGCTTACAATCGTTTGCTGCATTCTACTACTAAATTATGCCCTTTTCAGATTGTATATGGTTTTATTCCTCGTGCTCCCATTGATCTTTTGGCTCTGCCACATTCAGAGAAATTGAATTTTGATGCTTCTCGCCGTGCTGAATTAATTCTTAAAATGCATGAGCAAACTAAAGCAAACATTGAGAGCATGAACGCTAAGTATCAACAAGCCGGTAGCAAGGGTAGGATGCATGTTACTTTTGAACCTGGTGATTTGGTTTGGGTGCATTTGAGAAAGGATAGATTTCCTGATTTGAGAAAATCTAAATTACTACCTAGAGTTGCTGGACCCTTCACAGTGCTTCGAAAAATTAATGATAATGCATATGAAATTGAGTTGCCTGCACATTTTGGAGTTACTTCCTCTTTTAATATTGCAGATTTGAAACCATATATGGGCGAGGAAGACACATTTGAGTCGAGGACGACTCAGTTGCAAGAAGGGGAGGATGATGCGGACATCGCTACCGTTGATACAACCACAACACCAGCCCATTCACCACTCTCATTTAATCAAGGTCCAATGACACGCGCTCGTGCACGTCAACTTAATTATCAGGTGCTTGGGAATTGATCCAGCTAGGAGGGATGGAGGGATTAATGCAATAAAGGCTGCTCCACCCGAGGAGAAATCTTAAGGCTGGGGCCATGTAATAAAGAGAGATTTAGACAAATAAGGAAAGAAATAAGGGAAATCTCGTCCAACTTTGCTGCTGGACGAAATTCCCTCTTTCTTCCCCCATTTAAAGATAGATGTGCTATAATAAAGAAAGAAATAGAGGAAATCATATCCTGCCTTGCTGCTGTATGGGTTTCCCTCTTTCTTTCCCTATTAAATGGTAGTCTATCACAGAAAAAGGAAGAGAATAAGGGAGATCACGTCCTACCTTTGTTGCTGGACGAATTTCCCTCTTCCCTCCCCTATTTAAGTAGTCCAAGAGCTCCTTGACAGGGCGGGTTTTTGTTTTCTGTAAGTTTAGCCATTGCTACTTCCTTGTAACGCAAGTGTCGACGAGACATTCCGATTACTTGAATCAGAACCCCAACTTTTTCACACCTGTGAGTGTTTGCTTGTTATCTTGTTCTTGCTTGTTCTTCGATTGCTTGCAGGTTCAAGGCTGTTCTTGGCACGGCAAGTACAGCAACAACAGGAGTCGGTGTAACTATCGCTAAGGCGCAGCATCCTTGTGGTTGTTATAGTCGGCTAGCACAACGTCGACCTCCACCCAAATTGTAGTTACCAGGAGACGGTGTAACTGTCGCTCAAGGCGCCACACCATTCTGGTTGTGGTAGTCGGGCAGCCAACGTTGGCCTCCACCAAATTCGTTTATTACCAACATCTCTCATCGAAATATAGGGCGTCCCCCCGTACCCGTTGGGTGCATTACTCAGCCAAAGGATTGGGGTGCGGAAAGTATTTCAGATTTAACTTGGTACAGGGCTCTTTGCTAGCCAAATTATGACAACTACCGCCATCAATAATAACTTTGCACGTTTTGCTAGGACCAACGATGCCCTTTGTTTGAAACAAATTGCACCGCTGATCTGCACAACTAGGAGTAACACTCAATACCTTTGGCGAGCAAACAATAGTGGGTAAATGCGTCACATAAGCATCTAATGAGCCATTCTCATCTTCCTCCCAACAATCTGATTCTGGATCAGCATCATCCCCGGTGTCCTACTCAGCAGTTTCTTCATTGATCAACATAACCTTTCTATTGGGGCAATCTTTCTTGAAGTGACCCCAGCCAGCACATGTATGACAATTCATGTCCCTATTTCTGAGTGTGGAAATAGAGGAGCCAGCAGCACTAGCAGCAGGTTGTGATGACTTCTTAGCATTCGAAACCATCAAATCTGATTTGTACGAAGTATTCCCATGGAATCCAGTAGTAGAGTTATGTGTAGGCTCCACACTAGGTGTTGTCCGCGGTGGAAAACGACCTCTATTCACTGAAGAACAAGGTGCAAACTTGGCATCATCAACCAACTGCAATTCTGCCTCACGTGCTTGATGTAATAAATCTGTCATGTCAAAGTACTGGTGATGCCGAACAATGCGCTTGATGTTATAATTCAAACCAGCAAGGAAACGCCGCATTGTTTATTCGGGCTGTTCACGCACTCGGGCACGCTGCATGATCAACTCCATCTCCTGAAAATAATCATCAACAGACAAGGGGCCTTGCTTTAAATTCTGCAATCTGTCATAGAGAGAACAAATATAGTTGCGTGGGACAAAACAACCACGCAACTCCTCCTTCATGGCTCTCCATGTGACAATGGGTGGATAACCATCTTCAATTCTGGACTGCACCAAGTTGTCCCACCAAATCAAAGCATAATCATCAAATTCAGAAGATGCTAACTTTATTTTCTAGTCCTCAGTGTACTCATGCATACGCCATAATTTTTCCACTTTCAGCTTCCAATTGAGATACTCTTCAACTTCAGTAGAACCGGCATGGTGAATTTTGGTTTGCCCAGCCCATCCTCATCACGTTGGACTGGTTATGCAAAATTAGGATCATCACATTGACGACGCACACGGTGGGGAGCAAATCCACGGCCTCCACCAGCTTGGTCTCCACCACGCCCTCCATTACCACGACCAACAGCTTGACCAGCGAGATGGTCTCGAACATTGGAGGCGTGAGCATCACTACCACCTTGTACACCATTATTATCATGCTGACGATGTTGTTGGCGATCAACCGATGCTTGCAAAGTTGTCATAGCTCGCTGCATTGCAGTGAGAGTTTGCTGAACAGTAACTTGTCGTTGTGTGTCAGTGATGGTTTCAGTGGCATCTTTGAGTCCCAACTCCACATTCTGAACACCCTCATGAAGAGGATTTATTGCATTTAAAATTTTTCATTGAAGTTGATCACGAAGAACCTCATATTCATAACAATGTACCACATCAGTAGGACTCCTTTTCTGTGTCATATCGATCTCCTTTAAAGACATGATTAGCCCGCACAAGAAAAAAATATATATATATATATGTGGAAAACACTCAACTCACTTAAAACTGACAGAAACAAGGTATCTTACCATTCCAAAGTGAATTAATATAGCTTACCAACTTGTATGGGCAGAACTTGCATGGATGTGATGTAGCGAATATTGAGGGTCAATACTATCACATGACAAACCAGGGTATATGGTGGAGCTTGATTGGGATACCTAACAACACCAATTTGCAAATCCTAGTGCTGATCGTATGACAACGAGAAACAAGATGGAACACAATGGTGGAGGGGAAATGGCCAAATGCAACTCAGAAAATGAGCTCAAACAATGATGTATGTTGGATTACTGCTCGTGTTACAATGAACAAGGATGGATGCTTGCAAATAGTTCAGGTTATAACAGGCACAAGACTGCTCAATCTAAACAAGCTCCAAAACTGAAACTTAAAGCATGAAATTCTAGGCCGCTTTTTTTACTCTTCTTGCTTCTTTTTTTTTGTTACACTTTGAACTTGATAACAGAAATAAATACTTAGATGCAACAAGGAAAACAACCAGCAACTAGAAATTGAAAAATGATGCCATCTAGGCTATGGCAAAAATCCACACCTGATGCATGTATTTTTATGGCTTTTTCTGGATAGGACAAAAAACTAATCTATGGGATGAAAAATTTCTCACCGAGTGAAAACTGGAATCTGATACCAAGATGATGAGGGGGTAGCCCGATCTTCTCGATGAACACTACAATGGGTGTGAAGATAACTTGAGAGACGCTCACGAACTCTCCGGCTGTTCCCCTGCTGCCAATGCAACAGATCTCAACCCTATGGATATTCGCAACACCACACACTTGTGCCCGTAACCGCCGGCCACGAAGCAGTTTGCAATCAACCAATTCCCAATCGAACGACAGATTATACTTGATTTTCAGAACAGAAGAATCACCAGATCGTAACAAAATGGTGAAGAGAAAAATACTCCAGATCGAAACAAAGTGGAATATTTAATCTCAGTGAATGCATACAGCAATTCAGTCTTGAATATTTTGATCACCCCTAAAGCCATGACCCACAAGGGTATACATAGGACTCCTGGACGTACAAAGCATGTTTGATAACAAATAAATCACAGCGCTAGCTTTCCTAATTAAAACAGACTCCATTTGGAAAGAAACAGAAATGGCTGTCAACTTGATGTGGTTGCCAGGGCCTGTATATGTCTTCCTATAAATTGAGGTCATACTCATTGGGAAGTATGTATAATTATCTTTCTAACGGATATTTATTTGCATGATTTGGAGTTCGGGAAAGAAATCTGCAGCTGTTTCAAATTTTGAGCTTTTGTTGCCATAACTGAACCCGAATTGATTTTCATGATTAATTCTTTAATGGTGGTGGTCCTGCCTCCCTCTCCTCCCCCACGTACTCCTTGATGTGGGGATCCAACTTGCAATTGTCTCGAATATATCCTCTCCTTCACATGCTATAGATGTTTTAGCCTCAAATCTGATCATGCAAGCATGCAAAGATTGAGGTAGTATAAAATTCTCATTTGTAAAAGTATTATATTCAACTAGGAGTGAATTCACCTGGTGTTCTAATAATTTGGCACGTGCTCTTGTAATTGATCCAATACGTATATCACTGGATTCATGTTGAACATCAACCGGACCAGCAATGTCATGAATAGGAGAAAATGGTAAAGAGTTAGGGATGACCTCATCAGAAGTTAGGTGCATTTGAAGTTTGAACCAAATCTGAAAATTCAAATAAAGTTTAAACCAGCTGGTGGGGTCCCCAGGCTACGTGTCAGCACCGCAGCCAAATCACACCTGAGCCCGCAGAGTCTCCCGCGCAGTCACACAAGATCCCGGTGCCACAGCCGATCCGGGGCGGTTTCAGCAGAGACTGACACGTGGGGCCCTCGGGGCTTCGTCTACCTCGCGCTCCCGCGGCTCCCCGATGCCCCCCTCGCCGGAGTACTCGCCGGGAGGCTGTTCCCGTGACCGGAGCTCGACCAAACTGGCTGCTCCCGTCTGAAATTTCTCGGGGAACCCGTTGCTGACATTGTCGTCGGCCTGTGATCACCGGAATCTGTTGCGCGATGGCGACAGTTCACGGGGTGAGTTCGGCGATGTCGGTATGGCGCTGTCATGCCTCCTAGTCCCCTCTGTTGGCTCCTACAGCACTGCCACGACCTATGGAGCAACGATCCAGCCTCTGATCTTGCTCAAAGGTGCGGCAATACAGACTTCACCGTGTGACCTAAGTCTAAACCCGGCGATGAACGAAAAACCCACGGAACGCGGTGGTTTCTCGCTAGTTTCCCGTGATTCTTGACCGTATGGATTCACACGGACGTTTCTAGCTGGTTGTCGAAGCTGGGAAGCGATTGTTTGACTAGTTAGCCCGAATTTTCCGATTAACCGAACACGGGCTATATCACATGCTCTCGGCAAGAACTGAAATTCCAGCCAACACACTCTATGGCATGCGGCCGGGGTTGTCGGACAGAAAGTGCACTCCTAGGCAAACCTTTTGGCATGCTCAACTCGGCGTGGGATCAAACCTAGCGGCCGGACGATGAGTTTTTGGTAGCGGCGGCTTTACACGGCGCTGAATGGAAACAGGGAGCTCATGGTCGCTTTACCGTGGGTGTGGCGCTGGTTCGTTGCGTCGATGACGTCGAGGAGGCTTCGGCAAAGCTCTGGGTGAGCTCATACCAGCGTGCCAATCTTGGAGACGTGCGGGCGCCAGAGAACCAAGGGTTGTCGGGGGTGCGGCGGCGTTTTTCTGTCGAGGGGCTCGGGAGTGGGCAGAGCAGCACGAAGAGACGGTTGATGAGGTGCGAAATATCGCTGGTGGCTGCTACGTCGACGCATACCGTGGCCTGGGCTGCTCGGGAGGTGGCATCCGGAAGCTGCCACTGTGACGTGCTGCGCTCGGCCGCATCAGTGAGAAACAGAGCATGGCTTGGTTGTGAATCAGCTCTCCCACTGACCTGTGGGCCCATCTCCCCCCTAACACTTTTTCCAATTTCCACTGTAAATATCTCAGCTACTCTCAATTGAATGAGAGACTTAATCACCAAGTCATAGTTTGAATTTGGTTTCCTCAATTTGAAATTGATTTGGCTAAATTTGTTGCACCCTTGAACTGAAATTCAAATTCAGTTTTTGAATAATACAAATTTAGCCCCCAACAAGATGAACTCCAATGAGGATGAAAATTAGTGGACCAACTCAAAAAAATATGCTGAGTTTGAATATGAAGTCAACTTTTGAATTCAAGTGATGGAAGTTGCTGCAATTTGAATTTGCATTCAAATTGGCCCATTTTACAAATGTTTCTAAAAGTGGCTCAAAAAGTATTGGATTTGCATGAAATTTGGCATGAGCCTTCCCAAGACTATTTAGAGTCTATGGGTGAGCTAAACCTTTCATGCTTATGTGTCAAAATCCTACTTTTTGGAAGTTAGGGCTTTCCCTTTTAATCACCATTTTGATGGTGTTTACTTGCTCTCAATAAGTGTTAATGAGATATCCATCACAAGAGCTGTGATGTTGCGAGGTGATGAACATTTTTTTTGCAAGTCACTTTCTTGGGCTTTTACAGACAGTGCTCCTCGGCGAACTGAAATTTGCTCTTTTCGGCTATATTTCTGATTCTTTCTCCGTTACTACTTCTTTTAAAATGTTTCTTTATATGAAATATGCATGCATGCTTGAATATGAAATTGAGGGTGTTACAAACCTACCCCCCTTAAACTGAATCTCGCCCTCGAGATTCGATAGAGTGGAGAAAAGATGAGGGAATTCTGCCTTGAGGTCCTCCTCACGTTCCCATGTAGCTTCGGCTTCCGTGTGATGACTCCATTGTACCTTGCACCAACGGATCACTTTGTTCCTCGTGACCCTTTCTTTCACGTCCAAAATTTGGACAGGGTGATCTACGTAGGTCAGATCCTCTTGAAGCTCGAGCTCATTCATCGATACTTGTTCTTCCGGTACTCTCAAGCACTTTTTGAGTTGGGATACGTGAAACACGTCATGCATGTCAGAGAGGTGCGTTGGGAGCTCTAGTTGATAAGCTATCTCTCAGCACATTGGATTACTCCGTTGTGCTTGCTTAACCAATTCATTCCAAGTATTATATCAAGCCTTTGAGAATCGAAGATAATAAGGTTGGCAAGGAAGTCTACCCCTTATTTTAAGGTTTACTTTTGTACATACTATATTAGTCCTCATCTCTCCACCAGGAGAATTAACTAACATAGTATATTTCATGTGTGATATGGGCAGATTATACTTGGCAACATATTTGGATGATATAAATGAATGTGATGCTCCATAATCAAATAAAACAGTGGTTGGGTTGGAGTTGGCAAGGAACATACCAATTACGACGTCCTCAGCCTGTTGCGCCTCCTTAGCAGAGACATGATTGACGTTGCCACGAGCGTAGTTCTGCTGTCCATGGTTACCTTTTTTAGCTCCTCCGTTCGGCCGTGGGTTCTGTTTGAGCACGTTGGTCGGATGTCCAAGGCCTTTCATCAGGCACTGGCTTGCAAAGTGTCCCGCCTCTCCGCATGCATAGCATGCCTTGTTGCCCAAGACAGCAGGTACGTTAGGGCGAGGGTGGTTTTGAGCATAGGCGCCCATGTTTGGACGGGGCGCAGAAGACAAAGGCACACGAGGTGCTTGCATGACAGGACGTTGCCGTGGTGGTTGATTAGGGCGAAAAGTAGAAGCGGACGAGCCATACTGCGGTGCAGCTGGGGGCATGAAACGGGGACGTACATTGCTCCCTTGTGGCTGGTATGGCATCTTTCTCTTGCCCTCTTGCTCTGATGCGGACATCGCTACCGTTGATACAACCACAACACCAGCCCATTCCCACTCTCAGCTAATCAAGGTCCAATGACACGCGCTCGTGCACGTCAACTTAATTATCAGGTGAATTCATTCCTGGCTGTTCAAAGTAATTGTCCTTCAAATGGAGACCTATTAAAGCCTTCTGATGACCTTGTTATTATTAGGTGCTTGGTAATTGATCCAGCTAGGAGGGATGGAGGGATTAATGCAATAAAGGCTGCTCCACCCGAGGGGAAATCCTGAGGCTGGGGCCATGTAATAAAGAGAGATTTAGACAAATAAGGAAAGGAATAAGGGAAATCTCGTCCAACTTTGCTGCTGGACGAAATTCTCTCTTTCTTCCCCATTTAAAGATAGATGTGCTATAATAAGGAAAGAATAGAGGAAATCATATCCTGCCTTGCTGCTGGATGGGTTTCCCTCTTTCTTTCCCTATTAAATGGTAGTCTATCATAGAAAAAGGAAGGGAATAAGAGAGATCACATCCTACCTTTGTTGCTGGACGAATTTACCTCTTCCCTCCCCTATTTAAGTAGTCCAAGAGCTCCTTGACAGGGCGGGTTTTGTTTTCTGTAAGTTTAGCCATTGCTACTTCCTTGTAACGCAAGTGTCGACGAGACCTTCCGATTACTTGAATCAGAACCCCAACTTTTTCACACCCGTGAGTGTTTGCTTGTTATCTTGTTCTTGCTTGTTCTTCGATTGCTTGCAGGTTCAAGGCTGTTCTTGGCACGGCAAGTACAGCAACAACAGGAGCCGGTGTAACTATCGCTAAGGCGCAGCATCCTTGTGGTTGTTGTAGTCGGGTAGCACAACATCGACCTCCACCCAAATCGTAGTTACCAGGAGACGGTGTAACTGTCGCTCAAGGCGCCACACCATTCTGGTTGTGGTAGTTGGGCAGCCAACGTCGGCCTCCACCAAATTCGTTCATTACCAACATCTCTCATCGAAAGATAGGGCGTCCCCCGTACCCGTTGGGTTCGTCAAGTGGTATCAGATTTCAGGTTGCTCGGTGAGAGATTTCCTTCTCCTTGTTCTTCATTTACCTACAGTCCACTTTTGCCTACAAAAGTTTGCTCTAAAAAAATCCTAAAAACACTTTGAGCCTTTTGCTTGGCTACTTAGCTCTCGACTTGTTGAATTCACGGTTGCCTTTTTGTGTCAAGTTGCTGGTCCTAAGTTTTTCACCGCTAGAGTTTTGAGTTCGTGCCACTTTGTTCTCAGTCCATTTCCATTATCTACCCAAAGTTGAGAAAAAAGGCAAGTGCAAAAGAAAAGCTGCACGGATCAGTAAGAAAAAGGCACGTCCAAAAAGAAAAGCCGCACTGATTACAATCACAAAAAAAAGTTTTTAAGTACAAAAAAAAAGAAAGACAATTTGTGTAACATTTGTTTCATGTTTCAAAGTTCAACTTGCTGTTTTCAACGTTGTTGAAACACAACGGATCGGGCTGTTTGAACTTCCCTACCATAGTAATCTAACGTCACGTGGAGTTACGGCTCACGTCTCTAGTAAGGTTTGAGCTAGGACCAACACAATACCATCGTGGAACGTTTATTCATTTTGTTGTGACTAATGTGGTACTAGTTGTTCCTTTGCACAAATTGTGTCTAGCAGCCACCTACAGCTCCACAAAATTGTCTACGACACCATAAGATTGTGCTGGCAGCCACCGTTTGTTGTTGTTCTTGCTGATTGCCGGCGCCTCCTGCATCGCATGGTAAGAACTTGTAAGACCTTGATTTCTTGCTAGTGAGGAATTGTGCTGTCCTACCACCTCTTAGCAACTGTTAGGATTAATCTGCTTGCTGTTTTATTTCCTTTCTTTACTAACCATGTCAGCTGATGCGAATAAGACATCTCCACATTCACCACGTACGAGGGGCATCATTCAGCATTTCGAACGCCAAGTAAAGCTACACACAGATGCTCTCAATAAGGATATTCAAGTCACCAATGAACGCATTGGTCAATTAGAGTCGACGCAGATTTGTACCAACACCAAACTGACCACATTAGAAAGCACTGCTGGGGCTATTAACACTTCTCTTGCAGCAATCATTGAGCGATTGGAGAGGATGGAACAGGTTGGACGCGAAGAGAGGCAAAGACGTGTTGATGACAGCCACGACTCCGTTGGCAGTGCTGCAAGATATGACAAGGCGGAGTATTCGGCGGACACCGAGCTTCATGATGGACCTTTCAGGTATCGACGGCAGCCACGTCGCGACCATCGTGGTATGGGTGGTCGAGCTCAACGACGCGAGGTACGTGACAATGACGATTCCCTACGCAGCATTAAATTCTCCATACCACCTTTTGATGGTAAATATGATCCAGATGCATATCTGTCTTGGGAATTGTCAGTAGATCAAAAATTTGCATGCCATGATTTCCTTGATGATAAAAAGGTTAGAGCTGCCACTAGTGAATTCACTGACTTTGCTTCTGTTTTGTGGCATGAATATCAAACTAAAAATCCAGCTACTGTACCACAAACTTGGAATGCTTTGAAACGAATCATGCGTCGTCATTTTGTTCCTTCCTATTATGCTCGTGACCTGTTGCATAAATTACAACAACTTAGGCAAGGAAACAAATCTGTTGAGGAATACTATCAAGAACTTCAAATAAGCATGATGCGTTGTGGCCTAGTTGAAAATGAAGAGACTGCAATGGCTAGGTTTATGGGTGGTTTAACAAGAGAAATTCAGGACATATTGGCTTATAAGGAATACACTAACGTCACTCGATTATTCCATCTTGCTTGTAAGGCTGAAAGAGAAGTACAGGGACGACGTACAAGAACCAACATTTCTGCAGGTCGAACTACCTCATGGCAGTTCCGCTCAAGTGCTGCTGGTACTAAGCATGATTCTTCTAACGATGCTTCCAATGGGTTGCCCAGGACTACATCAAAATCAGCACCTTCGCGTGCAATCGAGACAACAAAAGGATCCACCCAAGTTGCAGCCAACACTTCTTCTTCCATTGCTTCTACCGGGAGAACAAAAGACATTTAATGCCTCCAGTGCAAGGGTTTTGGGCACCTACGAAGGGACTGCCCAAGCAAGCGTGTGCTGGTTGTACGAGAAAATGGTGAGTACTCATCCGCTAGTGATTTAGATAATGAAACATATGCCATGCTTGCTGCACAAGAAGCAGGAAAGAAGAATGATGATGAAGAGCACATTGGGGCTGATCATGCTGCCCACTATGAGAGTCTTGTTGTGAGGCGTGTCTTGAGTGTCCAAATGATCAAATTTGAACAGAACCAGCGACACAATCTATTCCAAACTAAGTGTGTAGTTTTGGAACGATCGTGTCGCATTATTATTTATGGAGAAAGCTGCAACAATTTAGCAAGTGCTACCATGATAGAAAAGCTTGGGATGACAACACTTCCACATCCACATCCCTACTACATCCAATGGTTCAATGATAGTGGTAAGCTTAAGGTAACACGTCTGGTTCGTGTTGAATTTGCAATTAGTTCCTACCATGATTACATTGATTGTGATGTGGTACCTATGCAAGCTTGTTCTATGCTATTTGGTCGACCTTGGCAATTTGATAAAGATACATTACATCATGGTAAATCAAATCAATACTCTTTCATACATAATGAGAAGAAACTTGTTTTGCACCCGATGTCCCTTGATGCTATTTTGAAGGATGACATTGCTAGAGCTTGCAAAGAGAAAAATAAGAAATCTGCTGAAAATGAAAATTCAGATGTCGTGAAGAAATCGGTACAGCCTAAGACTGACAATTCCAAATCTGCTCATATGAAGAAGAATGAAATAAAATTAAAGAGCGCTTGTTTTTTTTGCTTCCAAATCTGATTTGTTTGAATTAAAAAGTGATACTGCAATCTGATATGTGTTTGTTTGCAAAGAAGCTTTGTTCTCACTTCACGACACATCATGTGCTTTGCCTCCTTCTATCACTAAGCTTTTACAGGAATACGCTGATGTGTTTCCACAAGAGGTACCAGCCGGGCTGCCACCATTGAGAGGGATTGAGCATCAGATTGACCTCATCCCTGGGGCTTCTTTGCCTAACCGAGCACCATACAGGACCAATCCGGAGGAGACTAAGGAGATTCAGCGGCAAGTACAGGAATTACTCGACAAAGGTTATGTGCGTGAGTCCCTTAGTCCTTGCTCCATTCCTGTCCTTTTGGTCCCAAAGAAAGATGGATCATGGCGCATGTGTGTAGATTGTCGAGCAATTAATAACATTACCATTAGATATCGTCATCCTTATTCTAGGTTAGATGATATGCTTAATGAACTTAGTGGCTCGATGATTTTCTCTAAAATTGATTTGCGTAGTGGATACCATCAAATTTGCATGAAGCTAGGTGATGAATGGAAAACAGCGTTTAAAACAAAGTTTGGGTTGTATGAGTGGTTAGTCATACCTTTTGGTCTCACGAATGCACCTAGCACTTTCATGAGATTAATGAATGAGGTTTTACGTGCTTTCATTGGAAGATTTGTGTTAGTATATTTCGATGACATCTTGATCTATAACGCATCTCTCGAAGTTCATCTTGATCATCTCCATGCTGTTTTCAATGCTTTACGTGATGCACGCTTATTTGGTAACATTGACAAGTGCACCTTTTGCACGGATCGAGTCTCTTTTCTTGGCTATGTTGTGACACCACAGGGAATTGAAGTTGATCAAGCCAAGGTGGAGACGATACACAGCTGGCCGACTCCTACCACGGTCACACAAGTACGAAGCTTTCTCGGACTTGCTGGATTCTATCGTCGTTTTGTGAAAGACTTCAGCACCATAGCAGGCCCACTGCATGAGCTTACAAAGAAGGGTGCCCCATTCACATGGGGCAAGGCGCAAGAGGCTGCATTTGCAACTTTGAAGAATAGGTTAACTCATACACCCCTTCTCTAATTACCAGATTTCAGTAAGACTTTTAAATTGGAATGTGATGCTAGTGGTATTGGATTGGGAGGTGTCTTGTTGCAAGAGGGGAAACCTATTTCTTATTTTAGCGATAAACTGAATGGGCCTAGTCTGAATTATTCCACTTATGATAAAGAATTATATGCACTAGTACGAACTTTGGAAACATGGCAACATTATTTATGGCCTAAAGAATTTATTATACATTCTGATCATGAATCTTTAAAGCACATTAAGAACCAAACTAATCTGAACCGTAGGCATGCCAAGTGGGTAGAATTCATTGAGTCCTTTCCTTATGTCATCAAACACAAGAAAGGAAAAGATAATGTTATTGCGGATGCTTTATCTCGCCGTTACAATATGTTGTCCCAACTTGATTTTAAGATTTTTGGCTTGGAAACAATTAAAGAACAATATGCTTTTGATGCTGATTTCAAAGATGTGCTGCTGCAATGTAAAGAAGGAAAAACAAGGAACAAGTTTGTTCTCACTAATGGTTTTGTGTTTTGAACTAACAAATTATGCATTCCAGCTGGTTCTGTGCGTATCTTACTATTGCAGGAAGCACATGGTGGAGGATTGATGGGATACTTTGGTGTCAAGAAGACGGAAGACATCTTAGCAAGCCATTTATTTTGGCCAAAGATGAGAAGAGATGTGGAGTGGTTTGTTGCTTGTTGCACCTCCTGTCAAAAAGCTAAGTCCCGTCTTAATCCACATGGTTTATACATGCCTCTTCCTGTTCCTAGTGCTCCATGGGAGGATGTTTCTATGGATTTTGTTTTAGGATTGTCTAGAACAAAGAAGGGGAGGGATAGTATTTTTGTTGTTGTCGACAGATTTTCTAAAATGGCATATTTCATAAAATGCCACAAAACTGATGATGCTTCCCATATTACTGATTTGTTCTTTCAAGAAGTTTTTTGTTTGCATGGGGTTCCAAACACTATTGTTCAGATAGAGATGCCAAATTTCTTAGTCATTTTTGGAGAACCTTATGGGCTAAGTTGGGGACAAAATTACTCTTTTCTACCACTTGTGACCCTCAAACTGATGGACAGACCGAAGTAGTGAACCGTAGTTTATCTACCATGCTAAGGGCTGTTCTGAAACATAACATCAAATTATGGGAAGAATGTTTGCCTCATACTGAATTTGCTTACAATCGTTCGCTGCATTCTACTACTAAATTATGCCCTTTTCAGATTGTATATGGTTTTATTCCTCGTGCTCCCATTGATCTTTTGGCTCTGCCACCTTTAGAGAAATTGAATTTTGATGCTTCTCGTCGTGCTGAATTAATTCTTAAAATGCATGAGCAAACTAAAGCAAACATTGAGAGTATGAACGCTAAGTATCAACAAGCTGGTAGCAAGGGTAGGAAGCATGTTACTTTTGAACCTGGTGATTTGGTTTGGATGCATTTGAGAAAGGATAGATTTCCTGATTTGAGAGAATCTAAATTACTACCTAGAGCTGCTGGACCCTTCAAAGTGCTTCAAAAAATTAATGATAATGCATATGAAATTGAGTTGCCTGCACATTTTGGGGTTACTTCCTCTTTTAATATTGCAGATTTGAAACCATATATGGGCGAGGAAGACAAATTTGAGTCGAGGACGACTCAGCTGCAAGAAGGGGAGGATGATGCGGACATCGCTACCGTTGATACAATCACGACACCAGCCCATTCACCACTCTCAGCTAATCAAGGTCCAATGACACGCGCTCGTGCACATCAACTTAATTATCAGGTGAATTCATTCCTGGCTGTTCAAAGTAATTATGCTTCAAATGGGGACCTATTAAAGCCTTGTGATGACCTTGTTATTATTAGGTGCTTGGGAATTGATCCAGCTAGAAGGGATGGAGGGATTAATGCAATAAAGGCTGCTCCACCCGAGGGGAAATCTTGAGGCTGGGGCCATGTAATAAAGAGAGATTTAGACAAATAAGAAAAGGAATAAGGGAAATCTCGTCCAACTTTGCTGCTGGACGAAATTCCCTCTTTCTTCCCCCATTTAAAGATAGATGTGCTATAATAAGGAAAGAAATAGAGGAAATCATATCCTGCCTTGCTGCTGGATGGGTTTCCCTCTTTCTTTCCCTATTAAATGGTAGTCTATCACAGAAAAAGGAAGGGAATAACGGAGATCACGTCCTACCTTTGTTGCTGAACGAATTTCCCTCTTTCCTCCCCTATTTAAGTAGTCCAAGAGCTCCTTGACAGGGCGGGTTTTGTTTTCTGTAAGTTTAGCCATTTCTACTTCCTTGTAACGCAAGTGTCGACGAGACCTTCCGATTACTTGAATCAGAACCCCAACTTTTTCACACCCGTGAGTGTTTGCTTGTTATCTTGTTCTTGCTTGTTCTTCGATTGCTTGCAGGTTCAAGGCTGTTCTTGGCACGGTAAGTACAGCAACAACAGGAGCCGGTGTAACCAAATTCGTTCATTACCAACATCTCACATCGAAAGATAGGGCGTCCCCCGTACCCGTTGGGTTCATCATGCTCGATCTCACGGATCTTGCTCTCAACCACTATAGCTTTGTCAACTAGCTTCTAGATGTTTGCATAGTCGTTGTTGAGAAGCTGAATTTGGATATCATTGTTCAATCCTCTGATTAACAAGTATTGCTTCCGTTGATCTGAGTTGACATCCTCGGGGGAATACCTTGACAGCTGCGTGAACTTGTTGAGATACTTATTCACGCTCTTCCGTCCTTGGCGGAGACCTTTGAACTCGTGCCTTTTTAGCATCATGACTCCAGCAGGGACGTAATGAGAGCGAAAATTCTCCTTGAACTCAGTCTAAGTGATAGTCTCCTGGTTGACATGAGCATTGCAAAGAGCGTCCCACCAGTCAGTGGCTGCTCCCATAAGTTTGTGCGATGCGAAGAGAACTTTCTCCCGATCATTGCACTGAACAATAGCAAGCTTCTTCTCCATTGACTTCAACCAATCGTCGAGTCCTCATGAACTCTCCCAATCGGTTGTGAGCCGGCGGTGGTGGTGGTGGCGGTGGTGGTGCAGGAACGGGGTTAGGATTGTTGTTGTTGGCTTGCAGCTGATCCAAAGTTTAGATCATAGTTTGCATGAGCTGGTTCTGCATAGCCATCAACCGTTTCAAGGTTGTTTTCACCAGCCCCGGGGTTAACATTCTCAGAAACTTCATCGTGGTCACCCTCTTGTGGTTCATGGTTGCCACGGACGTTCCTCCTTTGTCGGCTGACGTTTTCCCTCACCATCTGTGAGAGAGAGTTGGGTGGAATAAAAGTTAGAAGTTTAGATGGATCCCCCAAACTATATGCATCAAGGTGGATGGACTAAATATATTTACTTTTATATGAGGATGTGAACACATGCTGAAGAATCTCACATCTCTCTACTATGTGTGGATACGGACAACGCTGAAGCGTCACACAACTCACACTAAGCACACAAACATAAACAATCATCACAAAAGTTCACACCACTCCTATTCAAGCTTCTATGGTTTAAACGTTCCTATGGGTTTTAGGGTATCCATTCTACCTAGTCTTGCATCCTATGGTCAAGGTGGTTCTGATGCCAATCTATGCATTCTACCTAGTCTTGCGTCCTATGGTCTACATGGCTCTAATGCAAATCTGTGACTTCTATCTAGACTTGCGTCCTACGATCAACGTGGCTCTGATACCAATCTGTGACGCCCGGTCCCATAAAATACGGAACCCAGCTAATGCATATGTGTGTCCAAAATGTTCATCATACATACACATGTAATTCACAAACTGAACTCAGAATATAACCACAGTAATAGGGTTTAAGTACTTTATTACATCAATCTCTAGCTTATTCTTGCAGCGGAAGTGTTCTAACTTATTTTAGCAGCGGAAGTCTCTAACGATAGCGGAATCAAACTAAACAGTAGCAGCGGCTCCATCTCTAACTCCACAGGCAAGTTGACGGTAGATCGCACACCTACTACTCCACATGATCTTCGAAGTACTCCTCTCCTGTTGCTGATGATCGTATGATAATGCAAGGGTGAGTACATGTCATACTCAGCAAGTGCAGGAAATGTATGACATGTAGTTTCCAACAAGGTAGGAATAAAAAGGCTCATTGTAGAAATTAAAGTTTATTTTTCAAACATGATAAAATCAGCAACTAACTTTAAGTGAATTTAATCCTAACATATATCTAATTTAAACATCAACATACCTCCTTTATGATTCACCACCTTTCATGTCTCAACCAACCATAAATCTTTCTCAACTTCTATCTCATGCTCATGATATCCATAACCATCTCATATTCATGATATCCTTAACCATCTCATATTCATACCACCATCTCATATTCATCTCATATTCATATCTTCCAAAACCAAACTCATTGCTACGACTCAACAGTCCCAAAAACCAATCCTAAAGACCATACCATAACCAAACCAATAAACATCCATCCCAAATAACCTTCCCTCTAATCATGGAAGTTGGCCAGGTGTTTGTGACCGGAAACACGGCTATCATGATAGTTTTATACTCTGTAGAGGTGGCACCACTTTACCCACAAGTTTATGATTTCGTCACCCGTTGGCGACTGCAGAATCTCCATTATACCAGTACACAACCGTCAATGTATGCCCAAGAGATCACAAAATAGCCTTTACAAAGGGGCCACTAGATGTATGGACTCACTAAGGCTTCACCAGCAGGTTCGAATCACCATTCTCCCACCTACGGGCCCCCTTTTGTGCCATACAGTTCCTAGGGCAGTCCTCTCCCGGCTCCCATTCCCCGCGCCTTCCACGGTCCATAACAATCTAGCAACTTACCTAATTAGTCAGCTAAGCCACACCCATACTTGGCCTTTGTGGTGGCACTGTTTTCCTGGCATGTGCTCGCATGAACCGATCATTAGATCTACAGCAAGTAAACCACCATCTCATTGTACCACATCCACAAACCAAGCTTGCCTAGATCTCCCCCGATTCATGTTCATTACCAACATCAAGTTATTATTATCATTATTCATATGAGTGCAGTAGCTATACATGTTCTATCTCGCTTCCCCTACCCCGTAGATTAGCGAAGCAAAAAAGCAAAACGACCATATCCGACTCATCAACTTTCCCGATCACAAAGGTGGTTAACAAAACTAGTAAACTCCTATAAAAGGGTTCCCATCAAATTGACTCAAGCATACGCAGTTTTCGTAAACAAAACAGTTTCAAAACATTGGATCAATATGGTCAAGGGGCACTTGCCTTGTTCCTGTGGCTTTGGTTGCTCACGTGTCTCGAAGTTCTGGTGCTGTAGTCCTTCGTAGATGGCTTCCTGAGCTTGTCCTTCTACTCACGACCACGCACATAAAAAATCATAGCAATCAATCATCATGCACAACTCTACTCAAGATGCATTGGTGCATATGCATGCTAACCTATGGTGTTGTTTCATTAGATCAGTTTGTACGTGTTCTTGCATGCTTTAATGGGCTTGCATGGGGTTTTACGATGAACAAGTGTGTAAAGATCAAGTGCGGACGTGGTGATGATCTTGACTCAAGATCTAGATCAATTTACTGTCATAAACTGATCAGCATGTGATCTGTCCACACGAAAAAGCTTCTGTTCGAAAACAGATGCGAAGAAACCCGCGATGATGTCATAAGGTGGTAACGAGGACCTACCTCTCTTCTCCTTATGATCGTCGGCTCTCCTCCGGCGAACGTGTCGGGGCTCGTCGGCGGTCTCACCGGTGGTTGAACTCTGGCGAAGGGGTTTATCTCGATGAGTTGGGAGCTAGGGCCTCTAAGTTGTCAGCTTGGGAAGGTGTTACGACCAAGGGGTGTTTCGGGTTCTATTTATAACCGGAAAAAGAAGAGTTCTACTCCGATTGGATCTCCAAATAAGAGTTCTATTCAAATTATTTTGGATCTTAACAACTTATCTCCAATCGATTTGGTTGCAGTATTCAACATGGAAGAACTCGTGTCGGTTTTCTCAGTACCGGGTACTCGCGTACAAGGGAAAACCGCTTAAGGATCTCGTCCTTCTGCAGGGATAAACTCCGGAGGCTCCACGTGTCCAGTGGGGGCCGGGCTTCACTTCTCCGCAGAGGCGGGCTCCGGTTGTGCCGCGTGTCAGGCGGGCGGGACCTCCCTCTCCTCAGAGGTGAACTCCGCGTGCGCCACGTGTCTTGGCGGGCGGGACCTCCCCTCTCCTCAGAGGCGAGCTCCACGTGCGTCACGTGTCAGTGCCGGACCTCCCCTTTCTTCGGAGGTGGCTCCGAGAATACCACGTGTCCAGTAGCGCCGGACTTCCTTTCTCCTCAAAGACGAGCTCCGAGGTCGACACGTGTACATTGGTGTCGGACCTCCCTTCTTCTCAGAGGTGAGCTCCGAGGACGACACGTGTCCATCGGGCCGGACCTCTCGGAGACGAGCTCCGAGGGTGACACGTGTCCCGTGGGGCGGACCTCTCAGAGGTGAGCTCCGAGAGCGACACATGCCCCGCGGGGTTGGGACTTGTTTTTCCGCAGCGACTAGCTCTGGTGGGGACACGTGTCCTACGGGGCTGGACCTCGCTTCTCCGCAGAGACAAGCCCCGGAGGCAACATGTGTTCAGCGGGTCGAACCTCGCCCCTTCCACAGAGGCTAGCTCCGAGCCTGCTATGTGTCTGGCGATGCCGGACCTCACCCCTTCCGCAGGGATGAGCTCCGAAAATGCCACGTGGCCAGCAGGCCGCGGGAAGTGTTGACAGTGCTCCTCGGTGAACTGGAATTGGCTCTTTTCGGCTATATTTCTGATTCTTTCTCCGTTTCTACTTCTTTTAAAATGTTTCTTTATATAAAATATGCATGCATGCGTGAATATGAAATTGAGGGTGTTAAACGGCTGGACGGGACCTTGACGAAATAAACGTCCGGATGGTGCAACTTGATGGTTCTGCATGCGCGGATGGCCATCTGTGTCCAAATCGAGAAAGGTTGTAAAACTGACGAACTCGGGTCCCGGGAGGACGAACGGGACCTGACTGAATACACGTCCAAATGCTCCAACTTGATTGTTTTTCATGCGCGGATGGTCATCGGGGTAAAAATCGAGGAAGTCGGTAAAACTCACTAACTCGGGTCCCGGGCTGCTGGACGGGACCTTGACAAAATAAACATTTGGATGGTGCAACTTGATTGTTTTTGTATGCGCGGATGGCCATCTGGGTCAAAATCGAGAAAGTCGATAAAACTCACGAACTCGGGTCCTCGGAGGCCGGATGGAACATTGACAAAATACATGACAGGACGGTCAAACTTTGATGGTTTTTCATGCACGTATGGCCGTGTGGGTCTAAATCGGGAAAGTCGGTAAAACTCACGAACTCGGGTCCTGGACGGCTGAACGTGACCTTGACGAAATACACGTTCGGATGGAGCAAATTTATTGTTTTTGCATGCACGAATGGCCATCTGGGTAAAAATTGAGAAAGTTAGTAAAACTCACGAACTTAGGTACTGGGAACCCGGACGGGACCTCGACAGAATACATGACAGGACGGTCAAACTTGATGGTTTTTCATGCACGGATGTCCATTTGGGTCAAAAACGGGCAAGTCGGAAAAGTCAGTAAAACTCACGAACTCGGGTCTCGGGCGGCCGAATAGAACCTTGACGGAATAGACGTCCGGACGGTGCAACTTGATGGTTTTGCATGCGTGGATGGACATCTGGGCCAAAAATGAGAAAGTCGGGAAAGTCGGTAAAACTCACGAACTCGGGTCCGGAGCGGCCGGACAGGACCATGATGGAATACACATTCGGATGGTGCAACTTGATGGTTCTGCATGCGCGGATGGCCATCTGCATCAAAATCGAGAAAGTGGGTAAAACTGACAAACTCGGGTACCGGGAGCACGGACGGGACCTTGACTGAATACACGTCCAAATGGTCCAATTTGATGGTTTTTCATGCACGGATGGTCATCGGGGTCAAAATCGGGAAAGTCAAGAAATTCAGTAAAACTCACTAACTCGGGTCCCGGGCGGCCGGACGGAACGTTGATGGAGACCCGTCCAGACAGTGCAACTTGATGGTTTTGCATGCGCAGATGGACATCTTGGTCGAAATCGAGAAAGTCAGGAAAGTCGGTAAAACTCACCCGTCCATGACGGAATACATGTTTGGATGGTGCAACTTGATGGTTTTGCATGCACGGATGGCCATCTAGGTCAAACTCGAGAAGTCGGGAAAGTCGGTAAAACTCATGAACTCGGGTTTCGGGCAGCCTGACGAGGCCTGGACGGAATACACGTCTGGACAGTGCAACTTGATGGTTTTGCATGCTTCTGGCCATTTGGGTCGAAATTGGAAATGTTGATTAAACTCATGAACTCGGGTCCCGAGACGCTGGACTGGACATTGACAGAATACACATTTGGAATGGTGCAACTATAAGGTTTTGCATGCGCGGATGTCCATCTGGTCAAAATTGAGAAATTCGGGAAAGTCGGTAAAACTCACTAACTCCGGTATCGAGCGGCCGAACAGGACCTTAAAGGAAGACACGTTTGGATGGTGCAAATGAATCGTTTTGCATGCGTGGATGGCCATCTGGGTCAAAATCGGGAAAGTTGGTAAAACTCATAAACTCGGGTTCAGTATAGCTGGACAGGGCCTTGATGAAATACACGTTCGGACGATGCAACTTGATGGTTATACATGCGCGGATGGTCATTTGGTATTAAATAGGAAAATCGGGAAAACTCATGAACTCATGTCCCGGGTGGCCAGATGGGACCTTGACGAAATACACGTTCGGATGGTTCAACTTGATGATTTTGCATGCGCGGATGGCCATCTGGGTCCAAATTAGGAATGTCGTGAATGTCGGTAAAACTCACGAACTCGGATCCTGGGCGGCTGGACAGGATAGCCGCCCAGGACCTTGACGGAATATACGTTCGGATGCTGCACCTTAATAGTTTTGCATACGCGGATGGCCATGTGGGTCGAAAATCGAGAAATTCGAGAAAACTCACAAACTCGGGTCCCGAGCGGCCGTACAGGAGCTTGAAGGCATATGCATCAAGATGGTGCAACTTGATGGTTTTGTATTGTGACACCCCTTTTCTGAGAGAGAACCTCTCGGAACTGAGACTGATGCATATGTGTGCCCAGAATGTTCATCACACATATACATATGTTCCACAAACTGAATTCAGAATATATATAACCACGAATAACAGGGTTTATTACAAAGTCTCATGAGTCTCAGACTCATTCTAGCAGCGGAAGTCTATCTTAGCAGTGGAAGTCTAAATCTAGCAGCGGAAGTCTTTATTCTAGCAGTGGAAGCATCTAAGCAGCAGCAGCTCCATCTCTACTCCATCCCCACAGGCAAGTTGACGGGGGATCACACTCCTAGTACTCCACGCGGTCTTCATAGAACTCCTCTCCTATTGCTAATTTTGTATGATAATGCAAATTTGAGTACATGATGTACTCAGCAAGTGCGGGAAAATATGATATGTAGCTCACAACAAGGAAGGTATAAAAAGGCTTATTGCAGAAAGCAAAGTTTATATCACAAAACACGATAAAAACAGCAACTTAGCTTTAAGTAAATGTAATCCCAACATGTATTTAAACATTAACATACCTTCATCATGATTCATCCCTTTCCATGTCTCAACCAGATATTAATCTTTCTCAACTTTGCTCATGAATATCATCTCGTATTCACTACCATCTCATCAATACTATCTTGTATTCATTACCATTTCATCTCATATTCAATTCTATTTCATTCCGAGACCAAATCTCGTTGCCATGACTCAACAGTCATGCAACCAATCTCATTACCCGGACTCAACAGTCCCGAAAACCAAATCCAAAGACCAAACCAAACCAAAATCAAACCAAAAACCATAACCTCCCAATAACCATCCCATCTAATCATGTGAGTTATCCAGGCGCTCGTGACCGTAAGCTCGGCTATCATGATAGTTTTAGACTCTACAGAGTTTGCACCACTTTACCCACAAGTTTGTGATTTCGTCACCCGTCGGTAACTGCAGAACTTTCATTATACCAGTACATAACCGTCAGTGTGTGACACCCTCATTTTTGATTTCTGCATATATTCATGTTTCATAAATATTTTTATAAGATTGAAACAGAGAAGAATCAAAAGATAGCCAATTCCAGTTCGCCTAGAGCGCAGTAGACATTTTCCGCGGACCGCTGGCTACGTGGCGTGTCCGGAGCTCATCCCCGCAAATGGGGAGAGGTCCGCTACTAAATTGACTACGTGGCAGGCTCGGGGCTCATCCCCGCAGAAAGGAGGAGAGGTCCAAACCCCGTGAGACATGTGTTACCCCGGGAGCTAGCCTCTACCGAGAAGCGAGGACAGTCCCACAGGACACGTGTCGGCTGCGGAGCTAGTCACTGCGGAGAGAAGGGTTTAGTTACACGGGACACGTGGCACTCACGGAGCTCACCTACGAAGAGAGAGAGGTCCGGAATTGACACATGGCACACCCGGAGCCACCTCCGAAGAGAGGAGAGGTCCGGCACTGACACGTGGCGTGCGCGGAGCACATCTCTGAATAGAGAGGAGGTCCTGACCCGCCAGGATACGTGGCGCATGCGGAGCCCGCCTCTGAGAAACAGGGAGGTCTCGCTCGCTTGACACGCGGCACAACCGGAGCTCGTCTTTGTGGAAAAGGGAGACCAGGCCCCCGATGGACACGTGGAGTTTCCATAGCTCGTCACCTCGTAAGGACACAATTCCGAAGCAGTTTTTCTTCTGTATATGTGGGAATCCCCGATACTGAGGAAACCGACACGACTTCCACAATGTTACCAAATCTGCAAGAGATAAGTTGTTAAGATTCAAAAACAGTTTGAATGAGACTCTTATTCGAAGTCCAATCAGGTAAGAACCCTTCGTTTCCCTCTTATAAATAGAACCCGAAACAAACCCCTTGGTCATAACATCTTCTCTGAGCCGACAACTTAGAAGCCCTAGCCCCAGTAAACCATTCGCCGGAGTTCAGTCGCAGGAGATCGCCGGAAGAGATCCCCAACGATCTGTCTTGCTAGGAGAAGGACCCCAAGACCAAGAAGAACGTATGGTAGGTCTCCATTATCACCTCACGACATCATCACGATTTTTATTCGCATCTGTTTTTTCAATTCCTTCGAAATAGAAGCTTTTTCGTGGACAGATCACGTGTTGATCGGTTTGATCTAGATCTTAAGTCCAAATCATCGCCACGTCCACATTTGATCTATACACCTCTGTTCTTCATAAAAACCCCATACAAACATGCAAGAACATGCACAAACCAAAACTGCACCATAGGATTAACATGCATATGCATCATTGCATCTTAAAGTACAGTTTGTTCATGATATTGATTGCTGTGAACCTTGTGTATGCGTGATCAAGAACAGAAGGACAAGCTCAAGGGGCTACCTACGACGGACTACAACAACAAGATTTTGAGCAACCGGAACCGCCAGAACAAGGCAAGTGCCCTTGATCATATTGATCCCATGTTTTGTGTAACTATTTTATTTTTGCGAAAAGGTGTGTGTGCTGAGTCAAACATGATGGGAAACCCTTTTATAGGAATTTACTAGTTTTGGTTAAACCATCCTTGTCGCCAGGGAAGTTTATGAGTCGGGTATGGTTTTTGCTTTTATGCTTCGCTGAGTCCATAGGATTGGGAAGCGAGATAGATGTGTCTAGCTAACTGCACTTGTAATGATAATGAGAAACTGATGTTGTTAATGAACATGGATTGGAGGGGGATCTAGGCAAGTCTGGGTTTGTGAATGAGGTAGACTGAGATGGTGGTTACTTGCCGTAGATCTAAGGACCGGTTCATGCGAGCACATGCCAGGATAACAGTGCCACCACAAGGCCAAGTATGGGTGCGGCTTAGCTGACTAATTAGATAAGTTACTAGATTTTTATGGACCGTGGAAGGCGCGGGAATGAGAGTCGAGTGAGAACTGCCCTGTGAACTGCATGGCACAAGAGGGGGCCCGTGGGTGGGAAAATTGGAGATTCTAGCCTGCCGGTGAAACCTTAGTGAGTCCATACATCTAATAGCTCATTTGTAAAAGCTATTTTGTGATCTCTTGACCATACACCAACGGTTGTGTACTGGTATAATAGAGGTTCTACAGTCACCGACCGGTGACGAAATCACAAACTTATGGGTAAAGTGGTACAAACTCTGCAGAGTCTAAAACTATAATGATAGCTGAGCTTACGGTCATGAGCGCCTGGCCAACTTCCATGATTAGTTGGGATTGTTATCGGTTATGGTTTTGGTTATGATTTGTCTTTTGGGACTGTTGAGTCCGGGTGATAAGATTTGGTTGTATGACTGTTGAGTCATGGCAACGAGATTGGTCTCGGTGTGAGACGGAATTGTATATGAGATGAAATGGTAGCGAATACGAGATGGTATTCATGAGATGGTAGCGAATACGAGAAGGTATTCGTGAGCAAGAATGAAGTTGATTAATGTCTGGTTGGGACATGGAAAGTGATGAACATAATGGAGGTATGATTGGTATTTTAATACATGTTAGGATTACGTTCACTTAAAGTTAAGTTGTTGTTTTATCGTGGTTTTGATAAATAACTTTATTTTCTGCAATGAGCCTTTTTATACCTACCTTGCTGTGAGCTACATATCATATTTTTCAGCACTTGCTGAGTACATCATTGTACTCAAACTTGCATTATTATTTCATCATCAGCAATAGGAGAAGATTACTATGAAGACCAGGTGGAGCATTAGGCGTGTAATCTGTGCTCAACCTTGTCTGTGAGGATGGAGTAGAGATGAAGCCGCCGCTGCTTCTTAGATTGCTTCTGCACTAGTTAGAAGACTTCCGCTGCATAGAAAGAAGACTTCCGCTCTAAGATTTGACTTCCGCTGCCAAGCTGAGTCCAAGACTCATGAAAACTTGTAATAAACTCTGTTATTCATGGTTATATATATTCTGAAATTCAGTTTGTGGATGATGTGTATATGTGTAATGAACATCCTGGGCACACATATGCATCAGTTCTCGGTTCCGTGGTTTTTCCACGAAATTGAGGGCGTCACAGATTGGTATCAGAGCCACGGGTTGATGGTAGGTTACACGCTTAGATAGAAGTCACAAGTTGGTATCAGGCACTGATTGGTATCAACCTGTCACGGGTTGATCGTAGATCACACAAACTAGATAGGTTACAGATTGATATTAAAGCCGCCATGCCTAGTCACAGATTGGTACCAAGCTACCACGGTTGATTAGGTCACAAGTCTTGAATGATCATAGATTGGTAGTTGAGTCACGTTGACTGTAGGACGCACCCTAGTAACAGCTTGGTATTAGAAGCCACACTGACCATAGGATGCAAGCCTAGGATGCATATATTGGCATTAAAACTACCTTGACATAGGGTACAAGCCTACGAGAAGCCATAGTTGGATCACAGATTGGCATCACCCTAAGCCATATAGGACCCCCATTGAATAGGCCTTGAATAGGAGTAGTGTGAGCCCTTGTGATGATTGTTTGTGATTGTGTGCTTAGTGTGAGTTGTGGAACATCTCAAGCGTTGTCCGTATCCACACATAAGTAGAAAAGAGGTGTGAGATGTCTCGGCACTTGTTCACATCCTCATATGGGCTAATATATATAGTCCAATCCACCTTGATGCATATAGTTAGGGGGATCCATCTAACCTTCTAACCTCTATTCTATTTCATTCTCTCTCATAGATGGTGAGAGGAAACACTGACCGCCAAGGAAGGAACGTCCGTGGCAATCAAGAAGATGGCCACGATGAAGTTTCTGTTAACCCTGGAGCTGGTGAGAACAACCTAGAACGGTTGATGGCCATGCAGAATCAACTTATACAAACCATGATCCAAACTTTGGGTCAGTTGCAGGCCAACAATAATAACCCCGTTCTGGCACCACCGCCACCACCACTGCCAGCTCATAACAGACTGGGAGAGTTCATGAGGACTCGACTACCCACCTTTGCTCAAGCTAACGACCCCATGGAGACCAACGACTGGTTGAAATCCATGGAGAAGAAGCTTGCCATAGTGCAGTGCAATGACCGAGAGAAGGTTCTTTTTGCGTCGCACCAACTCATGGGAGCTGCCGCTGACTGGTGGGATGCCCTGTGCAATGCTCATGTCGACCCGGAGACGATCACTTGGACTGAGTTCAAGGAGAGTTTCCGCTCTCATTACATCCCTGCTGGTGTAATGATGCTCAAGAGACAGGAGTTTGAAGGTCTCCGCCAAGGACAAAAAAGCGTGAATGAGTATCTCAACAACTTCACGCAACTGTCCCGGCACACCCCCCGAAGATGTCAACTCGGACCAACGGAAGTAGTACCTGTTCATGAGAGGGTTGAACAATGAGATTCAGGTTCAGCTCATCAACAATGACTACGCGAGCTTCCAGAAGCTGGTTGAAAAGGCTATAGTGGTTGAAAGCAAGATCCTAGAGATTGAGCGAGAGGGCAAAAGAAAGATGTCATACCAACCACAAGGGAGCAACGTACGATCTCGGTACACGCCCCCATCTGCACCACAGTATGGATCGACCGCTCCTGCATACCGCCCTAGTCAGCCACCACAACAACGACCCGTTGCACAAGCACCTCGTGTGCCTTTGCCTCCTGTGCCCCAACCCAACATGGGCGCTCCTGTTCAAAACTCCCGCCCCAACGTACCTGCTGCCATGGGCAACAGGGCATGCTTTGCATACGGGGAAACAGGACACTTCGCGAGCCAGTGCCCGAGGAGAGGTCCTGGACAGCAAGGCAACGTGCCCAAGCAGAACCCGCGGCCGAACGGAGGGGAAAATCAAGGAAACCGTGGACAACAGTACTATGCTCGCGGCAACGTGAACCATGTCTCTGCTGAGGAAGCACAACAGGCTGAGGACGTCGTAATTGGTGTGTTCCTTGCCAACTCCAACCCAGCCACCATTTTATTTGATTCTGGAGCATCACATTCCTTCATATCATCCAAGTATGTTGCCAAGCATAATCTACCCATATCACATTTAAATTGTGCTATGTTGGTTAATTCTCCCAGTGAAGAGATGAGGACTAATATAGTATGTCCGAAAGTAAGTCTTAAAATAAGGGGGTAGACTTCCTTGCCAACCTCATTGTCTTGGATTCCTAAGGGCTTGACATAATACTCGGGATGGATTTGTTAAGCAAGCACAACGGAGTAATCCAATGTGCTGAAAGGAGCGTGCAGTTGACAAACGAGCACGGTATTCGTATCGAGTTTGAGTCAGCCCCAACAAATAACCAATAAGGCAAGTTTGAACCACGTCGAAGGAGCAACATTGGATAGCATTCCAGTGGTTCAAGAATTCTCGGACGTGCTTCCGGAAGAGCTTCCAGGTATGCCACCTGACCGGGACATTGAGTTTGCCATTGATTTGGTACCCGGAACTGCACCCATAGTAAAGAGACCCTATAGGATGCCCACCAATGAACTAGTGGAACTTAAGAAGCAAATTCAGGAGCAGTTGGAGAAGGGTTTTATACGTCCAAGCTTGTCACTGTGGGGAGCCCCCGTGCTCTTTGTAGACAAGAAGGATGGGACCCAAAGGATGTGCGTGGACTATAGGTCTCTCAATGAGGTGACAATCAAGAACAAATACCCTCTGCCCCGTATAGAAGACCTATTCGACCAAATGAAAGTTGCCCGAGTGTTCTCCAAGATTGATCTTTGGTCGGGATACTTCCAGCTGAAGATTAAGCCCTCCGATATAACCAAGACTGCCTTTCGAACACGGTATGGTTCGTATGAATATACTGGCATGTCTTTTAGATTAATAAATGCACCCGCATACTTCATGTACCTTATGAACAAGATTTTCATGGAGTACTTGGATAAGTTTGTCGTGGTTTTATCAACGATATTATGGTGTATTCAAAAAGTGAGGAAGAGCATGAAGAACATTTGAGATTGACCTTGCAGAAAATGTGTGAGCATCAATTGTATGCCAAGCTTAACAAGTGTCGATTTTGGCTAAAGGAGATATCGTTCCTAGGCCACATTATTTCCGAGGAAGGAGTATCGGTTGATCCCGAAAAAGTGGGAGATGTTGTGAAGTGGAACCAACCGCAAAACATGAAAGATATTCGGAGTTTTCTTAGAATAGCTGGATACTACCGACGCTTCATCAAGAATTTCTCTAAGATAGCAAAAACCTATGACGGAGTTGCTAACGAAGGGAAAAGCGTTCCAGTGGACATCAGCGTGCCAAGAGAGCTTTGAGGAACTCAAGAAAAGGCTAACCACATCGCAAGTTTTGGTATTGCCGGACGTAAGCAACAGCTTTGACATATATTATGATGCATCAAGACAAGGGCTCAGATGTGTGCTCATGCAAGAAGGACAAGTGGTAGCCTATGCCTCACGACAATTAAAGAAGCACGAACTTAATTATCCTACACATGACTTGGAGCTAGCAGTAGTAGTGCATACGTTGAAGATTCGGATACATTATATCCTTGGTCATCGATGTGAGATCTATACAGATCATAAAAGCCTCAAGTACATATTCACACAAACATACTTGAATTTGAGGCAACATCGATGGTTGGAACTCATCAAGGATTACGATGTTAGAATCAACTACCACCCTGGAAGAGCCAATGTAGTAGCTGATGTGACACCCTCATCTCGGGTGTCAGCATATGTTCATGTTTTATGAAGAAGAAAAACATTTTAAGAAAAGAAGGAACAGAGATAAGTATCAAAAGGATGGCCAACAAAGCTCTCCGAGAGCACCGAAGGCAAACTTCCACGGCCAGCAGAACACGTGGCGTGTTCGGAGTTCATCCCCGAGAAATTTGGGAGAGGTCCGCCGCTAAACTAGCTACGTGGCAGGCTCGGGGGTCACCTCCGCAATTGAAAAGAGGTCCGACCTTGTGGGACACGTGCTGCCCGCGGAGATAGCCTCTGCGAAAGAAGCAAAGGCATTTTTCATAGGACACGTGTCATCCCCGGAGCTAGTCCTCGCGGAAATAAGAGGACCCGTCGCGCGGGATACGTGTCAGTCACGGAGCTCATCTCAGAGAAGTCCGGGTCTATCAAACACATGTCGCCACCGGAGCTTATCTCCGGAAGGTCCGTCACAGCTAAACATGTGTCGATCTCAGGGCATGTCCCTGAGGAAAGGAGAGCGGAAAGACCGGCACCCACACGTGGCGTGCGCAGAGCTCACCTCCGAAGAAGAGGGAGGTCTCGATCGATTGACACGCGGCACAACCAGAGCTCGTCTCTGCGGACGAGGAGATACCAGGCCCGGAGGACACGTGGAGCTTCCGGAGCTCATCATCACGAAGGTAACGAGTTCTGGGGCGGCTGTTATGCGTAAGGACACCGGTACGCAACAGAAACCGATCTAAAATCCATGATGATTACCAAAGATGAGACGTTAGGATCTAACAAAGATCTGAATAAGACTCTTATTCAGGATACAATCAGATTAGGACTCTTCTCTTCCCGATTATAAATAGAACCCAAAACCTCTGGCCGAAACCACAAACTTCTCTTTCAACTCCTGAGCCGACGACTTAGAGCCCTAGCCCTAACTCGCCGAGCAAAACATCGCCAAAGCGCAACAAGGGAGATCATCGGAGGAGAACCAAGCGGTCCGAGGAGGACCCCGAAGACAAGAAGAGCGTGAGGTAGGACTTCAATACCACCTTATGACATCATTGTGTTCATCTCTTTGCATCTGTTCTTCGATTCCTTTCGAACAGAAGCCTTTTCGTGGGCAGAACACTCGATGATCAGTTTGATCTAAAGACAAGATCATCGCCACGTTCATCTTTGATCCGAACACCTCTGACCATGCAAGCCATGCAAGAACAACAGATCAATCTAATAAAACTAATCGTAGGATAGCATGCATGTGCATCATCGCATCTAGTTTAAGGTTTTTGCATAAATATTGATTGCTGTGAATCCTGTATGCACGTGATCCTACCTAGCAGGACAAGCTCAGGGAGCTGTTTACGACGAACTGCAGCAACCAGGTTTTGAGAATCAAGAACAACCGGAACTGCAAGAACAAGGCAAGTGCTCCTTGACCATGTTGATCCTATGTTTTAGGTAAAACTATTTTGTTTTGCGAAAAGGTGTGTGTGCTGAGACAAACATGATGGGAAACCTTTTTATAGGAGTTTACTAGTTTTGGTTAAACCACCCTTGTCGCCAGGGAAGTTTATGAGTCGGGTATGGTTTTTGTTTTATGCTTCGCTGAGTCCATGAGATGGGGAAGCGAGATAGATGTGTCGAGCTAACTGCACTCGTACTGATAATAAGTAACTGATAAGGTTAATGAACATGGATCGGAGGGAGATCTAGGCAAGCTTGGGTTTGTGAATGAGGTAGTATGAGATGGTGGTTTTACTTGCCGTAAATCTAAGGACCGGTTCATGCATGCACATGCCAGGATAACAGTGCCACCACAAGGCTAAATATGGGTGCGGCTTAGCTGAGTAATTAGGTAAGTTGCTAGAGTGTTATGGACTGTAGAAGGCGCGGGGAATGAGAGTCGAGTGAGGACTGCCCTGGGAACTGTATGGCACAATAGGGGGCCCGTGGGTGGGAGAATTGGAGATTCTAGCCTGCCGGTGAAACCTTAGTGAGTCCATACATCTAGTAACCCCTTTGTAAAGGTTATTTTATGATCTCTTGGCCATACACCAACGGTTGTGTACTGGTATAATTGAGGTTCTGCAGTCGCCGACGGGTGACGAAATCACAAACTTGTGGGTAAAGAGGTACAAACTCTGCAGAGTTATTAAAACTATCATGATAGCCGAGCTTACGGTCACGAGCATCTGGCTAAACTGCCATGATTAGATGGGATGGTTACTGGAATGGTTATTGGGAAGGTTATTGGTTATGGTTATTGGTTATGGTTTGGGACTGTTGAGTCCGGGAGGTGAGATGGTTGTATGACTGATGGGTCATGATATGAGATTGGTCTCGGTGCGAGACGAGGTTGTTTTATGAGGTGAGATGGTAGCGAATATGAGGAGGTATTCGTGAGTATGAATAAAAGATTGGTTAATGTTCGGATGGTACACGGGAAGTGATGGAGGTATGTTAGTAATTTAATACATGTTGGGATTACATTTAAACTTAAGTTGTTGTTTTATCATGATTTTACAGAACTGCTTTTCTACAAATAAACCTTTTTATGCCTACCTTGTTTATGAGCTGCATATCATGTGTTTTTCCGCACTTGCTGAGTACATCATTGTACTCAAACTTGCATTATTATTTCTTCATCAACAGCAAGAGAAGACTACTATAAAGACCGAGTAGAGCATTATGGCGTGTGATCTATTCTCAACCTTGACTGTAGAGGGGGTAGAGATGGAGCCACTTCTGCTTAGTTTTGCTTTCGCATTAGTTTTTGCTTCCGATTTAAATAAGGACTTCCGCTGTATAGAAATAAGACTTCCGCTGTGAGCATGAGTCCAAGACTCATGAGGTGTTGTAATAAACTCTGTTATTCGTGGTAATATATAATCTGAATTCAGTTTGTGGAAAGTATGTGTATGTGTGATGAACATCCTGGGCACACATATGCATTAGTTCTCGGTTCCGTGGCTTTCCATAGAATTGAGGGCGTCACAGCTGATGCATTGAGCCGGAAGAGAGCATGTCACCAACTCACGGTTCAGGAGCTACCACCCGAACTACGCAAGGAGTTCGAACGGTTACATGTCGGATTCTTGAACAAGATGGAAGTGATGGAACTCCACTCTTCATTGGAGCAGGAGATAAGAGATGGCCAAGCAACGAATGAGGAGATCAAGGAGATTAAGGAAAGGATCCGACAAGGAATAGAGAAGGATTTCAAGGAAGATGATAAGGGTACGCTTTGGCTAGGAAAAGGGATTTGTGTGCCTAACATTAAGCACATCCACGACATGATATTAAAAGAGACACATGATTCACCTTATTTCATACACCTCGGAAGTACCAAGATGTACAAGGAACTGAGGACTTGTTATTGGTGGAATGGTATGAAGAGGGACATAGCCGAATATGTTGCCTTATGCGACACATGCCAACGGGTGAAGGCCGAACATCAAAGACCCGCTGGATTGTTGCAACCCTTGAAGGTACCCGAGTGGAAGTGGGAAGACATCAGTATGGATTTCATCGTCGGGTTGCCACGTACTCAGTCAGGTTACGATTCCATCTGGGTTATCGTGGACCGATTGACGAAAACAGCCCATTTTCTCCCTGTAAGGACCAAGTACAACGTTGCACAATTAGTCGAGTTGTACATGGAGCAGATCGTGTGCCGTCATGGAGTCCCGAGGAGGATAGTCTCAGATCGGGGTTCTCAGTTTACCTCTAGATTTTGGAGGAAGCTGCAGGAAGCTATGGGTACACGAGTGGATTTTAGCTCCGCTTACCACCCGCAGACCGACGGGCAAACGGAAAGGACAGACAAAATTTTGGAGGACATGCTGAGAGCCTGTGCCTTGAAATATGGAAGTAGTTGGGATAGGAGCTTGCCGTACACGGAATTGTCCTATAACAACAGCTATCAAGCCAGTTTGAAGATGTCACCTTTTGAAGCATTATATGGCAGACGGTGTAGAACGCTGCTGTTTTGGAATGAGGCTGGAGAAAACCAAGTGTTTGGACCCGAAGTGCTACAAGAAGCTGAAAAGCGAATCCAAACGATACGGGAGAACTTAAGGGCTGCTCAGTCACGACAGAAAGGCTATGCGGACAATAGACGAAGGAAGTTGACTTTCAAAGTAGGAGACTACGTATACCTCAAGGTATCGCCTATCCGTGGCCAACGACGTTTCAACATCAAGGGCAAGCTAACACCTCGCTACATTGGGTCATTTAAGATTTCGGACAAGCGAGGAGAAGTAGCCTATCAACTAAAGCTCCCAACGCACCTCTCCAACGTACATGACGTGTTTCATATATCTCAGCTCAAGAAGTGCTTGAGAGTGCCAGAAGAGCAAGTACCAATGGAAGATCTCGAACTTCAGGAGGACCTGACCTATGCAGAGCACCCTGTCCGAATTTTGGACGTAAAGGAAAGGGTCACGAGGAACAAAGTGATGCGATGGTGCAAGGTACAATGGAGTCATCACACCGAAGTTGAAGCCACATGGGAGCCTGAAGAAGACCTCAAGACAGAATTTCCTCATTTATTCTCTACTATCGAATCTCGTGGGCGAGATTCAATTTAAGGAGGGTAAATTTGTGACACCCTTATTTTTTATTTCTGCATATATTCATGTTTCATAAACATTTTTATAAGATTGAAACATAGAAGAATCAAAAGATAGCCAAAAGGAGCCAATTCCAGTTCGCCTAGAGCGCCGTAGACATTTTCCGCGTACCGCTGGCCACGTGGCATGTCCGGAGCTCATCCCCGCAAATGGGGAGAGGTCTGTCACTAAATTGACTACGTGGCAGGCTCGGGGCTCATCCCCGCAAAATGAGAAGAGGTCCGACCCGCGGGACACGTGTTACCCCCGGAGCTAGCCTCTGCGGAGAAGCGAGGCCAGTCCCACAGGACACGTGTCAGCTGCGGAGCTAGTCGCTGCGGAGAGAAGGGTTTAGTTACATTGGACACGTGGCACTCAAGGAGCTCACCTCCGAAGAGAGAGAGGTCCGAAATTGACACATGGCACACCCGGAGCCACCTCCGAAGAGAGGGGAGGTCCGGCACTGACACGTGACGTGCGCGGAGCACATCTCTGAATAGAGAGGAGGTCCCGACCCGCCAGGATATGTGGCGCATGCGGAGCCCGCCTCTGAGAAAGAGGGAGGTCTCGTTCGCTTGACACGTGGCACAACCGGAGCTCATCTTTGCAGAAAAGGGAGACTAGGCCCTCCCTGGACACGTGGAGCTTCTGGAACTCATCACCGCGTAAGGACGCGATTCTGAAGCGGTTTTTCTTCTGTATGCATGGGAATCCCCGGTACTGAGGAAACCGACACGACTTCCACAATGTTACCAAATCTGCAAGAGATAAGTTGTTAAGATTTAAAAACTGTTTGAATGGGACTCTTATTCGAAGTCCAATCAGGTAAGAACCCTTCGTTTCCCTCTTATAAATAGAACCCGAAACAAACCCCTTGGTCGTAACATCTTCTCTGAGCTGACAACTTAGAAGCCCTAGCCCCAAAATCGCCGAGTAAACCCTTCGCCAGAGTTCAGTCGCGGGAGATCGCCGGAAGAGAGCCCCAACGATCTGTCTTGCAAGGAGAAGGACCCCGAGACCAAGAAGAACGTAAGGTAGGTCTCCATTATCACCTCACGACATCATCACGATTTTTATTCGCATCTAGTTCTTCAATTCCTTTGAAACAGAAGTTTTTTCGTGGACAGATCACGTGTTGATTGGTTTGATCTAGACATTAAGTTCAGATCATCGCCACATCCACATTTGATCTATACACCGCTGTTTTTCATAAAAACCCCATACAAACATGCAAGAACACGCACAAACTAAAACTGCACCATAGGATTAACATGCATATGCATCATTGCATCTTAAAGTAGAGTTTGTGCATGATATTGATTGCTGTGAACATTGTGTATGCGTGATCGAGAACAGAAGGACAAGCTTAGGGGGCTACCTACGACGGACTACAACAACAAGATTTTGAGCAACCGGAACCGCCAGAACAAGGCAAGTGCCCTTGACCATATTGATCCTATGTTTTGGGAAACTATTTTGTTTTTGTGAAAAGGTGCATGTGCTGAGTCAAACATGATGGGAAACCCTTTTATAGGAGTTTACTAGTTTTGGTTAAACCATCCTTGTCGCCGGAGAAGTTTATGAGTCGGGTATAGTTTTTGCTTTTATGCTTCGCTGAGTCCATAGGATTAGGAAGCGAGATAGATGTGTCTAGCTAACTGCACTCGTAATGATAATGAGAAACTGATGTTGTTAATGAACATGGATCGGAGAGAGATTTAGGCAAGCTTGGGTTTGTGAATGAGGTAATCTGAGATGGTGGTTACTTGCCGTAGATCTAAGGACTGGTTCATGCGAGCACATGCCAGGATAACAGTGCCACCATAAAGCCAAGTATGGGTGCGGCTTAGCTGACTAATTAGGTAAGTTACTAGATGGTTATGGACCGTGGAAGGCGCGGGAAATGGGAGTCGAGTGAGGACTGCCCTGGGAACTGCATGGCACAAGAGGGGACCCGTGGGTGGGAAAATTGGAGATTCTAGCCCGCCGGTGAAACCTTAGTGAGTCCATACATCTAGTAGCTCCTTTGTAAAGGCTATTTTGTGATCTCTTGACCATACACCAACGGTTGTGTACTGGTATAATGGAGGTTATGCTCGCCGACGGGTGACCAAATCACAAACTTGTGGATAAAGTGGTACAAACTCTGCAGAGTCTAAAACTATCATGATAGCCGAGCTTACGGTCACGAGCGCCTGGCCAACTTCCATGATTAGTTGGGATGGCTATCGGTTATAGTTATGGTTTGTCTTTCAGGACTGTTGAGTCCGGGTAATAAGATTTGGTTGCATTACTGTTGAGTCATGGCAACGAGATTGGTCTCGGTGTGAGACAGAATTGTATATGAGATAAAATGGTAGCGAATACGAGATGGTATTCGTGAGATGGTAGCGAATACGAGAAGGTATTTGTGAGCAAGAATGAAGTTGATTAATGTCTGGTTGGGACATGGAATGTGACTGGTATTTTAATACATGTTGGGATTACGTTCACTTAAAGTTAAGTTGTTGTTTTATCGTGGTTTTGATAAATAACTTTGTTTTTTACAATGAGTCTTTTTATACCTATCTTGCTGTGAGCTACATATCATATTTTCCACACTTGCTGAGTACATCATTGTACTCAAACTTGCATTATTATTTCATCATCAGCAACAGGAGAAGATTACCAGGTGGAGCATTAGGCGTGTAATCTGTCCTCAACCTTGCCTGTGGGGATGGAGTAGAGATGGAGCCGCTGCTGCTGCTTAGATTGCTTCTGCACTAGTTAGAAGATTTCCGCTGCATAGAAATAAGACTTCCGCTGTAAGATTTGACCTCTGCTGCCAAGCTAAATCCAAGACTCATGAAAGCTTGTAATAAACTCTGTTATTCGTGGTTATATATATTCTGAAATTCAGTTTGTGGATGATGTGTATATTTGTGATGAACATCCTGGGCACACATATGCATCAGTTCTCGGTTCCGTAGTTTTTCCACGAAATTGAGGGCGTCACACGGTGTATGGCCAAGAGATCACAAAATAGCCTTTACAAAGGGGCTACTAGATGTATGGACTCACTAAGGTTTCACCGGCAGGCTGAAATCTCTAGTTCTCCCACCCACGGGCCCCCTCTTGTGCCATGCAGCTCACAGGGCAGTCCTCACTCGACTTCCATTCCCGCGCCTTCCACGGTCCATAATAATCTAGCAACTTACCTAATTAGTCAGCTAAGCCGCACCCATATCTGGGGCATGACTGGCATGAACCGGTCCTTAGATCTACGGCAAGTAAACCACCATCTCATTCTACCTCCTCCACAAAACCAGGCTTGCCTATATATCCCTCCAATTCATGTTCATTAATAATATCCGATTCTCATTATTCATACGAGTGCAGTTAGCTAGACACATCTATCTCGCTTCCCGTACCCTATGGACTCAGCGAAGCATAAAAGCAAAAACCATACCTGACTCATTAACTTTCCCGGTAACAAGGGTGGTTTGACAAAACTAGTAAACTCCTATGAAAGGGTTTCCCATCATGTTGACTCAAGCACACACACCTTTTCGCAAACAAAACAGTTTTCCAAAAATATGGGATCAATGGTCAAGGGGCACTTGCCTTATTCTTACGGTCCCCGTTGCTTAAATTCTTGCTGTTGTAGTCCGTCGTAGGTAGCTCCCTGAGTTTGTCCTTCTATACGCGATCACGCACATACAAGATTCATAGCAATCGATCATCATGCACAAACTCTACTTTAAGATGCAATGATGCATATGTATGTTAATCCTATGATGCAGTTTAGTTTGTACGTGTTCTTGCATGGCTTGCATGGGTTTTACGATGATCAGAGGTGTATAGATCAATATGGACGTGGCGATGATCTCATCTCAAGATCTAGATCAACTCGTGATCTGTCCACGAAAAAGCTTCTGTTCGAAAGGATCAAAGAACAGATGCAAAGAAAACGTGATGATGTCGTAAGGTGGTAATGGAGACCTACCTTACTTCCTCCGGGTCCTTCCTCTAGCAAAAACAGATCGTCGGCTCTATTCCGGCGGCGGCGATCGTGTCTGGGCTCGTCGGCGGTCTCTTCGGTGATCCAACTCTGGCGAAGGGGGTTAGCTCGGCGAGTTTGGAGGCTAGAGCTTCTAAGTTGTCGGCTTAGAAAGATGTTATGATCAAGGGGTTATTTCGGGTTCTATTTATAATCGGGAAGAGAAGAGTCCTAATCTGATCAGAATTCGAGTAAGAGTCTTATTCAAATTGTTTTTGAATCTTAACAACTTATGTTCAATTGATTTGGTTGCAGTATCAACATAGTAGAGTTTGTGTCGGTTTCCTCCGTGTCGGGCACTCGTGCATGGTAGAAAATCCGCTTCAGAATCGCGTCCCTACGCGGTGATGAGCTCCGGAAGCTCCACGTGTCCTGCGGAGACCTGGGCTCCCATTTCCGCAGAGACAAGCTCCGGTTGTGCCGCGTGTCAGACGGGCGAGACCTCCCTCTTCCTCAGAGGTGAGCTCCGCGTGCGCCATGCGTCCTGGTAGGCGGGACCTCCCTCTCCCTCAGAGGCGAGCTCCGCGTGCGCCATGTGTCAGTTCCGGACCTTCCCTCTCTTCGTAGGTGAGCTCCGATAGTGCCACGTGTCCATTAGCGTCAGACTTCCTTTCTCCTCAGAGACGAGCTCCGAGGTCGACACGCATCCAACAGTGACGGACCTCCCGGAGATGAGCTCCGGAGGTGACACGTGTCCGATAGTGTCGGACCTCTCGGAGGTGAGCTCTGGAGGTGACATGTGTCCAGCAGTGTCGGACCTCTCAGAGATGAGCTCCGGAGGTGACACGTGTCCAGCAGTGTCGGACCTCTCGGAGATGAGCTCGGAGGGTGACACGTGTCTGGCAGGGCCGGACCTCTCGGAGGTGAGCTCCGAGAGTGACACGTGTCCCGCACGGCTGGTTCTCTCTGTTCCGCAGTGACTAGCTCCGAAGGCGACACGTGTCCTGCGGGCTGACCTCGCTCCTTTCCAGAGGCTAGCTCCGGGGGCAACACGTGTCTCATGGGGTTGGACCTCGCCCTTTTTCACAGAGACGAGCCTCGAGCCTGCCACGTAGCCAGTTTGGCAGCGGACCTCTCCCCCTCTGCAGGGATGAGCTCCAGACGCGCCACGTGGCCAGCAGCCGCGGAAATTTTCTACAGCACTCCTCGGTGAACTGGAATTGGCTCTTTTTGGCTATCTTTTTGATTTTTTCTCTGTTTCCAATTCTTTAAAATATTTTCTACATATAAAATATGAATACATGCAGAAATAAAAAATGAGGGTGTCACATACTTACCCCCCTTAAATTGAATCTCGCCCTCGAGATTTGCTAGTGGAAAATAGATGAGAGAATTCTGCCTTATCGGCTGTTGGTTGGGCTGACTCAAACTCGATATGAGTATTGTGCTCGTTTGTCAACTGCACACTCCTCTCAGCACATTGGATTACTCCGTTGTGCTTGCTTAACTAATCCATTCAGAGTATTATGTGACGCCCTTGGGAATCCAAGACAATGAGGTTGGCAAGGAAGTCTACCCCCCTTATTTTAAGGTTTACTTTTGGACATACTATATTAGTCCTCATCTCTCCACCGGGAGAATTCACCAACATAGTGTATTTCAAGTGTGATATGGCTAGATTATACTTGGCAACATACTTGGATGATATGAAGGAATGTGATGCTCCGGAATCAAATAGAATGATGGCTGGGTTGGAGTTGGTAAGGAACATACGAATCACGACGTCCTCAGCCTGTTGTGCTTCCTCAGCAGAGACATGGTTCACGTTGCCGCGGTGTAGTTCTGCTGTCCACGGTTTAATTGATTGGCTCCTCCGTTCGGCCGTGAGTTCTGCTTGGGCACGTTGCCTTGCTGTCCAGGACCTCTCCTCGGGCACTAGCTCGTGAAGTGTCTTGTTTCTCCGCATGCAAAGCATGCCTTGTTGCTCACGACAGCAGGTATGTTAGGGCGGGGGTTTTGAACATAAGCGCCCGTGTTTGGACGAGACGCAGGAGGCAAAGGCACACACGGTGCTTGCATAGCACGACGTGGCTGTGGTGGTTGATTGGGGCGAAAAGTAGGAGCGGATGATCCATACTGTGGTGCAGCTGGGGGCATGTACAGGGGACGTACATTACTCCCTTGTGGCTGGTATGACATATTCCTTCTGCCCTCGTGTTCGATCTCTCGGATCTTGCTTTCAACCACTATGGCTTTGTCAACCAGCTTCTGGAAGTTAGCATAATCATGTTGAGAAGTTGAAATTGGATCTCATTGTTCAACCCTCTCATGAACATGTACTGCTTCCGATGATCCGAGTTGACATCTTCGGGGGCATACCTTGACAGTTGCGTGAACTTGTTTAGGTACTCATTCACGCTCTTCTGTCCTTGGCAGAGACCTTCAAACTCTTGTCTCTTGAGCATCATTACTCCAGCAGGGATGTAATGAGAGCGGAAACTCTTGTAACACCCCAAATTTTTATTCAAAACCCAAAACCATGTTCAGAGGGGAATTTAAAAATTTTTGGACGTATTGCATGTTTTGCAAAAAATTCAAATTCAAACTGGAATTCAAATTATACTCAAAACAGAAAAGAAAAGGAAAAAGAAAAAGAGAAACGGGAAAAAAACCGGCCAGTGGGCCGAAACCCGCCAGCCGGCCCAGCTTTCCCCGCGCAGCCCGCCCCCGCGCGCGCCGCGCTGCCTCTCACCGACGGGTGGGACCCATATGTCATCCCTAACCCTGAGCCCCCGCGACCCCGGACTTTTCCCCGAGCGCGCGCGATCGCAACCGACCGGAAACCGCGTCCCGTCGCCCGAATTCTGGTCCCAGAAGAATCCAACTCGATCACAACTGACCCACCGCCCTCCCCCGGCTATAAAAACCCCAGCCCCGATCGGTTTTTCCCACGCGATCGCTGATTTTTACTCCGGTGAGCACCGAGACTTCGCCGGTGAATTCTGGCCGATCTAAGCTCGGAAACTCTGATCTAACTCGCTGGTCTTGATCCACCGCCTCCGGGGAGCTTTGCAGGTGCAAAAAACTCGGAGACTTACGGTGTAAATCCAGCGCCGACGAGCTTCGCCGTGATTTTGCCTCGGACCTCGCCGCCGATCACTTTCCAGGACCCCCGAGCTCGAGAAAACCCCCGAGGTGAGATCCCTGACCTCCCCTCTACCGATCTCTGCCATAAGATCACAGTTCTAGGTAGAATTCTCGTGGATCCGAAACTTTCCGGCGAGATCGCCGCTTCCCGCCGCCGTGCGCCGCCGGCAGCGCCGCCCGCGCTCGATCAGAGCAACGTGGCCGCTTGTGCGCCGTTTATTTTAAATCGCACGGTAGACTTTAAAACCCCGCGTACCGGTTCGATGTTATAATCTCAGCCGTCGGTTTAATATCGGACGGTCCACGTCAGCCCCGCGTTATAAAGACTGGAATTCTTACGTGCTACCCCCTGGGGTTCTCTGGAATTGAGAGCTAGCCCCGGAAACTTCAGATCTAGCCCCTGGAACTCCAGAAAATCATGTAAATTTATTTAAACATCAGTTTTAGCCCCTAGACTTAATAGAAATTAGGAAAAACACCTCTGATAAGTGTAGCTAGACCCCTGGAAATTATGAAAATAATATTATAGACCCTGTAATGGGGTAAATTCATTATTTTAGCCCTGTTTAGTATTTAATTTAGAAAATTGAATATGTAACTAGTGTTTAAAAATTAAAAAGGGGGACAAACATAATTGTCAAAAATTAATTAAAAACTTTCTCAGTACTTAGAAAACTTTGGAGTGAGATAAAAATATATTTTTGGGCTGAAATAAATCTGTTTCATCTATTATTCACATTTAATTAGTATAGGGACACATGTTTAAGTAAATAATAGTTATAGAAAAATAGGGAAAATAATTATGAAATAGTCTACATCAGAAGCCAAGGTCAAAATATGTTATTAAATTATTTAGGACCAGAACCTATACTGTTTAGGTGATGTATATTACTAATTTCATAATAAAATACACAATTATGCATAGGAATATAAATCTGAAAATATAGCAACTAGTAAATGATAAATGGAGTTTCTAAAATACAAAGAGTTCAGTTTAAGTGTGGTAGAAATTCTGAAGGCACATATGGAGAAGAAAAATACTTTTCATACACATTTGGTAGTAAAAAGGTGAAGTAGTTGAATATAAGAAATTTATTGGAAACCCATATAAATAGTATGTAAGTATAAAGGTGGACACAAAAGTAGGAATCATATACACATGGTTAAAAGTGCATGCAAGCCACAACTTAACACACATAAAGTAACCCCAACACATATAATGGTAAAGAACTTTTATAAATGTGAATGTGTGGTTTGTATAAAGTAGAAGTGTGAACTATGTCTTATGATTGTTGTTTTTCTTTTGCTATGTGTGATGATATGAAGTAGAACCTGCTCAAGAGCAAGTTATTCCTTTCCAAGATCAGGACTACCAATTTCAAGAGCAGGAAGAAGGAGGCAAGTGTCCTTGACCACTTTGATCCTATGTTAGGATGTGTAGATAGAATTATTTGCATTGTCAAATGAAATATGAAACCCATGCTAGGAAAGTTTCCCTAGAATTGCATTACCTTGTTTTCCTTGTAGCTTAGGTTGGGATTTATTTTACCATGTCATTTATTTACATGCATATGCTTAGCCATGCTTAGAATGGGATATTTGGGACATGAGATCATCAGTTTATTATACCATACTCTTGAATGAGACATTGTGATTATGTAGAGGTAGGGATCAAGGCAAGTTGGATGTTTTGGTTGTGTGCTGGGTGCACGAGACTTGGGTTTGTGTTTAGTACTTGCCTGGATCCTAAGGACCGGTTCATGGAGCATGTAACCCGGCTTTACAGTGCCAACCACATGCTGAGATGGGGCAGCTTGGCCAATTAATTAGGTGTATCCCCGGCGTAGTATGGGTGTGTTGGATGGTGCGGGGAGTAGGTGTCAGCTGGACTACCATATGAACCGCAAGGCTCAAGAGGGGGCCACTGCAGTGGGGTTGGAGCCTCTTGTATGCTGTTAGGGGTGAAACCTCAGTGGGCCCACGCTCGTCGGGAATCCCTTTGTAAAGGCTTTGTAGTGATCTCCTGGCTGCACACCTGGGAAGTGTGAATGTGGATCGTAGCCACTGGCATAATGGAGGTTCTTTTAGTCCACCCAGCAACGGGGGATGAAATCACTACTTATGGGTACAGTGGTACAAACTCTGCAGAGTCAAAACTGTCTTGACAGCCGTGCTCACGGTTAAGAGCGGCCTGGACTTATTCATGATTAGAGGAGTGAAGGTTTTTGGGAGTTGTGGATGTTAAGCGGGGAGCTTAACATTGGAAATGATGTTATGGTTATTTGGTTATGATGATGGGATGGGAGATTGGGACCATTTCACCTGTGTAGTAATGTAGGTGCTTAATAAGCTAAGGTGATAGGTATTAATTGCGTAGTCCTTTAACCATGAGTTCAACCTCTCCTTGTTCTAGCCATGCATGATATAATTTTCCCACACTTGCTGAGTACCATTGGTACTCAACCTTGCATATTTGTTGGTTTATATTGCTGCTCAGGTCAAGATAATGTGGTGGTGTATAATGACCAAGACTTTGGACCCGAGGAAGGATTTTAGGTTCATGAAGACCCCCGGGCAACGCCTGTGATGGAGCCCTAAAGAATAATATTCCGCTGCTAGTTTATTTACTTGTGATGAAGCATTTGTGTCCATTGAGACATTTGCGATGTAAGACTTATTTATATTCGACACCTGGCTTGTAATAAATGATGCTTCACTATTTGTCATCACATGTATGAGAAAATGATCCTGGCATACATGTGATATTCACTTGGTTGTTTCCTTCGGAAAAACCGGGTGTGACAGAGGTGGTATCAGAGCCAAGGTTGCCCGTAGGAACGTGGACCTATGTAAAAATGGACGTATTTAAGGGCCCTATTTTCTTAAAAACTATTTTCCAAGGTGTGGGTGGAAAAAGTGTTATTAAAGGAGTCATTTTCTTCATCTTACCCCAACTTTCATTCAAAATAGGATTTTTATTTGAGAATTTATCTAACCTAATTTTAAATTCTTTTGTTTTTAGATGGTTCGCAAGATTCGCACCGCTCGTAAGTCCACAGGAGGGAGAGTTCCCATAGTTGCCCTTGCCGAAAGAGAGGAGAGTCGTCCAGTGACGTACCTTTCCTATGGATTGGCAGTAGGAGACTTGTTGCGCCGTCTTCGACGTATGCTCGAAGCCGCAGGCAATACGGGCAAGCTCATCATCCACTACAACTCCACCAGGACCATCCGTGAGAAGAGGGAAGAATGGAGTTCGGAGATGAGGATTATACACGAGAATAAGCTACTGAAGATCCACCATTCTCTAGCTTGTCGAGCAACACAAGTTGACGCGGAGAAAGATGTCACCTGGGAGGCCATCACCTGCCAGAGTCACATCTATCGTCGCCACTTGGACAAAACTGAGTACATGTATGTCCTCCAACGTGAGAGTGGTACCACGGAGTACAAGTACCCACCGGTGCAGCAAGGGACTTCCCATGAGCACATGGACTTGTGCTTGGAGGATGCTGCTATGCTCAGCACTCGACTGCAGGAGTGTCAACAAGAGCTTCAGGATGTCCGAGACACCCTGAAGGAAACGGAGGCGTTGCTGCGAGCTTGCTTAAAGGCGAGAGAAAGAGGAGATGGGAATGAGCTGTGTGTCACCGTGAGTGATCCATGGACTCCTGACTCCCCGGATCGCCGAGCAATCAGGCGTCGTCGCACTTCTCCACCAGCAGCCTCCCCACCCAAAGCAGAGTCAGAAGGTAGCCGAAATGAGGAGGAAGATCCCGAGGAGCCAGCTCAAGAGGACGAGTAGTGTAGAGTCTTTCCCCTAGCTAGCATAGATAATGCTTGGTGTGTGACGTGAGTAGTTACGTAGTTAATGGTGTGATAATGCTTGGTGTGTGACGTGAGTTGTGGAAGCCATGAGCAATTGTCCACAGCCTCGTCTTCAGATTGTTTTGCTTTGGTGTGTGAACCCACAGGAAATAATAGTGCATTTATTTGGTGTGAGATATAAACCCTCGTAAAATTTCAACAAAGCCTCAACACCTTAAAGTACCAACAAACGAAAGTAGTAAGATGATACTAAATGGTATCAAATTAACATTTGTTGATTCTGCCAGATGGCCGGAAGAGGAAAAGGACGTGCTGCCAACCCCGCCAACAACAATGATGAGGCATGCAACCCTCATCTTTCTGGAGGCCAGGACCGGGGTGGTCGCCGTGAAGAAATTGATCCTCTCCACCAAATGCTGGAGAATCAAAATCAGCTAATCCAGAGCTTGACTCAAGTGGTGGCTAACTTGCATCAAGTTCCACCTCCACAAGCTGCACCCCGCCAACCAAGGTTGAGTGAGTTTCTAGGAACTCAACCTCCAAAGTTTGCAAGTGCTGCTGAACCTCTGGAGGCAGATGATTGGCTGAAGACTATTGAAAGTAAGATGAGGATAATACAATGCCAAGGGTATGAGAGGGTGCTGTTTGCCTCTCATCAATTGCAGGGACCTGCTGCTGATTGGTGGACCGCCTATGTGGCCGCCCATCATGACCCTGAGAACATCACTTGGGAAGAGTTCAAGCGTAGCTTCCGCAACCACTACATCCCAAGAGGTGAACTCAAAAACAAGAGGAAAGAGTTTCTGGGACTGCAGCAGGGAAACATGACGGTGAGGGAATACCTCACTAAATTTACTCAACTATCCCGTTATGCTCCACGAGACATAGAGACTGATGAGCAGAAACAAGATTGTTTCGTGGAAGGACTTACCGCAGAGATGCAGTGTGCCATGTCCTCCAATGAGTATGAAAGCTTTCAAAAGATGGTGGACAGAGCATTTGTGGTGGAAAGGAAGCTAAAGGCCCTGGAAAATGAGAATAAGAGGAAGGCGGGATGGTCACATCAGGCCTCAGGGAGCAACACCCGCCCACGTATGATGCAGCAACCTACGGGGCAGACGAGCCGTGCTGCGGTACCCTATTCAGCACCAAGAGGGTACAACCCAAACTACAGGCCACCCGCAGCACCAGCACAGCCGCCACGTCAGTTTGTGCAGCAGCCTCGCCCCGCATATCCACCTCGACCAGCAGTGCAAGGACCCCCAAACCAACCCCAGGACAACAAAGGCCAGGCGTCTAAGATTGGGGTGCAATGTTTCAGCTGTGGCGAAGTGGGGCACTACGCCCACAAATGCCCAAAGAAGAAGCCTGCGCCGCCACAACAGCAGAATGTAGTGAGAGGACGGGTGAACCATGTCACCATGGAGGAAGCACAAGAGGCACCCGACGTGGTAGTTGGTAAGTTTCCTGCCAATTTACACCTTGCAACTCTGCTGTTTGATTCTGGTGCTACTCACTCGTTCATTGCTCAAGGGTTTGTTAAGAAGCATGACCTAGCAACCACACAAATGAACCATATGTTAGCCGTAAACTCTCCAGGTGGAGAAATAAGGACAAGACAAGTGTGTCCCAAAGTGAGCCTAGACATTAATGGGGTAGTATTTACTGCTAACCTCATAGTGATAGATTCACGAGGGATAGATATTATTTTGGGTATGGATTGGTTGACCAAACATAAAGGAATCATCCATTGTTCGACCAGAACGGTGGAACTAACTCACTCCAGTGGTACCAAAGTAAAGTTCATAACGATACACGAGCCTAGGAGGGACATTAAATTAAATCAAGTGGAGGTGAAAGTTGAGGAAATCAGGACTATCAGGGAATATCCAGATGTTTTCCCGGAGGAATTGCCAGGCATGCCTCCCGACCGTGACGTGGAATTCGCAATTGAGCTAGTACCGGGAACAGCCCCGATATACAAGAGACCTTATCGAATGGACTCCAAGCAGTTAGAAGAGCTCAAGGATCATTTGAGAGAATTGACGGAGAAGGGGTATATTCGCCCTAGTTCCTCACCATGGGGAGCTCCGGTGATATTTGTGCCTAAGAAAGACGGAACCCAAAGGTTATGCGTGGATTACCGTGCCTTGAATGAGGTAACCGTCAAGAACAAATACCCATTGCCCCGCATTGAAGACTTGTTCGATCAGTTGAGGGGAGCTTGTGTGTTCTCAAAAATTAATCTCAGGTCGGGGTACCACCAACTCAAGATAAGGCAATCAGATATTCCCAAGACAGCTTTCGTATCTCGGTACGGACTGTATGAATACACCGTCATGCCTTTTGGGCTAACCAATGCCCCGGCATATTTCATGTACCTCATGAACAAGGTATTCATGGAATATCTGGACAAATTTGTGGTGGTTTTCATAGATGATATTCTCGTCTTCTCCAAAGATGAAGAAGAACATGATAAACATCTAAGGTTGGTGTTACAGAGGCTGAGAGAACACCAACTATATGCCAAGTTGAGCAAGTGTGAGTTTTGGCTGAAGAGAGTTCCCTTTTTAGGACATATAATCTCGGAGGGAGGAATCTCCGTCGATCCCGCCAAAATCGAGGATATCCAGAAGTGGAAGACCCCTGAAAATGTCGGGGAAGTTCGAAGCTTTTTGGGCTTGGCTGGATACTATCGACGGTTTATTGAGGGATTCTCCAAGATCTCGGGATCTCTCACTAAACTGTTGGAGAAGGGAATCACATTCACCTGGACACCCCAGTGCGAGACGAGCTTTCAGGAGCTAAAGAAGAGATTGACAACAGCCCCAGTGCTGGTTATGCCAGATATGCAGAAGAATTTCACAGTGTACTGCGATGCCTCTGGAAATGGGTTGGGATGTGTTCTCATGCAAGAAGGACATGTCGTGGCATATGCATCCCGGCAGCTTCGGAAGCACGAGAAGAACTATCCTACACATGATCTAGAACTAGCTGCAGTGGTACACGCGTTGAAAACTTGGCGGCACTATTTGATGGGGAAGAGGACAGAGATATATACGGATCATAAGAGTTTGAAGTACATATTCACACAGCCAGATCTCAACCTCAGACAAAGGAGATGGTTAGAGCTAATCAATGACTTTGATGTGGGCATCAACTATCATCCCGGAAAAGCAAACGTCGTGGCCGATGCTTTGAGTCGGAAAGTGCAGGTCAATAAGTTGAGCTTGAAGGACATGCCTGCGGAATTGAAGGACGAAGTTATAAGGCTCAATCTATGTCTAGTAAATAGTGGTGAAGCCATCGTCATGGAAGTGGACTCCACACTCGAGCAAGACATACGCGAGGGCCAAAAGAATGATGAGAAGATACAAGAGATCAGACGGCTCATTAAGGAAAATAAAGCTCCTGGTTTTAGAGAGGATGAACAGGGAACGGTGTGGCACGGGAAAAGGATCTGTGTGCCAGAAGTAAAGGAGATCCGTGAATTAATTTTGAAGGAGGCTCACGATTCTGACTATTCCATTCATCCTGGGAGTACGAAGATGTACCAGGACCTCAAGAGCAGGTATTGGTGGTATGGCATGAAGAGAGATGTCGCGGAACATGTTGCCCTATGTGACACATGTCAGTTGGTGAAAGCAGAACATCAATGACCCGCGGGATTATTGCAACCACTTAAAGTACCTGAATGGAAATGGGAAGAAATCAGCATGGATTTTGTCGTGGGATTGCCTAGGACTCAATCCGGGTATGATTCAATTTGGGTCATTATTGATAGGCTAACCAAGGTAGCTCATTTCATCCCTGTGAAAGAAAGTTACAGCGGATCCAAATTGGCAGAATTGTACATGTCAAGGATTGTGTGTTACCATGGAGTGCCAAAGAAGATAGTGTCGGACCGAGGGACACAGTTCACCTCAAGGTTTTGGCAAAAGCTGCATGAAACAATGGGAACCCATCTGAACTTCAGCTCTGCCTATCATCCCCAAACTGACGGGCAGACGGAGAGAACCAATCAGATCCTTGAAGATATGTTAAGGGCATGTGCTCTCAAAAACAATAGGAGTTGGGACAAGAACTTACCGTATGCGGAGTTTTCCTATAGCAACAGTTATCAAGCTAGTATGAAGATGTCACCGTTTGAAGCTTTGTATGGAAGGAAGTGCAGAACTCCCCTATTTTGGAACCAAACAGGAGAAAGTAAAGTGTTTGGTCCAGAAGTGCTACAAGAAGCCGAAGCGAAGGTGAGGGAGATTCGCAACAACTTGAGGATAGCACAAACACGCCAGAAGAGTTATGCTGATGTACGAAGAAGAGAGCTCGTTTTCAACGTGGGAGACTATGTTTATCTCAAGGTGTCCCCTATCAGAGGACTTCGTCGGTTCAAGGTGAAAGGGAAGTTGTCACCTCGATACATCGGACCCTTCCAGGTTTTGGAAAGGAAAGGCGAAGTGGCGTACCAACTAGAGTTACCGGTTCATCTATCGGATGTGCACGATGTATTCCATGTGTCACAACTCAAGAAATGTCTGAGGACGCCTGAGGAGGTGTTACCCATGAATGAAGTGGATGTAGCTGAAGATTTGTCTTATGCCGAGCAACCATACAAGATTTTGGAGACAATGGAACGCCTCACCAGAAACAAGAGAATCCGGATGTGCAAGGTGCAGTGGAAGCATCACTCAGAAGAGGAAGCTACCTGGGAAAGGGAAGATGAGCTCAAGGCACAATTTCCGGAATTGTTTTCTTAGAAACACCAATCTCGAGGACGAGATTTCTTTTAAGGGGGGTAGAGCTGTAACACCCCAAATTTTTATTCAAAACCCAAAACCATGTTCAGAGGGGAATTTAAAAATTTTTGGACGTATTGCATGTTTTGCAAAAATTCAAATTCAAACTGGAATTCAAATTATACTCAAAACAGAAAAGAAAAAGAAAAAGAAAAAGAGAAACGGGAAAAAAACCGGCCAGTGGGCCGAAACCCGCCAGCCGGCCCAGCTTTCCCCGCGCAGCCCGCCCCCGCGCGCGCCGCGCTGCCTCTCACCGATGGGTGGGACCCACATGTCATCCCTAACCCTGAGCCCCCGCGACCCCGGACTTTTCCCCGAGCGCGCGCGATCGCAACCGACCGGAAACCGCGTCCCGTCGCCCGAATTCTGGTCCCAGAAGAATCCAACTCGATCACAACTGACCCACCGCCCTCCCCCGGCTATAAAAACCCCAGCCCCGATCGGTTTTTCCCACGCGATCGCCGATTTTTACTCCGGTGAGCACCGAGACTTCGCCGGTGAATTCTGGCCGATCTAAGCTCGGAAACTCTGATCTAACTCGCTGGTCTTGATCCACCGCCTCCGGGGAGCTTTGCAGGTGCAGAAAACTCGGAGACTTACGGTGTAAATCCAGCGCCGACGAGCTTCACCGTGGTTTTGCCTCGGACCTCGCCGCCGATCACTTTCCAGGACCCCCGAGCTCGAGAAAACCCCCGAGGTGAGATCCCTGACCTCCCCTCTACCGATCTATGCCATAAGATCACAGTTCTAGGTAGAATTCTCGCGGATCCGAAACTTTCCGGCGAGATCGCCGCTTCCAGCCGCCGTGCGCCGCCGGCAGCGCCGCCCGCGCTCGGTCAGAGCAACGTGGCCGCTTGTGCGCCGTTTATTTTAAATCGCACGGTAGACTTTAAAACCCCGCGTACCGGTTCGATGTTATAATCTCAGCCGTCGGTTTAATATCGGACGGTCCACGTCAGCCCCGCGTTATAAAGACTGGAATTCTTACGTGCTACCCCCTGGGGTTCTCTGGAATTGAGAGCTAGCCCCGGAAACTTCAGATCTAGCCCCTGGAACTCCAGAAAATCATGTAAATTTATTTAAACATCAGTTTTAGCCCCTGGACTTAATAGAAATTAGGAAAAACACCTCTGATAAGTGTAGATAGACCCCTGGAAATTATGAAAATAATATTATAGACCCTGTAATGGGGTAAATTCATTATTTTAGCCCTGTTTAGTATTTAATTTAGAAAATTGAATATGTAACTAGTGTTTAAAAATTAAAAAGGGGGACAAACATAATTGTCAAAAATTAATTAAAAACTTTCTCAGTACTTAGAAAACTTTGGAGTGAGATAAAAATATATTTTTGGGCTGAAATAAATCTGTTTCATCTATTATTCACATTTAATTAGTATAGGGACACATGTTTAAGTAAATAATAGTTATAGAAAAATAGGGAAAATAATTATGAAATAGTCTACATCAGAAGCCAAGGTCAAAATATGTTATTAAATTATTTAGGACCAGAACCTATACTGTTTAGGTGATGTATATTACTAATTTCATAATAAAATACACAATTATGCATAGGAATATAAATTTGAAAATATAGCAACTAGTAAATGATAAATGGAGTTTCTAAAATACAAAGAGTTCAGTTTAAGTGTGGTAGAAATTCTGAAGGCACATATGGAGAAGAAAAATACTTTTCATACACATTTGGTAGTAAAAAGGTGAAGTAGTTGAATATAAGAAATTTATTGGAAACCCATATAAATAGTATGTACGTATAAATGTGGACACAAAAGTAGGAATCATATACACATGGTTAAAAGTGCATGCAAGCCATAACTTAACACACATAAAGTAACCCCAACACATATAATGGTAAAGAACTTTTATAAATGTGAATGTGTGGTTTGTATAAAGTAGAAGTGTGAACTATGTCTTATGATTGTTGTTTTTCTTTTGCTATGTGTGATGATATGAAGTAGAACCTGCTCAAGAGCAAGTTATTCCTTTCCAAGATCAGGACTACCAATTTCAAGAGCAGCAAGAAGGAGGCAAGTGTCCTTGACCACTTTGATCCTATGCTAGGATGTGTAGATAGAATTATTTGCATTGTCAAATGAAATATGAAACCCATGCTAGGAAAGTTTCCCTAGAATTGCATTACCTTGTTTTCCTTGTAGCTTGGGTTGGGATTTATTTTACCATGTCATTTATTTACATGCATATGCTTAGCCATGCTTAGAATGGGATATTTGGGACATGAGATCATCAGTTTATTATACCATACTCTTGAATGAGACATTGTGAGTTATGTAGAGGTAGGGATCAAGGCAAGTTGGATGTTTTGGTTGTGTGCTGGGTGCACGAGACTTGGGTTTGTGTTTAGTACTTGCCTGGATCCTAAGGACCGGTTCATGGAGCATGTAACCCGGCTTTACAGTGCCAACCACATGCTGAGATGGGGCAGCTTGGCCAATTAATTAGGTGTATCCCCGGCGTAGTATGGGTGTGTTGGATGGTGCGGGGAGTAGGTGTCAGCTGGACTACCATATGAACCGCAAGGCTCAAGAGGGGGCCACTGCAGCGGGGTTGGAGCCTCTTGTATGCTGTTAGGGGTGAAACCTCAGTGGGCCCATACTCGTCGGGAATCCCTTTGTAAAGGCTTTGTAGTGATCTCCTGGCTGCACACCTGGGAAGTGTGAATGTGGATCGTAGCCACTGGCATAATGGAGGTTCTTTTAGTCCACCCGGCAACGGGGGATGAAATCACTACTTGTGGGTACAGTGGTACAAACTCTGCAGAGTCAAAACTGTCTTGACAGCCGTGCTCACGGTTAAGAGCGGCCTGGACTTATTCATGATTAGAGGAGTGAAGGTTTTTGGGAGTTGTGGATGTTAAGCGGGGAGCTTAACATTGGAAATGATGTTATGGTTATTTGGTTATGATGATGGGATGGGAGATTGGGACCATTTCACCTGTGTAGTAATGTAGGTGCTTAATAAGCTAAGGTGATAGGTATTAATTGCGTAGTGCTTTAACCATGAGTTCAACCTCTCCTTGTTCTAGCCATGCATGATATAATTTTCCCACACTTGCTGAGTACCATTGGTACTCAACCTTGCATATTTGTTGGTTTATATTGCTGCTCAGGTCAAGATAATGTGGTGGTGTATAATGACCAAGACTTTGGACCCGAGGAAGGATTTTAGGTTAATGAAGACCCCCGGGCAACGCCTGTGATGGAGCCCTAAAGAATAATATTCCGCTGCTAGTTTATTTACTTGTGATGAAACATTTGTGTCCATTGAGACATTTGCGATGTAAGACTTATTTATATTCGACACCTGGTTTGTAATAAATGATGCTTCACTATTTGTCATCACATGTATGAGAAAATGATCCTGGCATACATGTGATATTCACTTAGTTGTTTCCTTCGGAAAAACCGGGTGTGACAACTCTCCTTGAACTCAGTTCATGTAATAGTCTCCGGGTGGTCATAAGCATTGCAAAGGGTATCCCACCAGTCAGCGGCTGCTCTCATGAGTTGGTGCGACGCGAAGAGAACCTTCTCTCGGTCATTGCACTGAACTATGACAAGCTTCTTCTCCATGGACTTCAACCAGTCGTCGGCCTCCATGGTGATGAACCCAACGGGTACGGGGGACGCCCTATCTTTCGATGAGAGATGTTGGTAATGAACGAATTTGGTGGAGGCCGACATTGGCTGCCCGACTACCACAACCAGAATGGTGTGGCGCCTTGAGCGACAGTTACACCGTCTCCTGGTAACTACGATTTGGGTGGAGGTCGACGTTGTGCATGCCATAAGGATGCTGCGTCTTAGCGATAGTTACACCGGCTCCTGTTGTTGCTGTACTTGCCGTGCCAAAAACAGCCTTGAACCTGCAAGCAATCGAAGAACAAGCAAGAACAAGATAACAAGCAAACACTCACGGGTGTGAAAAAAAAGTTGGGGTTCTGATTCAAGTAATCGGAAGGTCTCGTCGACACTTGCATTACAAGGAAGTAGCAATGGCTAAACTTACAGAAAACAAAAACCCGCCCTGTCAAGGAGCTCTTGGACTACTTAAATAGGGGAGGGAAGAGGGAAATTCGTCCAGCAACAAAGGTAGGACGTGATCTCCCTTATTCCCTTCCTTTTTCTGTGATAGACTACCATTTAATAGGGAAAGAAAGAGGAAAATCCATCCAGCAGCAAGGCAGGATATGATTTCCTCTATTTCTTTCCTTATTATAGCACATCTATCTTTAAATGGGGGAAGAAAGAGGGAATTTCGTCCAGCAGCAAAGTTAGACGAGATTTCCCTTATTCCTTTCCTTATTTGTCTAAATCTCTCTTTATTACATGGCTCCAGCCTCAAGATTTCTCCTCGGGTGGAGCAGCCTTTATTGCATTAATCCCTCCATCCCTCCTAGCTGGATCAATTCCCAAGCACCTATTAATAACAAGCTCATCACAAGGCTTTAATAGGTTCCCATTTGAAGGATAATTACTTTGAACAACCAGAAATGAATTCACCTGATAATTAAGTTGACGTGCACGAGCGCGTGTCATTGGACCTTGATTAGCTGAGAGTGGTGAATGGGCTGGTGTTGTGGTTGTATCAACGGTAGCGATGTCCGCATCATCCTCCCCTTCTTGCAATTGAGTCGTCCTCGACTCAAATGTGTCTTCCTCGCCCATATATGGTTTCAAATCTGCAATATTAAAAGAGAAAGTAACCCCAAAATGTGCATGCAACTCAATTTCATATGCATTATCATTAATTTTTCGAAGCACTTTGAATGGTTCAGCAGCTCTAGGTAGTAATTTAGATTTTCTCAAATCAAGAAATCTCTCCTTTCTCAAATGCACCCAAACCAAATCACCAGGTTCAAAAGTAACATGCTTCCTACCCTTGCTACCGGTTTGTTGATACTTAGCGTTCATGCTCTCAATGTTTGCTCATGCATTTTAACAATTAATTCAGCACGGCGAGAAGCATCAAAATTCAATTTCTCTGAAGGTGGCAGAGCCAAAACATCAATAGGAGCACGAGGAATAAAACCATATACAATCTGAAAAGGGCACAATTTAGTAGTAGAATGCAGCGAACAATTGTAAGCAAATTCAATATGAGGCAAACATTCTTCCCATAATTTGATGTTATGTTTCAGAACAGCCCTTAGCATGGTAGATAAACTACGGTTCACTATTTTGGTCTGTCCATCAGTTTGAGGGTGATAAGTGGTAGAAAAGAGTAATTTTGTCCCCAACTTAGCACATAAGGTTTTCCAAAAATGACTAAGAAATTTGGCATCTCTATCTGAAACAATAGTGTTTGGGACCCCATGCAAACGAACAACTTCTCGAAAGAACAAATCAGCAATATGGGTAACATCATCAGTTTTGTGGCATGGTATGAAATGTGCCATTTTAGAAAATCTGTCGACAACAACAAAAATACTATCCCTCCCCTTCTTTGTTCTAGGCAATCCTAAAACAAAATCCATAGAAACATCCTCCCACGGAGCACTAGGAACAGGAAGAGGCATGTATAAACCATGTGGATTAAGACGGGACTTAGCTTTTTGACAGGTGGTGCAACGAGCAACAAACCGCTCCATATCTCTCCTCATCTTTGGCCAAAAGAAATGGCTTGCTAAGATGTCTTCCGTCTTCTTGACACCAAAGTGTCCCATCAATCCTCCACCATGTGCTTCCTGCAACCGTAAGATACGCACAGAACCAGCTGGAATGCACAATTTGTTAGTTCGAAACACAAAACCATTAGTGAGAACAAACTTGTTCCATGTTTTTCCTTCTTTACATTGCAGCAGCACATCTTTGAAATCAGCATCAAAAGCATATTGTTCTTTAATTGTTTCCAAGCCAAAAATCTTAAAATCAAGTTGGGACAACATATTGTAACGGCGAGATAAGGCATCCGCAATGACATTATCTTTCTCTTTCTTGTGTTTGATGACATAAGGAAAGGACTCAATGAATTCTACCCACTTAGCATGCCTACGGTTTAGATTAGTTTGGTTCTTAATGTGCTTCAAAGATTCATGATCAGAATGTATAATAAATTCTTTAGGCCATAAATAATGTTGCCATGTTTCCAAAGTTCGTATTAGTGCATATAATTCTTTATCATAAGTGGAATAGTTCAGACTAGGCCCATTCAGTTTCTCGCTAAAATAAGCAATAGGTTTCCCCTCTTGCAACAAGACACCTCCCAATCCAATACCACTAGCATCACATTCCAATTCAAAAGTCTTACTGAAATCTGGTAATTGGAGAATGGGTGTATGAGTTAACCTATTCTTCAAAGTTGCAAATGCAGCCTCTTGCGTCTTGCCCCATGTGAATGAATCACCCTTCTTTGTAAGCTCATGCAGTGGGCCTGCTATGGTGCTGAAGTCTTTCACAAAACGACGATAGAATCCAGCAAGTCCGAGAAAGTTTCGTACTTGTGTGACCGTGGTAGGAGTCGGCCAGCTGTGTATCGCCTCCACCTTGGCTTGATCAATTTCAATTCCCTGTAGTGTCACAACATAGACAAGAAAATAAACTCAATCCGTGCAAAAGGTGCACTTGTCAATGTTACTAAATAAGCGTGCATCACATAAAGCATTGAAAACAGCACGGAGATGATCAAGATGAACTTCGAGAGATGCGCTATAGATTAAGATGTCATCGAAATATACTACCACAAATCTTCCAATGAAAGCATGTAAAACCTCATTCATTAATCTCATGAAAGTGCTAGGTGCATTCGTGAGACCAAAAGGCATGACTAACCACTCATACAAACCAAACTTTGTTTTAAACGCTGTTTTCCATTCATCACCTAGCTTCATGCGAATTTGATGGTATCCACTACGCAAATCAATTTTAGAGAAAATCATCGAGCCACTAAGTTCATCAAGCATATCATCTAACCTAGAAATAGGATGACAATATCTAATGGTAATGTTATTAATTGCTCGACAATCTACACACATGCGCCATGATCCATCTTTCTTTGGGACCAAAAGGACAGGACGGAGCAAGGACTAAGGGACTCACGCACATAACCTTTGTCGAGTAATTTCTGTACTTGCCGCTGAATCTCCTTAGTCTCCTCTGGATTGGTCCTGTATGGTGCTCGGTTGGGCAAAAAAGCCCCAGGGATGAGGTCAATCTGATGCTCAATCCCTCTCAATGGTGGCAGCCCGGCTGGTACCTCTTGTGGAAACACATCAGCGTATTCCTGTAAAAGCTTAGTGATAGGAGGCAAAGCACATGGTGTGTCGTGAAGTGAGAACAAAGTTTCTTTGCAAACAAACACATAGCAGCTTGCAGTATCACTTTTTAATTCAAACAAATCAGATTTGAAAGCAAAAAAACAAGCGCTCGTTAATTTTATTTCATTCTTCTTCATATGAGCAGATTTGGAATTGTCAGTCTTAGGCTGTACCGATTTTTTCACGACATCTAAATTTTCATTTTCAGCAGATTTCTTATTTTTCTCTTTGCAAGCTCTAGCAATGTCATCCTTCAAAATAGCATCAGGGGACATCGGGTGCAAAACAAGTTTCTTCTCATGATGCATGAAAGAGTATTGATTTAATTTACCATGATGTAATGTATCCTAATCAAATTGCCAAGGTCGACCAAATAGCATAGAACAAGCTTGCATAGGTACCACATCACAATCAATGTAATCATGGTAGGAACCAATTGCAAATTCGACACGAACCAGATGTGTTACCTTAAGCTCACCACTGTCGTTGAACCATTGGATGTAGTAGGGATGTGGATGTGGAAGTGTTGTCATCCCAAGCTTTTCTACCATGGTAGCACTTGCTAAATTGTTGCAGCTTCCTCCATCAATAATAATGCGACACGATCGTTCTAAAACTACACACTTTGTTTGGAATAGATTGTGTCGCTGGTTCTGTTCAGCTTTGATCATTTGGGCACTCAAGACACGCCTCACAACAAGACTCTCATAGTGGGCAGCATGATCAGCCCCAATGTGCTCTTCATCATCATTCTTCTTTCCTGCTGCTTGTGCAGCAAGCATGGCATATGTTTTATTATCTAAATCACTAGCGGATGAGTACTCACCATTTTCTCGTACAACCAGCACACGCTTGCTTGGGCAGTCCCTTCGTAGGTGCCCAAAACCCTTGCACTGGAGGCATTGAATGTCTTTTGTTCTCCCGGAAGAAGCAATGGAAGAAGAAGTGTTGGCTGCAACTTGGGTGGATCCTTTTGTTGTCTCGATTGCACGCGAAGGTGCTGATTTTGATGTAGTCCTGGGCAACCCATTGGAAGCATCCTCTAGAGAATCATGCTTAGTACCAGCAGTACTTGAGCGGAACTGCCATGAGGTAGTTCGACCTGCAGAAATGTTAGTTCTTGTACGTCGTCCCTGCACTTCTCTTTCAGCCTTACAAGGAAGATGGAATAATCGAGTGACGTTAGTGTATTCCTTATAAGCCAATATGTCCTGAATTTCTCTTGTTAAACCACCTATAAACCTAGCCATTGCAGCCTCTTCATTTTCAACTAGGCCACAACGCATCATGCCTATTTGAAGTTCTTGATAGTATTTCTCAACAGATTTGTTGCCTTGCCTAAGTTGTTGTAATTTATGCAACAGGTCACGAGCATGATAGGAAGGAACAAAACGACGATGCATGATTCGTTTCAAAGCATTCCAAGTTTGTGGTACGGTAGCTGGATTTTTAGTTTGATATTCATGCCACCAAACAGAAGCAAAGTCAGTGAATTCATTAGTGGCAGCTCTAACCTTTTTATCATCAGGGAAATCATGGCATGCAAATTTTTGATCTACTGACAATTCCCAAGACAGATATGCATCCGGATCATATTTACCATCAAAAGATGGTATGGAGAATTTAATGCTGCGTAGGGAATCGTCATTGTCACGTACCTCGCGTCATTGAGCTCGACCACCCATACCACGATGGTCGCGACGTGGCTGGCGTCGATACCTGAAAGGTCCATCATCAAGCTCAGTATCCGCCGAATACTCCGCCTTGTCATATCTTGCAGCACTGCCAACGGAGTCGTGGCTGTCATCAACACGTCTTTGCCTCTCTTCGCGTCTAACCTGTTCCATCCTCTCCAATCGCTCAATGATTGCTGCAAGAGAAGTGTTAATAGCCCCAACAGTGCTTTCTAATGTGGTCAGTTTGGTGTTGGTGCAAATCTGCGTCGACTCTAATTGACCAATGCGTTCATTGGTGACTTGAATATCCTCATTGAGAGCATCTGTGTGTAGCTTTACTTGGCGTTCGAAATGCTGAATGATGCCCCTCGTACGTGGTGAATGTGGAGATGTCCCATTCGCATCAGCTGACATGGTTAGTAAAGAAAGGAAATACAACAGCAAGCAGATTAATCCTAACAGTTGCTAAGAGGTGGTAGGACAGCACAATTCCTCACTAGCAAGAAATCAAGGTCTTACAAGTTCTTACCATGCGATGCAGGATGCGCCAGCAATCAGCAAGAACAACAACAAACGGTGGCTGCCAGCACAACCTTATGGTGTCGTAGACAATTTTGTGGAGCTGTAGGTGTCTGCTAGACACAATTTGTGCAAAGGAACAGCTAGTACCACATTAGTCACTGTAACACCCCAAATTTTGATTTAAAACCCTAAACCATGTTCAAAGGGGAATTTAAAATTTTTTGGACGTGTTGCATGTTTTGCAAAAATTCAAATTCAAACTGGAATTCAAATTATACTCAAAACAGAAAAGAAAAGGAAAAAGAAAAAGAGAAACGGGAAAAAAACCGGCCAGTGGGCCGAAACCCGCCAGCCGGCCCAGTTTTCCCCGCGCCAGCCCGTCCCCGCGCGCCCGCGCTCTCTCACACAGACAGGTGGGACCCACCTGTCATCCCCAACCTCGCTCGCGCCAACCCCGGACTTTTCCCCCCGAGCGCGCGCGATCTTAACCGATCGAAAAACCGCGTCCCTCAGCCGAGTTTCGGTCCCAGAAGAATCCAACTCGATCACAACTGACCCACCGCCCTCCCCCGGCTATAAAAACCCCAGCCCCGATCGGTTTTTCCCACGCGATCGCCGATTTTTACTCCGGTGAGCACCGAGACTTCGCCGGTGAATTCTGGCCGATCTAAGCTCGGAAATTCTGATCTAACTCGCTGGTCTTGATCCACCGCCTCCGGGGAACTTTGTAGGTACAGAAAACCTGAAGACTTACGGTGTAAACCCAGCGCCGACGAGCTTCGCCGTGGTTTTTCCTCGGACCTCGCCGCCGAGCACTTTCCAGGACCACCGAGCTCGAGAAAACCCCCGAGGTGAGATCCCTGACCTCCCCTCTACCGATCTATGCCATGAGATCACAGTTTTAGGCAGAATTCTCGAGGATCCGAAACTTTCCGGCGAGATCGCCGCTTCCCGCCGCCGTGCGCCGCCGGCAGCGCCGCCCGCGCTCGATCGGAGCGACGTGGCCGCTTGTGCGCCGTTTATTTTAAATCGCACGGTAGACTTTAAAACCCCGCGTACCGGTTCGAGGTTATAATCTCAGCCGTCGGTTTAAAATCGGACGGTCCACGTCAGCCCCGCATTATAAAGTATGGAATTCTTACGTGCTACCCCCTGGGGTTCTCGGGAAATAAGAGCTAGCCCCGGAAACTTCAGATCTAGCCCCTGGAACTCCAGAAAATCATGTAAATTCATTTAAAAATCAGTTTTAACCCCTGGACTTAATAGAAATTAGGAAAAACACCTCTGATAAGTGTAGCTAGACCCCTGGAAATTCTGAAAATAATATTATAGACCCTGTAATGGGGTGAATTCATTATTTTAGCCTTGTTTAGTATTTAATTTAGAAAATTGAATATGTAACTAGTGTTTAAAAATTAAAAAGGGGGACAAACATAATTGTCAAAATTAATTAAAAACTTTTTCAGTACTTAGAAAACTTTGGAGTGAGATAAAAATATATTTTTGGGCTGAAATAAATCTGTTTCATCTATTATTCACATTTATTAGTATAGGGACACATTTTTAAGTAAAGAATAGCTATAGAAAAATAGGGAAAATAATTATGAAATAGTTTACATCAGAGGCCAAGGTCAAAATATGTTATTCAATTATTTAGGACCAAAACCTATACTGTTTAGATGATGTGTATTACTAATTTCATAATAAAATAGACAATTATGCATAGGAATATAAATCTGAAAATATAGCAACTAGTAAATGATAAATGGAGTTTTTAAAATCCAAATAGTTCAGTTTAGGGTTGATAGAAATTATGAAGGCACATATGGATAAGAAAAATACTTTTCTTACATACTTGGTAGTTTAATATAAGGAATTTATTTAAAACTGAAACACACACACACACACATATATATATATATATATATATATATATATATATATATATATATATATATATATATATATATATATATATATATATATATATATATATATATATATATATATAGTATGTAAGTATAAATATGAACACCAAAGTAGGAATCATACACATATAAATAAAAGTGTGTGCAAGCCACAGATCAACACACAAAGTAACCACAACACATATAATGGTGAATGAATTTCATAAATATGAATGTGTGGTTTGTATGAAGTAAGAAGTGTGAACTATGTCTTATGATTGTTGTTTTTCTTTTGCTATGTGTGATGGTATGAAGTAGAACCTGTTCAAGAGCAAGTTATTCCTTTCCAAGATCAGGACTACCCATTTCAAGAGCAGCAAGAAGGAGGCAAGTGTCCTTGACCACTTTGATCCTATGCTAAGATGTGTAGCTAGAATTATTTGCATTGTCAATTGAAATATGAAACCCATGCTAGGAAGTTTCCCTAGAATTGCATTACCTTGTTTCCTTGTAGCTTGGGTTGGGATTTATTTTGTCATGTCATTTATATCCATGCATACGCTTAGCCATGCTTAGAATGGGATATTTGGGACATGAAATCATCAGTTTATATTACCATACTCTTGAATGAGACATTGTGAGTTATGTAGAGGTAGGGATCAAGGCAAGTTGGATGTTTTGGTTGTGTGCTGGGTGCACGAGACTTGGGTTTGTGTTTAGTACTTGCCTGGATCCTAAGGACCGGTTCATGGAGCATGTAACCCGGCTTTACAGTGCCAACCACATGCTGAGATGGGGCAGCTTGGCCAATTAATTAGGTGTATCCCCGGCGTAGTATGGATGTGTTGGAGGGTGCGGGGAGTAGGTGTCAGCTGGACTACCATATGAACCGCAAGGCTCAAGAGGGGGCCACTGCAGCAGGGTTGGAGCCTCTTGTATGCTGTTAGGGGTGAAATCTCAGTGGGCCCACGCTCGTCGGGAATCCCTTTGTAAAGGCTTCGTAGTGATCTCCTGGCTACACACCTGGGAAGTGTGAATGTGGATCGTAGCCACTGGCATAATGGAGGTTCTTTTAGTCCACCCGGCAACTGGGGATGAAATCACTACTTGTGGGTACAGTGGTACAAACTCTGCAGAGTCAAAACTGTCTTGACAGCCGTGCTCACGGTTAAGAGCGGCCTGGACTTATTCATGATTAGAGGATTGATGGTTTTGGAAGTTAAGCGGGGAGCTTAACATTGGTAATGATGTTACGGTTATTGGATTACAATGATGGGATGGGAAATTGGGACCATTTCACCTGTGTAATAATGTAGGTGCTTAATAAGCTAAGGTGATAGGCATTAATTGCGTAGTGCTTTAACCATGAGTTCAACCTCTCCTTGTTCTAGCCATGCATGATATAATTTTCCCACACTTGCTGAGTACCATTGGTACTCAACCTTGCATATTTTTTGGTTTATATTGCTGCTCAGGTCAAGATAATGAGGTGGTGTATAATGACCAAGATTTTGGACCCGAGGAAGGATTTTAGGTTCATGAAGACCCCCGGGCAACGCCTGTGATGGAGCCCTAAAGAATAATATTCCGCTGCTAGTTTATTACTTGTGATGAAGCATTTGTGTCCATTGAGACATTTGCGATGTAAGACTTATTTATATTCGACACCTGGCAACCTTTAAGTAACCCTCCATTTTTACCTAGGTCCACGTTCCTACGGGCAACCTTGGCTCTGATACCACCTCTGTCACACCCGATTTTTCCGAAGGAAACAACCAAGTGAATATCACATGTATGCCAGGATCATTTTCTCATACATGTGATGACAAATAGTGAAGCATCATTTATTACAAACCAGGTGTCGAATATAAATAAGTCTAACATCGCAAATGTCTCAATGGACACAAATGCTTCATCACAAGTAATAAACTAGCAGCGGAATATTATTCTTTAGGGCTCCATCACAGGCGTTGCCCGGGGGTCTTCATGAACCTAAAATCCTTCCTCGGGTCCAAAGTCTTGGTCATTATACACCACCACATTATCTTGACCTGAGCAGCAATATAAACAAACAAATATGCAAGGTTGAGTACCAATGGTACTCAGCAAGTGTGGGAAAATTATATCATGCATGGCTAGAACAAGGAGAGGTTGAACTCATGGTTAAAGCACTACGCAATTGATACCTATCACCTTAGCTTATTAAGCACCTACATTACTACACAGGTGAAATGGTCCCAATCTCCCATCCCATCATCATAACCAAATAACCATAACATCATTTCCAATGTTAAGCTCCCCGCTTAACATCCACAACTCCCAAAAACCTTCACTCCTCTAATCATGAATAAGTCCAGGCCGCTCTTAACCGTGAGCACGGCTGTCAAGACAGTTTTGACTCTGCAGAGTTTGTACCACTGTACCCACAAGTAGTGATTTCATCCCCCGTTGCCGGGTGGACTAAAAGAACCTCCATTATGCCAGTGGCTACGATCCACATTCACACTTCCCAGGTGTGCAGCCAGGAGATCACTACAAAGCCTTTACAAAGGGATTCCCGACGAGCGTGGGCCCACTGAGGTTTCACCCCTAACAGCATACAAGAGGCTCCAACCCCACTGCAGTGGCCCCCTCTTGAGCCTTGCGGTTCATATGGTAGTCCAGCTGACACCTACTCCCCGCACCATCCAACACACCCATACTACGCCGGGGATACACCTAATTAATTGGCCAAGCTGCCCCATCTCAGCATGTGGTTGGCACTGTAAAGCCGGGTTACATGCTCCATGAACCGGTCCTTAGGATCCAGGCAAGTACTAAACACAAACCCAAGTCTCGTGCACCCAGCACACAACCAAAACATCCAACTTGCCTTGATCCCTACCTCTACATAACTCACAATGTCTCATTCAAGAGTATGGTAATATAAACTGATGATCTCATTTCCCAAATATCCCATTCTAAGCATGGCTAAGCAAATGCATGTAAATAAATGACATGACAAATTAAATCCCAACCCAAGCTACAAGGAAACAAGGTAATGCAATTCTTGGGAAACTTTCCTAGCATGGGTTTCATATTTCATTTGACAATGCAAATAATTCTATCTACACATCCTAGCATAGGATCAAAGTGGTCAAGGACACTTGCCTCCTTCTTGCTGCTCTTGAAATTGATAGTCCTGATCTTGGAAAGGAATAACTTGCTCTTGAGCAGGTTCTACTTCATATCATCACACATAGCAAAAGAAAAACAACAATCATAAGACATAGTTCACACTTCTACTTTATACAAACCACACATTCACATTTATAAAAGTTCTTTACCATTATATGTGTTGGGGTTACTTTATGTGTGTTAAGTTGTGGCTTGCATGCACTTTTAACCATGTGTATATGATTCCTACTTTTGTGTCCACCTTTATACTTACATACTATTTATATGGGTTTCCAAATAATTTCTTATATTCAACTACTTCACCTTTTTACTACCAAATGTGTATGAAAAGTATTTTTCTTCTCCATATGTGCCTTCAGAATTTCTACCACACTTAAACTGAACTCTTTGTATTTTAGAAACTCTATTTATCATTTACTAGTTGCTATATTTTCAGATTTATATTCCTATGCATAATTGTGTATTTTATTATGAAATTAGTAATATACATCACCTAAACAGTATAGGTTCTGGTCCTAAATAATTTAATAACATATTTTGACCTTGACTTCTGATGTAGACTATTTCATAATTATTTTCCCTATTTTTCTATAACTATTATTTACTTAAACATGTGTCCCTATACTAATTAAATGTGAATAATAGATGAAACAGATTTATTTCAGCCCAAAAATATATTTTTATCTCACTCCAAAGTTTTCTAAGTACTGAGAAAGTTTTTAATTAATTTTTGACAATTATTTTTGTCCCCCTTTTTAATTTTTAAACACTAGTTACATATTCAATTTTCTAAATTAAATACTAAACAGGGCTAAAATAATGAATTTACCCTATTACAGGGTCTATAATATTATTTTCATAATTTCCAGGGGTCTAGCTACACTTATCAGAGGTGTTTTTCCTAATTTCTATTAAGTCCAGGGGCTAAATCTGATGTTTAAATAAATTTACATGATTTTCTGGAGTTCCAGGGGCTAGATCTGAAGTTTCCGGGGCTAGCTCTCAATTCCAGAGAACCCCAGGGGGTAGCACGTAAGAAGTCCAGTATTTATAATGCGGGGCTGACGTGGACCGTTCGATTTTAAACCGACGGCTGAGATTATAACATCGAACCGGTACGCGGGGATTTAAAGTCTACCGTGCGATTTAAAATAAACGGCGCACAAGCGGCCACGTCGCTCTGATCGAGCGCGGGCGGCGCTGCCGGCGGCGCACGGCGGCGGGAAGCGGCGATCTCGCCGGAAAGTTTCGGATCCTCGAGAATTCTGCCTAGAACTGTGATCTTATGGCCTAGACCGGTAGAGGGGAGGTCAGAGATCTCACCTCGGGGGTTTTCTCGAGCTCGGGGGTCCTGGAAAGTGATCGGCGGCGAGGTCCGAGGCAAAACCACGGCGAAGCTCGTCGGCGCTGGGTTTACACCGTAAGTCTTCGGGTTTTCTGCACCTGCAAAGTTCCCCGGAGGCGGTGGATCAAGACCAGCGAGTTAGATCAGAGTTTCCGAGCTTAGATCGGCCAGAATTCACCGGCGAAGTCTCGGTGCTCACCGGAGTAAAAATCGGCGATCGCGTGGGAAAAACTGATCGGGGCTGGGGTTTTTATAGCCGGGGGAGGGCGGTGGGTCTGTTGTGATCGAGTTGGAGTCCTCTGGGACCAGAATTCGGGCGACGGGACGCAGTTTCCGGTCGGTTGCGATCGCGCGCGCTCGGGGGAAAAGTCCGGGGTCGCGGGGGCTCAGGGTTAGGGATGACATGTGGGTCCCACCCGTCGGTGAGAGGCAGCGCGGCGCGCGCGGGGGCGGGCTGCGCGGGGAAAGCTGGGCCGGCTGGCGGGTTTCGGCCCACTGGCCGGTTTTTTTCCCGTTTTTCTTTTTCTTTTTCCATTTCTTTTCTGTTTTGAGTCTAATTTGAATTCCAGTTTGAATTTGAATTTTTGCAAAACATGCAACACGTCCAAAAAATTTTAAATTCCCCTCTGAGCATGGTTTAGAGTTTTGAATCAAAATTTGGGGTGTTACAGCTCTACCCCCCTTAAAAGAAATCTCGTCCTCGAGATTGGTGTTTCTAAGAAAACAATTCCGGAAATTGTGCCTTGAGCTCATCTTCCCTTTCCCAGGTAGCTTCCTCTTCTGAGTGATGCTTCCACTGCACCTTGCACATCCGGATTCTCCTGTTTCTGGTGAGGCGTTCCATCGTCTCCAAAATCTTGTATGGTTGCTCGGCATAAGACAAATCTTCAACTACATCCACTTCATTCATGGGTAACACCTCCTCAGGCGTCCTCAGGCATTTCTTGAGTTGTGACACATGGAATACATCGTGTACATCCGATAGATGAACCGGTAACTCTAGTTGGTACGCCACCTCGCCTTTCCTCTCCAAAACTTGAAAGGGTCCGATGTATCGAGGTGACAACTTCCCTTTCACCTTGAACCGACGAAGCCCTCTGATAGGGGACACCTTGAGATAAACATAGTCTCCCACGTTGAAAACGAGCTCTCTTCTTCGTACATCAGCATAACTCTTCTGGCGTGTTTATGCTATCCTCAAGTTGTTGCGAATCTCCCTCACCTTCGCTTCGGCTTCTTGTAGCACTTCTGGACCAAACACTTTACTTTCTCCTGTTTGGTTCCAAAATAGGGGAGTTCTGCACTTCCTTCCATACAAAGCTTCAAACGGTGACATCTTCATACTAGCTTGATAACTGTTGTTATAGGAAAACTCCGCATACGGTAAGTTCTTGTCCCAACTCCTATTGTTTTTGAGAGCACATGCCCTTAACATATCTTCAAGGATCTGATTTGTTCTCTCCGTCTGCCCGTCAGTTTGGGGATGATAGGCAGAGCTGATATTCACATGGGTTCCCATTGTTTCATGCAGCTTTTGCCAAAACCTCGAGGTGAACTGTGTCCCTCGGTCCGACACTATCTTCTTTGGCACTCCATGGTAACACACAATCCTTGACATGTACAATTCTGCCAATTTGGATCCGCTGTAACTTTCTTTCACAGGGATGAAATGAGCTACCTTGGTTAGCCTATCAATAATGACCCATATTGAATCATACCCGGATTGAGTCCTAGGCAATCCCACGACAAAATCCATGCTGATTTCTTCCCATTTCCATTCAGGTACTTTAAGTGGTTGCAATAATCCCGCGGGTCGTTGATATTCTGCTTTCACCAACTGACATGTGTCACATAGGGCAACATGTTCCGCGACACCTCTCTTCATGCCATACCACCAATACCTGCTCTTGAGGTCCTGGTACATCTTCGTACTCCCAGGATGAATGGAATAGTCAGAATCGTGAGCCTCCTTCAAAATTAATTCACGGATCTCCTTTACTTCTGGCACACAGATCCTTTTCCCGTGCCACACCGTTCCCTGTTCATCCTCTCTAAAACCAGGAGCTTTATTTTCCTTAATGAGCCGTCTGATCTCTTGTATCTTCTCATCATTCTTTTGGCCCTCGCGTATGTCTTGCTCGAGTGTGGAGTCCACTTCCATGGCGATGGCTTCACCACTATTTACTAGACATAGATTGAGCCTTATAACTTCGTCCTTCAATTCCGCAGGCATGTCCTTCAAGCTCAACTTATTGACCTGCACTTTCCGACTCAAAGCATCGGCCACGACGTTTGCTTTCCCAGGATGATAGTTGATGCCCACATCAAAGTCATTGATTAGCTCTAGCCATCTCCTTTGTCTGAGGTTGAGATCTGGCTGTGTGAATATGTACTTCAAACTCTTATGATCCGTATATATTTCTGTCCTCTTCCCCATCAAATAGTGCCGCCAAATTTTCAACGCGTGTACCACTGCAGCTAGTTCTAGGTCATGTGTAGGATAGTTCTTCTCGTGCTTCCGAAGCTGCCGGGACGCATAAGCCACGACATGTCCTTCTTGCATGAGAACACATCCCAACCCATTTCCAGAGGCATCGCAGTACACTGTGAAATTCTTCTGCATATCTGGCATAACCAACACTGGGGCTGTTGTCAATCTCTTCTTTAGCTCCTGAAAGCTCGTATCGCACTGTGGCGTCCAGGTGAATGTGATTCCCTTTTCCAACAGTTTGGTGAGAGGTCTCGAGATCTTGTAGAATCCCTCAATAAACCGTCGGTAGTATCCAGCCAATCCCAAAAAGCTTCAAACTTCCCCGACATTTTCAGGGGTTTTCCACTTCTGGATATCTTCGACTTTGGCGGGATCTACGGAGATTCCTCCCTCCGAGATTATATGTCCTAAAAAGGGAACTCTCTTCAGCCAAAACTCACACTTGCTCAACTTGGCATATAGTTGGTGTTCTCTCAGCCTCTGTAACATCAACCTTAGATGTTTCTCATGTTCTTCTTCATTTTTGGAGAAGACGAGAATATCATCTATGAAAACCACCACAAATTTGTCCAGATATTCCATGAATACCTTGTTCATGAGGTACATGAAATATGCCGGGGCATTGGTTAGCCTAAAAGGCATGACGGTGTATTCATACAGTCCGTACCGAGATACGAAAGCTGTCTTGGGAATATCTGATTGCCTTATCTTGAGTTGGTGGTACCCCGACCTGAGATCAATTTTTGAGAACACACAAGCTCCCCTCAACTGATCGAACAAGTCTTTAATGCAGGGCAATGGGTATTTGTTCTTGACGGTTACCTCATTCAAGGCACGGTAATCCACGCATAACCTTTGGGTTCCGTCTTTCTTAGGCATAAATATCACCGGAGCTCCCCATGGTGAGGAACTAGGGCGAATATACCCCTTCTCCGTCAATTCTCTCAAATGATCCTTGAGCTCTTCTAACTGCTTGGAGTCCATTCGATAAGGTCTCTTGTATATCGGGGCTGTTCCCGGTACTAGCTCAATTGCGAATTCCACGTCACGGTCGGGAGGCATACCTGGCAATTCCTCCGGAAAAACATCTGGATATTCCCTGATAGTCCTGATTTCCTCAACTTTCACCTCCACTTGATTTAATTTAATGTCCCTCCTAGGCTCGTGTATCGTTATGAACTTTACTCTTGTGCCATTGGGGTGAGTTAGTTCCGCCGTTCTGGTCGAACAATGGATGATTCCTTTATGTTTGGTCAACCAATCCATACCCAAAATAATATCTATCCCTTGTGAATCTATCACTATGAGGTTAGCAGTAAATACTACCCCATTAATGTCTAGGCTCACTTTGGGACACACTTGTCTTGTCCTTATTTCTCCACCTGGAGAGTTTACGGCTAACATATGGTTCATTTGTGTGGTTGCTAGGTCATGCTTCTTAACAAACCCTTGAGCAATGAACGAGTGGGTAGCACCAGAATCAAACAGCAGAGTTGCAAGGTGTAAATTGGCAGGAAACTTACCAACTACCACGTCGGGTGCCTCTTGAGCTTCCTCCATGGTGACATGGTTCACCCGTCCTCTCACTACATTCTGCTGTTGTGGCGGCGCAGGCTTCTTCTTTGGGCATTTGTGGGCGTAGTGCCCCACTTCGCCACAGCTGAAACATTGCACCCTAATCTTAGACGCCTGGCCTTTGTTGTCCTGGGGTTGGTTTGGGGGTCCTTGCACTGCTGGTCGAGGTGGATATGCGGGGCGAGGCTGCTGCACAAACTGACGTGGCGGCTGTGCTGGTGCTGCGGGTGGCCTGTAGTTTGGGTTGTACCCTCTTGGTGCTGAATAGGGTACCGCAGCACGGCTCGTCTGCCCCGTAGGTTGCTGCATCATACGTGGGCGGGTGTTGCTCCCTGAGGCCTGATGTGACCATCCCGCCTTCCTCTTATTCTCATTTTCCAGGGCCTTTAGCTTCCTTTCCACCACAAATGCTCTGTCCACCATCTTTTGAAAACTTTCATACTCATTGGAGGACATGGCACACTGCATCTCTGCGGTAAGTCCTTCCACGAAACAATCTTGTTTCTGCTCATCAGTCTCTATGTCTCGTGGAGCATAACGGGATAGTTGAGTAAATTTAGTGAGGTATTCCCTCACCGTCATGTTTCCCTGCTGCAGTCCCAGAAACTCTTTCCTCTTGTTTTTGAGTTCACCTCTTGGGATGTAGTGGTTGCGGAAGCTACGCTTGAACTCTTCCCAAGTGATGTTCTCAGGGTCATGATGGGCGGCCACATAGGCGGTCCACCAATCAGCAGCAGGTCCCTGCAATTGATGAGAGGCAAACAGCACCCTCTCATACCCTTGGCATTGTATTATCCTCATCTTACTTTCAATAGTCTTCAGCCAATCATCTGCCTCCAGAGGTTCAGCAGCACTTGCAAACTTTGGAGGTTGAGTTCCTAGAAACTCACTCAACCTTGGTTGGCGTGGTGCAGCTTGTGGAGGTGGAACTTGATGCAAGTTGGCCACCACTTGAGTCAAGTTCTGGATAAGCTGATTTTGATTCTCCAGCATTTGGTGGAGAGGATCAACTTCTTCACGGCGACCACCCCTGTCCTGGCCTCCAGAAAGATGAGGGTTGCATGCCTCATCATTGTTGTTGGCGGGGTTGGCAGCACGTCCTTTTCCTCTTCCGGCCATCTGGCAGAATCAACAAATATTAATTTGATACCATTTAGTATCATCTTACTACTTTCGTTTGTTGGTACTTTAAGGTGTTGAGGCTTTGTTGAAATTTTACGAGGGTTTATATCTCACACCAAATAAATGCACTATTATTTCCTGTGGGTTCACACACCAAAGCAAAACAATCTGAAGACGAGGCTGTGGACAATTGCTCATGGCTTCCACAACTCACGTCACACACCAAGCATTATCACACCATTAACTACGTAACTACTCACGTCACACACCAAGCATTATCTATGCTAGCTAGGGGAAAGACTCTACACTACTCGTCCTCTTGAGCTGGCTCCTCGGGATCTTCCTCCTCATTTCGGCTACCTTCTGACTCTGCTTTGGGTGGGGAGGCTGCTGGTGGAGAAGTGCGACGACGCCAGATTGCTCGGCGATCCGGGGAGTCAGGAGTCCATGGATCACTCACGGTGACACACAGCTCATTTCCATCTCCTCTTTCTCTCGCCTTTAAGCAAGCTCGCAGCAACGCCTCCGTTTCCTTCAGGGTGTCTCGGACATCCTGAAGCTCTTGTTGACACTCCTGCAGTCGAGTGCTGAGCATAGCAGCATCCTCCAAGCACAAGTCCATGTGCTCATGGGAAGTCCCTTGCTGCACCGGTGGGTACTTGTACTCCGTGGTACCACTCTCACGTTGGAGGACATACATGTACTCAGTTTTGTCCAAGTGGCGACGATAGATGTGACTCTGGCAGGTGATGGCCTCCCAGGTGACATCTTTCTCCGCGTCAACTTGTGTTGCTCGACAAGCTGGAGAATGGTGGATCTTCAGTAGCTTATTCTCGTGTATAATCCTCATCTCCGAACTCCATTCTTCCCTCTTCTCACGGATGGTCCTGGTGGAGTTGTAGTGGATGATGAGCTTGCCCGTATTGCCTGCGGCTTCGAGCATACGTCGAAGACGGCGCAACAAGTCTCCTACTGCCAATCCATAGGAAAGGTACGTCACTGGACGACTCTCCTCTCTTTCGGCAAGGGCAACTATGGGAACTCTCCCTCCTGTGGACTTACGAGCGGTGCGAATCATGCGAACCATCTAAAAACAAAAGAATTTAAAATTAGGTTAGATAAATTCTCAAATAAAAATCCTATTTTGAATGAAAGTTGGGGTAAGATGAAGAAAATGACTCCTTTAATAACACTTTTTCCACCCACACCTTGGAAAATAGTTTTTAAGAAAATAGGGCCCTTAAATACGTCCATTTCTACCTAGGTCCACGTTTCTACGGGCAACCTTGGCTCTGATACCACCTCTGTCACACCCGGTTTTTCCAAAGAAACAACCAAGTGAATATCACATGTATGCCAGGATCATTTTCTCATACATGTGATGACAAATAGTGAAGCATCATTTATTACAAGCCAGGTGTCGAATATAAATAAGTCTTACATCGCAAATGTCTCAATGGACACTAATGTTTCATCACAAGTAAATAAACTAGCAGCGGAATATTATTCTTTTAGGGCTCCATCACAGGCGTTGCCCGGGGGTCTTCATGAACCTAAAATCCTTCCTCGGGTCCAAAGTCTTGGTCATTATACACCACCACATTATCTTGACCTGAGCAGCAATATAAACCAACAAATATGCAAGGTTGAGTACCAATGGTACTCAGCAAGTGTGGGAAAATTATATCATGCATGGCTAGAACAAGGAGAGGTTGAACTCATGGTTAAAGCACTACGCAATTAATATCTATCACCTTAGCTTATTAAGCACCTACATTACTACACAGGTGAAATGGTCCCAATCTCCCATCCCATCATCATAACCAAATAACCATAACATCATTTCCAATGTTAAGCTCCCCGCTTAACATCCACAACTCCCAAAAACCTTCACTCCTCTAATCATGAATAAGTCCAGGCCGCTCTTAACCGTGAGCACGGCTGTCAAGACAGTTTTGACTCTGCAGAGTTTGTACCACTGTACCCACAAGTAGTGATTTCATCCCCCGTTGCCGGGTGGACTAAAAGAACCTCCATTATGCCAGTGGCTACGATCCACATTCACACTTCCCAGGTGTGCAGCCAGGAGATCACTACAAAGCCTTTACAAAGGGATTCCCGACGAGCGTGGGCCCACTGAGGTTTCAACCCTAACAGCATACAAGAGGCTCCAACCCCGCTGCAGTGGCCCCCTCTTGAGCCTTGCGGTTCATATGGTAGTCCAGCTGACACCTACTCCCCGCACCATCCAACACACCCATACTACGCCGGGGATACACCTAATTAATTGGCCAAGCTGCCCCATCTCAGCATGTGGTTGGCACTGTAAAGCCGGGTTACATGCTCCATGAACCGGTCCTTAGGATCCAGGCAAGTACTAAACACAAACCCAAGTCTCGTGCACCCAGCACACAACCAAAACATCCAACTTGCCTTGATCCCTACCTCTACATAACTCCCAATAGCTCATTCAAGAGTATGGTATAATAAACTGATGATCTCATGTCCCAAATATCCCATTCTAAGCATGGCTAAGCATATGCATGTAAATAAATGACATGGTAAAATAAATCCCAACCCAAGCTACAAGGAAAACAAGGTAATGCAATTCTAGGGAAACTTTACTAGCATGGGTTTCATATTTCATTTGACAATGCAAATAATTCTATCTACACATCCTAGCATAGGATCAAAGTGGTCAAGGACACTTGCCTCCTTCTTGCTGCTCTTGAAATTGGTAGTCCTGATCTTGGAAAGGAATAACTTGCTCTTGAGCAGGTTCTACTTCATATCATCACACATAGCAAAAGAAAAACAACAATCATAAGACATAGTTCACACTTCTACTTTATACAAACCACACATTCACATTTATAAAAGTTCTTTACCATTATATGTGTTGGGGTTATTTTATGTGTGTTAGGTTGTGGCTTGCATGCACTTTTAACCATGTGTATATGATTCCTACTTTTGTGTCCATCTTTATACTTACATACTATTTATATGGGTTTCCAATAAATTTCTTATATTCAACTACTTCACCTTTTTACTACCAAATGTGTATGAAAAGTATTTTTCTTCTCCATATGTGCCTTCAGAATTTCTACCAACTCTAAACTAAATTCTTTGTATTTTAGAAACTCCATTTATCATTTACTAGTTGCTATATTTTCAGATTTATATTCCTATGCATAATTGTGTATTTCATTATAAAATTAGTAATATACATCACCTAAACAGTATAGGTTCTGGTCCTAAATAATTTAATAACATATTTTGACCTTGGCTTCTGATGTAGACTATTTAATAATTATTTTCCCTATTTTTCTATAACTATTATTTACTTAAAAATGTGTCCCTAAATGTGAATAATAGATGAAACAGATTTATTTCAACCCAAAAATATATTTTTATCTCACTCCAAAGTTTTCTAAGTACTGAGAAAGTTTTTAATTAATTTTGACAATTATGTTTGTCCCACTTTTAATTTTTAAACACTAGTTACATATTCAATTTTCTAAATTAATTACTAAACAGGGTTAAAATAATGAATTCACCCCATTACAGGGTCTATAATATTATTTTTATAATTTCCAGGGGTCTAGCTACATTTATCAGAGGTGTTTTTCCTAATTTCTATTAAGTCCAGGGGCTAAAACTGATTTTTAAATGAATTTACATGATTTTCTGGAGTTCCAGGGGCTAGATCTGAAGTTTCCGGTGCTAGCTCTCAATTCCAGAGAACCCCAGGGGGTAGCACGTAAGAATTCCAGTCTTTATAACGCGGGGCTGACGTGGACCGTCTGATATTAAACCGACGGCTGAGATTATAACATCGAACCGGTACGCGGGGTTTTAAAGTCTACCGTGCGATTTAAAATAAACGGCGCACAAGCGGCCACGTCGCTCTGATCGAGCGCGGGCGGCGCTGCCGGCGGCGCACGGCGGCGGGAAGCGGCGATCTCGACGGAAAGTTTCGGATCCGCGAGAATTCTACCTAGAACTGTGATCTTATGGCATAGATCGGTAGAGGGGAGGTCAGGGATCTCACCTCGAGGGTTTTCTCGAGCTCGGGGGTCCTGGAAAGTGATCGGCGGCGAGGTCCGAGGCAAAACCACGGCGAAGCTCGTCGGCGCTGGATTTACACCGTAAGTCTCTGAGTTTTCTGCACCTGCAAAGCTCCCCGGAGGCGGTGGATCAAGACCAGCGAGTTAGATCAGAGTTTCCGAGCTTAGATCGGCCAGAATTCACCGGCGAAGTCTCGGTGCTCACCGGAGTAAAAATCGGCGATCGCGTGGGAAAAACTGATCGGGGCTGGGGTTTTTATAGCCGGGGGAGGGCGGTGGGTCTGTTGTGATCGAGTTGGAGTCCTCTGGGACCAGAATTCGGGCGACGGGACGCGGTTTCCGGTCGGTTGCGATCGCGCGCGCTCGGGGGAAAAGTCCGGGGTCGCAGGGGCTCAGGGTTAGGGATGACATGTGGGTCCCACCCGTCGGTGAGAGGCAGCGCGGCGCGCGCGGGGGCGGGCTGCGCGGGGAAAGCTGGGCCGGCTGGCGGGTTTCGGCCCACTGGCCGGTTTTTTTCCCGTTTTTCTTTTTCTTTTTCCATTTCTTTTCTGTTTTGAGTCTAATTTGAATTCCAGATTGAATTTGAATTTTTGCAAAATATGCAACACGTCCAAAAATTTTTAAATTCCCCTCTGAGCATGGTTTAGTGTTTTGAATCAAAATTTGGGGTGTTACAGCCAACCAAGGTTGAGTGAGTTTCTAGGAACTCAACCTCCAAAGTTTGCAAGTGCTGCTGAACCTCTGGAGACAGATGATTGGCTGAAGACTATTGAAAGTAAGATGAGGATAATACAATGTCAAGGGTATGAGAGGGTGCTGTTTGCCTCTCATCAATTGCAGGGACCTGCTGCTGATTGGTGGACCGCCTATGTGGCCGCCCATCATTGACCCTGAGAACATCACTTGGGAAGAGTCCAAGCGTAGCTTCCGCAACCACTACATCCCAAGAGGTGAACTCAAAAACAAGAGGAAAGAGTTTCTGGGACTGCAGCAGGGAAACATGACGGTGAGGGAATACCTCACTAAATTTACTCAACTATCCCTTTTTGCTCCACGAGACATAGAGACTGATGAGCAGAAACAAGATTGTTTCGTGGAAGGACTTACCGCAGAGATGCAGTGTGCCATGTCCTCCAATGAGTATGAAAGTTTTAAAAAGATGGTGGACAGAGCATTTGTGGTGGAAAGGAAGCTAAAGGCCCTGGAAAATGAGAATAAGAGGAAGGCGGGATGGTCACATCAGGCCTCAGGGAGCAACACCCGCCCACGTATGATGCAGCAACCTACGGGGCAGACGAGCCGTGCTGCGGTACCCTATTCAGCACCAAGAGGGTACAACCCAAACTACAGGCCACCCGCAGCACCAGCACAGCCGCCACGTCAGTTTGTGCAGCAGCCTCGCCCCGCATATCCACCTCAACCAGCAGTGCAAGGACCCCCAAATCAACCCCAGGACAACAAAGGCCAGGCGTCTAAGATTGGGGTGCAATGTTTCAGCTGTGGCGAAGTGGGGCACTACGCCCACAAATGCCCAAAGAAGAAGCCTGCGCCGCCACAACAGCAGAATGTAGTGAGAGGACGGGTGAACCATGTCACCATGGAGGAAGCACAAGAGGCACTCGACGTGGTAGTTGGTAAGTTTCCTGCCAATTTACACCTTGCAACTCTGCTGTTTGATTCTGGTGCTACCCACTCGTTCATTGCTCAAGGGTTTGTTAAGAAGCATGACCTAGCAACCACACAAATGAACCATATGTTAGCCGTAAACTCTCCAGGTGGAGAAATAAGGACAAGACAAGTGTGTCCCAAAGTGAGCCTAGATATTAATGGGGTAGTATTTACTGCTAACCTCATAGTGATAGATTCACGAGGGATAGATATTATTTTGGGTATGGATTGGTTTACCAAACATAAAGGAATCATCCATTGTTCGACCAGAACAGTGGAACTAACTCACCCCAGTGGTACCAAAGTAAAGTTCATAACGATACACGAGCCTAGGAGGGACATTAAATTAAATCAAGTGGAGGTGAAAGTTGAGGAAATCAGGACTATCAGGGAATATCCAGATGTTTTCCCGGAGGAATTGCCAGGCATGCCTCCCGACCGTGACGTGGAATTCGCAATTGAGCTAGTACCGGGAACAGCCCCGATATACAAGAGACCTTATCGAATGGACTCCAAGCAGTTAGAAGAGCTCAAGGATCATTTGAGAGAATTGACGGAGAAGGGGTATATTCGCCCTAGTTCCTCACCATGGGGAACTCCGGTGATATTTGTGCCTAAGAAAGACGGAACCCAAAGGTTATGCGTGGATTACCGTGCCTTGAATGAGGTAACCGTCAAGAACAAATACCCATTGCCCCGCATTGAAGACTTGTTCAATCAGTTGAGGGGAGCTTGTGTGTTCTCAAAAATTGATCTCAGGTCGGGATACCACCAACTCAAGATAAGGCAATCTGATATTCCCAAGACAGCTTTCGTATCTCGGTACGGACTGTATGAATACACTGTCATGCCTTTCGGGCTAACCAATGCCCCGGCATATTTCATGTACCTCATGAACAAGGTATTCATGGAATATCTGGACAAATTTGTGGTGGTTTTCATAGATGATATTCTCGTCTTCTCCAAAGATGAAGAAGAACATGAGAAACATCTAAGGTTGGTGTTACAGAGGCTGAGAGAACACCAACTATATGCCAAGTTGAGCAAGTGTGAGTTTTGGCTGAAGAGAGTTCCCTTTTTAGGACATATAATCTCGGAGGGAGTAATCTCCGTCGATCCCGCCAAAATCGAGGATATCCAGAAGTGGAAGACCCCTGAAAATGTCGTGGAAGTTTGAAGCTTTTTGGGCTTGGCTGGATACTATCGACGGTTTATTGAGGGATTCTCCAAGATCTCGAGACCTCTCACTAAACTGTTGGAGAAGGGAATCACATTCACCTGGACACCCCAGTGCGAGACGAGCTTTCAGGAGCTAAAGAAAAGATTGACAACAGCGCCAGTGTTGGTTATGCCAGATATGCAAAAGAATTTCACAGTGTACTGCGATGCCTCTGGAAATGGGTTGGGATGTGTTCTCATGCAAGAAGGACATGTCGTGGCATATGCATCCCGGCAGCTTCGGAAGCACGAGAAGAACTATCCTACACATGACCTAGAACTAGCTGCAGTGGTACACGCGTTGAAAATTTGGCGGCACTATTTGATGGGGAAGAGGACAGAGATATATACGGATCATAAGAGTTTGAAGTACATATTCACACAGCCAGATCTCAACCTCAGACAAAGGAGATGGTTAGAGCTAATCAATGACTTTGATGTGGGCATCAACTATCATCCCGGAAAAGCAAACGTCGTGGCCGATGCTTTGAGTCGGAAAGTGCAGGTCAATAAGTTGAGCTTGAAGGACATGCCCGCAGAATTGAAGGACGAGGTTATAAGGCTCAATCTATGTCTAGTAAATAGTGGTGAAGCCATCGCCATGGAAGTGGACTCCACACTCGAGCAATACATACGCGAGGGCCAAAAGAATGATGAGAAGATACAAGAGATCAGACAGCTCATTAAGGAAAATAAAGCTCCTGGTTTTAGAGAGGATGAACAGGGAACGGTGTGGCACGGGAAAAGGATCTGTGTGCCAGAAGTAAAGGAGATCCGTGAATTGATTTTAAAGGAGGCTCATGATTCTGACTATTCCATTCATCCTGGGAGTACGAAGATGTACCAGGACCTCAAGAGCAGGTATTGGTGGTATGGCATGAAGCGAGAGGTCGCGGAACATGTTGCACTGTGTGACACATGTCAGTTGGTGAAAGCAGAACATCAACGATCCGCGGGATTATTGCAACCACTCAAAGTGCCTGAATGGAAGTGGGAAGAAATCAGCATGGATTTTGTCGTGGGATTGCCTAGGACCCAATCCGGGTATGATTCAATATGGGTCATTATTGATCGGCTAACCAAGGTAGCTCATTTCATTCCTGTGAAAGAAAGCTACAGCGGATCCAAATTGGCAGAATTATACATGTCAAGGATTGTGTGTTACCATGGAGTGCCAAAGAAGATAGTGTCGGACCGAGGGACACAGTTCACCTCGAGGTTTTGGCAAAAGTTGCATGAAACCATGGGAACCCATCTGAATTTCAGCTCTGCCTATCATCCCCAAACTGACGGGCAGACGGAGAGAACCAATCAAATCCTTGAAGATATGTTAAGGGCATGTGCACTCAAAAACAACAGGAGTTGGGACAAGAACTTACCGTATGCGGAGTTTTCCTATAACAACAGTTATCAAGCTAGTATGAAGATGTCACCGTTTGAAGCTTTGTATGGAAGGAAGTGCAGAACTCCCCTATTTTGGAACCAAACAGGAGAAAGTAAAGTGTTTGGTCCAGAAGTGCTACAAGAAGCCGAAGCGAAGGTGAGGGAGATTCGCAACAACTTGAGGATAGCACAAACACGCCAGAAGAGTTATGCTGATGTACGAAGAAGAGAGCTCGTTTTCAACGTGGGAGACTATGTTTATCTCAAGGTGTCCCCTATCAGAGGACTTCGTCGGTTCAAGGTGAAAGGGATGTTGTCACCTCGATACATCGGACCCTTTCAAGTTTTGGAAAGAAAAGGCGAAGTGGCGTACCAACTAGAGTTACCGGTTCATCTATCGGATGTACACGATGTATTCCATGTGTCACAACTCAAGAAATGCCTGAGGACGCCTGAGGAGGTGTTACCCATGAATGAAGTGGATGTAGCTGAAGATTTGTCTTATGCCGAGCAACCATACAAGATTTTGGAGACAATGGAACGCCTCACCAAAAATAAGAGAATCCGGATGTGCAAGGTGCAGTGGAAGCATCACTCAGAAGAGGAAGCCACCTGGGAACGGGAAGATGAGCTCAAGGCACAATTTCCGGAATTGTTTTCTTAGAAACACCAATCTCGAGGACGAGATTTCTTTTAAGGGGGATAGAGCTGTAACACCCCAAATTTTTATTCAAAACCCAAAACCATGTTCAGAGGGGAATTTAAAAATTTTTGGACGTATTGCATGTTTTGCAAAAATTCAAATTCAAACTGGAATTCAAATTATACTCAAAACAGAAAAGAAAAAGAAAAAGAAAAAGAGAAACGGGAAAAAAACCGGCCAGTGGGCCGAAACCCGCCAGCCGGCCCAGTTTCCCCCGCGCCAGCCCGCCCCCGCGCGCGCCGCGCTGCCTCTCACCGACGGGTGGGACCCACATGTCATCCCTAACCCTGAGCCCCCGCGACCCCGGACTTTTCCCCGAGCGCGCGCGATCTTAACCGATCGGAAAACCCGTCCCGCAGCCCGAATTCCGGTCCCAGAAGAATCCAACTCGATCACAACTGACCCACCGCCCTCCCCCGGCTATAAAAACCTCCGATCCGATCGGTTTTTCCCACGCGATCGTTGATTTTTACTCCGGTGAGCACCGAGACTTCGCCGGTGAATTCTGGCCGATCTAAGCTCGGAAACTCTGATCTAACTCGCTGGTCTTGATCCACCGCCTCCGGGGAACTTTGCAGGTGCAGAAAACCCGAAGACTTACGGTGTAAACCCAGCGCCGACGAGCTTCGTCGTGGTTTTGCCTCGGACCTCGCCGCCGATCACTTTCCAGGACCCCCGAGCTCGAGAAAACCCCCGAGGTGAGATCTCTGACCTCCCCTCTACCGGTCTAGGCCATAAGATTACAGTTCTAGGCAGAATTCTCGAGGATCCGAAACTTTCCGGCGAGATCGCCGCTTCCCGCCGCCGTGCGCCGCCGGCAGCGCCGCCCGCGCTCGATCAGAGCGACGTGGCCGCTTGTGCGCCGTTTATTTTAAATCGCACGGTAGACTTTAAATCCCCGCGTACCGGTTCGATGTTATAATCTCAGCCGTCGGTTTAAAATCGAACGGTCCACGTCAGCCCCGCATTATAAAGACTGGAATTCTTACGTGCTACCCCCTGGGGTTCTCTGGAATTGAGAGCTAGCCCCGGAAACTTCAGATCTAGCCCCTGGAACTCCAGAAAATCATGTAAATTTATTTAAACATCAGTTTTAGCCCCTGGACTTAATAGAAATTAGGAAAAACACCTCTGATAAGTGTAGCTAGACCCCTGGAAATTATGAAAATAATATTATAGACCCTGTAATGGGGTAAATTCATTATTTTAGCCCTGTTTAGTATTTAATTTAGAAAATTGAATATGTAACTAGTGTTTAAAAATTAAAAAGGGGGACAAACATAATTGTCAAAAATTAATTAAAAACTTTCTCAGTACTTAGAAAACTTTGGAGTGAGATAAAAATATATTTTTGGGCTGAAATAAATCTGTTTCATCTATTATTCACATTTAATTAGTATAGGGACACATGTTTAAGTAAATAATAGTTATAGAAAAATAGGGAAAATAATTATGAAATAGTCTACATCAGAAGCCAAGGTCAAAATATGTTATTAAATTATTTAGGACCAGAACCTATACTGTTTAGGTGATGTATATTACTAATTTCATAATAAAATACACAATTATGCATAGGAATATAAATCTGAAAATATAGCAACTAGTAAATGATAAATGGAGTTTCTAAAATACAAAGAGTTCAGTTTAAGTGTGGTAGAAATTCTGAAGGCACATATGGAGAAGAAAAATACTTTTCATACACATTTGGTAGTAAAAAGGTGAAGTAGTTGAATATAAGAAATTATTTGGAAACCCATATAAATAGTATGTAAGTATAAAGGTGGACACAAAAGTAGGAATCATATACACATGGTTAAAAGTGCATGCAAGCCACAACTTAACACACATAAAGTAACCCCAACACATATAATGGTAAAGAACTTTTATAAATGTGAATGTGTGGTTTGTATAAAGTAGAAGTGTGAACTATGTCTTATGATTGTTGTTTTTCTTTTGCTATGTGTGATGATATGAAGTAGAACCTGCTCAAGAGCAAGTTATTCCTTTCCAAGATCAGGACTACCAATTTCAAGAGCAGCAAGAAGGAGGCAAGTGTCCTTGACCACTTTGATCCTATGCTAGGATGTGTAGATAGAATTATTTGCATTGTCAAATGAAATATGAAACCCATGCTAGGAAAGTTTCCCTAGAATTGCATTACCTTGTTTCCTTGTAGCTTGGGTTGGGATTTAATTTGTCATGTCATTTATTTACATGCATTTGCTTAGCCATGCTTAGAATGGGATATTTGGGAAATGAGATTATCAGTTTATATTACCATACTCTTGAATGAGACATTGTGAGTTATGTAGAGGTAGGGATCAAGGCAAGTTGGATGTTTTGGTTGTGTGCTGGGTGCACGAGACTTGGGTTTGTGTTTAGTACTTGCCTGGATCCTAAGGACTGGTTCATGGAGCATGTGACCCGGCTTTACAGTGCCAACCACATGCTGAGATGGGGCAGCTTGGCCAATTAATTAGGTGTATCCCCGGCGTAGTATGGGTGTGTTGGATGGTGCGGGGAGTAGGTGTCAGCTGGACTACCATATGAACCGCAAGGCTCAAGAGGGGGCCACTGCAGCGGGGTTGGAGCCTCTTGTATGCTGTTAGGGGTGAAACCTCAGTGGGCCCACGCTCGTCGGGAATCCCTTTGTAAAGGCTTTGTAGTGATCTCCTGGCTGCACACCTGGGAAGTGTGAATGTGGATCGTAGCCACTGGCATAATGGAGGTTCTTTTAGTCCACCCGGCAACGGGGGATGAAATCACTACTTGTGGGTACAGTGGTACAAACTCTGCAGAGTCAAAACTGTCTTGACAGCCGTGCTCACGGTTAAGAGCGGCCTGGACTTATTCATGATTAGAGGAGTGAAGGTTTTTGGGAGTTGTGGATGTTAAGCGGGGAGCTTAACATTGGAAATGATGTTATGGTTATTTGGTTATGATGATGGGATGGGAGATTGGGACCATTTCACCTGTGTAGTAATGTAGGTGCTTAATAAGCTAAGGTGATAGGTATTAATTGCGTAGTGCTTTAACCATGAGTTCAACCTCTCCTTGTTCTAGCCATGCATGATATAATTTTCCCACACTTGCTGAGTACCATTGGTACTCAACCTTGCATATTTGTTGGTTTATATTGCTGCTCAGGTCAAGATAATGTGGTGGTGTATAATGACCAAGACTTTGGACCCGAGGAAGGATTTTAGGTTCATGAAGACCCCCGGGCAACGCCTGTGATGGAGCCCTAAAGAATAATATTCCGCTGCTAGTTTATTTACTTGTGATGAAGCATTTGTGTCCATTGAGACATTTGCGATGTAAGACTTATTTATATTCGACACCTGGCTTGTAATAAATGATGCTTCACTATTTGTCATCACATGTATGAGAAAATGATCCTGGCATACATGTGATATTCACTTGGTTGTTTCCTTCGGAAAAACCGGGTGTGACAGAATAGCCAGGAATGAATTCACCTGATAATTAAGTTGACGTGCACGAGCGCGTGTCATTGGACCTTGATTAGCTGAGAGTGGTGAATGGGCTGGTGTTGTGGTTGTATCAATGGTAGCGATGTCCGCATCACATGGGATCATTAGCTTGAGCAAAAGTGGGCGGTTGAATCCTCATGAACTCTTCCAGTCTGTTGTGAGCCGGTGGTGGTGGCGGTGGTGCAGGAACGGGGATGTTGTTGTTGGCTTGCAGCTGACCCAAAGTTTGGATCATGGTTTGCTTAAGCTGATTCTGCATAGCCATCAACCATTCCAGATTGTTTGCACCAGCTCCGGGGTTGTCATTCTCAGAAACTTCGACGTGATCCTCCTCTTGGTTGCCACGGACATTCCTCCTTTGACGGCCGGCGTTTCCTCTCACCATCTTGAGAGAGTTGGATAGAATAGAGGTTTAGAAGTTTAAATAGATCCCTCCCACCTATATGCATCAAGGTAGATGGGCTACATATATTAGACTTATATGAGGATGTGAACAAGTGCCGAAACATCTCACATCTCTCTACTATGTGTGGATATGGACAACGCTGAAACGTCCCACAACTCACACTAAGCATACAGTCACAACAATCATCATAGAGTTCAGCACACAACTCCTATTCAAGGCTTACTCAATGGGGGTACTATGGGGTTTTGAGGTGATACCAATCTGTGATTTCACCCTATGTCAAGGTGGTTCCAATGCCAATCTATGCATTTTACCTAAGCTTGTATCCTAAGGTCAGCGTGGTTTCTAATACCAATCTGTTACTAGGGGTGCGTTCTACAGTCAACGTGGCAGCTTGATACCAATCTGTGGATTGTACCAATCTGTGACTAGGCATGGCAGCTCCAATATCAATCTGTGATTTCTATCTAGGTGTATGACCTACGATCAACCCGTGGCAGGTTGATACAAATCTGTGACTTCTATCTAGGTGTGTGCTCTACCGTCAACTGTGGCTCTGATACCAATCTGTGACGCCCCTGTTCTGAGAGAGAACCTCTCGGAACTGAGACTGATGCATATGTGTGTCTAGAATGTTCATCACACATATATATATTAGATCCAAATCGGGAAAGTCGGTATATCTCACGAACTCGGGTCCCGAGCGGTCCGACGGAACCTTGACAAAATACACATCCGGACGGTGCAACTTGATGGTTTTGCATGTGCGGATGGCCATCTAGGTCGAAATCGAGAAAGTCAGGAAAGTTTTTCATACATGGATGGCCCTATGGGTAAAAATCGGAAAATTCGGTAAAACTCACGAACTCGTGTCCCGGGAGGCCGGATGCGATATTGATGGAATACAAGTTTGATGGTCGAACTTGATGGTTTTTCATGTGTGGATGGCCATTGGGGTCAAAATCAGGAAAGTCGGTAAAACTAACGAACTCGGGTCCTGGGCGGCCAGATGAAACCTTGCCAGAGACATATCCGAACGGTGCAACTTGATGGTTTTGCATTCGCAGATGGCCATCTAGTTCGAAATCGAGAAAGTTGGAAAATTTGGTAAACTCACAAACTCGGGGCCCGGGCGGCCAGACTAAACCTTGACGGAATACACGTCCGGATGGTGCAACTTGATGATTTTGCAAGCGCGGATGGCCATCTGGGTCAAAACAAAGAAAGTATGGAAAGTCGGTAAAACTCACGAACTCGGATCCTGGGTGGCTGGATAGGACCTTGACGGAATACATGTCCGGATTGTGCAACTTAATGGTTGTTCATACGCGGATGCCCATGTAGGACGAAATCAAGAAATTTGGGAAAACTCAAAAACTAGGGTCCCGAGTGCACGTCAGGACCTTGACGGCATAAACATTCGGATGGTGCAACTTGATAGTTTTGCATGCGCGGATGGTCATCTGGATTCAAATCGGGAAAGTCGGTAAAACTCAAGAACTCGGGTCCTGAGCGGCCGGACGGAACCTTGATGGAATACACATCAGGGACGGTGGAACTTGATGGTTTTGCGTGTGCGGATGGCCATCTGGGTCAAAATCGAGAAAGTCAGGAAAGTTGATAAAACTTACGAACTTGGGTCCCGGGCGGCTGGACGGGACCTTGACGAAATACACGTTCGGATGGTACAACTTGCTTTTTTGCATGCGCGGATGCCATCTGGTTCTAAATCGAGAAAGTAGGTAAAACTCATGAACTCAGATCCTGGGAGGCGGACAGGACCTTGACAGAATACATGACAGGACGGTCATACTTGATGGTTTTTCATGCACGGGTCGCCATTTGGGTCAAAATCGGGAAAGTCGGGAAAGTAGGTAAAACTCACTAAGTCGGGTCCCGGGCGGCTGGACGGGACCTTGACAAAATAAACGTTCGGATGGTGCAACTTGATTATTTTGCATGCGCGGATGGCCATCTGGGTCAAAATCGAGAAAGTCGGTAAAACTCACAAACTCGGGTCCTGGGAGGCCGTACGGGACCATGACAGAATACATGACAGGAAGGTCAAACTCGATGGTTTTTCATGCACGGATGACCATCTAAGTCAAAAACGAGAAAGTCGGTAAAACTCACGAACTCGGGTCCCAAGCTGTCGGACGAGACCTTGACGGAATACACGTTAAGATGGTGCAACTTGATGGTTTTGCATGCGCTGATGGCCATTTGGCTCGAAATCGAGATAGTCGGTGAAACTTACAATCTTGGGTCCTGGGACTCCGGAAGGGACCTTGACGGAATAAACGACCAGACGGTCAAACTTGATGGTTATTCATGCATGGATTCTGGGTCAAAATCAGGAAATATGGGAAAGTCGGTAAAACTCACGAACTCAGGTCTCGGGCGGCCGGATGGAACCTTGACGGAATACACGTATGTACGGTGCTACTTGATGGTTTTGCATGCACCGATGGACATTAGGGTTGAAATCGAGAATTTCAGAAAAGTCGGTAAAACTCACGAACTCGGGTCCTGGGGGACGGACGGGACCTTGATGAAATACATGTCCGGATGATCCAACTTTATGGTTTTCATGCGTGGATGGCCATCTGGGTCGAAGTCGAGAAAGTCGGTAAAACTCATGAATTTAGGTCGTAGGATGTCGGACGGGACCTTGATGTAATACACACCCAGACTGTGAAACATGATGGTTTTTCATGCACGGATGGCCATCTGGGTCAAAATGGGAAAGTCGGTAAAACTCACGAAGTTGTGTCCCGGGCGGCTGGACAGGACCTTGACGAAATACACACTCGGATGGTGCAACCTTATTATTTTGCATGCGCGGATGGCTATCTAGGTCAAAATTGGGAAAGTCGAGAAAGTCGGTATACTCACGAACTCAGGTCCCGAGCGGCCGGACGGGACCTTGACAGAATACATGATGGGACGGTCAAACTTGATAGTTTTTTCATGTACGGATGGCTATCTAGGTCAAAAATGGGAAAGTCGGTAAAACTCACAAACTTGGGTCTCGGGCGGCAGGATGGAACCTTGAAGGAATACACGTCTGGAAGGTGCAACTTGATGTTTTTGCATGCGCAGATGGATATCTGGGCCAAAGTCGAGAAAGTTGGGAAAGTCGGTAAAACTCACGAACTCGGGTCTCGAGAGGCCACACGGAACCAAGATGGAATGCACATTCGGATGGTCCAATTTGATGGTTTTGCATGAGCGGATGGCCATCTGCATCAAAATCGAGGAAGTCGATAAAACTGACAAACTCGGGTCCCGGGAGGACGGACTGGACCTTGATGGAATACGCGTTAGGGATGGCGCAATTAAAAGGTTTTGTATGCGCGGATGGCCATCTGGGTCAAAATCGGGAAAGTCGGTAAGTCAGTAAAACTTGTCGGTACCTGAGATATGGGGTACCCCCGCGCACAGGGTAAAATGCCTAAGGTGCTCGCCCTTCTCCGCAGGGAGAGCTCTGAAGGCGCCACGCGTCTAGCGGGGCCGGACCTCCCTCTCCTCAGAGGAGAGCTCCGGGCCCGCCACGTGGCATACAGAAGCCGGACCTCCCCCTCCGCGGGAGAGAGGTCCGAAGACGCCACGCGTCCAGCGAGGCCGGACCTCCCTCTCCTCAGAGGTGAGCTCCGGGCCCGCCATGTGGCATGCAGAAGCCGGACCTCCCCCTCCGCGGGAGAGAGGTCCGAAGGCGCCACGCGTCCAGCGGGGCCGGACCTCCCTCTCCTCAGAGAAGAGCTCCGGACCGCCACGTGGCTGGAAGAACGGTGCTGCCTGCCCCCGAGCGGTAGGCAGCGGGCGTAAAGGCGCCCCTCACCTTGCCCGTACAAGGAATTCAAGGCCCGCGTCTTCTCAAGACGCGGAAACGTGGAGCACGCGCCTGTCAGGTGCCGTTGCATCCAGTCGCATCACAGACTGGCGCGCGGTGTCAGAACCTGACAGGTAATAAACGCCGCGACAAGACATCCCATGCCGCCTGCGCCGTCATCAACCACTATGACTAGCGCACGGCATGGGCAGGGCGGCAAAAGGAAGACTCAGAAGCCTTCGACCGGAGGCAACCACCGGCATAACTACAGATACGGTAGATAATAGACAATCTTCCCGGGACCACCTGTCGGGTCCCGGCTTCCCTTGTAAGCCGCCCGAGCCTTGGACTATAAAAGGCTTGGGTAGGCGTCGATAGCAAGGGTTCGCATTCTGCAACTCATACGCTAGCCATACACTCTCAAGCTGTAACTCACCCCCAAGCTCAGGCCCCCGGCCCTGAGCAGCAAGCAATACAGCGAGCTCCATAGCTCGCCGTGGACGTAGGATTTTACGCTCCGGCGGCCTGAACCACGTAAAACTTCCCGTGTCAAGCTCTCACTAACTCGTCCATCCACGCAAGCTCTCCGCTAGGAACTAGCCCCTCCGAAAAAAGAACCTCCGCGGGCTGCCCAGTGCAGGCCCGGGGGAAGTGTCGATCGCACACTTCGACATTTGGCGCGCCAGGTAGGGGGCTTTTCCCCTAGCGCGACGAGTTTCCGCCAACGAAGATGACCAAGCCCCTTTCGGCGGCAAGCTCACCTCCCCCGCCTCCGCGGCGAGCCGCGGCTAGGGGGGAGTACAAGCCAACACACTCAGGACGGAGTGTGTCAGTACAAGCTGGGAGCCAGCAACCGGCTCTGGCAGCGCCGACCCCGGCAATGCAGGCTCCAACCAGCGTCATATCTCCAGTAGCGCCGGGCGTACCCGGAAGGGGCGCGCTAGCTGCAGCAAGAGCGCTACTGCACAATCCGCCCGCTGGAGACGCGCCTCAGGCAGCGACCCAGCGGTGGATTCTCGAGGTAGACCGTCTTGTCGTCGCTGCCGCAAGCCCGCGACTCCGGCGGAGACGACACTCTAACCAGCCGGCCGTGTCGCTGATACGCACGCCGATGGCTGATGAACAGACGGCAGATTCCAGCTCTGCCAGCCCTCAATCGATGGATCTGAGGACAGAGCTGGAGCGGTGTCGCTCGGGTCAAGATGCCCGGGTATACCTCGAGCAACGCCGAGAAAGGCGTCGCTACCAAGAAGCTGATGACAGCATGACGTCGGCCTCGACCCAGCCTGAAGAGCAGACCTTCGCCATGGGATCTTTGCCCCAGGCCTGCGCTGTGCAGAATATGCCACAGTCATATGTACTGCAGATGGCGCCCCGGCCTACGGTGCAGCTTTGCCCGTACCGGGGTACACTGTGCCTGGTGCGAACTCAGCGTTCGCGGCACCAGAACCTGCGGTGACGGAAGCAGGGTGTGCAGCCCTCGCGCCCCATCTTCGCTTTGCGAAGTGGCCGCGCAAGTTTCGGCCACACCTGCCCGAGAAGTACGACGGCAGCGTCAACCCGGCGGAGTTTCTCCAGATCTACTCCACCGCCGTACTTGCCGCAGGAGGGAATGAAGCCGTCATGGCCAATTACTTCCCTGTCGCCTTGACCGGTCCAGCCCGGTCTTGGCTCATGAACCTCCCCCAAGGTTCCGTCACCTCCTGGGGAGAGCTTTGCTGACAGTTCGTAGCCAACTTCGGCAGCTCCTACACCCGGCCTGGCACGGAGCTCGACCTCCACGCCGTCCAGCAGCAGCCTGGGGAGTCGCTGCGCTCTTTCATCCAGCGCTTCTCCCAGGTGCGGAACACCATCCCACACATTCAAAATGCTTCTGTGGTGGTGGCGTTCCGGCAAGGCGTCCGGGACAAGAAGATGCTCGAGAAGCTCGCGACCAGGGAGGTCCGCGACGTCTCAGAGCTCTTCAGCTTGGCAGACAAATGCGCCAGAGCTGCCGAAGGATGGAACTGGCACTCGCTGCCATCCTCCGAGTCAGGGGGACTGCCCGGATCCAGTCCTACTCCCTGTGGAGGCAGCAGGAAGGCCAAGGGCCGAGGCAGAAGTAAGATAGAGTCACCGACCGCAGTCCCAGTCGTCACTGCAGCGACGCTCGGTGGGGCTCGGGGGCCGCGCCCCGACAAGAAGCAGCGAAGATCACCAATCCCAGAAGGTGATAAAGACAATATGTGCCCCGTGCACGGCAGCTGTCGCCACACTGCTGCCGAGTGCCGGGAGATCCGAAGGCTCGCAGAGCGCTTCCGCAAGGAGAAGCGGCAGCGGGCTGATGACCTGCCCTTCCGTCCAAAGGAAGATGAGCAGAGGGTGGATGTTCCAGATAACATCGACCACCCAGAGGAGATCCGGGAGCCTCCGCGTGTCGTGAAGGCGGCACGCAATCACGAGGATTCCGACTCCAGCGGCGATGAGCGTCGGAAGAAGCTCTACGTCATATACGGCGGGTCCACCGACCCCTCGTCCCGAAGCGCAGTCAAGACTCTGCGCCGAGCGGTAGCGTCGGTGGCGCCACTCCCAAGTGCTGCACCGCACCTAAAGTGGATGGGGACCCCCATCAGCTTTGATGCCACCGACTGCCCCAGGAACATGGCTGGGGCCGGCCAACTGCCGCTCCTGGTGGCCCCTACCATCGCCAACGTGAGAATGTACCACGTTTTGGTGGATGGAGGGGCTGGGCTGAACCTCATCAGCCGTGCAGCTTTCCAGAAGCTGCAAATCCCAATGGCCAAGCTCACCCCGTCGAGTCCGTTCTCAGGGGTAGGGCCGGGACAGGTTATCCCCTATGGCAGCATTAGTCTCCCGGTGACCTTCGGGGCTCCGGACAGCTATCGAACAGAGTACATCTGGTTCGACGTAGCGGAGATAGACCTCCCCTTCAACCCCATAATCGGCAGGCCAGCCCTGTACCGGTTCATGGCTGTAGCACATTACGGCTACCTTGTCCTGAAGATGCCAACACCGACAGGTGTTCTCAGGATTCGTGGGGACCGCACTGCTGCAGTGTCGGCCCTGGAGAAGCTCCAAGCACTCGCGACAGCTGGGGCCTCAGCCCCCGGCAATACGGAATCGGACCAGCTCCGCCCGTGTGCACGTCACCGTGCTTCCACCACAGCACCCCGGGTGCAACCTCTCAACGAGGGCGGCGTCCCCTTAAAGGTCGTCCAAGTCGGCGCCGAAGCTACCCAGACCACCCGGGTAGCCGGGGGCCTGGATAGTAAATAGGAAGGTGCGCTCGTCACCTTCCTCCGGCACAACGTCGACGTGTTTGCATGGCAGCCGTCACAGATGCCGGGGATCCCTAGGAAGGTGATCGAGCACCACTTGAAAGTCTTCCCCGACGCCCGGCCGGTTCAACAGAAGCCCCGCAAGCAGTCCATCGAGCGGCAGAACTTCATCCGTGAGGAAGTCAAGAAGCTGCTGGACGCTGGCTTCATACGGGAGGTCCACCACCCACGATGGTTGGCGAACCCCGTCGTTGTCCCGAAGGCTGGCGGGAAGCTCCGGATGTGCATCGACTACACTAGTCTCAATAAGGCATGTCCTAAAGATCCATTCCCTCTCCCTAGAATAGACCAAATAGTAGACTCAACGTCAGGCTGTGATATGCTGTGCTTCCTAGACGCCTACTCGGGTTTCCATCAGATCCCCATGTCTAGGGAGGACGAGGAGCACACCTCCTTCGTCACAGTGGACGGCCTTTATTGCTATGTGTCTATGCCTTACGGCCTAAAGAATGCACTCCCCACCTTTGTGCGGGCAATGCACAAAACCTTTGGGGAGTTAATAAGAGACCTGGTTGAGGTGTATGTCGATGACATAGTTGTCAAGGTCAAGCAGGGTCCGTCCCTGCTAGATAACCTAGCCTTAGTCTTTGACAAGTTGCGCTCTACGCGCACCAAGCTGAACCCAGATAAATGTATGTTCGGCGTGTCCTCTGGGAAGCTCTTAGGGTTCCTGGTCTCGCACCGGGGGATTGAGGCCAACCCAGAGAAGATCAAGGCCATCGACTTGATGCGGCCCCCTGCCCGCGTCAAGGATTTCCAGAAACTCACAGGATGTCTAGCTGCGCTGAGTCGGTTTATACCGAGGCTAGCAGAGCGGGCACTCCCTTTCTTTAAGCTCCTGCGCAAGTCGGGCCCCTTTGCCTGGACTGACGAAGCGGAAGAGGCTTTCCAGGAGTTGAAGCGACTCCTGACGACCCTACCAATCATGGTAGCCCCTGAGCCCGGAGAGCACCTGTTGCTCTACATCGCGGCGACAACTGAAGTAGTGAGTATGGTCCTCGTCGCAGAGCGGTCGGACCCCTCATCTTCACAACCTGCTCCGGTAGCAGAAGACAGACGCCAGGAGGCCCCGCAGGACCAAGACGGTCTCCCGGGCCTCCAAGGCAACCTCCCGGAGGTCCAGGTCGGCCTCCCGGAGGTCCTGGGCAGTCTCCCGGACCTCCAAAATAAACCCCCGGGGGCCCCGCGGGACCCCTCGGGGGCCAAATGGGACCTCCCAGAGGTCCCCCAAGACCCCCGGAGCTCCCGGACAATCAAGATAGCTTAAGGGCCTCCGGGTCCCAGCTCCCGGAGGCCCCCGTGGGTCCGCCCACCTCCAGTGGGCCAATGGACGAGGACCTCCCAGACCTGAGAAAGAGGGTTCGAACCGTACAGAGGCCTGTCTACTACATCAGCGAAGTACTTCATGATGCCAAGACAAGGTACCTGGAAGTCCACAAGTTGCTGTATGCGGTGCTCGTTGCCTCCAGGAAGCTCCGCCATTACTTCCAGGCCCACCGGGTCTCGGTAGTCACCTCGTATCCACTGAAGACAATTCTTCACAGCCCCCATGCGACGGGCAACGTTGCTAAATGGGCGGCGGAGCTGGCGGAGTTTGAGCTGGACTTCCTCCCACGCCATGCAGTCAAGAGCCAAGCACTGGCTGACTTTGTGGCGGAGTGGACACCAACGGAGGCTGACCCAGGGGGCCATGGGGGCGGAGAACCGGAGCACCAAGCTCCGGTCTTCACCGAACCCCACTGGACACTCTTCTTCGATGGCTCCTCGCGAAAGCAGGGAGCCGGTGCCGGCGTACTGCTCCTCATGCCATCGGGGGAACAGTTTGGGTATATGGTGCGTCTCAATTTCAAGGCAACCAACAACATGGCGGAGTATGAAGCACTCATCTTTGGCCTGCAGACAGCCCTGTCTTTAGGCGCTCGCCAGTTGTTGGCACAGGGCGACTCCCAGCTGGTCATCAAGCAAGTCAAGGGCGAATGCTCCTGCAATGACCCCCAGCTAGCTGCATATCTGCTTCACGTGCAGATGTTGGAGAAAGAATTCCTCGCCTTGGACCTGCACCACGTACCGCGCGCCGGTAATACCGCAGCCGACGACCTTTCAACGAAGGCTTCCACCGGAGCCCCTGCGCCCGAAGGAGTCTTCGAGAGGACGTTGCTGCGGCCCACAGCCCGGCCCGCCGAGCCGGGCGAAGGGGGCTTGACCAGCACCTCGAAGCTGGCGGTCCCGGTGGCCCTAAAACCGTGGGCGCTGCCAAGGATTGTAAGCGTCACTGGGGACTCCGTGCAACCCAGCGCTCAAGATCCAGAAGCTCAAGTCAGACCCGATGCATGGATCACAGAGATCCGGGACTACTTGAAGGACAATATCCTCCCTGATGAACATGCAACCGCTGAACGGATTGTGCGTATGGCTAAGAGGTACGCGCTGGTAGAGGGGGATCTCTACCGGCGTGGCGCCAACCACATCCTATTGCGGTGTATAACCCAGGGGGAAGGCTGCGACTTGCTCGCTGAGATCCATGGAGGCGAATGTGGAAGTCATTCTTCCTCACGCACGCTTGTCGGTAAAGCCTTCCGGCATGGCTTCTACTGGCCGACAGCACTCCAGGATGCCGTCAAGCTGGTCGAGAGCTGCAAGGCGTGCCAGTTCCACGCCAAGCAGATCCATACACCGGCTCAGGCGGTACAGATGATCCCGCCCTCGTGGCCGTTTGCCGTGTGGGGGCTGGACATCCTGGGGCCATTCCCCAGAACCGTCGGGGGGTTCCGGTACCTCTATGTCGCCATCGACAAGTTCACCAAGTGGCCGGAAGCTACACCAGTTGTCACCATTAATAAACAATCAGCAGTAAAATTCATCAGATCCATTGTCTGCCGGTTCGGGGTCCCAAACAGGATCATCACTGACAATGGGACCCAGTTCACCAGCGCAGCATTCCAAGACTACTGCGAGGACCTTGGCATTCAGGTATGTATGCCTCGGTCGCTCACCCGAAGAGCAATGGGCAAGTCGAGAGGGCCAATGCGGAGATTCTCCGGGGCCTCAAGACTCGTACCTTCGCCAGCCTGAAGAAACATGGTGCCAATTGGGTAGATGAACTTCCGAGCACGCTATGGGCTAACCGTACATCCCAGAGCCGGGCCACCGGGGAGACACCCTTCTTCATGGTGTACGGGGCCGAAGCTGTACTTCCTCCAGAAGTCTCACCATGTCCGGGCTTACGACGAAGCCACGCAGGACAACCTCCGGCGTGGAGAAATCAACCTCGTCGACGAGGTCCGATTACATGCGGCACTCCGTAACGCGCGGTACAGACAGGCGCTTCGGCGCTACCACCAGAGGTCTGTGCGTGCCCGGGAGCTGCAGGAAGGTGACCTGGTGTTGCGGCGCATACTTTCTCGCGAAGGGGCCCACAAACTCTCCCCTAGTTGGGAAGGCCCCTTCCGAGTCACGAAAGTATGCCGCCCCGGGTGTGTGCGCCTTTCCACCGAGGATGGGGACCTGCTCCCGAATCCTTGGAACATAGAACACCTCCGTAAGTTCTACCCCTAAGAGCAAAAATAGGTCAGTACTTTCTTTTCGTAATGAACCCCATAGAGTCCAGGAGCAGCGCTCGGAGCAGCTAAACCCCAGGGGACGGTCCAGGACTACGTTCAGCTTTGCCTGGTTCCGACTCCAAGCGCGTAGAGTCTTGCTTCCCCTCTTAATGGGGTGGGTCGTGGCCTCCATGTTTAGCCTGCCTTCCTCCTATGGAAGGTTGTGCGAAAAGAAGTCTGCCCTACTTTGCTCTTTCCTTGTACTCATTTGAATTGTGAATTGAGTTATTTTTTATCACCCTTTCAGTACATGGCTGCCATGTGCTCAGCTCCCCCTCTCTACAAATCCCCAAGCATCAAGCGTATGGTTGGGGGCTGTAAGTCAAATAAGACTGTGAGACAAGGGAGGGGGAGCCCCCAAGGAGAATTATATTTCCTCTACCTGTGTGCAGAACTTCCAGGTTGCGGCAACGGGGACTGCGTGAAGTAGGGGGAAGGAGCTACCAACTACTTCGACCCAGGGCTAGAGGGGGCGGGACCCGAGGGCCCCACGAGTCCAGCAGGCCCGGAACTCTCCCCTTCCTTGAGAAGGGCTCCGGGCTCGCCACATGGCAGACGGAAGTCGGACCCCCCCCCCCCCCCCCCCCGCGGTGGAAGAGCTCCGAAAGCCCTGCGTGCTCAACATGGCCGGGGCTCCCGTCTCCGCAGTAAAAGCAATCATCAAGTGGGCGCACGCTCTCATGACCCCGCGGCCGTTCGTGCTCCGGCAGCGGTCAAGTCGGGACTTAGAGAAAGTGCGCGGATCGGAAGAGACGGAGGTCCCACCTCGGGCTCGCTATCTCCCCCGAGATGGGCCCGGGGGCCACTGTCGGTACCTGAGATATGGGGTACCCCCGCGCACAGGGTAAAATGCCTAAGGTGCTCGCCCTTCTCCGCAGGGAGAGCTCCGAAGGCGCCACGCGTCTGGCGGGGCCGGACCTCCCTCTCCTCAGAGGAGAGCTCCGGGCTCGCCACGTGGCATACAGAAGCCGGACCTCCCCCTCCGCGGGAGAGAGGTCCAAAGACGCCACGCGTCCAGCGAGGCCGGACCTCCCTCTCCTCAGAGGTGAGCTCCGTGCCCGCCACGTGGCATGCAGAAGCCGGACCTCCCCCTCCGCGGGAGAGAGGTCCGAAGGCGCCACACGTCCAGCGGGGCCGGACCTCCCTCTCCTCAGAGAAGAGCTCCGGACCCGCCACGTGGCTGGAAGAATGGTGCTGCCTGCCCCCGAGCGGTAGGCACCGGGCATAAAGGCGCCCCTCACCTTGTCCGTACAAGGAATTCAAGGCCCGCGTCTTCCCAAGACGCGGAAACACGGAGCACGCGCCTGTCAGGTGCCGTTGCGTCCAGTCGCATCACAGACTGGCGCGCGGTGTCAGAACCTGACAGGTAATAAACGTCGCGACAAGACATCCCATGCCGCCTGCGCCGTCATCAACCACTACGACTAGCGCACGGCATGGGCAGGGCGGCAAAAGGAAGACTCAGAAGCCTTCGACCGGAGGCAACCACCGGCATAACTACAGATACGGTAGATAATAGACAATCTTCCTGGGACCACCTGTCGGGTCCCGGCTTCCCTTGTAAGCCGCCCAAGCCTTGGACTATAAAAGGCTCGGGTAGGCGTCGATAGCAAGGGTTCGCATTCTGCAACTCATACGCTAGCCATACACTCCCAAGCTGTAACTCACCCCCAAGCTCAGGCCCCAGGCCCTGAGCAGCAAGCAATACAGCGAGCTCCATAGCTCGCCGTGGACGTAGGGTTTTACGCAACGGCGGCCTGAACCACGTAAAACTTCCCGTGTCAAGCTCTCACTAACTCGTCCATCCGCGCAAGCTCTCTGCTGAGAACTAGCCCCTCCGAAAAAAGAACCTCCGCGGGCTGCCCAGTGCAGGCCCGGGGGAAGTGTCGATCGCACACTTCGACAAAACTCACTAACTCGGGTCCCATGCGGCCAGACGAAACCATGACAAATACACATTTGGATGGTACAACTTGACGGTTCTGCATGCGTGGATGGCCATCTGCGTCAAAATCGAGGAAGTTGGTAAAACTGACGAACTCGGGTCCCGGAAGTACGGACTGGACCTTGACGGAATATACGTTCGGGATGGCGCAACTAAAAGGTTTTGTATGCGCGGATGGCCATCTGGGTCAAAATTGGAAAAGTCGGTAAAACTCACTAACTCGTGTCCCGTGCGGCCAGACAGGACATTGACTGAATACACGTTTGCATAGTGCAATGGAAAGGTTTTGCTTACACGGATGACCATCTAGCTCTAAATCGGAAAAGTCGGTAAAACTCACGAACTCGGGTTCCGTACGACCGGACGGGACCTTGACGAAATACATCTTCGAATGATGCAACTTGATGGTTATGCATGCGTGGATGGCCATTTGGGTTGAAATCGGAAAGTCGGGAAAACTCACAAACTTGTGTCCCAGTTGGCCACACGGGACCTTAACGGAATACACGTGCGGATAGGGCAACTTGATGGTTTTGCATACGCGGATGGTCATCTGTGTCCAAATTGGGAAAGTCGTGAAAGTCAATAAAACTCACGAACTCGGATCCCGGACGGCTGGACATGACCTTGACGGAATCCATGTCCGGATGGTGCAACTTAATGGTTTTACATACGCAGATGGCCATGTGGATCAAAATTAAGAAATTCGGGAAAACTCACAAAGTCGGGTACCGAGCGGCCGTACAGGACCTTGACATCATACACTTCCGGACGGTGACACTTGATGGTTTTGCATACGTGGATGGCCATGTGGGTCAAAATCGGGAAAGTCGATAAATCTCACAAACTCGGGTCCCGAGCGGCCGGACAGGACTTTAACGGCATACACGTCCGGTTGGTACAACATGATGGTTTTGCATGCGCGGATGGCCGTCTGGGTCCAAATTGGGAATGTCATTAAATCTCATGACCTCGGGTCCCGAGCGGCCGAACAGTACCTTGACGGAATACACGTCCGGACGGTGCAACTTGATAGTTTTGCATGCGTGGATGGCCATCTGGGTCAAAATCGAGAAAGTCAGGAAAGTCGGTAAACCTCACAAACTCGGGTGTAGGGCTGCCGGATGCGGTCTAGATGGAATACAAGTCCGCACGGTGCAACTTGATGGTTTTGCATGTGCGGATGGCCATCTGAGTCAAAATCGAGAAAGTCGGGAAAGTCAGTCAACTCACGAACTCAGGTCCCGAGCAGCTGGACGGGACATTGACGGACTACACATTCGGATGGTGCAACTTGATTGTTTTGCATGCGCGGACAACCATCTGGGTAAAAATCGAGAAAGTCAGTAAAACTCACGAACTCGGTTCTTGGGAGGCCGGATGGGACATTGACAGAATACATGACAGGACGGTCAAACTTGATGTTTTTCATGCACGGATGGCCATCTAGGTCGAAATCGAGAACGTCGGGAAAGTCGGTAAAACTCAAGAACTCGGATCTCAGGCGGCCGGATGGGGCCTTGACAGAATACACGTCCGGACGGTGCAACTTGATGGTTTTAAACGCGCGGATGGCCATCTGTGTCGAAATCGAGAAAGTCGGTAAAACTCACAAACTCGGGTCTCGGGAGTCCGGACAGGACCCTGATGGAATACACATCCAAGATGGTCCAACTTGATGGTTTTCTTGCGCGGATGGCCATATGGGACGAAATCAAGAAAGTCGGTAAAACTTACGAACTCAGGTCCTGAGAGGCCGGACGGGACCTTGATGGAATACACGACTAGACTGTGAAACTCGATGGTTTTGCATGCACCGATGGCCATCTGGTTCAAAATCGAGAAAGTCGATAAAACTCACGAACTCAGGTACTGGGTGGCCGGACGGGACCTTGACGAAGTAAACAAACGGACTTTGAAACTTGATGTTTTTTCATGCACTGGTGCCCATCTGGGTCATAAGCGGGTCCCATTGGAAAGTCAGTAAAACTCACGAACTCGGGTCCCGCGAGGCTGGAAGGGGTCTTGACCTAATACACATCCGGATGGTCCAACATGATGGTTTTCATGCGTTGATGGCCATCTGGGTCGAAATCGAGAAAGTCGAGAAGGTCAGTAAAACTCATGAACTCGGGTCCCAAGAGGTCGGACAGGACCTTGATGGAATATATGTCCGTATGGTCCAACTTGATTGTTTTCATTCGCAGATGGCCATCTGGGTCAAAACCGAGAAAGTCAGAAAAGTCGGTAACATTCACGAACTCAGGTCCTGGGAGGCCGGACAGGACCTTGATAGTGAAAGTTGCCTAGAGGGGGGGTGAATAGGCTAATAAAACCTGAAATTATAGTAAGCAGTGGATAAAAATAGAGCAGGTCGGACTAGTCCGGTCTGGGGTCGGACTAGTCCGGTCTAAGTCTAAATTTGTGTTTTAGGTTTCCTTTTAAGTTTGTTTGAGCGAAAAATATATAGTAGTCAAATGATATCACTAATTAGTTGAGAATAATTAGATTGTGAAATAGTAGAACAATTTGCGGGAAATAACACAATGACAGCTTGACAAGTAATTCTAGTGAGCAAGAGAGATAGTAAAGGAACCAAGAGACACGGTTTATCCCGAGGTTCGATTCTACACAGAAATCTACGTCCTCGTTGAGGAGTCCACCAAGGACCAGGTCTTTTCCAACCCTTCCCTCACCGAGTGATCACCAAGATCAAATCCGGGCTTTCTCACTATCAATCGAATGTCAATACAATGCTCTTAGGGGCTACTCACACCTTGAGACTCCCTACACTAACCAAGTAGTTCTAGAATTCAAAGTACAACTGTTAAAAACTCAAAATAACAGTTAGAGTGCAAGGGAATCAAACCGAGAGCTCAAACGTCGATCACCACGTCTTTCCTCTCACAAAAACCACTAACTCCTTAAGATCCAGTCTTAGGGGTCTAGAAGGTGAGAAAAAAGGCTTAGAAGAGCTCTAGGAATGAGTTTTCAGCGCTTAAGTTCGTGTCTTTCCAATTCTCAGCCGGGGGTCTCCTTTTATAGAAATCCTGGTATTTAGCCGTTACCAACTAAACTTCAGACTAGTCCGGTCCAAACCCTGGACTAGTCCGTTCTTGAGGGACCACTCACATCACAGGTTATCAAATAAAGTTTTAGTGACCGTTGGATTCAAACGGTCATGAAACCCCGGACAAGTCCGGCCAAGAGCGGACTAGTCCGATCTTAGTCAGGAACCTTTGTTCTGTATGAGAACGGACTAGTCTGGTACGACGGACTAGTCCGGCCCCAAGGGCGGACTAGTCCGGTCTTACCAGACTTAGTCTAAAAACTCTCTAAACTGGAGCTGCGGACTAGTCCAGCCAATCTCGGACTAGTCCGAGCTCACACAGGAACATTTGTTCCGTCCTAATTCGGACTAGTCCAAAAAGATCGGACTAGTCCGGCCTGTAGAGCGGACTAGTCCGATGGCACTCAGAGACTTCTTCTCCGGACATAAGCGGCTTAGTCCGCTCAGCGGACTAGTCCGGCCTTCTGAGACTTAGTCTCGTAACGGCTCACACTCACACAACAACGGACTAGTCCGGCCTTTAACGGACAAGTCCGAACAGACTCAGAGACTCTTTATCCGGTTCAAAATGGATTAGTCCGGGTCTGAATGGACTAGTCCGGCCCATGGTCCGGACAAGTCCGGTCTCCCCTTTTCTTCATGTCTATGACTACTTCGTATTATGATTCTAACTTCCTATCCTTTGTTTGAGCTCTCTCATAATTCTCAAGCACTCTAAAAGAGAAGACCCTATACACAACTAGAAAATATGAAGATTAATAGAAAATGCTATTTTCTACTCTTTCAATTCTTCTTCTTTTCCTTTTGCTTCTTGAGAGACTTCATATCCATTTCTTTGATAAACACATGTGCTCATACTCAGTAGAAACTTATTAGTATCTTAATTATCGTCATCAATCAACCAAAACCCACGGGGATTACCTAGATGCACTTTCAATCTCCCCCTTTTTGGTGATTGATGACAACTTATCAAGATTTTCGAAAAGGAGATATAGTAGATTGTTTTCATAACACATGTGTGTATGATCTACTTCCCCTAGATGTGTGCACAATGGATTATCAAGAAAAATATGCACAAGAGTGAGTTCTTGGAGAATTCCATGCTTACATGTGTTATGGTGGGGTCACTAAGTGTGGTGTAAGCAGTAACCACATTAAGAAAGAAATAACATTTACGAGCAAGCATATTTCAATATGGCATAATATGAAGACATAAAATAGCATAGTCATTATAAAATAACATAACGTGGCATAATGTAGCATAGTTATTACAAACCAACATAAAATGGCATAAAATGAGTTTAAAGAGCAAGACTATGACTATGACTATGACTAGACTACTCCCCCTTATTCTCTCCCCCTTTGGCATCAAGGCACCAAAAAGGGAAAGAAAAAGGAGAAAACCTAATCACTATCATCTTAATCTTCGTCGTGGTCACTCTGAGTCTCCTCGTCCTCGTCCCCATCCTCATCTTCATCTTCATTGTCATCCTCGTGATGAGTGTGGGAGGTAGGAGGAGCAGCTGAGGAGGATCCAAAGTAGTCAAGCTCATCCTTCGTGAGAGTGGGGAACTTTGTCACTTCGTCATCATCTGATGACGGTGGAGACATAGGTATCTCCATCTTGTCGCACATGGCCTTGAGATACTTCTCTTGGCGTTGCTTCATCTTCTGCGTGCGAACTTCCACCTTCCGGCACGAGGAGAATATGGCTTTGAAGATTTTGAGCAGTTCACTAGAGGAGCCACTCGATGATGGAGGGATGGATGGTCCGGCAGAGGTGGATGGAGCTGCAGTGGAGCTCCTGCCCAAGGATGCAGGAGGGCGAGGAAGAGGAGTCGTCATCTGAGGACGTAGCTTCCTGTGCTTCACATCCTTTGCAAACTCTAGTTCTGTGACTTTTTCGATCATGCACATGATGTATGATGCATAGCCACAATATCTGTTTGGGATGTGAGAGATGTTGAAGATGTCGTTGTAGATGTAGTCAAAGACATTGAATCTTTCTTCTTCATTGAGTAGCTTCAACAGATTTCTGAGATACCCCTGTGTCGGTACCCTCGATATGGGGTACCCCCGCGCACAGGGGAAAATGCCTAAGAATCTCGCCCTTCTCCGCAGGGAGAGCTCTGAAGGTGCCACGCGTCCAGCGGGGCCGGACCTCCCTCTCCTCAGAGGAGAGCTCCGGGCCCACCACGTGGCATACAGAAGCCGGACCTCCCCTCCCCCTCCGCGGGAGAGAGGTCCGAAGGTGCCGCGTGTCCGGAGAGGCCGGACCTCCCTCTCCTCAGAGAGGAGCTCCGGGCTCGCCGCGTGGCCAACAGAAGTCGAACCTCCCCCTCCGCGGGGAGAGGTCCGAAGGCTCCACGTGTCCTGCGGGGCCGGACCCCCCTCTCTTTTGAGGAGGGCTCCGGACCCGCCACGTGGCCAGCAGAACGGCGCTGCCTGCCCCCGAGCGATAGGCAGCGGGCGTAAAGACGCCTCATACCTTGCCCGTACAAGGTATTCAAGGCCCGCGCCTTCCCAAGACGCGGAGACGCGGAGCACGCCTCTGTCAGGTGCCGTTGCGCCCAGTCGCATCACAGACTGGCTTGCAGTGTCAGAGGCTGCCAGCCAATAAACACAGCGACAAGACATCCCATGCCGCCCTCGCCGTCATCATCCACTACAACTAGCATGCGGCATGGGCAGAGCTACAAGACGAAGACTCAGAAGCCTTCGGCAGAGACAACTACCGGCATAACTGCAGATACGGTAGATATCAGTCAATCTCGCCGGGACCACCTGTCGAGTCCCGGCCCCCCTTGTAAGCCACCCGAGTCTTGGACTATAAAAGGCTCGGGTAGGCGACGTTAGCAGGGGTCCGCACTCTAGCCATTCGGACCCTGGGTTCGCACTTTGCAACTCATACGCTAGCCATCCACTCTCAAGCTGTAACTCACCCCCGAGCTCAGGCCTCCGGTCCTGAGCAGCAAGCAATACAGCGAGCTCCATAGCTCGCCGTGGACGTAGGGTTTTACGCTCCGGCGGCCTGAACCACGTAAAACTCGCCGTGTCAAGCTCTTACTAACTCGTCCATCTGCGCAAGCTCTCCGCTAGAGACTAGCCCCACCGAAAAAAGAACCTCCGCGGGCTGCCCAGTGCAGGCCCGGGGGAAGTGTCGACCGAACACTTCGACACCCTGTATCATCCCTTCATCTCCATCTTTTAGAGCTAGAGTCTTTCTTAGTATCCTGTTCATCACTCCAAAGAAAGGTTTGATGTTATGGGTTGAGGATGCCTCATAGGAGAGATATGAAGGATACATGAAGTCCAAGTCATCCTTTCCCAAGGTTCTCTCATTGTGAACTATGATCTCATAGTTCAAGTGCTCCCCAAGTCCGAGGATGCGAGCAAACTCATCATATAGAACAGAGTACACCACACCATTTGTCATCCACGTGATTTTCCTGTTTCCATAGGTATGGAAGTAGCAGGTGGTGTAAAACTAGACTATGACCTCAATGTTCCAATCATATTGAAAAACCATCAAGTGTTTGATCCCATGGCGTTCTGTTACTTCAATTACTGCATCAAAGGCTTGATGTTTCTTGTTGGCCATGTATGGCCAGTCCACCCACTGAGCATCAACTACCGGTGTCTTCATTGGGAGATAGACAAGCCGGTAATAGTCACAATGGAAGTCACACTAGAAGCGAGGGTCTGGTGTGGACTTCTCGTACTTATAAACTTCCTCCTCCCGGAACCTTCTGGCTTTGTTGGCCCCTTTCCCCTTGAAGGTTGCACTTGCCAAATTGGGTTGGCGGTTTGGGTTGTGCATAGGAGGTGCCCTTTTAAGGAGCCCAACAGGTCCCTGTGGGGGATTTTTCCTTCTCCGTCTAGGGTTGTCACGAATGACGAGTCCCCTGTTGGCTAGAGCCTTTTTCCTCGAAGGATCAGCTGCTTTGCCTTTTCCTTTATCTTGGGTCGATTTTTGGGGCTCGACAGGTTGTTTGTCCTTCAGGGTGACAAGTCTCTTCCTCCTTGGAGGATCAACGGACTGGGAGGTTTGTGCTTCCCTGTCAGCCCGTTTTTTCGTACGAGCCTCCCTTGCAGCAGCCTCTACCGCCTCAGCCTCGGCTGCCGCACGATAAGCGGCTTGACGAGCCGCTTCGGCCTCGGGGTTTGGAAGAGGACTGTCGTTGGGTCCTGACATGATCTAGTGAGAAAAGAAGTATTTAGCTGATGGAGTATTACGTTTAAATTAGTTTACAAAGCCAAAGTTAGGGGCTAAGACTGTATCATCCGGACTTGTCCGGGCAGGAGACGGACTAGTCTGCTCCGGCCGGACTTGTCCGGTTGGAGTCCGGACTAGTCCGGACCCTACAGTTTTAAATCCTAACTGATGTGATTTGATTATTAATTCAGCAAAGTAGTCGTAATACTATGGGAAATTGAAATAATATGGTATGGAAATCTCAGAGAGGCACTAAGGTACTAAAGGTATGTCTTAGAGATAAGATTTTTATGAAAAGTCAAGGCTAGGTTAAAAAGTACCTTAGAGTGAAGAGATTTGATGAAATCGACGGTTTGAAGGAGCGGAGATGGTCGGAGAAGAGTTTCTCGCACTCCACAAGTCTTGAATCGAGAATGCCTTCGAGGGATTTGAGGGAGGACTCCAAAATCATCAATGGGGGCGGGTTTTGGAGGAGAGAAGTGGAGTGGAGGTGAATGAGGGAGAGGGAGGGGGTCAGCCCGACCCTTGGAGGTTAAGTCTCCAAGGGCCGGACTAGTCCGATCCTCAGTCCGGACTAGTCCGTTGTGGACTTGTCTGCTGCATCTCGGACTTCTTAGGATGCCCGGACTTGTTCGGCCTCTAGGTCGGACTAGTCCGGCTCTTAAAGTCTAAAAATTCTTATATATATTAGAATTTTGCCTTTGTTTATGGTGGATTTACTTGCACCTGTTATATGGTCCATATATATATATATATATATATATATATATATATATATATCAAACACATAATTACATAATGACCACAATATAGCCAAAAATAATATGAGAGAAGAAATAGAGGAGGAACAAGTTTTTCACAATCGTGCACATTTTTTAAAGTTGTGGAAGAATTTGGAGAACTTCTATTTGCATAACTTTTCAACTCACATTCCTAGAGTCTAGTATATTCAGCTCATTTCGAAGTTCACAAAATCATTTTTCATCTAGTGGTTTGGTAAAAATAACGGCTAGTTGTTTTTCAGTTCTTACGTGTGAGATAGCTATTTCCCCCTTTATAGAATGATCTCTCAAAAAGTGATGCCGGATGTCTATATGTTTGGTCCTAGAGTGCTTAACAGGATTGTGGGCTATCTTAATGGCACTCTCATTGTCATAAAAGAGTGGAATGTTGTTCATATTATGACCATAATCCCTTAGAGTTTGTCGCATTCAGAGAAGTTGAGCACAACAACTCCCGGCTGCGACATACTCCGCCTCAGCTGTGGAGAGAGCAATGAAATTTTGTTTCTTAGATGACCATGATACTAGGGACCTACCCAAAAATTGACAAGTTTCTGAGGTGCTTTTTCTATCTATTTTACATCCGGCGTAATCCGCATCGGAGTATCCGATGAGATTAAACTTAGACCCCTTTGGATACCATAATCCTAGGTTAGGTGTGTGAACTAGATATCTTAGAATTCTTTTAACGGTTGTTAAATGACATTCTTTAGGTGATGCTTGAAATCTTGCATATAAACATACACTAAACATGATATCGGGCCCAGATGCACAAAGATAAAGTAATGAGCCAATCATAGAGCGATATACCTTTTGATCCACGCTTGGTCCATCTTCATTGAGGTCAAGGTGCCTATTTGTTGCCATTGGTGTCTTGATAGGTTTTGCTTTGTCCATGTCAAACTTCTTGAGTATGTCTTGTGTGTACTTGGTTTGACTAATGAGCGTGCCTTCCTTAAGTTGCTTGACTTGAAATCCGAGGAATAACTTCAACTCTCCCATCATGGATATCTCAAACATATCTGTCATTATCTTACTAAACTCATTGCAAAAAGATTTGTTAGTAGAACCAAATATAATGTCATCAACATATATTTGGTACACAAAGAGATCGTTGTCTACATTCTTTGTGAAGAGTGTATAATCTGCTTTGCCTATCTTAAAGCCATTATCAATGAGAAAGTCTCTAAGACATTCATACCAAGCTCTAGGAGCTTGTTTGAGACCATAGAGAGCTTTATGCAACTTAAATACATGATCAGAATATTCTTGGTCTTCAAAGCCGGGTGGTTGCTCCACGTAGACCTCCTCCTTAATTGGACTGTTTAGGAAGGCACTATTCATATCCATTTGATAGAGTTTAAAATCATGATGAGTAGCATAGGCCAATAGAATACGAATAGACTCCAGCCTGGCTATGGGAGCAAAAGTTTTATCGAAATCCAAACCTTCGACTTGAGCATATATCCCTTTGCCACAAGTCTTGCCTTATTTCTCGTCACCACTCTGTGTTCGTCTTGCTTGTTATGGAACACCCACTTGGTGCCCACCACGTTTGCATTTGGTCTTTTCACTACCTCCCATACTTGATTTCTTGTAAAGTTGTTTAACTCTTCTTGCATAGCTACCACCCAATTCAGATCCTTGAGTGCATCTTCCATCCTAAATGGTTCCAAGGACGACACAAAAGAGTATTGTGCACAAAAGTTAGCTATTCGAGAACGTGTTGTTACCCCTTTTTTATATCTCCAAGGATGTTATCAACGGGGTGATCTCGTTCAATGCTTTGATGAACCCTTGGGTGAGGCACTTGATTTCTTGAGTGATTTTCTTCTTCTTCTTCTCTCCCTTGATCAACACCATGGTTTCGATTTTCTTCTTCCTCAAACTGACCGTCTTGATCTTGGGGTGCTTGAGTTTGATATTGAGTGAGAGGTGCCAATTGTGATGAGATTGTGGCATCTAGTCCTACATTTTCTTGGAGACGGATTTCTCCAAGCCCCATTCTTCTTAGTGCTTCACTTGGTGCTTCTTCTTCAACTAATACACATTGATCAACTTGCTCCGCTTGGGAGCCATTAGTTTCATCAAACAACACGTCACGTGCAATTTCAACGCACCCGGAGGTTTTGTTGAAGACACGATAAGCGTAGTGTTTGAGTCATAACCAAGTAGGAAACCTTCATAGGATTTCAAAGCAAAATTTGAAGTCCTAGAATTCTTGTTGAGAATATAGCATTTACTTCCAAAAACTCGAAAGTAGGAGATATTGGGTTTGTTACCGGTTAGGAGCTCGTATGAGGTTTTCTTCAAAAGTCGATGGAGGTAGAGGTGGTTTGTAGCATGACAAGCGGTGTTAATTGCCTCCGCCCAAAATTGATCCGAGGTCTTGTATTCATCGAGCATCGTTCTTGCCATCTCTATAAGTGTTCGGTTCTTCCTTTCAGCCACCCCATTTTGTTCAGGAGTATAAGGGGCTGAAAACTCATGTTTGATGCCCTCTTCATCCAAAAATTCTTCTACTTGAGTGTTCTTGAATTCAGAACCGTTGTCACTCCTTATCTTCTTGGTTTTTGAGGAAAACTCGTTTTGAGCTCTCCTCAAGAATTTCTTAAGGATACATTGAGTTTCTCCCTTATCATGCAATAAAAATACCCAAGTGAAACGAGAATAATCATCAACAATTATAAGACCATACTTGTTACCGCCAATGCTTATATAGGTGATAGGGCCGAAGAGATCCATGCGAAGCATCTCAAATGGTCTTGTTGTCGTCATCACATTCTTGACGGGATGAGCTGTTCCAATTTGCTTTCCTGCTGGGCAAGCACTACATGGTCTATACTTTTCAAAAACAACATCTTTTAGTCCATGGATGTGATCCCCCTTTAGAAGTTTTTGTAAATTCCTCATTCCAACATGGGCTAGTCTTCTATGCCACAGCCATCCCATGTTAGTTTTTGCTATTAAGCATACGTCAAGCTAAGCTTTATTTGTGAAGAAATCCACCAAGTAAAGCTTTCCCTTTAACACACCCTTAAAGGCAATTGAGTTGTCACTTCTTCTAGACGATCACATCCTCGTTAGTAAACAAGCAATTATAACCTTTCTCACATAGTTGAGATATGAACAATAGATTATAATCCAATGATTCAACGTGTAGAACATGTGAAAGAAAGTGTTGAGAAGATATTGCAATTTTACCAATATGTAGTACCCTTCCTTGGCCGTTGTCACCAAAATAGATTCCTTCATTTGGATCATCATTTTCTTCAAACTCAACAAACATTTTCCTCTCTCCGGTCATATGATTAGTGCACCCACTATCTAGCACCCATTTAGTGCCACCGAAGGAGTAGGCCTACAAAATAATTTAAACTTTGCTCTTAGGTACCCAAACTTAGTTGGGTCCTTTAAGGTTAGTTACTAGACATTTGAGCACCCACACACAAGTTTTTGGACTCTTGTGGAGTGGCCCAACATATTTTGCATAAATTTTACCATACTTGCTTTTCATAAGAACATAAGATGCATCGAAATTATGAAATACTATAGATTTTACATTTTTGGTAATCTCATGTGAGGTAGATGCAAGGTTGTTACTCTTGTCTTGACTTGAGTTTTCTTTCACAAAGGCTACGCATTTGCTATTGTTTTTAAGGATTCTAGCGTTTTGCTTTCCTCCCTCAGTATAACCAAGTCCATCTTTGATGAAGGGAGATCTTGTGATTGAGTATGCACTACGTGCATATTTGATCTTTTCCTTATCAAAGATTCCACTCTTGTGTGTATTCTTGCTTTGTGCCTCTTTGAGCTTATTTTTTAAGTTTAAGACAATGCTAGCACATTTACAAGTTTTAGTGTTGGATTCTATATTTGTTGAGAGAGAGTTTTTGGGGATGAATTAGTTGAGACACTTGACTTAAGTGAGTCAAGTTGTGCTTCAAGATTCTTGTGAGCTTTGGTTAAACTTACAAGTTCATCTTGAAGTGCTACATTCTCACTTTTAAGCTGAACGCATGTCTCCTTGCTCATGGCAAGTTCACTTTCAAGTGTTCTACTCTTTTCTCTCTCAAGTTCAAAAAGTTTCTCAATCTCAAGATTTCTTTCCTTTTCAAGGATAAACAATTCTTCTTGTTGATTGAGAAGCTCTTCTTGTTCAAATATTTCATCCGATAACATTTTCATTTTAGCTATAGACTTTTTGTTTAATCCTCTAAACATGAATTCGTTTTCACTACTACTATCAAAGTCACTATCATCTTCAATATGTAACTTAGAAGGTTTAGTCATTACCTTACGCTTTCCTTCCTTTGCCATGAGGCATGTGTGACTTCGGCTCTTCCAATCACCCTTGTTTGGCAAGAGTGATTTTTTCATGGTTGGCCTCTTGATGGCTACGGTTGCCACCTTTTCTTCATCTTCGGAGGAGGATTCTTCATTTGAGTCCCATTCTTCTCCGATGTGGGCTTGTCCATACGTCCTCTTCTTTGTGAAGAATTTCTTATCTTGAGGCTTCCCATCCTTCTTCTTTCTCTTGTCATCTTCCTTGCTATGGGGGCAGTTCACAATGAAATGCCCATGTTCTCCACAGTTGTAGCAAGTCTTCTTTGTTCTTGACTTGCCCTTGTCTTTGCTCTTGTTCTCATAGTGATGGCTTCTCCTTCTCCTCATCAACCTTTTGAATCTTTTGATGAAGAACGTTATTTCTTCATCATCCATGTCCGTGCTCTCATCATCACTTTCTTCATCTTCACTTGTGAGTTGTGTTTCTTTTGCCTTGGACTTGGATGTGACCTTGAGAGCAGTGCCCTACTTCTTGGATGAAGTGATCTTGGCTAGGTCATTGACGTGTTGGGCTTCCTTTTTCATCATCTCGTGGTTAATGATCTTCGCTAGCACTTCATCCGGAGTCATCAAATGAAAGTTTGGACTTTCCCGGATTAAGGTGCATAGGATCATATTGCGAGGCATAAATGCTCTTATCATTCTTTTAACCACCTCATGGTCATTCCATTTCTTGTATCCGTACGCCCGACTCTTGTTGATAAGAGTTTTGAGTTGGTTGTACATTTCTTGAGGTGTTTCGCCTTCATCCATGGTGAACCTTCCAAGTTCTCCTTCTATCATCTCAATCTTAGCTTCCCTCACGGATCGGTTTCCTTCATGTGCGATCTTGAGGGTGTCCCAAATATCTTTGGCGAGCTCCAACTCATCTACCTTGTTAAGTTCTTCAATGCTCAGAGATGAGTTGAGCACGGCTGCTGCTTGTGCATTGCGATGAATTTGTTGTTCTTGTTCTAGGGTGAGTTCATCCTCGTCTTTGAGGATATCTATACCTGTACATACCACATGCCAAAGACTTGGGTTCAAGGAAATTAGATGCAACTTCATGTTGTGTTTCCACATTGTATAGTTAGTTCCATCAATATGAGGTGGTTTGCCTAAAGGAATTGATAAATAACTGGAATGAAAATTTAGTCGTTTCATAGTTAAAAGGATATCGCGAGTAGTCTTGTTGACTACTCTTGAGTTTCTTCTCCAACATCTCCTTTTTCTTGTTAGCCTCCTCCTTTTTGAGGAGTGCTATGAGACGAAGAACTTCTTCATCTTTTTCTGAGCTTGTAACGTCTTGTGGAGGAGCAACTGCTGGAGGCGGGTTAGAAACTTGTTCTTCAAAGTTGCTCGAACTTGCTCCTTTTCCCTTGTTGAGATCAATTTGGCTACCAACCTTGTCCCCCATCTCCTCTCTAGCGGTTAAGCTTTTGTGGAGAGTTAGACTCTGATACCAATTGAAAGTTGCCTAGAGGGGGGTGAATAGGCTAATAAAATCTGAAATTATAGTAAGCAGCGGATAAAAACAGAGCAGGCCGGACTAGTCCGGTCTGGGGTCGGACTAGTCCGGTCTAAGTCTAAATTTGTGTTTTAGGTTTCCTTTTAAGTTTGTTTGAGCGGAAAATATGTAGTAGTCAAATGATATCACTAATTATTTGAGAATAATTAGATTGCGAAATAGTAGAACAATTTGCGGGAAATAACACAATGACAGCTTGACAAGTAATTCTAGTGGGCAAGAGAGATAGTAAGGAACCAAGAGACACAATTTATCCCGAGGTTCGATTCCACACAGGAATCTACGTCCTCGTTGAGGAGTCCACCAAGGACCGGGTCTTTTCCAACCCTTCCCTCACCGAGCGATCACCAAGATCAAGCCCGGGCTTTCTCACTATCAATCAAATGTGAATACAATGCTCTTAGGGGCTATCACACCTTGAGGCTCCCTACACCAACTAAGTAGTTCTAAAATTCAAAGTACAACTGTTAAAAACTCAAAATAACAGTTAGAGTGTAAGAGAATCAAACTGAGAGCTCAAACGTCGATCACCATGTCTTTCCTCTCACAAAAACCACTAACTCCTTAAGATCCAATCTTAGGGGTTTAGAAGGTGATGAAAGAGTCTTAGAAGAGCTCTAGGAATGAGTTTTCAGTGCTTAAGTTCGTGTCTTTCCAATTCTCAGCCGGGGGGTCTCCTTTTATAGAAATCCCGGCATTTAGCCGTTACCAACTAAAGTATGGACTAGTCCGGTCCAAACCCCGGACTAGTCCATTCTTGAGGGACCACTCACGTCACAGGTTACCAAATAAAGTTTTAGTGACTGTTGGATTCAAACGGTCATGAAACCCCGGACTAGTCTGGCCAAGAGCGGACTAGTCCGATCTCAGTTAGGAACCTTTGTTCCGTATGAGAACGGACTAGTCTGGTACGGGCGGACTAGTCCGGCCCTAAGGGCGGACTAGTCCGGTCTTACCAGACTTAGTCTAAAAACTCTCTAAACTGGAGCTGCGGACTATTCCAGCCAACCTTGGACTAGTCCGAGCTCACACAGGAACCTTTGTTCCGTCCTAATTTGGACTAGTCTGAAAAAATTAGACTAGTCCGGCATGTAGAGCCGACTAGTCCGATGGCACTCAGAGACTTCTTCTCCGGACATAAGCGGCTTAGTCCGCTCAGCGGACTAGTCCGGCCTCTCGAGCGGACTAGTCCGGCCTTCTAAGAGTTAGTCTCATAACGGCTCACACTCACACAACAACGGACTAGTCTGGCCTTTAACGGACAAGTCCGAACTGACTCAGAGACTCTTTATCTGGTTCAAAACGGATTAGTCCGGGTCCGAACGGACTAGTCCGGCCCATGGTCCGGACAAGTCCGGTCTCCCCTTTTCTTCATGTCTATGACTACTTCCTCTTATGATTCTAACTTTCCACCCTTTGTTTGAGCTCTCTCATGATTCTCAAGCACTCTAAAAGAGAAGACCCTATACACAAATAGAAAATGTGAAGATTAATAGAAAATGCTATTTTCTACTCTTTCAAGTCTTCTTCTTTTCCTTTTGCTTCTTGAGAGACTCCATATCTAGTTCTTTGATAAACACCTATGCTCATACTCAGTAGAAACTTATTAGTATCTTAATTATCGTCATCAATCAACCAAAACCCACGGGGATTACCTATGCACTTTCAGATAGAATACATGACCGGACTGTGAAACTTGATGGTTTTTCATGCACGGATTGCCATCTGGGTCAAAATCAGGAAAGTCGGTAAAACTTAAAAACTCAGGTCTCGGAAGGCCGGACAGGTCTTGATAGAATACACGTCTGGATGGTCCAACTTGAGGGTTTTCATGCGCGGATGGCCATCAGGGTGGAAATCGAGAAAGTCTGAAAAGTCGGTTAAACTCACGAATCAGGTCATGGAAGGGCGGACGAATCCTTGACGGAATACACGACAGGACTGTGAAAATTGATGGTTTTGCATGCGCAGACGGCCATCTGGTTCAAAATCGAGAAAGTTGGTAAAGTTGGTAAAACTCACAAACTCGGCCCCCCGGCGGCCGGACAGAACCATTGAAGGAATACACGTTCGGATAGTGCAACTTGATGGTTTGACAAGCACGGATGGCGATCTGGGTCAAAACCAAGAAAGTATGAAAAGTTGGTAAAACTCACTAACTCGGATCCCGGGCGGCTGGACAGGACCTTGATGGAATACATGTCCGGATGGTGCAACTTAATGGTTTTGCATAAGCGGATGGCCATGTGGGTCAAAATCGAGAAAGTCTATAAAACTAACGAACTTGGGTCTTGAGAGGCCGGATGGGACCTTGACAGAATACATGACAGGACGGTCAAACTTGATGGTTTTTCATGCACGGATGGCCATCTATGTCAAAATCGAGAAAGTCGGGAAAGTTTGTAAAACTCAAGAACTCGGATCTCGGGAGGCGGGACGGGGCCTTGACGGAATACACCTCCGGACGGTGCAACTTGATGGTTTTAAATGTGCGGATGGCCATCTGTGTCGAAATCGAGAAAGTCTGTAAAACTCACGAACTCGGGTCCTGGGAGGCCGGACGGGATCTTGATGGCATACACGTCCGGATGGTCCAACTTGATGGTTTTCATGCGCGGCTGGCCATCTGAGTCGAAATCGAGAAACTCGGTAAAACTCGCGAACTCAGGTCCTGGGAGGCCGGACGGGACCTTGACGGAATACACGAAAGGACTTTGAAACTTGATGGTTTTTCATGCACGGATGGCCATTTAGGTAAAAATCTGGAAATTTGGTAAAACTCACGAACTCGGGTCCCGTGAGGCCGGACGGGGTCTTGACGGAATACACATCCGGATGGTCCGACTTGATGGTTCTCATTCGTTGATGGCCATATGGGTCGAAATCGAGAATGTCGGGAAAGTTGGTAAAACTCATGAACTCAGTTCCTGGGAGGTTGGATGAAACCTTGACGGAATACACGATCGGACTGTGAAACTTGATGGTTTTGCATGAGCAGATGGCTGTCTGGTTCAAAATCGAGAAAGTCGGTAAAGTTGGTAAAACTCACGAACTCGGGCCTCGGTCAGCTGGACAGAACCTTGAAGGAATACACGTTCGGATGGTGCAACTTGATGGTTTTGCATCCGCGCATGTCCATCTGGGTTGAAACCAAGAAAGTATGAAAAGTCGGTAAAACTTACAAACTGGATCCCGGGCGGCTGGACAGGACCTTGAAGGAATACATGTCTGGATGGTGTAACTTAATAGTTTTGCATACGCGGATGACCATGTGGGTCAAAATTGAGAAATTTGGGAAAACTCACAAACTCTGGTCCTGAGCAGCCATACAGGACCTTGATGGCATACACATCCGGATGGTGCAACTTGATGGTTTTGCATGCACGGATGGCTATCTGGGTCCAAATCGGAAAAGTCGGTGCAACTCACGAACTCGGGTCCCGAGCGGCAGGACGGAACCTTGACGGTATACACGTCCGGATGGTCCAACTTCATGGTCTTGCATGTGCAATGGCCATCTGGGTCAAAATCGAGAAAGTCGATAAAGCTCACAAACTTGGGTCCTAGGCTGCTGGACGTGAACTTGACGAAATACATGATCGGATGGTGCAACTATATTGTTTTGCATTCGTGGATGGCCATCTGGGTCAAAATTGGGAAGTCGGGAAAGTCGGTAAAACTCACGAACTCAGGTCTCAGGCGGCAGGATGGAACCTTGACGGAATACACATCTGGACGGTGCAACATGATGGTTTTGCATGCGCGTATGACCATTTGTGTCAAAATCGTGGAAGTTGGTAAATCTAACGAACTCGGGTCCCGAGCGGCCGGACAGGACCTTGGCGGCATACAAGTCCGGACGGTGCAACTTGATGGTTTTGCATGCGCGGACCATCTAGGTCGAAACCAAGAAAGTACGGAAAGTCGGTAAAACTCATGAACTTGTGTCCCAGGCGGCCGGACAGGACCTTGATGGAATACACTTTCGGGTGGTGCAACTTGATGGTTTTGTAGGCGCTGAAGGCCATTTTGGTCAAAATTGAGAAAGTCGGGAAATTTGGTAAAACTCACGGACTCAGGTCCCGGGAAGCCGGACAGGACCTTGACAGAATACCCATCCGGATGGTCCAACTTGATGGTTTTTCATGTGCCGATGACCATCGAGGTCAAAATCAAGAAAATTAAGAAAGTCGGTAAAACTCACGAACTCGAATCCCAGGTGGCTGGAAAGGACCTTGAATAAATGCACGTTCGGTTGGTGCAACTTGATCGTTTTGCATGCGCGGATGACCATCTGGGTCAAATCGAGAAAGTCGGTAAAACTCACAACTCGGGTCCTGGGAGGACGGACGGGACGATGACAGAATACATGATAGGAAGGTCAAACTTAATAGTTTTTCATACACGGATGGCCATCTATGTCGAAATCGAGAAAGTCAGGAAATTCGGTAAAACTCACGAACTCGGATCCCGAGCGGTCGGACGGGACTTTGACGGAATACACATTTGGATGGTGCAACTTGACGGTTTTGCAAGCGCGGATGGCCATTTGGGTCGAAATCAAGAAAGCCAGGAAAGTCGGTAAAACTCACGAACTCGGGTCCTGGGACGCCGGACAGGACCTTGACGGAATAAACGGCCGGACGGTCAAACTTGATGGTTTTTCATGCATGGATGGTCATCTTGGTCTAAATCATTAAAGTTGGGAAAGTCGGTAAAACTCACGAACTCGGGTCTCGGGCAGCTGGATGGAACCTTGACGGAATACACGTCCGTATGGTGCAATTTGATGGTTTTGCATGCGCCGATGGACATCTGGGTTGAAATCGAGAAAGTTGGGAAAGTTAATAAAACTCACAAACTCGGGTCTCGGGAGGCCGCACGGTACCTTGATGGAATACACGTCCGGATGGTCCAACTGGATGGTTTTCATGGGCGGATGGCCATCTGGGTCGAAGTCGAGAAAGTCAATTCACGAACTCAAGTTTTGGGAGGTCGGATGGAACCTTGACGAAATAAACAACCGGACTGTGAAACTTGATGGTTTTGTGGCAGACCGGAATCTGCTCATCCAGGATTACAGCGGGTGGTGCCGCATGATGCGACACCCGACAGCACACATCATAAGAACGATATTGTATTACATAGAAAACCAACTGAATATGTACAAACTAGTACAAGACTTCAGTTACAAACTAGTATTTGGATTACAAAAGCGGAAGCTAAGTCTATACAACTCACGCCACCTATCTAGCAAAAGTTGGTTGCCCAGCCCTAGTGCAACCCACACTAGCTGCACTCCTTAGCTCAGCGCGGCGTGTACTGCTCCCACTCAGTCGTGGTCCCCTCGCCTGAAAAACACTTAAGCAACAACCATGAGCACGATGGCTCAACAAGAATTAACCAACTCACCTAGGCATAAAACTCTACATGCAGTTTATACGAACATGGGATGGTAAATTTCAGCAAACGGACACGTCTACAAGTTCATCCTTAGTTCATCTTTTAGCCACAAGTTAACAGTTCATGAATATAAAATTTAGTGAGCAATATTTGGTGGCACACATGTAGCAATACAATTATACATATCAGCGGTATTGAATCAACATTCTATAGTTTACGTAGTGAACAAGCGGTACTCGTCACCGCGAGGGACGGCGAATCGACTCGATATACACCTGCAGGGATACCCAAAGAGCACGTCACGTACGTCCACCCGTGGAGCTGCACAACACGCTCACTCGATGCCGTACAGGATAACCTTTCACCCAACAGCCCAAACGTCGAACCGGTCGCACCGAAATGAGCAGGAGGTTCCCTACACGGAGTATCTCTCTATGCCCGTTAGCAGATTTCTACCTTGCTGCCCTCAGCCTACACCTATAAATCAGTGCGTTATGCCTCGACGTCTGGAGGTATAGGTTACATCGATTTATCGGGGCCCATATATCCGATATGCCTTTGGTACGTTCAATACTTGTTCAGCAGGGCCGCACACAGATCGGTCCTCAATCGACACGGACAGGGCTGCGCACACAAGACTTCCTCTTGCTGCGCTATAGCTCCTGCCTAGTCTCATTTTTATTACTAAAGTGATCTCACATCACTCGAACCAATCTCGTGTGTCCCGAAGCCTAACTCGCGAGTAGATTCCAACTACTCGACTTGTACCAAAGTTCTATGAAAATTAAGCATAGCGTATGCTACTCGAGGACTTAGACACTACCCTCACTCTTATAGGAAAAATCTGGTTATACATTTGGGGTTTCATCCATCCTACACCTAATGCACAAAACAAAACTTCCTCACAAAACAAAACTTTGTAAAATGGTTTAATGTAAACCAGGGCTTGCCTTGTTGCTGCTGCTGGTCAGTGGTTAGGGCTTCGTCCGGAAGAAGGAAATCGAGCACTTCCGTAGTCTCCTCGCCTTCAGCGACTACACGTAAACGATATACTATATGTCAATCTAAATGTAATATTTCAAACTGAATAAGTAATTACAATAACTCTAGCTAGCCCTCCCTTTTGGCTCTGAAATTCTTTTATGGTGGCTTGGTAGGGTCCTAACCAGAGTCTAGATCAAGTTTTATTTGAAACAAAGTTTATTTGAGCCTTGTATAAATAAAAGCCTATTTGGTCAATATTAGAGCCTCTAAGAAATTCCAGGGATTTTCATGGCTCCAACCATTACTCTTTAGAAACTAGAATTTGAGATGGTTCCAATGGAATTGGTTTTATGTCATTTGAAGAATTCTAGATGAAGTTATGCCCTAAACAAGATTTGAGAAAATCTGAAAAATGTTTCTGTACATTTTTCTATTTTCTCAGGGCAGTTCACTTAATCACCCCATTAGGGGGACTAAATGCATTTGGATGGGTCTGAAAATTTTACTGTGACTCAAGGATTTTCCAATGAACCTCCCAGCCAAATTTCAGAATTTTTCATAAAGAAATTCTCCAGATAAAATTCCTAACAGTTTAAACTTTAGGGCATTAGTTCTGGAAAACTATTAAGTTTCATGAGCTGAAATTTGTGTTGCTGAAAAGTACTCAAAAATCTGAGTTCAGCAAAATTTGGTTCACTGAATTTGGAGCTTCCTAGCAGAAGTTAGGTGCATTTAAAGTTTGAACCAAATCTAAAAATTCAAATAAAGTTTAAACCGGCTGGTGAGGTCTCCGGGCTACGTGTCAGCACCACAGCCAAACCACAGGGGGGCCCGCAGAGTCTCCCGCGCAGTCGCACGAGATCCCGGTGCCACAGCCGATCCGGGGCGGTTTCAGCAGAGACCGACATGTGGGGCCCATGGGACTTCGTCTACCTCGCGCTCCCGTGGCTCCCCGCCGCCCCCCTCGCCGGAGTACTCACAGGGAGGCTGTTCCCGTGACCGGAGCTCGACCAAACTGGCCGCCCCCGTCTGAAATTTCTCATGGAACCCGTTGCTGACCTTGTCGCCGGCCGGTGATCACCGGAATCGGTTGCGCGACGGCGACATTTCACGGGGTGAGTTCGGCGATGTCGGTATGGCGCTGTCATGCCTCCCAGTACCCTCTGTTGGCACCTACAGCACCGCCACGACCTACGGAGCAACGACCCAGCCTCTGATCTTGCTCAAAGTTGCGGCAACCCGGACTTCACCGTGCGACCTAGATCTAAACCCGGCGATGAACGAAAAACTGACGGAACTCGGTGGTTTCTCGCTGGTTTCCCGTGATTCTTGACCGTATGGATTCACACGGACGTTTCTATCTGGTTGTCGAAGCTGGGAAGTGATTGCTTGACCAGTTAGCCCGAATTTTACGATTAACCGAATACGAGCTATATCACATGCTCTCGGCAAGAACTGAAATTGCGGCCAGCACACTGTATGGCATGCGGCCAGGGTTGTCAGACAGAAAATGCACTCCTAGGCGAACCTTTTGGCATGCTCAACTCGGCGTGGGATCAAACCTAGCGGCCGGACGATGAGTTTTTGGTAGCGGCGGCTTTACACGGTGCTGAATGGAAACAGGGAGCTCGTGGTCGGTTTACCGTGGGTGTGACGCCGGTTCGTTGCGTCGATCTCGTCGAGGAGGCTTCGGCGAAGCTCTGGGTGAGCTCAGACCAGCGTGCCAACCTCGGAGACGTGCGGGCGCCGGAGAACCGAGGGTTGTCGGGGGTGCGGTGGCGTTTTTCTGTCGAGGGGCTCGGGAGTGGGCAGAGCAGCACGAAGAGTCGGTTGATGAGGTGCGAAATAGCGCTGGTGGCCGCTATGTCGACGCATACCGTGGCCTGGGCTGCTCGGAAGGTGGCATCCGGGAGCTGCCCCTGTGGCGCGCTGCGCTCGGCCGCATCAGTGAGAAACAGAGCACGGCTCGGTTGTGAATCAGCTCTCCCACTGACCTGTGGGCCCATCTCTCCCCCCTAACACTTTTTCCAATTTCCTCTGTAAATATCCCAGCTACTCTCAATTGAATGAGAGACTTAATCACCAAGTCATAGTTTGAATTTGGTTTCCTCAATTTGGAATTGATTTGGCTAAATTTGTTGCACCTTTGAACTGAAATTCAAATTCAGTTTTTGAATAATGCAAATTTAGCCCCCGACAAGATGAACTCCAATGAGGATGAGAATTGGTGGATTAACTCAGAAAAATATGCTGAGTTTGAATATGAAGTCAACTTTTGAATTCAAGTGATGTAAGTTGCTGCAATTTGAATTTGCATTCAAATTGGCCCATTTTACAAATGTTTCCAAAAGTGGCTCAAAAAGTATTGGATTTGTATGAAATTTGGCCTGAGTCTTCCCAAGACTATTTAGGGTCTATGGGTGAGCTAAACCTTTCATGCTTATGTGTCAACATCCTACCTTTTGGAAGTTAGGGTTTTCCCCTCTAATCACTCTTTTTGATGGTGTTTACTTGCTCTCAACAAGTGTTCATGAGATATCCATCACAAGAGCTGTGGTGTTGTGAGGTGATGAACATTTTTTTTGCAAGTCACTTTCTTGGGCTTTTACATCCCTCTCCCCTTAAAAGAATCTCGTCCCGAGATTACAAAAGAAGAGACAACGATGTAATAGGAACTCACACGTGATGAGACGCCATGAACTCCAGGTAGTTTGAGCGAAGAAATTCCTCGCTCTCCCACGTCGCTTCTTCGGCGACGTGGTTACTCCAGAGTATCTTGTAGAACCACAATGTTCGACTACGTGTGGTCTGAGCCTTCTAATCAATAATTGCCACCGGATATTCATCATACGTCAAATCCGGTTGCAGCTCACCGATGTCTTCGGTGGGAACAGCAGCCGTATGCTTCAGACATTTTCGCAGTTGTGAAACATGGAAAACGTCGTGAACACCAGCAAGAGATGCCGACAGTTCCAGTCTATACGCCACTGGTCCACACTTTTCGGTGATGGCACAGGGTCCAATGAATCGGGGAGCGAGTTTCCCCTTCACGCCGAACCGGTGGAGATACACGGAGGTATACGTGCTCTCCAACATCAAAGTGCAGCGGCCTACGCCTCTTATCAGCGTAGCTTTTCTATCGGGATTGAGCGGCCTTCAAGTTAGCTTGAATCATCCGAACGTACTCTTCGGCGTCATTCACCACATCAACCCCGAACGTGAACCTTTCACCGGACTCGCATCAGTTTAATGGGATGCGGCATTTGCGACCGTAGAGAGCCTCATAGGGTGCCATCTTGATACTCACTTGGTAGCCGTTATTGTACAAGAATTCCGCCAACGGTAGATGATCATCCCAGTTTCTACCATGATGGATGGCACACGCTCTCAACATGTCTTCTAGTACTTGGTTCACCCTCTCTGTTTGACCATCTGTCTGAGGGTGATAGGCGGAGCTTCTAATCAGCTTAGTACCCAATGCAGCGTGCAACTGCTCCCAAAAACGAGACAGGAATAATGCACCTCGATCTGAGACTATGGTCTTGGTTACCCCATATAAGCATAGAATTCTCGCTATGTACAGCTCCGCATACTTGCCGGCATTGTAATGGGTATGCACAGGAATGAAGTGAGACGACTTGGTTAATCGGTCAACGATTATCCAAATGGAATCATGCTTGTTGGAAGTCAGGGGTAATCCTACAATGAAATCCATGCTCACATCTTCCTATTTCCATGCTGGAATTTTCAGGGATTGCAGCAGCCCTGGTTTTCTCATATGATCCACTTTCACTCGTCTACACGTATCACACTCGGATACGTACTTAGCCACTTCCCGCTTCATCCATGTCCACCAAAATCTCTTTTTCAAATCTTGATACATTTTGTTGCTGCCCAGATGAATGGAGTATTTAGACAAGTGAGCTTCATCAAGAATCTTCTTCCTTAGCTCCATATTCCGGGGTACGACTATGCGGTCATTGAACCACAATGTCCCCTCATTATCTTTCTAGAAACATTTAATTTCCCCATTGTCTATCCGTCTCCGGAGATGTGCCATGCCCTTGTCAACTTTCTGAGCTGCAATGATCTCCTCCTCTCTAATGGTAGGGATGAGGGCAAGGTTGTAGAACGACCCATACGGAACCAAGTATAAACTCGGCTCTTACTCCTCCACCAGTGTAATGGTGAGGTTATAAACATGTGACTTCCGACTCAGCGCGTCGGCAACCACGTCCGCCTTGCCGTGGTGGTAATGAATCTCAATCTCATAATCTTTGATTAGTTCTAACCACCTCCTTTGCCTCATATTCAGCTCCTTCTGGGTGAAAATATACTTCAGTCTCTTGTGGTCGGTGTAGAGGTGCACCAAATTCCTCAGGAGAGCGCCTCCAGATTTTCAACGCCAAAATCACAGCAGCAAGCTCAAGATCATGAGTCGGATAATGCTGCTCATAGTTTCAAATTTGGCGTGAGCCATACGCGACCACACGTCCTTCCTGCATCAACACGCAGCCGAGCTCGATACCGGACGCATCACAATACACGTCGAAGGGCTTAGATGTATCCGGTTTGAGCTAAGACTGGGGCTGGTGTGAGATGCTTCACTAGTGCTTGGAACGCTCCTTCACATGTCGTGTTCCAAACATATTTTTTTCCTTCTTCAATAATTCTGTCATCGACTTAGCAAGCTTGGAGAAACTTGGAATGAATCTCCGATAGTATCCTGCTAAGCCGAGAAAGCTTCTTACTTCATGGACTGAAGTGGGAGCTTTCCATTTCAGCACCTGCTCGATTTTGCTTGGGTCAACCGCAATGCCTTCCGCTGAGATGATATATCCCAAAAATGGCACTTGGCTGATCCAAAACTCACATTTGCTGAACTTGGCATATAGCTTATGGTCCTGCAGTCGTTGAAGAACGATCCTCAAGTGTTCGACGTGTTCTGATTCTGTCTTGGAGTAAACTAAGATATCATCAATGAACACCACAACGAACTTGTCCAGCTCCGGCATGAACACCGAGTTCATTAGATACATGAAATGTGCTGGAGCATTGGTTAGACTAAAAGACATAACGAGATATTCATATAAGCCATATCTCGTGGAGAAGGTCGTCTTCGGGATATCCTCCGCTCGGATTTTTATTTGATGATATCCAGAGCGAAGGTCCATCTTGGAGAACACACTTGCACCCACAAACTGATCAAACACAATGTCAATGTGGGATAGTGGGTATTTGTTCTTGATAGTGACGGCGTTGAGCGACCGGTAGTCCACACACAGCCTCAAGATTTCATCCTTCTTCTTTATAAACAGCGCCGAGCATCACCAAGGCGAGGAACTCGGCCTAATGAAACCTTTGCTCAACAGATCATTGAGCTGTTCTTTTAATTCAGCCAGCTTGTTCAGAGCCATTTTGTATGGTCTCCGAACATAGGAGTAGTCCCGGGTGCAAGCTCAATCTCGAACTTGACATCCCGCTCAGGTGGCATGCCCGGAAGATCATCCGAAAACACGTCGGGATATTCCCAGACTACGGGGATGTCCTCTAACTTGGAAGCTTCAGAAGTATAGGCAGCTGAAACTTCCCGAACTGGATTGTCTAATATGAGGGACTGCGGACGGTGTAATGGGGAGTTGAGGTGAACCGTCCGTGATAATGTTTCTAGGACCGCGCCATGGTACCTTAGCCATGACATCCCTAAGATTGCATCAATCTTCTGCCCCTCAAGAATAATCATAGTGGTGGGATATATCTTCCCACCTAAGCACAGTGGTGCTTTCGGAATCATCATAGTAGCTGAAATCTTTCCTCCCGGTGAACGGATCATATAAGAACACTCGGTTGGAAAGGCTTCCAGTTGATGCTTAACCACATATAATGCACTTATTAAGTTGTGGGTTGCACCCGAATCAAATAATATGATGATTGCTTGATTGTTGAGAGTGAACGTACCCGCCAGCACGTTGTCACCCTCTGGGGCATCCTCATTATCGAGGTTGCGAACGCCCCCGGTTCGCTGACCAACCTTCTTGACCGGAGGTCAGCCTCGAGCACCACCCTGGAACTGGGCTTGCCCGCTGCTCTGCTGTCCCTGGGGACAGTCCTTCGAGAAATGGCCCGCCTGGCCACACGTAAAGCATGTGTAGCGAGGCGGTCCTCCGCTGATTGGCGGACGGAAACCCGAGGCGCGTTGTGGCGGCGGGAACGCCTGGGGTACCGTCTGCTGCTGCTGTTGCGGTCGCGGTGGTGGCATCGGCGGTCGGAACAGGGATGGCTGAAAAGAACGACCCCCGAACTGCTGAGGTCGTGCCGGTGAATGCCACTGCTGACCGTATGGAGTCCGATACATCATGTGGTATTTCTGGGGAGCTCCACCCCCACTGCTGGGTGGAGTGCTGCGCTTTCGCTGCTCAGCCACCAATTCTCGCTGAGCCTCTTCTTGCATGATCACGGCATTAACGAGATCGTTGAAGGTGCCGCGATTGCATTGGGCGAGATGTGTCTTCATCTCGGGGTGTAACCCTCGATAGAAGTGCTCCCGCTTTTTCTCCTCGGTGGAGACGTAATCTGACGCATACTGCGCCAGATGGTTGAAGGCACGGGAGTAGTCGTGGGGACTCCTCCCGCCCTGCTTCAGCTCCAAGAACTCTTGGAACTTCCGCTTTATTATCCCGGGAGGGATATGGTAGGCGCGAAACTCCTCCCGGAATTCTTCCCACTCCACGGCATGGCCAGCCGGCAGTGAGGCGACATAGTTCGCCCACCATGCACCAGCGGCACCGTGAAGCTGCTGCGCCGTGAACAGAGTCTTCTGTCGCTCCGTACATGGGAGCAGCCCAAACTTGGACTTAATTGTCCGCAGCCAGTTGCCGGCCTCCAGGGGTTCTGCTGCTTCAGTGAACACCGGAGGGTGCGTACTCATGAAGTCCGAGTACGTCACATCATGGGGCTCAAGAGGCCTCCTCTCTTGACGCCCCCCCCCCCCCCCCGCCTGGGACGTATTCTGCACGATCATGTGGAGCAGGTCGGTCTGCTCCTCACGATTACCCACCAGGGCTGCAATCACATCCGCTAGCGTAAGCGGAGGCGGCGGTGGTGGTTGTTGCTGCGGGGTGCTGTCAGTCATCACCCCCCTGCTGGCTAGAGCCACCAATCTTATGCATGGTCCGAGTGTGAACTATCTGCAACCATACGACAATAAATATCAGTCCCGCAACATACTTCATGCAGTCCAATAGGCATAAAACATAATGACAGTAAAACGTACGATACATCTCGTATACAGATAATGTAATAACTTTGCACAAGCTACACCATTACCAGACTAAATACAAGCTAGTTAAATCCCACTTGACGGACTTCCCTTTTAGAAGTTCATCTTAACTAGGTTTGGTCACTACCAGACGTTAAAATCGCTTTGTCATTACGTATATTACCCTTTTATCTTCAATACGACACAAACATGGTCTCTAGCAAAAGAAACTTGAGAAGGACCTATACTTAAATCTTTCACTAGTTGAATATAACCTGAGTATGTTCTACCCTATTGGAAGTACTTAAACCCCCTAGGATACAACAATCTCTCAAAGGAGTTCAACTGTCATCCCTCTATCAGAATGACCAGTTTCTACATATCCAAGATTTTTATCTGGTTCTGGGCATTTTCATGACTTAAGCTGAATACCAAAGTTAAAGTTAACTTCAGTATCTTTCTAAGGAATATTTATTTACCCTCAGATCAGCTCGGGTTAAAAAATTATGATAATTCAAAGTTATAAAATTTCTGGAAGAATTTCAACAGCACCTCCTTTGGAAGTTGCTGTTTTCAACTCTGGTTTCCACTGGATTCTGTGCCAAAATTTCCGAAACTTTGAATTACAAAGGTGTAACACATCTCCTACCCTTTCCAAGAATATATCATATGATAATTTTAGATTTTCTTACAAGAAATTATGCTTGAAAACAGAGCAGTACAGAGAGTAGTTTAAATCTGTCCTGGTTCTGGACAGTTTACTTTCTTCTGGAATTTAAGTCATCTTAAGGTGTGATTCAGCTCTGGGGGTCTACAACAAAGCTATAGAGTACTTAAATACCTTTCCAGAACTATATCCCACACCTCTCTTGGCTAAATAATCTGTGAGTTATGCTCTGTCAAAGTTCAGCCAACTTGCTGCCCAAAACAGAGCACTCTGTTTTTCAATCCCTTGGAGCTACACTGATCCCTGAATTTTTCTACCCAACCAGGGTCCTAAATGTTGAAACTTAGTGATTTTTGTTCCTTGTTATCATTATCTTTCATGCACATGCCTATGCTATGTCGGTACTACGTTCCTCAAAAAAACAAATCCTAACCGGATTATACCGGCATATACGTCTCAATTATGGCACTAAACGACTCTCGCACACGTATACTACATGACATACATACGTGGTTAGTACCTGCAGAAGAACATCCAATAATGATGCACTCAAAGGTTATTTTCATTTCAGGCAGGTCCATATTTGAATGTAAATACAAATGCCCGTATCATTGCCATACGGTCATCCTTGAGTTAAGCCACGTCTCAAGGTACATGATCGTTATTTAACACCACACAACAGGGAACCCGAGTAGAGCGGAAACGGGTCGTCACGGTTGAGAATTTCATCAATCCAACAGATACCACCTACTGCCCTGCAGGGCACGCTGATGACATGCGCTGCGTATGTCCTCCTGGGCTATTTCTATACGAACGCACTATCGCGTTACTGACCACACGATGGGGTCTCCGCTTGCTTGCCTAATGCATGCTAGGGATCAGCGTTTCATATGAACTCAGGAACATGAAGAGTCCAAGAGTTTCATATTAACGTCTCACACCAAGCTGTGAGACATATCTCTGAACTACGTTTCTCGTCAGGGGAGCTAACCGAAATTGAACCGCTTTCGGTGGCGTTCCTTACCATTTTTACCTGAGCGTAGGTGCGTCGTTACATAATCAAAATTCAGAATTATAACACATATGTTAGTCTTGCCACTTTAAGTAACTATGCTAATATAGTCCTTACTTCGGCAAACTAGTGAAGCCTCACCAAAATCTAAGTTTTCCCGTAATACAGTCCTTAATTAATGTGCTATCCCCAATGCGGCTCTGATACGAGCCTGTGGCGGACCGAAATCCGCTCATCCAGGATCACAGAGGGTGGTGCCGCATGATGCGACATCCGACAGCACACATCATAAGAACGATATTGTATTACATAGAAAACCAACTGAATATGTACAAACTAGTATAAGACTTCAGTTACAAACTAGTATTTGGATTATAAAAGCGGAAGCTAACTTTATACAACTCACGCCACCTATCTAGCAAAAGTTGGTTGCCCAGCCCTAGGGTAACCCACACTAGCTGCACTCCTCAGCTCAGCGCGGCGTGTACGGCTCCCACTCAGCCGTGGTCCCTGACGGAGGGTAGCCCTCGCCGGTGGACTCGTAACCCGAGCCCATGGGATACTCCTCACCTGAAAAACACTTAAGCAGCAACCATGAGCACGATGACTCAACAAGACTTAACCGACTCACCTAGGCATGAAACTCTACATGCAGTTTACACGAACATAGAATGGTAAATTTCAGCAAACGAACACGCCTACAAGTTCATTCTTAGTTCATGTTTTAGCCACAAGTTAACAGTTCATAAATATGAAATTTAGTGAGCAATATTTGGCGGCACACATGTAGCAATACAATTATACATATCAACAGTATTAAATAAAAACGTTACATAGTTTATCTACGTTACGACGCAGTGAACAAGCGGTACTCGTCACCCGAGGGATGGTGAATTGACTTGATATACACCTGCAGGGATACCCAAAGAGCACGTCACGTACGCCCACCCGTGGAGCTGCACAGCACGCTAACTCGATGCCGTACGGGACAACCTTTCACCGAACATCCCAAACGTCGAACCGGTCGCACCGGAACGAGTAGGAGGTTCCCTACATGGAGCATCTCTCTATGCCCGTTAGCAGATTTCCACCTTGCTGCCCTCAGCCTACACCTATAAATCGGTGCGTTATGCCTCGACGCCCGGAGGTATAGGTTACATCGGTTTATCGGGGCCCATATATCCGATATGCCTTTGGTACGTTCAATACTTTTTCAGCTGGGCCACTCACGGATCGGTCCTCAATCGACACGGACAGGGCTGTGCACATAAAACTTCCTCTTGTTGTACCCTAGCTCCTGTCTAGTCTCATTTTCATTACTAAAGTAATCTCACATCACTCGAACCAATCCCGTGTGTCCCGAAGCCCAACTCGCGAGTAGATTCCAACTACTCGACTTGTACCGAAGTTCTATGAAAATTAAGCACAGCGTATGCTACTCGAGGACTTAGACACTACCCTCACTCTTATAGGAAAAATCTGGTTATACATTTGGGGTTTTATCCATCCTACACCTAATGTGCGCGCGCGCACACACACACACACACACACACACACACACACACACACACACACACACACATATATACTCATACTAAGTATGTAACAAAATAAAACTTTGTAAAATGGTTTAATGTAAACCGGGGCTTGTCTTGTTGCTGCTGCTGGTCAGTGGTTAGAGCTTCGTCCGGAAGAAGAAAATCGAGCACTTCCGGAGTCTCCTCGCCTTTAGCGACTACACGTAAACGATATACTATATGACAATTTAAATGCAATGTTTAGAACTGAATAAGTAATTATCATAACTCTAGCTAGCCCTCCCTTTTAGCTCTGAAATTTGTTTATGGTGGCTTGGTAGGGTCCTAACAAGAGTCTTGACCAAGTTTCATTTGAAACAAAGTTCATTTGAGCCTTGTACAAATAAAAGCCTATTTGGTCAATATTAGAGCCTCTAAGAAATTTCAGGGGTTTTCATGGCTCCAACCATTACTTTCTGAAAACTAGAGTTTTAGATGGTTCTAATGGAATTAGTTTCATGTCACTTGAAGAATTCTAGATGAATTTATGCCCTAAACGAGATTTGAGAAAATCTAAAAAATGTTTCTGTACATTTTTCTATTTTCTCAGGGCAGTTCACTTAATCACCCCATTAGGGGGACTAAATGAATTTGTATGGGTCTGAAAATTTTACTATGACTCAAGGATTTTCCAATGAACCTCTCAGCAAAATTTCAGAATGTTTCATAAAGTAATTCTCCAGATAAAATTCCTAACAGTTTAATTTAGGGCATTAATTCTGGAAAACTATTAAGTTTCATGAGCTGAAATTTATGTTGCTGGAAAGTACTAAAAAATATGAGTTCAGCAAAATTTGGTTCACTGAATTTGGAGCTTTCTAGCAGAAGTTAGGTGCATTTGAAGTTTGAAACAAATCTGAAAATTCAAATAAAGTTTAAACTGGCTGGTGGGGTCCTCGGGCTACGTGTCAGCACAGCAGCCAAACCACACGGGGGCCTGCAGAGTCTCCCGTGCAGTCGCACGAGATCCCGGTGCCACAGCCAATCCGGGGCGGTTTCAGCAGAGACCGACACGTGGGGCCCACGGGGCTTCATCTACCTCGCGCTCCCGCGGCTCCCCGCCGCCCCCCTCACCGGAGTACTCGCCGGGAGGCTGTTCCCGTGACCGGAGCTCGACCAAACTGGCCGCCCCCGTCTGAAATTTCTTGGGGAACCCGTTGCTGACCTTGTCGCCAGCCGGTGATCACCGGAATCGGTTGCGCGACGGCGACAGTTCACGGAATTAGTTTGGTGATGTCGGTATGGCACTGTCATGCCTCCCAGTCCCCTCAGTTGGCTCCTACAGCACCGCCACGACCTACGGAGCAACGACTCAGCCTCTGATCTTGCTCAAAGTTGCGGCAACCTGGACTTCACCGGACCTAGGTCTAAACCCGGAGATGAATGAAAAACCCACGAACTCGGTGGTTTCTCGCTGGTTTCCCGTGATTCTTGACCGTATGGATTTGCACGGACGTTTCTAGCTGGTTGTCGAAGCTGGGAAGCGATAGCTTGACCAGTTAGCCCGAATTTTCCGATTAACCGAACACGGGCTATATCACATGCTCTCGGCAAGAACTGAAATTCCGGCCAGCACACTCTATGGCAATGCGGCCGGGGTTGTCGGACAGAAAGTGCACTCCTAGGCTAATGAGGTCATGCCTAGCATTCACTCATCTTCAAATGAAAATCCACTTGATATAGCTGGTCCAATTACAAGGAGTAGAGCTAAACAATTGCAGAAGGAAATTCATTCTCAGGTGAACGCTAACCTTATGTTTAATAATCAGTCTATGTTGAATGAGCCTATGCTTTTGAGTTCTTGTTTCAATGTCCTTAGGAATGATGAAGTGTATGAATCAGCATGGGATCAAGATGGATTTAAACCTCTGGACATCTGAACCAAGAAGCCTATGGTGTGCATGAATAAAATGGTGGTTCATCACGTTAGCATGGGAATGCAACCAGAAGCTACAGGACTGACACATGGTACGAATTCCAAGCATCACTGCGGACAGGATACAAGGAGTTAGATGTTGTTCTATAAGTGGATGGAAGCGTCTTCAAGTCTACTTTACAGCCCATCAAACGGTTCATTATTTGGATGTCCTAATAAGGGGTTATGCTTATTTTAGTAACTGCTGCCAGAAACTGAAAAGACACGCGAACCAGCCACAAAATCCACTAGAGCATGCGCATGCTGCCATTTACTCAAAGCTGAACGCCCCTATCTCTATATATATCTTGTACTAGACAATGAAAAAGGGGACATCTTATTTTTATTGAATTCAGAATACACAAACTCGTGGAGTTTTGTTTATGCGTGAGTCTTGAGAGACTTGCAATATTTGTTCTTTCGATTCCTGAGGGAGTTGTAGAACGCCGAACTGCGGTTCACCCAGATCGTGCCTTTACGCCTATAGGATGTGATTGCGTGGGCTGTTTCATCGATACGTGGAAGGGTGATTATCTCGGTAGTTCGTCGTATGGACAGCCTCGCGGTGCGCTGCCTCTTCACCAGGTCATGCAGCGACAATTTATCAAGTTCGTAGATCCTACGAGAAGATCGGGCTACAACAACTTGTTACACGTGCTGCCTAGGCGCGTGCATATCATCTGGTTTCACAGCCTCCGTTTCCTCAGTAGGATTATTCTTGCTTTTGGTAGGATAGATTTTTATATACCTACTGTCCACTAATAGCCAAAAAGAAAACCTACAGCCCAAATTCATACGTGCTACTGATTTTGTAGTTTGCTTTATCGAGTTTTAATCTTTTAAGATTTGTCTAGTTGCTGATTTTTTTTCTTTTCCACATCGCTCTAGTTGTTATCTTTGTTCTAATCATCAAATCGCTTGCTGCATATACCCACCCATCCCACCCTTGTTTTCTACCCGCAACAAATTCCCCAACCGAGTTTCTTGTTTTTGTGCTGCACCATCCATCTTAGTTGATCCTTATGCGTCCCTTTAGTTGAAAGTTGTGCTGTATTTGTCACAAAGGTTAAAAAAAAGAGGAAATAAGAAATAAAAGAGAATTGTGTTCAGCACACCCAAAGGGGTTTGGGCAACAATAAGTTTCGGTTGATGCACTTGATGTTCATCTATCCACTTCCTACATCTTGTTTCTACATCTTTGTGCATTTTTTCCTTTATATTCAGCAACTTAGACTTGTGTTTTTGGATTATTATTCGGTTTTGCATCACTACATTTTTCAGCGCATTCCACTTACATATTACCACACCAAGCTCCACTTAAAACGCACCGTGAGTTGTTGCACCGTCGTCGCTGTTACAATCACTCTTCCACTACAAATAGCAGCCCGGTTCTTGCTCTTTTCAGGGAGAGAAAGAACTTGTTTTGTCAGTGGTGAGAGAGTGATTCCACATATATTTTGTCCTATTACTTCCTTCCTTTATTACTAACATGGCAGGAAATGAAGATTCCCCTTCTCACACTGTTTCTGGTCAAGAAATTCAGGAAGTGCATGCACAAATGCAACAATTGATGCAGAGGATACAAGCGCTTCAACGATCACTACAGCAGCAACACGGGGAGCATCCACCTCATGATGATGAACACATTGAGGATGATGATCAACATGCCGGTGGCGGTGGTGGTGGTCGTGGCCGAGGATTCGCTGCTGGTTTTGATAACTTTGCAGGTGGCCATGGCCGAGGATTTGCTGCTGGTTTTGGTCGTGCACGACGTGTTCCTGTTGGGCATCCTCCTGATTTTGATGCTGAAACATTTTCAAATTATAGTGCTGAACATGGAGGTGATCCTTATGGTCACCGTGGTGCATATGATGATCATGGTGGTGACAACTTTGGCCGTTTTGGAGCCCGTGGTCGTTATGGTGATCACCGTCGACGTCATCATGAACGATGTCATAATAATGATGTTTGGGCAATGTTAAAGTGTCCATTCCTCCATTCAGCGGCAAGGAGAATGCTGATGATTACTTTGAATGGGAAACCAAAGTGGAGCAACTATTTGAATGGCAAAGCTTGCAGCCATTGAGTTTAAAGGCTATGCCATAACTTGGTGGAATCAGCTCCGTACTGAATATCAAAGAGTTGGGCATGTTCGTATAACTTGGGAAGACATGAAGAGGGAAATACGACATCGTTTTGTTCCTGCATATTATTCTCGTGACCTACATTTGAAGCTGAAATATCTTGTGCAAGGTACTCGTACTGTTGATGAATATTTTCAAGAATTGGAAATGTGTTTACTTAGTACAGGGATAACTGAAGATGAGAAATCCACAATGGTCCGGTTTATGGTTGGCCTCAATAAATCCATTGCTGATAAAGTGGATATGATAAATTACACTTGTCTCACTGCGTTGGTTCATTTTGCAAAGAGGGCTGAACGGCAAGTTGCTACGTCTTACAAATACAATGCTTCATGGCGTCATTCCCAACAGCAAGGGGATGTCACTCCTCAATTCCAACAGCAAGGAGCTGCAACGCCCAAATCCTCATCGCGTGGAACAAATAGATCCATTCCACCTTCTTCCAAACAATTGGATGCGAAAGGTAAAGCTGTGAGTTCAAATCAGCCCACTTATTCTACTGCAGCCACCCGACGCAAGACAAGCAAGATTGAGTGTTTTAAGTGTTGTGGTCATGAGCATAAACAAGCTGAATGTCTCAATCGTCGTACTATTATTGCTCTTGCTGATGGTTCTTATGATTCACAAAGTGAAGAGGAGGACGAGTTTACCAATATATTTGCAGATTTTAATCTTGACATTTGTGAGTATTCAGCAGAGGATGGTACATTTGAGCTAGGTTTGAATTGTTTAGCGATTCAACCTATTCCAACTTTTGTTACTAATGACATGTTACAAGATGTTATTTCTCCATCTTCTGATGAGATTACTAGTGCTGATTTTGATGAGTTGCTTGCTGATTTTCTTGCTTTCAAGCCTTCTACAATGAATACACCATCTCCTTTTTGGTGGTTAGGAGAGTTTTTTCCACTCAGTTTATTGCAGCTGAACAAGGACAACGCCATAATTTATTTCAGTCCCCATGCAAAGTTCAAGGCCAAGTGTGTCGTTTCATCATAGATGGTGGGAGCTGCAATAATATTGTTAGTGCTTTGCTAGTTGAGAAGTTTGATTTGCAGCCACGTCGCCATCCACATCCGTACCATATGCAATGGCTGAATAATTCCGGGACAGTTAAGGTTTCAGCCATGATTCGTTTGTCATTTTTCATTGGTGGTTATCATGGAGAGGTGGATTTTGATATTGTCCTCATGTAAGCATGCCATTTGCTGCTTGGTCGGCCCTGGCAATTTAATGTGGACTCGGTGCATTTTGGATGGTCTAACAAATACACTTTTATTCACAATGACAAGAAGGTGGTTCTTGTTCCATTATCTCCAGAGGAGATACATACTTCAGATATGGCTCGCAAGAAAAGAGAGGAATCAGACAAAAGAAAATTGAGCGAGACCCTCAACCCAAGTAAGGGAGAGAGTTCTAACCCATCCAGCCACATAAAGCCTCATGCCAATCCTAAAGAGCCACGCCACATTGAGTGTCTCTTTGTGAGCAAGAGTAATTTGAGAGAAGTGAGAGACACCACAGTCCCATTCTTTGTGCTCTTGCACAAGGAGGTCCTACTTTCAACTCATGATTTACCTTCATCGCTGCCTAGTGTTGTTCTTGATCTCTTACATGACTTCGAAGATGTTTTTCCCGATGAGATACCAGCTGGACTTCCTCCACTCCGTGGAATTGAGCATCAAATTGATTTGGTACCAGGTGCTTCGCTTCCAAATCGTTCAACCTACCGCACCAATCCTGAAGAAACAAAGGAAATTCAACGACAGGTAAAAGAGCTTTTGGACAAAGGGTATGTTCGTGAATCCTTATCACCATGTGCAATTCCCGTTCTTTTAGTCCCAAAAAAAGATGGCTCTTGGCGCATGTGTGTTGATTGTCGTACTATCAATGCTATAATTGTTCAATATCGCCATCCCATTCCACGACTTGATGACATGTTAGATGACTTGAGTGGTTCTATCATTTTCACCAAGAAAGATTTGCGTAGTGGTTATCATTAAATCCGCATGAAACTTGGTGATGAATGGAAAACAACGTTTATGATGCGGACATCGCTACCGTTGATACAACCACAACACCAACCCATTCACCACTCTCAGCTAATCAAGGTCCAATGACACGCGCTCGTGCACGTCAACTTAATTATCAGGTGAATTCATTCCTGGCTGTTCAAAGTAATTATCCTTCAAAGGGGGACCTATTAAAGCCTTGTGATGACCTTGTTATTATTAGGTGCTTGGAAATTGATCCAGCTAGGAGGGATTAATGCAATAAAGGCTGCTCCACCCGAGGAGAAATCTTGAGGCTGGGGCCATGTAATAAAGAGAGATTTAGACAAATAAGGAAAGGAATAAGGGAAATCTCGTCCAACTTTGCTGCTGGAAGAAATTCCCTCTTTCTTCTCCCATTTAAAGATAGATGTGCTATAATAAGGAAAGAAATAGAGGAAATCATATCCTGCCTTGCTGCTGGATGGGTTTCCCTCTTTCTTTCCCTATTAAATGGTAGTCTATCACAGAAAAAAGAAGGGAATAAGGGAGATCACGTCCTACCTTTGTTGCTGGACGAATTTCCCTCTTCCCTCCCCTATTTAAGTAGTCCAAGAGCTCCTTGACTGGGCGGGTTTTGTTTTCTGTAAGTTTAGCCATTGCTACTTCCTTGTAACGCAAGTGTTGACGAGACCTTCCGATTACTTGAATCAGAACCCCAACTTTTTCACACCCGTGAGTATTTGCTTGTTATCTTGTTCTTGCTTGTTCTTCGATTGCTTGCAGGTTCAAGACTGTTCTTGGCACGGCAAGTACAGCAACAACAGGAGCCGGTGTAACTATCGCTAAGGTGCAACATCCTTGTGGTTGTTGTAGTCGGGTAGCACAACGTCGACCTCCACCCAAATCGTAGTTACCAGGAGACGGTGTAACTGTCGCTCAAGGAGTCACACCATTCTGGTTGTGGTAGTTGGGCAGCCAACGTCGGCCTCCACCAAATTCGTTCATTACCAACATCTCTTATCGAAAGATAGGGCGTCCCCTGTACCCGTTGGGTTCATCAGTTTAAAACTAAATTTGGTCTCTATGAATGGCTTGTGATGCCATTTGGCTTGACAAATGCTCCTTCAACTTTTATGCGCTCAATGAATCATGTTTTACGAGCTTTCATTAGCAAGTTTGTAGTTATTTATTTTGATGATATTCTAATCTATAGCAAATCATTTGATGAACATCTTGATCATATCCATCAAGTACTTGCTGTTTTGAGGGGAGAGAAATTGTATGGCAACATTGCTAAGTGCACCTTTTGCACAGACCGTGTTGTTTTCCTTAGCTTTGTTGTTTCCGCAAATGGTATTGAGGTTGATGAAGAGAAGGTTAAAGCAATAAAGGATTGGCCTACACCGGTAAATGTGAGCCAAGTTCGAAGCTTTCATGGTCTTGCAAGTTTCTATAGGCGTTTTGTCAAAGATTTCAGCACTCTCACTGCACCACTTAACAATCTCACAAAGAAGGGTGTTCTATTCAAATGGGGACATGACGAAGACCAAGCATTTCAAACGCTGAAAACAAAGCTTTGTGAAGCACCGCTGCTGCAACTTCCTGATTTTGGTAAGACATTTGAGATCGAATGTGATGCAAGTGGTATTGGCATAGGAGGTGTACTGCTGCAAGAAGGTAAAGCTGTTGCCTACTTTTCTGAAAAGCTAAATGGTCCACATCTGAATTACTCAGTTTATGACAAGGAGCTTTATGCGTTAGTTCACGTTTTGGAAGTTTGGCAACATTACTTGTTACCTAAAGAATTTATAATTCATTCTGATCATGAAGCTTTGAAATATCTTAAGAGTCAAGGCAAGCTAAACCGTCGACATGCTAAATGGATTGAGTTCATTGAAATGTTTCCTATGTTGTCAAACATAAGCGTGGTAAAGATAACATTGTTGCCGATGCTTTGTCTAGAAGATGTGCGTTGATTACACAACTAGATACAAAAGTGCTTGGTTTGGAATCCATTAGAACACTTTATGCTGCTGATGCTGATTTTAAAGAACCTTTCTCTCGTTGCATTGATGGAAAAGGTTGGAAATATTATACGCATGATGGCTTCTTATTTCGGACTAACAAAATATGCATTCCAGCTTGCTCGATTCGTCAAGTTCTTTTGCAGGAAGCACATGCAGGTGGACTAGCTGGTCATTTTGGTGTCAAAAGACATTGGACATGCTCTCTGATCATTTCTTATGGCCAAATATGCGACGTGATGTCCAGCGGCATGTTGGGTGCTGTATCGTTTGCTTGAAAGCTAAGTCTCGCCTCAATCCCCATGGTTTATATACTCCATTACCTATTCCACATGTACCTTGGGAAGATATATCTATGGACTTTGTTCTGGGCTTACCTCGGTCTCAGAGGAGGAGGGATTCTATTTTTGTTGTTGTAGATCGCTTTTCTGAAATGACACATTTTATCCCCTGTCATAAGAGCGATGATGCTTGACACGTTGCTGATTTGTTTTTCAGGGAGATTGTTCGTTTACATGGAGTCCAAAGACTATTGTTTCAGACCGGGATACTAAATTTCTCAGCTACTTTTGAAAGACATTGTAGGCTAAGCTTGGCACAAAGTTGTTATTTTCAACCACTTGTCATCCACAAACGGATGGCCAAACTGAAGTTGTCAACCGTACCTTGTCAACCATGTTGCGTGCTATGTTGAAAAAGAATTTGAAGCTCTGGGAAGACTGCCTTCCACATGTTGAATTTGCTTATAACAGGGCAGTTCATTCCACAACAAACTCTTGTCCATTTGAAATAGTTTATGGGTTTAAACCGCATACTCCCATGGATCTTTTGCCTTTACCATTACAGGAACAAGTTAACTTGGATGCCACAAAAAGATCAGACTTTATCAAGCGGTTACATGCGGAGACAAGAAAAAATATTGAGAAGAAATCAGCACAATATGCAAAGCAAGCAAACAAAGATAAGAAGAAGGTTACATTTCAGCCAGGAGATCTTGTATGGTTGCATCTACGAAAGGATCACTTTCCCCAACAGCGTAAGAGTAAGTTATCTCCTCGGGGTGATAGTCCATTTAAGGTTCTCTAAAAGATAAATGATAATGCTTACAAAATCAAGCTGCCACCTGAATATTTCAATGTGAATACAACATTCAATGTCAAAGACTTGCTCCCATTTGTTGGTGAGCCTGAGTCGAGGACGACTCCTTCTCAAGAGGGGGAGGCTAATGAGGTCATGCCTAGCATTCACTCATCTTCAAATGAAAATCCACTTGATATAGCTGGTCCAATTATAAGGAGTAGAGCTAAATAATTGCAGAAGGAAATTCATTCTCAGGTGAACGCTAACCTTATGTTTAATAATCAGTCTATGTTGAATGAGCATATGCTTTTGAGTTCTTGTTTCAATGTCCTTAGGAATGATGAAGTGTATGAATCAGCATGGGATTAAGATGGATTCAAACCTCTGGACATCTGAACCAAGAAGCCTATGGTGTGCATGAATAAAATGGTGGTTCATCACCTTAGCATGGGAATGCAACCAGAAGCTAGATGACTGACACATGGTACGAATTCCAAGCATCACTGCGGACAGGATACAAGGAGTTAGACGTTGTTCTATAAGTGGATGGAAGCGTCTTCAAGTCTACTTTACAGCCCATCAAACGGTTCATTATTTGGATGTTGTAATAAGAAGTTATGCTCATTTTAATAACTACTGCCAGAAGCTGAAAAGACGCGCGAACCAGCCACGAAATCCACTAGAGCATGCGCATGCAGCCATTTACTCAAAGCTGAACACCCCTATCTCTATATATATCCTGTACTAGACAATGAAAAAGGGGACATCTTATTTTTGTTGAATTCAGAATACACAAACTGGTGGAGTTATGTTTATGCGTGAGTCTTGAGAGACTTGCAATATTTGTTCTTTCGATTCCTGAGGGAGTTGTAGAACGCCGAAATACGGTTTACCCAGTTCGTGACTTTTCGTCTATAGGGCGTGATTGCGTGGGCTGTTTCGTCGATACGTGGAACGGTGATTGTCTCGGTAGTTCGTGTAACACCCAAAAATTTTGATTCAAAACACTAAACCATGTTCAGAGGGGAATTTAAAAATTTTTGGACGTGTTGCATGTTTTGCGAAAATTCAAATTCAAACTGGAATTCAAATTATACTCAAAACAGAAAAGAAATGGAAAAAGAAAAAAGAGAAACGGGAAAAAAACCGGCCAGTGGGCCGAAACCCGCCAGCCAGCCCGCCCCCGCGCGCGCCGCGCTGCCTCTCACCGACGGGTGGGACCCGCCTGTCATCCCTAACCCCGCGACCCCGAACTTTTCCCCGAGCGCGCGCGATCTTAACCGATCGGAAAACCCGTCCCGCAGCCCGAATTCCGGTCCCAGAGGATTCCAACTCGATCACAACTGACCCACCGCCCTCCCCCGGCTATAAAAACCCCAGCCCCGATCGGTTTTTCCCACGCGATCGCCGATTTTTACTCCGGTGAGCACCGAGACTTCGCCGGTGAATTCTGGCCGATCTAAGCTCGGAAACTCTGATCTAAATCGCTGGTCTTGATCCACCGCCTCCGGGGAGCTTTGCAGGTGCAGAAAACTCGGAGACTTACGGTGTAAACCCAGCGCCGACGAGCTTCGCCGTGGTTTTGCCTCGGACCTCGCCGCCGATCACTTTCCAGGACCCCCGAGCTCGAGAAAACCCCCGAGGTGAGATCCCTGACCTCCCCTCTACCGATCTAGGCCATAAGATCACAGTTCTAGGCAGAATTCTCGAGGATCCGAAACTTTCCGGCGAGATCGCCGCTTCCCGCCGCCGTGCGCCGCCGGCAGCGCCGCCCGCGCTCGATCAGAGCGACGTGGCCGCTTGTGCGCCGTTTATTTTAAATCGCACGGTAGACTTTAAAACCCCGCGTACCGGTTCGATGTTATAATCTCAGCCGTCGGTTTAAAATCGGACGGTCCACGTCAGCCCCGCATTATAAAGACTGGAATTCTTACGTGCTACCCCCTGGGGTTCTCTGGAATTGAGAGCTAGCCCCGGAAACTTCAGATCTAGCCCCTGGAACTTCAGAAAATTATGTAAATTCATTTAAAAATCAGTTTTAGCCCCTGGACTTAATAGAAATTAAGAAAAACACCTCAGATAAGTGTAGCTAGACCCCTGGAAATTATGAAAATAATATTATAGACCCTGTAATGGGGTGAGTTTACTTTTTAGCCCTGTTTAGTATTTAATTTAGAAAATTGAATATGTAACTAGTGTTTAAAAATTAAAAAGGGGGACAAACATAATTGTCAAATTTATTAAAAACTTTCTCAGTACTTAGAAAACTTTGGAGTGAGATAAAAATATATTTTTGGGCTGAAATAAATCTGTTTTATCTATTATTCACATTTATTAGTATAGGGACACATTTTTAAGTAAAGAATAGTTATAGAAAAATAGGGAAAATAATTATGAAATGGTCTACATCAGAAGCCAAGGTCAAAAGATGTTATTAAATCATTTAGGACCAGAACCTATACTGTTTAGATGATGTGTATTACTAATTTCATAATAAAATACACAATTATGCATAGGAATATAAATCTGAAAATATAGCAACTAGTAAAAGATAAATGGGGTTTCTAAAATCCAAAGAATTCAGTTTAGGGTTGGTAGAAATTCTGAAGGCACAAATGGAGAAGAAAAATACTTTTCATACATACCTGGTAGTGAAAAGGTGTAGTAGTTTAATATAACGAATTTATTTAAAACTGAAACACAACACATATAATGGTGAATGAATTTCATAAATGTGAATGTGTGGTTTGTATGAAGTGTAAGTGTGAATTATGTCTTATGGATTGTTGTTTTTCTTTTGCTATGTGTGATGGTATGAAGTAGAACCTGTTCAAAAACAAGTTATTCATTTCCAAGACCAGGAATACCCATTTCAAGAGCAGCAAGAAGGAGGCAAGTGTCCTTGACCACTTTGATCCTATGCTAGGATGTGTAGATAGAATTATATGCATTGTCAAATGAAATATGAAACCCATGCTAGGAAAGTTTCCCTAGAATTGCATTACCTTGTTTCCTTGTAGCTTGGGTTGGGATTTATTTTGTCATGTCATTTATTTACATGCATATGCTTAGCCATGCTTAGAATGGGATATTTGGGATATGAGATCATCAATTTATTTTACCATACTCTTGAATGAGTTATTGTGAGTTATGTAGAGGTAGGGATCAAGGCAAGTTGGATGTTTTGGTTGTGTGCTGGGTGCACGAGACTTGGGTTTGTGTTTAGTACTTGCCTGGATCCTAAGGACCGGTTCATGGAGCATGTAACCCGGCTTTACAGTGCCAACCACATGCTGAGATGGGGCAGCTTGGCCAATTAATTAGGTGTATCCCCGGCGTAGTATGGGTGTGTTGGATGGTGCGGGGAGTAGGTGTCAGCTGGACTACCATATGAACCGCAAGGCTCAAGAGGGGGCCACTGCAGCGGGGTTGGAGCCTCTTGTATGCTGTTAGGGGTGAAACCTCAGTGGGCCCACGCTCGTCGGGAATCCCTTTGTAAAGGCTTCGTAGTGATCTCCTGGCTACACACCTGGGAAGTGTGAATGTGGATCGTAGCCACTGGCATAATGGAGGTTCTTTTAGTCCACCCGGCAACGGGGGATGAAATCACTACTTGTGGGTACAGTGGTACAAACTCTGCAGAGTCAAAACTGTCTTGACAGCCGTGCTCACGGTTAAGAGCGGCCTGGACTTATTCATGATTAGAGGAGTGAAGGTTTTTGGAAGTTGTGGATGTTAGGCGAGGAGCTTAACATTGGAAATGATGTTATGGTTATTGGATTATGATGATGGGATGGGAGATTGGGACCATTTCACCTGTGTAGTAATGTAGGTGCTTAATAAGCTAAGGTGATAGGTATTAATTGCGTAGTGCTTTAACCATGAGTTCAACCTCTCCTTATTCTAGCCATGCATGATATAATTTTCCCACACTTGCTGAGTACCATTGGTACTCAACCTTGCATATTTGTTGGTTTATATTGCTGCTCAGGTCAAGATAATGAGGTGGTGTATAATGACCAAGATTTTGGACCCGAGGAAGGCTTTTAGGTTCATGAAGACCCCCGGGCAACGCCTGTGATGGAGCTCTAAAAGAATAATATTCCGCTGCTAGTTTATTTACTTGTGATGAAGCATTAGTGTCCATTGAGACATTTGTGATGTAAGACTTATTTATATTCGACACCTGGCTTGTAATAAATGATGATTCACTATTTGTCATCACATGTATGAGAAAATGATCCTGGCATACATGTGATATTCACTTGGTTGTTCTTCGGAAAAACAGGGTGTGACAGAGGTGGTATCAGAGCCAAGGTTGCCCGTAGGAACGTGGACCTAGGTAGAAATGGACGTATTTAAGGGCCCTATTTTCTTAAAAACTATTTTCCAAGGTGTGGGTGGAAAAGTGTTATTAAAGGAGTCATTTTCTTCATCTTACCCCAACTTTCATTCAAAATAGGATTTTTGTTTGAGAATTTATCTAACCTAATTTTAAATTCTTTTGTTTTAGATGGTTCGCATGATTCGCACCGCTCGTAAGTCCACAGGAGGGAGAGTTCCCGTAGTTGCCCTTGCCGAAAGAGAGGAGAGTCGTCGAGTGACGTACCTTTCCTATGGATTGGCAGTAGGAGATTTGTTGCGCCGTCTTCGACGTATGCTCGAAGCCGCCGGCAATACGGGCAAGCTAATCATCCACTATAACTCCACCAGGACCATCCGTGAGAAGAGGGAAGAATGGAGTTCAGAGATGAGGATTATACACGAGAATCAACTGCTTAAGATTCACCACTCTCCAGCTTGTCGAGCAACACAAGTTGATGCGGAGAAAGATGTCACCTGGGAGGCCATCACCTGCCAGAGTCACATCTATCGTCGCCACTTGGACAAAACTGAGTACATGTATGTCCTCCAACGTGAGAGTGGTACCACGGAGTACAAGTACCCACCGGTGCAACAAGGGACTTCCCATGAGCACATGGACTTGTGCTTGGAGGATGCTGCTATGCTCAGCACTCGACTGCAGGAGTGTCAACAAGAGCTTCAGGATGTCCGAGACACCCTGAAGGAAACGGAGGTGTTGCTGCGAGCTTGCTTAAAGGCGAGAGAAAGAGGAGATGAGAATGAACTGTGTGTCACTGTGAGTGATCCATGGACTCCTGACTCCCCGGATCGCCGAGCAATCAGGCGTCGTCGCACTTCTCCACCAGCAGCCTCCCCACCCAAAGCAGAGTCAGAAGGTAGCCGAAATGAGGAGGAAGATCCCGAGGAGCCAGCTCAAGAGGACGAGTAGGGTAGAGTCTTTCCCCTAGCTAGCAAGAAGTCGAGTAGTCGAGTCGTTACGTAGTTAATGGTGTGATAATGCTTGGTGTGTGACGTGAGTTGTGGAAGCCATGAGCAATTGTCCACAGCCTCGTCTTCAGATTGTTTTGCTTTGGTGTGTGAACCCACAGGAAATAATAGTGCATTTATTTGGTGTGAGATATAAACCCTCGTAAAATTTTAACAAAGCCTCAACACCTTAAAGTACCAACAAATGAAAGTAGTAAGATGATACTAAATGGTATCAAGTTAACATTTGTTGATTCTGCCAGATGGCCGGAAGAGGAAAAGGACGTGCTGCCAACCCCGCCAACAACAATGATGAGGCATGCAACCCTCATCTTTCGGGAGGCCAGGAAAGGGGTGGCCGCCGTGAAGAAGTTGATCCTCTCCACCAAATGCTGGAAAATCAAAATCAGCTCATCCAGAACTTGACTCAAGTGGTGGCCAACTTGCATCAAGTTCCACCTACACAAGCTGCACCACGCCAACCAAGGTTGAGTGAGTTTCTAGGAACTCAACCTCCAAAGTTTGCAAGTGCTGCTGAACCTCTGGAGGCAGATGATTGGCTGAAGACCATTGAAAGTAAGATGAGGATAATACAATGCCAAGGGTATGAGAGGGTGCTGTTTGCCTCTTATCAATTGCATGGACCTGCTGCTGATTGGTGGACCGCCTACGTGGCCGCCCATCATGACCCTGAGAACATCACTTGGGAAGAGTTCAAGCGTAGCTTCCGCAACCATTACATCCCAAGAGGTGAACTCAAAAACAAGAGGAAGGAGTTTTTGGGACTGCAGCAGGGAAACATGACGGTGAGGGAATACCTCACTAAATTTACTCAACTATCCCGTTATGCTCCACGAGACATAGAGACTGATGAGCAGAAACAAGATTGTTTCGTGGAAGGACTTACCGCAGAGATGCAGTGTGCAATGTCCTCCAATGAGTATGAAAGCTTTCAAAAGATGGTGGACAGAGCATTTGTGGTGGAAAGGAAGCTAAAGGCCCTGGAAAATGAGAATAAGAGGAAGGCGGGGTGGTCACATCAGGCCTCAGGGAGCAACACCCGCCCACGTATGATGCAACAACCTACGGGGCAGACAAGCCGTGCTGCGGTACCCTATTCAGCACCAAGAGGGTACAACCCAAACTACAGGCCTCCCGCAGCATCTGCACAGCCGCCACGTCAGTTTGTGCAGCAGCCTCGCCCTGCATATCCACCTCGACCAGCAGTACAAGGACCCCCAAACCAACCCCAAAACAACAAAGGCTAAGCATCTAAGATTGGGGTGCAATGTTTCAGCTGTGGTGAAGTGGGGCACTACGCCCATAAATGCCCAAAGAAGAAGCCTGCGCCGCCACAACAGCAGAATGTAGTGAAAGGACGGGTGAACCACGTCACTATGGAGGAAGCACAAGAGGCGCCCGACGTGGTAGTTGGTAAGTTTCCTGCCAATTTACACCTTGCAACTCTGCTGTTTGATTCTGGTGCTACCCACTCGTTCATTGCTCAAGGGTTTGTTGAGAAGCATGACCTAGCAACCACACAAATGAACCATATGCTAGCTGTAAATTCTCCAGGTGGAGAAATAAGGACAAGACAAGTGTGTCCCAAAGTGAGCCTAGACATTAATGGGGTAGTATTTACTGCTAACCTCATAGTGATAGATTCACAAGGGATAGATATTATTTTGAGTATGGATTGGTTGACCAAACATAAAGGAATCATCCATTGTTCGACCAGAACGGTGGAACTAACTCACCCTAGTGGCACAAGAGTAAAGTTTATAACGATACACAAGCCTAGGAGGGACATTAAATTAAATCAAGTGGAGGTGAAAGTTGAGGAAATCAGGACTATCAGTGAATATCCAGATGTTTTTCCGGAGGAATTGCCAGGTATGCCTCCCGACCGTGACGTGGAATTCGCAATTGAGCTAGTACCGGGAACAGCCCCGATATACAAGAGACCTTATCGAATGGACTCCAAGCAGCTAGAAGAGCTCAAGGATCATTTGAGAGAATTGACGGAGAAGGGGTATATTCGCCCTAGTTCCTCACCATGGGGAGCTCCGGTGATATTTGTGCGTAAGAAAGACGGAACCCAAAGGTTATGCGTGGATTACCGTGCCTTGAATGAGGTAACCATCAAAAACAAGTACCCATTACCCCGCATTGAAGACTTGTTTGATCAGTTGAGGGGAGCTTGTGTGTTCTCGAAAATTGATCTCAGGTCGGGGTACCACCAACTCAAGATAAGGCAATCAGATATTCCCAAGACAGCTTTCGTATCTCGGTACGGACTGTATGAATACACTGTCATGCCTTTTGGGCTAACCAATGCCCCGGCATATTTCATGTACCTCATGAACAAGGTATTCATGGAATATCTGGACAAATTTGTGGTGGTTTTCATAGATGATATTCTCGTCTTCTCCAAAGATGAAGAAGAACATGAGAAACATCTAAGGTTGGTGTTACAGAGGGTGAGAGAACACCAACTATATGCCAAGTTGAGCAAGTGTGAGTTTTGGCCGAGGAGAGTTCCCTTTTTAGAACATATAATCTCGGAGGGAGGAATCTCCGTAGATCCAGCCAAAATCGAAGATATCCAGAAGTGGAAAACCCCTGAAAATGTCGGGGAAGTTCGAAGCTTTTTGTGATTGGCTGGATACTATCGACGGTTTATTGAGGGATTCTCCAAGATCTCGAGACCTCTCACCAAACTGTTGGAAAAGGGAATCACATTCACCTGGACGCCACAGTGCGAGACGAGCTTTCAGGAGTTAAAGAAGAGATTGACAACAGCCCCAGTGCTGGTTATGCCAGATATGCAGAAGAATTTCACCGTGTACTGCGATGCCTCTGGAAATGGGTTGGGATGTGTTCTCATGCAAGAAGGACATGTCGTGGCATATGCATCCCGGCAGCTTCGGAAGCACGAGAAGAACTATCCTACATATGACCTAGAACTAGCTGCAGTGGTACACGCGTTGAAAATTTGGCGGCACTATTTGATGGGGAAGAGGACAGAAATATATACGGATCATAAGAGTTTGAAGTACATATTCACACAGCCAGATCTCAACCTCAGACAAAGGAGATGGTTAGAGCTAATCAGTGACTTTGATATAGGCATCAACTATCATCCCGGGAAAGCAAACGTCGTGGCCGATGCTTGGAGTCGGAAAGTGCAGGACAATAAGTTGAGCTTGAAGGACATGCCTGCAGAATTAAAGGACGAGGTTATAAGGCTCAATCTATGTCTAGTAAATAGTGGTGAAGCCATCGCCATGGAAGTGGACTCCACACTCGAGCAAGACATACGCGAGGGCCAAAAGAATGATGAGAAGATACAAGAGATCAGACAGCTCATTAAGGAAAATAAAGCTCCTGGTTTTAGAGAGGATGAACAGGGAACGGTGTGGCACGGGAAAAGGATCTGTGTGCCAGAAGTAAAAGAGATCCATGAATTAATTTTGAAGGAGGCTCACGATTCCGACTATTCCATTCATCCTGGGAGTACGAAGATGTACCAGGACCTCAAGAGCAGGTATTGGTGGTATGGCATGAAGCGAGATGTCGTGGAACATGTTGCCCTATGTGACACATGTCAGTTGGTGAAAGCAGAACATCAACGACCCGCGGGATTATTGCAACCACTCAAAGTGCCTGAATGGAAGTGGGAAGAAATCAGCATGGATTTTGTCATGGGATTGCCTAGGACCCAATCCGGGTATGATTCAATATGGGTCATTATTGATCGGCTAACCAAGGTAGCTCATTTCATTCCTGTGAAAGAAAGCTACAGCGGATCCAAATTGGCAGAATTGTACATGTCAAGGATTGTGTGTTACCATGGAGTGCCAAAGAAGATTGTGTCGGATCGAGGGACACAGTTCACCTCAAGGTTCTGGCAGAAGTTGCATGAAACCATGGGAACCCATCTGAACTTTAGTTCTGCCTATCATCCCCAAACTGACGGGCAGACGGAGAGAACCAATCAGATCCTTGAAGATATGTTAAGGGCATGTGCACTCAAAAACAATAGGAGTTGGGACAAGAACTTACCGTATGCGGAGTTTTCCTATAACAACAGCTATCAAGCTAGTATGAAAATGTCACCGTTTGAAGCTTTGTATGGAAGGAAGTGCAGAACTCCCCTATTTTGGAACCAAACAGGAGAAAGTAAAGTGTTTGGTCCAGAAGTGCTACAAGAAGACGAGGCAAAGGTGAGGGAGATTCGCAACAACTTGAGGATAGCACAAACACGCCAGAAGAGTTATGCTGATGTACGAAGAAGAGAACTCGTTTTCAACGTGGGAGACTATGTTTATCTCAAGGTGTCCCCTATCAGAGGACTTCGTCGGTTCAAGGTGAAAGGGAAGTTGTCACCTCGATACATCGGACCCTTTCAAGTTTTGGAAAGAAAAGGCGAAGTGGCGTACCAACTAGAGTTACCGGTCCATATATCGGACGTGCACGATGTATTTCATGTGTCACAACTCAAGAAATGCCTGAGGACGCCTGAAGAGGTGTTACCCATGGATGAAGTGGATGTAGCTGAAGATTTGTCTTATGCCGAGCAACCATACAAGATTTTGGAGACAATGGAACGCCTCACCAGAAATAAAAGAATCCGGATGTGCAAGGTGCAGTGGAAGCATCACTCAGAAGAGGAAGCCACCTGGGAACGGGAAGATGAGCTCAAGGCACAATTTCCGGAATTGTTTTCTTAGAAACACCAATCTCGAGGACGAGATTTCTTTTAAGGGGGGTAGAGCTGTAACACCCCAAAATTTTGATTCAAAACACTAAACCATGTTCAGAGGAGAATTTAAAAAATTTTGGACGTGTTGCATGTTTTGCAAAAATTCAAATTCAAACTGGAATTCAAATTATACTCAAAACAGAAAAGAAATGGAAAAAGAAAAAGAGAAACGGGAAAAAAACCGGCAAGTGGGCCGAAACCCGCCAGCCAGCCCGCCCCCGCGCGCGCCGCGCTGCCTCTCACCGACGGGTGGGACCCGCCTGTCATCCCTAACCCCGCGACCCCGGACTTTTCCCCGAGCGCGCGCGATCTTAACCGATCGGAAAACCCGTCCCGCAGCCCGAATTCCGGTCCCAGAGGATTCCAACTCGATCACAACTGACCCACCGCCCTCCCCCGGCTATAAAAACCCCAGCCCCGATCGGGTTTTCCCACGCGATCGCCGATTTTTACTCCGGTGAGCACCGAGACTTCGCCGGTGAATTCTGGCCGATCTAAGCTCGGAAACTCTGATCTAACTCGTTGGTCTTGATCCACCGCCTCCGGAGAGCTTTGCAGGTGCAGAAAACTCGGAGACTTACGGTGTAAACCCAGCGCCGATGAGCTTCGCCGTGGTTTTGCCTCGGACCTCGCCGCCGATCACTTTCCAGGACCACCGAGCTCGAGAAAACCCCCGAGGTGAGATCCCTGACCTCCCCTCTACCGATCTAGGCCATAAGATCACAGTTCTAGGCAGAATTCTCGAGGATCCGAAACTTTCCGGCGAGATCGCCGCTTCCCGCCGCCGTGCGCCGCCGGCAGCGCCGCCCGCGCTCGATCAGAGCGACGTGGCCGCTTGTGCGCCGTTTATTTTAAATCGCACGGTAGATTTTAAAACCCCGCGTACCGGTTCGATGTTATAATCTCAGCCGTCGGTTTAAAATCGGACGGTCCACGTCAGCCCCGCATTATAAAGACTGGAATTCTTACGTGCTACCCCCTGGGGTTCTCTGGAATTGAGAGCTAGCCCCGGAAACTTCAGATCTAGCCCCTGGAACTTCAGAAAATCATGTAAATTCATTTAAAAATCAGTTTTAGCCCCTGGACTTAATAGAAATTAAGAAAAACACCTCAGATAAGTGTAGCTAGACCCCTGGAAATTATGAAAATAATATTATAGACCCTGTAATGGGGTGAGTTTACTTTTTAGCCCTGTTTAGTATTTAATTTAGAAAATTGAATATGTAACTAGTGTTTAAAAATTAAAAAGGGGGACAAACATAATTGTCAAATTTATTAAAAACTTTCTCAGTACTTAGAAAACTTTGGAGTGAGATAAAAATATATTTTTGGGCTGAAATAAATCTGTTTTATCTATTATTCACATTTATTAGTATAGGGACACATTTTTAAGTAAAGAATAGTTATAGAAAAATAGGGAAAATAATTATGAAATGGTCTACATCAGAAGCCAAGGTCAAAAGATGTTATTAAATCATTTAGGACCAGAACCTATACTGTTTAGATGATGTGTATTACTAATTTCATAATAAAATACACAATTATGCATAGGAATATAAATCTGAAAATATAGCAACTAGTAAAAGATAAATGGGGTTTCTAAAATCCAAAGAATTCAGTTTAGGGTTGGTAGAAATTCTGAAGGCACAAATGGAGAAGAAAAATACTTTTCATACATACCTGGTAGTGAAAAGGTGTAGTAGTTTAATATAAGGAATTTATTTAAAACTGAAACACAACACATATAATGGTGAATGAATTTCATAAATGTGAATGTGTGGTTTGTATGAAGTGTAAGTGTGAATTATGTCTTATGGATTGTTGTTTTTCTTTTGCTATGTGTGATGGTATGAAGTAGAACCTGTTCAAGAACAAGTTATTCATTTCCAAGACCAGGAATACCCATTTCAAGAGCAGCAAGAAGGAGGCAAGTGTCCTTGACCACTTTGATCCTATGCTAGGATGTGTAGATAGAATTATATGCATTGTCAAATGAAATATGAAACCCATGCTAGGAAAGTTTCCCTAGAATTGCATTACCTTGTTTCCTTGTAGCTTGGGTTGGGATTTATTTTGTCATGTCATTTATTTACATGCATATGCTTAGCCATGCTTAGAATGGGATATTTGGGATATGAGATCATCAATTTATTTTACCATACTCTTGAATGAGTTATTGTGAGTTATGTAGAGGTAGGGATCAAGGCAAGTTGGATGTTTTGGTTGTGTGCTGGGTGCACGAGACTTGAGTTTGTGTTTAGTACTTGCCTGGATCCTAAGGACCGGTTCATGGAGCATGTAACCCGGCTTTACAGTGCCAACCACATGCTGAGATGGGGCAGCTTGGCCAATTAATTAGGTGTATCCCCGGCGTAGTATGGGTGTGTTGGATGGTGCGGGGAGTAGGTGTCAGCTGGACTACCATATGAACCGCAAGGCTCAAGAGGGGGCCACTGCAGTGGGGTTGGAGCCTCTTGTATGCTGTTAGGGGTGAAACCTCAGTGGGCCCACGCTCGTCGGGAATCCCTTTGTAAAGGCTTCGTAGTGATCTCCTGGCTACACACCTGGGAAGTGTGAATGTGGATCGTAGCCACTGGCATAATGGAGGTTCTTTTAGTCCACCCGGCAACAGGGGATGAAATCACTACTTGTGGGTACAGTGGTACAAACTCTGCAGAGTCAAAACTGTCTTGACAGCCGTGCTCACGGTTAAGAGCGGCCTGGACTTATTCATGATTAGAGGAGTGAAGGTTTTTGGAAGTTGTGGATGTTAGGCGGGGAGCTTAACATTGGAAATGATGTTATGGTTATTGGATTATGATGATGGGATGGGAGATTGGGACCATTTCACCTGTGTAGTAATGTAGGTGCTTAATAAGCTAAGATGATAGGTATTAATTGCGTAGTGCTTTAACCATGAGTTCAACCTCTCCTTGTTCTAGCCATGCATGATATAATTTTCCCACACTTGCTGAGTACCATTGGTACTCAACCTTGCATATTTGTTGGTTTATATTGCTGCTCAGGTCAAGATAATGAGGTGGTGTATAATGACCAAGATTTTGGACCCGAGGAAGGCTTTTAGGTTCATGAAGACCCCCGGGCAACGCCTGTGATGGAGCTCTAAAAGAATAATATTCCGCTGCTAGTTTATTTACTTGTGATGAAGCATTAGTGTCCATTGAGACATTTGTGATGTAAGACTTATTTATATTCGACACCTGGCTTGTAATAAATGATGCTTCACTATTTGTCATCACATGTATGAGAAAATGATCCTGGCATACATGTGATATTCACTTGGTTGTTCTTCGGAAAAACCGGGTGTGACAGTTCGTCGCGTGGACAGCCTCGCGGTGTGCTGCCTCTTCACCAGGTCACGCAGCGACAATTTATCAAGTTCGCAGATCCTACGAGAAGATCGGGCCACAACAACTTGTTACACGTGCTGCCTAGGCGCGTGCATATCATAGGCGGACCTTTTGGCATGCTCAACTCGGCGTGGGATCAAACCTAGCAGCCGGACGATGAGTTTTTGGTAGCGGCGGCTTTACACGGTGCTGAATGGAAACAGGGAGCTCGTGGTCGGTTTACCGTGGGTGTGGCGCCGGTTCGTTGCGTCGATCACATCGAGGAGGCTTCGATGAAGCTCTGGGTGAGCTGACCAGCGTGCCAACCTCGGAGACGTGCGGGTGCCGGAGAACCGAGGGTTGTCGGGGGTGCGGCGGCGTTTTTCTGTCGAGGGGCTCGGGAGTGGACAGAGCAGCACAAAGAGTCGGTTGATGAGGTGCGAAATATCGCTGGTGGCCGCTACGTCGACGCATACCGTGGCCTGGGCTGCTCGGGAGGTGGCATCCGAAAGTTGCCCCTGTGGCACGCTGCGCTCGGCCGCATCAGTGAGAAACAGAGCACGGCTCGGTTGTGAATCAGCTCTCCCACTGACCTGTGGGCCCATCTCTCCCCCCTAACACTTTTTCCATTTTCCACTGTAAATATCCCACTACTCTCAATTGAATGAGAGACTTAATCACCAAGTCGTAGTTTGAATTTGGTTTCCTCAATCTGGAATTGATTTGGCTAAATTTGTTGCACCTCTGAACTGAAATTCAAATTCAGTTTTTGAATAATGCAAATTTAACCCCCGACAAGATGAACTCCAATGAGGATGAAAATTGGTGGACTAACTCAGAAAAATGTGCTGAGTTTGAATATGAAGTCAACTTTTGAATTCAAGTGATGGAAGTTGCTGCAATTTAAATTTGCATTCAAATTGGCCAATTTTACAAATGTTTCCAAAAGTGGCTCAAAAAGTATTGGATTTGCATGAAATTTGGTCTGAGCCTTCCCAAGACACTTTAGGGTCTATGGGTGAGCTAACTTTCATGCTTATTGTAACACCCCAAATTTTTATCAAAACCCAAAACCATGTTCAGAGGGGAATTTAAAATTTTTTGGACGTATTGCATGTTTTGCAAAAATTTAAATTCAAACTGGAATTCAAATTATACTCAAAACAGAAAAGAAAAGGAAAAAGAAAAAGAGAAACGGGAAAAAAACCGGCCAGTGGGCCGAAACCCGCCAGCCGGCCCAGCTTTCCCCGCGCCAGCCCGCCCCCGCGCGCGCCGCGCTGCCTCTCACCGACGGGTGGGACCCACATGTCATCCCTAACCCTGAGCCCCGCGACCCCGGACTTTTCCCCCGAGCGCGCGCGATCGCAACCGGCCGGAAACCGCGTCCCGTCGCCCGAATTCTGGTCCCAGAGGACTCCAACTCGATCACAACAGACCCACCGCCCTCCCCCGGCTATAAAAACCCCAGCCCCGATCAGTTTTTCCCACGCGATCGCCGATTTTCACTCCGATGAGCACCGAGACTTCGCCGGTGAATTCTGGCCGATCTAAGCTCGGAAACTCTGATCTAACTCGCTGGTCTTGATCCACCGCCTCCGGGGAGCTTTGCAGGTGCAGAAAACTCGGAGAGTTACGGTGTAAACACAGCGCCGACGAGCTTCGCCGTGGTTTTGCCTCGGACCTCGCCGCCGATCACTTTCCAGGACCCCCGAGCTCGAGAAAACCCCCGAGGTGAGATCCCTGACCTCCCCTCTACCGATCTATGCCATAAGATCACAGTTCTAGGTAGAATTCTCGCGGATCCGAAACTTTCCGGCGAGATCGCCGCTTCCCGCCGCCGGCAGCGCCGCCCGCGCTCGATCAGAGCGACGTGGCCGCTTGTGCACCGTTTATTTTAAATCGCACGGTAGACTTTAAAACCCCGCGTACCGGTTCGATGTTATAATCTCAGCCGTCGGTTTAATATCGGACGGTCCACGTCAGCCCCGCGTTATAAAGACTGGAATTCTTACGTGCTACCCCCTGGGGTTCTGTGGAATTGAGAGCTAGCCCCGGAAACTTCAGATCTAGCCCCTGGAACTCCAGAAAATCATGTAAATTCATTTAAAAATCAGTTTTAGCCCCTGGACTTAATAAAAATTAGGAAAAACACCTCTGATAAGTGTATCTAGACCCCTGGAAATTATGAAAATAATATTATAGACCCTGTAATGGGGTAAATTCATTATTTTAGCCCTGTTTAGTATTTAATTTAGAAAATTGAATATGTAACTAGTATTTAAAAATTAAAAAGGGGGACAAACATAATTGTCAAAAATTAATTAAAAACTTTCTCAGTACTTAGAAAACTTTGGAGTGAGATAAAAATATATTTTTGGGCTGAAATAAATCTGTTTCATCTATTATTCACATTTAGTTAGTATAGGGACACATGTTTAAGTAAATAATAGTTATAGAAAAATAGGGAAAATAATTATGAAATAGTCTACATCAGAAGCCAAGGTCAAAATATATTATTAAATTATTTAGGACCAGAACCTATACTGTTTAGGTGATGTATATTACTAATTTCATAATAAAATACACAATTATGCATAGGAATATAAATCTGAAAATATAGCAACTAGTAAATGATAAATGGAGTTTCTAAAATACAAAGAATTTAGTTTAGAGTTGGTAGAAATTCTGAAGGCACATATGGAGAAGAAAAATACTTTTCATACACATTTGGTAGTAAAAAGGTGAAGTAGTTGAATATAAGAAATTTATTGGAAACCCATATAAATAGTATGTAAGTATAAAGGTGGACACAAAAGTAGGAATCATATACACATGGTTAAAAGTGCATGCAAGCCACAACTTAACACACATAAAGTAACCCCAACACATATAATGGTAAAGAACTTTTATAAATGTGAATGTGTGGTTTGTATAAAGTAGAAGTGTGAACTATGTCTTATGATTGTTGTTTTTCTTTTGCTATGTGTGATGATATGAAGTAGAACCTGCTCAAGAGCAAGTTATTCCTTTCCAAGATCACGACTACCAATTTCAAGAGCAGCAAGAAGGAGGCAAGTGTCCTTGACCACTTTGATCCTATGCTAGGATGTGTAGATAGAATTATTTGCATTGTCAAATGAAATATGAAACCCATGCTAGGAAAGTTTCCCTAGAATTGCATTACCTTGTTTCCTTGTAGCTTGGGTTGGGATTTATTTTGTCATGTCATTTATTTACATGCATTTGCTTAGCCATGCTTAGAATGGGATATTTGGGAAATGAGAATCATCAGTTTATTTTACCATACTCTTGAATGAGACATTGTGAGTTATGTAGAGGTAGGGATCAAGGCAAGTTGGATGTTTTGGTTGTGTGCTGGGTGCACGAGACTTGGGTTTATGTTTAGTACTTGCCTGGATCCTAAGGACCGGTTCATGGAGCATGTAACCCGGCTTTACAGTGCCAACCACGCTGAGATGGGGCAGCTTGGCCAATTAATTAGGTGTATCCCCGGCGTAGTATGGGTGTGTTGGATGGTGCGGGGAGTAGGTGTCAGCTGGACTACCATATGAACCGCAAGGCTCAAGAGGGGGCCACTGCAGCGGGGTTGGAGCCTCTTGTATGCTGTTAGGGGTGAAACCTCAGTGGGCCCACGCTCGTCGGGAATCCCTTTGTAAAGGCTTCGTAGTGATCTCCTGGCTGCACACCTGGGAAGTGTGAATGTGGATCGTAGCCACTGGCATAATGGAGGTTCTTTTAGTCCACCCGGCAACGGGGGATGAAATCACTACTTGTGGGTACAGTGGTACAAACTCTGCAGAGTCAAAACTGTCTTGACAGCCGTGCTCACGGTTAAGAGCGGCCTGGACTTATTCATGATTAGAGGAGTGAAGGTTTTTGGGAGTTGTGGATGTTAAGCGGGGAGCTTAACATTGGAAATGATGTTATGGTTATTTGGTTATGATGATGGGATGGGAGATTGGGACCATTTCACCTGTGTAGTAATGTAGGTGCTTAATAAGCTAAGGTGATAGGTATTAATTGCGTAGTGCTTTAACCATGAGTTCAACCTCTCCTTGTTCTAGCCATGCATGATACAATTTTCCCACACTTGCTGAGTACCATTGGTACTCAACCTTGCATATTTGTTGGTTTATATTGCTGCTCAGGTCAAGATAATGTGGTGGTGTATAATGATCAAGACTTTGGACCCGAGGAAGGATTTTAGGTTCATGAAGACCCCCGGGCAACGCCTGTGATGGAGCCCTAAAGAATAATATTCCGCTGCTAGTTTATTTACTTGTGATGAAGCATTAGTGTCCATTGAGACATTTGCGATGTAAGACTTATTTATATTCGACACCTGGCTTGTAATAAATGATGCTTCACTATTTGTCATCACATGTATGAGAAAATGATCCTGGCATACATGTGATATTCACTTGGTTGTTTCTTCGGAAAAACCGGGTGTGACACTTATGTGTCGAAATCCTAGTTTTTAAAAGTTAGGTCTTTCCCATCTAATCACCCTTTTGATGGTGTTTACTTGCTCTCAACAAGTGTTCATGAGATATCCATCACAAGAGCTGTGGTGTTGTGAGGTGATGAACATTTTTTTGCAAGTCACTTTCTTGGCCTTTTACAGGTTTTCATGCACGGACGGCCATCTGGGTCAAAATCAGAAAAGTCGGTAAAACTCACAAACTCGGGTCCCAGGAGGCCGGATGAGATCTTGACAGAATACAAGCCCGAATGGTCCAACTTGATGGTTTTTCATGTGCGGATGGTCATCGGGGTCAAAATCAAGAAAGTTGGTAAAACTCACAAACTCGGGTCCTGGGCGGCCGGACGGAACCTTGACGGAGACATGTCCGGACGGTGCAACTTGATTGTTTTGCATTCGCAGATGGCCATCGAGTTTGAAATCAAGAAAGTTGGTAAAACTCACGAAGTCAGGCCCCGGGTGGCCGCACAGAACCTTGACGGAATACACGTCTCGATGGTGCAACTTGATGGTTTTGCATTCGCGAATGGCCATCTTGGTTGAAACTAAGAAAGTATGGAAAGTCAGAAAACTCATGAACTCGGTTCGCGGGCGGCCAGACGGAACCTTAATGGAATACACGTTCGGATGGTGAAACTTGATGGTTTTGCATGCGCGGATGACCATTTGGGTCAAAATTGAGAAAGTCAAGAAATTCGGTAAAACTCCCAAACTCAGGACCCGGGAGGCCGGACGGGACCGTGACAGAATACACGTCCGGTGGTCCAACTTGATAGTTTTTCATGTGCGGATGCCCATCGGGGTCAAAATCGGGAAAATTGAGAAAGTCGGTAAAACTCACGAACTCGGGTCCCTGGCAGCCCTACGGAACCTTGACAGAATACATGTCTGGACGGTGCAACTTTATAGTTTTGATGCGTGGATGGCCATCAGGATCGAAATCGAGAAAGTCGGTAAAACTCACTAACTCGTGTCCCGGACGGCTGGACGGGACCTTGACGAAATACACGTTCAGATGGTGCAACTTGATTGTTTTTGCATGCGCGGATAGTCATCTGGGTCAAAATCGAGAAAGTCAGTAAAACTCACGAACTCGGGTCCTAGGAGGTCAGACGGGATCTTGAAAGAATATATGACAGGACGGTCAAACTTGATGGTTTTTCATGCACGGATGGCCATCTGGGTCAAGTTGGGAAAGTTGGTAAAACTTACGAACTCGGGTCCCGGGAGTCCGGACGGGACCTTTACATAATACACATCCGGATGGTCCAACTTGATGGTTTTCATGCGCGGATGGCCATCTGGGTCGAAATCGAGAAAGTCAGGAAAGTCGGTAAAACTCACGAACTCAGGTCCTTGGAGGCCGGACGGGACCGTGACGGAATACACCACCGGAATGTGGAATTTGATGGTTTTTCATGCACGGATGGTTATCTGGGTCAAAATCGGGAAAGTCGGGAAAACTCATGAACTCGGGACCCGGGAGGACGGCCGGGATCTTGACGGAAGACAAGTCCGGATGGTCTAACTTGATAGTTTTCATGTGTGGATGGCCATCGAGGTCAAAATCAGGAAAGTCGAGAAAGTCGGTAAAACTCACGAACTCGGGTCCTGGGCGGTTGGACGGAACCTTGGCGGGGACACGTCCGGACAGTGCAACTTGATGGTTTTGCATACGCGGATGGCCATCTAGTTCGAGATCGAGAAAGTCGGTAAAGTTGGTAAAACTCACGAAGTTGGGCCCCGGGCGGCCGGACGGAACCTTGAAGGAATACACGTTCGGATGGTGCAACTTGATGGTTTTGCATGCGCGGATGGCCATCTAGGTCAAAACCAAGAAAGTATGGAAAGTCAGTAAACTCACGAACTCGGATTCCGGGTGGGTGGACAGGACCTTGACGGAATACACGTCCGGATGGTGTAACTTCATGGTTTTGCATACGCGGATGGCCATGTGGGTCGAAATCGAGAAATTCGGTAAAACTCACAAACTCTGGTGCCGAGCGGTCGTACAGGACCTTGACGGCATACACATCCAGACTGTGCAACTTGATGGTTTTGCTTCCGCACATGGCCATCTGGATCAAAACCAAGAAAGTATGAAAAGTCAGTAAAACTTACAAACTCGGATCCTGGACGGCTCGACAGGACCTTCAAGGAATACATGTCCGGATGGTGTAACTTAATGGTTTTTCATACGCGGATGGCCATGTTGGTCGAAATCGAGAAATTCGGGAATACTCACAAACTCGGGTCCTGAGCGGCCGTACAGTACCTTGACGGCATACACATCTGGACGGTGCAACTTGATGGTTTTCCATGCGCGGATGGCCATCTAGATCCAAATCGGGAAAGTCGGTAAAACTCACGAACTCGGGTCCCGAGCGGCCGGATGGAACCTTGATGGAATACACATTCGGATGGTGCAACTTGATTTTTACATGCGTGGATGGCCATCCGGTTCTAAATCGAGAAAGTAGGTAAAACTCATGAACTAGGATCCTGGAAGGTCGGACAGGACCTTGACAGAATACATGACAGGACGGTCATACTTGATGATTTTTCATGCACGGATGGCTATCTGGGTCAAAATCGAGAAAGTCGGGAAAGTAGGTAAAACTCACTAAGTCGGGTCCTGGGCGGCTGGACGGGACCTTGACGAAATAAACGTTCGGATGGTGCAACTTGATTATTTTGCATGCGCGGATGGCCATCTGGGTCAAAATCGAGAAAGTCGGTAAAACTCACAAACTCGGGTCCTGGGAGGCCTTACGGGACCATGACGAAATACATGACAGGACGGTCAAACTTGATGGTTTTTCATGCACGGATGGCTATCTAAGTCAAAAACGAGAAAGTCGGGAAAGTCAGTATGACTCACGAACTTGGGTCGCAAGCGGTCGGACGAGACCTTGATGGAATACACGTTCAGATGGTGCAACTTGATGGTTTTGCATGCGCTGATGGCCATCTGGATCGAAATCGAGATAGTCAGGAATGTCGGTAACACTCACAATCTTGGGTCCTGGGACTCCGGAAGGGACCTTGACGGAATAAACGACTGGACAGTCAAACTTGATGGTTATTCATGCATGGATTCTTGGTCAAAATCAGGAAATTTGGGAAAGTCGGTAAAACTCACGAACTCGGGTCTCAGGCAGTCGGATGGAACCTTGACGGAATACACGTATACGGTGCAACTTGATGGTTTTGCATGCGTGGATGGACATCTGGGTTGAAATCGAGAATTTCGGGAAAGTCGGTAAAACTCACGAACTCGGGTCCCGGGAGGCCGGATAGGACCTTGATGAAATACATGTCCGAATGATCCAACTTTATGGTTTTCATGCGCGGATGGCCATCTTGGTCGAAGTCGAGAAAGTTGGTAAAACTCATAAATTTAAGTCGTAGGATGCCGGATGGGCCCTTGATGGAATACACACCCGGACTGTGAAACATGATGGTTTTTCATGCACGGATGACCATCTGGGTCAAAATCGGGAAAGTCGGTAAAACTCATGAAGTCGTGTCCTGGGCGGCTGGACGGGACCTTGACGAAATACACACTCGGATGGTGCAACCTTTTTATTTTGCATGCGCGGATGGCCATCTTGGTCAAAATCAGAAAAGTTGAGAAAATCGGTTTACTCATGAACTTGGGTCCCGAGCGGCCGGACCGGACCTTGACAGAATACATGATAGGACAGTCAAACTCGATGTTTTTTCATGCACGGATGGCCATCTCGGTCAAAAATGGGAAAGTCGGTAAAACTCACGAACTCGGGTCTCGGGCGGCAGGATGGAACCTTGATGGAATACATGTCTGGAAGGTGCAACTTGATATTTTTTGCATGCACGGATGGATATCTGGGTCAAAGTCGAGAAAGTTGAGAAAGTCGGTAAAACTCACGTACTCGGGTCCCGAGAGGCCACACGGGACCATGACGTAATACACATTCGGATAGTGCAACTTGATGGTTCTGCATGAGCGGATGACCATCTGCGTCAAAATCGAGGAAGTTGGTAAAACTGACAAACTCAGGTCCCGGGAGGACAGACTGGACCTTGATGGAATACAGGTTAGGGATGGCACAACTAAAAGGTTTTGTATGCGCGGATGGCCGTCTCGGTCAAAATCGGGTAAGTCGGTAAAACTCACTAACTCGGTTCTCGTGCGGACGGACGGGACCTTGACGAAATACACGTTTGGATGGTGCAATTGAATGGTTTTGTATGCATACCTATTTTCCTATATTTTCCAGATTTATTTTCTATAACTAAAAGTGAGTTTTAATATTAAATAGTAGGGCATATCATCTAAACAGAATAGGTTCTGATCTAAAATATTAAATAATATATTTTTGAACTTCTCCTCTGATGTGAACTAATTTAAATTTATTTTACCAATTTTCAGAATTATTTCGCTACCTAAAAATGTGTCCCTATAACTAATAAATGTGAACAATCAATTAGACAGATTCATTTCAGCTTAAAATCTACTTTTAACTCATTCTAAAGTTTTCAAAGTGCTAGGAGAGTTTAAATTTGAATTTATAATGTGTTTATCTCACCTTTTAAATTTAAATCCTAATCACATATTCAAATTTCTAAATTTAATATCATATAGGGTTAAAAAAATAAACTCACCCCACTACAGGGTCTATTATATTATTTCATAAATTTCCAGGGGTCTAGCTACACATAACCGAGGGGTTTTTCTAATTTTTATTAAGTCCAGGGGATAAAACTGATTTTTAAATGAATCTACATGAATTTCTGAAGTTCCAGGGGCTAGATCAGAAGTTTCCGGGGCTAGCTCGTATTTTTTGAGATCCCCAGGGGGTAGCGCGTAAAAATCCCGGCCTTTATAATGCGGGGCCGACGTGGACCGTCCGATTTAAAACAGACGGTTGAGATTATAACGCGAAGCGGTACGGGTTAGATCTAATAGAAACCACACGATTTAAAATGGACGGGCCTCAGGGGGCCACGTCATCCTGGCCGTGCGCGGGCGGCGCTGCCCGGCGGCGCGCGCGGCGGGAGGCGGCGATCTCGCCGAAGAACTTCGGATCTTCGTCTATACCTCCTAAAATTGGGATTTCATGGCATAGATCGATAGAGGGGAGGTCGGGGATCTCACCTCGGGGTTTTTCTTGAGCTCGGAGGCCCTAGAAGGCGGTCGGCGACGAGGTCCGAGGTGAAAACGCGGCGGTGCTCGTCGGAGCTGTGTTTAGAACGCAAAACACCAGATTTCCTTCACCTGCGAGACTCCCCGGAGGCGGTGGAACATGATCGGCGCGTTAGATCAGAAAATCCGTGCAAGGATCGAGAGAAAACGACTGGAGAAGCTCTGGTTCTCACCGGGAGAAAAAACAGCCGATCGGGGTGGAAAAAACGGGGCAATGCCGACGTTTATATAGACGAGGGAGGGCGGCGGTCTGTTGGGATCGAGCTGGAGTCGTCCGGGACCAGAATTCGGCTGGGGAACGCGGGTTTCCGGGGATAGTTTGGATTCGGGAGAGATAGAAGTCCCGGGGTCGGCCGAGCGCGTGCGAGGAAGAAGATGACGGTGGGCCCCGCGTGACTGTGAGAGGAAAAAGGGGCGCGCAGGGGGGGTGGGGGAGTGGTGCTCCGGCTGGTGGGTTTCGGCCCACTGGCCAGGGGGTTTTCCTTTTTTTCTTTTTTCCTTTTCTTTTCTATTTTGATTTGAATTTGAATTCCAATTTGATTTTGAATTTCTACACCACATGCAATACGTCCAAAAAATTTTAAATTCCCCTCTTAATAGATTTTTGGGGTGTTACAGCTCTACCCCCCTTAAAGAAATCTCGTCCTCGAGATTGGTGGTTCTAGGAAAACAATTCCGGAAACTGTGCCTTAAACTCGTCTTCTCGCTCCCATGTGGCTTTCTCTTCCGAGTGATGCTTCCACTGCACCTTGCACATCCGGATTCTTTTATTTCTTGTGAGGCGTTCCATTGTCTCCAAAATCTTAAACGGTTGCTCGTCATAAGACAGATCCTCGGCTACGTCAACCTCATTCATAGGTAACATCTCTTCAGGCGTCCTCAGACATTTCTTGAGCTGTGACACATGGAATACGTCATGCACATCTGGTAGGCGAGCCGGTAGTTCTAGTTGATATGCCACTTCACCTTTCCTCTCGAGAACTTGAAAGGGTCCGATGTATCGAGGTGATAACTTCCCTTTCACCTTGAACCGACAAAGTCCTCAGATAGGGGACACCTTGAGGTAGACATAATCCCCCACGTTGAAAACGAGCTCTCTTCTTCGTACATCGGCATAGCTCTTTTGTCGTGTCTGTGCTATCCTCAAGTTGTTGCGGATTTCCCTCACTTTCGCCTCGACTTCTTGTAGTACTTCCGGCCCAAACACTTTACTTTCCCCCGTTTGGTTTTAAAATAGGGGAGTTCTGCACTTCCTCCCATACAAAGCCTCAAATGGTGACATCTTCATGTTAGCGTGATAGCTGTTATTATAGGAGAACTCCGCATATGGTAAGTTCTTATCCCAACTCCTATTGTTCTTGAGTGCACACGCTCTCAGCATATCCTCAAGGATCTGATTGGTTTTTTCCGTCTGCCCGTCGGTTTGGGGATGATAGGCAGAACTAAAATTCAGATTAGTTCCCATGGTTTCATGCAACCTCTGCCAGAACCTTGAGGTGAACTGCGTCCCTCGATCTGACACTATCTTCTTTGGCACTCCATGAAAACACACGATCCTTGACATGTACAATTCTGCCAATTTGGATCCGCTGTAGCTTTCTTTCACGGGGATGAAATGAGCTACCTTGGTTAGCCTGTCGATGATGACCCATATCGAATCATACCTTGATTGGGTCCTGGGTAGTCCCACTATGAAATCCATACCGATTTCTTCTCATTTCCATTCAGGCACTTTGAGTGGTTGCAATAATCCCACGGGTCGTTGATGTTCTGCTTTCACCAACTGACATGTGTCACATAGGGTAACATGTTCCGCGACATCTCGCTTCATGCCATACCACCAATATCTGCTCTTGAGGTCATGATACATCTTCGTACTCCCAGGATGAATGGAATAGTCAGAATCATGAGCCTCCTTCAAAATCAATTCACGGATCTCCTTCACTTCAGGCACACAGATTCTTTTCCCGTGCCACACCGTACCTTGTTCATCCTCTCTGAACCCAGGGGCTTTATTTTCCTTGATGAGTTCTCTAATCTCTTGTATCTTGTCATTCTTCTGACCATTGCGGATGTCTTTCTCTAATGTGGAGTCCACTTCCATGGCGATGGCCTCACCACTATTCACCAGACATAGATTGAGTTTTATAACCTCTTCCTTCAATTATGTAGGCATGTCCTTCAAGCTCAACCTATTGACCTGCACTTTCCGGCTTAGAGCATCCGCCACGACGTTCACTTTCCCAGGATGATAGTTGATACCCACATCAAAGTCGTTGATTAGCTCTAATCATCTCCTTTGTCTGAGGTTGAGATCTGGCTGTGTGAAAATATATTTTAAGCTCTTATGATCCGTATATATCGCTGTCCTCTTCCCCATCAAGTAGTGCCGTCAAATCTTCAACACGTGTACCACTGCGGCTAGTTCTAGGTCATGTGTAGGATAGTTCTTCTCGTGTTTCCGGAGCTGCCGGGACGCATAAGCCACGACATGCCCTTCTTGCATGAGAACACATCCCAACCCGTTTCCAGACGCATCGCAGTACACCGAAAAGTTTTTCTGCATATCTGGCATAACTAGCACTGGGGCTGTTGTCAATCTTTTCTTCAGTTCCTGAAAACTCGTCTCGCACTGCGGTGTCCATGTGAATGTGATTCCCTTCTAAAACAATTTGGTGAGGGGTCTCGAAATCTTGGAGAAACCCTCGATAAACCGTCGATAGTATCCAGCCAATCCTAAGAAGCTTCGAACTTCCCCGACATTCTCAGGGGTCTTCCACTTCTGTACATCCTCGATCTTGGCGGGATCTACGGAGATTCCTCCCTCCGAGATTATATGTCCTAAGAAGGGAACTCTCTTTAGCCAAAACTCACACTTGCTCAACTTGGCATATAGTTGGTGTTCTCTCAGCTTTTGCAACACCAACCTTAAATGTTTCTCATGTTCTTCTTCATCTTTGGAGAATACGAGAATGTCATACTATGAAAACCACCACACATTTGTCCAGATATTCCATGAATACCTTGTTCATGAGATACATGAAGTATGTCGGGGCATTAGTTAGCCCGAAAGGCATGACGGTGTATTCATACAGTCCGTACCGAGATACGAAAGTTGTCTTTGGAATATCAGTTTGCCTTATCTTAAGTTGGTGGTATCCCGACCTGAGATCAATTTTCGAGATCACACAAGCTCCTCTCAACTGATCAAACAAGTCTTCAATGCGGGGTAATAGGTACTTGTTCTTGATGGTTACCTCATTCAACGCACGGTAGTCCACGCATAGCCTTTGGGTCCCGTCCTTCTTGGGCACAAATATCACTGGAGCTCCCCATGGTGAGGAACTAGGACGAATGTACCCCTTTTCTGTCAATTCTCTTAAATGTTCCTTAAGTTCTTCCAGCTGTTTGGAGTCCATCCGATAAGGTCTCTTTTATATCAGAGTTGTTCCAGTTACTAGCTCAATCGCAAATTCCACTTCACGATCGGGGGGGCATACCTGTCAACTCCTCCAGAAAAACATCTGGATATTCCCTGATGATTCTGATCTCCTCCACTTCGACCTCAACTTGATTGAGTTTAATGTCCCTCCTAGGCTCTTGTATAGTTATGAACTTTACTCTTGTGCCACTAGGGTGAGTTAGTTCCACCGTTCTTGTCAAACAATGGATGATTCCTTTATGTTTGGTCAACCAATCCATACCCAAAATAATGTCTATCCCTTGTGAGTCTATCACTATGAGGTTTGCAGTAAATACTACCTCATTAATGTCTAGATTCACCTTGGGACACACTTGTCTTGTCCTTATTTCTCCCCCTGGAGAGTTCACTGCTAGCATGTGGTTCATTTGTGTTGTTGCTAGATCATGCCTCTTAACAAACCCTTGAGCAATGAACGAGTGGGTAGCACCAGAATCAAACAACAGGGTTGCAATGTGTAAATTGGTAGGAAACTTACCAATTTGCTTTTTTAAACTTAAACTTTTGAGGCCTTATTATATTAACATTTTCTAAGGGTTTCACGTCTCACGTGAAAATAAATACACTCTTAATTCATAGGGGTTCACACATCAAAGCAAAGCAACCTAAAGACGAGGTTGTGGATAAATGCCCATGGCTTCCACAACTCACGTCACACACCAAATATTAACACACAATTAACTAAGGTATTGACTCGACTACTCGATAATCTGCTGAACTAAGGGAAAGGACTCTACACGACTCGTATCACTGAGCTGGCTCCTCGGGATCTTCCTCATTATTGCGGCTGCCCTCTGACTTCGCTTTGGGTGGGGAAGCTGCTGGTGGAGAAGTGCGGCGATGCCTGCTCGCCCGGCGGTCTGGGGAGTCAGGAGTCCATGTGTCATTCACGGTGACACACAGTTCATTCCCATCTCCTCTTTCTCTCGCCCTCAAGCTGGTTCAAAGCAACGCCTCAGTCTCCTTCAGGGTGTCACATATATCCTGAAGCTCCTGCTGACACTACTGCAGTCGAGTGCTGAGCATAGTAGCATCCTCCAAGCACAGGTCCATGTGCTCATGGGAAGTCCCCTGCTGCACTGGCGGGTACTTGTACTCCGCGGTGCCACTTTCACGCTGGAGGACATAAATGTACTCAATCCTGTCCAGGTGGCGACGGTTGATGTAACTCTGGCAGGTGATGGCCTCCCTGGTGACATCCTTCTCAGCATCAACCTGTGTCGCCCGACAAGCTGGAGAGCGGTGGATCTTGAGCAGCTGATTTTCATGGATAATCCTTATTTCTGAACTCCATTCTTCCCGCTTCTCACGGATGGTCCGGGTGGAGCTGTAGTGTATGATTAGCTTGTCCGTATTGCCGGCAGCGTGTAGCATACGCCGAAGACGGCGCAACAAGCCTCCTACTGCCAATCCATAGAAGAGGTACGTCACCAGCCGGTTCTCCTCTCTCAGGGCAAGGGCAACTACGGGAACTCTCCCTCCGGTGGACTTGCGAGCGATGCGGATCATGCGAACCATCTAAAACATAAAACATTTAAACTTAAGTTAGATAAGATTTTAAACAAAAATCCTATTTTGAATAAAAGTTGGGGTAAGATGAATAAAGTGACCCTATTAAATAACACTTTTCAACCTCCACCTTTGTAAAATAGTTTTTAAGAAAATATGGTCCTTAAATACGTCCATTTCTACCTAGGTCCACGTTCCTACGGGCAACCTGACTCTGATACCACTTCTGTCACACCCGGTTTCTCCGAAGAACAACAGAGTGAATATCACATGTATGCCAGAATCATTTTCTCGTACATGTGATGACAAATAGTGAAGCATCATTTATTACAAGCCAGGTGTCGAATATAAATATGTCTTACAACGCATACGTCTCGATGGACGATAATAAGCTCATAACATGTAAATAAAATAGCAGCGGAATATTATTCTTGTGGGCTCCGTCACAGTCGTTGCCCGGGGGGGGGACTCCATGAACCTAGAATCCTTCTTCGGGTCCGAAGTCTTGGTCATTGAACACCACATCATCCCCTTGACCTGAGCAGCAATTTAAACCAACAAATATGCAAGGTTGAGTACCGTTGGTACTCAGAAAGTGTGGGAAACTTATGTCATGCATGACTAGAGCAAGGATAGGTTGAACTCATTGTTTAAGCACTACGCAATTAAATACCTATCACCTTAGCTTATTAAGCACCTACAGTACTACACAGATGAAATGGTCCCAATCCCTCAACCCATCATCAATATTAAGTAAACATAGTCTCATCAAATATATTAAGCTTCCCGCTTAACATCCTCAACATCCCAATTCATCATCCTCTAATCATGAATAAGTCCAAGCCGCTCTTGACCGTGAGCACGGCTGTCATGACAGTTTTGACTCTGCAGAGTTCGCACCACTGTACCCACATGTAGTGATTTCATCCCCCGTTGCCGGGTGGACTAAAAGAACCTCCATTATGCCAGTGGCCACGAACCACATTCACACTTCTCAGGTGTGTAGCCAGGAGATCACTACGAAGCCTTTACAAAGGGATTCTCGACGAGCGTGGGCCCACTGAGGTTTCACCCCTAATAGCATACAAGAGGCTCCAACCTCGCTGCAGTGGCCCCCTCTTGAGCCTTGCGGTTCATATGGTAGTCCAGCTGACACCAATTCCCCGCACCATCCAACACACCCATACTACGCCGGGGATACACCTAACTAATTGGCCAAGCTGCCCCATCTCAGCATGTGGTTGGCATGGTAAAGCCAGGTTACATGCTCCATGAATCGGTTCTTAGAATCCAGACAAGTACTAAACACAAACCCGAGTCTCGTGCACCCAGCACCAACCAAATCATCCAACTTGCCTTGATCCCTACCTCTACATAACTCATAACATCTCATTCAAGAGTAAGGTAAATAAATTGATGATCTCATTTCCCAATTATCCCATTCTAAGCATGGCTAAGCATAATAATAAATGACATGATAAAATAAATCCCAACCCAAGCTACAAGGAAACAAGGTAATGCAATTCTAGGGAAACTTCCTAGCATGGGTTCCATATTTCAATTGACAATGCAATAAATTCTTTCTACACATCCTAGTATAGGATCAAAGTGGTCAAGGACACTTGCCTTCTTTCTCCTGCTCTGGGAATGGATAGTCCTGATCTTGGAAGGGAAGAATTTGCTCTGGGGCAGGTTCTACTCATGCCAACCCACATAGCAAAAGAAAACAACAATCCATAAGACATAGTTCACACTTTCACTCCACACATACATACATATAATAGTCATTCACATTTCTAAGTGTTGTGGTTACTTTAGATGTGTTGATTTTTAGCCTTCATGCACTTTTAAACATATGTATATGATTTCTAACTTTTGTATTTCAAATTTCTGTTTGCACACTATATATGAATTTTCAATTTGAACAAATTCTTTATATTTAATTAATATACTTCTTAACTACCAAGTTTGCATGGAAGGTAATTTCCTACTCCAAATGGGTTTTCAGATCTTCTACCAAATCCTAAACTGAAGTCTTTAGATTTGGAGACTTCATTTATCATTTTATAGTTATGCATACCTATTTTCCTATATTTTCCAGATTTATTTTCTATGACTAAAAGTGAGTTTTAATATTAAATAGTAGGGCATATCATCTAAACAGAATAGGTTCTGATCTAAAATATTAAATAATATATTTTCAACTTCTCCTCTGATATGAACTAATTTAAATTTATTTTACCAATTTTCAGAATTGTTTCCCTACCTAAAAATGTGTCCCTATAACTAATAAATATGAACAATCAATTAGACATATTCATTTCAGCTTAAAATCTACTTTTAACTCATTCTAAAGTTTTCCAAGTGCTAGGAGAGTTTAAATTTAAATTTACAATGTGTTTGTCTCACCTTTTAAATTTAAATCCTAATCACATATTCAAATTTCTAAATTTAATATCATATAGGGTTAAAAAATAAACTCACCCCACTACAGGGTCTATTATATTATTTCATAAATTTCCAGGGGTCTAGCTACACATAACCGAGGGGTTTTCCTAATTTTTATTAAGTTCAGGGGCTAAAACTGATTTTTAAATGAATTTACACGAATTTCTGAAGTTCCAGGGGCTAGATCAGAAGTTTCCGGGGCTAGCTCATGTTTTTCGAGATCCCTAGGGGGTAGCGCGTAAAAATCCCGGCCTTTATAATACAGGGCTGACGTGGACCGTCCGATTTAAAACAGATGGTTGAGATTATAACGCGAAGCGGTACGGGTTAGATCTAATAGGAACCACACGATTTAAAATGGATTGGCCACAGGGGGCCACGTCGCCCTGGTCGTGCGCGGGCGGCGCTGCCCGGCGGCGCGCGGCGGCGGGAGGCGGCGATCTCGCCGAAGAAATTCGGATCTTCGTCTATACCTCCTAAAATTGGGATTCCATGGCATAGATCGATAGAGGGGAGGTCGGGGATCTCACCTCAGGGTTTTTCTTGAGCTCGGAGGCCCTAGAAGGCGGTCGGCGACGAGGTCCGAGGTGAAAACGCGGCGGTGCCCGTCGGAGCTGTGTCTAGAGCGCAAAACACCGGATTTCCTTCATCTGCGAGACTCCCCGGAGGCGGTGGAACATGATCGGCGCGTTAGATCAGAAAATCCGAGCAAGGATCGAGAGAAAACGGTTGGAGAAGCTCTGGTTCTCACCGGGAGGAAAAACAGCCGATCGGGGTGGAAAAAACGGGGCAATGCCGGCGTTTATATAGACGAGGGAGGGCGGCGGTCTGTTGGGATCGAGCTGGAGTCGTCCGGGACCAGAATTCGACTGGGGAACGCGGGTTTCCGGGGGTAGTTTGGATTCGGGAGAGAGAGAAGTCCTGGGGTCGACCGAGTGCGCGCGAGGAAGAAGATGACGGCGGGCCCCGCGTGTTAGTGAGAGGAAAAAGGGGCGCGCGGCTGTGGGCTGGCACGGGGGGGAATGGTGGGCCGGCTGGTGGGTTTTCTTTTTTTTCTTTTCTTTTTTTCCTTTTCTTTTCTGTTTTGATTTGAATTCCAATTTAAATTTGAATTTCTACACCACATGCAATACGTCGAAAAATTTTTAAATTCCCCTCTTAATAGATTTTGGGGTGTTACAGGTGGTCATCTGGGTCAGAATTGGGAAAGTCGGTAAAACTCACGAACTTGGATCCCGGACGGCTCGACAAGACCTTGACGGAATACATGTCCGGATGGTACAACTTAATGGTTTTGCATACGAGGATGGCCATGTGGGTCGAAATTGAAAAATTCGGGAAAACTCACTGTAAGTGCATCTAGGCACCCCCGTGGGTTTTGGATGATTGATGACGATAAATTAAGAGACTAATGAGCTGAGATGATCATAAGCACAGGACATTTCCAAGGTGGACACCTAAACTCTCAAAAAAAAGGAAAAAGATGAAGAACGGCGTCGAAGACTCGAAGAGTAGAAATTAGGGTTTCACTTGAGTCTTTAGTAGGCTAGTTGTGTAAAAGAAAGAGTGTGTGTGTCAAGTACATTGAGATCATAGAAGAAAGCTCAAAGCGTTAGAAGTGTCAAATCCTTAGTGGAGAGAGGTAGAGAGGTAAAATTGGGCAGGCCGGACTTGTCCGGGGGAAGAGGCCGGACTAGTCCAGAAGTCCTACGGCTTAGTCCGTTTTGGGGCAGATTGAGAGTTCCTGGCTGAGATCGGACCTGTCCGTTTTGGGACGGACTAGTCCGTTTCTCTCTTGGTGAGAGTGTTTTTGGGACTAAGTCCTGGTAGACCGTACTTATCTGCCTCAGTGGTCGGACTAGTCCGGGCTAGCCAGACTTGTCCGTTTCACATGAACTGAGAGTTCCTGTGTGAGTTCAGGCTAGTCCGTTCTAAGGCGGACTAGTCCGTATGGGTGTGAGATGAGAGCTCCCACGGCTAAGTCTTGGTAGACCGGACTTGTCCGCCTTAGTGGCCGAACTAGTCCGGGTCCTCCAGACTTGTTCGTTCTCACCCGGACAAATAGTTCCTGTGTGAGATCGGACTAGTCCGGTGTGAGGCGGACTAGTCCGGACTTTCGTAGATGGCAATGGTTGGCTTCGGGACTTCTATAAAAGGTGATGTCCTGACTTTATTTAGAGTAACCTAGAACCCTAGCGCCACCACAATGATTCTAGAGCCCCCCTAAGCCTTCTCTCTTGCCTACTCACCCTGTAGAACCAATTCTTGAGTGGATTTGGGTGTGTGAGGAGAGGAGAAGGAAGAACTTCGCGTTTAAGGCTCTCGGAGTGATCTCGTGTACTTGGTCTGACCTGTGGCTTGTAAGATTGGTGGAGTTTTGTGGACGTGATCAAGTGGGAGCCTCAGATTGTGAGCAGCCCCAACACTTTGTAAGTTCACCCTTGAGATAGTGAAGAACCGGGTTGGCCTTAGTGGCAACTTGGTGAGGGAAGTGTTGTTAAACCCGGTCCTTTGTGGACTCCTCAACGGGGACGTAGATTCCTGAGTGAAATCGAACCTTGGGCAAAAATCTTCGTGTCATTTTGCACTTACATTTCATTGATCATTAGAATTGCTTAGAGTTCGTTCGATCATTTCACTCTTATAATATTTCAGGTTACAATTTTGCAATCTAACTCAATACTTTATCATATTTGTTATATTAGATTGCTAGATAGTTTATCTGCATTTCATTAAACTAAAATCTGAAGAAAAACCCATAAAAATCAAGTTTAGTCTTTTCAACAGTCTGACCGGACTAGTCCGCCCCAGAGCCTGACTAGTCTGGCCTTTTAGTCTTTTCTAGCAGGTTGATCGGACTAGTCCATCCCTGAGCCAAACTAGTCCGGCCTCTGTGTTCTAATCTCATTTAATAAAGTCATTTCAGAAATTTTATCCTATTCACCCCCTCTAGGCAATTTCAATTGGTATCAGAGCAGGTCTCTCCATCAAGAGTCTAACCACTCGGAGAGAAGATGGCCGGAGTGGAGGGATACGAGATTCCGTCGACGTCACAAGGAGACAACACATATGACAAGAAAAAAAACACGGATTTGCTGCAAGACCACTCGAGTGACGATGAAGAAGCTCGCCAGCTCAAGGCACGACTTCGCGAGAAGCTAGGTCACTCAAGTAAAGAGAAGAAGACACCGAAGGATCAAGAAAGGAGTGGTCAACCGGACTACTCTCAATATCCTTTCAACTATGAACGATTAACTTCCAACAATCACTACTTATCTATTCCTCTTGGCAAACCTCCTCAATTCGATGGAAATGATTACTCAATGTGGAAGCATAATATGAAGATGCATCTAATATTCTTAAACCCTACCTTGTGGGAAATTGTCTTAACGGGTGTCCATCTTCCAAGAAATGAAGAAGACGTTACCTTGGAGCAAGCCATTCTACTTCATCGCAATGCTCAAGCAGTTGGGGTGATCACCTCATCCTTGACTCGAGAAGAGTTCAACCGAGTCGATGGATTGGAGGTGGTTAAAAACATATGGGACACATTCAAGACAACGCATGAAGGAAACCGAGTCACTAGAGAAGCCAAGATCGAGATGATTGAAGGAGAGCTTGGGAGGTTCACCATCATGGATGGTCAGTCCCCTCAAGACATGTACAACCATCTCAAGGTCCTCGTCAACAAGATCTGATCTTATGGATGCAGCCGGTGGACGGATCATGAGGTGGTGAAGAGGATGCTTCGGGCATTCATACCTCGAAACATTGCTCTTTGCTCCTTGATCCGTGAGAGCCCGGGATATGCTCAAATGACCCCGGAGGAAGTGCTTGGAAGAATCATCAACAACGAGATGATGGAGAAGAAAGCCATGTTCTACAGCGACCTCCAAAGGCTCGCCTCCTCAAAGAAGAAAGATATTGCTTTCAAAGCAACATCCTCATTACAAAACTTCGAAGCAAGTGATGATGAGGGCCTCGACACCAATGAAGAAGAGACGCTCTTCATCAACAAGATCAAGAGGATGATGAGAAGAAGGAAGGGAGGCAACCATTATGAGAACAAGAACAAGGAAAGGTCCAAGCCCAAGACGAAAAGAGCATGCTACAACTGTGGTGAATATGGACACTTCATTGTGGATTGTCCATATGAAGAGAGTAAGAAGAAGAAAGATGGCAAGTCTCAAGAGAAGAAATTCTTCAAGAAGAAGAAGCCATCAGGACATGCTCACCTTGGGAAGGAATGAGACTCAAACGAAGACTCATCCTCCGAGGATGAAGAGAAAGTGGCAACACTTGCCATTGGAAGGAGCAAACTCTTCCCAAACATTGAAGACTTCAAGTCTACATGTCTCATGGCTAAGGAGGGAAGAAGAAAGGTTAAATCTAAACCATCCTCCTCTACCTCTTCACTTGATAGCTTTGATAGTAATAGTGATAATGAATCCATGCTTAAGGATCTAAGTAGGAGCACCTTGAAAAAGATGAGATTGTTGTCGGAAGAAATCTTTGAGAAGTATGAAGTCATCAACCGTCAAGAAGACATGCTCATCCTTGAAAAGGAGAGATGTCATGAGCTTGAAGAGCTTTTTGAGGTTAAAAGGGAAAGAAGCAAGGCACTTGAGCGTGAACTCGCTTTGAGCAAGGAAACTTGCTCAAATCTTGAAGACACAACTATTGTGCTCAAGGATGAAATTGTTAACTTGACAAAAGTCAACAAAATCCTTGAAACAAAAGTTGAGTCTCTAAAGATCAATGCACCTTCTTCCTCTATGATTTCACCCTCCTCAAAGAAATCTTCCGAAGCAACTCAAATTTGCAAGTGGTCAAACTTAATCCTAAAACTCAAAGATAAACTTAAATTAGCACAAAACAAGCAGTCACTGAAAGGTGGTATATTTGACAAGAAAAAAGTGGCATATGCACGAAGTGCATATACCAATGTAAGACCTCCACATGTCAAAGATGGTCTTAGCCATTCTCGGGAGTGGAGGCAACATGCTAAAACTCCCAAGAAGGAAAAAGACTTGATTGTATTTGTCAAGGAAGGTTCATCCAACAAAGAAAATGTAAAAAATAGTGCAAACTCATTTAACATGCCTAAAATTAAATCTCATCCATTGTTCCATGATTTTGATGCCTCATATGTTTTATTGAGAAAAAAATTTGGAAAGATCTATGCTAGATATGTTGCGCCACTCCGCAAGAGTCCAAAACCTTGTGTGTGAGTGCCCAAGTGTCTCTTGACTAACATGAAAAGACCCAACTCCGCTTGGGTACCAAAAGGTAAAACATAACTCTATTTTATAGACATACTCCTTCGGTGGATCAAAATAGGTGCTCGACAGTGGATGCACAAACCATATGACCGGAGAGAGAAAGATGTTTGTGGAATATGAGAAAAACAAAGATCCAAGTGAAGGAATATACTTTGGGGACAATAGCCAAGGGAAAATCCTTGGCACCGGTAAAATTGCTATCTCTCCCCATCATACTCTTTCAAATATTTTGCATGTTGACTCCCTTGATTATAACCTTGTATCCATATCCCAATTATGTGATAAAAGTTATAATTGTATGTTCACTAACGAGGGTGTGATTGTCTTGAGAAGAAGCAATGACTTAATCGCCTTTAATGGCGTACTCAAGGGAAAGCTTTACCTTATGGATTTCACCACAGATAAAGCTCAACTTGACACGTGCTTAATGGTGAAGACTAACATGGGATGACTATGGCATAGAAGGCTAGCCCATGTTGGGATGAGGAACTTGCAAAAACTTCTCAAGGGAGAACACATTCGAGGCTTGAAGAATGTTGTTTTTGATAAGGATAGGTCATGTAGTGCTTGTCAAGCCAGAAAGCAAGTTGGAGCTCAACATCCATCTAAAAATGCCATGACGACCACAAGACCCTTGGAGCTACTTCACATGGACCTCTTCGGCCTAATCGCCTACATAAGTATCGGCGGTATCAAATATGGTGTTGTTGTTGTAGATGATTATTCTCATTTCACTTAGGTGTTCTTTTTGCATGACAAAGGAGAAACTCAAGGTGTACTCAAGAAATTCTTGAGAAGAGCTCAAAACGAGTTCTCCTTAAGAATTAAGAACATAAGGAGTGATAGCGGCACCGAGTTTAAGAACTCTCAAGTGGAAGAATACTTGGATGAAGAAGGCATCAAGCATGAGTTTTCAGCCCCCTACTCTCCTCAACAAAATGGGGTTGCTGAGAAGAAGAATAGAACTCTCATTGAGATGGCAAGAACCATGCTTGATGAGTACAAGACGTCGGACCGGTTTTGGGCGGAAGCGGTTAACACCGCTTGCCATGCCATAAACCGGTTGTATCTTAATTGACTTTTGAAGAAAACGTATTACGAACTTCTAACCGGTAACAAGCCAAACATCTTTTATTTCCGTCTCTTTGGGAGCAAGTGTTATATTCTCAATAAGAAGCCTAGGACTTCGAAGTTTGCCTCAAAGTCCGATGAAGGTTTCTTGCTTGGTTATGACTCAAACACCTACGCCGATCGTGTTTTCAACAAAACTTTCAGAATTGTTGAAATAGCGAGAGACGTAGTATTTGATGAGACTAATGGCTCCCAAGTGGAGCAAGTTGATCAAAGTGTGCTAGATAAAGAGGAGGCTCCATAAGAAGCACTTAAAAGGATGGCACATGGAGAAATTTTTTCCTCAAGAACATCCTCAAGACTCAAATGATCATTCAACAAATGAAAATATGTCTCCCTCCCATGATCAAGCTCAAGATGAGCAAGACCAAACTCAACAAGATAAAAATGATCAAAGTCAAGATAGGGGATTGGATCAAGGGGGAGACGAAGAAAAGATTGACAATGAAGATGAAGATCAAAGAGTTCAACCAACTCATCCAAGAGTGCACCAAAGTGTTAAACGGAATCATCCCGTCGATAACATAATAGGATATATCTCCAAAGCGTGACCACTTGCTCTCGAATGGCTAATTTTTGTGAACATTACTCTTTTGTTTCCTCTTTGGAGCCCCACAAGATAGAAGAACCACTACAAGATCCGGATTGGGTGGTGGCCATGCAAGAGGAACTCAATAATTTTGAAAGAAATCAAGTGTGGGATCTTGTGAAGTGACCCAACGCAAATATTGTGGAAACCAAGTGGGTATTCTGCAACAAGCAAGATGAATATGAGGTTGTAACAAGAAACAAGACAAGACTTGTTGCAAATGGATATGCACAAGTAGAAGGTTTGGATTATGATGAAACTTTTGCTCCCGTAGCTAGGCTTGAATCAATTCGTATCTTGCTTGCTTTTACAACTCACCATGATTTCAAGCTATACCAAATAGATGTGAAAGCGCTTTCCTCAATGGTTCAATCAAGGAGGAAGTGTACGTGGAGCAACCACCCGGATTTGAGGATGATAAGTATCCTAACAATGTCTTTACACTTTGGAAAACCCTTTATGGCCTCAAACAAGCTCCTATAGTTTGGTATGCGTGTCTTAGAGATTTTCTTATTAAAAATGGTTTTAGGATAGGAAAAATACACTCTTCACTAAGCATTTTAATAATGATTTATTCGTGTGCCAAATATATATCGATGACATTATATTTGGTTCTACTAACAAAACTTTTTGTGATGAGTTTTCAAAGATAATGACTGAAAGATTCGAGATATCAATGATGGGGGAATTGAAGTTCTTCCTAGGATTCCAAGTCAAACAGGAACGTTCATAAGTCAAAAAAAGTATACTCAAGACATACTTAAGAGGTTTGACATGGACAAAGCCAACGCATCAAGACTCCCATGGGAACCAATGGACATCTTAACCTTAATGAAGATGGTCCAAGTGTGGACCAAAAGCTATTTCGTTCCATGATAGGCTGTTTGCTTTATCTTTGTGCATCTAGGCCCGACATAATGCTTAGTGTGTGTATGTGTGCACAGTTCAAGCCGCTCCTAAGGAGTGCCACTTGATAGCCGTTAAGCGGATTCTTAGATATTTGGTTCACACTCCTAACCTAGGACTTCGGTATCCCAAGGGATCCAAGTTTAATCTCATTGGATACTTTGATGCTGATTATATCGGTTGTAAGGTAGATAGGAAGAGCACGTCAGGGACTTGTCAATTTCTTGGTAGGTCCTTGGTTTTGTGGTCTTCAAAAAACAAAACTCCATTGCCTTATCCACAGCCAAAGCGGAGTACGTCGCAGCCGGGAGTTGTTGTACACAACTCCTATGGATGCGACAAACTCTTAGAGACTATGGTTACACTTTGAGTCATGTTCCACTCCTATGTGACAATGAGAGTGCCATCAAGATTGCTCACAATCCCGTGGAGCATTCTAGAACCAAACATATTGATATCCGTCACTATTTTCTGAGAGATCACTCTATCAAGGGAGATATCGTTATCTCTCATGTTAGGAGTGAGAAGCAATTGGCGAACATCTTCACAAAACCCCTTGATGAGAAACACTTTTGTGACCTAAGGAGTGAACTGAATATCGTAGATTCTCGAAATGTTGCTTGAAGTATGCACATCTATTTGTTGCTTGTTTATAAACTTCAAAAACCGCATGTTTTCAACATACTACCCTAATCTCTCTTACTCTATGAACACTATGTTTAAAAGGACTTTTGTCAAATATGGTCATTGTTTGTTTGATGTATGCTTACTGACCATGTTTGCTAAAGATATTTGCAAAAACTTGTCCAAAAGGATCATATTCTTGAGTAAAACTCAAATTATATGAACTTCAGCTTGCAGCCGGACTAGTCCGCCTGGGAGGCCGGACATGTCTGGCCCCAAAGAAGTCCGGCTCTGGTCCGCCAATAGGACTTATTCGGACAACAAGCCGGACTAGTCCGGCCCTGCCAGACACATGTCGACTTCGGAGCTCACCCCTGCAGAAGGGATGAGGTCCGGCCCCGCGGAACACGTGTCGCAATCGGAGCTCACCCCTGTGAAAGGGATGAGGTCCGGTCCCGCGGGACACGTGTCACCATCGAAGCTCACCCCTGTGGAAGGGATGAGGTCTGGCCCCGCGGGACACGTGTCGTCACCGGAGCTCAAACCTGTGGAAGGGATGAGGTCCGGTCCCGCGGGACACGTGTTCCCACCGGAGCTCACTCTGTGAAAGGGATGAGGTCCGATCCCGTGGGACACGTGTCACCATCGGAGCTCACCTATGAGGAGAGGCCCCGGCCCGCTGGACATGTGTCGCCACCAGAGCTCGCCTCTGAGGAGAGGAGAGGCCCCGGCCCGCTGGACACGTGTCGCCACCGGAGCTCGCCTCTGAGGAGAGGAGAGGCGCCGGCCCGCTGGACACGTGTCACCACGGGAGCTCGCCTCAAAGGAGAGGGGAGGTCCGCCCCTGCCAGACACGTGGCACCCTCGGAGCTCACCTCTGAGGAGAGGGGAGGTCCGGCTCCGCTGGACACGTGGCGCCCTCGGAGCTCGCCTATGAGGAGAGGGGAGGTCCGGCCCCGCCGAACACGTGGCGCCCTTGGAGCTCGCCTCTGAGGAGAGGAGAGGTCCAGCCCTGCCGGACACGTGGCACCCTCGGAGCTCACCTCTAAGGAGAGGGGAGGTCCGGCCCCACCGGACACGTGGTGCCCTCGGAGCTTGCCTCTAAGGAGAGGGGAGGCCCGGCCCCGCTGGACACGTGGTGCCTTCGGAGCTCACCCTGGCAGTGGCTACGTGGCAGGGTCGGTCTTCGTAGCGGACAAGTCCAAACAGGACTAGTCCGCCTGAGGAGGCCGGACAATTTCGGCCCCAGAGAACTCCAGCTCTGGTCCGCCAACCGGACTTGTCCGGACACCAAGCCGGACTAGTCTGGCCCCTGGGGACTTAACCTCCCAGGGGCAGCCAGACTTCTCTCTTCACAGACTAGTCCACTCACATCCTCTCTCAAACTGGAAGCGCCCACAAATTGGCGATTTTTGCTTTCCTCCACCAAAAATCTCGTCCAATCGACGGATTGGAGACCTAAGGAGTGCGGAAACCCTTCCCCGGGCTTTGTTGCTCAAGTTTCGACTCCAAATTCATCACATTTGAAGATTTCAAGAGGTATTCTTGACCTAACCAAAAATCCTTCCTTTTCTTCATTCTTAGGTCTTTTGCTAGAAACCTCTTCACAAATACTGTTCCTAGTGTCGATGCGATCAGAGCCTAGGAGTATTGCAACTTAATTTGAAGTTTTTGCGAAAAATTGTTAGGGTTAGGGTTCTTCCTGTATAACCCAGACTAATCTGGTTTTGGGAGGACAAATCCATTCTCGAGCGGACTACTCCGGTCCTTTAACGGACAAGTCCGGTTTACATAGAACAAACTTCAACTTTAACCATTTTTAGTGAATTCTCTTGCAATATTCCACTTCCTTGACCTATAATCTCCTGTCTCTCAGGAAATATGTTAAACTCTGACCAAAGCTCTCCCCTTCCAAGTCCCACGGCCGAGGAGGCTCGACAAGCCCTTCATCGGCGCATTGTCGAAGAAAGGACAACAAAGGAGGCCCAAGCGGCTAAAGAAGCCGTCCGTCGAGAAGCAAGAACAAAGAAGAAGCATGATCTCGACGAAGAGGCACAAATTGCCCAAGCCATTGAAGAATCCTTGAAGGATCAATGGAGAAAGAAAATGGCCGAACATGAAGCCCAAAGCTCCCAATCTTCTAGTGCCTTAGAGCCCAAGAGAAAGAGGCTGGTCACCTTGGGAGATAAAGAGAGGGAAAAGGAGAAGGAAAAGGAATCCGAGGGTAGGGTTCCTCGTGATCCAAAGAAGGGTAAGGCTCCACTTCCTGAGGAGCCCAAGAACAAAAAGGCAACTGTCAAAGCACCGACAAACAGAGCAGGAGGAATAAAAATCAGAGAGAAAGAACAACCGAAGCCCATCGGCCCCTTAAAGATGGCTGCCCCTGCTAGAGACCCAAACCAGCAGCCCAACAATCTGGCATTTGTATTCAAAGGAAAGGGGGCTGAAAAGGCGAGAAGGCTGAGGATGGATAAATTCTATGACTATGAGAAGCACACAGCCGACCCTAGGTTTTGGTGTGACTTTCACTGTGATTACTATCGCTTGGTATACCTAAAAATAAAGACCCCAGTCACTCAAGCTCAATGGGTAGATTGGGACTATATGGCCAAAAAGGAACACAAAGATTTCGATGCAGTGATTGAAGCTGCAGAGCGCCATGGAATCAAAGAAATCATGAGCTTCAAGTATGACTGGAACATTGAGGTAATTGTGCAGTTCTAAACCACTGTGTACTTCTCCACCTACGGTGACTGGAAAATCACCTGGATGACTCATGAAGAGGAGTACTCATTCACCTATGAGAAGTTTGCACAGATACTTGGCCTTGAGGAGCACTTGGATCATGAGATTATCATTTCAAATCTCAAGGCAGTGGACATAGATCAGCTTGACTATATGTATCCTAGTCATGTTCCCTATCAGGCCGGGCTTGCTAGGAACATCAAGCCGTTCTATAGCATCCTCAACCGGATTCTGAGGCGGACCATTGCCCCCAAGGATAGAGATGCAGAGTTAATTCAAGGAAACTTAAGGCATCTCCTCCTCTTGATAGATGGTGAAGAGAAGTTCAATCTTGTTGAGCACATTTATGATGACATCTTCAACATCTCTCACACTCCCAACCACTCATGTGGTTATGCACCATACATCATGTGCCTAATTGAGAAGGTGTCGGGGATAGTCTTTGTCAAGGATGTCACTCATCGATCTCTCCGTCCTCAGCTATCCCCCATTATGCCAGAACCCTCAAGGAGGAAAAATGCTCAACCTCTGTCCAGCTCAGCGGCCCCTTCTAGCTCAGCGGCTCCCCAATCATCTCCTCCTCCGCAGTCCATGAGCGGATTCTTCAAGTGCTTCAACGCACTTTTTGCCTCCTGTCGGTGTGTGGAGGTCCGGACTCGACGCATGGAGAGGCGTCAGGAGAAGTACCTCAAGGCTGTGTGTGACAAGCTTGAGGTACCCATATCTCCCCTTTAGGAGAGTGATGGGGAACTCACTCCATATCAAGAGTTCACCGCTGATGAGCTCGCCCAGTTCAGGAAAGATAGAAGCTCTTCTAAGGCCGTGCTTCCATCCACCACCGCCGACGAAGAAGAAGAGGATACGGAGGCTACGGAGAGCGATGAAAATGGCGATGAAGAAGAATACGAAGAAGATGACGAGTATACTTAGACGTATCTTTTTCCCTCTTTTCCTTTTTGGTGCCTTGATGCCAAAGGGGGAGAAATGTGAAAAGGATGTCCTATTTTTTAACATCTTCTAGTCTTGTAATAGATCTTTTGGACATGACTACTATCTATGTTTTATGTTTTATGCATGACTATATTTTGTGTAACACTACGTGTTGGATTTTATGGTTGTTTTATGCTTGTCTTATCACATTTTTTAGCATAACACGTAGGCACCCCACCATAAAATATGAATGTATGCCAACTCCCCCTCTTTTACTCTTGCATATATTCAGGGAGTTTTGCATACGTACACTTGTTATAAAAATAAATTTTTTACCTCTTATGTTGAAACTTCATGTGTTGTCATCAATCACAAAAAAGAGGGAGATTGTAAGTTCATCTAGACACCTCCGTGGGTTTTGAATGATTGATGACGATAAATTAAGAGACTAATGAGCTAAGATGATCATAAGCACAGAACATTTCTAAGGAGGACACCTTAACTCTCTCAAAAAAAGGAAAAAGATGAACGGCGTCGAAAACTCGAAGAGTAGAAATTAGGGTTTCACTTGAGTCTTTACTAGCCTAGCACTGTAAAAGAAAGAGTGTGTGTGTCAAGTGCATTGAGATCATAGAAGAGAGCTCAAAGCGTTAGAAGTGTCAAATCCTTAGTAGAGAGAGGTAGAGAGGTAAAGTTGGGCAGGCCAGACTTGTCCGGGGGAAGAGGCCGGACTAGTTCAGAAGTCCTACGACTTAGTCTGTTTTGGGGCAGACTGAGAGTTCCTGACTGAGATCGGACCTATCCGTTATGGGACGGACTAGTCCGTTTCTCTCTTGGTGAGAGTGTTTTTGGGGCTAAGTCCTGGTAGACTGGACTTATCCGCCTCAATGGCCGTACTAGTCCGGGTTAGCCAGACTTGTCTGCTTTCACATGGACTGAGAGTTCCTATGTGAGTTCGGACTAGTCCGTTCTAAGGCGGACTGGTCCGTATGGGTGTGACATGAGAGCTCACATGACAAAGACAAGCCCGGGTCCTCCAGACTTGTCCGTTCTCACCCGGATAAATAGTTCCTATGTGAGATCGGACTAGTCCGGTGTGAGGCGGACTAGTCCGGACTTTTGGTAGGTGGCAACGGTTGGCTTCGAGACTTCTATAAAAGGAGATACCCCGACTTCATTTAGAGTAACCTGGAACCCTAGCGCCGCAACAGCAATCCTAGAGCCCCCCTAAGCCTTCTCTCTTGCCTACTCACTCTCTAGAACCAATTCTTGAGTGGATTTGGGTGTGTGAGGAGAGGAGAAGGAAGAATTTTGCGTTTAAGGCTATCGAAGTGATCTCTTGCACTTGGTGTAACCTGTGGCTTGTAAGATCGGTGGAGTTTTGTGGACGTGATCAAGTGGGAGCCTCAGATTGTGAGCAACTCCAACACTTTGTAAGTTCACCCTTGAGATAGTGAAGAACCGGGTTGGCCTTAGTGGAGACTTGGTGAGGGAAGGGTTGTTAAACCCGGTCCTTTGTGGACTCTTCAACGGGGACGTAGATTCCTGAGTGGAATCGAACCTCGGGCAAAAATCTTCGTGTCATTTTGCACTTACATTTCATTGATCATTAGAATTGCATAGGGTTCGTTCGATCATTTCGCTCTTATTATATTCCAGGTTACAATCTTGCAATCCACCTCAATACTTTGTTATATTAGATTGCTAGATAGTTTATCTGCATTTCGTTAAACTAAAATATGAAGAAAAACCCATAAAAATCAAGTTTAGTCTTTTTAGCAGTCTGACCGGACTAGTCCGCCCCAGAGCCAGAATAGTCTGGCCTTTTAGGCTTTTCCAGCAGGATCGGACTAGTCCGCCCCTGAGCCAAACTAGTCCGACCCCTGTGTTCTAATCTCGTTTAATCTAGTCATTTCAGTAATTTTAGCCTATTCACCCCCCTCTAGGAAATTTTACTCACAAACTCGGGTCCCAAGCGGCCGGACAGGTCATTGACGTCACACACGTCCGGACAGTGCAACTTGATGGTTTTGCATGCGCGGATGGCCATCTGGGTCGAAATCGGGAAAGTCGATAAATCTCACGAAGTCGCGTCCCGAGCGGCCGGACAGGACTTTTACTGCATACACATCCGGACGGTGCAACATGATGGTTTTGCATGCGCAGATGGCCATCTAGGTCCAAATTGGAAAAAGTTGTTAGATCTCATGAACCAGGGTCCCGATTTGCCTGACAGAACCTTGATGGAATACACGTACGGACGGTGCAACTTGGTGGTTTTGCATGCGTGGATGGCCATCTGGGTCGAAATTGAGAAAGTAGGGAAGGTCGTTAAAACTCACAAACTCGGGTCTAGGACTGCTGGATGGGGCCTTGATGGAATACACGTTCGCACGGTGCGACTTGATGGTTTTGCATGTACGTATGGCCATCTGGGTCGAAATTGAGAAAGTCGGGAAAGTTGGTCAACTCAAGAACTTGGGTCCCGGGTGGCTGGACGGGACCTGGACAGAATACACGTTCAGATGGTGCAACTTGACTGTTTTGCATGCGCGGATGGCCATGTGGGTCAAAATCGAAAAAGTCGGTAAAACTAACGAACTCGGGTCTTGGGAGGCCGGACGGGATCTTGACAGAATACATGGTAGGACGGTCAAACTTGATGGTTTTTTATGCACGGATGGCCATCTAGGTCGGAATCGAGAAAGTCGGTAAAACTCAAAAACTTGGGTCTCGGGCGGCCGGACGGGGCCTTGACGGAATACACGTCCAGACGGTGCAACGTGATGTTTTTAATTGCGCGGATGACAATCTGTGTCGAAATCGAGGATATCAGTAAAACTCACGAACTTGGGTCCCACGAGGCTGGACAGGATCTTGATGGAATACACGTCCGGATGGTCCAACTTGATGGTTTTCATGTGCGGATGACCATTTGGGTCGAAATCTAGAAAGTCGGAAAGTCGGTAAAACTCATGAACTCAGGTCCTGCGAGACCGGACGGGACCATGACGGAATACATGACCGGACTGTGAAACTAGATGTTTTTTCATGCACGGATGGCCATCTGGGTCAAAATCGGGAAAGTCGGTAAAACTCACGAACTCGGGTCCCGGGAGGCCAGACGGGGTCTTGACGGAATACAAGTCCGATGGTCCAACTTGAGGGTTTTCATGCGCGGATGGTCATCTGGGTCGAAATCGAGAAAGTCGAGAGAGTCTGTAAAACTCACGAAGTCAGGTCCTAGGAGGGCGGACGAAACCTTGACGGAATACACGACCGGACTTTGAAACTTGATTGTTTTGCATGCGGAGATGGCCATCTGGTTGGAAATTAAGAAAGTCGATAATGTTGGTAAAACTCACGAACTCGGGCCTCGGGCGGCCGGACAGATCCTTGAAGGAATACACGCTCGGATGGTGCAACTTGATGATTTTGCATGCGCAGATGGCCATCTGGGTCGAAACCAAGAATATATGGAAGGTCGGTAAAACTTATGAACTCTTCCTGGGTGGATGGACAGGACCTTAACGGAATACATGTCCAGATGTTGTAGCTTAATGGTTTTGCATACGCGGATGGCCATGTGAGTCGAAATCGAGAAATTCGGGAAAACTCACAAACTCAGGTCCCGAGCGGTACATGACCTTGACGGCATACACATCCGGACGGTGCAGCTTGATGGTTTTGCATGCGTGGATGGCCATCTGGGTTCAAATCGGGAAAGTCGGTAAATCTCACAAAATGGGGTCCCGAGCGGCCTGACGGAACCTTGATGGAATACACGTCCGGACGGTGCAACTTGATAGTTTTTCATGTTCGATAGCCATCTGGGTCGAAATCAAGAAAGTATGGAAAGTCAGTAAAACTCCAAACTCGGACCTCGGGCGGCTGGACAGGATCTTAACGGCACGTACGGATGGTGCAACTTAATGGTTTTGCATACATGGATGGCCATGTGGGTCAAAATTGAGAAAGTCGGTAAAACTCACGAACTTGGGTCTTGGGAGGCCAGACGGGACCTTGACAGATTACATGACAGGACGGTCAAACTTGATGGTTTTTCATGCACGGATGGCCATCTATGTCGAGATCGAGGAAGTCGGCAAAGTCGGTAAAACTCAAGAACTCAGGTCTCGGGCGGCGGGATGGGGCCTTGACAGAATACACGTTCGGACGGTGCAACTTGATGGTTTTAAATGTGCGGATAGCCATCTGTGTCGAAATCGAGAAAGTCGGTAAAACTCACGAACTCGGATCTCGGAAGGCCGGACGGACCTTGATGGCATACACGGCCGGATGGTCCAACTTGATGGTTTTCATGCGCGGATGGCCATCTGGGTCCAAATTGAGAATGTCGGGAAAGTCGGTAAAACTCACGAACTAAGGTCCTTGGAGGCCGGACGGGACCTTGATGGAATACACGACCGGACTGTGAACCTTGATGGTTTTTCATGCACGGATGGCCATCTAAGTCAAAATCAGAAAAGTCGGGAAAGTCAGTAAAACTCACGAACTCGGGGTCCCGGGAGGCCGGACGGGGTCTTGACAGAATACTCATCCGCATGGTCCAACTTGATGGTTTTCATGGGCGGATGGCCATTTGGGTCGAAATCTGGAAAGTCAGGAAAGTCGGTAAAACTCATGAACTCAGGTCCTGCGAGACCGGACGAGACCATGACAGAATACATGACCGGACTGTGAAACTAGATTTTTTTTCATGCACGGAAGGCCACCTGGGTCAAAATCGGGAAATTCAGTAAAACTCACGAACTCGGGTCCCTGGAGGCCAGACGGGGTCTTGACGGAATACAAGTCCGATGGTCCAACTTGAGGGTTTTCATGCGCGGATGGCCATCTGGGTCGAAATCGAGAAAGTCGAGAGAGTCTGTAAAACTCACAAACTCAGGTCCTAGGAGGCCGGACGAAACCTTGACGGAATACACGACCGGACTTTGAAACTTGATTGCTTTTCATGCGGAGATGGCTATCTGGTTGGAAATTAAGAAAGTCGATAATGTTGGTAAAACTCACGAACTCGGGCCTCGGGCGGCCGGACAGATCCTTGAAGGAATACATGTTCGGATGGTGCAATTTGATGGTTTTGCATGCGCGGATGGCCATCTGGGTCGAAACCAAGAATATATGGAAAGTCGGTAAAACTTATGAACTCTTCCCGGGCGGTTGGACAGGACCATAACGGAATACATGTCCGGATGTTGTAGCTTAATGGTTTTGCATACGCGGATGGCCATGTGAGTCGAAATCGAGAAATTCGGGAAAACTCACAAACTCAGGTCCCGAGGGGTACATGACCTTGACGGCATACACATCCGGACGGTGCAGCTTGATGGTTTTGCATGCGTGGATGGCCATCTGGGTCCAAATCGGGAAAGTCGGTAAATCTCACGAACTGGGGTCCCGAGCGGCCTGACGGAACCTTGATGGAATACACGTCCGGACGGTGCAACTTGATAGTTTTGCATGCTCGATAGCCATCTGGGTCGAAATCAAGAAAGTATGGAAAGTCAGTAAAACTCCAAACTCGGACCTCGGGCGGCTGGACAGGATCTTAACGGCACGTACGGATGGTGCAACTTAATGGTTTTGCATACATGGATGGCCATGTGGGTCAAAATTGAGAAACTCGGTAAAACTCACGAACTTGGGTCTTGGGAGGCTGGACGGGACCTTGACAGAATACATGATAGGACGGTCAAACTTGATGGTTTTTCATGCACGGATGGCCATCTATGTCGAGATCGAGGAAGTCGTCAAAGTCGGTAAAACTCAAGAACTCGGGTCTCGGGCGGCGGGATGGGGCCTTGACGGAATACATGTCCAGACGGTGCAACTTGATGGTTTTAAATGTGCGGATGGCCATCTGTGTCGAAATCGAGAAAGTCGGTAAAACTCACGAACTCGGATCTCGGAAGGCCGGACGGACCTTGATGGCATACACGGCCGGATGGTCCAACTTGATAGTTTTCATGCGCGGATGACCATCTGGGTCCAAATTGAGAATGTCGTGAAAGTCGGTAAAACTCACGAACTAAGGTCCTTGGAGGCCGGACGAGACCTTGACGGAATACAGGACCGGACTGTGAACCTTGATGGTTTTTCATGCACGGATGGCCATCTAAGTCAAATCGGAAAAGTCGGAAAAGTCAGTAGAACTCACGAACTCGGGTCCCGGGAGGCCGGACGGGGTCTTGACAGAATACTCATCCGCATGGTCCAATGATGGTTTTCATGGGCGGATGGCCATCTGGGTCGAAATTGAGAAAGTCGTGAAATTCAGTAAAACTCACAAACTCTGGTCCTGGGAGGCCGGACGAAACCTTGATAGAGTACACGACCGGACTGTGAAACTTGATGGTTTTGCATGCGCAGATGACCATCTGGTTCGAAATCGAGAAAGTCTGTAAATTTGGTAAAACTCACAAACTCGGGCGGTCGGACAGAACCTATAAAGAATACACGTTCGGATGGTGCAACTTGATGGTTTGGCATGCGCAGATGGCCATCTAGGTCGAAACCAAGAAAGTATGGAAAGTCGGTAAAACTCACGAACTCGGATCCCGAGTGGCTGGATGGGATCTTAATGAAATACACGATCGGATGATGCAACTAGATTGTTTTGCATGCGTGGAAGGCAATATGGGTCAAAACCGGGAAAGTTGAGAAAGTCGGTAAAACTCACTAACCCGGGTCCCGAGCGGCCGGACGGGACCTTGACAGAATACATGACAGGACGATCAAACTTGATGGTTTTTTCATGCACGGATGGTCATCTGGGTCAAAATCGGGAAAGTCGGTAAAACTCACGAACTCAAGTCTCGAGCGACAGGATGGAATCTTGTCTAAATACAAATCTAGACAGTGCAACTTGATGGTTTTGCATGCGCGGATGCCCACCTGTGTCGAAATTGGGAAAGTTGGTAAATCTAATGAACTCTGGTCCCGAGCGGCTGGACAGGACCTTGACGGCATACAAGTCCAGACGGTGCAACTTGATGGTTTTGCATGCGCGGATGGCCATCTGGGTCGAAACCAAGAAATTATGAAAAGTCGGTAAAACTCATGAACTCGGGTCCTAGCCGGCCGGACGTGACCTTGTTGGAATACACGTTCGGATGGTTCAACTTGATAGTTTTGCAGACGCTGATGACCATTTGGGTCAAAATTGATCAAGTCGAGAAATTTGGTAAAACTCCCGAACTCGGGTCCCGGGAGGCCGTACGGGACCTTGACGGAATACCCGTATCTGGATGGTCCAACTTGATGGTTTTTCATGTGCGGATGACTATTAGGGTCAAAATCAGGAAAATTGAGAAAGTCGGTAAAACTCACGAACTCGGGTCCCTGGCGGCCAAACGGAACCTCGGCGGAATACACGTCCGGACGGTGCATCTTGATGATTTTGCATGCGTGGATGGCCATCAGGGTCAAAATCGAGAAAGTTTGGAAAGTCAGTAAAAAACTCACGAACTCGGACCCCGGTCGGCTGGACTAGACCTTGATGAAATAAATGTGCGGATGATGCATCCTGATGGTTCTGCATGCGCGGATGGTCATCTAAGTCAAAATCGAGAAAGTTGGTAAAACTGATGAACTCGGGTCCCGGGAGGACGGACGGGACCTTGACTGAATACACGTCCGAATGGTCAACTTGATGGTTTTTCATGCGCTGATGGTCATCGGGGTCAAAATCGGGAAAGTCGGTAAAACTCACTAACTCGGGTCCCGGGCGGCTGGACGGGAAGTTGATGAAATAAACATTTGGATGGTGCAACTTGATTGTTTTTGCATGCGCGGATGGCCATCTAGGTCAAAATCGAGAAAGTCGGTAAAACTATAGAACTTGGGTCCTCGGAGGCCAGACGGGACCTTGACAAAATACATGACAGGACGGTCAAACTTTGAAGGTTTTTCATGCACGGATGGCCATCTCGATCGAAATCGGGAAAGTCGGGAAAGTCAGTAAAACTCACGAACTCAGGACCCGAGCGGCTGGACGGGACCTTGACGAAATACACGTTCGGATGGCGCAACTTGATTGTCTTTGCATGAGCGAATGGCTATTTGGGTAAGAATCAAGAAAGTCAGCAAAACTCAAGAACTTGGGTACTGGGAGGCCGGAGGGGACCTTGAAAGAATACATGACAGGATGGTCAAACTTGATGTTTTTTCATGCACGGATGGCCATCTAGGTCAAAATCGGGAAAGTAGGTAAAACTCACGAACTCGAGTTTCGGTTGACCGAATGGAACCTTGACAGAATAAATGTCCGGATGGTGCAACTTGATGGTTTTACATGCGCGGATGGACATCTGGGCCAAAATCGAGAAAGTCGGGAAAGTCGGTAAAACTCACGAACTCGGGTCCCGAGCGGCCGGACAGGACCATGATGGAATACACATTCGGATAATGCAACTTGATGGTTCTTGCGCGGATGGCCATCTGCGTCAAAATCGAGAAAGTCGGTAAAACTGACGAACTCGGGTCTCGGGAGGATGGACGGGACCTTGACTGAATACACGTTCGAATGGTCCAATTTAATGGTTTTTCATGCACGGATGGTCATCGGGGCCAAAATCAGGAAAGTCCAGAAAGTCGATAAACCTCACTAACTCGGGTCCCGGGCGGCCGGACGGAACCTTGACGGAGACACGTCCGGATGGTGCAACTTGATGGTTTTGCATGCGCGGATGGATATCTTGGTCGAAACAAAGAAAGTCGGGAAAGACTGTAAAACTTACCCGTCCATGACGGAATACATGTTTGGATGGTGCAACTTGATGGTTTTGCATGCGCAGATGACCATCTAGGTCGAACTCGAGAAAGTCGGGAGAGTCGGTAAACTCACGATCTTGGGTCCTGGGAGGCCGTACGGGACCTTGACAGAATACATGACAGGCCGGTCAAACTTGATGGATTTTCATGCACGGATGGCCATCTGGGTCAAAATCAGGAAAGTCAGGAAAGTCGGTAAAACTCACGAACTCGGATCCCGAGCGGCTGGACGGAACCTTGACGAAATACACATCCATTGCTTTTTGCATGTGTGGATGGCCATCTGGGTAAAAATCGAGAAAGTAGGGAAAGTCGGTAAAACTCACGAAGTCGTGTCTCCGGGCGGCTGGATGGGACCTCGATGAAATACACATTCGGAATGTGCAACTTGATTGTTTTCATGCGCGGATGGCCATCTTGGTCAAAATCGAGAAAGGAGAAAGTAGGTAAACTCACAAACTTGGCTCCTGGGAAGCCGAACGGGACCTTGACAGAAGACATTACAGGTCGGTCAAACTTGACGGATTTTCATGCACGGATGGCTATCTGGGTCAAAATCGGGAAAGTAGGTAAAACTCACGAACTCAGGACTCGGGCGGCCGGATGGAACCTAGATGGAATAAACGTCCGGATGGTGCAACTTGATAGTTTTGCATGCGCGGATGGCCATTGGATCAAAATCGGGAAAGTCGGTAAATCTCACGAACTCGGGTACCGAGCGGCCGGACAGTACCGTGATGGCATACAAGTCCGGACGGTGCAACTTGATGGTTTTGCATGCGCGGATGGCCATCTAGGTCCAAACCGGGAAAGTCGGGATATCTCACAAACTCGGATTCCGAGCGGTCGGACGGAACCTTGACGAAATACACATCCAGACGGTGCAACTTGATGGTTTTGCATGTGCGGATGGCCATCTGGGTCGAAATCGAGAAAGTCAGGAAAGTCGATAAAACTCAAGAACTAATGTCCTGGGAGGTCGGAGAGGACCTTGACGGAATACAGGACTGGAATGTGAAACTTGATGGTTTTTCATGCACGGATGGCCCTGTGGGTAAAAATCTGGAAATTCGGTAAAACTCACGAACTCGGGTCCTGGGAGGCCAGATGCGATCTTCACAGAATACAAGTTCGGATGGTCCAACTTGGATGTTTTTCATGTGCGGATGGCCATCGGGGTCAAACTCAGGAAAGTCGAGAAAGTCGGTAAAACTCACGAACTTGGGTCCTGGGCGGCCGGACGAAACCTTGCCAGAGACACGTCCGAACGGTGCAACTTGATGGTTTTGCATTCGCAGATGGCCATCTGTGTCTGTATCTGAAGTACTACTCTCATGGAGAGGATGACACTAAGAGTTGGGAAACTTTTCTTGTTTCATTCCACACACAATGCCATGCCCAACCTAGGGGTTGGGGTTACATATTTATAGCTAAGGCAGCCAAGCATATAACTAGATGCTAGTCTAAGATGTTGTCCTACCAAAGGACTAAGATGCTGTCCTCTTGGTCTAAGATGTTGTCCTACCAAAAGACTAATATGCTGTCCTACCAAAGGACTAATATGTTGTCCTACTAAAGGACTAAGATGCTGTCCTCTTGGTCTAAGATGTTGTCCTACCAAAGGACTAAGATGTTGTCCTGCTAAGGACTGAAATGCTGTCCTAACTAGGGGCCACACAGACCAAGAGTACAAGACTTATTCCTTCATTCTCCCCCTAAGTCTTGTGTGTTGCCTTTTGGGAGAGTTGAACCATCCCGATCCTGGAGCAAAGCTCAAGGAACGTGATCCTCCCAAGGGGCTTAGTGAGCAGGTCTGCAAGCTGGTCCTTGGTGTTGATGTAGCACGCCTTGATGCTCCCTTCCTCCAAGCAGCCTCGGAGGAAGTGGTACCTCACCCGGATGTGCTTGCTCCGTTCATGAAAGACATGGTTCTTTGCTAGAGCCAGAGCAGACTTGTTGTCCACCCTGAGTTCCACCGCTCCGGTGTCTTTGCCGAGGAGATCACCAAGCAGTCGAACTAGCCAGAGCGCCTGAGTTGAAGCAGTAGAGGCCGCTATGTACTCGGCCTCGCAGCTGGACAGGGCCACCACCTACTGCTTGACCGACTACCAGCTAACGAGGCACTTGCCGAGGAAGAAGAGAATCCTGCTCGTTGCTAGTGTCGATGTTGCCGGCGTGGTTGCTGTCGCTGTACCCGATAAGGTGTGCCTCCCCATGGCACCTCGGGTAATAGAGGCCGTGGTCGAGAGTGCCCGCAACGTAGCGGATGATCCTCTTCACAGTCTGCTGGTGCTCCATCGCCGGTCTCTGCATGAACCGACTGACGTAGCCGACAGAGAATGCCAAGTCCGGCCGTGTGTGGGCGAGGTAGTGAAGGCTCCCCACAATACGCCGATACTGCGTGGCATCCACCTCCTCCGTCGTGCTGTTGCCGCTCAGCTTCAGTCTCTCCTCCATGGGAGTGAGAGCTGGGTTGCAGTCTGCGAGCCCAGCCAGCTCAACAATGCGCTTGGCGTAGGCAGTCTGTCGCAGCATGATCCCGGAGTCGGCCTGGTGCACCTCGATCCCCAGGTAGAAGGAGAGAGATCCCAGGTCACTCATCTGGAAGGTGGCTTTCATCGCTTCCTTGAATGCTGCCACCTCCGCATCCTTGGTGCCGGTGATCACCAAGTCGTCGACGTAGAAACCCACCAGTAGGGCATTTCCTCCATTGCCCCGCCGGGAGATGGCAGCCTCATGCAGGCTTTGCTCGAAGCCCATCCCCTTGAGCGTGGAGTCGAACTTGGCATTCCACGCCCTTGGTGCCTGCCGCAGGCCATAGAGGGCCTTGCGCAGACGCAACACCTTGCCCTCCTTGCCAGGAATCGTAAATCCCGGTGGCTGGTGCACATAGACCTCCTCCTTTAAACCGCCATTAAGAAACACCAACTTGACATCCATGTGCTGAACCCACCAGCCTCCCTGACCAGCCAGCGCAAGGAGGAGTCACACAGATTCCATCCGTGCCACGGGCGCGAAGGCATCGTCGAAGTCGATCCCCTCCTGTTGCACAAAACCGCGTGCCACCAAGCGAGCCTTGTGCTTGACGATGGCGCCGGCTTCATCCCTCTTCAACTTGAACACCCACTTAAGGGTGATTGCGCGGTGACCATGAGGGAGGTCAGCAAGCTCCCAGGTGTGGTTGTTCTCAACCGCGTCCATCTCCGACTGCATCGCAGCACACCATGCCGCGTGTCTCTCAGCCTCCACGAAAGACTGAGGCTCGCTGTCGTCGCATGCAAGATGCAACTGCACCTCCAGATCGTGAGGGACCAGTCCCGGCACCGACTGGTCACCGAGAAGATCCTCCATCTTACGATACCGCAACGGCTCACCATCGTGGTATGCGTCGATGCGCTCCTCGTCGTGGGAGAGCGGAGTAACGAACTGCACCAGTTTGTGCTCGACACGAGCTGGTGTCGGAGTGGACGTACCCGGAGGGATGGCAGTCCGTGCTGGAGTGTGTGGGGTCACCGGCTGTGGTGGTGGAGAGGTCGTCGCAGCTGAGGTCGTGACTGGGGAGCATGGCGCTGAAGTTGGTGGAGAAGAGCTGCCTACTCCCCCAGTTCCCTTGAAGTGGACGTACTCAACGATGAAGTTTTCGTGTGTCGGAGTCGAGCCGTTGTCTACTGCCTTGTCCCATGCCCATCCTCGCCCTTCATTGAACACTACATCACGTGCCGTGCGCACGCGCTGTGTTCCTGGGTCGAGAATGCGGTAGGCCTTCGAGCCCTCCGCGTAGCCGATGAACACCCCTGGAGTGCTCCTGTCGTCAAGCTTGCTGATGTGGCCAAGCTCCTTGGCGAATGCTAGGCAGCCGAAGACCCGTAGGTGAGAGACTGTCGGCTTGCGCCTATGCCAAGCCTCATACGGCGTCCTGCCGTTGAGAGCCTTGGTGGGCGAGCGGTTGAGGATGTAGGCCGCCGTCACCACCGCCTCTCCCCAGAAGATAGCCGGCATTCCCCTCTGCTTGAGGAGGGCCCGAGCCATCCCCACAACCGTCTGGTTGCGTCGCTCCACGACGCCGTTCTGCTGCGGGCTGTACGGTGCGGAGTAGTGGCGCTGAACACCCTCATCCGCGCAGTCCGACGCAAATTCAGCCGCCGTGAATTCGCCGCCGTTGTCGGTGCGCAGCATGCGCAGCTTGCGGCCGCACTCCGCCTCCGCAATGGCCTGCGCGCGCCTGATGGCCTTCACAGCCTCTCCCTTGCTGCCGAGGACCATCACCCACATGTAGCGGGAGAGGTCATCGACAAGCAGCAGGAAGTAACATCGTCCTCCCGGTGTAGCCGGTGTCACCGGGCCACACAAGTCCCCGTGCACGAGGTCGAGCCGCTCCTTGGCTTGGAAGCTCGAATGCTGGGGAAAGGGTACCCGCCTCTGCTTTGTCACTACGCAGACATCGCAGAACTGCTCCACATGGTCAAGGCACGGCAGGCCCCGTACCATCTCCTTGGCACTGAGTCGCTTCAGGGCCTTGAAGTGAAGGTCCCCAAAAAGCGCTCATGCCACTGCCATGCCTCGTCATCCCGGCGAGAAGCAAGGCAGAGAGGTTGTGCTACCTGCATGTTAAGGACGTAGAGTCGATTGGTGCCTCTGGTTACCTTGGCAAGAAGGCGACGATGGCGATCCAAAATCCTCATGACTCCGTCCTTGATCTCCACGCGCGAACCGTTCTCATCCAGCTGGCCCAGGCTGATGATAGAGTTCCTCAACGTGGGGATGTAGTAGACTCCGACGAGGAGCCTGTGCTCACCATACTCGGCGCTGAGGATGACGGGGCCGATGCCCTTGATCTCCACACCAGAGGCGTTCCCAATCTTGATGGAGACTCAAACATTGGGGTCGAACTCAGTGAAGAACTCCCGTCGACCAGTCATGTGATGGGTGGCGCCGGTGTTGAGGCACCACCTGTCAGTCTTGTCGTTGCTGGAGCCATCACCGAGAAAGGCGTGTGCTCTCGGCTCATCGATGTGGAGGAGAGCCGCTGCGGCCGATGTCACTGGAGGTGGCTCGATGCTTGCGTGTGCCAGGAGCAGAGCCGGCTCCTCCTCCTCCACCTGTGCAACGTGGGCCTTGCCACGTCGTTGCTGCCGACACTCCCTGGCCAATGACCAAGCTTGCCACAGTTGTGGCAGGTGTCGTCTCGTGCTGGCTTCCGGTTGCCGGCGGCGTCGCTTTGGGTGCCTCCGTGGGTGCCCCCCTCGGCACGTCATTACGCACCAGCTTGGGCACCTCCGCGCCCCTTGCTTGGCTTGCTGCGCTTGCGGCCGCCTTTCGAGGAGGAGGGCTCCCCCTTCTTCCCATCACCTTGGCAGGCCTCCCACTGCTCCCTGAGTGAGATGTAGCTTCCCGCCGATGGTGATAGGCCCCGAGAGAGGCTGAGATTCATCGCTGTCGATGACCTTGAGGCGCCCTATCGCCTCTTCGATCGACATCGTGGAGAGGTCCAGCAGAGACTCGATCGAGTGAGCGATCTGCTTGTACTAATCGGGGATGCAACGGAAGAGCTTCTCGATGGCTTTCTCCTCGTTATAGGTGTTGTCGCCGAACTGCACCATCTTCTGCAGTAGTGTTGAGACAGAGAGCAAAGTCATCAACATCCTCACCTGGTTTGAAGGTCAGGTTCTTCCACTCCTTGCGGAGTGCCTACAGTGTGGTCTTGTGGGCGCGGTCGCTACCGATGCGTGCCGCAGCGATGGCATCCCAGGCTTCCTTGGAAGTCCGTTTATTGGAAAGCGAGAACTGCATCTCGGGCGGTACTGCAGCAATGAGAGCATCCAGCGCCCGTCGATCCTCGTAGTATTTGACGTCACCATACCGGACTGCTTCCCACATGTGCCACACTTGGAGCCGTATCCTCATCACCGCGGCCCACTCGACGTAGTTTGTCTTGGTGAGCGTAGGTCACCCACCGCCGGGATCAACGTCCCTGACAACGGCTTGGATCCCGTGGTGACCATGGTACCTATTCGGTGAGGGAGAGTCGTGCCGCCTGTAAATGCCTCGATCTTCATCAACCCAACCACCCCTGCCGGGAGCATCACCAGCGCGTCCGCGCCCGTCTGGTCTGCAGCCGCCGCGCTCATGGGGGTGCGCGTCTGCCCACTGTGGCGTCTGTGGTCGTGCTACCTTCCTTGCCAGCCTGAGGTCTTCGTTGGTGCCGCCGTCGGTAGAATTAGAGCCTCTGTCGCTACCGCTACGCAGAACCTCAAGCTCTATTGCAGCCGCACGCGCTGCATCCGCAGTTGCTGCTGCTTCTACTTCCACCATCGCCGCTGCCAGTTCCTCTGCCGCCAGCCTCGCCGCCCTCGCTACAGCCTCTGCCGCTGCTCGCTCGCGTTCTTCTTCCACGGCGACCTCGACCTCCTGCCGATGCCGCGCGCTCGAAGCAACCGAGTGCTGAGACTGTCCTTCGGACATGGCGCGCTAATGGGGGAGTGCTGTGTGGGGAAGAGGCTGTCTCAGACAAGCTGTTGCTTGTCTGTGCAGACGAGGAGGAATGAGTTGAAACAACCGGTGTTATTGCTGCTGGCTGAAGACAAAGAGAGGCGTGGAAAGGAGATGAGCAGGAAATGTCTAGGCTACAGGATAGAACGGCTCTGATACCACTTGTCAGTATCTGAAGTACTACTCTCATGGAGAGGGTGACATCTTGTTTCATTCTACACACAATGCCATGCCCAAGCTAGGGGTTGGGGTTACATATTTATAACTAAGGCAGCCAAGCATATACCTAGATGCTAGTCTAAGATACTGTCCTACCAAAGGACTAAGATGCTGTCCTCTTGGTCTAATATGCTGTCCTACCAAAGGACTAAGATGCTGTCCTACCAAAGGACTAATATGCTGTCCTACTAAAGGACTAAGATGCTGTCCTCTTGGTAAGATGTTGTCCTATCAAAGGACTAATATGTTGTCCTGCTAAGGACTGAAATGCTGTCCTAACTAGGGGCCACACAGACCAAGAGTACAAGACTTATTCCTTCAATCTGGTTCGAAATCGAGAAAGTTGGAAAAGTTGGTAAAACTCACAAACTCGGGGCCCGGGCGACCAGACTGAACCTTGACGGAATACACGTCCAGATGGTGCAACTTGATGATTTTGCATGCGCTGATGGCAATCTGGATCGAAACAAAGAAAGTATGGAAAGTCGGTAAAACTCACGAACTCGGATCCTGGGCTGCTGGACAGAACCTTGACAGAATACATGTTCGGATCGTGCAACTTAATGGTTTTGCATAGGCGGATGCCCATGTGGGACGAAATCAAGAAATTTGGGAAAACTAAAAAACTAGGGTCCCGAGTGGCCATCAGGACCTTGACGGCATACACATTCGGATGGTGCAACTTGATAGTTTTGTATGCGCGGATGGCCATCTGGGTTCAAATCAGGAAAGTCGGTAAAACTCACGAACTCGGGTCCCGAGCGGCCGGACGGAACCTTGACAGAATACACATCCGGACGGTGCAACTTATTGGTTTTGCATGTGCCATGGCCATCTGGGTCAAAATCAAGAAAGTCGGGAAAGTCGGTAAACTCACGAAGTCGGGTATCGGGCGGCTGGATGGGACCTTGACGAAATACACGTTCGGATAGTGCAACTTGATTGATTTACATGCGCGGATGGCTATCTGGATCAAAATCGAGGAAGTCGGTAAAACTCACGAACTCGAGTCCTGGGAGGTCAGACGGGACCTTGACAGAATACATCACAGGACGGTCAAAGTTGATTGTTTTCATGCACGGATGGCCATCTAGGTCGAAATCGAGAAAGTCGGGAAAGTCGGTAAAACTCATGAACTCGGGTCTCGGGTGGCCGGACGTGGCCTTGACAAAATACACGTCCGGACGGTGCAACTTGATGGTTTTAAATGCTCAGATGGCCATCTGTGTTAAAATCAAGAAAGTCGGGAAAGTCGGTAAAACTCACGAATTTGGGTCCCGGGAGGTTGGACGGCACCTTGATTGAATACACGTCCGGATGGTCCAACTTGATGGTTTTCATTCGCGGATGGCCATCTGGGTCGAATTCGATAAAGTCGGGAAAGTCGGTAAAAATAAAAAACTAAGGTCCTATGAGGCCAGACGAGACCTTGATAAAATACACGTCCGGACTGTGGAACTTGATGGTTTTGCATACGTAGATGGTCATCTGGTTCAAAATTGGTAAAGTTGGTAAAATTCACGAACTTGGGACCCGTGCGGTCGGACAGAACCTTGAAGGAATACAAGTTCGGATGGTGCAACTTGATGGTTTTGCATACGCCAATGGCCATCTGGGTCGAAACCAAGAAAGTATGGAAAGTCGGTAAAACTCACGAACTCGGATCCCAGGCGGTTGGACAAGACCTTGACTGAATACACGTCCGGATGGTGCAACTTAATGGTTTTGCATACACGGATGGCCATGTGGGTCGAAATCGAGTAAGTCGTTAAAACTCACGAACTCGGGTCTTGGGAGGCCGGACGAGACCTTGATAGAATACATGACAGGACAGTCAAACTTGATGGTTTTTCATGCACGGATGGCCATCTAGGTTGAAATCAATAAAGTCGGGAAAGTCGGTAAAACTCAAGAACTCGGGTCTCGGGCGGCTGGACGGGGTCTTGAGGGAATACACGTCCGGACGGTGCAACTTGATAGTTCTAAATGCGCGGATGGCCGTCTGTGTCGAAATCGAGAAAGTCGGTAAAACTCATGAACTCGGGTCCCGGGAGGCCGGACGGGACCTTGATGGAATACACATCCGGATGGTCCAACTTGATGGTCTTCATGCACGGATAGCCATCTGGGTCAAAATCGAGAAAGTTGGTGAAACTCACGAACTCGGGTCCCGGGAGGCCGGACGGGACCTTGATGGCATACACGTCCGGATGGTCCAACTTGATGGTTTTCATGCGCGGATGGCCATCTGGGTCGAAATCGAGAAAGTCGGGAAAGTCGGTAAAACTCACGAACCCAGGTCCTGGGAGGCCGGACGGGACCTTGATGGAATACACGACCGGACTGTGAAACTAGATAGTTTTTTATGCACGGATGGCCATCTGGGTCAAAATAGGGAAAGTCGGGAAAGCCGGAAAAACTCACGAACTCGGGTCCCGGGAGGCCGGATGGGGTCTCGACGGAATACACATTTGGATGGTCCAACTTGATGGTTTTTATGTGCGGATGGCCATGTGGGTCTAAATCAAGAAAGTTGGAAAAGTTGACAAAACTCACGAACTCAGATCCTGGGAGGCCAGACGAAACCTTGACGGAATACACGACCGGACTGTGAAACTTGATGGTTTTGCATGCACAGATGGCCATCTGGTTTGAAATCGAAAATGTCGGTAAAGTTGGTAAAACTCACAAACTCGGGCCTCGGGCGGCCGGACTGAACCTTGAAGGAATACACATTCGGATGGTGCAACTTGATGGTTTTGTATGTGTGGAAATCCATCTGGGTCGAACTGGGTAAAACTCACGAACTCGGGTCCTGGGAGGACGGACGGGACCTTGATAGAATACGTGACAGGACGGTCAAACTTGATGGTTTTCATGCACGGATGGCCATCTGGGTCAAAATTGGGAAACTCGATAAAACTCACGAACTCAGGTCTTGGGCGGCCGGACGGAACCTTGACGGAATACACGTCCGGACTATGCAACATGATGGTTTTGCATGCGCAGATGGATATCTGGGCCAAAGTCGAGAAAGTTTGGAAAGTCCGTAAAACTCACGAACTCGGGTCCCGAGCTGCCGGACGGGACCATGACAGAATACACATTCGGATGGTGCAACTTGATGGTTCTGCATGCGTGGATGGCCATCTACGTCAAAATCGAGGAAGTTGGTAAACCTGACAAACTCAGGTCCCAAGAGGACCGACTAGACCTTGACGGAATACACGTTAGGAATGGCGCAACTAAAAGGTTTTCTATGCGCGGATGGACATCTGGGTCAAAATCGGGAAAGTCGGTAAAACTCACTAACTCGTGTCCCGTGCGGCCGGACGGGACCTTGACGGAATACACGTTTGGATAGTGCAATTGAATGGTTTTGCATACACGGATGGCCATCTAGGTCTAAATCGGGAAAGTCGGTAAAACTCACGAACTCGGGTTCCGTACGACCAGACGGGACCTTGACGAAATACACCTTCGGATGATGCAACTTGATGGTTATGCATGCGTGGATGGCCATTTGGGTTGAAACCAGAAAGTCGGGAAAACTCACAAACTTGTGTCCCGGTTGGCCACACGGGACCTTAACGGAATACAAGTCCGGATACTGCAACTTGATGGTTTTGCATGCGCGGATGGTCATCTGGGTCCAAATTGTGAAAGTCGTGAAAGTCAATAAAACTCACGAACTCGGGTCCCAGACGGCTGGACATGAACTTGACGGAATCCATGCCCGGATGGTGCAACTTAATGGTTTTGCATACGCGGATTCCCATCTAGGTAAAAATCGAGAAATTCGGGAAAACTCACAAACTCGGGTTCCGATCGGCCGGACAGGACCTTGACGTCATACACGTCCGGACGGTGACACTTGATGGTTTTGCATACGCAGATGGCCATGTGGGTCGAAATTGAGAAAGTCAATAAATCTCACGAACTCGGGTACCGAGCAGCCGGACGGGACTTTAACGGCATACTCGTCCGGTTGGTGCAACATGACGGTTTTGCATGCGTGAATGGTCGTCTGGGTCCAAATCGGGAATGTCGATAAATCTCATGAACTCGGGTCCCGGGTGGCCGGATGGTACCTTGACGGAATACACGTCCGGACGGTGCAACTTGATGGTTTTGCATGCGTGAAAGGTCATCTGGGTCGAAATCGAAAAAGTCGGTAAAACTCAAAAACTCAGGTGTAGGGCTGCCGGATGCGGCCTTGACGGAATACACATCCGCACGGTGCAACTTGATGGTTTTGCATGTGCAGATGGTCATCTGGGTCAAAATCGAGAAAGTCGGGAAAGTTAGTCAACTCATGAACTCGGGTTCCGGGCGGCTGGACGGGACCTTGACGGAATACACATTCGGATGGTGCAACTTGATTGTTTTGCATGCGCGGATGGTCATCTGGGTAAAAATTAAAAAAGTCAGTAAAACTCACGAACTCGGTTCTTGGGAGGCCGGACGGGACATTGACAGAATACATGACAGGATGGTCAAACTTGATTGTTTTTCATGCACGGATGGCCATCTAGGTCAAAATCGAGAAAGTAGGGAAAGTCGGTAAAACTCAAGAACTCGGGTCTCGGGCGGCCGGATGGGGCCTTGACAGAATACACGTCCGGACGGTGCAACTTGATGGTTTTAAATGCGCTGATGGCCATCTATGTCTAAATCAAGAAAGTCGGTAAAACTCACGAACTCAGGTCCCGGGAGGCCGGACACGACCTTGATGGAATACACATCCGGATGGTCCAAGTTGATGGTTTTCATGCGCGGATGGCATCTGGGACAAAATTGAGAAAGTCGGTAAAACTTACGAACTCAGGTCCTTGAAGGTCGGACGGGACCTTGACGGAATACACGACCGCACTGTGAAACTCGATGGTTTTGCATGCGCAGATGGCCATCTGGTTCAAAATCGAGAAAGTCGGCAAAACTCACGAACTCGGGTCCCGGGAGGCCAGACAGGACCTTGATGGAATACAGGTCTGGATGGTCCAACTTGATGATTTTCAAGCGAGGAAGGTCATCTGGGTCGAAATCGAGAAAGTCCGTAAAACTCACGAACTCAGGTCCTCGAAGGTCGGACGGGACCTTGACAAAGTACATGACCGAACTGTGAAACTTGATGATTTTTCATGCACGGATGGCCATCTGGGTCATAATCGGGTCCCATTGGAAAGTCGGTAAAACTCACGAACTCAGGTCTCGGAAGGCCGGAAGGGGTCTTGACCTAATACACATCCGGATGGTCCAACTTGATGGTTTTCATGCGCGGATGGCCATCTGGGTCGAAATTGAGAAAGTCGAGAAGGTCAGTAAAACTCACGAACTCGGGTCCCGAGAGGCCGGACAGGACCTTGATGGAATACACGTCCGGATGGTCCAACTTGATGGTTTTCATGCGTGGATGGCCATCTGGGTCGAAACCGAGAAAGTCGGTAACACTCACGAACTCAGGTCTTGGGAGGCCGGACGTGACCTTGACGGAATACACGACCGGACTGTGAAACTTGATGGTTTTTCATGCACGGATTGCCATCTGGGCCAAAATCAGGAAAGTCGGTAAAACTTACAAACTCAGGTCCCGGAAGGCCGGATGGGGTCTTGATAGAATACACGTCCGGATGGTCCAACTTGAGGGTTTTCATGCGAGGATGGCCATCAGGGTGGAAATCGAGAAAGTCTAAAAAGTCGGTTAAACTCACAAACTCAGGTCCTGGAAGGGTAGATGAAACCTTGACGGAATACACGACCGGACTGTGAAAAATGATGGTTTTGCATGCGCGGACAGCCATCTGGTTCGAAATCGAGAAAGTTCGTAAAGTTGGTAAAACTCACAAACTCGGCCCCCGGGCGACCGGACAGAACCTTGAAGGAATACACGTTCGGATGGTGCAACTTGATGGTTTTGCATGCACGGATGGCCATCTGGGTCAAAACCAAGAAAGTATGGAAAGTCGTTAAAACTTACGAACTCGGATCCCGGGCGGCTGGACATGACCTTGATGGAATACACGTCCAGATGGTGCAACTTAAGGGCTTTGCATAAGCGGATGGCCATGTGGGTCGAAATCGAGAAAGTCAGTAAAACTAACGAACTTGGGTCTTGGGAGGCCGGACGGGACCTTGACAGAATACATGATAGGACGGTCAAACTTGATGGTTTTTCAATTCACGGATGGCCATCTATGTCGAAATCGAGAAAGTCGGGAAAGTTTATAAAACCCAAGAACTCGGGTCTCGGGAGGCGGGACATGGCCTTGACGGAATACACCTCCGGACGGTGCAACTTGATGGTTTTAAATGTGTGGATGGCCATCTGTGTTGAAAACGAGAAAGTCGGTAAAACTCACGAACTCGGGCCCCGGGAGGCCGGACGGGACCTTGATGGCATACACGTCTGGATGGTCCAACTTGATGGTTTTCATGTGCAAATGGCCATCTGGGCCGAAATCGAGAAACTCGATAACGCTCACGAACTCAGGTCCTGGGAGGCCGGACGGGACCTTGACGGAATACACGATCGGACTGTGAAACTTGATGGTTTTTCATGCATGGATGGCCATCTAGGTAAAAGTCTAGAAAGTCGGTAAAACTCGAACTCGGGTCCTGTGAGGCCGGACGAGGTCTTGACGGTATACACATCCAGATGGTCCAACTTGATGGTTTTCATTCGTTGATGGCCATCTGGGTCCAAATCTAGAATGTCGGTAAAATTTACGAACTCAGGTCCTGGGAGGCTGGACGAAATCTTGACGGAATACACGATCGACTGTGAAGCTTGATGGTTTTGCATGAGTAGATGGCTGTCTGGTTCGAAATCGAGAAAGTCGGTAAAGTTGGTAAAACTCACAAACTCGGGCCTCGGGCGACCGGACAGAACCTTGAAGGAGTACACGTTCGGATGGTGCAACTTGATTATTTTGCATCCGCGCATGGCCATCTTGGTCGAAACAAATAAAGTATGAAAGGTCAGTAAAACTTACAAACTCGGATCCCGGGCGGCTGGACAGGACCTTGAAGGAATACACGTCCGATGGTGTAACTTAATGGTTTCGTATACGTGGATAACCATGTGGGTCGAATCGAGAAATTCGGGAAAACTCACAAACTCTTGTCCTGAGCAGCCGTACATGACCTTGACGGCATACACATCCGGACGGTGCAACTTGATGGTTTTGCATGCACGGATGACTATCTGGGTCCAAATCGGGAAAGTCGGTAAAATTCACAAACTCGGGTCCCGAGCGGCAGGACGGAACCTTGATGGAATACACATTCGGACAGAGCAACCTGATGGTCTTGCATGTGCGATGGCCATCTGGGTCAAAATCGAGAAAGTCGGGAAAGTCGGTAAAACTCACAAACTTGGGTCCCGGGCGGCTGGACATGACCATGACGAAATACATGATCGGATGGTGCAACTAGATTATTTTGCATGCGTGGATGGCCATCTGGGTCAAAATCGGGAATGTCGGTAAAACTCACGGACTCGGGTCTCGGGCGGCAGGATGGAACCTTGACGGAATACACATCTGGACGATGCAACTTGATGGTTTTGCATGCGCGGATGGTCATCTGTGTCGAAATCTGGAAAGTTGGTAAATCTAACGAATTCGAGTCCTGAGCGGCCGGACAGGACCTCGATGGCATACAAGTCCGGACGGTGCAACTTGATGGTTTTACATGCGCGGATTACCATCTGGGTCGAAACCAAGAAAGTATGGAAAGTCGATAAAACTCATGAACTCGGGTCCCAAGTGGCAGGACGGGTGTGAGGCCCGGCCCGGGAATCCCAGTGGGTGGTGCCGTGCTATGCGGCACCCAACAGCATGCACGAAAAGAGGCTCAAGAACATATGAAACCATTTTGTTACTCAACCTAATTTCTTTTACAACATAAGTACACACGCAGCAGAAATTAAAACTAGCTGGACAATCTACTCACTCTCGACCCTAACTATGCCGAAGAGAAGTCGTTCAGCCCGTGAACGCTTCCTACTAGCTTCACCAAAAAAAGGCAGCGACTAAGTTTCCGGCGAGTGGAACGAACCGTGAGGTTCGTCGTCTCACCGAACAACTGTCACACCCGGTTTTTCCGAAGGAAACAACCAAGTGAATATCACATGTATGCCAGGATCATTTTCTCATACATGTGATGACAAATAGTGAAGCATCATTTATTACAAGCTAGGTATCGAATATAAATAAGTCTTACATCGCAAATGTCTCAATGGACACTAATGCTTCATCACAAGTAAATAAACTAGCAGCGGAATATTATTCTTTAGGGCTCCATCACAGGCGTTGCCCGGGGGGTCTTCATGAACCTAAAATCCTTCCTCGGGTCCAAAGTCTTGGTCATTATACACCACCTCATTATCTTGACCTGAGCAGCAATATAAACCAACAAATATGCAAGGTTGAGTACCAATGGTACTCAGCAAGTGTGGGAAAATTATATCATGCATGGCTAGAACAAGGAAAGGTTGAACTCATGGTTAAAGCACTACGCAATTAATACCTATCACCTTAGCTTATTAAGCACCTACATTACTACACAGGTGAAATGGTCCCAATCTCCCATCCCATCATCATAATCCAAAATCCATAACATCATTTCCAATGTTAAGCTCCCCGCTTAACTTCCAAAACCATCAATCCTCTAATCATGAATAAGTCCAGGCCGCTCTTAACCGTGAGCACGGCTGTCAAGACAGTTTTTGACTCTGCAGAGTTTGTACCACTGTACCCACAACTAGTGATTTCATCCCCCGTTGCCGGGTGGACTAAAAGAACCTCCATTATGCCAGTGGCTACGATCCACATTCACACTTCACAGGTGTGCAGCCAGGAGATCACTACGAAGCCTTTACAAAGGGATTCCCGACGAGCGTGGGCCCACTGAGGTTTCACCCCTAACAGCATACAAGAGGCTCCAACCCCGCTGCAGTGGCCCCCTCTTGAGCCTTGCGGTTCATATGGTAGTCCAGCTGACACCTACTCACCGCACCATCCAACACACCCATACTACGCCGGGGATACACCTAATTAATTGGCCAAGCTGCCCCATCTCAGCATGTGGTTGGCACTGTAAAGCCGGGTTACATGCTCCATGAACCGGTCCTTAGGATCCAGGCAAGTACTAAACACAAACCCAAGTCTCGTGCACCCAGCACACAACCAAAACATCCAACTTGCCTTGATCCCTACCTCTACATAACTCACAATAACTCATTCAAGAGTATGGTAATATAAACTGATGATCTCATTTCCCAAATATCCCATTCTAAGCATGGCTAAGCAAATGCATGTAAATAAATGACATGACAAAATAAATCCCAACCCAAGCTACAAGGAAACAAGGTAATGCAATTCTAGGGAAACTTTCCTAGCATGGGTTTCATATTTCATTTGACAATGCAAATAATTCTATCTACACATCCTAGCATAGGATCAAAGTGGTCAAGGACACTTGCCTCCTTCTTGCTGCTATTGAAATGGGTAGTCCTGATCTTGGAAATGAATAACTTGTTCTTAAACAGGTTCTACTTCATACCATCACACATAGCAAAAGAAAAACAACAATCATAAGACATCGTTCACACCTCTACTTCATACAAACCACACATTCATATTTATGAAATTCATTCACCATTATATGTGTTGTGTTTCAGTTTTAAATAAATTCCTTACATTAAACTACCAAGTATGTATGAAAAGTATTATTCTTCCCCATATGTGCTTTCATAATTTCTATCAACCCTAAACTGAATTCTTTGTATTTTAGAAACTCCATTTATCATTTACTAGTTGCTATATTTTCAGATTTATATTCCTATGCATAATTGTGTATTTTATTATTAAATTAGTAATACACATCACCTAAACAGAATAGGTTCTGGTCCTGAATAATTTAAAATCATATTTTGACCTTGGCTTCTGATGTAGACCATTTCATAATTACTTTCCCTATTTTTCTATAACTATTCTTTACTTAAAAATGTGTCCCTATACTAATAAATGTGAATAATAGATGAAACAGATTTATTTCAGCTCAAAAATATACTTTTATCTCACTCCAAAGTTTTCTAAGTACTGAGAAAGTTTTTAATTAATTTTGACAATTATGTTTGTCCCCTTTTTAATTTTTAAACACTAGTTACATATTCAATTTTCTAAATTAAATACTAAACAGGGTTAAAAAGTAAACTCACCCCATTACAGGGTCTATAATATTATTTTCATAATTTCCAGGGGTCTAGCTACACTTATCAGAGGTGTTTTTCCTAATTTTTATTAAGTCCAGGGCTAAAACTGATTTTTAAATGAATTTACATGATTTTCTGGAGTTCCAGGGGCTAGATCTGAAGTTTCCGGGGCTAGCTCTCAATTCCAGAGAACCCCAGGGGGTAGCACGTAAGAATTCCAGTCTTTATAATGCGGGGTTGACGTGGACCGTCCGATTTTAAACCGACGGCTGAGATTATAACATCGAACCGGTACGCGGGGTTTTAAAGTCTACCGTGCGATTTAAAATAAACGGCGCACAAGCGGCCACGTCGCTCTGATCGAGCGCGGGCGGCGCTGCCGGCGGCGCACGGCGGCGGGAAGCGGCAATCTCGCTGGAAAGTTTCGGATCCTCGAGAATTCTGCCTAAAACTGTGATCTTATGGCATAGATCGGTAGAGGGGAGGTCAGGGATCTCACCTCGGGGGTTTTCTCGAGCTCGGGGGTCCTGGAAAGTGCTCGGCGGCGAGGTCCGAGGCAAAACCACAGCGAAGCTCGTCGGCGCTGGGTTTACACCGTAAGTCTTCGGGTTTTCTGCACCTGCAAAGTTCCCCGGAGGCGGTGGATCAAGACCAGCGAGTTAGATCAGAGTTTCCGAGTTTAGATCGGCCAGAATTCACCGGCGAAGTCTCGGTGCTCACCGGAGTGAAAATTGGTGATCGCGTGAGAAAAACTGATCGGATCGGGGGTTTTTATAGCCGGGGGAGGGCGGTGGGTCTGTTGTGATCGAGTTGGAGTCCGCTGGGACCAGAATTCGGGCGGCGAGACAGGTTTCCCGATCGGTTAAGATCGCGCGCGCTCGGGGAAAAAGTCCGGGGTCGCGGGCTCGGGGTTAGGGATGACAGGTGGGTCCCACCCGTCGGTGAGAGGCAGCGCGGCGCGCGCGGGGGCGGGCTGGCGCGGGAGTAGCTGGGCCGGCTGGCGGGTTTCGGCCCACTGGCCGGTTTTTTTCCCGTTTTTCTTTTTCTTTTTCCATTTCTTTTCTGTTTTGAGTATAATTTGAATTCCAGTTTGAATTTGAATTTTTGCAAAACATGCAACACGTCCAAAAATTTCTAAATTCCCCTCTGAACATGGTTTAGGGTTTTGAATCAAAATTTGGGGTGTTACAACAACCCTCTTCATAGCAGGCATCCTGCTACCTGCAAAAATAACTCAGAAGCAACCGTGAGCACTAAGGCTCAAAAAGACTTAACCGTCAATCCTAAACATGTAACTCTACATGCAAGGGTAGTAAGACAATAGGAACATGTATTTGCGAAAATGAAACTTGACTAAACTTGATCCTTATATTCAGATTCTTATAGCCTTCATTTTAGTGGTCCTCACACCTCACAACACCGGAAGTCTACAATCAAACAAGAAACGCTTGTCCCGATGTTGTTAGCCTAAGGTGGAACAGAAATTTAGTTGGCTCTATATCTAATTCAGTCAAGGTTCCAATACAATGATTAATCTACAAACAGCAAGTTAAGAGACTTAGTTCCTCTTCTTACTACGTCACGGTGCAGTGGGCAAGTATGATCAATTCTCTTCCGCGAGCGACGGTGATTCGAATCAATAACAACCCGGAATACACGACACATACACCCGCCTCGAAAGACTCTCTCAAGAGCTCTTTCTTACGTTGTATGCAGCAACCTTTCACACGACACCGCGACATAGAAAAACGTTTCGTGCCAAGCAGGATGGTCCTCTACGCGGACACGTCGAAGTTGCCCGCTAAAGGATTTACACCTCCCACCTTCTCAACGACATTCCCACGCGAAGGATGAGTTTCTATATCACGGTCCATCGAGTTACATCGGTTTCATGGGTTCCATACCCCACTATATATCCGGTACAGCTCAATCTTGTCCAGCAGGGTCGCATACATACGGTTCTTAACCGACACGGACGGGCCTACAACCAACCTCTACATTTGCCTTACCATCTTGGTCCAGGCCAAATGTGGTCTCAAGCATTGTCACACCTATCGCAGGTTGAGACCAACCTTGAGCGCTCCATCCTACAGGAATATCCCCGTCCCTATCTCATTTTCATGAGGGTGCTCTTATCATCAACCTCTCACGAGTAACTCCATTACTCGACCTTTCTCGCGAGTAGCTTTTTACTACTCGACTTCTACCGAGCTAGCTACAACATTAGCCTAGCATCTATGACGAGGCAAAGCCTACACTAAACCTTGTACTCAGGGATGTAATAGCCATGCAAGTGGGTTTCAAACATCCGAGACATAATGCACAATATCAACTCTAATACACATGAGGTGAAGTAAAGCAAAATTTAAAACGGTAACGATATGCAAACCGGGGCTTGTGTTGCTCAATGGTTTTGTTAGAAGCTAGGAGTTAGTCTTCCTCCGGAGAATCTGCCAAACTCGTCATGAGATGGAGATCCTCGCTGCGGAGTCGAGTCCTCATCGAACGTCAACGTCACTTGCTATTAAGATGATTTATGCACATGTATTCAAAAGCAATTTAGAAAATGATTTAAAGCTGCTGTACAAGTTAACTCAGACATAAGAGAGATAAACAACAGCAAGGTTTCTGTCGTTGGATCTAAACATTAGAGAAGATGAAAGCCAGGGTGAAAAGAGATACTAGTAATCACCATATGATCAAGTCTATTATATGAACACTTAAACCTAAAAGATGGTAGCTCAAGTTCCAGAGGTCCAATGAAGCTGAGAATTTAACCATAGCTTCTATGGAAGCTATTTAGGCAGCGTACAAAAATTGAGCTCATGGAATGGCTCAAGGTCATCACAATAATTCCTTAAGTGATTTTCACTAATCTGCCTTTACCTCCTAGGTATTAAGCTTCCCTATGCTGCAAAGTAGACTTTTTGTGAAGTACAAAATGTCCTGAGTCCATAGTAATTAGTTTTACCATTTTTGGAGTTTCCTACATGGAGATATGGATTTTACAAAGAATGGAGAAAAGCTGAAATTGTCTTTGTTCATTTTCCCCATTTTTCAGAGACGTAAGGAATGAACACATTATTTGACCAAGCAAATGGGGTCCAATGCCTCTTAAATTTTTACTGTAGTTCAAGCAATTTTGGAAGAATGCCCTGCCAAAATTTAGGAATTTTCCAATAAATAGAACTCCTGTAAAAATTCCTATAACATTTTCCTTAAATGAATTTATAAGCCAAATCCAGGAATTTTCATAAATATTGGGATGCACCCCTGGATAGTACTCTTCGAGAGGAATCCAACAAAATTTTGTTTCACAATTTTTGGACACTCATACACAAAGTTATGGCTCTCCAAAGTTTGAACTAAAGTGGGAAAATCTGGAAAATGTTTAAATGCCGATAGTGGGTCCCACTCGTCATCCCTAACCTTCAGCCTCGCGCCAAACAGAGCAGTGGTGGCTCCCTCCGGCGAGATCGCCAGAAAGGCACTTCCCAGCCACCTCCGGACCCCCTGCTGGCCGGCCCCCCATTTTCCCCCCACGCTGAACACGTTGGTGACGTCGCCGGCGGCTGAAACTCGCCGGAAAACAGGGCGCACCGGTAACAGCAAACCCTAGGGCTCCGGCGAGGTCGTGCACGGTGAATTCTCCACCAAATGGTCGGTTCTTGGGCTCTAAAGCACCAGGGGATCATATAGAAGACCAACATGAGGTCTAAACAAGCCGGGAAGCGCTCTAAACCTATCGGCACCGTGCGCCCGATATGGTCCAGCGGTATACCCTCGAAAAGAACTCGGATTCCTCGCTCTACACTCAATTTCTTGGTCTAAAATCGATGGAGGAGGTGTGCTAGGCAGGTAACATCCTGTGTGTGAAGTTTGAAACACAACAAACACGATTTGAGGATGAATTTTACAATTCCTTACCTCAAGGTCAGTTTCTGCCGCCGGGGAGAAAAACTTGAAATTCTCCCTCTGTGATCAATGGCTAGGGCTGAGTTTCGGAGGTGAGCAACTAGACTTGTAGGTGCACCGATGGGGTGGCTTGCCTGGGCGTGATCACTCCTGGTTTGGGCTGGCCACGACGATCAGTTCCGGTTTCTTCAGTTTCAACTCGGGAGCAGCAGCAAACAAACTGTTTCTAGGCGCAAGCAAGCATGGATCACCGGGGTGAGGTTGCTAGCCGGCTAGAGCACTCATGGGCGAATGCTTTTGCTGTGGGGAGCTCGAGCAAAGGTCGCTGGTTTTGCTGGGGCGATCAGAGGAAACAGGGAACCGCCGAGGCGTTCTTCGCGTGACAGCAGCAGAGGAGAACTTCGCTTGTGCAGCCTTCGGGGAAGATAAGGGCACCGGGGAGGAGGAGGTGGCACCGGAGATCGTCGTGTGCGATCGGCTGCCGGGAGCTGTCGTGCGCTCAGCCGTCGCTGGAGTCGGTTTGCGCTTTTGTGAGACTGACCAGTGGGGTCCACAGCCACAATTCTCCCTCTTATCCCCCATTTCGATTTAAAATAGCAAATGAGCTCCAAATTCGATCAAACTTGGAGGATAGGTCAAAAGAATTATGAGGAACTCAAATCTGAAATCAGATTTTGAAATTGAGTTTGTTTGGTTCAAAATTCTAATTTAAGTTTGAATTTGAACGTGCCCTCATTTAATCCTCTAAATAAATAGTATATGAAACCTAAAATTCTCCAAATTTAAAACTTAGACTCTTGAATACATGAGAGATGCATCTATGATCTCACATATAGGCTTTTGGACAATCTGAATAGGAATCCTTCCAAAAGATTCAAAATAGTGTTTAAATTTCCTCCACTCTCCTCATAGAGAAGGTGCACATGAGTTAGAGTTTTGGGAGTGTAATTATTTCCCCTAGATTAACATGTGTTGAGCATGGGCTAGAGAAATTTTTTAACTCCCTCACATGTCCATTTATGTGTTCACCATTTCATGTGACACAATTATAGTCTTTTATAGTGACACCCTCATCTCGAGTGTCAGCCTATGTTCATGTTTTATGAAGAGGAAACATTTTAAGAAAAGAAGAAATAGAGAAAAATATCAAAAGGATAGCCAATAAGAGTTGAATCCAGCTCTCAGAAAGCACCGAAGACAACTCACCACGGCCGCTGGCCACGTGGCGTGTTCGGAGCTCATCCCTGCGAAGTGGGGAGAGACCGCCGCCAAGCTGGCTACGTGGCAGGCTCGGGGCTCGTCTCCGCAAAGGGGAGAGGTCCAATCCGGTGGACACGTGTTGCCAACGGAGCTAGCCTCTACGGAAGAAGCAAAGGCATTTCCGCAGGACACGTGTCATCCGCGAAGCTAGTCCTATCAGAGGACCAGTCGCGTGGGATACGTGTCGATCTCGGAGCCCATCTCCGAGAGGTCCTGTTCTATTGGACAGTGTCGTCACCGGAGCTTATCTCCGGGAGGTCTGTCGCTGCTGGACACGTGTCGACCTCGGGGCATGTCCCTGAAGAAAGAAGAAAGGAAAGACCGGCGTCAACACGTGGCGTGTGCGGAGCTCACCTCCAAAGGAGGGGGAGGTCTCGGTCAATTGACACGCGGCACAACCGGAGCTCGTCTCTGTGGAGAAGGAGATACCAGGCCCCGGAAGGACACGTGGAGCCTCCGGAGCTCATCGCCGCGAAGGTAACGAGTTCTGGAGCGGCTATTAAGAGTAAGAATACCGGTACGTAAAGAAAACTGATCTGAATTCCACAACGTTACCGCACCAAATCAACTAAAGATAAGATGATAGGATCCAACGACGATCTGAATAAGACTCTTATTCGGGATACAATCAGATTAAGACTTTTCTCTTCCCGATTATAAATAGAACCCAGAACCTCTGGCCAAAACCACAAACTTCTTTTCAACTCCTGAGCCGACGACTTAGAGCCCCAGCCCTAACTCGCCGAGTAAGCCATCGCCGAAGCACAGCAAGGGAGATCGCCGGAGGAGAGCCGAGCGATCTGAGGAGGACCTTGAAAACCGAGAGGAACGTAAGGTAGGCCCCAATACCACCTTACGATATCGTTGTGTTTTCCTTGCATCTGTTCTTTGATTCCTTTCGAACAGAAGCCTTCTCGTGGATAGATCACTTGATGATTAGATTGATCTAAAGACAAGATCATTGCCACGTCCACCTTTAATCCGAACACCTCTGTCCATGCAAGCCATGCAAGAGCACACCAATCTAATAAAAAAAAATCATAGGATAGCATGCATATGCATCATCGCATCTAGTTTAAAGTTTGCGCATGATATTGATCGCTGTGAATCTTGTATGCAGGTGATCCAACGTAAGCAGGACAAGCTCAGGGAGCTGTCTACGACGAACTGCAGCAACCCGGTTTTGAGATCTAAGAACAACCGGAATCGCAAGAACAAGGCAAGTGCTCCTTGACCATGTTGATCCTATGTTTTGTGAAAAACTATTTTGTTTTGCGAAAAGGTGTGTGTGCTGAGTCAAACATGATGGGAAACCCTTTTATAGGAGTTTACTAGTTTTGGTTAAACCACCCTTGTCGCCTGGGAGGTTTATGAGTCGGGTATGGTTTTTGCTTTATGCTTCGCTGAGTCTATGGGATTAGGAAGTGGGATAGATGTGTCTAGCTAACTGCACTCGTAATGATAATGAGAAACTGATGGACATGGATCGGAGGGAGATCTAGGCAAGACTGAGTTTGTGAATGAGGTAGCATGAGATGGTGGTTTACTTGCCATAGATCTAAGGACCGGTTCATGCATGCACATGCCAGGATAACAGTGTCACCACAAGGCCAAGTATGGGTGCGACTTAGCTGAGTAATTAGGTAAGTTGCTAGAGTGTTATGGACTGTGGAAGGCACGGAGAATGGGAGTCGAGTGAGGCCTGCCCTGGGAACTGCATGGCACAAGAGGGGGCTCGTGGGTGGGAGAATTGGAGATTCTAACCTGCCGGTGAAACCTTAGTGAGTCCATATATCTAGTAACCCATTTGTAAAGGCTATTTTGTGATCTCTTCACCATATACCGACGGTTGTGTACTGGTATAATGGAGGTTCTGCAGTCGCCGACGGGTGACGAAATCACAAACTTGTGGGTAAAGAGGTGCAAACTCTGCAGAGTTATTAAAACTATCATGATAGCCGATCTTACGGTCACGAGCACCTGGCTAAACTGCCATAATTAGTTGGGATGGTTATTGGGAAGGTTTATGGTTATCGGTTTGGTTATGGTTTGGTTGTTGGGACTGTTGAGTCCGGGTAATGAGATGGTTGCATGACTGTTGAGTCTTGGCAAAGAGTTTGGTCTCGGTGTGAGACGAAGTTGTTTTGAAATGGTAGCGAATACGGGAGGGTATTCGTGAGATGGTAGCAAATACGAGGAGGTATTCGTGAGTAAGAGTGAGGTTGGTTAATGTTTGCGTGGAACATGGAAAGCGATGGAGGTATGTTGGTAATTTAATTCATGATGGGATTACAGTCATCTAAAGTTAAGTTGCTGTTTTATCATGGTTTTATAAATTTGCTTTTCTACAAATGAGCCTTTTTATACCTACCTTGTTATGAGCTGCATATCATGAGTTTTTCCCGCACTTGCTGAGTACATTATTGTACTCAACCTTGCATTATTACTTCATCATCAGCAGCAGGAGAAGCTTACTATGAAGACCACGTGGGGTATTGAGGCGTGTGATCTGTTCTCAACCTTGCCTGTGGAAAGGAGTGGAGATGGAGCTACTACTGCTTAGTTTTGCTTTCGCATTAGTTTTTGCTTCCGCATTAGAATAAAGACTTCCGCTGCGTAGAAATAAAGACTTCCGCTATGAGCATGAGTCCAAGACTCATGAGGTACTGTAATAAACTCTGTTATTTGTGGTGATATAAAATCTGAATTCAGTTTGTGGAACGTGTGTGTATGTGTGATGAACATCCTGGACACACATATGCATTAGTTCTCGGTTCCGTGGTTTTCCACAGAATTGAGGGCGTCACAGATTGGTATCAGAGCCACGGGTTGACAGTAGGTTACACGCCTAGATAGAAACCTTAGATTGATATTAGAGCCACGGGTTAACAACAAGTTAGACCCTTGAATAGGAGTCATAGGTAGCTAAGCCACACTGACCAAAGGAAGCATCCTAGGGTGAATAGCTTAGATTCACCTTGAAACCACCTTGGCATAGGGAACCATCCTTGAATAGGAGTTGTGTGGGGCCTTGTGATGATTATTTGTGATTGTGTGCTTAGTGTGAAGTTGTGGGACGTCTCAAAACGTTGTCCATATCCACACGTAAAAAGAAAGAGGTGTGAGATGTCTCGGTACTTGCTCACATCCTCATAGGGGCTAATATATACATAGTCCAACTCACCTTGATGCATATAGTTAGAGAGAATCTACCTAACCTTCTAACATTCTATCCTATTTCGGTCTCTCTCACAGATGGTGAGAGGAAACGTCGGCCGAAGGAACGTCCAGGAGGATGACCATGATGAAGTTCCTGCTAACCCAGGAGCTGACGAAAACCATCTGGAAAGGTTGATGACCATGCAAAACCAGCTCATGCAAACCATGATCCAAACTTTGGGTCAGTTGCAGGCCAACCAAAACCCCGTTCCGGCACCACCGCCGCCACCACCACTGGCTCATAACAGGTTGGGAGAGTTCATGAGGACTCGACCACCCACCTTTGCTCAAGCTAATGATCCCATGGAGGCCGATGATTGGTTAAAATCCATGGAGCAAAAGCTTGCCATTGTTCAGTGCAATGACCGAGAGAAGGTTCTCTTCGCGTCACACCAACTTACGGGAGCCGCTGCTGACTGGTGGGATGCCCTGAGCAACGCTCATGCCAACCCGGAGACAATCACTTGGACCGAGTTCAAAGAAAGTTTCCGCTCTCACTACATCCCTGCTGGTGTAATGATGCTCAAAAGGCAGGAGTTCAAAGGTCTCCGCCAAGGACAGAAAAGTGTGAATGAATATCTCAACAAGTTCATACAACTGTCCCGGTATGCGCCCGAAGATGTCAACTCAGATCAGACGAAGCAGTACCTGTTCATGAGAGGGTTGAACAATGAGATCCAGGTTCAGCTCCTCAACAATGACTACGTAAGCTTCCAGAAGCTGGTTGACAAGGCCATAGTAGTTGAAAACAAGATCCGAGAGATCGAACGAGAATGCAAGAGGAAGATACCATACCAGCCCCAAGGGAGCAACGTACGACCTAGGTACATGCCCCCTGCACCGCAGTATGGATTGACCACTCCTGCGTACCGCCCTGATCAGCCACCACAACAACAATTCGTTGCACCAGCACCTCGTGTGCCCATGCCTCATGCGCCCCGACCTAACAATGGCGCCCCTGTTCAAAACCCCCGCCCCAATGCACCTGCTGCCGTAGGCAACAGGGCATGCTTTGCATGCGGGGAGGTAAGACACTTCGCGAACCAGTGCCCGAGGAAAGGCCCTGGACAGCAAGGTAACGTGCCCAAGCAGAACCCGCGACCGAACGAAGGAGACAATCAAGGGAATCGTGGACAGTAGAACTATGCTCGCGGCCACGTGAACCATGTCACTGCTGAGGAAGCACAACAGGCTGAGGATGTCGCAATTGGTATGTTCCTTGCCAACTCCAACCCAGCCACCATCTTATTTGATTCTGGAGCATCACATTCCTTCATATCATCCAAATACGTTGCCAAACATCATCTACCCGTATCCCATTTAGAATGTGCTATGTTAGTTAACTCTCCCGGAGGAGAAATGAGGACTAATATAGTATGTCCTAAAGTAAGACTTAAAATAAGGGGGGTAGACTTCCTTGCCAACCTTATTGTCTTGGACTCCCAAGGGATTGACATCATACTCGGAATGGATTGGCTAGGAAAGCACAACGGGGTAATCCAGTGTGCTGAAAGAAGCGTGCAGTTGACAAACGAGCATGGAATTCGTGTCGAGTTTGAGTCAGCCCAACAAACAACCGAACGGGCAAATTTGAACCATGTCAAAGGAGCAACATTGGACAACATTCCAGTGGTTCAGGAATTTTCGGACGTGTTCCCGGAAGAGCTTCCAGGTATGCCCCTTGACCGGGACATCGAGTTTGCCATAGATTTGGTACCTGGAACTGCACCCATAGCCAAGAGACCCTATAGGATGCCCGTCAACGAGCTAGTTGAACTCAAGAAGCAAATTCAAGAACAGTTGGAAAAGGGTTTTATCCATCCAAGCTCGTCACCATGGGGAGCTCCGGTGCTCTTCGTAGACAAGAAGGATGGAACCCAAAGGATGTGCGTGGACTATAGGTCCCTCAACGAGGCAACAATCAAGAACAAATACCCTCTGCCCCGTATAGAGGACCTGTTCGACCAAATGAATGGAGCCTGAGTGTTCTCCAAGATTGATCTTCGGTCGAGATATTTCCAGCTGAAGATTAAGCCCTCCGATATACCTAAGACAGCCTTTCGGACACGGTATGGTTCGTATAAATATACCGTTATGTCGTTTGGATTGACAAATGCACCCGCATACTTCATGTACCTTATGAACAAGGTCTTCATGGAGTACTTGGACAAGTTCGTCGTGGTTTTCATCGACGACATTATGGTGTATTCAAAAAGTGAGGAGGAGCATGAAGAACATCTGAGATTGACCTTGCAGAAGTTGCGTGAGCATCAATTGTATGCCAAGCTCAACAAGTGTCAATTTTGGCTAAAGGAAATATCTTTCCTAGGCCACATTATCTCCGAGGAAGGGGTATCGGTTGATCCTGGAAAGGTGAGAGATGTTCTGAAGTGGGACCAACAAAAGAGCGTGAGGGATATTCGGAGTTTCCTTGGGATGGCAGGATACTATCGACGCTTCATTAAAGACTTCTCTAAAATAGCAAAACCTATGACGGAGTTGCTAATGAAGGGAAAGGTCTTTCAATGGACACCAGCCTGCCAAGAAAGTTTCGAGGAACTCAAGAAAATGCTAACCACAACACCAATTCTGGTATTGGCAGACCTAAGCAAGAACTTTGACATATATTGTGACGCATCCAGACAGGGGCTCGGATGTGTGCTCATGCAGGAAGGACAAGTGGTAGCCTATGCCTCACGGCAATTAAAGAAGCACGAGCCTAACTATCCTACACATGACTTGGAGTTAGCAGCAGTAGTGCATGCATTAAAGATTTGGAGACATTATATCCTTGGTCATCGATGTGAGATCTATACGGATCATAAAAGCCTCAAGTACATATTTACACAAACGGACTTGAATTTGAGGCAACGTCGATGATTAGAGCTTATCAAGAATTATGATATTGGAATCAACTACCACCCCGGGAAGGCCAATGTAGTAGCTGATGCATTGAGCCGAAAGGGAGCATGTCACCAATTCACGGTTCGGGAGCTACCACCCGAACTACGTAAGGAGTTTGAACGGTTACACCTTGGATTCTTGAATAACATAGAAATAATAGAGATCCACTCCTCATTGGAGCAAGAAATAAGAGAGGGCCAAGCAACGGATGAGGAGATCACGGAGATCAAGGAAAGAATCCGACAAGGAATAGAGAAGGATTTCAAGGAGGATTAAAAGGGTACGCTTTGGCTAGGAAAAAGGATTTGTGTGCCGAACATAAGACACCTCCGCAACATGATATTGAAGGAGGCACATGATTCCCCCTATTCCATACATCCCGGAAGCACCAAAATGTACAAGGACTTGAAAACTTGTTATTGGTGGGATGGTATGAAGAGGGACATCATGCCAACGGGTGAAGGCCGAACATCAAAGACCCGCTGGATTGTTGCAACCTTTGAAAATACCCGAATGGAAGTGGGAGGACATCAGTATGGATTTCATCGTCGGATTGCCACGTACTCAGTCGGGATACGACTCCATCTGGGTCATTGTGGACCGAATGATGAAAACCGCCCATTTTCTCCCTGTAAAGACCAGTTACAACGTTGCACAATTGGCAGAGTTGTACATGGAGCAGATCGTGTGCCGTCACGGAGTTCCGAGGAGGATAGTCTCGGATCGAGGTTCTCAGTTTACCTCTAGATTCTGGAGGAAGCTGCAAAAAGCCACGGGTACACGACTGGATTTTAGCTCCGCCTATCACCCACAAACAGATGGACAAACCGAAAGGACAAACCAAATTTTGGAGGACATGTTGAGAGCTTACGCCTTGAAACGTGGGCGTAGTTGGGATAGGAGTTTACCGTATGCCGAATTCTCCTATAACAACAGCTATCAAGCTAGCTTGAAGATGTCGTCTTTCGAAGCATTATATGGTAGGCGGTGCAGAACGCCACAGTTCTGGAACGAGATCGGAGAAAACCAGGTGTTTGGACCCGAAGTGCTACAAGAAGCTGAAAAGCAAATCCAGACGGTACGGGAGAACTTAAAGGCTGCTCAGTCACGACAGAAAGGCTATGCGGACAATAGGCGTAGGAAGTTGACCTTCGAAGTAGGAGACTTCATATATCTTAAGGTATCACCTGTCCGAGGCCAACGACGTTTCAACGTCAAAGGGAAGCTAGCACATCGCTACATCGGACCATTTAAGATTCTGGATAAGCGAGGAGAAGTAGCCTATCAACTAGAGCTCCCAACCCACTTCTCCGACGTACATAACGTGTTTCATGTATCCCAGCTCAAGAAGTGCTTGAGAGTACCAGAGGAACAAGTATCAATGGGAGAGCTTGAACTTCAAAAGGATCTGACTTATGCGGAACACCCTGTCCGAATCTTGGACGTAAAGGAAAGGGTCACCCGAAACAAAGTAATTCGATGGTGCAAGGTACAATGGAGCCATCATACCGAAGCTGAAGCCACATGGGAGCGTGAAGAAGATATCAAGGGAGAATTTCCCCATCTATTTTCTACTAACGAATCTCGAGGGCGAGATTCAATTTAAGGGGGGGTAGATTTGTGACACCCTCATCTCGGGTGTCAGCCTATGTTCATGTTTTATGAAGAGGAAACATTTTAATAAAAGAAGGAACAGAGAAAAATGTCAAAAGGATAGCCAATAAGAGTCGAATCCAGCTCTCAGAAAGTGCCGAAGATAACTCACCATGGCCGCTGGCCACGTGGCGTGTTCAGAGCTCATCCCTGCGAAGTGGGGAGAGACCGCCGCCAAGCTGGCTACGTGGCAGGCTCGGGGCTCGTCTCCGCAAAGGGGAGAGGTCCGATCCTGTGGACACGTGTTGCTATTTCCGCAGGACACGTGTCATCCTCGGAGCTAGTCCTTGCGGAAATCAGAGGACCAGTCGCGCGGGATACGTGTCGATCTCGGAGCCTATCTCCGAGAGGTCCTGTTCTATTGGACACGCGTCGTCACCGGAGCTTATCTCCGGGAGGTCTGTCGCTGCTGGACACGTGTCGACCTCGGGGCATGTCCCTGAAGAAAGAAGAAAGGAAAGACCGGCGTCAACACGTGGCGTGCGCGGAGCTCACCTCCAAAAGAGGGGGAGGTCTCGGTCGATTGACACGCGACACAACCAGAGCTCGTCTCTGTGGAGAAGGAGATACCAGGCCCCGGAAGGACACGTGGAGCCTCCGGAGCTCATCGCCGCTAAGGTAACGAGTTCTGGAGCGGCTGTTAATCGTAAGAATACCGGTACGTAAAGGAAACCGATCTGAATTCCACAACGTTACCGCACCAAATCAACTAAAGATAAGATGATAGTGTCAAAGTGTTCGGTCGACACTTCCCCCGGGCCTGCACTGGGCAGCCCGCGGAGGTTCTTTTTTTCGGTGGGGCTAGACCCTTGCGGAGAGCTTGAGCGTATGGACAAGTTAGTAAGAGCTTGACACGGCGAGTTTTACGTGGTTCAGGCCGCCGGAGCGTAAAACCCTACGTCCATGGCGAGCTATGGAGCTCGCTGTATTGCTTGCCGCTCAGAACCGGGGTCCTGAGCTTGAGGATGAGTTACAGCTTGGGTGTGAATGGCTAGAGTGCGAACCCTTGCTAAAGTTGCCTACCCGAGCCTTTTATAGTCCAAGACTCGGGTGGCTTACAAGGGGGGCCCGGGACCCGACAGGTGGTCCCGGAGAGATTGACTGTCATCTACCGTATCTGCAGTTATGCCGGTAGTTGTCTCTGGCGAAGGCTTCTGAGTCTTCGTCTTGCAGCCCTGCCCATGCCGCATGCTAGTCGTAGTGGATGATGACGGCGGGGGCGGCATGGGATGTCTTGTCGCTGCGTTTATTAGCTGGCAGGCTCTGACACCGCGCGCCAGTCTGTGATGCGACCGGGCGCAACGGCACCTGACAGAGGCGTGCTCCGCGTCTCCGCGTCTTGGGAAGACGTGGGCCTTGAATACCTTGTACGGGCAAGGTATGGGGCGTCTTTACGCCCACTGCCTACCGCTCGGGGGCAGGCAGCGTTCTTCTGCTAGACACGTGGCGGGCCCGGAGCCCTCCTCAGAGGAGAGGGGGGGTCCGGCCCCGCAGCACACGTGGAGCCTTCGGACCTCTTCCCGCGGAGGGGGAGGTCCGGCTTCTGTCGGCCACGTGGCGAGCCCAGAGCTCCTCTCTGAGGAGTGGGAGGTCCGGCCCCGCTGGACACGTGGCGCCTTCGGACCTCTCTCCCGCGGAGGGGGAGGTCCGGCTTCTGTATGCCACGTGGCGGGCCCGGAGCTCTCCTCTGAGGAGAGGGAGGTCCAGCCCCGCCGGACGCGTGGCGCCTTCGGAGCTCTCCCTGCGGAGAAGGGCGAGTTCCTTAGGCATTTCCCCCTGTGCGCGGGGGTACCCCATATCGCAGGTACCGACAGTGGCCCCCGGGCCCATCTCGGGGGAGATAGTGAGCCCGAGGTGGGACCTCCGTCTCTTCTGATCCGCGCACTTTCTCTAAGTCCCTCATTGACCACTGCCGGAGCACGAATGGCCGCGGGATCGTGGGAGCGTGCGCCCACTTGATGGTTGATTTTACCGTGGCGGTTCCTGAGACTGCCACTTCTGCACGTTGCGGCGCTTTCTTCGGGAACCGCCGAAGTGCCTTGCCGGCTTGTCTTCTTAGGAGACTGACTCCTTGGCCCACCGCTTCAGTTGGGCGGCTTGGGCCCACCTGTCATCTGCGCTCGGTCTTGGAGCCGAAGCGGTTGCCGATGCGGCGTATTCGAAGAGTTTCGAATTGCTTTGACTCGTACCTGGAAGGTGTGAAAAGAAACCGCCACGTGGGTGCGCTCCCCTTATAAGGCTTCCAGCCCTTGCACCTCCCTCGAGTCTCTACGGTCTTGTCTTCTTCCATGGCTTCTAACCCGCTATTTTGGGGGGGGGGATCGCTCTCGATTTCCTCCGGCGACGGCGTCTGCACCAAGTCTGGGACCCAGGGAGCCTGCATGCCTTGCCTCTGGAGGTGGCGCCTCCAAGGGGTCTCAGGTTTGTCCTCCCAACGGGGCCCTTCCTCGGTGACGGCAGGCAGAAAGTTCCCTGGCGTTGCGTCCCTTCTCAGATGGTGGAGTCTTCAAAGAAACCGCTGAAGCACCAAGGAGAATTCCAGGCGGCAGAGTCTCCAAGAAGACCGCTGAAGCTGCGGAGGGGGCCTCCGGAGCTCCCTTGATGACACCGGCTTTTGCGCTGGTGATGAGTGAACTTCAGGAGAAGGAAACCGCTGAAGCAGCAGAGGGGGCTTCAAGAGCATCCTTGATGATACCGGCCCTTGCGCTGGTGATGGCCGAGGCGATTCCTGCGCTCGGGTCACGGAGCGGGAGAACGCCGCCAGGGCTGAAGCCTGGTGACGTGGCCGTTCTTGCAACTTCTAGACTCTTGTCGTGTCAGGGGAACCCTGGGGCTTGTTTCTTTCTTTTTCATCGAGTTTGTAGTCCAGCTCATGGAGCCATGAATACATGAACTCTTATGACCCTTCGTGCCTGCGATGTTTTCTGTCTTCTTCTTGGTTTTGCTTGGCCGAGCCCTTAGCTCTGCAAGGTGCTCAGAGGCCTTCACCAATCTCGACATTCTGCTCCGGCACCTTCCCCGGGTCCTCATTGTATTAAGGGCCCCGGAGGTCCTCGGGGCCCGCCTCATGAGTATGGGGAGGCCCAGATCAGCCGGCCACGTGGCGGACCCGGAGCTCTCCTCTGAGGAGAGGGAGGTCCGGACCCGCGGTACACGTGGGGTCTTCGGGCCCCTCCCCTCAGAGGGGGACCCGTGGATCCTTCATTCTTGCCTTGGAGTTCCGGTCTTGCGTGATCCCGTAGTGGCCCCCTGGTAGGGGCGTCCCATTGGTCAGGTGCTCCTACCACATTCCTGTAGGGATTTGAGGCCGAGAGGTCCTGCACACAAGTAGAGAAAACGTAATTCTCCTTGGGGGCTCTCCCTCCCTTATCTCATAGTCTTATTTGACTCACGGTCTCTAACCATATGCACGGTGCTTGGGGACTGTAGTGCGTGAAGTGCGGGGGCTCGGGGCCCCTTCGACTATCGGCAGGTACCTCCGATGCAACCGCCTTTGGTAGGGCAGCAAATGCCGACTAGTGGTGAGAATGAGAAGAGGGAGCTGAGCACATGGCGGCCATGCACCGCAAGGGTAGTCATAAAAAACTTAGTACATAATTTAAATGAGTACGAGGAAAGAGCAAAGTAGAACAGGTTTCTTTTCGTATAACTTTCCACAGGAGGAAGGCAGGCTAAACATGGGGGCCACGACCCGCCCCATTAAGAAGGGAAGCAAGACTCTACGCGCTTGGAGTCGGAACCAGGCAAAGCTGAACGTAGTCCTGTACTGTCCCGTGGGGCTTAGTTGCTCCGAGCGCTGTTCCTGGACTCTGTGGAATTTATTACGAAAAGAAAGGACTGTCCTATCTTTGTTCTAGGGGTAGAACTTACGGAGGTGTTCTATGTTCCAAGGGTTTGGGAGCAGATCCCCGTCCTCGGTGGAAAGGCGCAAACACCCGGGGCGGCACACTTTTGCGACTCGGAAGGGACCTTCCCAACTAGGGGAGAGTTTGTGGGTCGCTTCGCGAGAAAGTATGCGCCGCAGCACCAGGTCACCTTCCTGCAGCTCCCGGGCATGCACAGATCTCTGGTGGTAGCGACGAAGCGCTTGTCTGTACCGTGCGTTACGGAGTGCTGCATGCAATCGGACCTCGTCGACGAGGTCGATTTCCCCACGCCGGAGGTTGTCCTGCGCGGCTTCGTCGTAAGCCCGGACACGGTGAGACTTCATGGTGATTTCTGGGGGAAGTACAGCTTCGGCCCCATACACCATGAAGAAGGGTGTCTCTCCGGTGGCCCGGCTCTGGGATGTCCGGTTAGCCCATAGTGTGCTCGGAAGCTCATCCACCCAATTGGCACCATGTTTCTTCAGACTGGCGTAGGTGCGGGTCTTAAGGCCCCGGAGAATCTCCGCGTTGGCCCTCTCGACTTGCCCATTGCTCTTTGGATGGGCGACAGAAGCATAGCACACCTGAATGCCGAGGTCTTCGCAGTAGTCTTGGAAGGCTGCGCTGGTAAACTGGGTCCCGTTGTCGGTGATGATTCTGTTCGGGACCCCGAACCGGCAGACAATAGACTTGATGAACTTTACTGCGGATTGCTTGTTGATGGTGACAACTGGTGTGGCTTCCGGCCACTTGGTGAACTTGTCGATGGCAACATAGAGGTACCGGAATCCCCCGACGGTTCTGGGAAATGGTCCCAAGATGTCCAGCCCCCATACGGCAAATGACCATGAGGGTGGGATCATCTGTACCGCCTGAGCCGCTGTATGGATCTGCTTGGCGTGGAATTGGCACGCCTTGCAGCTCTCGACCAGCTTGACGGCATCCTGGAGTGCTGTCGGCCAGTAGAAGCCATGCCGGAAGGCTTTACCGACAAGCGTGCGTGAGGAAGAGTGACTTCCACATTCGCCTCCATGGATCTCAGCGAGCAAGTCGCAGCCTTCCCCCTGGGTTATGCACCGCAATAGGATGTGGTTGGCGCCGCGCCGGTAGAGAACCCCCTCTACCAGCGCGTATCTCTTAGCCATACGCACAATCCGTTCAGCGGTTGCATGTTCATCAGGGAGGATGTTGTCCTTCAAGTAGTCCCGGATCTCCGTGATCCATGCATCGGGTCTGACTTGAGCTTCTGGATCTTGAGCGCTGGGTTGCACGGAGTCCCCAGTGACGCTTACGATCCTTGGCGGCATCCATGGCTGTAGGGCCGCCGGGACCGCCAGCTTCGAGGTGCTGGTCAAGCCCCCTTCACCCGGCTCGGCGGGCCGAGCTGTGGGCCGCAGCAACGTCCTCTCGAAAACTCCTTCGGGCGCGGGGGCTCCGGTGGAAGCCTTCGTTGAAAGGTTGTCAGCTGCGGCATTGCCAGCGCGCGGTACGTGGTGCAGGTCCAAGGCGAGGAATTCTTTCTCTAACATCTGCACGTGAAGCAGATACGCAGCTAGCTGTGGGTCATTGCAGGAGCATTCGCCCTTGACTTGCTTGATGACCAGCTGGGAGTCGCCCTGTGCCAACAACTGGCGAGCGCCTAAAGACAGGGCTGTCTGCAGGCCAAAGATGAGTGCTTCATACTCTGCCATGTTGTTGGTTGCCTTGAAATTGAGACGCACCATGTACCCAAACTGCTCCTCCGATGGCATGAGGAGCAGTACGCCGGCACCGGCCCCCTGCTTTCGCAAGGAGCCGTCGAAGAAAAGTGTCCAGTGGGGCTCGGTGAAGACCGGAGCTTGGTGCTCTGGTTCACCGTCTTCGTGGCCCCCTGGGTCAGTCTTCGTTGGTGTCCACTCTGCCACAAAGTCGGCCAGTGCTTGGCTTTTGACTGCATGGCGTGGAAGGAAGTCCAGCTCGAACTCCGCCAGCTCCGCCGCCCATTTAGCAACGTTGCCAGTCGCATGGGGGCTATGAAGAATCGTCTTTAGCGGATACGAGGTGACTACCGAGACCCGGTGGGCCTGGAAGTAATGGCGGAGCTTCCTGGAGGCCACGAGTACCGCATACAGCAGCTTGTGGACTTCTAGGTACCTTGTCTTGGCATCATGAAGTACTTCGCTGATGTAGTAGATAGGCCTCTGGATGGTTTGAACCCTCTCTCTTAGGTCTGGGAGGTCTTCGTCCATTGGCCCTGACCCGCTGGAGGTGAGTGGACCCACGGGGGCCTCCGGGAGCTGGGACCCGGAGGCCCTTAAGCTATATTGGTTCTCCGGGAGCTCCGGGGGGTCTTGAGGGATCTCCGGGAGGTCCCGTTTGGCCCCCGGGGGGTCCCACAGGACCCCCGGGTGTTTATCTCGGGGGTCCGGGAGACCGCCCTGGACCTCCGGGAGGCCGACCTGGACCTCCGGGAGGTTGCCTTGGAGGTCCGAGAGACCGTCTTGGTCCTGCAGGGCCTCCTGGCGTCTGTCTTCTGCTGCCGGAGCAGGTTGTGAAGATGAGAGGTACGGCCGCTCTGCGACGAGGACCATACTCACAACTTCAGTTGTCGCCGCGATGTAGAGCAGCAGGTGCTCTCCGGGCTCAGGGGCTACCATGATAGGTAGGGTCGTCAGGAGTCGCTTCAACTCCTGGAAAGCCTCTTCTGCTTCGTCAGTCCAGGCAAATGGGCCTGACTTGCGCAGGAGCTTAAAGAAATGGAGTGCCCGCTCTGCTAGCCTCGGTATAAACCGACTCAGCGCGGCTAGGCATCCCGTGAGTTTCTGGACATCCTTGACGCGAGCAGGAGGCCGCATCAAGTCGATGGCCTTGATCTTCTCTGAGTTGGCCTCAATCCCTCGGTGCGAGACCAGGAATCCTAAGAGCTTCCCAGAGGACACACCGAACACACATTTGTCGGGGTTCAGCTTGGTGCGCGTAGAGCGCAACTTGTCAAAAACTAAGGCTAGTGTCGGTACCCGCGATATGGGGTACCCCCGCGCACAGGGGAAAATGCATAAGGATCTCGCCCTTCTCCGCAGGGAGAGCTCCGAAGGCGCCACGCATCTGGCGGGGCCGGACCTCCCTCTCCTCATAGGAAAGCTCCGGGCCCGCCACGTGGCATACATTAGCCGGACCTCCCCCCTCCGCGGGAGAGAGGTCCGAGGGTGCCGCGTGTCCAGCAGGGCGGACCTCCCTCTCCTCAGAGGAGAGCTCCGGGCTTGCCACGTGGCCAACGGAAGCCGGACCTCCCCTTCCGCGGGGAGAGGTCCGAAGGCTCCACGTGTCCTGCGGGGCCAGACCCCCCTCTCCTCTGAGGAGGGCTCCGGGCTCGCCACGAGGCTAGCAGAAGAGCGCTGCCTGCTCCCGAGCGGTAGGCGGCGGGCGTAAAGACGCCCCGTACCTTGCCCGTACAAGGTATTCAAGGCCCGTGTATTCCCAAAACGCGGAGACGCGGAGCACGCCTCTGTCAGGTACCGTTGCGCCCAGTCGCATCACAGACTGGCGCACGGTGCCAGAACCTGCCAGCCAATAAGCGCAGCGCACGCCTGTCAGGAGGCGCTGTGACCAGTCACAGCCAGGACAGGCGTACAGTGTCTGAGGCTGCAGGCCATTGAAGGCAGCGACAAGACCGGACAAGACACGCCCTGCCGCCCCAGCCATCGCCAACGACTACACGCTACACTTAGCCTGCGGCATGGGTAGGGCGGCAGGACGAGGACTCCGACGCCAGCGCCAAGACATAATAGCTGGTAGGAAATCACCCCGGGGCCACCTGTCGGGCCCCGGGCCCCCCTTGTAAGCCACTCAAGTCTTGGACTATAAAAGGCTCGGGTAGGCGACGTTAGCAGGGGGTCGGACTCTAGCCATCCGCACCCCTGGGTTCGCATTTTGCAACTCATACGCTAGCCATACACTCTCAAGCTGTAACTCACCCCCAAGCTCAGGCCTCCGGCCCTGAGCAGCAAGCAATACAGTGAGCTCCATAGCTCGCCGTGGACGTAGGGTTTTACGCTCCGGCGGTCTGAACCACGTAAAACTCGCCGTGTCAAGCTCTTACTAATTCGTTCCATCCGCGCAAGCTCTCCGCTAGGAACTAGCCCCTCCAAAAAAAGAACCTCCGCGGGCTGCCCAGTGCAGGCCCGGGGGAAGTGTCGACCGCACACTTCGACATTTGGCGCGCCAGGTAGGGGGCTTTTCTCCTAGCGCGACGAGTTTCCGCCGATGAAGATGACCAAGCTTCCTTCAGCGGCAAACTCTCCCCCTCTGCGCCCGCGGCAAACCGTGACCAGGGGAGAGTACATGATGACACACTCAGGACGGAGTGTGTCAGGGCAAGCTGGGAGCCAGCAACCGGCTCTGGCAGCGCCGACCCCGGCAATGCAGGCTCCATCCAGCGTCAGGCCTTCAGTAGCGCCGGGTGTACCCGGTGGGGGTGCGCTAGCCGCGGCAAGGGCGCTACTGCACAATCCGCCTGCTGGGGACGCGCCTCAGGCAGCGACCCAGCAGTGGATTTGCGAGGTAGACCGTCTTGTCGTCGCCGCCGCAAACCATTGACTTTGGCGTTGACGACGCTCCGACCAACCGGCTGTGTCGCTGACGCGCACGCCAATTGTTGACAGGCAGACGGCGGGTTCCAGCTCCACCAAGCTTCCGTCGACGGACCTGAGGACAGAGCTGGAACGGTGCCACTTGGGCCAAGATGCCAGAGTGTTCCTCGAGCGACGTCGAGAAAGGCGTCGCACTCAAGAGGCTGGCGACAACATGACGTCGGCCTCGACCCAGCCTGGAGGGCAGACCTTCGCTACGTGAGCTCTGCCCCAGGCGTACGCCGCACCGCATAAGCCACAACCATGTGCTCTGCAAGCGGCGTCCCCGGCCTATGGCGCAACCTTGCCCATACCGGGGTACACCGTGTCAGGCGCAACCAAGCGTTCGCGACACCAGTACCTGCACTGGGAGCCAGCAACCGGCTCTGGCAGCGCCGACCCCGGCAATGCAGGCTCCAACCAGCGTCAGGTCTTCAGTAGCGCTGGGCGTACCCGGCGGGGGTGCGCCAGCCGCAGCAAGAGCGCTACTGCGCAATCTGCCTGCTGGGGACGCGCCTCAGGCAGCGACCCAGCAGTGGATTCGAGAGATAGACCGTCTCGTCGTCGCCGCCGCAAACCCTCGACTTCGGCGGGGACGACGCTCCGGCCAACCGGCCGTACCGCTGACGCGCACGCCAATGGTTGGCGAGCAGGCGGCGGACTCCGGCTCCACCAGGCTTCCGACGACGGACCTGGGGGCAGAGCCGGAGCGATGCCACTTGGGCCAAGATGCCCGAGTGTTCTTCGAGCGACGTCGAGAAAGGCGTCACAACTAAGAGGCTGGCGACAGTATGACGTCGGCCTTGACCCAGCCTGAAGGGCAGATCTTCGCCACGCGAGCTCTGCCCCAGGCATACGCCGCGCAGCATATGCCACAACCATATGCCCCGCAAACGGCGTCCCCGGTCTATGGAGCAGCCTTGCCCATACCGGGGCACACTGTGCCAGCGGCAAACCAAGCGTTCGCGGCACCAATACCTGCACTGGGAGCCAGCAACCGGCTCTGGCAGCGCCGACCCCGGCAATGCAGGCTCCGACCAGCGTCAGGTCTTCAGTAGCGCTGGGCGTACCCGGCGGGGGTGCGCTAGCTGCATCAAGAGCGCTGCTACTCAATCCGCCTGCTGGGGACGCGCCTCAGGCAATGACCCAGCAGTGGATTCGCGAGGTAGACCGTTTCGTTGTCGCCGCCGCGAACCCTCGACTTCGGCGGGGACAACGCTCCGGCCAACCGGCCGTGTCGCTGATGCGCACGCCAATGGTTGGTGAACACACGGCAGATTCCAGCTACACCAGGCTCCGGTTTTGGCCGCACCTGCCCGAAAAGTTCGACAGCAGCGTCAACCCGGCGGAGTTCCTTCAGATCTACTACACCGCCGTACTTGCCGCAGGAGGGGATGAGGCCGTCATGGCCAACTACTTCCCCGTCGCCTTGACCGGCCCGACCCGGTCTTGGCTCATGAACCTCCCTCGGGGTTCCATGACTTTCGGGGGAGAGCTCTGCCGGCAGTTCATCGCCAACTTCGGCAGCTCCTACAACCGTCTCGGCACGGAGCTTGACCTCCAAGCCATCAAGTAACAACCTGGGAAGTCGCTGCGCTCCTTCATCCAGCGGTTCTCCCAGGTACGCAACACCATCCCGCATATTCAAAGTGCTTCTATGGTGGTGGCACTTCGACAGTGTCCGAGACGAGAAGATGCTTGAGAAGCTTGCGACCAAAGAGGTCTGCGATGCCTCTGAGCACTTCAGCCTGGCGGACAAGTGCACCAGAGCAGCCGGTGGGCGGAGCTGGCACTCACTGCCAGCTTCCGAAGCCGGAAGACAGCCCGAAGACGGCGGAGTTCAAGCTGAGCTCCCGACCACGTCAGACAGCCAAGAGCCAAGCACTGGCTGACTTCGTGGCTGAGTGGACGCCAACGAAGGCTGACCCAGGGGGCCACAAAGACGGTGAACCAAAGTACCGAGCTCCGGTCTTCACCGGGCCTCACTGGACGCTCTTCTTCGACGGCTCCTCGCGAAAGCAGGGGGCCGGTGCCGGCGTACTGCTTCTCATGCCATCGGGGGAGCAGTCTGGGTACATGGTGCGTTTCAATTCCAAGGCAACCAACAACTTGGCAGAGTATGAAGCACTCATCTTTGGCCTAAAAGACAGTCCTGTCTTTGGGCGCTCGCCAGTTGTTGGCACAGGGCGACTCCCAGCTAGTTATCAAGCAAGTTAAGGGTGAATGCCCTTGCAATGACCCACAGCTAGCTGCTTATCTGCTTCACGTGCGGATGTTGGAGAAAGAATTCCTCGCCTTGGACCTGCGCCATGAACCGCGCGCTGGCACGGCCGCAGCTGACAACTTCTCAACGAAGACCTCCATCGGAGTCCCCGTGCACGATGGAGTCTTTGAGAGGACGTTGCTGCGGTCCACAGCCCGGCCTGCCGAGCCGGGCGAAGGGGGCTGAACCAGTGCCACGAAGCTAGGCAGTCCCGGCGGCCCTGGATGCCGCCAAAGGATCGTAAGAGTCACTGGGGACTCCGTGCAACCCAGCGCTCAAGATCCAGAAGCTCAAGTAGTCCCGATGCATGGACCACGGAGGTCCGGGACTCCTTGAAGGACATCCTTCCTGATGAACGTGCATCCGCTGAACGGGTGGTGCGGATGGCTAAGTGCTACGCGCTGGTATCTTTACTGGCGTGGCGCCTCGACATCCTATTGCGGTGCATAACCCAGGAGGAAGGCTGCGACTAGCTCGCAGTAGTCCAAGGAGGCGAGTGCTGGGAACGCTCATCGTCCCGCGCGTTGGTCAGATAAGCCACCCGGCATGGCTCCTACTGACCGAGAGCCACCTGGACGCCGTCAAACCGGTTAGGGATGCAATGCGTGCCAAGTCCACGCCAAGCAGACCCACACAACCGGTGCAGACGCGCACTCAGAGCCGTCGGGGGATACCGGCTCCTCCATGTCGAGGGCCAGCCGGACTTCCCAGGGCCGGGTCACGGGAACTACCCTTCCACATGGTATGCAGGGCCGAAGCCATGCTTCCCCCTGATATTGTCATGGGGGTCCCCCCGTGTACGGCGTACGACGAAGCCACGCATGACCCGCTCTGCGTGAAGACAGGCGCTCCGATGCCACCCCAGTAAGTTCACCATGCTTACTTAGGTGTTTATTTAAACTACGCATTAATTTATATGAACACCTCCCCACGCTCTAGACAGTGTGCGTCCATTGTACACTCGGTTCCTCTTTCCTGCTCTCATGCATAGTCGATATTTGCCTTCCTGCCGAAGGCGGTAGTGCTTGGGGTACCTGCCAGAGGCCCGGTGGCCTTTTGGATCTCCCTCTATAAGGGTACTGCACCGCCAGTTGGTCTCCTCCTAGAAAAGACCTACGCTAGAACGGGGGGTCAGGAGCCTTGCTTTGCCCGGTCTTGCACCAAAAGCATGCGCACTCTGCCTCCCGGCGCTACGGTCTGAGTACCAGGGGGCCGGGCGGTTACACCCTGACTGGGGCTGGGGCCAGACCTCCGGGACCAAGTGCACTGGATTACCCGAGCCCCGTATTCCGGCCTGGGACAGTAAGCCAAATGAGACTAAGGGATAGGAAAGGGGGGACCACTGAGCAGTTCCGGACCTCCGCCCCCACAGCTGGGCCGAGCTCCGAGGCCAGCCCTCGCCCTCCTTTCAGAGGCGAGCGCTGATGCCGGACCTCACGCCCTTCGCTGGCCTGAGCTCCGATGACTTCCGGACTCTGCCTCCACAGCCAGGCCGAGCTCCGAGGCCAGCCCTCGCCCTCCTTTCAGAGGCGAGCGCTGATGCCGGACCTCACGCCCTTCACTGGCCTGAGCTCCGATGACTTCCGGACTCCGCCTCCACAGCCAGGCCGAGCTCCGAGGCCAACCCTCGCCCTCCTTTCAGAGGCGAGCGCTGATGCCGGACCTCACGCCCTTCGCTGGCCTGAGCTCCGATGACTTCCGGACTCCGCCTCCACAGCCAGGCCGAGCTCCGAGGCCAACCCTCGCCCTCCTTTCAGAGGCGAGCGCTGATGCTGGACCTCACGCCCTTCGGTGGCCTGAGCTCCGATGACTTCCGGACTCCGCCTCCATAGCTGGGCCGAGCTCCGAGGCCAGCCCTCGCCCTCCTTTCAGAGGCGAGCGCTGATGCCGGACCTCACGCCCTTCGCTGGCCTGAGTTCCGATGACTTCCGGACCTCCGCCCCCACAGCTGGGCCGAGCTCCGATGCCAGCCCTCGCCCTCCTTTCAGAGGCGAGCCCTGATGCCAGACCTCACGCCCTTCGTGGACCTGAGCTCCGATGACTTCCGGACCTCCGCCCCCACAGCCGGGCCGAGCTCCGATGCCAGGCTTCACCCTCTCCTAAGAGGCTGAACTCCGAAGCCGTCAAGACCCTGCCAGCACAGGGAGTAATCAAGACAAGAAAGTGCGCGGGTAGGAGAAGGCCTCACCTCGGGCTCGTTACCTCCCCCGAGGAGAGCCCGGGGGCCACTGTCGGTACCCGCAATATGGGGTACCCCCGCGCACAGGGGAAAATGCATAAGGATCTCGCCCTTCTCCGCAGGGAGAGCTCCGAAGGCGCCACGCATCTGGCGGGGCCGGACCTCCCTCTCCTCAGAGGAAAGCTCCGGGCCCGCCACGTGGCATACATTAGCCGGACCTCCCCCCTCCGTGGGAGAGAGGTCCGAGGGTGCCGCGTGTCCAGCAGGACGGACCTCCCTCTCCTCAGAGGAGAGCTCCGGGCTTGCCACGTGGCCAACGGAAGCCGGACCTCCCCTTCCGCGGGGAGAGGTCCGAAGGCTCCACGTGTCCTGCGGGGCCAGACCCCCCTCTCCTCTGAGGAGGGCTCCGGGCCCGCCACGAGGCTAGCAGAAGAGCGCTGCCTGCTCCCGAGCGGTAGGCGGCGGGCGTAAAGACGCCCCATACCTTGCCCGTACAAGGTATTCAAGGCTCGTGTATTCCCAAGACGCGGAGCACGCCTCTGTCAGGTACCGTTGCGCCCAGTCGCATCACAGACTGGCGCACGGTGTCAGAACCTGCCAGCCAATAAGCGCAGCGCACGCCTGTCAGGAGGCGCTGTGACCAGTCACAGCCAGGACAGGCGTACAGTGTCTGAAGCTGCAGGCCATTGAAGGCAGCGACAAGACCGGACAAGACACGCCCTGCCGCCCCAGCCATCGCCAACGACTACACGCTACACTTAGCCTGCGGCATGGGTAGGGCGGCAGGACGAGGACTTCGACGCCAGCGCCAAGACATAATAGCTGGTAGGAAATCATCCCAGGGCCACCTGTTGGGCCCCGGGCCCCCCCCCTTGTAAGCCACTCAAGTCTTGGACTATAAAAGGCTCGGGTAGGCGACGTTAGCAGGGGGTCGGACTCTAGCCATCCGCACCCCTGGGTTCGTATTTTGCAACTCATACGCTAGCCATACACTCTCAAGCTGTAACTCACCCCCAAGCTCAGGCCTCCGGCCCTGAGCAGCAAGCAATACAGCGAGCTCCATAGCTCTCCGTGGACGTAGGGTTTTACGCTCCGGCGGCCTGAACCACGTAAAACTCACCGTGTCAAGCTCTTACTAACTCGTTCCATCCGCGCAAGCTCTCCGCTAGGAACTAGCCCCTCCGAAAAAAGAACCTCCGCGGGCTGCCCAGTGCAAGCCCGGGGGAAGTGTCGACCGCACACTTCGACAGCTAGGTTATCTAACAAAGATGAACCCTGCTTGACCTTGACAACTATGTCATCGACGTACACCTCAACTAAGTCTCTTATTAACTCCCCAAAGGTTTTGTGCATTACTCGCACAAAGGTGGGGAGTGCATTCTTTAGGCCGTAAGGCATAGACACATAACAATAAAGACCATCTACTGTGATGAAGGAGGTGTGCTCTTCATCCTCCCTAGACATGGGGATCTGATGGAAACCCGAGTAGGCATCTAGGAAGCACAGCATATCACAGCCTGATGTTGAGTCTACTATTTGATCTATTCTAGGGAGAGGGAATGGATCTTTGGGACATGCCTTATTGAGACTGGTGTAGTCGATGCACATCCGGAGCTTCCCGCCGGCCTTCGGGACAACGACGGGGTTCGCCAACCACCGGGGGTGGTGGACCTCCCGTATGAAACCAGCATCCAGCAGCTTCTTAATTTCTTCATGAATGAAGTTTTGCCGCTCGATGGACTGCTTGCAGGGCTTCTGTTGAACTGGCCGGGCGTCGGGGAAGACTTTTAAGTGGTGCTCGATCACCTCCCTGGGGATCCCCGGCATCTGTGACGGCTGCCATGCAAACACGTCAACGTTGTGCCGGAGGAAGGTGACGAGCGCGCCTTCCTATTTGCTATCCAGGCCCCCGGCTACCCGGGTGGTCTGGGTGGCTTCGGCGCCGACTTGGACGACCTATAAGGGGACGCCGCCCTCGTCGAGAGGTTGCACCCGGGGTGCTGTGGTGGAGGCACGGTGGCGTGCGCTCGGGTGGAGCTGGTCCGGCTCTGCACTGCCAGGGGCTGGTGCCCCAGCTGTTGCGAGCGCTTGGAGTTTCTCCAAGGCCGACACTGCAGCAGTGCGGTCTCCACGAATCCTGAGGACGCCCGTCGGTGTAGGCATCTTCAGGACAAGGTAGCCATAGTGGGCTACTGCCATGAATCGATACAGGGCTTGCCTGCCGATTATGGCGTTGAAGGGGAGGTCGATCTCCGCTACGTCGAACAGAATGTACTCTGTCCGATAGCTGTCCGGAGCTCCGAAGGTCACCGGGAGGCTGATGTTGCCGTAGGGAACGACCTGTCCCGGCCCTTCCCCTGAGAACGGGCTCGACGGGGTGAGCTTGGCCATCGGGATCTGCAGCTTCTGGAAAGCTGCATGGCTGATAAGGTTCAGCCCAGCTCCACCATCTACCAAAACGTGGTACATCCTCACGTTGGCGATGGTCGGAGCTACCAAGAGTGGTAGTTGGCCGGTCCCAGCCATGTTCCTGGGGCAGTCGGTGGCGTCAAAGCTGATGGGGGTCCCCATCCACTCGAGGTGCGGTGCGGCACTTGGGAGTGGAGCCACCGACGCTACTGCTCGGCGCAGAGTCTTGACTACGCTTCGGGACGAGGGGTCGGCGGACCCGCCGTATATGACGTAGAGCTTCTTTCGACGCTCATCGTCGCTGGAGCTGGAGTCCTCATGGTTGTGTGCCGCCTTCACGGCGCGCTGAGGCTCCTGGAACTCCACTGGGTGGTCGTCGCTGTCTGGGACGTCGACCTTCTGCTTGCCCTCCCTTGGACGGAAGGGTGGGGCATCAGTCCGCTGCTGCTTCCCTTTGCGGAAGCGCTCTGTGAGCTTTCGGATCTCCCGGCACTCGGCAGTAGTGTGGCGACAGCTGCCGTGCACGGGGCATATCTTGTCTTGATCACCTTCTGGGATTGGTGATCTTCGCTGCCTCTTGTCGGGGCGCGGCCCCCGAGCCCCACTGAGCGTCGCTGCAGTGACGACTGGAGCTGCGGTCGGTGATTCTATCTTGCCTCTGCCTCGGTTCTTGGTCTTCTTGCTGCCTCCATAGGGAGTAGGACCAGATCCGGGCTGTCCTCCTGACTCGGAGGACGGCAGTGAGTGCCAGTTTCGCCCTTCGGCTGCCCTGGCGCACTTGTCTGCCAGGCTGAAGAGCTCGGAGACATCGCGGACCTCTCTGGTCGCGAGCTTCTCGAGCATCTTCTTGTCCCGGACGCCTTGCCGGATCGCCACCACGACAGAAGCATTTTGAATGTGTGGGATGGTGTTCCGCACCTGGGAGAACCGCTGGATGAAGGAGCGCAGCGACTCCCCCGGTTGTTGCTGGATGGCGTGGAGGTCGAGCTCCGTGCCAGGCCGGGTGTAGGAACTGCCGAAGTTGGCGATGAACTGCCGGCAGAGCTCTCCCCAGGAAGTTATGGAACCCTGAGGGAGGTTCATGAGCCAAGACCGGGCTGGACCGGTCAAGGCGACAGGGAAGTAATTGGCCATGACGGCTTCATTCCCTCCTGTGGCAAGTACGGTGGTGGAGTAGATCTGGAGGAACTCCGCCGGGTTGACGCTGACGTCGTACTTCTCGGGCAGGTGCGGCCGAAACTTGCGTGGCCACTTCGCGAAGCGAAGGTGGGGCGCGAGGGCCGCACATCCTGCTTCTGTTGCCGCAGGTACTGGTGCTGCGAACGCTTGGTTCGCACCGGGCACAGTGTACCCCGGTATGGGCAAGGCTGCGCCATAGGCCGGGGGCGCCGTCTGCAGGACATATGACTGTGGCATATTCTGCACGGCGTAGGCCTGGGGCAGAGATCGCGTGGCGAAAGTCTGCTCTTCAGGCTGGGTCGAGGCCGACGTCATGCTGCCGCCAGCCTCTTGATTGCGACGCCTTTCTCGACGTTGCTCGAGATATACCCGGGCATCTTGACCCAAGTGACACCGTTCCAGCTCTGTCCTTAGATCCGTCGACTGGAGCCTGGTGGAGCTGGAATCTGTCGTCTGCTCATCAACCATTGGCGTGCGCATCAGTGACACGGCCGGTTGGCCGGAGCGTCGTCCCCGCCGAAGTCGAGGGTTTGCGGCGGCGACGACAAGACGGTCTACCTCGCGAATCCACTGCTGGGTCGCTGACTGAGGCGCGTCCCCAGCAGGCGGATTGTGCAGTAGCGCTCTTGCTGCAGCTAGCGCACCCCCACCGGGTACGCCCAGCGCTACTGAAGACCTGACGCTGGTTGGAGCCGGCATTGCCAGGGTCGGCGCTGCTAGAGCCGGTTGCTGGCTCCCAGCTTGTACCGACACACTCCGTCCTGAGTGTGTTGACATGTACTCCCCCCTGGTCGCGGTTCGCCGCGGACGCGGGGGAGGAGAGTTTGCCGCTGAAGGAAGTTTGGTCATCTTCGTCGGCGGAAACTCGTCGCGCAAGGGAAAAGCCCCCTACCTGGCGCGCCAAATGTCGAAGTGTTCGGTCGACACTTCCCCCGGGCCTGCACTGGGCAGCCCGCGGAGGTTCTTTTTTTCGGTGGGGCTAGACCCTTGCGGAGAGCTTGAGCGTATGGACGAGTTAGTAAGAGCTTGACACGGCGAGTTTTACGTGGTTCAGGCTGCCGAAGTGTAAAACCCTACGTTCACGGCGAGCTATGGAGCTCGCTGTATTGCTTGCCGCTCAGAACCGGGGTCCTAAGCTTGAGGATGAGTTACATCTTGGGTGTGAATGGCTAGAGTGTGAACCCTTGCTAAAGTTGCCTACCCGAGCCTTTTATAGTCCAAGACTTGGGTGGCTTACAAGGGGGGCCCGGGACCCGACAGGTGGTCCCGGGGAGATTGACTGTCATCTACCGTATCTGCAGTTATGCCGGTAGTTGTCTCTGGCGAAGGCTTCTGAGTCTTCGTCTTGCAGCCCTGCCCATGCCGCATGCTAGTCGTAGTGGATGATGACGGCGGGGGCGGCATGGGATGTCTTGTCGCTGTGTTTATTGGCTGGCAGGCTCTGACACCGCGCGCCAGTCTGTGATACGACTGGGCGCAATGGCACCTGACAGAGGCGTGCTCCGCGTCTCCGCGTCTTGGGAAGACGCGGGCCTTGAATACCTTGTACGGGCAAGGTATGGGGCGTCTTTACACCCACTGTCTACCACTCGGGGGCAGGCAGCGTTCTTCTGCTAGACACGTGGCGGGCCCGGAGCCCTCCTCAGAGGAGAGGGGGGTCCGGCCCTGCAGGACACGTGGAGTCTTCGGACCTCTTCCCGCGGAGGGGGAGTGAGACGGCCCCACGGGACCTCGTCGGGTGGTGCCGTGTTATGCGGCACCCAACAGCACACGGGTCGATGAACATACATCATATTACATAAATAGTTTGCGGAAGCGTACAAGAATATTTTTACAAATAAGTATATCAGAGTAAACTACAGCGGAAGACTATCACTCTCACGACTCATATCTAAACTAGCAACAAAGAAACGGTCCAGCCCGCGGACGTTTCTTACTAGCAACACAAAGACAATCTGCAGCGGCGAGGATGCTCTTAGAGTAAGCACTCGGAGGTTCCCGAGTCTCATCGGCACCCCTTCTCATAATCAGCGAGTCAATTACCTGCAAAACAACTCGGATAGCATCCGTGAGCATAACGCTCAGCAAGGCTTAACCGTCACCCTAAACATGAAACTCTAAGTGAGGTTATGAACCTAACATAGGATGGCATAAGCATAATTAACTCGCCTAAAAGTGAATCCTTACTTTCAAGTATTAATTGCAGCATTTTAAGTAACCCTGGGCACGCTACATCGGGAGTCCACAATCAAACAAGAAACGCTTTTCCCCGATGTAAATTGCTCATGGCATAAAAGAATCGAGTTTGCACTAGCCTATTCATCGAGATCCAATACAACACTAGTATAATACTTCACATCAATATGATTAGTTCCTTTCTCATGCAAGTTCTTACTACGTCACGACTGTGAGAACAAGTATGCTCGGTCCATTCCGCGAGCGACGGTGATTCGAATCAATAACACCCGGACTACACGACACGTACGCCCGTACTCGACGTTGCCTACAACAACCATCACTGACGTCGTACGTGGCAGCCTTTCCCCCGTTTCACCCCCGCTGAATCGATCAAGTCGCCCCGCACAGTAGCTACTCTCATGGTGCACCTTCCGACGTGAGATGTCATGAGAATATTCCCCACATACTGCACACCGGCCGTCCGCCTGAGGCGACCCGAAAAGTCCCAACGACAGCTTCCCGAGGTACATCGGTTTACTGGGTCCCATATAGCCAGCATGAGTCCGGTACACAACTCAAACTTGTTCAACAGGGCCGCATACGGATCGGTCCTTGACCGACACGGACAGGTCTACAGCACCCAGGCCCCTATGTCCTGCTGCTCCTACAACCTTCCGGTCTCAACTTTAACTTGCTAATTCAATTACGAACCAATCCCGTATGCCCCTGTTGTTCCTAAATCTGCGAGTAGCATCTCACCACTCGACTTCTACCGAACCGTACTTAAGCATGGCAGTTCTACGCGGTGAAAGACACCTACCCAATACTCAATGGGTCATTTGGTTAGGCAAGAGGAGTATCAAATACTAGACCTAATGCACAGTTCAAATCTTAACCAAAGGTGAATACAAAATAAAAACTTAACAGCTGTTAAATGCAAACCGGAGCTTGCCTGTTTTGCAGGGTAGTCGTATATAAGCAGTTAGTATCTTTGCAGATCCACCCTTGACTCTCCGGAGCTTGATCCACTTTGATGAATCACTCCTTTGAGTCCCCTTCGTTGTGGTTCCTATTGAAATGCATATGCATATGTTTCATGGAATGTAATGGAAAGAAGTTATAGAATTACTTTCTTAAGAACAGAGGTTGTGTGGAAAAGCCAAGCATGGCTTGGTTTGCCTCTGTTGTGCAAAGAACAGAATTAAACTAATTTGACCTTAAGGCCCTTAGCTATACACTAACCCTTTTCTCTAATGAACATAATAGATAAGCTGAAAGGATTTGAGTGCAACTGAAGAACAAGAACTCCAATGGCCTCAAAACTTTTACAGCAGGTTCCATACTACCTAAGGATTTAGCTTGCCAAATTGCAGCTAATGTGGAGTCAAATTGTGTCCTCCATAATTCTCACCATACCTCTTATGTATTTTTCCCTTATACATAAGTATGGAGAATAAGAACAGGGAGTTCCAGTACTCATCTTGGGCTGATATTTTACATGTGAGTTCTTGATCACATGAGAGTCATCTGGTCCAAAATTCAGCCCTTTTACTTGGGTAGTTCTCCCAGAACAATTCTTTAAGCATTTGTACTCAATAGAATTAATTCTGTAGTAATGTGCATTTTCATGCCCAACTAAGTGAACTACAATTCCAAGTATGTCCCAGAGAGCTTTCCTAAATTTTCCTATGATTTTTGGAGCTATGGATTGCTCAGAACAGATTTTTGAAGTGGGAAACATTTTCTGAAAATGTTTCTGGACTCTTATGACACAGCATATTGTTTTTAGCAAATTCCTACTCAAATGATCTTCAAATGAGCTGAAAATTTGCTATAAGGTCAACAATATGCTAAAGAATATTCTGGAAAAATTTGGGTATTTTTGGATAAACCAAACTCCCTCTATAATTCTTTTTCAGAAAAATTTCCAAGAATTTTCCAGAATTAAATAATTCGTTTCATACAAATTGGGTTGTACCTCTGGATAGTACTCTCTTAAAGGAATCCAACAAAATTTATGTCACTATTTTTGGAGCTTCCTACACCAAGTTATGCATTTTACAAGTTTGCACCACTCTCTGTTTGATTTTAAACAGCACAGTTGCGCGTGGGGCCCACGGGTCAGGTTCTTCTTCAACCTCCCGCCAGAGCCCGCGGTGCACACCAGCAGAAAACTTGGCATGGCTCGTTCTCCCTCATTTCTCCACCAAATGAGCTCCGGTTTCGCCCTACATGCTCCTGGGAACGTGGCGCAGCTGCCGGGCAAGGTTTTCCCGCATGAAAATGGCTGCAGGTGGGTCGGCACCGGTGGGGCGGCTCGGGAGCTCGACATGGACGCGTTCCAGCGTGTCCAAGGCATCTCCCGGCGAGCTATGATGTCCTACAGCATCCCTATGGCTCTAGGAACATGGAACGGGGATCAGATCATGCAGGAAGTGGCTGCATGTTAATTCAAAGTTTTTGGGTCACCATATGTGTGAACTTTGAATTTCAAATCTGAATTTTAAACTTACATGCAAAGAGGTATTTAACTCCTTATTGGTTCAACATTTTTAAATAAAAAGGTGAACCTCATGTTGGATGTTCATCCATGTATTACTTTGCATGAAGAAAAGTTTTAGCAAGTCCCATTTTTCCTGTCATTGCCACACATATGAACTCAAACCATAGTTTTTTTTTCATACACATTTTTGGGACTTTTACATTCCTCCCCCCTTAAAAGAATCTCGTCCCGAGATTACAAAAGAGGAACGCGACGGGAGAGGTAATTACAAACTGTACAAAGATAAAAGTTCCGGGTAGTTGGTGCGGAGATAATCTTCACTTTCCCACGTCGCCTCTTCCGCGGTGTGATTACTCCACAGTACCTTGAAAAATCGGATCGTCCGGTTCCGGGTTACCCGGGTCTTTTCATCCAAAATCTGGACCGGTCGCTCGGTGTAGGTCAGGTCCGGTTTCAACTCGTCGATGTCCTCAGTGCGAACAGCAGCGGTGAATTTGAGGCACTTCCGCAGCTGTGAAACATGAAATACATCATGAACACCCGCTAGACTTGCCGGTAATTCCAGCCGGTAGGCTACGGGTCCGCACTTCTCCGCGATAGCAAAAGGACCAATAAAACGGGGAGCGAGCTTCCCCTTTACACCGAACCGGTGAATTCCCTTCATCGGGGATACACGAAGATAAACGTGTTCTCCGACATCAAAATGTAATGGCCTACGCCTCTGATCCGCGTAGCTCTTCTGTCGGGATTGTGCAGCCTTTAAGTTCTCTTGTATCAACCGAACTCGGTCTTCGGCTTCATTGACAAGATCAATCCCAAACAGAACTCTTTCGCCGGACTCACACCAATTCAGTGGTGTGCGACACTTCCGGCCATAGAGAGCTTCATACGGTGCCATTTTAATACTCGCTTGATAACCGTTGTTGTATGAAAACTCCGCCAGCGGTAGGTGATCGTCCCAATTCCTACCGTGGTGGATGGCACACGCTCTCAACATATCCTCAAGTACTTGATTCACCCTCTCAGTTTGTCCATCAGTTTGAGGGTGATATGCGGAGCTTCTAATTAGCTTGGTGCCCAACGAGGCATGCAGCTGCTCCCAAAACCGAGCAACGAACAACGCACCTCGATCTGAGATGATGGTCTTCGGGACACCATGTGAACATATAATTCTGGAGATGAATAACTCCGCATATTGCCTTGCTCGATAATGAGTGTTTACCGGTATGAAATGAGCTGATTTCGTCAACCGGTCGACGATCACCCATATCGAGTCATGCTTCTTGGATGTGAGCGGTAATCCAACGATGAAGTCCATACTCACATCCTCCCATTTCCATGCCGGTATCTTCAAAGGTTGTAGCGGTCCGGCTTTCCACATATGATCAGCCTTGACCCGTCTACACGTATCACACTCGGATACGTATTTAGCAATCTCCCTCTTCATCCTTGTCCACCAAAATTTCTGTTTTAAATCTTGGTACATCTTGTTACTTCCGGGATGAATGGAAAACTTCGACAGGTGGGCTTCATCCAAGATTTTCTTCCGGAGTTTCATATTGCGCGGTACCACTATACGGTCGTTAAACCATATTGTACCGTTCTCATCCTTCCAGAAACATTTCACCTCTCCGTTGTCTAGTCTTCTCCGTATGTGAGACATACCTCTGTCTCTTCTTTGAGCCTCAACAATCTCTTCACGGATTGTTGGAATGAGCGCGAGATTATAAAGCGCGCCATACGGAATGACACGGAGGCTGGGTTCTTCATCTTCCAACTCAGCAACCGCTAGGTTGTGAACGTGGGCTTTCCGACTAAGCGCGTCGGCAACCACGTTGGCTTTTCCCGGGTGATAGTGGATCTCTATTTCATAATCTTTTATGAGCTCCAACCATCTCCGTTGTCTCATATTCAGCTCCTTCTGCGTGAAGATATACTTCAGGCTCTTATGGTCGGTGTAGAGGTGAACAAGATTACCCAGTAGATAATGCCTCCACATCTTTAACGCCAACACCACAGCAGCAAGCTCAAGATCGTGAGTTGGATAATGCTGCTCGTGGTTTCGCAGTTGACGAGACCCATAGGCGACTACACGCCCTTCTTGCATCAGAACACAGCCGAGACCGATGCCGGATGCATCGCAGTATACATCAAATGGCTTCGTCGTGTCCGGCTGAGCAAGAACTGGAGCCGTTGTGAGATGTTTCACCAAAGTTTTGAATGCGGCTTCGCATGCTACATTCCACATGTATTTAGTGCCCTTCTTCAGCAGCTCCGTCATTGGTTTAGCAATTTTTGAGAAGCTCGGAATGAACCTCCGATAATACCCTGCTAAACCTAGGAAACTTCGGACCTCGTGGACTGACTTGGGAGATTCCCACTTCAGCACTTGTTCAATTTTGCTGGGGTCCACGGCAATGCCCTCTGCTGAAATAATATGGCCAAGGAAAGGCACTTGATCAATCCAAAATTCGCACTTGCTGAACTTGGCATACAATTGGTGCTCCCGCAACCGTTGTAGTACAATGCGCAGATGTTCAGCATGCTCTTCTTCAGATTTAGAGTAAACCAATATGTCGTCGATGAATACCACGACGAACTTGTCTAACTCCGGCATGAACACAGAATTCATCAAGTACATGAAGTGTGCCGGAGCGTTGGTTAATCCAAATGACATGACGAGGTACTCGTAGAGTCCGTATCTCGTCGAGAAAGCTGTCTTCGGTATGTCCTCCGGTCGGATCTTGATTTGATGATAGCCCGACCGAAGATCCATCTTCGAAAATACCTTTGCACCCACAAGTTGATCAAACAGGATGTCGATGCGAGGCAAAGGATACTTGTTCTTGATCGTGACAGCATTGAGAGGACGATAATCAACACATAGCCGTAGTGTTTCGTCCTTCTTCTTAACGAACAGCGCTGAGCAACCCCAAGGTGAAGAACTTGGTCGTATGAAACCCTTGCTCATGAGTTCATTCAGTTGCTCTTTCAACTCCGCTAGCTCGTTAGGTGCCATCTTGTAAGGCCTTCGTGAAATAGGCGTCGTTCCCGGCGCCAGTTCAATTTTGAACTCGACGTCCCGTTCGGGCGGCATGCCCGGTAAGTCATCGGGAAATACGTCGGGATAATCACGTACCACCGGAATATCTTCAAGCTTCAGCGCTTCCGTGTGGTAGGCCTCTACCATATCTGGATCTTCGCTGTCTAAAAACAGCGTGTGCTGTCCGTGAATCGGCGAGTCAATCTGGACAGTCCGGTTACCGATATTGAGAACGGCACCGTGACGATTTAACCAAGACATCCCCAATATAATGTCTATCTTCTGCCTATCCAACATAATCAGCGATGTTGGGTATATTTTTCCGCCCAAACACAAAGCTGCTCGGGACACAATCTGATTGGCAGAGATATTTCCTCCCGGTGAACGTATGAGAAAACTCGTTGTGGGAGTATTGGTGGATAATTGGTGCTGATCCACGCATGTTTTGCTGATAAAATTGTGGGTTGCACCTGAATCAAAAAGTACCAATACGGGCACGTCCTTGAGAGTAAACATGCCCGCTAACACCGGTGCTCCCTCCGGGACATCCCCAATCGCAAGATGTTGCACACTCCCGGATTGCAATGCTGTTATGTTGACTGGAGCAGGTGGCGGCATACCACCTGAGGATGATGGCTGTCTGGTGTTTACCAACTTCTCCCGACATTCCTGCCTAAAATGCCCAAAACGGTGGCAATAAGAACACGGAGGTTTCCCCGGTTCTTCGTTGACTTGTGGTTGAGAAGTTGAGGCACTTGGCTGCAGCAATGATGCGACAGATGTCATTCGTTGCTGAGGCAAATGTGTTGCTTCAAGACATGACTCTTGAGCAGGAAATCTGTACGGAGTTGATCTCCCTGGTGCTTGCCATATCTCATCGGATGGTGTGTGATACACCACACGGTATTTACGAGGAACGATTGGTGTGTCTTCTTGCACATCCTCCCGGTCCCTCTTCTCTGCTTGACACTCAAGTGTCGCTTGTTCTTGCAGCAGAGCAGCACTGATCAACTCGGTGTAACTGCCTTGATTGAACAAAGCTAACTTCTCTTTTAGTATGGCACTCAAGCCATAGAAAAAGTAGTCACACATTGCAGCTTCGCTCGTCGCATAAGCAGGAGCGTATTGTGCCAGAAGGTTGAATCTTCGGACATAATCAAGGACACTCATGTCCCCCTGCTTCAAGTTTCTGAATTCTTGCTGTTGGGCCTTGATAAAACCCATAGGAATGTGACGAGCACGAAATGCTTCACGAAATTCCGTCCATTCCACTTGATGGCCTTCCGGAACGGTGGCGAGATACGTAAACCACCAATTTCCGGCGGCTCCATGGAGCTGTTGAGCTGCAAATGATGCCTTCTGATATTCGTCGCACTCAAACACCCCAAACTTGGACTCCATAACTCGAAGCCACTGATCAGCTTCCACTGGTTCATGGGCTTCCGTGAAGATTGGCGGTTGTGTCGCCAAGAAATCCAAGTAGGCGTTCCGAGGTGGAACGTCCTGTTGTGCACGCTGGAGTAAGCCCTGTTGTACCAAGGCTTGGAGTAGTCTTGTGTTCTCTTGACTTGACTCGACCATCTGAGCCATGATATCCGCCCATACCGTTGATGGCGGTGCCCCTGGTGGAGTCGAGTCATCACCGTCTCGATGAGAACCTTCAGTCCTACTCGGAGAATGAGTACGCACCATACTGCAAAAGCATAATTTTGAGGGGAGTCACAATTTGATCTAGCAGTATGTGAAAGTATGTAAAACATGAACATGCTAAAACTTTATGAAAGCATAACAATACTTCATGTTTACATATCTTTCCAAAGCCAACAAAAACAATCCCCATTTGCTGTACAGAACCGACCTTTCTGTACTTAATCCAGATTTGGATCCAGTTACCAGCATTTTCATAACTCAAGTTGAATACCAAAGTTAAAGTTAACTTCAGTATATTTTCAACGAGTACTCACATGCCCCTAGATCATTTCTGGAACAGAAGTTAGGATTGTTCAAAGTTGACAGAATTTCTGGCTAAAATTTGCCAGCACCTCCTTTGTATGTGGCTGTTTTCATCACAGTTTTACATACAAATGAAGTACAATTCTGAACAAACTATGAACTACAAAATCGTTGCAAATTTCCTAACCTTTCTAACGGTGTATCATATGACCCTTAGAAATTTTTCTACAGACTGTGACGGCTAATTTACAGCAACATCCAGAGAAGTCTGCAGCTGCTCTGTTTTCTGAACAGTTTGCATTCATCTGGACGTTCAACCAAGTGGGTGTCGGATTTGGCTCTGGAGTTATACAGAAAAGTTGTAGAGCACTTAATAAACTTTCCAGAACCGTATCAAACACCTCCATTGGGTCAAACTAATCAGAGTTACGCTCTGTTAAAGTTCGGCAAAACTTCTGCCAGAACAGAGCACTCTGTTTTTGAGATCAAAAGAAGCCTAGTAATTCTCTTCTTTGAAACTTAGTTCCAATGAAGAGTTCAGTAACTAATATGTGCTTTATCACATCCATTTTTAGTTTGAAAGTTAGTCATGAATGATTTCTGCATAGGTAAGAATACTATCCAGTGTAGTACGGTGACGATGCACCGTAAGACATATGACGGTACTACGTTGCCTCACCAAAGAAAAACCTAACCGGATTACACCGGCATACACGTATCATTAGGTGGCACTAAAACGATCACTCGCAAACGTGTTCTACACGCACTAAGGTTTTTCGTGGTTAGTACCTACATAAAACACACTCAATCATCAGGTTCGGCGGCACACCGAACCCGGTATCCATAACAGTTTGTACACCCGGCCGTCATCACTCGCCCAGGTGTTCTCAAGCCAAACACGCCTTGAGCTACGTGTTCACGTTACTGACCACGTGACGGGGTCTCCCAAATTGCACCACGCACGCCAGGGAAGACGTTGCTCGAATACCCCAAACGACATGAAGAGTCGTAGAGGATACTAAAGCGGGTCGGGTTACCTGCCACCCGTGGGGCTCCACCCTTCAGCTTGTGCGCACTGGTGGACAGCGCATACGTACACCCCCCAAGACATAAACCGTCCCGAGATGCACGATTTTCCGACATAACAAATAAGTTAGGTTGCCACCTTCATAATATGCTAATAGTAGTCCTTATGTGGGCCTAGTACCGATATCTCACCGTACCCTAAGTTTGTGACATAATATGATGCTCAATCCGTGCTCTGTTCCCAACGCAGCTCTGATACCACGCTGTGACGGCCCCACGGGACCTCGTCGGGTGGTGCCGTGTTATGCGGCACCCAACAGCACACGGGTCGATGAACATACATCATATTACATAAATAGTTTGCGGAAGCGTACAAGAATATTTTTACAAATAAGTATATCAGAGTAAACTACAGCGGAAGACTATCACTCTCACGACTCATATCTAAACTAGCAACAAAGAAACGGTCCAGCCCGCGGACGTTTCTTACTAGCAACACAAAGACAATCTGCAGCGGCGAGGATGCTCTTAGAGTAAGCACTCGGAGGTTCCCGAGTCTCATCGGCACCCCTTCTCATAATCAGCGAGTCAATTACCTGCAAAACAACTCGGATAGCATCCGTGAGCATAACGCTCAGCAAGGCTTAACCGTCACCCTAAACATGAAACTCTAAGTGAGGTTATGAACCTAACATAGGATGGCATAAGCATAATTAACTCGCCTAAAAGTGAATCCTTACTTTCAAGTATTAATTGCAGCATTTTAAGTAACCCTGGGCACGCTACATCGGGAGTCCACAATCAAACAAGAAACGCTTTTCCCCGATGTAAATTGCTCATGGCATAAAAGAATCGAGTTTGCACTAGCCTATTCATCGAGATCCAATACAACACTAGTATAATACTTCACATCAATATGATTAGTTCCTTTCTCATGCAAGTTCTTACTACGTCACGACTGTGAGAACAAGTATGCTCGGTCCATTCCGCGAGCGACGGTGATTCGAATCAATAACACCCGGACTACACGACACGTACGCCCGTACTCGACGTTGCCTACAACAACCATCACTGACGTCGTACGTGGCAGCCTTTCCCCCGTTTCACCCCCGCTGAATCGATCAAGTCGCCCCGCACAGTAGCTACTCTCATGGTGCACCTTCCGACGTGAGATGTCATGAGAATATTCCCCACATACTGCACACCGGCCGTCCGCCTGAGGCGACCCGAAAAGTCCCAACGACAGCTTCCCGAGGTACATCGGTTTACTGGGTCCCATATAGCCAGCATGAGTCCGGTACACAACTCAAACTTGTTCAACAGGGCCGCATACGGATCGGTCCTTGACCGACACGGACAGGTCTACAGCACCCAGGCCCCTATGTCCTGCTGCTCCTACAACCTTCCGGTCTCAACTTTAACTTGCTAATTCAATTACGAACCAATCCCGTATGCCCCTGTTGTTCCTAAATCTGCGAGTAGCATCTCACCACTCGACTTCTACCGAACCGTACTTAAGCATGGCAGTTCTACGCGGTGAAAGACACCTACCCAATACTCAATGGGTCATTTGGTTAGGCAAGAGGAGTATCAAACACTAGACCTAATGCACAGTTCAAATCTTAACCAAAGGTGAATACAAAATAAAAACTTAACAGCTGTTAAATGCAAACCGGAGCTTGCCTGTTTTGCAGGGTAGTCGTATATAAGCAGTTAGTATCTTTGCAGATCCACCCTTGACTCTCCGGAGCTTGATCCACTTTGATGAATCACTCCTTTGAGTCCCCTTCGTTGTGGTTCCTATTGAAATGCATATGCATATGTTTCATGGAATGTAATGGAAAGAAGTTATAGAATTACTTTCTTAAGAACAGAGGTTGTGTGGAAAAGCCAAGCATGGCTTGGTTTGCCTCTGTTGTGCAAAGAACAGAATTAAACTAATTTGACCTTAAGGCCCTTAGCTATACACTAACCCTTTTCTCTAATGAACATAATAGATAAGCTGAAAGGATTTGAGTGCAACTGAAGAACAAGAACTCCAATGGCCTCAAAACTTTTACAGCAGGTTCCATACTACCTAAGGATTTAGCTTGCCAAATTGCAGCTAATGTGGAGTCAAATTGTGTCCTCCATAATTCTCACCATACCTCTTATGTATTTTTCCCTTATACATAAGTATGGAGAATAAGAACAGGGAGTTCCAGTACTCATCTTGGGCTGATATTTTACATGTGAGTTCTTGATCACATGAGAGTCATCTGGTCCAAAATTCAGCCCTTTTACTTGGGTAGTTCTCCCAGAACAATTCTTTAAGCATTTGTACTCAATAGAATTAATTCTGTAGTAATGTGCATTTTCATGCCCAACTAAGTGAACTACAATTCCAAGTATGTCCCAGAGAGCTTTCCTAAATTTTCCTATGATTTTTGGAGCTATGGATTGCTCAGAACAGATTTTTGAAGTGGGAAACATTTTCTGAAAATGTTTCTGGACTCTTATGACACAGCATATTGTTTTTAGCAAATTCCTACTCAAATGATCTTCAAATGAGCTGAAAATTTGCTATAAGGTCAACAATATGCTAAAGAATATTCTGGAAAAATTTGGGTATTTTTGGATAAACCAAACTCCCTCTATAATTCTTTTTCAGAAAAATTTCCAAGAATTTTCCAGAATTAAATAATTCGTTTCATACAAATTGGGTTGTACCTCTGGATAGTACTCTCTTAAAGGAATCCAACAAAATTTATGTCACTATTTTTGGAGCTTCCTACACCAAGTTATGCATTTTACAAGTTTGCACCACTCTCTGTTTGATTTTAAACAGCACAGTTGCGCGTGGGGCCCACGGGTCAGGTTCTTCTTCAACCTCCCGCCAGAGCCCGCGGTGCACACCAGCAGAAAACTTGGCATGGCTCGTTCTCCCTCATTTCTCCACCAAATGAGCTCCGGTTTCGCCCTACATGCTCCTGGGAACGTGGCGCAGCTGCCGGGCAAGGTTTTCCCGCATGAAAATGGCTGCAGGTGGGTCGGCACCGGTGGGGCGGCTCGGGAGCTCGACATGGACGCGTTCCAGCGTGTCCAAGGCATCTCCCGGCGAGCTATGATGTCCTACAGCATCCCTATGGCTCTAGGAACATGGAACGGGGATCAGATCATGCAGGAAGTGGCTGCATGTTAATTCAAAGTTTTTGGGTCACCATATGTGTGAACTTTGAATTTCAAATCTGAATTTTAAACTTACATGCAAAGAGGTATTTAACTCCTTATTGGTTCAACATTTTTAAATAAAAAGGTGAACCTCATGTTGGATGTTCATCCATGTATTACTTTGCATGAAGAAAAGTTTTAGCAAGTCCCATTTTTCCTGTCATTGCCACACATATGAACTCAAACCATAGTTTTTTTTTCATACACATTTTTGGGACTTTTACAGGGAGGTCCGGCTTCTGTCGGCCACGTGGCGAGCCCGGAGCTCCTCTCTGAGGAGTGGGAGGTCCGGCCCCGCTGGACACGTGGCGCCTTCGGACCTCTCTCCCGCGGAAGGGGAGGTCCGGCTTCTGTATGCCACATGGCGGGCCCGGAGCTCTCCTCTGAGGAGAGGGAGGTCCGGCCCCACCGGACGCGTGGTGCCTTCGGAGTTCTCCCTGCAGAGAAGGGCGAGTTCCTTAGGCATTTCCCCCTGTGCGCGGGGGTACCCCATATCGCAGGTACCGACAGATAGGATCCAACGACGATCTGAATAAGACTCTTATTCGGGATACAATCAGATTAGGACTCTTCTCTTCCGGATTATAAATAGAACCTAGAAACTCTGGCCGAAACCACGAACTTCTTTTCAACTCCTGAGCCGATGACTTAGAGCCCTAGCCCTAACTCGCCGAGTAAGCCATCGCCGAAGCACAGCAAGGGAGATCGCCGGAGGAGAGCCGAGCGGTCTGAGGAGGACCTCGAAAACCGAGAGGAACGTAAGGTAGGCCCCAATACCACCTTACAATATCATTGTGTTTTCCTTGCATCTGTTCTTTGATTCCTTTCGAACAGAAGCCTTCTCGTGGATAGATCACATGATGATTAGATTGATCTAAAGACAAGATCATTGCCACGCCCACCTTTGACCTGAACACCTTTGTCCATGCAAGCCATGCAAGATCACACCAATCTAATAAAAAAATCATAGGATAGCATGCATATGCATCATCGCATCTAGTTTAAGGTTTCCGTATGATATTGATTGCTGTGAATCTTGTATGCACGTGATCCAACGTAAGCAGGACAAGCTCAGGGAGCTGTCTACGACGAACTGCAGTAACCCGGTTTTGAGATCCAAGAACAACCGGAACCGCAAGAACAAGGCAAGTGCTCCTTGACCATGTTGATTCTATGTTTTGGGAAAAACTATTTTGTTTTGTGAAAAGGTGTGTATGCTGAGTCAAACATGATGGGAAACACTTTTATAGGAGTTTACTAGTTTGGTTAAACCACCCTTGTCGCCTAGGACGTTTATGAGTCGGGTATGGTTTTTGCTTTATGCTTCACTGAGTCTATGGGATTGGAAAGCGGGATAGATGTGTCTAGCTAACTGCACTCGTAATGATAATGAGAAACTGATGAACATGGATCGGAGGGAGATCTAGGCAAGACTGAGTTTGTGAATGAGGTAGCATGAGATGGTGGCTTACTTGCCATAGATCTAAGGACCGGTTCATGCATGCACATGCCAGGATAACAGTGCCACCACAAGGCCAAGTATTGGTGCGGCTTAGCTGAGTAATTAGGTAAGTTGCTAGAGTGTTATGGACTGTGGAAGGCGCGGAGAATGGGAGTCGAGTGAGGACTGCTCTGGGAACTGCATGGCACAAGAAGGGGCCCGTGGGTGGGAGAATTGGAGATTCTATCCTGCCGGTGAAACCTTAGTGAGTCCATACATCTAGTAACCCCTTTGTAAAGGCTATTTTGTGATCTCTTGACCATACACCGACGGTTGTGTACTGGTATAATGGAGGTTCTGCAGTCGCCGATGGGTGACGAAATCACAAACTTGTGGGTAAAGAGGTGCAAACTCTGCAGAGTTATTAAAACTATCATGATAGCCGAGCTTACGGTCACGAGCACCTGGCTAAACTGCCATGATTAGTTGAGATGGTTATTGGGAAGGTTTATGGTTATCGGTTTGGTTATGGTTTGGTTGTTGGGACTATTGAGTACGGGTAATGAGATGGTTGCATGACTGTTGAGTCATGGCAAAGAGTTTGGTCTTGGTGTGAGACAAAGTTGTTTTGAAATGGTAGCGAATACGGGAGGGTATTCATGAGATGGTAGCGAATACGAGGAGGTATTTGTGAGTAAGAGTGAGGTTGGTTAATGTTCGGGTGGAACATGGAAAGCGATGGAGGTATGTTGGTAATTTAATTCATGATGGGATTACATTCATCTAAAGTTAAGTTGCTGTTTTATCATGGTTTTATTAATTTGCTTTTCTGCAAATGAGCCTTTTATACCTATCTTGTTATGAGCTGCATATCATGAGTTTTTCCCGCACTTGCTGAGTACATCATTATACTCAACCTTGCATTATTACTTCATCATCAGCAGCAGGAGAAGCTTACTATGAAGACCACGTGGGGCATTGAGGCGTGTGATCTGTTCTCAACCTTGCCTGTGGAAAGGAGTGGAGATGGAGCACTACTGCTTAGTTTTGCTTCCGCATTAGTTTTTGCTTCCGCATTAGAATAAAGACTTCCGCTGCGTAGAAATAAAGACTTCCGCTGTGAGCATGAGTCCAAGACTCATGAGGTACTGTAATAAACTCTGTTATTCGTGGTGATATAAAATCTGAATTCAGTTTGTGGAACGTGTGTGTATGTGTGATGAACATCCTGGGCACACATATGCATTAGTTCTCGGTTCCGTGGTTTTCCACAGAATTGAGGGCGTCACATTTATCACCTTAACTTGTTGCATGAGTTGACATCAAACTTTACAAAAGTTAGGGCTGTTACATTCCTGCCCCCTTAAAAGAACCTCATCCCGAGATTACAAAAAGAAAGAAGAAGGGAGAATGACTACTGGACATATGGTACAAACAAGTCGGGAAAATTTAAACAGAGAAATTCCTCGCTTTCCTACGTGGCTTCATCAGCGGTGTGGTTGCTCCACAAGACTTTGTAAAATCGCAATGTCCGATTTCTTGTGGCGCGAGTCTTCTCGTTGATAATCTGTATCGGATACTCAGAATAAGTGAGATTCGGCTGAAGATCCTCAATGTTCTCCATATGAACTGCGGTTGGGTACTTAAGACATTTCCGCAGCTGAGAGACGTGGAAAACATTGTGAATACCCGAAAGTGATGTCGGTAACTCCAAACGATAGGCCATGGGTCCGCATATCTCAATGACAGCAAACGGCCCGATGAATCGCGGAGCGAGGTTTCCCTTCACTCCGAAACGATGAACGCTGTCGAAGTGTTCAGTCGACACTTCCCCCGGGCCTGCACTGGGCAGCCCGTGGAGGTTCTTTTTTCAGTGGGGCTAGTCTCTAGCGGAGAGCTTGCGCAGATGGACGAGTTAGTAAGAGCTTGACACGGTGAGTTTTACGTGGTTCAGGCCGCCGGAGCGTAAAACCCTACGTCCACGGCGAGCTATGGAGCTCGCTGTATTGCTTGCTGCTCAGGACCGGAGGCCTGAGCTCGGGGGTGAGTTACAGCTTGAGAGTGTATGGCTAGCGTATGAGTTGCAAAATGCGAACCCTTGCTATCGTCACCTACCCGAGCCTTTTATAGTCCAAGACTCGGGCGGCTTACAAGGGGAGCCGGGACCCAACAGGTGGTCCCGGGAAGATTGCCTATTATCTACCGTATCTGCAGTTATGCCGGTAGTTGTCTCTGGTCGAAGGCTTCTGAGTCTTCATCTTGCCGCCCTGTCCATGCCGCATGCTAGTCGTAGTGGTTGATGATGACGCAGGCGGCATGGGATGTCTTGTCGCGGCGTTTATTGGCTGGCAGGTTCTGACACCGCGCGCCAGTCTGTGATGCGACTGGGCGCAACGGCACCTGACAGACGCGTGCTCCGCGTCCCCGCGTCTTGGGAAGACGCGGGCCTTGAATACCTTGTACGGGCAAGGTATGGGGCGCCTTTACGCCAGCTGCCTACCGCTCGGGGGCAGGAAGCACCGTTCTTCTGGCCACGTGGCGGGTCCGGAGCCCTTCTCTGAGGAGAGAAGGGTCCGGCCTGCGGGGCACGTGGAGCCTCTGGACCTCTCCCCGCGGAGGGGGAGGCTCGGCTTCTGTTGGCCACGTGGCGGGCCCAGAGCTCTCCTCTGAGGAGAGGGAGGTCCGGCCCCGCTGGACACGCGGCGCCTTCGGACCTCTCTCCCGCAGTGGGGGAGGTCCGGCTTCTGTATGCCACGTGGCGGGCCCGGAGCTCTCCTCTGAGGAGAGGGAGGTCCGGCCCCGCCGGACGCGTGGCGCCTTCGGAGCTCTCCCTGCGGAGAAGGACGAGTTCCTTAGGCATTTTACCCTGTGCGCGGGGGTACCCCATATCTCAGGTACCGACAGTGGCCCCCGGGCCCATCTCGGGGGAGATAGCGAGCCCGAGGTGGGACCTCCGTGTCTTCCGATCCGCGCACTTCCTCTAAGTCCCGAATTGACCGCTGCCGGAGCACGAACGGCCGCGGGATCGTGGGAGCGTGCGCTCACTTGATGGTTGCTTTTACTGCGGCGGTTCCCAAGACTGCCGCTTCTGCACGTTGCGGCGTTTTCTTCGGGAACCGCTGAAGTGCCTTGCCGGCTCATCTTCTCAGGAGACTGACTCCTTGACCCCACCGCTTTAGCTAGGCGGCTTGGGCCCACCCGTCATCGGCACTCTGTCTAGGAACCAAAGCGGTCGCCGACGCGGGGTATCCGAAGAGTTCCGAATCACTTGGAATTGCACCCGGGAAGTTTTTAGAGGGGGTCTTACCCACATTGCAGCTTCCCTTCGCACTTCTCTGCATTTCTTCTCGGACTCTTGGGCTTTTGCTCTCTTGCCCTTGAGTTCTCCCTCGCCATGGCTTCCAACCCGCCACCAGAGAAGAAGCGCGCTCGATCTCCTCCAGCAGCGGCGTCTGTGCCAAGTCGGGATTCTGGGGTTCCTGACACTCCCTCCGGTGGCGACTCGAAGAGGCCCGGGGCTGATGTGCTGGGGGAAGCTTCTGGGGCGTCCCCTGTTCCGCCAGTTCAAGCGACTGCGGAGCGGCCGTCAGTGACGGTAGCGGGCTCTGGGAGTCCTACCCCGGCTCGGAAGTAAGTCCTACCCCGGCTCGGAAGTCAGGGTTCAGAGCCCGCTGGAGTGTCCATGCTTCCCGGCCTTCCCCGACCTGCGGGGAATCTGTGCCGCTGCGCTCGGAGCCAGGGGCAACTGCCGCGGCCCCCAGCCCAGCGCGAACTTCTCCTGTTCCGGTGTGCCCGGACTCCGCGGTGGCGTCGTCTCTTCCTGCCGAGACGGCCACCGCGGCCCCCGAGCAAGCGCAGGTTGACCCTGCACTAGGCGGCCCGGCCTCTTCTCCAGCACCGTCTTCCCCGGCTCGCCCCTCTCCTCAGGTCAAGGAGCCAGGAGCTGAAGAGAGCCCGGCTGGCCTGGCTGCCAGAGCCTCGGAGCCAACTTCTCCTGATCGGTGTCTTGTCTCGGTCGCTGGAGCGTCGACTCCTCTTGAGGATGAGGTAATGGAGGAGGTCGGGGGAACTGCCCCAGCCTCTGTCGCTCCATTGCCCCTGGCGTATGCCTTCGCGCTTGTCGAGACGAGCATTCGGCAGGTCTTGGCTGCACTAGGTCGCGAACGGGTGGAGTATACGGTTGAACGAGATCGCCTCCTCACCTGGGGGAACCTTTTGCGGGAGAGGACCGCGAAGGTTAAGAGCGAGCTCGACTCCAGGCGGGAGCTGCTCGACTTCAGGGAAGTGCTCCTCGACCGGATGATGCGGGCTGTCGACCGCATGGACACCCAATCATGGCGGATCAACAGGGAGGCTCTGGAGGCACACGCCCGGGCCGAAGAGAGCCTCTCTGCTGCTGTGGAGATGCGGCAGCGGTTGGAGCGCCGTGAACTCGCCGTTGAGGAACGGGAGCGTTCCGTGGCAGCTGAGGCGGAGAGGGTCGCCGCGCAGCTGGCGGCGGGCGAGGATGACCTTCGAGCTCGGATCGAGGAGCTGGAGATCCTGAAGGCAGACCTCGACTTGAGGGAGGAACAGGTCTCCCGTGATCGCCGAGCGGTCTTGGACCGGGAGTTGACCGCCGACTTCAAGGCCGCCGAGTTGGAGCGGCTCGCCAAGACTCTCCACCTTCGGGAGAGCTCCCTGGCGGCCAAGGAGAAGGAATTCTCTGAGAGGAACCTGGAGGCTCTGCAGGCGGCCCGCTGCGAGGTGGAGGAGCTTTCGGCCTTGCGGTCCTCCGAGGCTCTTGCGGTCTCGAGCTTCGTGGATCGAGCGGGGTCCGCCCTAATCCCTCTTGGCTTCAGTCCGGTGAGGACCGCGGCCCCTGCGTTGGAGGTGATTCCCGCGCTGGAGTCGATCGGCGCCAAGCTGGACAGGCTAGACTCGGTGGTCGCCAGCGAGCTTGAGGCCGAGGGGCGCGGCCTAGCCTTAGAGGTCGCCTCACATGTGCTGGCATGCTTTAAGAGCCGCGACCCCTCTTTTTCGCTAGAACCAGCGAGAGAGGGCCCAGCCGCAGAGCGGGAGCAAGCTGCCAGGGCAGAAGTCGAGGATGTGGCCGCCCTTATAGCCGCAAGGTTCCGGCGGGAGCCGGGAGGTCCTTAGCACTTGTTTCTCCCTTTTTATCGAGTCTGTAGTCCAGCTCATGGAGCCTCGCTTAATTTGACTCTTTTGGATATTTGTGTCTGTGATGATTTTTCTCTCCTTCTTGGCTTTGCCTGACTGAGTCCTTAGCTCCGCAAGGTACTCAGAGGCCATCTCCAATCTCGGAGCTTTGCACAGACACCCTCCCCGGGTCCTAACCGTGTTAGGGGCCCCCGGAGGTCTCCGGATCTCGCCCTATGGGGAGCTCTAAATCTGCCTGCCACGTGGCGGGTCCGGAGCTCCTCCTTAAGAGGCGGGAGCTCCAGCCATGTTGGACAGGTAGGGCTTTCGGAGCCCCCCCCCCACCGAGGGGGGAGGTCCGGTTTCCGCCTGCCACGTGGCGAGCCCGGAGCCCTCCTCAAGGGAGGAGAGAGTTCCGGGCCCGCTGGACACGTGGGGCCCCCGGATCCCGCCCCTGCTGGAGGGGCAGGTCCCGGTCCTTCCAGTCCTAGGCCGGAGTAGTTGGTAGCTCCTTTCCCCCCTGCTTCATGCAGTCCCTGTCGCCGTAACCTGGAGGTCCAGCACACAGGCAGAGGAAACGTAATTCTCCTCGGGGGGTCCTCCTCTCCCGTCTCCTAGTCTTATCCGTCTTACGACCCTGATTCGCTATACGGGGCTTGGGCAATTCTGTGCACGAGGCGCCGGAGCTCCGGCTCCCTCCGAGGTCCGGGTACGGCCGTCCGATCCCTAGTACCGGGCCATGCGCTGGGGAAGCAGAGTGCACGTGCTTTGGGTTCATGACCAGGCAAAGCGGTCGTACTCCCCTGTACCTCCGGAGGGCAGGATGCGCATGCTTTGGGCTCAGGGCCGGCTAAGCTGGATACGCACCCTGGACCCCCCATGCACAACGCAAGCCTTTCCTGGAGGTAACCAACTGGCACCGCAACACCTGACTGGGGGAGGCCCGAGAGACTCACTCGGCCATCGGCAGGTGCCTCAAGCGCAGCCGCCTTCGGTAGGATAGCGAATGCCGACTATGGATGAGCGCAGGAGAGGGGGAGATAGATGTACGATGAACATACAGAGATAGAGCGATCATAAAAATTAATGCATAATTTTAAGTGAGCGCATGAGAGAGAGAGCTAAGTAGAACAGGTCTCTGTATTCGTGCCCATAGATGGAATTCTGGCTGTACATGGAGGCAATGTTCCGCCTCGTCTACAATGGAAGCAAGACTCTACGCGCTTAGGGTCGGAACCAGGCTAAACTGGACGTAGTCCTGTACCGTCACTTGAGACTTAGCTGCCCCAAGCTCTGTTCCTAAATTCTATGGGATCCATTACAGAAGGGAATAACCCTGTCCTACTGATGATCAGGAAGTAGGACTTACAGTGTTGCTTCATGGCAAGGAGTTTTGGGAATGGATCCCACTCTCGGTTGAAAGGCATGTGTACTTGGGGTGGCAGCTTTCATGATTCGGAAGGGACCTTCCCTGCTGGGGGAGAGCTTATGGGTCTTTCTTGGAATAGAGCGTGCCGCTACACCAAGTTGCCCTCCTGCAGGCCCCCGACGCGTTTGGTTCTTTAGCGGTAGTGCTTAGAGCATTAGCCGAGACCGCGCGTTGTGGGGTGTTCCCTGCAGCCGAGTCTTGTCGACGAGGTTGTTATCTTCGCGCTGGATCAGGTCCTGCGCGGCTTCTCCTGGGGGCCCCGGGGAGTTCTCCCCTGCTGGCTAAGGCCTTTAAGGGGTAGGTAGGCCCGGGCTCGTCTTGGATGACCTAAGGCGTCTTCCCCTTCTGGCGAGGCCTTCAAGGGGTTGACAGACCTTAGGCGGCCCTCGAGAGGTATGTTCGAGGCACGGAGGCGCGCCGCAGTTGGCTAACGCCCTGGCCTGTCACCGTCGGAACTGGAGTCCTCACCGTTATGCACTGTCTTTATGACACGCTGAGGCTCCTGGAACCCCACCTGATGGGCAGCAGTGACTGGGGCATCGACCTTCTGTTTGCCATCCCTCTGAGGGTAGGGCGGTGCTTCAGCCCTCTGTTGTCTTCCTTTTCGAAAGCGCTCTGCAAGCCTCTGGATCTCCCAGCATTCAGCAGCGGTATGGTTGCCGGTGTCATGCACGGGGCATAGCCCGCCCTGGTCACCGTCTGGGACCGGTGATTGCCACTGCCTTTTGTCGGGGCGTAGCCCCCGAGCCCCACTAGTCGTCGCAGCTGCGGCGACGGGGCCCGTGAATGGTGACTTCATCTTGCCACTCCCCCGGTTCTTGGCCTTCTTGCCACCCCCATAGGTAGCAGCACCGGACCCGGGCTGTCCTCCTGACTCGGAGGTCGGCAGAGCGTGCCAGTTCCGCTCTTCAGCTGCTCTGGCGCACTTGTCCGCCAGGCTGAAGAGCTCCGAGACGTCGCGGACCTCTCTGGTCACGAGTTTCTCAAGCATTTTCTCGTCCCGGACACCCTGTCAGAACGCCACCACCACAGAAGCACTTTGGATATGTGGGATGGTGTTGCGTACGCTTGACGGCGTGGAGGTCAAGCTCCGTGCCGGGACGGGTGTAGGAGCTGCCGAAGTTGGCGACGAACTGCCGGCAGAGCTCTCCCCAGGAGGTTATGGACCCCTGAGGTAGATTCATGAGCCAAGACCGAGCTGGGCCGGTCAAGGCGACGGGGAAGTAGTTGGCCATGACAGCCTCGTCCCCTCCTGCGGCAAGTACGGCGGTGGAGTAGATCTGGAGGAACTCCGCCGGGTTGACGCTACCGTCGTACTTTTCGGGCAGGTGCGGCCGGAACTTGCGCGGCCACCTTGCGAAGCTAAGGTGGGGTGCAAGGGCCGCACACCCTGCACCTGCTGCTGCAGGTACCGGCGCTGCGAACGCTTGGTTCGCACTTGGCACCGCGTATCCCGGCACGGGCAAGGCTGCACCATAGACCGGGGCCGCTACTTGCAGCGCATGTGGTTGTGGCATATGCTGCGCAGCATATGCCTGAGGCAGGGCTCGCGTGGCGAAGACCTGCCCTTCGGGTTGTGTCGAGGCCGACGACATGCTGTCGCCAGCCTCATGGTTGCGACGCCTTTCTCGGCGTCGCTCGAGGTACACCCGGGCGTCCTGGCCCAAGTGGCACCATTCCAGTTCCCTTCGCAGGTCCGTCGATAGGAGCCTGGAGGAGCTGGAATCCGCCGTTAGCCCGTCAACCGTGGGTGTGCGTGTCAGCGACACAGCCGATTGTCCTGGGCGCCGTCCTCGCCGAAACCGAGGGTTCGCAGCGGCGACGACGAGGCGGTCCACCTCGCGGACCCATTGCTGGGTCGCTGAATGGGGCGCATCCCCCGCAGGTGGGTTGCGCAGCAGTGCTCTTGCTGCAGCTAGCGCACCTCCATGGTGTATGCTCAGCGCTGCAGAAGATCTCACACTGGTCGGGGCCTGCATAGCCAGAGTCGGCGTTGCCGGAGTCGGCTGCTGGCTACCAACTTGTGCCGACACACTCCGTCCTGAGTGTGTCGACATGTACTCCCCAGTGGTCACGGTTCGCCGTGAACGCCGAGGGGGAGAGTTTGCCGCTGAAGGAAGCTTGGTCATCTTCGTTGGCGGAAACTCGTCGCGCTAGGAGAAAAGCCCCCTTCCTGGCGCGCCAAATGTCGAAGTGTTCAGTCGACACTTCCCCCGGGCCTGCACTGGGCAGCCCACGGAGGTTCTTTTTTCGGTGGGGCTAGTCTCTAGCGGAGAGCTTGTGCAGATGGACGAGTTAGTAAGAGCTTGACACGGCGAGTTTTATGTGGTTCAGGCCGCCGGAGCGTAAAACCCTACGTCCACGGCGAGCTATGGAGCTCGCTGTATTGCTTGCTGCTCAGGACCGGAGGCCTGAGCTCGGGGGTGAGTTACAGCTTGAGAGTGTATGGCTAGCGTATGAGTTGCAAAATGCGAACCCTTGCTATCGTCACCTACCCGAGCCTTTTATAGTCCAAGACTCGGGCGGCTTACAAGGGGAGCCGGGACCCGACAGGTGGTCCCGAGAAGATTGCCTATTATCTACCATATCTGCAGTTATGCCGGTAGTTGTCTCTAGTCGAAGGCTTCTGAGTCTTCATCTTGCCGCCCTGCCCATGCCGCATGCTAGTCGTAGTGGTTGATGACGACGCAGGCGGCATGGGATGTCTTGTCGCAGCGTTTATTGGCTGGCAGGTTCTGACACCGCGCGCCAGTCTGTGATGCGACTGGGCACAACGGCACCTGACAGACGCGTGCTCCGCATCTCCGCATCTTGGGAAGACGCGGGCCTTGAATACCTTGTACGGGCAAGGTATGGGGCGCCTTTACGCCCGCTGCCTACCGCTCGGGGGCAGGCAGCACCGTTCTTCTGGCCATGTGGCGGGTCCGAAGCCCTTCTCTGAGGAGAGAAGGGTCCGGCCTGCGGGGCACGTGGAGCCTCTGGACCTCTCCCCGCGGAGGGGGAGGCTCGGCTTCTGTTGGCCACGTGGCGGGCCCGGAGCTCTCCTCTGAGGAGAGGGAGGTCCGGCCCCGCTGGACACGCGGCGCCTTCGGACCTCTCTCCCGCGGTGGGGGAGGTCCGGCTTCTGTATGCCACGTGGCGGGCCCGGAGCTCTCCTATGAGGAGAGGGAGGTCCGGCCCTGCCGGACGCGTGGCGCCTTCGGAGCTCTCCCTGCGGAAAAGGACGAGTTCCTTAGGAATTTTACCCTGTGCGCGGGGGTACCCCATATCTCAGGTACCGACAAACGCCTTTCATCGGAGAGACACGAAGATACACGTAGTCTCCGATGTCAAAGTGAAGAGGTCGACGTCGTTTATCTGCATAGCTTTTCTGCCGGGATTGAGCAGTCTTTAAATTGGCTTGAATCACTCGCACTCGTTCATCGGCTTCATTCACCATATCAATCCCGTAGACCACTCTCTCGCCGGACTCACACCAATTCAGGGGTGTGCGGCACTTCCGGCCATAAAGAGCTTTATACGGGGTCATCTTGATGCTGGATTGATAACCGTTATTATACGAGAATTCTGCTAAAGGTAGATGGTCAACCCAATTCTTCCCATGATTGATGACACATGCCCATAGCATATCCTCTAGAATCTGATTTATCCCCTCCGTTTGACCATCAGTTTGTGGATGATACACTGAACTCCGAATTAACTTGGTTCCCAAGGAAGCATGCAGTTGCTCTCAAAATTTAGATACGAATAAAGCACCTCGATCAGAAACGATGGTGCTGGGAACTCCGTGTAAACACACGATTCTTGAGATGAACAGTTCCGCACACTTCTTTGCCACATATTTGGTATGGACTGGAATAAAACGAGCTGTCTTGGTCAAACGATCGACGATTACCCAAATAGAATCATGCTTGTTGCTGGTCATAGGTAAACCGATGATGAAGTCCATACTTATGTCTTCCCACTTTCATGCTGGAACGTTCAGCGGTTGAAGTGGTCCAGCTTTCCTCATATGGTCGGCTTTAACCCGCCGACACGTATCACACTCGGATACGTACTTCGCAATCTCTCTTTTCATCCGTGTCCACCAGAACTTAGATTTCAAGTCCTGGTACATCTTATTGCTTCCCGGATGAATGGAGTACTTGAATAAATGCGCTTCATCCAATATCTTCCTCCGCAATTTCATATTCCGGGGTACAACTACTCGGTTGTTAAACCATAGAGTACCCTCTTCATCCTTGCGGAACATCTTCAATTCACCGCTGTCCACTCTCCTCCGGATGTGAGACATACCTCTGTCTCTCTTATGAGCCTCTACAATCTCATCTCGGATTGTAGGAATAAGAGCGAGGTTGAACACTGATCCATAGGGAACTAAGCGCAGCCTTGGTTCTCCTTCTTCGTGTGCAGCAATGGCTAAATGGTGAACATGGGCTTTCCGACTAAGTGCGTCGGCAACCACATTCGCTTTGCCCGGATAGTAATGAATTTCAAGTTCATAGTCCTTGATCAATTTGAGTCATCTTCGCTGCCTCATATTCAGTTCCTTCTGTGTGAAGATGTACTTCAAGCTTTTGTGGTCAGTATAGAGATGTACTAGATTGCCTAGTAGATAATGTCTCCATATTTTTAATGCTAAGACCACTGCAGCTAGTTCAAGGTCGTGTGTCGGGTAATTCTGCTCATGACCCCTGAGTTGTCGGGATCCATACGCGACCACGCGGCCTTCTTGCATCAACACACAACCCAAACCAATGTCGGATGCATCACAATAAACATCAAATGGCTTCGTTGTGTCTGGCTGGTCCAAAACTGGAGCTGTAGTGAGATGCTTCACTAAAGTTTGAAAAGCTTGTTCACATGAATTACTCCAATCATACATGGTGCTTTTCTTCAACAGCTCCATCATAAGTTTAGCGACTTTGGAGAAGTTTGGAATGAATCTCCAGTAATAACCCGCTAAAACTAGTAAACTCCTCACTTCATGAACAGGTGTTGGAGATTTCCAATTCAGCACTTGCTTGATTTTACTTGGGTCCACAGCGATGCCTTCCGCTGAAATAATATGCCGAAGAAACGGCACTTTGCTGATCCAAAACTCACATTTACTGAACTTTGCATAAAGCTTATGATCTCTCAAGCGTTGGAGTACAATATGCAAATGTTCAGCGTGTTCTTCTTCTGACTTTGAATAGACCAAGATGTCGTCGATGAAAACCACAACGAACTTGTCTAATTCCGGCATGAACACAGAGTTCATGAGATACATAAATTGAGCCGGAGCATTGGTCAACCCAAAGGACATGACAAGATATTCATAAAGACCATATCTTGTTGAGAACACCGTTTTAGGTACATCTTCTGCCCAGATTTTTATCTGGTGATACCCGGACCGAAGATCCATCTTGGAGAATACCTTAGCACCCGCTAGTTGATCAAACAAAATATCAATGCGTGGTAGTGGATACTTATTCTTGATAGTGACAGCATTCAGTGGACGATAATCTACGCATAGTCTCAAAGTCTCGTCCTTCTTAACGAAGAGTGTGGAACAGCCCCAAGGTGATGAACTTGGGCGTATAAAACCTTTGTCCATGAGGTTATTAAGCTGCTCCTTCAATTCTGCTAGTTCCTTTGGTGTCATTTTGTATGGTCGCCGAGAAATAGGTGTTGTTCCCGGTGCGAGTTTAATCTTGAACTCTACATCACGTTCGGGCGGCATGCCCTGCAAGTGTTCGGGAAACACATCTGGATATTCACATATACCACTGGAATATCCTCAAGTTTAGGAGCTTCAATCTGATGCACCACTGCAACTCGTTGTGATGGATCCACAAGATTCAATGTGTTGCAACCGTGTATTGGAGAATTCAGTTGGACAGTCTGAGAGCTGATGTCAAAGATAGCTCCATAATGTGTCAACCATGATATCCCCAAGATAATATCAATTCTTTAGCCTTTGAGTATGATAAGACTCGCAGGATAGATGTTTCCACCCAAACATAAAGGTGCCCGAGAGACCATCTCATCTGTTGATATCTTGCCTCCGGGTGAGCTGATATGAAACAGATGCTTAACTGTGCTAAATAGAAGATTATTCTTCAGCACATAGTCTCTGCTAATAAAATTGTGGGTGGCTCCGAAATCAAACAAAATAAAAGTGGGCTGTTCATGTAACGTGAACATGCCCGCTAAAACTGGTTCGCCTTTTGCAATATCCTCAATAGCAGTGTAATTAACCCTGCCAGCTTTTGAAAGATTCTTTTTTGAAAGTTCATGGTGCTGATCTAAGCATTGATGAGATGACACACGAGTGTGACTCTGCTCAGCTCCACGACGGTTTCGTGCTGCAGAAATCCTCAGCTCTCTACTAACACGAGGTGGAGATAATTCGTGCATAGCTGGTGGTGGTAGGGTTGCATGAATAATTTTTGACCGCTGCTGTTGAGGTGGAGGCTCATAAGTGATCAACTCCAGGCGTGGTTGTGAGAGTTACACCACAGGCTGAATTTGTTGCCTAACTGGTGAGTAATACCGCACTCGATAGTTTGGACGAACCTCGATATCACTGTCTGGCGGTATACTTCTTTTCAACTCTACTTCACAACGGAGATGCATGTCTTCTTTAATGATAGTGGCATTTACCAACTCATTGTAAATACCGTTATTGAATAAGGTCACTTGTTCCTTAAGTTCGACATTCAAACCTTGGAAGAAATACTCACACTTCAACGCTTCCGAGTCTACCATATGAGTAGCGTATTACATCAAGTCTTCAAACTCTTTGAAGTACTCGTACGCACTCCTTTCTCCTTGCTTTAACTCCAGAAAGTCTTGATACTTTGTTCGTAGAATTCCCGAATAAATGTGACGTGCCCGGAAAATATCCCGGAATTCATACCACGTCACATGATAACCTTCAGGAAAAGTAGTGATGTACTCCGCCCACCAAGCTCCAGCGGCTCCGTGGAGTTGTTGAGCGGCAAATAGAGTCTTCTGATATTCATCGCACTCAAGCATATCAAATTTGGCTTCAATACATTGGAGTCAATGAGCCGACTCCAACGGTTCTTTCGCTTCCGAGAAAACCGGTGGTTGTCTTGCTAGAAAATCCAGATAAGTGCTTGGCGGGGGATTTTGCTATAGTGTCTCTTGTCGTATGCTTTGTCGCACCAACAGATCCAGAGACTCAACCATCTTTGCTAAGATTTCTACCAATCCGGTTGATGATGTCGGCACTTCTTATCGTGGTGAATTACTTTCACCATGACTCGACTCACCAACCTCACTCCTGGAATGAGCACGATCCATGCTGCAAGAGTGAGCAATTTACGGTTAAAATTCAAAGTTTAAACTCAACCTGAATTCAAAAACATAACCGTAAAAGCATCACATAGATATTGCAGCACTACACAATCTAACCAGGGTTTCGACAATTCTGAAATATACCACACTTGAGCAAGTTTATCCAAACCCTTAATTCCAACAGTAGTACAAACTTAAAAATAACTCAGGAACATGCTATGGAAGTTAGAGAAGTCTAAAACATTCGTGTCCACAACAAGTCTCAAGTTAAATGGCAATAAGCAGTACTCTGTTTAGAATGACCAATAGGTCTTAATCCCAGAATTTGAATATGAAAATTGCAATTTCATGTGTCAAGTTGAATATCAAAGTTATAGTTAACTTCAAAAATATTTCCAACGAGTCTTTATTTGCCTTCATATCAGTTCTGGATCAAAAGTTGTGATATTTTAAAGTTGACAGAAATCTGAAACAATTTTGACAGCACCTCCTTTGAAAGTGTCTGTTTTGTCCGCAAGATTTCATCACTTTAAACTCCAAATCTGGAGAAACTTTGAACTATAAAGTCGTAGCACATATTGTAAGATTTCCAACGGTGTCCTACATGACCCTTAGAAATTTTTCTACAGAAAGTTATGGTCGAAATACAGAAATTTCCAGAGAGCAATTTGTGTCTGCCCTGTTTTTGGACAGTTCACACTTATCTGAGAATTTCATCCATTTGGAGGGTGATTATGATCTGGAGTTCTACAGAAAAGTTGTATAAGACTTCAAAACATTTCATGAAATATATCACACACCTCCATTGGTTCAACCACAGAAAAGTTATGCTCTGTTCAACTTCAGTAAAAATTCTACCAAAAACAGGGGAGGTTATTACTAAGTCTTTGTGAATAAATCTATACTCCCAATTGACTCTTAGTTCAATATAGGAGTTTATTAACCCTTAATGGAATCCTAGACTACACATTTACTCTTTTTCTTTTCAAACTTTCTTTTTCATGCAGTTCAAATCATGTCACGGTACTACGTTTCCTCACTAAATTAAAATCCTAACCAGTTTTATACCGGCATATACGTTTCAAATGGTGGCACTAAAACGATCACTTGCAAACATTGTCTACATGACATGTACTAACGTGGTTAAGGTACTTGCATAAAACCACTCAATAATGATGAACACATTGGTTTATCATTTCAGGCAGGTCCATATCATAGTAAAAACATACGCCCCGTATCATTGCCATACGGGCCGTCCTTGAGTCAAGCCACGTCTCAAGGTACATGATCGGATTATTCACCACTCGACGGGGGATCCACACCTTTGCAATAAAGCACACCTGTGGAACAGCGCTTTCGTATGCCTCATAGGACATGAAGAATCCTAGAGAACACACTTCGTGTTACAAATCACACGATGGGGTCTCCTCCTCTTGCCCCTGGGTTTACGCACTGGAGGCTAGTGTCATTCATATGTCTCTAAGACATGAAGAGTCTTAGAAAACAAATTCACTTCCCGTCCATTGCTGAATGGGACATCCCAAACTACTTTCCTCGTATGGGAGAGCTAACCAAAATTGATCCGCTTTCGGTGGCGTTCCTTACCATTCTTACCTCCACGTAGGTGCGTCGTTACAGAATTGAAATACCAAATGATAACACACTGTTAGCTTGCCACCATACTATACGTTCCTCACTCGTATACCTCTAAGTTTTCAAAAATATGCTCTTTTCATGCGTGCTATTCCCAATACGGCTCTGATACCACGCCTGTGAGGCCCGGCCCGTGAATTGCAGTGGGTGGTGCCGTGCGATGCGGCACCCAACAGCATGCACGAAAAGAGGCTCAAGAACATATGGAACCATTTTGTTACTCAACATAAGTTCTTTTACAACATAAGTACACACGCAGCAGAAATTAAAACTAGCTGGACAATCTACTCACTCTCGACCCTAACTACGCCGAAGAAAAGTCGTTCAGCCCGTGAACGCTTCCTACTAGCTTCACCAAAAAAAAGCAGCGGCTAGGTTTCCGGCGAGTGGAACGAACCGTGAGGTTCGTCGTCTCACCGAACAACCCTCTTCATAGCAGACATCCTGCTACCTGCAAAAACAACTCAGAAGCAACCGTGAGCACTAAGGCTCAGCAAGACTTTACCATCAATCCTAAATATGTAACTCTACATGCAAGGATAGTAAGACAATAGAAACATGTATTTACGAAAATGAAGCTTGACTAAACTTGATCCTTATATTCAGATTCTTATAGCCTTCATTTTAGTGGTCCTCACGCCTCACAACACCGAAAGTCCACAATCAAACAAGAAACGCTTATCCCGATGTTGTTAGCCTAAGGTGGAACAGAAATTTAGTTGGCTCTATATCTAATTTAGTCAAGGTTCCAATACAATAATTAATCCACAAACAGCAAGTTAAGAGACTTAGTTTCTCTTCTTACTACGTCACGGCGCAGTGGGCAAGTATGCTCAATCCTCTTCCGCGAGCGACGGTGATTCGAATCAATAACAATCCGGAATACACGACACATACACCCGCTTCGAAAGACTCTCTCAAGAGCTCTTTCTTACGTTGTATTGCAGAAACCTTTCACACGACACCCCAACATAGAAAAACATTTCGCGCCGAGCCGGATGGTCCTCTACGCGGACACGTCGAAGTTGCCCGCTAAAGGATTTACACCTCCCGCCTTCTCAACGCCATTTCCACGCGAAGGATGAGTTTCTATATCACAGTCCATCGAGTTACATCGGTTTCATGGGTCTCATACCCCACTATATATCCGGTACATCTCAATCATATCCAACAGGGCCGCATACATACAGTCCTTAACCGACACGGACGGGGCTACAACCAACCTCCACATTTGCCTTACCATCCCGGTCCAGGCCAAATGTGGTCTCAAGCATTGTCACACCCATCGCAGGTCGAGACCAACCTTGAGCGCTCCATCCTACAGGAACATCCCCGTCCCTATCTCATTTTCATGAGGGTGCTCTTATCATCAACCTCTCGCGAGTAACTCCATTACTCGACCTTTCTCGCGAGTAGCTTTTTACTACTCGACTTCTACCGAGCTAGCTACAACATTAGGCTAGCATCTACGACGAGGCAAAGCCTACACTAAACCTTCTACTCAGGGATGTAATAGCCATGCAAGTGGGTTTTAAACATTCTAGACATAATGCACAATATCAACTCTAATACACATGCGGTGAAGTAAACCAAAATTTAAAACGGTAACTATATGCAAACCCGGGCTTGCCTTGCTCAACGGTTTTGTTAGAAGCTAGGAGTTAGTCTTCCTCCGGAGAATCTGCCAAACTCATCACGAGATGGAGATCCTCGCTGCGGAGTCGAGTCCTTGTCGAACGTCGACGTCACGTGCTATTAAGATGATTTATGCTCATGTATTCAAAAGCAATTTAGAAAATGATTCAAAGCTGTTGTACAAGTTAACTAACACATAAGAGATATAAACAACACAAGGTTTCTGTTGTTGGATCTAGACCTTAGAGAAGATGAAAGCTAGGTTGAAAAGAGATACTACTTATCACCATGTGATTAAGTCTATTATATGAACACTTAAACCTAAAAAATGGTAGCTCAAGTTTCAGAGGTCCAATAAAGCTGAGAATTTAACCACAGATTCTATGGAATCTATTTAGGCAGTGTACAAAAATTGAGCTCATGAAATGGCTCAAGGTGATCATAATAATTCCTTAAGTGATCTGCCTTTACCCCCTAGATATTAAGCTTTCCTATGCTGCAAAGCAGACTTTTTATGAAGTAAAAAATGTCCTGAGTCCATAAGAATTGGTTTTACCATTTTTGAAGTTTCCTACATGGAGATATGGATTTTACAAAGAATAGGGAAAAGCTGAAATTGTCTCTGCTCATTTTTCCCATATTTCAGAGACATAAAGAATGAACACATCATTTGACCAAGCAAATGGGGTCCAATGTCTCTAAAATTTTTACTGGAGTTCAAGAAATTTTGGAAGAATTCCCTGCCCAAATTTGGGAATTTTCCAATAAATAGAACTCCTGTACAAATTCCTATAAATTTTTCTTTAAATGAATTAATAAGCCAAATCTAGGAATTTTCATAAATATTGAGATGCACCCATGGATAGTACTCTTTGAGAGGAATCCAACAAAATTTGTTTCATAATTTTTGGACACTCCTACACAAAGTTATAGCTCTTCAAAGTTTGAACTAAAGTGGGAAAATTTGGAAAATGTTTAAATGCCGATAGTGGGTCCCACTCGTCATCCCTAACCTTCAGCCTCGCGCCAAACAGAGCAGTGGCGGCTCCCTCCGGCGAGGTCGCCGGAAAGGCACTTCCCAGCCACCTCCGGACCCCCTGCTGGCCGCCCCCCTATTTTCCCCCATGCTGAACACGTTGGTGACGTCGCCGGCGGCTGAAACTCGCCGGAAAACAGGGCGCACCGGCAAAAGCAAACCCTAGGGCTCCGGCAAGGTCGTGCACGGTGAATTCTCCACCAAATGGTCGGTTCTTGGGCTCTAAAGCACCAGGTGATCATGTAGAAGACTGATATGAGGTCTAAACAAGCCGGGAAGCGCTCTAAACCTATCGGCACCGCGTGCCCGATATGGTCCAGCGGTATACCCTCAAAAAGAACTCGGATTCCTTGCTCTACACTCAATTTCTTGGTCTAAAATCGATGGAGGAGGTGTGCTAGGCAGTAAACATTCTGTGTGTGAAGTTTGGAACACAACAAACATGATTTGAGGACGAATTTTGCAATTCCTTACCTCAAGGTCAGTTTCTACCGCCCGGGAGAAAAACTTGAAATTCTCCCTCTGTGATCAATGGCTAGGGCTGAGCTTCGGAGGTGAGCAACTAGACTTGTAGGTGCACCGATGGGGTGGCTTGCTTGGGCGTGATCACTCCTGGTTTGGCCACGGCGATCAGTTCCGGTTTCTTCAGTTTCAACTCGGGAGCAGCAGCAAACGAACTGTTTCTAGGCGCAAGCAAGCATGGATCACCGGGGTGAGATTGCTAGCCGGCTAGAGAACTCATGGGCGAAGGCTTTTGCTGTGGGGAGCTCAAGCAAAGGTCGCTGGTTTGCTGGGGCGATCAGAGGAAACAGGGAACCGCCGAGGCATTCTTCGCGTGACAGCAGCAGAGGAGAGCTTCGCTTGTGCAGCCTTCGGGGAAGATAAGGGCACCGGAGAGGAGGAGGTGGCACCGGAGATCGTCGTGTGCGATCGGCTGCCGGGAGCTGTCGCGCGCTCAGCCGTCGCTTGAGTCGGTTTGCGCTTTTGTGACACTGACCGGTGTAAAAGTCCCAAAAACATGAATGCAAATGAACGGATGATTGAACGTCACTGTGTTTCTGTTCATAAAAAATGGGACTTACAAAAACTTTCTTACATGGGATGGTACACATGAGGTGCAACCACATGGGTTCAAGCATTCATTTGAATGTGTTGGACCAAGGTGAAGATAAACTCATGAGTAGTCATACATGTGTATGAGAAAGAACAAAAATAAGACCTTTTAGACTCCAAATGCTCACCTCAAAGTGCTGCCAAAGTTTTGAACACACATGGAACCTCACACCGTTGAAGGAGAGGAGAACTATGGTGGCAACATTCTGAATTGAGGGTAAGCTAAAAAGGGAATGGACTATGATCATGTTGAGTTCATGTTGAATTCAAACATGTTAGGACAAGGGAATGACTTGAGTTATGTCATATAAAATGATAAACTCAAACATGGATATGTGGGAAGAGCTAAAATCTTCTTTAACTCTTGTTGAACACATGTTAACCCGGGAAAGAATTTCACTCCCAAACACCTAACTCATATGCACATTCTCTATGAATAGAGGGGAGGGAAGTTTAGACCCCATTTTGGAACCCTTGCAAAACATTCATGTTCAGATTGTCCAAAAACATATATGTGAGATGACCATTGCAGTCCTCAGGTATTAAAGAACTTAAGTTCCAAAATTAGAGGGATTTTAAACTCATATACCATATGTTCAAAGCATTGTTTGAGATCATCTTCAACTTCAAATTTGAGGGGCATGGTCAAACTGAACTGGTGAGGTTCAGCTTGGGACCAAGATTGATCAAGCATGGGCTAGGAACAAACCAAAGTGTTTCACCCAAATTCAGATGGGTCATCACAAAAGAGGACTTAAAAATTAAGTATTAATCAAAGGATTTACTTCAAAGAGAAGAAGACCATTTCCAAAGAGGAAATTTAAACTGTTGTTTGAAAATTTGTATTTGCAGTGGCCAACTCAAAGATCAGAGGGCATAGTCAAACTCTCCAGGTTCAAATTATGAAGAAGACAAATTTTGAGAAAATTTGGAGGTGCTTTGATATGTGTATCAAAGATACTTGTGAATTGTCATTTAAATTTGAATTCGAATTTGAAACTGAAGTAAAAATTTCCAAATTTCCAATTGGCCTTTGAATTTGAGCTCTTCATAGCTGAATTTGCAATGTGCCAAGATTTGGAGATATTTGTGAAAGTTTTGGGAATAAGAAAGGGGGTGGACCCCACATGTCATAGTAATCTTTAAACTTACCCTCGAAGAAATCTTCCTGTTTCACTCGAGCGGCCGAGACTTCCTCCGGACGACACTGGGGCGCCACCGAGACCACCGCCTCACCCTCCCCCTCGCGCTGGTGACCTCCTAGAGTCGGTCATCACGTCTCGGCGTGATCTTTTGCCCAGCCGACCCCCACTCGGGCCTATTCGTCCCGCGCCGAACACCCAGAACCGCCGCTTGACCAAACCTCAGTGCCGATCCTCGCTTGGCGCCGCTCATCCTTCGCACGGACATCTGAGCTCGTGGAAACGTGCGCAAGAAACCACTGATCGTCCTCGAGCTACCCAAACCATCCCACCAGCCCTTGTGCGCGGTACACAGCAAGAACTTGCCGTGAAGCTTCGGTTCGAGCCGCCGCTGTGCCTCCTCAACGCCCCGGTGATACAAAGCGTGTCACACCAAGGCCTGAACAGCAAAAAGGTGTGCCGCCCCCTTCTCTTCACGCTGCCAAAGACCCGAGGCAATTCATCCACGGTAGCCCCGGGAATTTCTAGAAAACCGACGAGGTGTCCATAAGCCGTGGTTGGGGAATTTCCCAAAATTCGTGATCAATAGCACTTGTTTGCTCATGCTGATCATGGAATAAGCTAGAGAACCCCTTGTGAGTCCTTGACATAAAAAACCTAGAAGAATCATAGAGCCTCGACAGTGTTCTTCGAGTTTTAGCTTCGGCCGCCAGTTTTTGAGCTAGGGCGCAAGGTGACTTGGTAGTTGGGGGCATTTTTGAGCTCTGTTGCTTGCATGACGACCTTTGCCATGAGTCACTGGTGCTCTAGAGCAAGAAAGCTGCGAATTTGGGTCGGTAGGGAAGCCGGCCGACGTCGCCGGACATGGACCGAGGCCTCCGCCCGTCGCCCGACCCTTTGCGGTCCTCTACAGCCCACACAGAACCCGAAAATGGCCTTCCCGCCCTAAAAAACCCCCAGGCGGCGAGTAGCAGGCCGAGGGGTGGCCGGGCAGTCGGGTTCCGAAGTCCTCCGGCGAGCTCCGGCGGCGGGATCGCGCGGGCGTCGAGAGGAGGAAGACGACTGGGGGCCCCGCGTGTCAGTGGCGATATTTTAAATCGTGGATCCGCTGCGGCCCCGGGATCCAGTGTGGTGGTGCGGGAAAGGTCCTGTGGCCCCGTGTGGCGTGATCTCCGCGGCTGACACGTGTAGGAGGGACCCACAGTCAGAGTTTGAACATTTCCCGAATTAATTTGAATTCCAGATTTAGTTTAAACTTTAGAACCCCATAACTTTTGCTAGGAAACTCCAAATTTAGTAATTCAAATTGGGTTGGATTAAGGATGAAGAACTCTATCCAAATATGCAACCCAATTGGCATGAAAACCAATATAAAATTCTGGAGAATTCTTTAAAGCTTTTCAGAAAAAGAATTTTAGAGGGAGTTTGGTTCATCCAAAAATCCCCAAATTTTGCCAGGATATTCCTTAGGATATTAGGAGACTCCTGTAAAAGTTTCAGCTCGTTTGGTGTTTATTTAGTTAGGGTAGTTCTGATTTCAAGTTTCTGTATTCAAATGAATACAGAAACATTTTCAGAGAATTTCTAAAACTTGGAAATTCAGTTCTAACCATTCCTTAGCTCCAAAAATCCTAGGAAAATTCAGGCATACTCTCTGAACTATGATTGAAATTGTAGTTCACTTGAATTTGCATGACAGTGCAAATTTATTCAGAATTAATTCCTTTTTACCTAAATGCTTAGGGAATTATTCTGGGTGGTCTACTCAGTGAAACATTCTGAATTTTGGTTCAGAGTACTTTCTTATGACAAGGAACTCACAAGAAAATTTCCAGCTCCATTGGAGCCCTCGATCAGTAGTGTTCTATTCAACCCATTAGGTGATCACCACCCAAGTGATGAAACCCCACTTCTCACTTGATGATAGTACTTAGACACACACCCAAACGACCACCTCCAGTGTCATTTTAAATTCTTGAACATAGTTCCAGTTTTAAACTTGGCTTTAGCAATGGTTAGCAAAAGTTTTATAATTAAACATGTATGCATATTCATAACGTGTAGTGATTAAACGTGGATAAGTGAGGATTGGATCAAGGAACAAGAAGGGCAGGAGTGAACTTCAAGACATAAGAAACTGACTTCCTCTCAACTGACTTTAGTCACCTGCAAAAACAAGGCAAGCCCCGGTTTGCACTTAAGTTGTTTTTAAAGTCTTTCCTTTGTTCACTACTATTGGTCAAGGTTTGTATGTGCATTAGGTCAAGGATGTCTGATACTCTACTTGCATAACCAAACATGAACCCTAAGGTTAAGGGTAGAATTGTGTCATCGTTGTAGAATAAGGTCGTGCTAAATAGGCTAGGACATCCGGTAGAAGACAAGTAGTGGGAATCTACTCGCGAGCTTTGTTTCAGGATCACATAAGTGGGGTTGGAAAGAGAGGCAAACTAAACTTTACATTTCTAAAGATGAGACCGGGCAGGAGAGTTAGGTAGCGACGAGACGAGGTCTTGGTCGAGTAGCTCTGCCCGTGTCGGTCAAGGACCGAAGCGTATGCGGCCCTGGGAGCAAGTATTGAGTTGTGTACCAGATGCTTACTGATATATGGGAACCAGGAAACTGATGTACCGGGTTCACTGGATTGTAGAGGCATACCACATCGTCTCGTTAGACCTATGAGCCCGAGACGGCGCGACCGGTTATACAGTTTAGTGTTCTGAGAAAGGTTGCCACATACGACGTAAGGAAGGACACCAGAGTTGGGTCTTCAGAGGCGGGCGTACGTGTAGAGTTATCCGGGTAGTGTTTGATTCGAATCACTATCCCTCGCGGTTATGAGTACCGCTTGCTCACTGCGCTGTGACGTAGTAATCAAGTTGTGTGGGAATAGTTTACAAAGTTTTAATTGCTGTTATGATAATTGTAAATTGCATGAAAACCATGATTGAAGTAGAGATAGAGCAAACTAAAGTTAATTTTCACCTTGGGACAAGTAACATTAGAATGAAGTGTTTCTTTTTTGATTGTGGAGTTCCAATGTTGCTGGGCGCAAGGTCACTACTATTATGGCTAAAATCTGAAAGTTAAGGATGAACTCGTAGGCGAGTCTTTTCGCAAATGACAGGCTTAAGTCTTAGGTTACTTTCATGTAGAGTTTCATGTCTTAGGAGAGACGGTTAAGTCTTGCTGAGCCTTTGTGCTCACTCTTGCTATATAAGTGGTTTTGCATGTAAATCTCGACGCTATAAAGAAGGTTGTCCGGTGAGACTCGGGAACTTCCGAGTCATGTCACACTTGGAGAACCTAGCCGCTGCCATGTCTTCGTGTTGCTAGCGAGAGGAGTCCGTGGGCTGGACTTCTTCTCGAGTGCTTTGATATTCGACGTGAGCTGTTGTAGACTTCTGCTGTAGTTATTTTATGTAAATTATTTATAAAGAATAATTGTAAGATTCCACTTTTGATTTATGTAATACATTGTTCCTTATTTGTGTGCTGTTGGGTGCCGATCGAGTTTCTCGATTTTGACCCAGATGGCCATCCGTGCATGAAAAACCATCAAGTTTGACCGTCCTGTCACATATTCTACCAAGGTCCCGTCCGTCCCCATAGGACCCGAGTTCATATATTTTATCGACTTTCTCGATTTGGACCCAGATGGCCATTCGCGCATGCAAAAACAATCAAGTTGCACCATGCGAACGTGTATTTTGTCAAGGTCCCGTCCAGCCACCCGGGACCCAAGTTCGTGAGTTTTTAGTGACTTTCCCGACTTTCTCGATTTTGACCCTGATGGCCATCCACGCATGCAAAACCATCAAGTTGCACCGTCCAGACGTGTATTTTATCAAGGTTATGTTTGGCCGCTAGAAATCCGAGTTCATGGGTTTTACCAACTTTCACAATTTTCCCAATTTTGACCCCGATGGCCATCCGCACATGAAAAACCATCCAGTTGGACCATTCGGACGGGTATTCCGTCAAGGTCCCGTCCGGCCTCCCGGGACCTGAGTTCGGGAGTTTAACCGAATTTCGCGACTTTCTCAATTTTGATCCAAATGGCCATCCCCGCATGCAAAACCATCAGGTTGAAAAATCCAAACATCTATTCCATCAAGGTCCCGTCTGGCCGCATGGGACCTGAGTTCATGAGTATTACTGACTTTTCATATTTTTTTGGTTTCGACCTAGATGGCCATCCGCGCATGCAAAACCATCAAGTTGCACGATCCGAACGTGTATTCCGTCAAGGTTCTGTCCAGCAGAGAGTTCATATGAAACGCTGATCCCTAGCGTGCATTAGGCAAGTAAGTGGAGACCCCATCGTGTGGTCAGTAACGCGATATTGTGTTCGTCTGGAAATAGCCCAGGAGGACATACGCAACGCTTGCCATCGGCGTACCCTGAGGGCAGTAGGTGGTATCCGTTGGGTTGATAATATTCCCAACCGTGACGACCCGTTCATGATATACTCGGGTTCCCCGTCGTGTTGTGTTGAAACACGATCACGTGCCTTGAGACGTGGCTTAACTCAAGGACGGCCGTATGGCAATGATACGGGCGTTTGTATTTATTTTCAAATATGGAACTGCCTGAAATGAAACAACCTTTGAGTGCACCACTATTGAGTGTTCTTCTGCAGGTATTAACCATGTACGTATCCCGTGTAGTACATGTGTGCGAGAGACCGTTTTAGTGCCACTGATAATATGTATATGCCGGTATAATCCGGTTTAGGATTTTCTTTTGGTGAGGCTACGTAGTACCGACATGTGTCTTACGGTGCATCGACACCGTACTACACTTAATAATCCTCTTTCCTCTGAAGAAATGATTCATGAACTAACTTTCAACTAAAAGTGGAAGTTTATATTAGATACTGAACTCTTATTTTGAGCTAAGATTCAAATGAGAGTATAACTAGGCATCAAAGTTTTCAAAAACAGAGTGCTCTGTTCCTGGCAGGAATTCTTGCTGCACTTTGACAGAGCATAACTCTGAGTAGCTTGATCCAAATAAGGTGTATGATACAGTTCTGGAAAGATTTTCAAGTGCTCTACAATTTCCTTGTAGGCCTCCAGAACAGAATCACACGTTAAGTGGGTGAAAAGTCCAGTTGAAGGATAACTATTCAGAACCAGGACAGTAGCAAAAACCTCTCTGGACCTTTCTGTTTTTAAGCCATAACCTTCTGTAGAAAAATCCTTAAGGTGCCTATGATACACCATTGGAAAGGTTATGAGATGTACAACATTGTTGTAGTTCAAGGTTGGTTCAGATTTGTAACACCCCAAAACCTGCTAAAGAGGGGAGTTTAAAATTTTTGGACGTATTGCATGTGGTGCAAAAATTCAAATTTAAACTGGAATTCAAATTCAAATCAAAACAGAAAAAGAAAAGGAAAAAGAAAACCCCAACCGGCCAGTGGGCCGAAACCCGCCAGCCGGCCCATTACCTCCCCGCGCCAGCCCAAACCCGCGCATCCTCTCTCCCTCTCACTGACACGCGGGGCCCGTGTGTCATCCCTCACCTCCCGCGCGCCCCAACCGACCCCGGCTCTCTCGCACCCGAATCCAAACCACCTCCGGAAACCTGCACCCCCAGCCCGATCCTCGGCCCCGGACGCTGCTATTTAGCCAAACCAATCCTCTGCCGTCTCTCCTCGTGAAATTCACGCAAAGAAACTCGTCGAATTCCCCAGCGTGCTCCACTTTTCTCTCCGGTGAGAACCGAAGCTTAGATCACCGTTTTCTTTCGATCCTTGCTTGGATTTTCTGATCTAACGCGCTGATCATGTTCCACCGCCTCTGGAGAGTCACGCAGGTGAAGAAAACCCGGTGTTTTGCACTCTAGACGCAGCTCCAGCGAGCACCGCCGCGTTTTCATTTCGGACCTCGCCGCCGACCACCTTCCAGGGCCTCCGAGCTCAAGAAAAAACCCGAGGTGAGATCCCCGATCTCCCCTCTACCGTTCTATGCCAAGAAATCCAAGTTTTAGGAAGTATAGACGAAAACCCGAAGATCTCCGGCGAGATCGCCGCCGCGCGCCGCCGGGCAGCGCCGCCCGCACACGGCCAGGGCGACGTGGCCCCTTGAGGGCCGTCTATTTTAAATCGCACGGTAGAAATAAAACCCACGCGTACCTGTTCGGCGATCTAATCTGAGCCGTGTGTTTTAAATCGGACGGTCCACGTCGGCCCCGCATTATAAAGGCCGGGATTCTTACGCGCTACCCCCTGGGAATCTCGGAAAATACGAGCTAGCCCCGGAAACTTCTGATCTAGCCCCTAGAACTTCATAAATTCATGTAAATTCATTTAAAAATCAGTTTTAGCCCCTGGACTTAATAAAAATTAGGAAAACCCCTCTGTTATGTGTAGTTAGACCCCTAAAAATTTATGAAATAATAACTTAGACCCTGCAGTAGGGTGGATTTACCCTTTTGACCATATATGATATTAAATTCAGAAAATTGAATACGTGACTAGGATTTAAATTTAAAAGGTAAGGCAAACACATGTGCAAATTCAAAGTTAAACTCTCCTAGCACTTGGAAAACTTTAGAATAAGTTAAAAATAGATTTTAAGATGAAATGAAATCTGCCTAAGTGTTGTTAATATTTATAAGTTCTTGAAACACATTTTAGGCTAGGAAATAATTCTGAAAACTGATAAAATAAATTTAAATTAGTTCACATCAGAGGAGAAGTTCAAAAATATATTATTTAATATTTTAGATCAGAACCTATTCTGTTTAGATGATATGTCCTACTATTTAATATTAAAACTCACTTTTAGGCATAGAAAATAAATCTGAAAAATATAGGAAAATAGGTATGCATAATTAGAAAATGATAAATGAAATCTTCAAATCCAAAAACTTCAATTTAGGATTTGGTAGAAGTTCTGAAAACTTATTTGAAGTAGGAAATTACCTTCCATGCAAACTTGGTAGCTAAGAAGTGTATTAATTAAATATAAAGAATTTGTTCAAATTAGAAATTCATATATAGTGTGCAAACAGAAATCTGAATACAAAAGTTAGAAATCATGTACATATGTTTAAAAGGGCATGTAGGCCAAAAATCAACACATGTAGAGTAACCACAACACTTAGAAATGTGAATGACTTTCATAGGTATGTATATGTGGTTTGTATGAAGTGAAAGTGTGGACTATGTTTTATAGATTGTTGTTTTCTTTTATTATGTGTATTGATATGAGTAGAACCTGCCCCAGAGCATGTTCTCCCCTTCCAAGACCAAGACTTTCCATTCCCAGAGCAGCAGGAAGAAAGCAAATGTCCTTGACCACTTTAATCCTATACTAGGATGTGTAGATAGAATTATTTGCATTGTCAATTGAAATATGAAACCCATGCTAGGAAGTTTCCCTAGAATTGCATTACCTTGTTTCCTTGTAGCTTGGGTTGGGATTTAATTTATCATGTCATTTATTTATATGCTTATGCTTAGCCATGTGTCACACCCGGTTTCTCCGAAGAACAACCGAGTGAATATCACATGTATGCCAGGATCATTTTCTCATGCATGTGATGACAAATAGTGAAGCATCATTTATTACAAGCCAGGTGTCGAATATAAATAAGTCTTACATAGCAAATGTCTCGATGGACAATAATAAGTTCTTCACAAGTAAATAAACTAGCAGCGGAATATTATTCTTGAGGGCTCCATCACAGGCGTTGCCCGGGGTCTCCATGAACCTAGAAACTTTCTTCGGGTCCAAAGTCTTGGTCATTATACACCACCTCATTATCTTGACCTGAGCAGCAATATAAACTAACAAAATATGCAACGTTGAGTACCAATGGTACTCAGCAAGTGTAGGAAAGTTATGTCATGCATGGCTAGAACAAGGGGAGGTTGAACTCATGGTTAAAACACTATGCAATTAATACCTATCACCTTAGCTTATTAAGCACCTACATTACTACACAGGTGAAATGATCCCAATCTCCCATCCCATCATCATAATCCAATAACCATAACATTATTTCCAATGTTAAGCTCCCAGCTTAACATCCATAACTTCCAAAACCATCAATCCTCTAATCATGAATAAGTCCAAGCCGCTCTTGACCGTGAGCACGGCTGTCATGACAGTTTTGACTCTGCAGAGTTTGTACCACTGTACCCACATGTAGTGATTTCATTCCCCGTTGCCGGGTGGACTAAAAGAACCTCCATTATGCCAGTGGCTACGATCCACATTCACACTTCCCAGGTGTGTAGCCAGGAGATCACTACGAAGCCTTTACAAAGGGATTCCCGACGAGCGTGGACCCACTGAGGTTTCACCCCTAACAGCATACAAGAGGCTCCAACCCCGCTGCAGTGGCCCCCTCTTGAGCCTTGCGGTTCATATGGTAGTCCAGCTGACACCTACTCCCCGCACCATCCAACACACCCATACTACGCCGGGGATACACCTAATTAATTGGCCAAACTGCCCCATCTCAGCATGTGGTTGGCACTGTAAAGCCAGGTTACATGCTCCATGAACCGGTCCTTAGGATCCAGGCAAGTACTAAACACAAACATAAATCTCGTGCACCCAGCACACAACCAAAACATCCAACTTGCCTTGATCCCTACCTTTACATAACTCACAATATCTCATTCAAGAGTATGGTAAAATAAACTGATGATCTCATATCCCAAATATCCCATTCTAAGCATGGCTAAGCATATGCATAATAATAAATGACATGATAAAATAAATCCCAACCCAAGCTACAAGGAAACAAGGTAATGCAATTCTAGGGAAACTTCCTATCATGGGTTTCATATTTTATTTGACAATGCAAATAATTCTATCTACACATCCTAGCATAGGATCAAAGTGGTCAAGGACACTTGCCTCCTTCTTGCTGCTCTTGAAATGGGTAGTCCTGATCTTGGAAAGGAATAACCTACTCTTGAGCAGGTTCTACATCATACCATCACACATAGCAAAAGAAAAACAACAATCCATAAGACATAGTTCACACTTCCACTTCATACAAACCACACATTCATATTTATGAAAGTCATTCACCATTATATGTGTTGTGGTTACTCTATGTGTGTTGATTTGTGGCTTGCATGCACTTTTAATCATGTGTATATGATTCCTACTTTGGTGTTCACATTTATACTTACATACTATATATATATATATATATATGAGTTTCCAATTTAAATAAATTCCTTATATTCAACTACTACACCTTTTTACTACCAAGTATGTATGAAAAATATTCTTCTTCTCCATATGTGCCTTCAGAAATTCTACCAACCTTAAACTGAATTCTTTAGATTTTAGAAACTCCATTTATCATTTATTAGTTGCTATATTTTCAGATTTATTTCCTATGCCTAAATGTGAACTTTATTATGAAAATAACAAGACACATCATCTAAACAGAATAGGTTCTGATCTAAAATATTTAATAATATATTTTTGACCTTTTCCTCTGATGTAAACTATTTCACAATTATTTTCCCTATTTTCTAAAACTATCCATTACTTAAAAATGTGTCCCTAAATGTGAATAATAAATTAGACAGATTCAATTCAGCCCAAAATATTGTTTTTATCTCACTCCAAAGTTTCCTAAATACTGAGAAAGTCTTTAATTAAATTTTGACAATATGTTTGTCCCACCTTTTAATTTTTAAACACTAGCAACATATTCAATTTCCTAAATTAAATACTAAACAGGGCTAAAAAGGTAAACTCACCCTACTGCAGGGGCTATTATATTATTTTAAGAATTTCCATGGGTCTAGCTACACTTATCAGAGGTGTTTTTCCTAATTTTCATTAAGTCCAGGGGCTAAAACTGATTTTTAAATGAATTTACATGATTTTCTGAAGTTCCAGGGGCTAGATCAGAAGTTTCCGGGGCTAGCTCTTATTTCCCGAGAACCCCAGGGGGTAACACGTAAGATTTCCAGTCTTTATAACGCGGGGCTGACGTGGACCGTCCGATTTTAAACCGACGGCTGAAATTATAACGTCGAACCGGTACGCGGGGTTTAAACCCTACCGTGCGATTTAAAATAAACGGTGCACAAGCGGCCACGTCGCTCTGATCGAGCGCGGGCGCCGCTGCCGGCAGCGCACGGCGCCGGGAAGCGGCGATCTCGCCGGAAACTTTCGGATCTTCGGGAATTCTTCCTAGAACTGTGATTTTATGGCATAGATCGGTAGAGGGGAGGTCGGAGATCTCACCTCGAGGGTTTCTTGAGCTCGGAGGTCCTGGAAGGTGATCGGCGACGAGGTCCGAGGCAAAACCACGGCAAAGCTCGTCGGCGCTGTGTTTACACCGCAAGTCACCGAGTTTTCTGCACCTGCAAGGTTCCCCGGAGGTGGTGGATCAAGACCAGCGAGTTAGATCGGTATTTCCGAGCTTAGATCGGCCAGAATTTGCCGAAGAAGTCTCGGTTCTCACCGGAGTAAAAATCGGCGATCGCGGAGAAAAATAGAACGGGGCCGGGGTTTTTATAGACGGGAGAGGGCGGCGGGGTGGTTTAGATCATGTCCGCGTCGCCTACGAACAGAATCCAGCGGGGATACGCCGAAATCCCGATCGGTTTTGATTCGGGTGCGAGGGAGTCCGCCGCGGCGCGAGGTAGACGACGATCGGGTGGGTCCCGCCTGTCAGCGTGAGGAAGCAGCGCGCTCGGCTGCGGGCTGGCGCGGGCGCTGGCTGGGCCGGCTGGTGGGTTTCGGCCCACTGGCTGGTTTTTTTCTGTTTTCTCTTTTTCTTTGTCTATTTCTTTTCTGATTTGAGTTTAATTTGAATTCCAGTTTGAATTTGAATTTTTGCAAAACATGCAACACGTCCAAAAATTTTTAAATTCCCCTCTTAACATGGTTTTAGGTTTTGAATAAAAATTTGGGGTGTTACAGCTCTACCCCCCTTAAAAGAAATCTCGTCCTCGAGATTGGTGTTTCTAAGAAAACAATTCCGGAAATTGTGCCTTGAGCTCATCTTCCCTTTCCCAGGTAGCTTCCTCTTCTGAGTGATGCTTCCACTGCACCTTGCACATCCGGATTCTCTTGTTTCTGGTGAGGCGTTCCATTGTCTCCAAAATCTTGTATGGTTGCTCGGCATAAGACAAATCTTCAGCTACATCCACTTCATTCATGGGTAACACCTCCTCAGGCGTCCTCAGACATTTCTTGAGTTGTGACACATGGAATACATCGTGCACATCCGATAGACGAGCCAGTAACTCTAGTTGATACGCCACTTCGCCTTTCCTTTCCAGAACTTGAAAGGGTCTGATGTATCGAGGTGACAACTTCCCTTTCACCTTGAACCGACGAAGTCCTCTGATAGGGGACACCTTGAGATAAACATAGTCTCCCACGTTAAAAACGAGCTCTCTTCTTCGTACATCAGCATAACTCTTTTGGCGTGTCTGTGCTATCCGCAAGTTATTGCGAATTTCCCTCACCTTCGCCTCGGCTTCTTGTAGTACCTCTGGACCAAACACTTTACTTTCCCCCGTTTGGTTCCAAAATAGGGGAGTTCGGCACTTCCTCCCATACAAAGCTTCAAACGGTGACATCTTCATACTAGCTGATAGCTGTTGTTATAGGAAAACTCCGCATACGGTAAATTCTTGTCCCAACTCCTATTGTTTTTGAGTGCACCTGCCCTTAACATATCTTCAAGGATCTGATTGGTTCTTTCCGTCTGCCCGTCAGTTTGGGGATGATAGGCAGAGCTGAAGTTCAGATGGGTTCCCATGGTTTCATGCAACTTCTGCCAAAACCTCGAGGTGAACTGTGTCCCTCAGTCCGACACAATCTTCTTTGGCACTCCATGGTAACACACGATCCTTGACATGTACAACTCTGCCAATTTGGATCCGCTGTAGCTTTCCTTCACGGGGATGAAGTGAGCTAGCTACCTTGGTTAGCCTATCAATGATGACCCATATCGAATCATATCCTGATTGGGTCCTAGGCAATCCCACGATGAAATCCATGTTGATTTCCTCCCATTTCCATTCAGTCACTTTGAGTGGTTGCAATAATCCCGCGGGTCGTTGATGTTCTGCTTTCACCAACTGACATGTGTCACACAGGGCAACATGTTCCGCGACATCTCGCTTCATGCCATACCACCAATATCTGCTCTTGAGGTCCTGGTACATCTTCGTACTCCCAGGATGAATGGAATAGTCGGAATCGTGAGCCTCCTTCAAAATCAATTCACGGATCTCCTTTACTTCAGGCACACAAATTCTTTTTCCGTGCCACACCGTTCCTTGTTCATCCTCTCTAAAACCCGGAGCTTTATTTTCCTTGATGAGTTGTCTGATCTCTTGTATCTTCTCATCATCCTTTTGGCCCTCGCGTATGTCTCGCTCGAGTGTGGAGTCCACTTCCATGGCGATGGCTTCACCACTATTTACTAGACATAGATTGAGCCTTATAACCTCGTCCTTCAATTCTGCAGGCATGTCCTTCAAGCTCAACTTATTGACCTGCACTTTCCGACTCAAAGCATCGGCCACGACGTTTGCTTTCCCGGGATGATAGTTGATGCCCACATCAAAGTCATTGATTAGTTCTAACCATCTCCTTTGTCTGAGGTTGAGATCTGGCTGTGTGTAAATGTACTTCAAACTCTCATGATCCGTATATATCTCGGTCCTCTTCCCCATCAAATAGTGCCATCAAATTTTCAACGCGTGTACCACTGCGGCTAGTTCTAGGTCATGTGTAGGATAGTTCTTCTCGTGCTTCCGGAGCTGTCGGGATGCATAAGCCACGACGTGCCCTTCTTGCATGAGAACACATCCCAACCCGTTTCCCGAGGCATCGCAGTACACCGTGAAATTCTTCTGCATATCTGGCATAACCAACACTGGGGCTGTTGTCAACCTTTTCTTCAGCTCCTGAAAACTCGTCTCGCACTGTGGCGTCCATGTGAACGTGATTCCCTTCTCCAACAGTTTGGTGAGGGGTCTTGAGATCTTAGAGAATCGCTCAATAAACCGTCGATAGTATCCAGCCAATACCAAGAAGCTTTGAACTTCCCCGACATTTTCAGGGGTCTTCCACTTCTGTATATCCTCGATTTTGGCAGGATCCACGGAGATTCCTCCCTCCGAGATTATATGTCCTAAGAAAGGAACTTTCTTCAGTCAAAACTCACACTTGCTCAACTTGGCATATAGTTGGTGTTCTCTTAGCCTCTGCAACACCAACCTTAGATGTTTCTCATGTTCTTCTTCATCTTTGGAGAAGACGAGAATGTCATCTATGAAAACCACCACAAATTTGTCCAGATATTCCATGAATACCTTGTTCATGAGATACATGAAGTATGCCAGGGCATTAGTTAACCCGAAAGGCATGACAGTGTATTCATACAGTCCGTACCGAGATACGAAAGCTGTCTTGGGAATATCAGATTGCCTTATCTTGAGTTGGTGGTATCCAGACCTGAGATCAATTTTCGAGAACACACAAGCTCCCCTCAACTGATCAAACAAGTCTTCAATGCGGGGTAATGGGTACTTGTTCTTGATGGTTACCTCATTCAAGGCACGGTAATCCACGCATAACCTTTGGGTTCCGTCCTTCTTGGGCACAAATATCACCGGAGCTCCCCATGGTGAGGAACTAGGGCGAATATACCCCTTCTCCGTCAATTCTCTTAAATGATCCTTGAGTTCTTCCAACTGCTTGGAGTCCATCCGATAAGGTCTCTTGTATATCGGGGCTGTTCCAGGCACTATCTCAATTGCAAATTCCACTTCACGATCGGGAGCCACACCTGGCAACTCCTCTGGAAACACATCTGGATATTCCCTGATGGTCCTGATTTCCTCAACTTTCACCTCAACTTGATTTAATTTAATGTCCCTCCTAGGCTCGTGTATTGTTATGAACTTTACTCTTGTGCCACTAGGGTGAGTTAGTTCCACCGTTCTGGTCGAACAATGAATGATTCCTTTATGTTTGGTCAACCAATCCATACCCAAAATAATATCTATCCCTTGTGAATCTATCACTATGAGGTTAGCAGTGAATACCACCGCATTAATGTCTAGGTTCACTTTGGGACACACTTGTCTTATCCTTATTTCTCCCTCTGGAGAGTTTACAGCTAGCATATGGTTTATTTGTGTTGTTGCTAGGTCATTCTTCTTAACAAACCCTTGAGCAATAAACGAGTGGGTAGCACCAGAATCAAACAGCAGGGTTGCAAGGTGTAAATTGGCAGGAAACTTACCAACTACCATGTCGGGTGCCTCTTGCGCTTCCTCCATAGTGACGTGGTTCACCCGTCCTCGCATCACATTCTGCTGTTGTGGCTGTGCGGGCTTCTTCTTTGGGCACTTATGGGCGTAGTGCCCCACTTCACCACAGCTAAAACATTGCACCCCAACCTTAGGTGCCTGGCCTTTGTTGTCTTGGGGTTGGTTTGGGGGTCCTTGCACTGCTGGTCGAGGTGGATATGCGAGGCGAGGCTGCTGTACAAACTGACGTTGTGGCTGTGCGGGTGCTGTCGGAGGCCTGTAGTTCGGGTTGTACCCTCTTGGTGCTGAGTAGGGTACCGCAGCACGGTTCGTCTGCCCTGCTGGTTGCTGCATCTGACGGGGGCGGGTGTTGCTACCCGAGGCTTGATGTGACCAACCGGCCTTCCTCTTATTCTCATTTTCCAAGGCCTTTAGCTTCCTTTCTACCACAAATGCTCTGTCCACCATCTTTTGGAAGCTTTCATACTCATTTGAGGACATTGCACACTGCATTTCTGCGGTAAGTCCTTCCACGAAACAATCTTGTTTCTGCTCATCAGTCTCTATGTCCCGTGGGGCATAACGGGATAGTTGAGTAAATTTAGTGAGGTATTCCCTCACCGTCATGTTTCCCTGCTGCAGTCCCAAAAACTCCTTCCTCTTGTTTTTGAGTTCACCTCTTGGGATGTAATGGTTGCGGAAGCTACGCTTGAACTCTTCCCATGTGATGTTCTCAGGGTCATGATGGGCAGCCACTTAGGCGGTCCACCAATCAGCAGCAGGTCCATGCAATTGATGAGAGGCAAACAGTACCCTCTCATACCCTTGACACTGTATGATCCTCATCTTGCTTTCAATGGTCTTTAGCCAATCATCTGCCTTCAGAGGTTCAGCAGCACTTGCAAACTTCGGAGGTTGAGTTCCTAGAAACTCACTCAACCTTGGTTGGCGTGGTGCAGCTTGTGGAGGTGGAACTTGATGCAAGTTGGTCACCACTTGAGTCAAGTTCTGGATGAGCTGATTCTGATTCTCCAGCATTTGGTGAAGGGGATCCACTCCTTCACGGCGACCACCCCGGTCCTGGCCTCCAGAAAGATGAGGGTTGCATGCCTCATCGTTGTTGTTGGCGGGGTTGGCAGCACGTCCTTTTCCTCTTCCGGCCATCTGGCAGAATCAACCAATGTTAATTTGAAAGTATTTAGTATCATCTTACTACTTTCGTTTGTTTGTACTTTGAAGTGTTGAGGCTTTGTTATACTTTTACGAGGGTTCATATCTCACACCAAATAAATGCACTATTATTTCATGTGGGTTCACACACCAAAACAAAACAATCTGAAGACGAGGCTGTGGACAATTGCTCATGGCTTCCACAACTCACGTCACACACCAAACGTTAACACACCATTAACTTAACGTAACGACTCGACTATTCGACATCTTGTTAACTAAGGGAAGGACTCTACACTACTCCTTTTCTTGAGCTGGCTCCTCGGGATCTTCCTCATCATTTCGGCTGCCTTCTGATTCTGCTTTGGGTGGGGAGGCTGCTGGTGGAGAAGTGTGACGACGCCTTATTGCCCGACGATCTGGGGAGTTATGAGTCCATGTATCATTCGCGGTGACACACAGTTCATTCCCATCTCCTCTTTCTCTCGCCCTTAAGCAGGCTCGCAGCAACGCCTCCGTTTCCTTCAGGGTGTCTCGGACATCCTGAAGCTCTTGTTGGCACTCCTGCAGTCGAGTGCTGAGCATAGAAGCATCCTCCAAGCACAAGTCCATGTGCTCATGAGAAGTCCCTTGCTGCACCGGCGGGTACTTGTACTCTGTGGTACCACTCTCACGCTGGAGTACATACATGTACTCAGTTTTGTCCAAGTGGCGACGATAGATGTGGCTCTGGCAGGTGATGGCCTCCCAGGTGACATCTTTCTCCGCATCGACCTGTGTCGCTCTACAAGCTGGACAGTGGTGGATCTTAAGCAGCTGATTTTCGTGTATAATCCTCATCTCTGAACTCCATTCTTCCCTCTTCTCACGGATGGTCCTGGTGGAGTTATAGTGGATGATTAGCTTGCCCGTATTGCCGGCGGCTTCGAGCATACGTCGATGACGGCGCAACAAGCCTCCTACTGCCAATCCGTAGGAAAGGTACGTCACCGGACGGCTCTCCTCTCTTTGGGCAAGGGCAACTACGGGAACTCTCCCTCCTGTGGACTTGCGAGCGGTGCGAATCATACGAACCATCTAAAACAAAAAGAATTTAAACTTAGGTTAGATAAACTCTTAAATAAAAATTCTATTTTGAATGAAAGTTGGGGTAAGATGAAGAAAGTGGCTCATTAAATAACACTTTTCAACACACACCTTGTAAAATAGTTTTTAAGAAAATAGGGCCCTTAAATACGTCCATTTCTACCTAGGTCCACGTTCCTACGGGCAACCTTGGCTCTGATACCACCTCTGTCACACCCGGTTTCTCCAAAGAACAACCGAGTGAATATCACATGTATGCCAGGATCATTTTCTCATACATGTGATGACAAATAGTGAAGCATCATTTATTACAAGCCAGGTGTCGAATATAAATAAGTCTTACATAGCAAATATCTCGATGGACAATAATAAGTTCTTCACAAGTAAATAAACTAGCAGCGGAATATTATTCTTGAGGGCTCCATCACAGGCGTTACCCGGGGTCTCCATGAACCTAGAAACCTTCTTCGGGTCCAAAGTCTTGGTCATTATACACCACCTCATTATCTTGACCTGAGCAGCAATATAAACCAATAAAATATGCAAGGTTGAGTACCGATGGTACTCAGCAAGTGTGGGAAAGTTATGTCATGCATGGCTAGAACAAGGGGAGGTTGAACTCATGGTTAAAGCACTATGCAATTAATACCTATCACCTTAGCTTATTAAGCACCTACATTACTACACATGTGAAATGATCCCAATCTCCCATCCCATCATCATAATCCAATAACCATAACATTATTTCCAATGTTAAGCTCCCAGCTTAACATCCATAACTTCCAAAACCATCAATCCTCTAATCATGAATAAGTCCAAGCCGCTCTTGACCGTGAGCACGGCTGTCATGACAGTTTTGACTCTGCAGAGTTTGTACCACTGTACCCACATGTAGTGATTTCATCCTCCGTTGCTGTGTGGACTAAAAGAACCTCCATTATGCCAGTGGCTACGATCCACATTCACACTTCCCAGGTGTGTAGCCAGGAGATCACTACGAAGCCTTTACAAAGGGATTTCCGACGAGCGTGGGCCCACTGAGGTTTCACCCCTAACAGCATACAAGAGACTCCAACCCCGCTGCAGTGGCCCCCTCTTGAGCCTTGCGGTTCATATGGTAGTCCAGCTGACACCTACTCCCCGCACCATCCAACACACTCATACTACGCCGGGGATACAACTAATTAATTGGCCAAGCTGCCCCATCTCAGCATATGGTTGGCACTGTAAAGCCAGGTTACATGCTCCATGAACCGGTCCTTAGGATCCAGGCAAGTACTAAACACAAACCCAAGTCTCGTGCACCCAGCACACAACCAAAACATCCAACTTGTCTTGATCCCTACCTCTACATAACTCACAATATCTCATTCAAGAGTATGGTAAAATAAACTGATGATCTCATATCCCAAATATCCCATTCTAAGCATGGCTAAGCATATGCATAATAATAAATGACATGATAAAATAAATCTCAACCCAAGCTACAAGGAAACAAGGTAATGCAATTCTAGAGAAACTTCCTATCATGAGTTTCATATTTCATTTGACAATGCAAATAATTCTATCTACACATCTTAGCATAGGATCAAAGTGGTCAAGGACACTTGCCTCCTTCTTGCTGCTCTTGAAATGAGTAGTCCTGATCTTGGAAAAGAATAACTTGCTCTTGAGCAGGTTCTACATCATACCATCACACATAGCAAAAGAAAAACAACAATCCATAAGACATAGTTCACACTTCCACTTCATACAAACCACACATTCATATTTATGAAAGTCATTCACCATTATATGTGTTGTGGTTATTCTATGTGTGTCGATTTGTGGCTTGCATACACTTTTAATCATGTCTATATGATTCCTACTTTGGTGTTCACATTTATACTTACATACTATATATATATATATATATATATATATATATATATATATATATATATATATATATATATATGAGTTTCCAATTTAAATAAATTCCTTATATTCAACTACTATACCTTTTTACTACCAAGTATGTATGAAAAATATTTTTCTTCTCCATATGTGCCTTCAGAAATTCTACCAACCTTAAACTGAATTCTTTAGATTTTAGAAACTCCATTTATCATTTATTAGTTGCTATATTTTCAGGTTTATTTCCTATGCCTAAATGTGAACTTTATTATAAAAATAACAAGACACATCATCTAAACAGAATAGGTTCTGATCTAAAATATTTAATAATATATTTTTGATCTTTTCCTCTGATGTAAACTATTTCACAATTATTTTCCCTATTTTCTAAAACTATCCATTACTTAAAAATGTGTCCCTAAATGTGAATAATAAATTAGACAGATTCAATTCAGCACAAAATATTGTTTTTATCTCACTCCAAAGTTTCCTAAATACTGAGAAAGTCTTTAATTAAATTTTGATAATATGTTTGTCCCACCTTTTAATTTTTAAACACTAGCAACATATTCAATTTCCTAAATTAAATACTAAACAGGGCTAAAAAGGTAAACTCACCCTACTGCAGGGGCTATTATATTATTTTAAGAATTTCCAGGGGTCTAGCTACACTTATCAGAGGTGTTTTTCCTAATTTTCATTAAGTCCAGGGGCTAGATCAGAAGTTTCCGGGGCTAGCTCTTATTTCCCGAGAACCCCAGGGGGTAGCACGTAAGATTTCCAGTCTTTATAACGCGGGGCTGACGTGGACCGTCCGATTTTAAACCGACGGCTGAGATTATAACGTCGAACCGGTACGCGGGGGTTTAAACCCTACCGTGCGATTTAAAATCAACGGTGCACAAGCGGCCACGTCGCTCTGATCGAGCCCGGGCGGCGCTGCCGGCGGCGCACGGCGGCGGGAAGCGGCGATCTCACCGGAAACTTTCGGATCTTTGGGAATTCTTCCTAGAACTGTGATTTTATGGCATAGATCGGTAGAGGGGAGGTCGGAGATCTCACCTCGAGGGTTTTCTTGAGCTCGGAGGTCCTGGAAGGTGATCGGCGACGAGGTCCGAGGCAAAACCACGGCGAAGCTCATCGGCGCTGTGTTTACACCGCAAGTCACCGAGTTTTCTGCACCTCCAAGGTTCCCCGGAGGTGGTGGATCAAGACCAGTGAGTTAGATCGGTATTTCAGAGCTTAGATCGGCCGGAATTCGCCGGAGAAGTCTTGGTTCTCACCGGAGTAAAAATTGGCGATCGCGGGAAAAATAGAACAGGGCCGGGGTTTTTATAGACGGGGGAGGGCGGCGGGGTGGTTTAGATCATGTCCACATCGCCTACGAACAGAATTCAGCAGGGATACGCCGAAATCCCGATCGGTTTTGATTCGGGTGCGAGGGAGTTCGGCGCGGCGCGAGGTAGACGACGATCGGGTGGGTCCCGCCTGTCAGCGTGAGGAAGCAGCGCGCTCCGCTGCGGGCTGGCGCGGGCGCTGGCTGGGCCGGCTGGTGGGTTTCGGCCCACTGGCCGGTTTTTTTCTGTTTTCTCTTTTTCTTTTTCTATTTCTTTTCTGATTTGAGTTTAATTTGAATTCCAGTTTGAATTTGAATTTTTGCAAAACATGCAACACGTCCAAAAAATTTTAAATTCCCCTCTTAACATGATTTAGGGCTTTGAATCAAAATTTTGGGGTGTTACACCATGCTTAGAATGGGATAATTGGGATACGAGATCATCAATTTATTTACCTTACTCTTGAATGAGACATTATGAGTTATGTAGAGGTAGGGATAGAGGCAAGTTGGATGATTTGGTTGGTGCTGGGTGCACAAGACTCGGGTTTGTGTGTAGTACTTGCCTGGATTCTAAGGACCGGTTCATGGAGCATGTAACCTGGCTTTACCGTGCCAACCACATGCTGAGATGGGGCAGCTTGGCCAATTAATTAGGTGTATCCCCGGCGTAGTATGGATGTTTTGGATGGTGCGGGGAATAGGTGTCAGCTGTACTATCATATGAACCGCAAGGCTCAAGAGGGGGCCACTGCAGCGGGGTTGGAGCCTCTTGTATGCTGTTAGGGGTGAAACCTCAGTGGGCCCATACTCGTCGGGAATCCCTTTGTAAAGGCTTCGTAGTGATCTCCTGGCTACACACCTGGGAAGTGTGAATGTGGTTCGTGGCCACTGGCATAATGGAGTTTCTTTTAGTCCACCCGGCAACGGGGGGTGAAATCACTAAATGTGGGTACAGTGGTACAAACTCTGCAGAGTCAAAACTGTCATGACAACCGTGCTCACGATCAAAAGCGACTTGGACTTATTCATGATTAGAGGATGATGGATTGGGAAGTTGAAGATGTTAAGCGGGAAGCTTAACATTTGAGATGAGACTATGTTTACTTGATTCTGATGATGGGTTGGGAGATTGGGACCATTTCACCTGTGTAGTAATATAGGTGCTTAATAAGCTAAGGTGATAGGTATTAATTGCGTAGTGCTTTAACCATGAGTTCAACCTCTCCTTGCTCTAGCCATGCATGACATAACTTTCTCACACTTGTTGAGTACCCACGGTACTCAAACTTGCTTTTCTGTTGGTTTATATTGCTGCTTAGGTAAAGAGAATGATGTGGTAATGACCAAGACTTTGGTCCCGAGGAAGAATTCTAGGTTCACGGAGTCCCCCGTACAACGCCAGTGACGGAGCCCACAAGATTTATATTCCGCTGCTGTTTTATTTACATGTCATGAACTTATTATCGTCCATCGAGACGTATGCTATGTAAGACTTATTTATATTCGACACCTGGCTTGTAATAAATGATGCTTCACCATTTGTCATCACATGTATGAGAGAATGATCCTGGCAGACATGTGGTATTCACTCGGTTGATCTTCGGAGAAATCGGGTGTGATAGAAGTGGTATCACAGCCAGGTTGCCCGTAGGAACGTGGACCTAGGTAGAAATGGACGTATTTAAGGACCCTATTTTCTTAAAAACTATTTTACAAAGGTGTAGGTTGAAGGGGTTATTTAATGGGGTCATTTTATTCATCTTACCCCAACTTTTATTCAAAATACAATTTTTGTTTAACTCTTATCTAACTTAATTATTAATGCTTTATGTTTTAGATGGTTCGCATGATCCGCACCGCCTGCAAGTCCACCGGAGGGAGAGTTCCGGTAGTTGCCCTTGCCCTGAGAGAGGAGAACCGTCCGGTGACGTACCACTCCTACGGATTGGCAGTAGGAGGCTTGTTGCGCCGTCTTCGGCGTATGCTCCACGCCGCCGGCAATACGGGCAAGCTAATCATACACTACAGCTCCACCCGATCATCCGTGAGAAGCGGGAAAAATGGAGTTCAGAAATGAGGATTATCCATGAAAATTAGCTGCTCAAGATCCACCGCTCTCCAGCTTGTTGGGCGACACAGGTCGATGCTGAGAAGGATGTCACCTGGGAGGCCATCACCTGCCAGAGTTACATCAACCGTCGCCACCTGGATAGGACTGAGTACATGTATGTCCTCCAGCGTGAGAGTGGCACCGCAGAGTACAAGTACCCGCCAGTGCAGCAGGGGACTTCCCATGAGCACATGGACCTGTGCTTGGAGGATGCTGCTATGCTCAGCACTCGACTGCAGGAGTGTCAGCAGGAGCTTCAGGATGTTTGTGACACCCTGAAGGAGACTGAGGGTCTTGGGCGGCCGGACGGAACCTTGACGGAATACACGTCCGGACTATGCAACATGATGGTTTTGCATGCGTGCATGGATATCTGGGCCAAAGTCGAGAAAGTTGGAAAAGTCCGTAAAACTCACGAACTCGGGTGCCGAGCGGCCGGACGGGACCATGACAGAATACACATTCGGATGGTGCAACTTGATGGTTCTGCATGCGTGGATGGCCATCTACGGCAAAATCGACGAAGTCGGTAAAACTGACAAACTCGGGTCCTGGGAGGATGGACTGGACCTTGACGGAATACACGTTAGGGATGACGCAACTAAAAGGTTTTGTATGTGCGGATGGCCATCTGAGTCAAAATCGGGAAAGTCGGTAAAACTCACTAACTCGTGTCCCATGCGGTCGGACGGGACCTTGACGGAATACACGTTTGGATAGTGCAATTGAATGGTTTTGCATACACTGATGGCCATCAAGGTCTAAATCGGGAAAGTCGGTAAAACTCACGAACTCGGATTCCGTACGACCGGACGGGACCTTGACGAAATACATCTTCGGACGATGCAACTTGATGATTATGCATGCGTGGATGGCCATTTGAGTTGAAACCAGAAAGTCGGGGAAACTCACAAACTTGTGTCCTAGTTGGTCACACGGGACCTTAACGGAATACACGCCCGGATAGTGCAACTTGATGGTTTTGCATGCGCGGATGGTCATCTGGTCCAAATTGGGAAAGTCGTGAAAGTCAATAAAACTCACGAACTCGGATCCCGGACGGCTGGACATGACCTTGACGGAATCCATGTCCGGATGATGCAACTTAATGGTTTTGCATACGCGGATTGCCATGTGGGTCAAAATTGAGAAATTCGGGAAAACTCACAAACTCGGATTCCGAGCTACCGGACAGGACCTTGACGTCATACACGTCCGGACGGTGAAACTTGATGGTTTTGCATACGCGGATGGCCATGTGGATCGAAATCGAGAAAGTCGATAAATCTCACGAACTCGGGTCCCGAGCGGCTGGACAGGACTTTAACGGCATACGTGTCCGGTCGGTGCAACATGATGGTTTTGCATGCTCGGATGGCCGTCTGGGTCCAAATCGGGAATGTCGTTAAATCTCATGAACTCGGGTCCCGAGCGGCCGGATGGTTCCCTGACGGAATACACGTCCGGACTGTGCAACTTGATGGTTTCGCATTCGTGGATGGCCATCTGGGTCGAAATCGAGAAAGTCGGTAAAACTCACAAACTCGGGTGTAGGGCTGCCGGATGCGGCCTTGACGGAATACACGTCCGCACGGTGCAACTTGATAGTTTTGCATGTGCGGATGGTCATCTGGGTCAAAATCGAGAAAGTCGGGAAAGTCAGTCAACTCACGAACTTGGGTCCTGGGCGGCTGGACGGGACCTTGACGGAATACACATTCGGATGGTGCAACTTGATTGTTTTGCATGCACGGACGGCCATCTAGGTAAAAATCGAGAAAGTCAATAAAACTAACGAACTCGGTTCTTGGGAGGCCGGACGGGACATTGACAGAATACATGACAGGACGGTCAAACTTGATTGTTTTTCAGCATGGATGGCCATCTAGGTCGAAATCAAGAAAGTCGGGAAAGTCAGAAAAACTCAAGAACTCGGGTCTCAGGCGGCTGGATGGGGCCTTGACGGAATACACATCCTTATGGTGCAACTTGATGGTTTTAAATGCGTGGATGGCCATCTGTGTCGAAATCGAGAAAGTCGGTAAAACTCACGAACTCGGGTCCCGGGAGGTCGGACACGACCTTTGTGGAATACACATCCGGATGGTCCAACTTGATAGTTTTCATGTGCGGATGGCATCTGGGACGAAATCGAGAAAGTCGGTAAAACTCACGAACTCAGGTCCTTGGAGGCCGGACGGGACCTTGACGGAATACACAACCGGACTGTGAAACTCGATGGTTTTGCATGCGCAGATGGCCATATGGTTCAAAATCGAGAAAGTCGGCAAAACTCACAAACTCGGGTCCCGGGAGGCCAGACGGTACCTTGATGGAATACAAGTCCGGATGGTCCAACTTGATGATTTTCATGCGCGGATGGTCATCTGGGTCGAAATCGAGAAAGTCGGTAAAACTCACGAACTCAGGTCCTCAGAGGCCGGACGGGACCTTGGCAAAGTACACGACCGGACTATGATACTTGATGATTTTTCATGCACGGATGACCATCTGGGTCATAATCGGGTCCCATTGGAAAGTCGGTAAAACTCACGAACTCGGGTCCCGGGAGGCCGGAAGGGGTCTTGACATAATACACATCCGAATGGTCCAACTTGATGGTTTTCATGCGCGAATGGCCATCTGGGTCGAAATCGAGAATGTCGAGAAGGTCAGTAAAACTCACAAACTCGGGTCCTGAGAGGCCGGACAGGACCTTGATAGAATACACGTCCGGATGGTCCAACTTGATGGTTTTCATGCGCGGATGGCCATATGGGTCAAAACCAGAAAGTCGGGAAAGTCGGTAACACTCACGAACTCAGGTCCTGGGAGGCCGGACGGGACCTTGATGGAATACACGATCGAGAAAGTTGGTAAAGTTGGTGAAACTCACAAACTTGGCCCCCGGGCGGCCGGACAGAACCTTGAAGAAATACACGTTTGGATGGTGCAACTTGATGGTTTTGAATGCACGGATGGCCATCGGGGTCAAAACCAAGAAAGTATGGAAAGTCGTTAAAACTCACGAACTCGGATCCCGGGCGGCTGGACAGGACCTTGATGGTACACGTCCAAATGGTGCAACTTAATGGTTTTGCATAAGCGGATGGCCATGTGGGTCGAAATCGAGAAAGTCGGTAAAACTGACGAACTTGGGTCTTGGGAGGCCGGACTGGACCTTGACAGAATACATGACATGACGGTCAAACTTGATGGTTTTTCATGCACGAATGGCCATCTATATCGAAATCGAGAAAGTCGGGAAAGTTTGTAAAACCCAAGAACTCGGGTCTCAGGAGGCGGGACAGGGCCTTGACGGAATACACCTCCGGACGGTGCAACTTGATGGTTTTAAATGTGCGGATGGCCATCTGTGTTGAAATTGAGAAAGTTGGTAAAACTCACGAACTCGGGTCCCGGGAGGCCGAATGGGACCTTGATGGCATACACGTCTGGATAGTCCAACTTGATGGTTTTCATGCGCGGATGGCCATCTGGGCCGAAATCGAGAAACTCGGTAACACTCACGAACTCTGGTCCTGGCAGGACGCGACCTTAACGGAATACACGATCGGACTGTGAAACTTGATGGTTTTTCATGCACGGATGGCCATTTAGGTAAAAATCTGGAAAGTCGGTAAAACTCACGAACTCGGGTCCCGTGAGGCCGGACGGGGCCTGGATGGAATACACATCCGGATGGTCCAACTTGATGGTTTTCATTCGTTGATGGCCATCTGGGTCGAAATTGAGTGTCGGGAAAGTTGGTAAACTCACGAACTCACGTCCTGGGAGGCTGGACGAAACCTTGACGGAATACACGATCGGACTGTGAAACTTGATGGTTTTGCATGAGCAAATGGCTGTCTGGTTCGAAATCGAGAAAGTCGGTACAGTTGGTAAAACTCATGAACTCAGGCCTCCGGCGGCCGGACAGAACCTTGAAGGAATACACATTCGGATGGTGCAACTTGATGGTTTTGCTTCCGCACATGGCCATCTGGATCAAAACCAAGAAAGTATGAAAAGTCAGTAAAACTTACAAACTCGGATCCTGGACGGCTCGACAGGACCTTCAAGGAATACATGTCCGGATGGTGTAACTTAATGGTTTTGCATACGCGGATGGCCATGTGGGTCAAAATCGAGAAATTCGGGAAAACTCACAAACTCTGGTCCTGAGCAGCATACAAGACCTTGACGGCATACACATCCGGATGGTGCAACTTGATGGTTTTGCATGTACGGATGGCTATCTGGGTCCAAATCGGGAGAGTCGGTAAAACTCATGAACTCGGATCCCGAGTGGCAGGACGGAACCTTGATGGTATACACGTCCGGGTGGTCCAACTTGATGGTCTTGCATGTGCGATGGCCATCTGGGTCAAAATTGAGAAAGTCGGTAAAACTCACAAACTTGGGTCCCAGGCGTCTGGACGCGAACTTGACGAAATACATGATCGGATGGTGCAACTAGATTGTTTTGCATCCGTGGATGGCCATCTAGGTCAAAATTGGGAAAGTCGGGAAAGTTGGTAAAACTCAACTTCATAGTTTTGCATGCGCGGATGGCCATTTGTGTCAAAATCGGGGAAGTTGGTAAATCTAAAGAACTCGGGTCCCGAGAAGCCGGATAGGACCTTTGCGGCATACAAGTCCAGACGGTGCAACTTGATGGTTTTGCATGTGCGGATTGCCATCTGGGTCAAAACCAAGAAAGTATGGAAAGTCGGTAAAACTCATCAACTCGGGTCCTAGGCGGCCGGACAGGACCTTGATGGAATACACTTTCGGATGGTGCAACTTGATGGTTTTGCAGGCGCAGATGGCCATTTTGGTCAAAATTGAGAAAGTCGGGAAATTTGGTAAAACTCCCGAACTCGGGTCCCGGGAGGCCGGACGGGGCCTTGACGGAATACCCATCCGGATGGTCCAACTTGATGGTTTTTCATGTGCGGATGACCATCGGGGTCAAAATATAGAAAATTGAGAAAAGTTGGTAAAACTCACGAACTCGGGTCCCTGGCGACCAAACGGAACCTTGACGGAATACACGTCTGGATGGTGCAACTTGATGGTTTTGCATGCGTGGATGGCCATCAGGGTCGAAATCGAGAAAGTCGGCAATGTATGTAAAACTCACGAACTCGGGCCCCGGGCAGCTCGACAGGACCTTGACGAAATAAACGTTCGGATGGTGCAACTTGATTGTTCTGCATGTGCCGATGGCCATCTGTTTCAAAATTAAGAAAGGATGTAAAACTGGCGAACTCGGGTCCCGGGAGGACGGACGGGACCTTGACTGAATACACATCCGAATGCTCCAACTTGATGGTTTTTCAGCGTGAATCGTCATCGGGGTTAAAATCGGAAAAGTCGAGAAAATCGGTAAAACTCACTAACTCGGGTCCCAGGCGGCTGGACGGGACCTTGACAAAATAAACGTTCGGATGGTGCAACTTGATTGTTTTTGCATGCGCGGATGGCCATCTGGGTCAAAATCGAGAAAGTCGGTAAAACTCATGAACTCGGGTCATCGGAGGCCGGATGGGACATTGACAAAATACATGACAGGGCGGTCAAACTTTGATGGTTTTTCATGCAAGGATGGCCATCTAGGTCAAAATCAGGAAAGTCGGTAAAACTCACGAACTCAAGTCCTGCGAGGCTGGACAAAATCTTTACGGAATACATGATCAGACTGTGAAGCTTGATGGTTTTGCATGAGTAGATGGATGTCTGGTTCGAAATCGAGAATGTCTGTAAAGTTGGTAAAACTCACGAACTCGGGCCTTGGGCGATCGGACAGAACCTTGAAGGAGTACACGTTCGGATGGTGCAACTTGATGGTTTTGCATCCACGCATGGCCATTTTAGTCGAAACAAATAAAGTATGAAATGTCGGTAAAACTTACAAACTCGGATCCCGGGCGGCTGGACAGGACCTTGAAGGAATACACGTCCGATGGTGTAACTTAATGGTTTTGCATACGCGGATGGCCATGTGGGTCGAAATCGAGAAATTCGGGAAAACTCATAAACTCTGGTCCCGAGCTGCCGTGCAGGACCTTGACGGCATACGCATCCGGACTGTGCAACTTGATGGTTTTCATGCACGGATGGCTATCTGGGTCCAAATCGGGAAAGTCGGTAAAACACACAAACTCGGGTCCTGAGCGGCAGGACGGAACCTTCATGGAATACACATTCGGACGGAGCAACCTGATGGTCTTGCATGTGCGATGGCCATCTGGGTCAAAATCGAGAAAGTCGGGAAAGTCGGTAAAACTCACAAACTTGGGTCCTAGGCGGCTGGACGCGACCATGACGAAATACATGATCGGATGGTGCAACTAGATTGTTTTGCATTCGTGGATGGCCATCTGGGTCAAAATTGGGAAACTCGGTAAAACTCACGAACTCGGGTCTCGGGCGGCATGATGGAACCTTGACGGAATACACATCTGGACGGTGCAACTTGATGGTTTTGCATGCGCGGATGGTCATCTGTGTCGAAATCGGGAAAGTTGGTAAATCTAACGAACTCAAGTCCTGAGCAGCCGGACAGGACCTTGACGGCATACAAGTCCGGACGGTGCAACTTGATGGTTTTGCATGCGCGATTGCCATCTGGGTCGAAACCAAGGTATGAAAAGTCGGTAAAACTCATGAACTCGGGTCCCAAGCGGCCGGATGGGACCTTGATGGAATACACTTTCGGATGGTGCAACTTGATGGTTTTGCAGGCGCTGATGGTCATTTTGGTCGAAATTGAGAAAGTCGGAAAAATTGGTAAAACTCCCGAACTCGGGTCCCTGGAAGCCGGACGGGACCTTGACGGAATACCCGTCCGGATGGTCCAACTTGATGGTTTTTCATGTGCGGATGACCATCGGGGTCAAAATCGACAAAATTGAGAAAGTCGGTAAAACTCATGAACTCGGGTCCCTGGCGACCAAACAGAACTGTGACGGAATACACGTCTGGACGGTGCAAATTGATGGTTTTGCATGCGTGGATGGCCATCCGGGTCAAAATCGAGAAAGTCGGGAAAGTAGGTAAAACTCACGAACTTGGGCCCCGGGTGGCTGGACGGGACCTTGACGAAATAAACGTTTGGATCGTGCAACTTGATGGTTCTGCATGCGTGAATGGCCATCTGTGTCAAAATCGAGAAAGGTTGTAAAACTGACGAACTCGGGTCCCGGGAGGACGAACATGACCTTGACTTAATACACGTCCGAATGCCCCAACTTGATGGTATAATGCGCGGATGGTCATCGGGGTCAAAATCGGGAAAGTAGAGAAAGTCGATAAAACTCACTAACTCGGGTCCCGGGCGGCTGGACGGGACCTTGACCAAATAAACGTTTGGACGGTGCAACTTGATTGTTTTTGCATGCGCAGATGGCCATCTTGGTCAAAATCGAGAAAGTCGGTAAAACTCACGAACTCGGGTCTTGGGAGGCCGGATGGAACATTGATAAAATACATGACAGGACGGTCAAACTTTGATGGTTTTTCATGCACGGATGGCCGTCTGGGTCTAAATCGGGAAAGTCGGTAAAACTCACGAACTCGGGTCCTGGGCAGCTGAACGTGACCTTGACAAAATACATGTTCGAATGGAGCAAATTTATTGTTTTTGCATGCGCGGATGGCCATCTGGGTAAAAATCGAGAAAGTTGGTAACAATCACGAACTTGGGTACTGGGAGGCCGGACGGGACCTTGACAGAATTCATGACAGGACGGCCAAACTTGATAGTTTTTCATGCACGGATGTCCATCTGGGTCAAAATCGGGAAAGTCGCGAAAGTCAGTAAAACTCACGAACTCGGATCTCGGACGACCGAATAGAACCTTGACGGAATAGACGTCCGGACGGTGCAACTTGATGGTTTTGCATGCGCGAATGGACATCTGGGCCAAAAACGAGAAAGTCGGGAAAGTCGGTAAAACTCACAAACTCGGGTCCAGAGCGGCCGGACAGGACCATGATGGAATACACATTCGGATGGTGCAACTTGATGGTTCTGCATGCGTGGATGACCATCTGTTTCAAAATCGAGAAAATGGGTAAAACTGACGAACTCGGGTCCTGGGAGCACGGACAGGACCTTGACTGAATACACGTCCGAATGGTCCAATTTGATGGTTTTTCATGCGCGGATGGTAATCGGGGTCAAAATCGAGAAAGTCAAGAAAGTCGGTAAAACTCACTAACTCGGGTCCCGGGCGGCCGGACGGAACCTTGAAGGAGACCCGTCCGGACAGTGCAACTTGATGGTTTTGCATGCACGGATGGACATCATGGTCGAAATCGAGAAAGTCAGAAAAGTCGGTAAAACTCATCCGTCCATGACGGAATACATGTTTGGATGGTGCAACTTGATGGTTTTGTATGCACGGATGGCCATCTAGGTCGAACTCGAGAAAATCGGGAAAGTCGGTAAAACTCACAAACTCGAGTTTCGGGCAGCCTGACGAGGCCTGGACGGCATACACGTACGGACGGTGCAACTTGATGGTTTTGCATGCGCTTCTGGCCATTTGGGTTGAAATTGAGAATGTCGATTAAACTCATGAACTCAGGTCCCGGGACGCTGGACTGGACATTGACAGAATACACGTTTAGAATGGTGTAACTAGAAGGTTTTGCATGCGCGGATGTCCATCTGGTCAAAATTGAGAAATGCGGGAAAGTCGGTAAAACTCACTAACTCGGGTCTCGAGCGACCGGACGGGACCTTAAAGGAATACACGTTTGGATGGTGCAAATGAATGGTTTTGCATGCGTGGATGGCCATCTGGGTCAAAAATGGGAAAGTAGGTAAAACTCATAAACTTGGTTTCAGTATAACCTGACAGCGCCTTGACGAAATAAACGTTCGGGCGATGCAACTTGATAGTTATACATGTGCGGATGGCCATTTGGTATTAAATCAGAAAGTTGGAAAAACTCACGAACTCGTGTCCCGGGTGGACAGACGGGACCTTGACGAAATAGACGTCCGGATGATTCAACTTGATGGTTTTGCATGCATAGATAGCCATCTGGGTCCAAATTGGGAATATCTTGAAAGTCGGTAAAACTCACGAACTCGGATCCCGGGCGGCTGGACAGGACCTTGACGGAATATACGTCTGGATGGTGCACCTTAATAGTTTTGCATACGCGGATGGCCATGTGGGTCAAAATCGAGAAATTTGAGAAAACTCACAAACTCGGGTCCCGAGCGGCCGTACAGGACCTTGACGGTATATACATCCAGATGGTGCAACTTGATGGTTTCACATGAGCGGACGGCCATCTGGGTCCAAATCGGGAAAGTTGGGAAAACTCACAAACTCAGATCCCGAGCGGCCGGACGGAACCTTGATAGAATACACATCCAGTGCAACTTGATGGTTTTTCATGTGTGGATGGTGATGTGGACATCGCTACCGTTGATACAACCACAACACCAGCCCATTCACCACTCTCAGCTAATCAAGGTCCAATGACACGCGTTTGTGCACGTCAACTTAATTATCAGGTGATTGGAAATTGATCCAGTTAGGAGGGATGGAGGGATTAATGCAATAAAGGCTGCTCCACCCGAGGAGAAATCTTGAGGCTGGGGCCATGTAATAAAGAGAGATTTAGACAAATAAGGAAAGGAATAAGGGAAATCTCGTCCAACTTTGCTGCTGGACGAAATTCCCTCTTTCTTCCCCCATTTAAAGATAGATGTGCTATAATAAGAAAGAAATGGAGGAAATCATATCCTGCCTTGCTGCTAGATGGGTTTCCCTCTTTCTTTCCCTATTAAATGGTAGTCTATCACAGAAAAAGGAAGGGAATAAGGGAGATCACGTCCTACCTTTGTTTCTGGACGAATTTCCCTCTTCCCTCCCCTATTTAAGTAGTCCAAGAGCTCCTTGACAGGGGGGGTTTTGTTTTCTGTAAGTTTAGCTATTGCTACTTCCTTGTAACGCATGTGTCGAAGAGACCTTCCGATTACTTGAATCAGAACCCTAACTTTTTCACACCCATGAGTGTTTGCTTGTTATCTTGTTCTTGCTTGTTCTTCGATTGCTTGCAGGTTCAAGGCTGTTCTTGGCACGGCAAGTACAGCAACAACAGGAGCCGGTGTAACTATCGCTAAGGCGCAGCATCCTTATGGTTGTTGTAGTCGGGTAGCACAACGTTGACCTCCACCCAAATCGTAGTTACCACGAGACGGTGTAACTGTCGCTCAAGGCGCCACACCATTCTGGTTGTGGTAGTCGGGCAGCCAACGACTGCCTCCACCAAATTCGTTCATTACCAACATCTCTCATCGAAAGATAGGGCGTCCCCCGTACCCGTTGGGTTCATCAAGTGGTATCAGATTTCAGGTTGCTCGGTGAGAGATTTTCTTCTCCTTGTTATTCATTTACCTATAGTCCACTTTTGCCTACAAAAGTTCGCTCTAAAAAAATCCTAAAAACACTTTGAGCCTTTTGCTTAACTACTTAGCTCTCGACTTGTTGAATTCACGGTTGCCTTTTTGTGTCAAGTTGCTGGTCCTAAATTTTTCACCGCTAGAGTTTTGAGTTCGTGCCACTTTGTTCTCAGTCCATTTCCATTATCTACCCAAAGTTGAGAAAAAAAGGCAAGTGCAAAAGAAAAGTTGCACGGATCAGCAAGAAAAAGGCACGTGCAAAAAGAAAAGTCGCACTGATTACAATAAAAAAAAGAAGTTTCTAAGTACAAAAAAAGATACAATTTGTGTATTATTTGTTTCATGTTTCGAAGTTCAACTTGCTGTTTTCAACGTTGTTGAGACACAACGGATCGGGCTGTTCGAACTTCCCTACCATAGTAATCTAACGTCACGTGGAGTTACGGCTCACGTCTCTAGTAAGGTTTGAGCTAGGACCAGCACAATACCATCGTGGAACGTTTATTCAACTTGTTGTGACTAATGTGGTACTAGCTGTTCCTTTGCACAAATTGTGTCTAGCAGCCACCTACAGCTCCACAAAATTGTCTACGACACCATAAGGTTGTGCTGGCAGCCACCGTTTGTTGTTGTTCTTGCTGATTGCCGGCGCCTCCTGCATCGCATGGTAAGAACTTGTAAGACCTTGATTTCTTGCTAGTGAGGAATTGTGCTGTCCTACCACCTCTTAGCAACTGTTAGGATTAATCTGCTTGTTGTTGCATTTCCTTTCTTTACTAACCATGTCAGCTGATGCGAATGGGACATCTTCACATTCACCACGTACGAGGGGCATCATTCAGCATTTCGAACGCCAAGTAAAGCTACACACAGATGCTCTCAATGAGGATATTCAAGTCACCAATGAACGCATTGGTCAATTAGAGTCGACGCAGATTTATATCAACACCAAACTGACCACATTAGAAAGCACTGCTGGGGCTATTAACACTTCTCTTGCAGCAATCATTGAGCGATTGGAGAGGATGGAACAGGTAGGACGCGAAGAGAGGCAAAGACGTGTTGATGACAGCCACGACTCCGTTGGCAGTGCTGCAAGATATGACGAGGCGGAGTATTCGGCGGATACCGAGCTTGATGATGGACCTTTCAGGTATCGACGGCAGCCACGTCGCGACCATCATGGTATGGGTGGTCGAGCTCAACGACGCGAGGTACGTGACAATGACGATTCCCTACGCAACATTAAATTCTCCATACCACCTTTTGATGGTAAATATGATCCGGGTGCATATCTGTCTTGAGAATTATCAGTAGATCAAAAATTTGCATGCCATGATTTCACTGATGATAAAAAGGTTAGAGCTGCCACTAGTGAATTCACTGACTTTGCTTCTGTTTGGTGGCATGAATATCAAACTAAAAATCCAGCTACCGTACCACAAACTTGGAATGCTTTGAAACAAATCAAGCGTCGTCGTTTTGTTCCTTCCTATCATGCTCGTGACCTGTTGCATAAATTACAACAACTTAGGCAAAGCAACAAATCTGTTGAGGAATACTATCAAGAACTTCAAATAGGCATGATGCGTTGTGGCCTAGTTGAAAATGAAGAGGCTGCAATGGCTAGGTTTATGGGTGGTTTAACAAGAGAAATTCAGGACATATTGGCTTATAAGGAATACACTAACGTCACTCGATTATTCCATCTTGCTTGTAAGGCTGAAAGAGAAGTGCAGGGACGACGTACAAGAACTAACATTTCTGCAGGTTGAACTACCTCATGGCAGTTTCGCTCAAGTACTGCTGGTACTAAGCATGATTCTCCAGACGATGCTTCCAATGGGTTGCCCAGGACTACATCAAAATCAGCACCTTCGCGTGCAATCGAGACAACAAAAGGATCCACCCAAGTTGCAGCCAACACTTCTTCTTCCATTGCTTCTACCGGGAGAACAAAAGACATTCAATGCCTCCAGTGCAAGGGTTTTGGGCACCTATGAAGGGACTGCCCAAGCAAGCGTGTGCTGGTTGTACGAGAAAATGGTGAGTACTCATCCGCTAGTGATTTAGATAATGAAACATATGCCATGCTTGCTGCACAAGCAGCAGGAAAGAAGAATGATGATGAAGAGCACATTGGGGCTGATCATGCTGCCCACTATGAGAGTCATGTTGTGAGGCATGTCTTGAGTGCCCAAATGATCAAAGCTGAACAGAACCAGCGACACAATCTATTCCAAACTAAGTGTGTAATTTTGGAACGATCGTGTCGCATTATTATTGATGGAGGAAGCTGCAACAATTTAGCAAGTGCTACCATGGTAGAAAAGCTTGGGATGACAACACTTCCACATCCACATCCCTACTACATCCAATGGTTCAACGACAGTGGTAAGTTTAAGGTAACACGTCTGGTTCATGTCGAATTTGCAATTGATTCCTACCATGATTACATTGATTGTGATGTGGTACCTATGCAAGCTTGTTCTATGCTATTTGGTCGACCTTGGTAATTTGATAAAGATACATTACATCATGGTAAATCAAATCAATACTCTTTCATGCATCATGAGAAGAAACTTGTTTTGCACCCGATGTCCCCTGATGCTATTTTGAAGGATGACATTGCTAGAGCTTACAAAGAGAAAAATAAGAAATCTGCTGAAAATGAAAATTCAGATGTCGTGAAGAAATCGGTACAGGCTAAGACTGACAATTCCAAATCTGCTCATATGAAGAAGAATGAAATAAAATTAATGAGTGCTTGTTTTTTTTGCTTCCAAATCTGATTTGTTTGAATTAAAAAGTGACACTGCAAGCTGCTATGTGTTTGTTTGCAAAGAAGCTTTGTTCTCACTTCACGACACACCATGTGCTTTGCCTCCTTCTATCACTAAGCTTTTGCAGGAATACGCTGATGTGTTTCCACAAGAGGTACCAGCCGGGCTGCCACCATTGAGAGGGATTGAGCATCAGATTGACCTCATCCCTGGGGCTTCTTTGCCCAACCGAGCACCATACAGGACCAATCCGGAGGAGACTAAGGAGATTCAGCGGCAATTACAGGAATTACTCGACAAAGTTTATGTGCGTGAGTCTCTTAGTCCTTGCTCCGTTCCTGTCCTTTTGGTCCCAAAGAAAGATGGATCATGACGCATGTGTGTAGATTGTCGAGCAATTAATAACATTACCATTAGATATCGTCATCCTATTCCTAGGTTAGATGATATGCTTGATGAACTTAGTGGCTCGATGATTTTCTCTAAAATTGATTTGCGTAGTGGATACCATCAAATTCGCATGAAGCTAGGTGATGAATGGAAAACAGCGTTTAAAACAATGTTTGATTTGTATGAGTGGTTAGTCATGCCTTTTAGTCTCATGAATACACCTAGCACTTTCATGAGATTAATGAATGAGGTTTTACGTGCTTTTATTGGAAGATTTGTGGTAGTATATTTCGATGACATCTTGATCTATAGCGCATCTCTCGAAGTTCATCTTGATCATCTCCGTGCTGTTTTCAATGCTTTACGTGATGCACGCTTATTTGGTAACATTGACAAGTGCACCTTTTGCACGGATCGAGTTTCTTTTCTTGGCTATGTTGTGACACCACAGGGAATTGAAGTTGATCAATCCAAGGTGGAGGCGATACACAGCTGGCCGACTCCTACCACGGTCACACAAGTACGAAGCTTTCTCGGACTTGCTGGATTCTATCGTCATTTTGTGAAAGACTTCAGCACCATAGCAGGCCCACTGCATGAGCTTACAAAGAAGGGTGCTCCATTCACATGGGGCAAGGCGCAAGAGGCTGCATTTGCAACTTTGAAGAATAGGTTAACTCATACATCCCTTCTCCAATTACCAGATTTCAGTAAGACTTTTGAATTGGAATGTGATGCTAGTGGTATTGGATTGGGAGGTGTCTTGTTGCAAGAGGGGGAACCTATTGCTTATTTTAGCAAGAAATTAAATGGGCCTAGTCTGAACTATTTCACTTATGATAAAGAATTATATGCACTAGTACGAACTTTAGAAACATGGCAACATTATTTATGGCCTAGAATTTGTTATACATTCTGATCATGAATCTTTGAAGCACATTAAGAACCAAACTAATCTGAACCGTAGGCATGCCAAGTGGGTAGAATTCATTGAGTCCTTTCCTTATGTCATCAAACACAAGAAAGGGAAAGATAATGTCATTGCGGATGCCTTATCTCGCCGTTACAATATGTTGTCCCAACTTGATTTTAAGATTTTTGGCTTGGAAACAATTAAAGAACAATATGCTTTTGATGCTAATTTCAAAGATGTGCTGCTGCAATGTAAAAAAGGAAAAACATGGAACAAGTTTGTTCTCACTAATGGTTTTGTGTTTCGAACTAACAAATTGTGCATTCCAGCTGGTTCTGTGCGTATCTTACTATTGCAGGAAGCACATGGTGGAGGATTGATGGGACACTTTGGTGTCAAGAAGACGGAAGACATCTTAGCAAGCCATTTCTTTTGGCCAAAGATGAGGAGAGATGTGGAGCGGTTTGTTGCTCGTTGCACCACCTGTCAAAAAGCTAAGTCCCGTCTTAATCCACATGGTTTATACATGCCTCTTCCTGTTCCTAGTGCTCCATGGGAGGATGTTTCTATGGATTTTGTTTTAGGATTGTCTAGAACGAAGAAGGGGAGGGATAGTATTTTTGTTGTTGTCGACAAATTTTCTAAAATGACACATTTCATACCATGCCACAAAACTGATGATGCTACCCATATTGCTGATTTGTTCTTTCGAGAAGTTGTTCGTTTGCATGGGGTTCCAAACACTATTGTTTCAGATAGAGATGCCAAATTTCTTAGTCATTGTTGGAAAAACTTATGGGCTAAGTTGGGGACAAAATTACTCTTTTCTACCACTTATCACCCTCAAACTGATGGACAGACCGAAGTAGTGAACCGTAGTTTATCTACCATGCTAAGGGCTGTTCTGAAACATAAAATCAAATTATGGGAAGAATGTTTGCCTCATATTGAATTTGCTTACAATCGTTCGCTGCATTCTACTACTAAATTGTGCCCTTTTCAGATTGTATATGGTTTTATTCCTCGTGCTCCCATTGATCTTTTGGCTCTGCCACCTTCAGAGAAATTGTTTTGATGCTTGGATGGAACCTTGACAGAGACCCGTCCGGACAACTTGATGGTTTTGCATGCGCGGATGGACATCTTGGTCAAAATCGAGAAAGTCAGGAAAGTCGGTAAAACTCACCCGTCCATAACAGAATACATGTTTGGATGGTGTAACTTTATGGTTTTGCATGCACGTATGGCCATCTAGGTCGAACTCGAGAGAGTCGATAAAACTCACGAACTCGGATTTCGAGCATCCTGACGAGTCCTGTTTGGAATACACGTCCGGACGGTGCAACTTGATGGTTTTGCATGCGCTTCTGGCCATTTGGGTCGAAATTGGGTATGTCGATTAAACTTATGAACTCGGGTCCCGGGACGCGGGACTGGACATTGACTGAATACATGTTTAGAATGGTGCAACTAGAAGGTTTTGCATGCGCAGATGTCCATCTGGTCAAAATTGAGAAATTCGGGAAAGTCGGTTGTCGAAGTGTTCAGTCGACACTTCCCCCGGGCCTGCACTAGGCAGCCCGCGGAGGTTCTTTTTTTGGTGGGGCTAGTCTCTAGCGGAGAGCTTGCGCAGATGGACGAGTTAGTAAGAGCTTGACACGGCGAGTTTTACGTGGTTCAGGCCACCGGAGCGTAAAACCCTACGTCCACGGCGAGCTATGGAGCTCGCTGTATTGCTTGCTGCTCAGGACCGGAGGCCTGAGCTCGGGGGTGAGTTACAGCTTGAGAGTGTATGGCTAGCGTATGAGTTGCAAAGTGCGAACCCTTGCTATCGACGCCTACCCGAGCCTTTTATAGTCCAAGACTCGGGCGGCTTACAAGGGGAGCCGGGACCCGACAGGTGGTCTCGGGAAGATTGTCTATCATCTACCATATCTGCAGTTATGCCGGTAGTTGCCTCTGGTCGAAGACTTCTGAGTCTTCCTCTTGCCGCCCTGCCCATGCCATATGCTAGTCGTGGTGGTTGATGACGGCGCAGGCGGCATGGGATGTCTTGTCGCGGTGTTTATTGGCTGGCAGGTTCTGACACCGCGCGCCAGTCTGTGATGCGACTGGGCGCAACGGCACCTGACAGACGCGTGCTCCGCGTCTTGGGAAGACGCGGGCCTTGAATACCTTGTACGGGCAAGGTATGGGGCGCCTTTACGCCCGCTGCCTACCGCTCGGGGCAGGCAGCACCGTTCTGCTGCCACGAGGCGGGCCCGGAGCCCTTCTCAGAGGAGAGAAGGGTCAGCTCAGCGGGGCACGTGGAGCCTCCGGACCTCTCCCCGCGGAGGGGGAGGCTCGGCTTCTGTTGGCCACGTGGCAGGCCCGGAGCTCTCCTCTGAGGAGAGGGAGGTCCGGCTCCGCTGGACACGCGGCGCCTTCGGACCTCTCTCCCGCGGAGGGGGAGGTCCGGCTTCTGTATGCCACGTGGCGGACCCGGAGCTCTCCTCTGAGGAGAGGGAGGTCCGGCCCCGCCGGACGCGTGGCGCCTTCGGAGCTCTCACTGCGGAGAAGGGCGAGTTCCTTAGACATTTTACCCTGTGCGCGGGGGTACCCCATATCTCAGGTACCGACAGTGGCCCCCGGGCCCATCTCGGGGGAGATAGCGAGCCCGAGGTGGGACCTCCGTCTCTTTCGATCCGCGCACTTTCTCTAAGTCCCGAATCGACCGCTGTCGGAGCACGAACGGCCGCGGGATCGTGGGAGCGTGCGCTCACTTGATGATTGCTTTTACTGCGGCGGTTCCCAAGACTGCCACTTCTGCACGTTGCGGCACTTTCTTCGGGAACCGCCGAAGTGCCTTGCCGGCTTATCTTCTCAGGAGACTGACTCCTTGATCCCACCGCTTTAGCTAGACGGCTTGGGCCCACCCGTCATTGGCACTCGGTCTAGGAACCGAAGCGGTCGCCGACGCGGGGTATCCGAAGAGTTCCGAATCGCTTGGGATTGCACCCGGGAAGGTGCAAAATGAAACCCCCATGTGGGTACACTCCCCTTATAAGGCTTCCAGCCCCTGCGCCTCCCTCGAATCTCTGCAGTCTTGTCTTCTCCCATGGCTCTTAACCCGCCTTATGAGGGGAGAATCGCTCTTGGTTCCTTCCAGCGATGGCGTCCGCACCAAGCCTGGGACTCAGGGAGCCTGCCTGCCCTGCCTCTGAGGGTGGCGCCACCAAGGGGTCTCTGGTTTGTTCTCCCGACGGGGCACTTCCTTGGTGGCGGCAGGCAGAAAGCTCCTTGGCGTTGCGTCCCTTCCCAGGTGGTGGAGTCTTCAAAGAAACCGCTGGAGCACCGAGGAGAATCCCAGGCGGCTGAGTCTCCGGGAAGACCGCTGAGTACTGCAGAGGGGGCCTCAGGTGCTCCCTTGGTGTCACCGGTTTTTGCGCTGGTGATGTGGGAGGCGATTCCTACGCTCGGGTCATAGAGCGAGAGAGTTCCGCCAGGGCTGAAGCCTGGTGATGCGGCTGTTCTTGTAACTTCTGGATTCTGGTCGTGTCAGGAGACCCTTGGGACTTGTTTCTTTCTTTTTATCGAGTCTGTAGTCCAGCTCATGGAGCGTCGCATAGTTTGACTCTTTGATATTTGCGTCTGTGATGCTCCTTCTTGGCTTTGCCCGACTGAGTCCTTAGCTCCGCAAGGTACTCGGAGGCCATCTCCAATCTCGGAGCTCCGCATAGACACCTTCCCAGGGTCCTAACCGTGTTAGGGGCCCCCGGGGGTCTCCGGATCTCGCCCCATGGGGAGCTCCAAGTCTGCCTGCCACGTGGCGGGTCCGGAGCCCCTCCTCAAGAGACTGGAGCTCCGGCCATGCCGGACACGTTGGGCTTTCAGAGCCCTCCCACCGGGGGGGGGGGGGGGGGGGGGGGAGGTCCGGTCTCTGCCCGCCACGTGGCGAGCCCGGAGCCTTCCTCAAGGGAGGTGAGAGTTCCGGGCCTGCTGGGCACGTGGGGCCCTCGGGTCCCGCCCCAGCTGGAGGGGCAGGTCCCGGTCCTTCCAGTCCCAGGCCGGAGTAGTTGGTAGCTCCTTTCCCCCTGCTTCATGCAGTCCCTGTCGCCGCAACCTGGAGGTCCTGCACATAGGTAGAGGAAACGTAATTCTCCTTGGGGGCTCCCCCTCCCTTATCTCATAGTCTTACTTGACTTATAGCCCCTAACCATATGCTTGGTGCTTGGGGACTTGTAGAGAGGGGGAGCTGAGAACATGGCAACCATGCACTGCAAGGGTGATTAAAAAACTCAATTCACAATTTAAATGAGTACAAGGAAAGAGCAAAGTAGAGCAGATTTCTTTTCGTACAACTTTCCACAGGAGGAAGGCAGGCTATACATGGAGGCCACGACCCACCCTATTAAGAGGGGAAGCAAGACTCTACGCGCTTGGAGTCGGAACCAGGCAAAGCTGAACGTAGTCCTGGACCGTCCCCTGGGGTTTAGCTGCTCCGAGCGCTGCTCCTGGACTCTATGGAGTTTATTACGAAAAGAAAGTACTGTCCTATTTTTGCTCTAGGGGTAGAACTTACGGAGGTGTTCTATGTTCCAAGGGTTCGGGAGCAGGTCCCCATCCTCGGTGGAAAGGCGCACACACCCGGGGCGGCATACTTTCGCGACTCGGAAGGGGCCTTCCCAACTAGGGGAGAGTTTGTGGGCCCCTTCGCGAGGAAGTATGCGCCGCAACACCAGGTCACCTTCCTGCAGCTCCCGGGCACGCACAGACCTCTGGTGGTAGCGCCGAAGCGCTTGTCTGTACCGCGCGTTACGGAGTGCCGCATGTAATCGGGCCTCGTCAACGAGGTCGATTTCTCCACGCCAGAGGTTGTCCTGCGTGGCTTCGTCATAAGCCCGGACACGGTGAGACTTCATGGTGATTTCTGGGGGAAGTACAGCTTCAGCCCCGTACACCATGAAGAAGGGTGTCTCCCTGGTGGCCCGGCTCTGGGATGTCCGGTTAGCCCATAGTGTGCTCGGAAGCTCATCTACCCAATTGGCACCATGTTTCTTCAGGCTGGCGAAGGTACGAGTCTTAAGGCACCGGAGAATCTCCGCGTTGGCCCTCTCAACTTGCCCATTGCTCCTCGGGTGGGCGACAGAGGCATAGCATACCTGAATACCAAGGTCCTCGCAGTAGTCTTGGAATGCTGCGCTGGTGAACTGGGTCCCGTTGTCGGTGATGATCCTGTTTGGGACCCCGAACCGGCAGACAATAGACTTGATGAATTTTACTGTGGATTGTTTGTTGATGGTGACAACTGGTGTAGCTTCCGGCCACTTGGTGAACTTGTCGATGGCAACATAGAGGTACCGAAATCCCCCGACGGTTCTGGGGAATGGTCCCAGGATGTCCAGCCCCCATACGGCAAACAGCCACGAGGGCGGGATCATCTGTACCGCCTGAGCCGGTGTATGGATCTGCTTGGCGTGGAACTGGCACGCCTTGCAGCTCTCGACCAGCTTGACAGCATCCTGGAGTGCTGTCGGCCAGTAGAAGCCATGCCGGAAGGCTTTACCGACAAGCGTGCGTGAGGAAGAATGACCTCCACATTCACCTCCATGGATCTCAGCGAGCAAGTCGCAGCCTTCCCCCTGGGTTATGCACCGCAATAGGATGTGGTTGGCGCCACGCCGGTAGAGATCCCCCTCTACCAGCGCGTACCTCTTAGCCATACGCACAATCCGTTCAGCGGTTGCATGTTCATCAGGGAGGATATTATCCTTCAAGTAGTCCCGGATCTCCGTGATCCATGCATCGGGTCTGACTTGAGCTTCTGGATCTTGAGCGCTGGGTTGCACGGAGTCCCCAGTGACGCTTACGATCCTTGGCGGCATCCATGGCTGTAGGGCCGCCAGGACCGCCAGCTTCGAGGTGCTGGTCAAGCCCCCTTCGCCCGGCTCGGCGGGCCGGGCTGTAGGCCGCAGCAACGTCCTCTCGAAAACTCCTTCGGGTGCGGGGGCTCCGGTGGAAGCCTTCGTTGAAAGGTTGTCGGCTGCGGCATTACCAGCGCGCGGTACGTGATGCAGGTCCAAGGCGAGGAATTCTTTCTCCAACATCTGTACGTGGAGCAGATACGCAGCTAGCTGGGGGTCATTGCAGGAGCATTCGCCCTTGACTTGCTTGATGACCAGTTGGGAGTCGCCCTGTGCCAACAACTGGCGAGCGCCTAAAGACAGGGCTGTCTGCAGGCCAAAGATGAGTGCTTCATACTCCGCCATGTTGTTGGTTGCCTTGAAATTTAGACGCACTATATACCCAAACTGTTCCCCCGATGGCATGAGGAGCAGTACGCCGGCACCGGCCCCCTGCTTTCGCGAGGAGCCGTCGAAGAAGAGTGTCCAGTGGGGTTCGGTGAAGACCGGAGCTTTGGGCTCTGGCTCACCGCCTTCATGGCCCCCTGGGTCAGTCTTCGTTGGTGTCCACTCCGCCACAAAGTCAGCCAGTCCTTGGCTCTTGACTGCATGACGTGGGAGGAAGTCCAGCTCAAACTCCGCCAGCTCCGCCGCTCATTTAGCAACGTTGCCAGTCGCATAGGGGCTGTGAAGAATTGTCTTCAGCGGATACGAGGTGACTACCGAGACCCGGTGGGCCTGGAAGTAATGGCGGAGCTTCCTGGAGGCCACGAGCACCGCATACAGCAGCTTGTGGACTTCTAGGTACCTTGTCTTGGCCTCATGAAGTACTTCTGTCGAAGTGTGCGATCGACACTTCCCCCGGGCCTGCACTGGGCAGCCCGCGGAGGTTCTTTTTTTTGGAGGGGCTAGTTCCTAGCGGAGAGCTTGCGCGGATGGACGAGTTAGTGAGAGCTTGACACGGGAAGTTTTACGTGGTTCAGGCCGCCGGAGCGTAAAACCCTACGTCCACGGCGAGCTATGGAGCTCGCTGTATTGCTTGCTGCTCAGGGCCGGGGCCTGAGCTTGGGGGTGAGTTACAGCTTGAGAGTGTATGGCTAGCGTATGAGTTGCAGAATGCGAACCCTTGCTATCGACGCCTACCTGAGCCTTTTATAGTCCAAGACTCGGGTGGCTTACAAGGGGGGCCGGGACCCGACCAGTGGTCCCGGGAAGATTGTCTATTATCTACCGAATCTGTAGTTACGCCGGTGGTTGCCTCTGGTCGAAGGCTTCTGAGTCTTCCTTTTTCCGCCCTGCCCATGCCGCGCACTAGTCATAGTGGTTGATGACGGCGCAGGCGGCATGGGATGTCTTGTCGCGGCGTTTATTACCTGGCAGGTTCTGACACCGCGTGCCAGTCTGTGATGCGACTGGACGCAACGGCACCTGACAGGCGCGTGCTCCGCGTTTCCGTGTCTTGGGAAGACGCGGGCCTTGAATACCTTGTACAGGCAAGGTGAGGAGCGCTTTTACGCCCGCTGCCTACCGCTCGGGGGCAGGCAGCACCGTTCTTCTAGCCACGTGGCGGGTCCGGAGCTCTTCTCTGAGGAGAGGGAGGTCCGGCCCCGCTGGACGCGTGGCGCCTTCGGACCTCTCTCCCGCGGAGGGGGAGGTCCGGCTTCTGCACGCCGCGTGGCGGGCCCGGAGCTCACCTCTGAGGAGACTGACTCCTTGCCCCCACCACTTTAGTTAAGCGGCTTGGGCCCAGCTTTCATTGGCGCCCAGTCTCGGAGCCGGCGAGGTCGCCGATGCGATGTTTCCGGAGGTTTTCGAATTACCTCAAACCATCCCTGGAAAGTTTTAAAAGGTGATCTCACCCGCATCGCGGCTTCCCTTCGCATTGCGCTCGTACTTACCTTGAACTCTTGCGCCCCGGCTCTTCTGCCCTTGCGCCTTCTTTCGCTATGGCTTCCAACTTGCTTCCGACGTGCCTCGTTCGCTCCTCCGAGCTCGGGCCGGTGCGCAGGCTGCTGGGCTGGCGCTCGGAAGAGCAGAAGCATCGGCTCCGCCGAGGATCTCTCCCCCTGGTCCTGGGAAAGGGGGAGACGGTCTTCTTCATCGCTTATGCTCTGGCGGGGTTCGTTCCGCCGATTTCTTCTTTCTTCGTCACCCTGCTGGAGACATACGGTCTCCAACTCCACCATCTCTCCCCCAACTCCCTCGCAATGGCGGCAGTTTTTGTCCACTTCTGCGAGATGTTCGTGGGGGTGCACGCCTCCGTGACGCTCTTCCGCCACTTCTTTGTGCTGCGTACGACCGGACGCGGCTCAAAGACTCAGATGGGGGCGTATTACTTCCAGCATCGCTGCAAAGACCCCAAGGTCTCCGGATACCTCCTGCCCTTTAGCGCATCAAGGTGGGAGAACTGGAGGGAGAGCTGGGTGGTAGTGCAGACCGATGAGCACGATCGCCTACAACTCCCAACCGCCAGCTCAACCACCGATCGCCGCTTCTGGGAGGAGATCCCTGAGCTGGAGCAGGAGTACACTCCGGTCTTGGAGCGGACCCGGTTCTTGGCCAACGAGGGGCTGACGTCTCTAATGGTGCTGATGGACTTTGTGTCACGCCGCATTGCTCCCTTGCAGCAACGCAGCCGCCCAGCGTGGTACTACACCGGTGAGCAGGACTGTACCAGGCTGGAGAGAGGCCCCGACTCTGTCCCTTCCGACGAGGAGCTGGAGGAGATGGTGAGCAAGGTGAGCGGTGACTATATTCCCAGCGGCGTCCCCGTCCTTCCGCCTTCTGCCACCCCCCTCTTCTTGGAGCCTCAGAGGAGGTCAGAGCTCCTGCGGAAGATGCCGAACCTTGATGATATCGGGATTGCCGTTCGTCAGGTCGGGGATGCCTTCCGGGGCATCACCATTCCAGGAGCCGAGCACCCCGAATCAGGGCATGAGGCATCCACTGCTGCCAAACCTTCCCCCAGAGCCGACGGAACCCAAGCCGCCGATAAAGGGAAAGGAAAAGAGCCGGCCCCCAGGCATCTAGAGAAAAAACGCGCTCGGTCTCCTCCGAGGGTGCCGCCTGTGCCAATCCAGGGTGCCGGAGCTACCTTGCTTCCATCTCCCGGAGGTGCTGGTCCATCGGGTGGCGACCCGAAGAGGTCCCGAGTGTCCCTCCCCGGCGGGTCTCTCCCTAGACAGCAGCCGTCCGAATCAACCCAAGTATCTCGCCATCCTCCCTCGAGCGGCGGGGCTCCCAGGACGGATGTTGGTGGGGCGACACCGGCGAGCGCGCCGGAGGTCCATGCGTCCCATTCCGCGACCGTTCCAGCTGCTGGTCCTGGTAGTTCAGCTACAGCCCAGAGGCCAGTGCAGCAAGCTCACTGGAGCGCTCATGCCGCTCAGTAAGTGTTATTCTTTCTGACTTATAGGAGTAGAGCTCCTGCCTCTTCTCTTATTCTGAGGGCTTCTTCTTCTTTGCAGGGACCGACCGGCTGCCAGGGGTGGGCCTCTTATCCGGCCGCCTTCAACCAGCGGGGGCTCCGCGCCTCGGCACCTGGGGGCCGCGGCGGCCCCTATAGCTCCCAAATCGACGGGGCAGTGGCCTCAGTGGCTGCATCTGCTCCTACCCGCCCTCCTTCACCAGCCCAGAAGCCAGGTCTTGAGACCGCGAGGGCCGCTGTAGGTGTGCCTGCTGGCCCCCTGGCCTGCTTAGGACAGCGCCCCCCCGTAGCTGCCAAGGCGCCGGCTCTCCCGCCGGTCTTGGACTCGTCCGGGGGGTCCAGCGGCGCGACTCCTGCTCCCCTGCTCCGGTACCCATGTGGGACGCCATGGAGCGTGCCCAGACCAGCTCCCGGCAGCTCCAATCTGCCTTTGAGCAGGAGCGGAAGGCATTGGCCGGCGAGAGGGACCGCCTTCTCAGCTGGCAGCAGCGGGCCCGGGCGGACCTCGACTCAAGGCAGTCAAGGCTTGAGGCCATGAGTGCTCTGCTTGGCGCCCAGAAGAAGGCCATTAGCCGCTTGGAGCTAGAGGCCCAGCGGGTTCGTGCCACCTACCGTGAGGCTCTGGCCAAAGCTGAAGCCAAAGCCAAGGAGTGTTCCGCCGCCGCGGAGGAGTTGCAGCTGCAGGTAGCCCGTCGGGAGCATGCCGTCGCTGATCGGGAACGCGCTGCTGCGGACGAGGAGGAGAAGACCACCGCTCGGCTGAGGGCCAAGGTGGAGGAGCTAAGGGCTCGGACTGAGGAGTTGGAGCTCCGTGAGTCGGCTGTCGCCGCGAGGGAGGAGCAGTCTTCCAAGGAGCTTCAGGCGGCGATGGATCGCGAGCTAGCAGCCCGCCAAGAGGTAGAGAGGCTCCAGTCCCTGCGGACTGCCAAGGCCCAGGCGGTCTGGCACTTCATTGCTAAGGCGGGATCCGCCTTGGCTCCTCTTGGTTTTAGCCCTGTTCAGGTGGAGACCCCAGCACGGCCGGTGTCCGAAGCGGCCCCAGCCCTTGAGTCTCTCGACGACGAGCTAGGTCGGCTTGAATCAGTGATCGCCGATGAGCTAGAAGCGGAAGGTCGGGGCCTTGCGAAGGAGGTTGCGATGCACGTTCTGTCATGCTTCGTTAGCTGAGACCCTTCCTTTTCCCTGGGGCCGGTCCGTTTAAGACCCATCGCCGACCAGGAGGAAGCTGCCAGGGCCGAAGTCGAGGACTTAGCTGCCCTCGTGGCCTCTAGGTTTCATCGGGAGTCCGGGGACCCCTAGGCACCCGCCCTCGTGTCCACAAGGCCCTGTACTTCCTTTCTTTATTTTTGTTGAGTCTGTAGCCCAGCTCGTGGAGCCTTTGTATGGACAGACTCCTGTTTCTTTCTGTGTCTGCATGCCCTAGTCTTCTTCTTGGCCTTTCCTGACCGAGCCCTTAGCTCCGCAAGAGCTCGGAGGCCTTGACCAATCTCGAAGCTCTGCATGGACACCTTGTCCGGGTCCCCACTGTATACTAAGGGTTCCGGAGGTCTCCAGGACCCGCCTCACGAGATCGGAGGGGGGTCCGAGCCTGTTGGTCACGTGGCGGGCCTGGAGCTCCTGCCTGGGAGGAGGTCCGGGCCCGCAGGGCACGTGGAGGTCCCGGGCCTCTCCCTGCAGACCACGCGGCGATCCCGGAGCTCCCCTCGAAGAGGTGGGAGGCCCGTCCCTGCCGGACACGTGGGGCCTTCGGACCCCACCCCTGCGAGGGCTAGCCCTTTGATCTTACCTTAGGGTTTTTGGCCTACCGCGATCCCGTAGCGGCCCCCTGGTAGGTGCGTTCTATTGGGTGGATGCGCCTACCATACTCCTGCGGGGAGCTGAGGCTGAGAAATCCTGCACATAAGGAAAAAGTAATTCTCCTTGGGGGCTCCCCCCTCTATTCCTTAGTCATATCTGCAGCAAATTCCGACTAAAGATGAAAATGAGAAGAGGGAATTGAACGCATAGTGAGCACGCGTTAGTAGGGTAATCATAGAAATTTAATAAGTAAATTAAATGAGTACCAAAGAAGAGCAACGTAGGGTGGGCTTCTTTTCATATAAATTTCCATACGGGGGAAGGAGGGCCGCATATGTAGGCCACGACCCACCTCAAGGGAAGCAAGACTCTACGCGCTTGGGGTCGGAACCAGGCGAAGCTGAACGTAGTCCTGGACCGTCCCCTGAGGCTTAGTTGCTCCAAGCCCGGTTCACGGACTTTTATGGAAATTACTACGAAAAGAAAGGCCTGCCTGATTGTTGCTCTAGGGGTAGAACTTACAGCGGTGTTCCGTGTTCCGAAGGTTCGGGTGCGGGTCCCTGTCTTCGGTTCTGGGGAATGGTCCCAGGCCCAGGATGTCCAGCCCCAGTACGGCAAATGGCCATGCGGGCTGGATCATCCGTACCGTCCAAGCTGGTGTATGGATCTGCTTGGCATGGAACAGGCATGCCTAGCAGCTCTCGACCAGCTCGACGGCATCCTGGAGTGTTGCCGGCTAGTAGAAGCCATGCCGAAAGGCTTTACCGACAAGCGTGCGTGAGGAAGAATGACTCCCACATTCGCCTCCATGGATCTCAGCGAACAAGTCGCAGCCTTCCCCCTGGGTTATGCACTGCAATAGGATGTGGTTGGCGCCACGTCGGTAGAGATCCCCCTCTACCGCCATGTGTCTCTTAGCCATACACGCAATCCGTTCAGCGGATACACGTTCATCAGGGAGGATATTGTCTTTCAAGTAGTCCCGGACCTCCGTGATCCATGCATCGGGTCTGACTTGAGCATCTGGATCTTGAGCGCTGGGTTGCACGGAGTCCCCAGTGACGCTTATGATCCTTGGCGGCGCTCATGGCCGCCGGGACCGCCAGCTTCGAGGTGCTGGTCTAGCCCCCTTCGCCCGGCTCGGCAGGCCGGGCTGTGGGTCGCGGCAACGTCCTCTCGAGGCCCCCTTCAGGCACAGTGGCTCCGGTGGCAGTGGGGGCCCTCGTTGAAAGGTCGTCAGCTGCGGCCTTGCTAGCGCGCGGTACGTGGTGCAGGTCCAAGGCGAGGGGGTTTGTCTCCGCCGTCTTGGTTGATAACCAGACTGGGGATTGCCCTGAGCCAACGACTAGCGAGAAGGATGAGCACTCCATACTCTGCTACGGTGTTGGCTGCCTTGGAATTGAGACGCGCCACATACCCAGACTGCTCCCCCGATGGCATGAGGAACAGTACGCTAGCATCGGCCCCCTGCTTTCGCGGGGAGCCGTGGGCGAACATCATTTGATGAGTCCTGATGAAGGTCAGGGCTCAGGGTCCTGTTTCATCGTCTTCATGGCCACCTCAGCGTGCGCCTACTTCAGCCACAAGTGAACTAATGCTCGGTTAATGTCTGTATGGCGGGAAAGGGAACCTAGATCAAACTTCAGTAGCTCCGCCGCCCATTTGGCGGCATCGCCCGCCGCATGGAGCTGTGAGGGATAGCTTTTAGCCTGGGGAGATCGCCGGGCGCCCGACACTCGGGGGTCCTCAGGCTGCTTTGGACCTCGCAGGAAGCTCCGCTGTCGTCCCGGGGGCTCCGGGAGGTTGTGTCAGGGATCCGAGGTCTGGTCTTCTGGTGCTTGCTTCTTGGTAGCGGAACAGGTTACTGTGGTATGGGGTTAAAGCCATTGCGCGAAAACCAGAAATTCGCGGGACCCCTAGCTATGCCGAGTCGGCTTACGCCGGGATTAGTTGGTAGGGGGCGCCCTTCAACTACTTCAGACACAGGGATCTGATGGGAGCCCTAGCAAGCATTTGGGAAGCGCAGCATATCACAGCCTGGTATCGAGTCTACTATTTGCTCTATCAGCCGAAGAGAAAATAGGTCTTTAGGACATGCCTTATTGAGACTGGTGTAGTGGATGCGCTTCCGGAGCTTCTCGCTGGCCCTCGGGATAATAACACGGTTTGCCAAGCGCCGGGAGTGGCGGACCCTTCGTCTCGTCGGACGGCTGGACGTCGGGAAAGACCTTTAAGTAATGCTCCATCACCTCCCCGGGGATCTCTGGCCTCGGTGATGGCTGTCATGCAGCACATCGACCTCATGCCGGAGGGGGGCAACGAGCGCGCCTTCCTATATGCTACCCGGGCCCCCGGCTACCCGGGTGGTTTGGGTGGCATCGGCGCTGATTCGGATGAGCCTTGTGGGGACGTCGTCCTCATCAAGGGGTTGCACGCGGGGTGCGGCGGTAGAGGCACGGTGGCGTGCACTTGGGTGGAGCTGGTTTGGTCCTGTACTGCCGAGGGCTGGCGCTCTAGTTGCTGTAAGCGCCCGAAGCCTTTCCAAGGCTAATACTGCGGCAACACGGTCTCCACAACCTTGGGGACGCCTGTTGGTGTAGGCATCTTCAAGACAAGGTAGCCGTAGTGGGCTATTGCCATGAATCGGTACAGGGCTGGCCTACCAATTGTGGCATTAAAGGGGAGGTCAGTCTTGGCCATGTCGACCAGAATGTACTCCGTCCGGTAGCTGCCCGGTGCCCCAATGGTCACCGGAAGGCTGATGCGGCCGTAGGAAACGACCTGTCCCGGCCCTACCCCTGAGAACGGGCTTGATGGGGCGAGCTTGGCCATCGGGATCTGCAGCTTCTGGAAGGCTGCATGACTGATGAGGTTCAGTCCAGCCCCACCATCCACCAAAACGTGGTACATCTTCACGTTGGCGACGGTAAGGGCCACCACGAGCGGTAGTTGGCCGGCCCCAGCCATGTTCCTGGGGCAGTCGGTGTCATCGGAGCTGATGGGGGTTCCCATCCACCTGAGGTGCGGTACTGCACCTGGGAGGGGAGCCACCGACGCTACCGCTCGTCGCAAGGCCTTAGCCATGCTTCTGGTCAGGGGGGTCAGCGGACCCGCCGAAGATGTCACAGGGCATCTTCCAGTGCTCGTCGTCACTGGAGATGGAGCTTCCATGATTGCGCGCTGCCTTTGCGGCGCGCCGGAGCTCCTGGAAATCCACCTGGCGGTCGTCGCCATCTCGGGCCTCGACCTTCTGGTTGCCCTCCCTTACTATAGGATGGGGCATCAGCTAGGGGCTGCTTCCCCTTCCGGAAGCGCCCCGCGAGCTTCTGGATTTCCCGGCCTCTAGAGGAATTCCACCGGGTTGATGCTGCCGTCGTACTTCTCAGGCGAGAGTGACCGAAACTTGCGCGGCCATTTTGTGAAGCGAAGGCGGGGCGCGAGGGCCGCACACCCCGCTTCTGTCGCCGCAGGTTCTGATGCCACGAATGCTTGGTTCGCGCTGAGCATCGCATGCTCCGGCGGCCATACACAGGACATACGACTGTGGCATATTGAGTAGCAGCGCTCTTCGCTGCAGCTAGCGCACCTTCACTAGGTACACCCAGCGCTACTGAAAACCTGACGCTGGTCGGAGCCGGCATTGCCAGGGTCGGCGCTGCCAGAGCCGGTTGCTGGCTCCCAGTGCAGGTATCGGCGCCGCGAACGCCTGGTCCTCCGCTGGCACAGTATGCCCCGGTATGGGCAAGGCCGCTCTATAGACCGGGGACGCCGTTTGCAGGGCATATGGTTGTGGCATATACTGCGCGACGTATGCCTGGGGCAGAGCCTGCGTAGCGAAGATCTGCCCTTCAGGCTGGGTCGAGGCCGACGTCAAGACGGTCTACCTCGCGAATCCACTGCTGGGTCGCCGCCTGAGGCGCGTCCCCAGCAGGCGGATTGTGCAGTAGCGCCCTTGCTGAGGCTAGCGCACCCCCACCGGGTACGCCCGGCGCTACTGAAGGCCTGACGCTGGATGGAGCCTGCATTGCCGGGGTCGGCGCTGCCAGAGCCGGTTGCTGGCTCCCAGCTTGCCTTGTCACACTCCGTCCTGAGTGTGTCATCATGTACTCTCCCCTGTGGTCACGGTTCGCCGTGACTGCGGAGAGGGTGAGTTTGCCGCTGAAGGAAGCTTGGTCATCTTCGTCGGTGGAAACTCGCCGCGCTAGGGGAAAAGGCCCCTACCTGGCGCGCCAAATGTCGAAGTGTGCGATCGACACTTCCCCCGGGCCTGCACTGGGCAGCCCGTGGAGGTTCTTTTTTCGGAGGGGCTAGTTCCTAGCGGAGAGCTTGCGCGGATGGACGAGTTAGTGAGAGCTTGACACAGGAAGTTTTACGTGGTTCAGGCCGCCGGAGCGTAAAACCCTACGTCCACGGCGAGCTATGGAGCTCGCTGTATTGCTTGCTGCTCAGGGCCGGGGGCCTGAGCTTGGGGGTGAGTTACAGCTTGAGAGTGTATGGCTAGCGTATGAGTTGCAGAATGCGAACCCTTGCTATCGACGCCTAACCGAGCCTTTTATAGTCCAAGACTCGGGTGGCTTACAAGGGGGGCCGGGACCCGACCAGTGGTCCCGGGAAGATTGTCTATTATCTACCGTATCTGTAGTTACGCCGGTGGTTGCCTCTGGTCGAAGGCTTCTGAGTCTTCCTTTTTCCGCCCTGCCCATGTCGCGCACTAGTCATAGTGGTTGATGACGGCGCAGGCGGCATGGGATGTCTTGTCGCGGCGTTTATTACCTGGCAGGTTCTGACACCGCGTCCCAGTCTGTGATGCGACTGGACGCAACGGCACCTGACAGACGCGTGCTCCGCGTTTCCGCGTCTTGGGAAGACGCGGGCCTTGAATACCTTGTACGGGCAAGGTGAGGAGCGCTTTTACGCCCGCTGCCTACCGCTCGGGGGCAGGCAGCACTGTTCTTCTAGCCACGTGGCGGGTCTGGAGCTCTTCTCTGAGGAGAGGGAGGTCCGGCCCCGCTGGACGCGTGGCGCCTTCGGACCTCTCTCCCGCGGAGGGGACCGGCTTCTGCACGCCACGTGGCGGGCCCGGAGCTCACCTCTGAGGAGAGGGAGGTCCGGCCCCGCTGGACGCGTGGCGTCTTCGGACCTCTCTCCCGCGGAGGGGGAGGTCCGGCTTCTGTATGCCACGTGGCGGGCCCGGAGCTCTCCTCTGAGGAGAGGGAGGTCCGGCCCCGCCAGACGCGTGGCGCCTTCGGAGCTCTCCCTGCGGAGAAGGGCGAGCACCTTAGGCATTTTACCCTGTGCGCGGGGGTACCCCATATCTCAGGTACCGACAACTTCGCTGATGTAGTAGACAGGCCTCTGTATGGTTCGGACCCTCTCTCTTAGGCTTGGGAGCTCCTCGTCCATTGGCCCCGGCCCGCTGGAGGTGGGTGGACCCACGGGGGCCTCCGGAAACTGGGACCCGGAGGCCCTTAAGCCTTCTTGATCATCCGGGAGCTCCGGGGGGTCTTGAGGGACCTCCGGGAGATCCCAATTGGACCCTGGAGATTTATCTTGGGGGTCCGGGAGGCCGTCCTGGGCCTCCGGGAGGTCGACTTGGACTTCCAGGGGGTCCGGGAGACCGTCTTGGCCCTGCGGGCCCCCCTGGCGTCTGTCTTCTGCTACCGGAGCAGGTTGCGAGGGTGAGGGGTCTGGCCGCTCCGCGACAAGGACCATACTCACTACTTCTGTTGTCACCGCAATGTAGAGCAGCAAGTGCTCCCCGGGCTCAGGGGCTACCGTGATAGGTATGGTCGTCAGGAGTCGCTTCAACTCCTGGAAAGCCTCTTCTGCTTCGTCAGTCCAGGCAAAGGGGCCTGACTTGCGCAGGAGCTTAAAGAAAGGGATTGCCCGCTCTGCTAGCCTCGGTATAAACCGACTCAGCGCGGCTAGACATCCCGTGAGTCTCTGAACATCCTTGACGCGGACAGGGGGCCGCATCAAGTCGATGGCCTGGATCTTCTCTGGGTTGGCCTCAATCCCTCGGTGCGAGACCAGGAACCCTAAAAGCTTCCCAGAGGACACGCCGAACACACATTTATCTGGGTTCAGCTTGGTGCGCGTAGAGCGCAACTTGTCAAAGACTAGAGCTAGGTTATCTAGTAAGGATGAACCCTGCTTGACCTTGACAACTATGTCATCGACATACACCTCAACTAGGTCTCTTATTAACTCCCCAAAGGTTTTGTGCATCGCCCGCACAAAGGTGGGGAGTGCATTCTTTAGGCCGTAAGGCATAGACACATAGCAATAAAGGCCGTCTACTGTGATGAAGGAGGTGTGCTCCTCGTCCTCCCTAGACATGGGGATCTGATGGAAACCCGAGTAGGCGTTTAGGAAGCACAGCATATCACAGCCTGACGTTGAGTCTACTACTTGATCTATTCTAGGGGGAGGGAATGGATCTTTGGGACATGCCTTATTGAGACTGGTGTAGTCGATGCACATCCGGAGCTTCCTGCCGGCCTTCGGGACAACGACGGGGTTCGCCAACCATCGGGGGTGGTGGACCTCCCGTATGAAGCCAGCGTCCAGCAGCTTCTTGACTTCTTCACGGATGAAGTTTTGCCGCTCGATGGACTGCTTGCAGGGCTTCTGTTGAACCGGCCGGGCGTCGGGGAAGACTTTCAAGTGGTGCTCGATCACCTCCCTGGGGATCCCCGGCATTTGTGACGGTTGCCATGAAAACACGTCGACGTTGTGCCGGAGGAAGGTGACGAGCGCGCCTTCCTATTTGCTATCCAGGCCCCCGGCTACCCGGGTGGTCTGGGTTGCTTCGGCGCCGACATGGACGACCTTCAAGGAGACGCCGCCCTCGTCGAGAGGTTGCACCCGGGGTGCTGTGGTGGAAACACGGTGACGTGCGCTCGGGCGGAGCTGGTCCGGCTCCGTATTGCCGGGGGCAGATGCCCCAGCTGTTGCGAGCGCTTGGAGCTTCTCTAGGGCCGACACTGCAGCAGTGCGGTCCCCACGAATCCTGAGAACGCCCGTCGGTGTTGGCATCTTCAGGACGAGGTAGCCGTAGTGGGCTACAGCCATGAACCGGTACAGGGCTGGCCTGCCGATTATGGCGTTGAAGGGGAGGTCTATCTCCGCTACGTCGAACAGAATGTACTCTGTTCGATAACTGTCCGGAGCCCCGAAGGTCACCGGGAGACTAATGTTGCCGTAGGGGATAACCTGTCCCGGCCCCACCCCTGAGAACGGGCTCGACGGGGTGAGCTTGGCCATCGGGACCTGCAGCTTCTGGAAAGCTGCACGGCTGATGAGGTTCAGCCCAGCCCCTCCATCTACCAAAACGTGGTACATTCTCACGTTGGCGATGGTAGGGGCCACCAGGAGCGGCAGTTGGCCGGCCCCAGCCATGTTCCTGGGGCAGTCGGTGGCGTCAAAGCTGATGGGGGTCCCCATCCACTTAAGGTGCGGTGCAGCACTTGGGAGTGGCGCCACCGACGCTACCGCTCGGCGCAGAATCTTGACTGCGCTTCGGGACGAGGGGTCGGCGGACCCGCCGTATATGACGTAGAGCTTCTTCCGACGCTCATCGTCACTGGAGCCAGAGTTCTCATGATTGCGTGCCGCCTTCACGACACGCTGAGACGCCTGGATCTCCTCTGGGTGGTCGATGTTGTCTGGAACATCCACCCCCTGTTCGTCTTCCTTTGGGCGGAAGGGCAGGGCATCAGCCCGCTGCCGCTTCCTCTTGCGGAAGCGCTCTGCGAGCCTTCGGATCTCCCGGCACTCGGCAGTAGTGTGGCGACAGCTGCCGTGCACGGGGCACGTATTGTCTTGATCACCTTCTGGGATTGGTGATCTTCGCTGCTTCTTGTCGGGGCGCGGCCGCCGAGCCCCACTGAGCGTCGCTGCAGTGACGACTGGGGCTGCGGTCGGTGATTCTATCTTGCTTCTGCCTCGGTTCTTGGCCTTCCTGCTGCCTCCACAGGGAGTAGGACCAGATCCGGGCAGTCCTCCTGACTCGGAGGACGGCAGTGAGTGCCAGTTCCATCCTTCGGCTGCTCTGGCGCACTTGTCTGCCAAACTGAAGAGTTCTGAGGCGTCGCGGACCTCCCTGGTCGCGAGCTTCTCGAGCATCTTCTTGTCCCGGACGCCTTGCCGGAATGCCACCACCACAGAAGCATTTTGAATGTGTGGGATGGTGTTGCGCACCTGGGAGAACCGCTGGATGAAAGAGTGCAGCGACTCCCCAGGTTGCTGCTGGATGGCATGGAGGTCGAGCTCCGTGCCAGGCCGGGTGTAGGAACTTCCGAAGTTGGCTATGAACTGTCGGCAAAGCTCTCCCCAGGAAGTGACGGAACCCTGGGGGAGGTTCATGAGCCAAGACCGGGCTGGACCGGTCAAGGCGACAGGGAAGTAATTGGCCATGACGGCTTCATTCCCTCCTGCGGCGAGTACGGTGGTGGAGTAGATCTGGAGGAACTCCGCCGGGTTGACGCTGCCCTCTTACTTCTCGGGCAGGTGCGGCCGAAACTTGCGCGGCCACTTCGCGAAGCGAAGGCGTGGCGCGAGGGCCGCACACCCTACTTCTGTCGCCGCAGGTTCTGGTGCTGCGAACGCTAGGTTCGCACTGGGCACAGTGTACCCCGGTACGGGCAAGGCTGCACCATAGGCCGGGGGTGCCATATGCAGGACATATGACTGTGGCATATTCTGCACGGCGCAGGCCTGGGGCAGAGATCGCGTGGTGAAGGTCTGCTCTTCAGGCTGGGTCGAGGCCGACGTCATGCTGTCGTCAGCCTCTTGGTGGCGACGCCTTTCTCGGCGCCGCTCGAGGTATACCCGGGCATCTTGACCCAGGTGACACCGCTCCAGCTCTGTCCTCAGATCTGTTGATTGGTGGCTGGTAGAGCTGGAGTCTGCCGTCTGCTCGTCATCCAATGGTGTGCGCACCAGCGACACGACCGATTGGCTAGAGCGTCGTCCCCGCCGAGGTCGAGGGTTTGCGGCGGCGACGACGAGACGGTCTACCTCGCGGATCCACTGCCGGGTCGCTGCCTGAGGCGCATCCCCAGCGGGCGGATTGTACAGTAGCGCTCTCGCTGCAGCTAACGCACCCCCACTGGGCACGCCCAGCGCTACTGAAGACTCGAAGCTGGTTGGAGCCTGCATTGCCGGGGTCGGCGCTGCCAGAGCCGGTTGCTGGCTCCCAGCTTGTTCTGACACACTCCATCCCGAGTGTGTGGACATGTACTCCCCCCTGGTCGCGGTCTGCCGCAGAGGCGAGGGGGGAGAGTTCGCCGCTGAAGGAAGCTTGGTCATCTTCGTCGGCGGAAACTCATCGCGCTAGGAGAAAAGCCCCCTACCTGGCGCGCCAAAAGTCGAAGTGTTCAGTCCACACTTCCCCCGGGCCTGCACTGGGCAGCCCGCGGAGGTTTTTTTTTTCGGTGGGGCTAGTCTCTAGCGGAGAGCTTGCGCAGATGGACGAGTTAGTAAGAGCTTGACACGGCGAGTTTTACGTGGTTCAGGCCGCCGGAGCGTAAAACCCTACGTCCACGGCGAGCTATGGAGCTCTCTGTATTGCTTGCTGCTCAGGACCGGAGGCCTGAGCTCGGGGGTGAGTTACAGCTTGAGAGTGTATGGCTAGCGTATGAGTTGCAAAGTGCGAACCCTTGCTATCGATGCCTACCCGAGCCTTTTATAGTCCAAGACTCGGGCGGCTTACAAGGGGAGCCAGGACCCGACAGGTGGTCCCCGGAAGATTGTCTATCATCTACCATATCTGCAGTTATGCCGGTAGTTGCCTCTGGTCGAAGACTTCTGAGTCTTCCTCTTGCCGCCCTGCCCATGCCGTATGCTAGTCGTGGTGGTTGATGACGGCATAGGCGGCATGGGATGTCTTGTCGTGGTGTTTATTGGCTGGCAGGTTCTGACACCGCGCGCCAGTCTGTGATGCGACTGGGCGCAACGGCACCTGACAGACGCGTGCTCCGCGTCTTGGGAAGACGCGGGCCTTGAATACCTTGTACGGGCAAGGTATGGGGCGCCTTTACGCCCGCTGCCTACCGCTCGGGGCAGGCAGCACCGTTCTGCTGCCACGAGGCGGGCCCGGAGCCCTTCTCAGAGGAGAGAAGGGTCAGCCCCGCGGGGCACGTGGAGCCTCCGGACCTCTCCCCGCGGAGGGGGAGGCTCGGCTTCTGTTGGCCACGTGGCGGGCCCGGAGCTCTCCTCTGAGGAGAGGGAGGTCCGGCCCCGCTGGACACGCGGCACCTTCGGACCTCTCTCCCGCGGAGGGGGAGGTCCGGCTTCTGTATGCCACGTGGCGGACCCGAAGCTCTCCTCTGAGGAGAGGGAGGTCTGGCCCCGCCGGACGCGTGGCGCCTTCGGAGCTCTGCCTGCGGAGAAGGGCGAGTTCCTTAGGCATTTTACCCTGTGCGCGGGGGTACCCCATATCTCAGGTACCGACATCGGTAAAACTCACTAAATCGGGTCTCGAGCGGGCGGACGGGACCTTAAAGGAATACACGTTTCGATGGTGCAAATGAATGGTGTTGCATGCGTGAATGGCCATTTTGGTCAAAATCGGAAAGTAGGTAAAACTCATAAACTCGGTTTCAGTATAGCCGGAGAGGGCCTTGACGAAATACATGTTCGGACGATGTAACTTGATGGTTATACATGCGCGGATGGCCATTTGGTATTAAATAGTAAAATTGGGAAAACTCACGAACGCGTGTCTCGGGTGTCCAGACGGGACCTTGACGAAATACATGTTCGGATGGTTCAACTTGATTGTTTTGCATGCGCAGATGGCCATCTGGGTCCAAATTGGGAATGTCGTGAAAGTCGGTAAAACTCACGAACTTGGATCCCGGGCGGCTGGACAGGACCTTGACGGAATATACGTCCGGATGGTGCACCTTAATAGTTTTTGTCGAAGTGTGCGATCGACACTTCCCCCGGGCCTGCACTGGGCAGCCCGCGGAGGTTCTTTTTTCGGAGGGGCTAGTTCCTAGCGGAGAGCTTGCGCGGATGGACGAGTTAGTGAGAGCTTGACACGGGAAGTTTTACGTGGTTCAGGCCGCCGGAGCGTAAAACCCTACGTCCACGGTGAGCTATGGAGCTCGCTGTATTGCTTGCTGCTCAGGGCCGGGGGCCTGAGCTTGGGGGTGAGTTACAGCTTGAGAGTGTATGGCTAGCGTATGAGTTGCAGAATGCGAACCCTTGCTATCGACGCCTACCCGAGCCTTTTATAGTCCAAGGCTCGGGCGGCTTACAAGGGAAGCCGGGACCCGACAGGTGGTCCCGGGAAGATCGTCTATTATCTACCGTATCTGTAGTTACGCCGGTGGTTGCCTCTGGTCGAAGGCTTCTGAGTCTTTATTTTGCCGCCCTGCCCATGCCGCGCACTAGTCATAGTGGTTGATGATGGCGCAGGCGGCATGGGATGTCTTGTCGCGGCGTTTATTACCTGGCAGGTTCTGACACCGAGCGCCAGTCTGTGATGCGACTGGACGCAACGGCACCTGACAGGCGCATGCTCCGCGTTTCCGCGTCTTGGGAAGACGCGGCCTTGAATACCTTGTACGGGCAAGGTGAGGGGCGCCTTTACGCCCGCTGCCTACCGCTCGGGGGCAGGCAGCACCTTTCTTCCAGCCACGTGGCGGGTCCGGAGCTCTTCTCTGAGGAGAGGGAGGTCCGGCCCCGCTGGACGCGTGGCGCCTTCGGACCTCTCTCCCGCGGAGGGGGAGGTCTGGCTTCTGCACGCCACGTGGCGGGCCCGGAGCTCACCTCTGAGGAGAGGGAGGTCCGGCCCCGCTGGACGCGTGGCGTCTTCGGACCTCTCTCCCGCGGAGGGGGAGGTCCGGCTTCTGTATGCCACGTGGCGGGCCCGGAGCTCTCCTCTGAGGAGAGGGAGGTCCGGCCCTGCCAGACGCGTGGCGCCTTCGGAGCTCTCCCTGCGGAGAAGGGCGAGCACCTTAGGCATTTTACCCTGTGCGCGGGGGTACCCCATATCTCAGGTACCGACAGTGGCCCCCGGGCCCATCTCGGGGGAGATAGCGAGCCCGAGGTGGGACCTCCGTCTCTTCCGATCCGCGCACTTTCTCTAAGTCCCGACTTGACCGCTGCCGGAGCACGAACGGCCGCGGGGTCGTGATAGCGTGCGCCCACTTGATGATTACTTTTACTGCGGTGGTTCCCAAGGGTGCCACTTCTGCACGTTGCGGCACTTTCTTCGGGAACCGCCGAAGGGCCTTGCCGGCTCATCTTCTTAGGAGACTGACTCCTTGCCCCCACCGCTCCAGTTAAGCGGCTTGGGCCCACCCGTTCATCGGCACTCGGTCTTGGAACCGAAGCGGTCGCGGGTGCGGTGTATTTGAAGAGTTCCGAATCGCTTGGAACTGCACCGGGAAGCTTTTTAGAGGGGGTCTCACCCACATTGTAGCTTCCCTTCGCACTTCTCTGCGTTTCTTCTTGGACTCTTGCGCTTTTGCTTCCTTGCCTTTGAGCTCTCACTTGCCATGGCTTCCAACCCGCTGCCAGAGAAGAAACGCGCTCGATCCCCTCCAGCAACGGCGCCGGCGCCAAGTCGGGAGTCTGGGGTGCCTGACACTCCCTCCGGTGGCGACTCGAAGAGGCCCCGGGCTGATGTACTGGGGGAAGCCTCTGTGGCGTCTTCTGTTCCGCCAGTCCAAGCGACTGCGGAGCGGTCGTCGGAGACGGTAGCGGGCTCTGGAAATCCTACCCCGGCTCGGAAGTCGGGGTTTAGAGCCCGCTGGAGTGTCCGCGCTTCCCGGCCTTCCCCGTCTTGCGGGGAATCTGTGCTGATGCGCTCGGAGCCAGGGGCAACTGCTGCGGCCCCCAGGCCAGCGCGGACTTCTCCTGTTCCGGTGTGCTCGGACTCCGCGGCGGCGCCGTCTCTTCCTGCCGAGACGGCTACCGCGCCCCCCGAGCCAGCACAGGTTGATCCTGCACTAGGCGGCCTGGCTTCTTCTCCAGCTCCGTCTTCCCCGGCTCGTCCCTCTCCTCAGGTCAAGGAGCCAGAAGCTGAAAAGAGCCCGGCTGGCCTGGCTGCCAGTGCCGCGGAGCCAGCTTCTCTTGATCGACGTCTCGTCTCGGCGGCTGGCGCGTCGGCTCTTCCTGAGGACGAGGTAATGGAGGAGGTCGGTGGGACTGCCCCAGCCTCTGTTGCTCCATTGCCTCTGGCGGACGCCTTCGCGCTTGCCGAGTCGAGCGTCCGGCAGGTCTTGGCTGCACTAGGGCGCGAGCGGGAGGAGTATACGGTTGAACGGGACCGCCTCCTCACCTGGGGGAACCTTTTGCGGGAGAGGACCGCGAAGGTTAAGAGCGAGCTCGACTCCAGGCGGGAGTTGCTCGACTTCAGGGAAACGCTTGTCGACCGGATGAAGCGGGCTGTTGACTGCATGGACACCCAGTCGCGGCGGATCAACAGGGAGGCCCTGGAGGCTCACGCCCGGGCCGAAGAGAGCCTCTCTGCTGCTGTGGAAATACGGCAGCGGATGGAGCGCCGCGAACTCGCCGTTGAGGAGCGGGAGCGTTCCGTGGCAGCTGAGGCAGAGAGGGTCACCGCGCAGCTGGCTGCGGGCGAGGATGACCTCCGAGCTCGGATGGAGGAGCTGGAGATTCTGAAGGCAGACCTTGACTTGAGGGATAAACAGGTCTCCCATGATCGCTGGACGGTCTTGGACCGGGAGTTGACTGCCGGCTTCAGGGCCGCTGAGTTGGAGCGGCTAGCCGAGACTCTCCGCCTTCGGGAGAGTTCCCTGGCGGCCAAGGAGAAGGAATTCTCCGAGAGGAACCTGGAGGCTCTGCGGGCAGCCCGCCGCGAGGTGGAGGAGCTCTCAGCCCTACGGTCCTCCGAGGCCCTTGCGGTCTCAAGCTTCGTGGATCGAGCGGGGTCCGCCCTGATCCCTCTTGGTTTCAGTCCGGTGAGGGCCGCAACTCCCGCATTGCAGGTGGCAGAGGTGATCCCTGCATTGGAGTCGATCGGCGCCAAGCTGGACAGACTCGACTCGGTGGTCGCCAGCGAGCTTGAAGCCGAGGGCCACGGCTTAGCTTTAGAGGTTGCCTCGCATGTGCTGGCATGCTTCAAGAGCCGCAACCCCTCTTTCTCACTGGAGCCAGCAAGAGAGGGCCCAGTCGCGGAGCGGGAGGAAGCTGCCAGGGCTGAAGTCGAGGATGTGGCCGTCCTTGTAGCCGCAAGGTTCCGGCGAGAGCCGGGAGGTCCTTAGGACTTGCTTCTCCCTTTTTTTTATTGAGTCTGTAGTCCAGCTCAAGGAGCCTTGCTTAATTTGACTCTCTTGGATACTTGTGTCTGTGATGCTTTTTCCCTCCTTCTTGGCTTTGCCTGGCTGAGTCCTTAGCTCCGCAAGGTACTCAGAGGTCATTTCCAATCTCGGAGCTTCGCACAGACACCCCCCCGGGTCCTAACCGTGTTAGGGGCCCCCGGAGGTCTCAGAACCTCGCCCTATGGGGGGCTCCAAATCTGCCGGCCACGTGGTGGGTCCGGAGCTCCTCCTCAAGAGACGGGAGCTCCGGTCATGTTGGACACGTAGGGCTTTCGGAGCCCTCCCGCTGAGGGGGGAGGTCCGGTTCCTGCCTGCCACGTGGCGAGCCCGGAGCCCTCCTCAAGGAAGGAGAGGGTTCCGGGCCTGCTGGACACGCAGGGCCCCCGGGCCCCGCCCCAGCTGGAGGGGCGGGTCCCGGTCCTTCCAGTTCCAGGCCGGTGTAGCTGGTAGCTCCTTTCCCCCCGCTTCATGCAATCCCTGTTGCCGTAACCTGAAGGTCCTGCACACAGGTAGAGGAAACGTAATTCTCCTCGGGGGGTCCTCCCCTCCTGTCTCCTAGTCTTATCCGTCTTATGGTCCTGGCCCGCTATACGGGGCTTGGGCAATTCTGTGCACGAGGCGCCGGAGCTCCGGCTCCCTCCGAGGTCCGGGTACGGCCGTCCGATCCCTAGTACCGGGCCATGCGCTGGGGAAGCAGAGTGCACGCGCTTTGGGTTCATGACCAGGCAAAGCGGACGTACTCCCCTGGACCTCCGGAGAGCAGGATGCGCATGCTTTGGGCTCTGGGCCGGCTAAGCTGGATACGCACCCTGGACCCCCCATGCACAACGCTGGCCTTTCCTGGAGGTGACCAACTGACACCGCAACACCTGACTGGGGGAGGCCCGAGAGACTCACTCGGACATCGGCAGGTGCCTCAAGCGCAGCCGCCTTCGGGAGGATAGCAAATGCCGACTATGGATGAGCGCAGGAGAGGGGGAGCTAGACGTATGATGAACATACAGAGATAGTGCGATCATAAAAATTAATGCATAATTTAAATGAGCGCATGAGAAGGAGCTAAGTAGAACAGGTCTCTGTATTCGCGCCCATAGGTGGAATTCTGGCTGTTCGTGGGGGCAATGTTCCGCCTCGTCTACAAGGGAAGCAAGACTCTACGCGCTTAGGGTCGGAACCAGGCTAAACTGGACGTAGTCCTGTACCGTCCCTTGAGACTTAGCTACCCCAAGCTCTGTTCCTAAGTTCTATGGGGTCTATTACAGAAGTGAATAACCCTGTTCTACCGATGCTCAGTAAGTAGGACTTACAGTGTTGCTCCATGGCAAGGATTTTTGGGAATGGATCCCACTCTCAGTTGAAAGGCATGTGTACCTGGGGCGGCAGCTTTCATGATTCGGAAGGGACCTTCCCTGCTGGGGGGGAGCTTATGGGTCCTTCTTGGAATATAGCGTGCCACTTCACCACGCTGCCCTCTTGCGGGCCCCGTTCGCGTTTGGTTCTTTGGCGGTAGTGCTTAGAGCATTAGCCGAGACCTTGCGTTGTGGGGTGTTCCCTGCAAGCTGAGTCTTGTCGAAGTTGTTGTCTTCACGCTGGATCAGGTCCTGCGTGGCTTCTCTCGGGGTCCCCCGGGGAGTTCTCCCCTTCTGGCTAAGCCCTTCAAGGGGTAGGTGGACCCGGGCTCGCTTTGGATGACCTAAGGCGTCCCCCCCTTCTGGCAAGGCCTTCAAGGGGTTGACGGACCCTAGGCAGCCCCCGAGAGGTATGTTCGAGGCACGGAGGCGTGCCGTAGCTGGCTAACGCCTTGGCCCGTCATCGTCGGAACTGGAGTCCTCAGCGTCATGTACTGTCTTTATGACACGCTGAGGCTCCTGGAACCCCACCTGGTGGACAGCGGTGACTGGGGCATCGGCCTTTTGTTTGCCATCCCTCTGAGGGTAGGGCGGTGCTTCAGCCCTCTGCTGTCTTCCATTGCGGAAGCGCTCTGCGAGCCTCTGGATCTCCCAGCACTTGACAGCTGTATGGTTGCAGGTGCCATGCACGGGGCATAGCCCGCCTTGGCCACTGTCTGGGGCCGGTGATTGCCGCTGCCTCTTGTCGGGGCGCGGCCCCCGAGCTCCACTGGTTGTCGCAGCTGCAGCGACGGGGGCCGTGAATGGTGACTTCATCTTCCCATTCCCCCGGTTCTTGGTCTTCTTGCCACCCCCATAGGCAGCAGCACCGGACCCGGGCTGCCCTCCTGACTCGGAGGTCGGCAGTGCGTGCTAGTTCCGCCCTTCGGCTGCTCTGGCGCACTTGTCCGCCAGGCTAAAGAGCTCCGAGACGTCACTGACCTCTCTGGTCGCGAGCTTCTCGAGCATTTTCTCGTCCCGGACACCCTGTCGGAACGCCACCACCACAGAGGCGCTTTGGATATGTGGGATGGTGTTACGCACCTGAGAGAACCGCTGGATGAAAGAGCGCAGCGACTCCCCAGGTTGTTGTTTGATGGCGTGGAGGTCGAGCTCTGTGCCGGGACGGGTGTAGGAGCTGCCGAAGTTGGCGACGAACTGCCGGCAGAGCTCACCCCAAGAGGTTATGGACCCCTGGGGTAGATTCATGAGCCAGGACTGGGCTGGGCCGGTCAAGGCGACGGGAAAGTAGTTGGCCATGACAGCCTCATCACCTCCTGCAGCAAGTACGGAGGTGGAGTAGATCTGGAGGAACTCCGCTGGGTTGATGCTTCCGTCGTACTTCTCGGGCAAGTGCGGGCGAAACTTGCGCGGCCACCTTGCGAAGCGAAGGTGGGGTGCAAGGGCCGCACATCCTGCACCTGCTGCTGCAGGTACTGGCGCTGCGAACAGGTGGTTTGCACCTGGCACCACGTATCCCGGCATGGGCAAGGCTGCACCGTAGGCCGGGGCCGCTACTTGCGGCGCATATGGTGGTGGCATATGTTGCGCAGCATATGCCTGAGGCGGGGCTCGCATGGCGAAGGCCTGCCCTTCTGGTTGCGTCGAGGCCGACGACATGCTGTCGCCTGCCTCATGGTTGCGACGCCTTTCTCGACGTCGCTCGAGGTACACCCGGGCGTCCTGCCCCAAGTGGCACCGTTCCAGTTCCCTTCGCAGGTCCGTCGACAGGAGCCTGGAGGAGCTGGAATCCGCCGTTAGCTCGTCAACCGTGGGTGTGCGCGTCAGCGACACAGTCGGTTGCCCCGGGCGCCGCCCTCACCGAAACCGAGGGTTCGCGGCGGCGACGACGAGGTGGTCCACCTCGCGGACCCATTGCCGGGTGGCTGAATGGGGCGCATCCCCTGCAGGTGGGTTGCGCAGCAGCGCTCTTGCTGCAGCTAGTGCACCTCCATGGTGTACCCTCAGCGCTGCAGAAGACCTCACGCTGGTCGGGGCCTGCATAGCCGGAGTCGGCGTTGCCGGAGTCGGCTGCTGGCTACCCGCTTGTGCCGACACACTCCGTCCTGAGTGCGTCGACATGTACTCCCCGCTGGTCACGGTTCGCCGTGAATGCGGTGGGGGAGAGTTTGCCGCTGAAGGGAGCTTGGTCATCTTCGTCGGCGGAAACTCGCCGCGCTAGGGGAAAAGCCCCCTACCTGGCGCGCCAAATGTCGAAGTGTGCGATCGACACTTCCCCCGGGCCTGCACTGGGCAGCCCGCGGAGGTTCTTTTTTCGGAGGGGCTAGTTCCTAGCGGAGAGCTTGCGCGGATGGACGAGTTAGTGAGAGCTTGACACGGGAAGTTTTACGTGGTTCAGGCCGCCGGAGCATAAAACCCTACGTCCACGGCGAGCTATGGAGCTCGCTGTATTGCTTGCTGCTCAGGGCCGGGGGCCTGAGCTTGGGGGTGAGTTACAGCTTGAGAGTGTATGGCTACCGTATGAGTTGCAGAATGCGAACCCTTGCTATCGACGCCTACCCGAGCCTTTTATAGTCCAAGGCTCGGGCGGCTTACAAGGGAAGCCGGGACCCGACAGGTGGTCCCGGGAAGATCGTCTATTATCTACCGTATCTGTAGTTACGCCGGTGGTTGCCTCTGGTCGAAGGCTTCTGAGTCTTCATTTTGCCGCCCTGCCCATGCCGCGCACTAGTCATAGTGGTTTATGATGGCGCAGGCGGCATGGGATGTCTTGTCGCGGCGTTTATTACCTGGCAGGTTCTCACACCGAGCGTCAGTCTGTGATGCGACTGGACGCAACGGCACCTGACAGGCGCGTGCTCCGCGTTTCCGCGTCTTGGGAAGACGCGGCCTTGAATACCTTGTACGGGCAAGGTGAGGGGCGCCTTTACGCCCGCTGCCTACCGCTCGGGGGCAGGCAGCACCGTTCTTCCAGCCACGTGGCGGGTCCGGAGCTCTTCTCTGAGGAGAGGGAGGTCCGGCCCCGCTGGACGCGTGGCGCCTTCGGACCTCTCTCCCGCGGAGGGGGAGGTCTGGCTTCTGCACGCCACATGGCGGGCCCGGAGCTCACCTCTGAGGAGAGGGAGGTCCGGCCCCGCTGGACGCGTGGCGTCTTCGGACCTCTCTCCCGCGGAGGGGGAGGTCCGGCTTCTGTATGCCACGTGGCGGGCCCGGAGCTCTCCTCTGAGGAGAGGGAGGTCCGGCCCTGCCAGACGCGTGGCGCCTTTGGAGCTCTCCCTGCGGAGAAGGGCGAGCACCTTAGGCATTTTACCCTGTGCGCGGGGGTACCCCATATCTCAGGTACCGACAGTTTTGCATACGCGGATGGCCATGTGGGTCGAAATCGAGAAATTCGGGAAAACTCACAAACTCGGCTCCCGAGTGGCCGTACTAACCTTGACGGCTTATACATCCAGATGCTACAACTTGATGGTTTTGCATGCACGGACGGCCATCTGGGTCCAAATCGGGAAAGTTGGGAAATCTCACGAACTCGGATCCCGAGCGGCCAGACGGAACCTTGACGGAATACACATCAAGTGCAACTTGATGGTTTTGCATGTGTGAATGGCCATCTGGGTTAAAATCTAGAAAGTAGGGAAAGTCGGTAAAACTCACGAACTCGTGTCCCGGGCGGCTGGACAGGGCCTCGATGAAATACACGTTTGGAACGTGCAACTTGATTGTTTTGCATGCGTGGATGACCGTCTGGGTCAAAATCCAGAAAGGAGAAAGTCGGTAAAACTCACGAACTCGGCTCCTCAGAGGCCGAACGGGACCATACATTACAAGCCGGTTAAACTTGATGGACTTTCATGCACGGATGGTCATCTGGGTCAAAATCGGGAAAGTCGGTAAAACTCACGAACTCAGGACTCGGGCGGCCAGATGGAACCTTGACGGAATAAACGTCCGGATGGTGCAACATGATAGTTTTGCATACGCGGATGGCCATTTGGATCAAAATCAGGAAAGTCGGTAAATCTCACGAACTCGGGTCCCGAGCGGGCGGTCAGTACCGTGACGGCATACAAGTCCAGACGATGCAACTTGATGGTTTTGCATACGCGGATGGCCATATAGGTCCATGTCGGGAAAGTCGGTATATCTCACGAACTCGGGTCCCGAGCGGTCGGACGGAACCTTGACGAAATACACATCCGGACGGTGCAACTTGATGGTTTTGTAATGTGCGGATGGCCATCTGGGTCGAAATCGAGAAAGTCAGGAAAGTCGATAAAACTCACGAACAAAGGTCCTGGGAGGCCGGAGGGGACCTTGACGGAATACATGACTAGACTGTGGAACTTGATTATTTTTCATGCACGGATGGCCCTATGGGTAAAAATCGGAAAATTCGGTAAAACTCACGAACTCGGGTCCTGGGAGGCCGGATGCGATCTTGACGGAGTACAAGTTTGGATGGTCCAACTTGATGTTTTTTCATGTGCGGATGGCCATGGGGTAAAATCAGGAAAGTCGGTAAAACTAACGAACTCGGGTCCTAGGCGGCCAGATGAAACCTTGCCAGAGACACATCCAAACGGTGCAACTTGATGGTTTTGCATTCGCAGAATGCCATCTGGTTCGAAATCGAGAAAGTTAGAAAAGTTGGTAAAACTCACAAACTCGTGGCCCGGGCGGCCAGACTGAACCTTGAAGGAATACACGTCTGGATGGTGCAACTTGATGATTTTGCATGCGCGGATGGCCATCTGGGTCGAAACAAAGAAAGTATGGAAAGTCGGTAAAACTCATGAACTCAGATCCTGGGCGGCTGGACAGGACCTTGACGGAATACATGTCCAGATTGTGCAACTTAATGGTTTTGCATATGCGGATGCCCATGTGGGACGAAATCAAGAAATTTGGGAAAACTCAAAAAACTAGGGTCCCGAGTGACCGTAAGGACCTTGACGGCATAAACATTCGGACGGTGCAACTTGATGGTTTTTCATGCGCGGATGGCCATCTGTGTTAAAATCGGGAAAGTCGGTAAAACTCATGAACTCGGGTCCCGAGCGGCCGGACAGAACCTTGACGGAATACACATCTGGACGGTGCAACTTGATGGTTTGGCATGTGCAGATGGTCATCTCGGTCAAAATCGAGAAAGTCAGGAAAGTTGGTAAAACTTACGAACTCGGGTCCCGGGCGGCTGGACGGGACCTTGACAAAATACACGTTGGGATGGTGCAAATTGATTTTTTGCATGCGCGGATGGCCATCCGGGTCAAAATCGACAAAGTCGGTAAAATTCACGAACTCGGGTCCTGGGAGGCCGGACGTGACATTGATAGAATACATGACAGAACGGTCAAACCCGATGGTTTTTCATGCATGGATGCCCATCTGGGTCAAAATCGGGAAAGTCGGTAAACTCACGAACTCGGGTCTCGGGCGGCCTGATGAAACCTTCACGGAATACATATCAGGTTGGTGCAACTTGATGGTTTTGCATGCGCGGATGGCCATTTCGGACGAAATCAGGAAAGTCGGTAAATCTCACGAACTCGGGTCCCTAGTGGCCGGACAGGACCTTGACGGCATACATGTCCGGAAGATGCAACTTGATGGTTATGCATGCGCGAATGGCCATCTGGGTCCAAATCGAGAAAGTCGGTAAATCTCATGAACTGGGGTCCCGAGCGACCGGACGGAAACTTGACGGAATACACGTCTGGATGGTGTAACTTGATGGTTTTGCTTGTGTGGATGGCCATCTGCGTCGAAATAGAGAAAGTTGGGAAAGTCGGTGAAATCTCACGAACTTGTATCCCGGGCGGCTGGAAGGGATCTTGACAAAATACACGTTCAGATGGTGCAACTTGATTGTTTTTGCATGCGCGGATGGCCATCTGGGTCAAATTCGAGAAAGTTAGTAAAACTCACGAACTCGGGTCCTAGGAAGTCAGACAGGATCTTGAAAGAATATATGACAGGATGGTCAAACATTCATGCACGGATGGCAATCTAGGTCAAAATCGGGAAAGTCAGTAAAACTAACAAACTTGTGTCTCGAGCGGCCGGACAGAACCTTGACAAATAAGTCCGGACGGTGCAACTTGATAGTTTTAAATGCGCGGTTGGCCATTTGTGTCAAAATCCAGAAAGTTGGGAAAGTTGGTAAAACTCATGAACTCGAGTCCCGGGAGGCCGGACGGGACCTTTATATAATACACGTCCGGATGTTGCAACTTGATGGTTTTGCATGCGCGGATGGCCATTTGGGACGAAATCGGGGAAGTCGGTAAATCTCACGAACTAAGGTCCCGAGCGGCCGGACAGGACCTTGATGGCATACATGTCCGGAAGATGCAATTTGATGGTTTTGCATGCGCAGATGGCCATCTGGGTCCAAATCGAGAAAGTCAGTAAATCTCACGAACTGGGGTCCCGAGCGGCCATACGGAAACTTGATGGAATACACGTCCGGACGGTGCACCTTGATGGTTTTGCAGGTGCGGATGGCCATCTGGGTCAAAATCGAGAAAGTTGGGAAAGTCGGTAAAACTCACAAACTCGGATCTCGAGCTGCCGGACGGGGTCTTGATGGAATACATGTCAGCACGGTGCAACTTGATGGTTTTGCATGTGTGGATGGCCATCTAGGTAGAAATCAAGAAAGTCAGTAAAACTCACGAACTCGAGTCCCAGGTGGCTGGAAAGGACCTTGACGAAATGCACGTTCGGTTGGTGCAACTTGATTGTTTTGCATGCGCGGATGGCCATGTGGGTCAAAATCGAGAAAGTCGGTAAAACTTACGAACTCGGGTCCTGGGAGGACGGACGAGACGATGACAGAATACATGACAGGAAGGTCAAACGTAATGGGTTTTCATGCCCGGATGGCCATCTATGTCGAAATCGAGAAAGTCAGGAAAGTCGGTAAAACTCACAAACTCGGGACCCGAGCGGTCGGACAGGACCTTGACGGAGTACACGTTCGGATGGTGCACCTTGATGGTTTTGCATGAGCGGATGGCCATTTGGGTCGAAATCAAGAAAGCCGGGAAAGTCGGTAAAACTCACGAACTCGGGTCCTGGGACTCCGGACGGGACCTTGACGGAATAAACGACCGGACAGTCAAACTTGATGGTTTTTCATGCATGGATGGCCATCTGGGTCAAAACCAGGAAAGTCTGTAAAACTCATGAACTCGGGTCTCGGGCGGCCGGATGGAACCTTGACAGAATACACATCCGTATGGTGCAATTTGATGGTTTTGCATGCGCGGATGGACATCTGGGTTGAAATCGAGAAAGTCGGGAAAGTCGATAAAACTCACAAACTCAGGTCTCAGGAGGCCACACGGGACCTTGATGGAATACACGTACGGATGGTCCAACTGGATGGTTTTCATATGCGAATGGCTATCTGGGTCGAAGTCGAGAAAGTCGATTCACGAACTCAGGTCCTGGGAGGCCGGACGGAACCTTGACGGAACAAACAACCAGACTGTGAAACTTGTTGGTTTTTCATGCACGGACGGCCATCTGGGTCAAAATCGGGATAGTCGGTAAAACTCACGAACTCGGGTCCCAGGAGGCCGGACGAGATCTTGATGGAATACAAGCCCGGATGGTCCAACTTGATTGTTTTTCATGTGCGGATGGTCATCGGGGTCAAAATCAACAAAGTCGGTAAAACTCACAAACTCGGGTTCTGGGCGGCCGGACGGAACCTTGACGGGGACACGTCCGAACGGTGCAACTTGATTGTTTTGCATGCGCAGATGGCCATCGAGTTCGAAATCGAGAAAGTTGATAAAGTTGGTAAAACTCACGAAGTCGGGCCCAGGGTGGCCGGGCAGAACCTTGAAGGAATACACGTTCCGATGGTGCAACTTGATGGTTTTGCATTCGCGAATGGCCATCTTGGTTGAAACAAAGAAAGCATGGAAAGTCAGAAAACTCATGAACTCGGTTCCCGGGCGGCCAGACGGAACCTTAACGGAATACACGTTCAGATGGTGAACCTTGATGGTTTTGCATGTGCTGATGAACATTTGGGTCAAAATTGAGAAAGTTGGAAAATTCGGTAAAACTCCCGAACTGGGGACCCGGGAGGCCCAACGGGACCTTGACGGAATACATGTTCGATTGTCCAACTTGATGGTTTTTCATGTGCAGATGCCCATCGAGGTCAAAAATCAGGAAAATCGAGAAAGTCGGTAAAACTCATGAACTCGGGTCCCTGGCAGCCAAACGAAACTGTCGGTACCTGAGATATGGGGTACCCCCGCGCACAGGGTAAAATGTCTAAGGAACTCGCCCTTCTCCGCAGGGAGAGCTCCGAAGGCGCCACGCGTCCGGCGGGGCCGGACCTCCCTCTCCTCAGAGGAGAGCTCCGGGCCCGCCACATGGCATACAGAAGCCGGACCTCCCCCTCCGCGGGAGAGCTCCGAAGGGGCCGGACCGGCGGGGAGAGCTCCGAAGGCGCCACGCGTCCGGCGGGGCCGGACCTCCCTATCCTCAGAGGAGAGCTCCGGGCCCGCCACGTGGCATACAGAAGCCGGACCTCCCCCTCCGCGGGAGAGAGGTCCGAAGGCGCCACGTGTCCAGCGGGGCCGGACCTCCCTCTCCTTAGAGGAGAGCTCCGGGCCCGCCACGTGGCCAGCAGAAGCCGAGCCTCTCCCTCCGCGGAGAGAGGTCCGGAGGCTCCACGTGCCCCGCGGGACTGACCCTTCTCTTCTCTGAGAAGGGCTCCGGGCCCGCCACGTGGCAGCAGAGCGACGCTGCCTGCCCCGAGCGATAGGCAGCGGGCGTAAATACGCCCCATACCTTGCCCGTACAAGGTATTCAAGGCCCGCGTCTTCCCAAGACGCGGAGACGCGGAGCACGCTTCTGTCAGGTGCCGTTGCGCCCAGTCGCATCACAGACTGACGCGCGGTGTCAGAACCTGTCAGCCAATAAACATCGCGACAAGACAACCCATGCCGCCTGCGCCATCATCAACCGCTACGACTGGCATGCGGCATGGGCAGGGCGGCAAGATGAAGACTCAGAAGCCTTCGGCCAGAGACAACTACCGGCATAACTGCAGATACGGTAGATAATAGACAATCTTCGCGGGACCACCTGTCGGGTCGCGGCTCCCCTTGTAAGCCGCCCGAGTCTTGGACTATAAAAGGCTCGGGTAGGCGTCGATAGCAAAGGTTCGCATTTTGCAACTCATACGCTAGCCATACACTCTCAAGCTGTAACTCACCCCCAAGCTCAGGCCTCCGGCCCTGAGCAGCAAGCAATACAGCGAGCTCCATAGCTCGCCGTGGACGTAGGGTTTTACGCTCCGGCGGCCTGAACCACGTAAAACTCGCCGTGTCAAGCTCTTACTAACTCGTTCCATCTGCGCAAGCTCTCCACTAGGGACTAGCCCCTCCGAAAAAAGAACCTCCGCGGGCTGCCCAGTGCAGGCCCGGGGGAAGTGTCGACCGCACACTTCGACATTTGGCGCGCCAGGAAAGGGGCTTTTCTCCTAGCGCGACGAGTTTCCGCCGATGAAGATGACCAAGCTTCCTTCAGCGGCAAACTCTCCCCCTCCGCGTTCACGGCGAACCGTGACCACTGGGGAGTACATGTCGACACACTCAGGACGGAGTGTGTCGGCACAAGCTGGTAGCCAGCAGCCGACTCCAGCAACGCCGACTCCGGCTATGCAGGCCCCGACCAGTGTGAGATCTTCTGCAGCGCTGAGCGTACACCATGGAGGTGCGCTAGCTGCAGCAAGAGCGCTGCTGCGCAACCCACCTGCGGGGGATGCGCCCCATTCAGCGACCCAGCAATGGGTCCGTGAGGTGGACCGCCTCGTCGTCGCCGCCGCGAATCCGCAGTTTCGGCGAGGACGGCGCACAGGACAACCGGCCGTGTCGCTGACGCGCACACCCACGGTTGACGGGCTAACGGCGGATTCCAGCTCCTCCAGGCTCCTGTCGACGGACCTGCAAAGGAAACTGGAACGGTGCCACTTGGGCCAGGACGCCCGGGTGTACCTCGAGCGATGCCGAGAGAGGCGTCGCAGCCATGAGGCAGGCGACAGTATGTCGTCGGCCTCGACACAACCAGAAGGGCAGGCCTTCGCCACGCGAGCCCTGCCTCAGGCATATGCTGCGCAGCATATGCCACAGCTATATGCGCCGCAAGTAGCGGCCCCGGTCTATGGTGCAGCCTTGCCCATGCCGGGATACGCGGTGCCAAGTGCGAACCGAGCGTTCGCAGTGCCAGTACCTGCAGCAGCAGGTGCAGGATGTGCAGCCCTTGCACCCCACCTTCGCTTCGCAAGGTGGCCACGCAAGTTTCGCCCGCACCTGCCCGAGAAGTACGACGGCAGCGTCAACCCAGCGGAGTTCCTCCAGATCTACTCCACCGCCGTACTTTCTGCAGGAAGGGACGAGGCTGTCATGGCCAACTACTTCCCCGTCGCCTTGACCGGCCCAGCTCGGTCTTGGCTCATGAATCTACCTCAGGGGTCTATAACCTCCTGGGGTGAGCTCTGCCGGCAGTTCGTTGCCAACTTCGGCAGCTCCTACACCCGCCCCGGCACGGAGCTTGACCTCCACGCCGTCAAGCAACAACCTGGGGAGTCGCTGCGCTCTTTCATCCAGCGGTTCTCTCAGGTACGCAACACCATCCCGCATATCCAAAGTGCCTCTGTGGTGGTGGCGTTCCGGCAGGGTGTCCGGGACGAGAAAATGCTTGAGAAGCTCGCAACCAGAGAGGTCCGCGACGTCTCGGAGCTCTTCAGCCTGGCGGACAAGTGCGTCAGAGCGGCTGAAGGGCGGAACTAGCACGCTCTGCCGACCTCCGAGTCAGGAGGGCAGCCCGGGTCCGGTGCTGCTGCCTATGGGGGTGGCAAGAAGACCAAGAACCGGGGGAGTGGAAAGATGAAGTCACCATTCACGGCCCCCGTCGCCGCAGCTGCGACGACCAGTGGAGCTCGGGGGCCACGCCCCGACAAAAGGCAGCGGCAATCACCGGCCCCAGACAGTGACCAAGGCGGGCTATGCCCCGTGCATGGCACCTGCAACCATACTGCTGCCGAGTGCTGGGAGATCCAGAGGCTCGCAGAGCGCTTCCACAAAGGGAGACAGCAGAGGGCTGAAGCGCCGCCCTACCCTCAGAGGGATGGCAAACAGAAGGTTGATGCCCCAGTCACTGCTGCCCACCAGGTGGGGTTCCAGGAGCCTCAGCGTGTCATAAATACAGTGCATGACGGTGAGGACTCCAGTTCCGACGGTGACAGGCCAGGGCGTTAGCCAACTGCGGCGCGCCTCTGTGCCTCGAACATACCTCTCGGGGGCCGCCTAAGGTCTGTCAACCCCTTGAAGGCCTTGCCAGAAGGGGAAGACGCCTTAGGTCATCCAAGACGAGCCCGGGCCTACCTACCCCTTGAAGGCCTTAGCCAGAAGGGGAGAACTCCCCGGGGGCCCCCAGGAGAAGCCGCGCAGGACCTGATCCAGCGCGAAGATTACAACTTCATCGACAAGACTCGGCTGCAGCGAACACCCCGCAACGCACGGTCTCGGCTAATGCTCTAAGCACTACCGCCAAAGAACCAAACGCGTCGGGGGCCTGCAGGAGGGCAACCTGGTGAAGCGGCATGCTCTATTCCAAGAAGGAACCATAAGCTCTCCCCCAGCAGGGAAGGTCCCTTCCAAATCATGAAAGCTGCCGCCCCAGGTACACATGCCTTTCAACCGAGAGTGGGATCCGTTCCCAAAAATCCTTGCCATGGAGCAACACTGTAAATCCTACTTCCTGAGCATCAGTAGGACAGGGTTATTCCCTTCTGTAATAGATCCCATAGAATTTAGGAACAGCGCTTGAGGCAGCTAAGTCTCAAGGGACGGTACAGGACTACGTCCAGTTTAGCCTGGTTCCGACCCTAAGCGCGTAGAGTCTTGCTTCCCTTGAAGACAAGGCGGAACATTGCCTCCCTGTACAGCCAGAATTCCACATATGGGTACGAATACAGAGCCCTGTTCTACTTAGCTCTCTCTCATGCGCTCATTTAAATTATGCATTAATTTTTATGATCGCACTATCTCTGTATGTTCATCGTACATCTAGCTCCCCCTCTCCTGCGCTCATCCATAGTCGGCATTTGCTATCCTACCGAAGACGGCTGCGCTTGAGGCACCTTCCGATGGCCGAGTGAGTCTCTCGGGCCTCCCCCAGTCAGGTGTTGCGGTGCCAGTTGGTTACCTCCAGAAAAGGCCTGCGTTGTGCATGGGGGGTCCAGGGTGCGTATCCAGCTTAGCCGGCCCAGAGCCCAAAGCATGCGCATCCTGCCCTCTGGAGGTCCAGGGGAGTACGTCCGCTTTGCCTGGTCATGAACCCAAAGCGCGTGCACTCTGCTTCCCCAGCGCATGGCCCGGTACTAGGGATCGGACGGCCGTACCCGGACCTCGGAGGGAGCCGGAGCTCCGGCGCCTCGTGCACAGAATTGCCCAAGCCCCGTATAGCGGATCAGGATCATAAGACGGATAAGACTAGGAGACGGGAGGGGAGGACCCCCCGAGGAGAATTACGTTTCCTCTGCCTGTGTGCAGGACCTCCAGGTTACGGCAACAGGGACTGCATGAAGCGGGGGGAAAGGAGCTACAAGCTACTCCGGCCTGGGACTGGAAGGACCGGGACCTGCCCCTCCAGCAGGGGCGGGACCCGGGGGCCCCACGTGTCCAGCGGGCCCGGAACTCTCTCCTCCCCTGAGGAGGGCTCCAGGCTCGCTACGTGGTGGGCGGAAGCCGGACCTCCCCCTCGGTGGGAGGGCTCCGAAAGCCCTACGTGTCCAACATGGCCGGAGCTCCCGCCACTTAGGAAGGAGCTCCGGACCCGCCACGTGGCAGGCGGATCTGGAGCTCCCCATAGGGCGAGATCCGGAGACCTCCGGGGGCCCCTAACACGGTTAGGACCCGGGGAGGGTGTCTGTGCAAAGCTCCGAGATTGGAAATGGCCTCTGAGTACCTTGCGGAGCTAAGGACTCAGCCAGGCAAAGCCAAGAAGGAGAGAAAAAGCATCACTGACACAAGTATCCAAGAGAGTCAAATTAAGTAAGGCTCCATGAGCTGGACTACAGACTCGATAAAAAGGGAGAAACAAGTCCTAAGGACCTCCCGGCTCTCGCCGGAACCTTGCGGCTACAAGGGCGGCCACATCCTCGACTTCAGCCCTGGCAGCTTCCTCCCGCTCCACGGCTGGGCCCTCTATCGCTGGCTCTAGAGAAAAAGAGAGATCGCGGCTCTTAAAGCATGCCAGCACATGCGAGGCGACCTCTAAAGCTAAGCCGCGGCCCTCGGCCTCAAGCTCGCTGGCGACCACCGAGTCGAGTCTGTCCAGCTTGGCGCCGATCGACTCCAACACAGGGATCACCTCCGCCACCTTCAATGCAGGAGTCGCGGCCCTCACCGGACTGAAGCCAAGAGGGATCAGGGCGGACCCCGCTCGATCCACGAAGCTTGAGACCGCAAGAGCCTCGGAGGACCGCAAGGCTGAGAGCTCCTCCACCTCGCGGCGGGCCGCCTGCAGAGCCTCCAGGTTCCTCTCGGAGAATTCCTTCTCCTTGGCCGCCAGGGAGCTCTCCTGAAGGTGGAGAGTCTTGGCGAGCCGCTCCAACTCAGCGGCCTTGGAGTGGCGGTCAGCTCCCGGTCCAAGACCGCCCGGCGATCACGGGAGACCTGTTCCTCCCTCAAGTCGAGGTCTGCCTTCAGGATCTCCAGCTCCTCCATCCGAGCTCGAAGGTCATCCTCGCCCGCAGCCAGCTGCGCGGCGACCCTCTCCGCCTCAGCTGCCATGGAACGCTCCCGTTCCTCAACGGCGAGTTCACGGCGCTCTAACCGCTGCCGTATCTCCACAGCAGCAGAGAGGCTCTCTTCGGCCCGGGCGTGTGCCTCCAGGGCCTCCCTGTTGATCCGCCGCGATTGGGTGTCCATGCGGTAGACAGCCCGCTTCATCCGGTCGACGAGCGCTTCCCTGAAGTCGAGCAACTCCCGCCTGGAGTCGAGCTCACTCTTAACCTTCGCGGTCCTCTCCCGCAAAAGGTTCCCTCAGATGAGGAGGCGGTCCCGTTCAACCGTATACTCCTCCCGCTCGCGCTCTAGTGCAGCCAAGACCTGCCGGACGCTCGACTCGGCAAGCGTGAAGGCGTCCGCCAGAGGCAATGGAGCAACAGAGGCTGGGGCAGTCCCCCCGACCTCCTCCATTACCTCGTCCTCAGGAAGAGCCGATGCACCAGCAACCGAGACGAGACGCCGATCAGGAGAAGCTGGCTCCGCGGCTCTGGCAGCCAGGCCAGCCGGGCTCTCTTTAGCTTCTGGCTCCTTGACCTGAGGAGAGGGGCGAGCCGGGGAAGGCGGTGCTGGAGAAGAGGCCAGGCCGCCTAGTGCAGGGTCAACCTGCGCTGGCTCGGGGGCCACGGTGGCCGTCTCGGCAGGAAGAGACGACGCCGCCGCGGAGTCCGGGCACACCGGAACAGGAGAAGTTCGCGCTGGCCTGGGGGCCGCGGCAGTTGCCCCTGGCTCCGAGCGCAGCGACACAGATTCCCCGCAAGACGGAGAAGGCCGGGAAGCGCGGACACTCCAGCGGGCTCTGAACCCCGACTTCCAAGCCGGGGTAGGACTTCCAGAGCCCGCTACCGTCGCCGACGGCCGCTCCGCAGTCGCTTGGACTGGCGGAACAGGGGACGCCCCAGAAGCTTCCCCCAGCGCATCAACCCGGGGCCTCTTCGAGTCGCCACCGGAGGGAGTGTCAGGCACCCCAGAATCCCGACTTGGCACCGACGCCGTTGCTGGAGGAGATCGAGCGCGTTTCTTCTCTGGCGGCGGGTTGGAAGCCATGGCAAGGGAGAACTCAAAGGCAAGAGAGCAAAAGCACAAGAGTCTGAGAAGAAACGCTGAGAAGTGCGAAGGGAAGCTGCAATGTGGGTAAGACCCCCTCTAAAAAGCTTCCCGGTGCAATTCCAAGCGATTCGGAACTCTTCGAATATCCCGCACCGGCAACCGCTTTGGTTCCTAGACCGAATGCCGATGACGGGTGGGCCCAAGCTGCCTAACTGAAGCGGTGGGGGCAAGGAGTCAGTCTCCTAAGAAGATGAGCCGGCAAGGCACTTCGGCGGTTCCCGAAGAAAGCGCCGCAACGTGCAGAAGTGGCAGTCTTGGGAACCGCCGCAGTAAAAGCAACCATCAAGTGAGCGCACGCTCCCACGATCCCGTGGCTGTTCGTGCTCCGGCAGCGGTCAATTCGGGACTTAGAGAAAGTGCGCGGATCGGAAGAGACGGAGGTCCCACCTCGGGCTCGCTATCTCCCCCGAGATGGGCCCGGGGGCCACTGTCGGTACCTGAGATATGGGGTACCCCCGCGCACAGGGTAAAATGCCTAAGGAACTCGCCCTTCTCCGCAGGGAGAGCTCCGAAGGCGCCACGCGTCCGGCGGGGCCGGACCTCCCTCTCCTCAGAGGAGAGCTCCGGGCCCGCCACGTGGCATACAGAAGCCGGACCTCCCCCTCCGCGGGAGAGAGGTCCGAAGGCGCCGCGTGTCCAGCGGGGCCGGACCTCCCTCTCCTTAGAGGAGAGCTCCGGGCCCGCCACGTGGCCAGCAGAAGCCGAGCCTCTCCCTCCGCGGAGAGAGGTCCGGAGGCTCCACGTGCCCCGTGGGACTGACCCTTCTCTTCTCTGAGAAGGGCTCCGGGCCCGCCACATGGCAGAAGAGCGACGCTGCCTGCCCCGAGCGATAGGCAGCGGGCGTAAATACGCCCCATACCTTGCCCGTATAAGGTATTCAAGGCCCGCGTCTTCCCAAGACGCGGAGACGCGGAGCACGCTTCTGTCAGGTGCCGTTGCGCCCAGTCGCATCACAGACTAACGCGCGGTGTCAGAACCTGTCAGCCAATAAACACCGCGACAAGACAACCCATGCCGCCTGCGCCGTCATCAACCGCTACGACTGGCATGCGGCATGGGCAGGGCGGCAAGATGAAGACTCAGAAGCCTTCGGCCAGAGACAACTACCGGCATAACTGCAGATACGGTAGATAATAGACAATCTTCTCGGGACCACCTGTCGGGTCCCGGCTCCCCTTGTAAGCCGCCCGAGTCTTGGACTATAAAAGGCTCGGGTAGGCGTCGATAGCAAAGGTTCGCATTTTGCAACTCATACGCTAGCCATACACTCTCAAGCTGTAACTCACCCCCAAGCTCAGGCCTCCGGCCCTGAGCAGCAAGCAATACAGCGAGCTCCATAGCTCGCCGTGGACGTAGGGTTTTACGCTCCAGCGGCCTGAACCACGTAAAACTCGCCGTGTCAAGCTCTTACTAACTCGTTCCATCTGCGCAAGCTCTCCGCTAGGGACTAGCCCCTCCGAAAAAAGAACCTCCGTGGGCTGCCCAGTGCAGGCCCGGGGGAAGTGTCGACCGCACACTTCGACAGAAACCTTGACGGAATACACGTCTGGACGGTGCAACTTTATAATTTTGATGCGTAGATGGCCATCAGGGTCGAAATCGAGAAAGTCGGTAAAACTCACGAACTCATGTCCCGGGCTGTTGGATGGGACCTTGATGAAATACACGTTCAGATGGTGCAACTTGATTGTTTTTGCATGCCCGGATGGCCATCTAGGTCATAATCAAGAAAGTCAGTAAAACTTACGAACTTGGATCCTAGGAGGTAGGACGGGATCTTGAAAGAATATATGACAGGACGGTTAAACTTGATAGTTTTTCATGCACGGATGGTGTAAAAGTCCCTAAATATGAATACAAACAAACTCTTGCTTGTGCAAAGTTGGTTTCATATGTATGAAAAATGAGACTTGTTAAAAAAAATTTTCACATGTGATAACACACATGAGGGCTTTCTTCACACAAGCTCAAATATTTATTTGAAGACTTGGAACCCAAGAGGGATCAAAAACTAAGATGGGAAGTTCCCATAGGTATGAGAAAGCCAAAGTCAGATTTTGAGAACAAATTGTTCCACTGAAAAATTCAAATGAGAGTAACACCATGGTTTTCAAACTGTTGTGTTAAAGATCTCATTTGCAGCAGCCAAATCAAAGATCAGAGTTCATATTTGAATTCCTTAGGTCCAAATTAGGGGGTAGGCAAAGTCTCATGAATTTTTGAAGATACTTACTATCCATTTTTCTAAATGGACTTAAATTTGCAATGAATTCAAATATACATTTGAAGTTGGATAAAACTTGTCCAAATAACCACACACAATTCGGATTTGAATTCCCACCATTTGATTTCCCGCATTTGCCAAAAGGAGGAGATATTTGTGATAAAATGAGAGTGGATAAGGGGGAAGGTGGGACCCACACAGCATTGGAACCGAGAACTCTCAGTTTTCCTTCTCTGCGAGCTCGACACCGAGGCAGCCACCGAGCTGCTGCTCGTGCCTTGCTCCCGAAGGCAGGCTATTCCACGGCGCTGTTGATCGTTAGCCACAGCAGCTACACAACTCAATTGTCGTTTCTCTGCTGACACAAACAACCGAAGACTTTCCTCCGTGCGACGTTGTTTCCACAGTTCGAATCATCCGCAGATTTGAATTTACACATGCATTTGAAATCAGGGCCGCTGTTGTTTGGACGAGAGTTCGGTGGGACCCACCTGTAAGTGGGAAAGACACAAACTTCAGTTTTCCTCACTGTGGGCGTGACACTGAGAGGAAGGGCTAGCTCCAGCGAGCTGCCTGCATGCTTGCTACCCGAGGCGGTTTGATCTTTCCCTCCACTGCCTGCTAAATATCACGGGCTGCACAAACGAATTGCTCGTTCGCTGCCTCACACGAGCAACCAGCCGTTTTCTCGCGCACGGACCCGAGAACAGACCGCGCGCCTGCTGCCTCGGCGCTGATCACCCTCCACCCGAGTTAGCGCCTGGCTGCACCACCCAGGAGCTGCGCCAAAGTCTCCCCGACGTCCTCAACGTGTCTCAGCTCGTCCCCAGCCGTTCCCCGTTGCTGCTGAGCCATGTTTCTACTGGCAAAACAGAGCCACGGCGCCTCCACGTCTCCACGTCGCCTGGCCGTCTCCGAGCCTCCCCGACGTGCTCCAAAGCTCACAGAGGTGCGCCAAGCAGTCTAGATACTCCTCTCGTAGTCACCCTACTCTTCTCTGCCGCCGGCTAGCCGGATTTCGCATTTTTCCACCGGAGCACGTGAAGAACTGGCACTGTCCAATTCTCCAAATTAGCTTGAACCGCTTGATCATCACTCCTACGATTCAAACCACAGCAACTAGATGCCCTAGTGCTCTCCCACGCTGAGAAACAAAGAAAACCGATCATCAAACGCCCCGGGCGACGAGAATTCACCGCCGGCGGCAAAAACGGGTCGGGTCTCCGGTGACCGGCCTATTCCCACCAATTGCTGCACGAACTGAGGTGCGTTCCATGCTCCACAAGCTCTGGTGATGCTTTAGGGCAAGGTAGCTCGCCGGGAGAAGCTTCGGACGCGCCAGAACGCGTTGATGCTGAGCTCCCGAGCCGCCCCACCGGTGCCGACCTGTTTCCGGCCATTTTCATGCGCGAAAACCTTGCCCGGCAGCTGTGCCATGTTCAAGGAGCATGTAGGGTGAAATCGGAGCTAATTTGGTGGAGAAATGAGCGAGAAGGAGCCGTGCCACGGTCTCTGCCGGTGTGCACCCGCGGGCTCTGGCGAGAGGTTGAAGAAGCACCTGACCCGTGGGCCCCACGTGTGACTGTTCTGTTTAAAATCAAACAGAGAGTTGTTCAAACTTGGAAAATGCATAACTTGGGGTAGGAAGGTCCAAAAATAGTGAGATAAATTTTGTTGGATTCCTCTATGATTGTACTATCCAGGGGTACAGCTCAATATTTATGAAAATCCCTGGTTTTGGCTCATTAAGTCATGTAAGGAAAATTTTGTAGGAATTTTTTCAGGAGTTCTGTGCATTGGAAATTCCCCAAATTTGGGCAGGAGATTCTTCCAAAAATACATGAACTCCAGTAAAATTCTCAGAAGCATTGGACCTCATTTGCTTTGCCAAATGTGGCGTTAATCTCTTATGCCTCTGAAAATTGGAAAACAAATAGAACAGAGTTCAATTTCAGAATTTTCCCCAAACTTTAGAACCTCATAACTTTTGCTAGTAAGCTCCAAATTTAGTGATTCAAATTGGAGTGGATTCATCTTGCATAGGTCTATCCAAATATGCAACCCAATTTGTATGAAACCCATTATTTAATTCTGGAAAATTCTTTAAACTTTTCAGCAAAAGAATATTAGAGGGAGTTTGGTTCATTCAAAAATCCTCAAATTTGCCAGAATATTCCTTAGGATGTTAGTGAACCCCTGTAAAAGTTTCAGACCATTTGGAGCTGATTTGATTAGGGCAATTCAGATTTGAAGGTGCTGTGTTCAATTGAATACAGAAACATTTTCAGAGAATTTCCAAAACTTGGAAATTCAGTTCTGGGCAAATCTTAGCTCCAAAAATGCTAGGAAAATTCATGCAAAATCTATGAGCTATAATAGAAATTGTAGTTCACTAAGTTTGGCATGAACATGGATGTTATCTCAGAATTAATTCTTCTTTGCTTAATTGCTTAGAAAATTATTCTGAACAAACCACTCAATGAAAAGTGCTAATATTTGGTCCTGAGGGTTTTCTTTTTACAAGGAACGCACACAAAAATCCTCAGCTCCATTGGAGCTCTGGATCACCCCTGTTCTGTTTAACCAGTTGAGGTTATCAATATGGAAGAGGGGGAAAACCACTTAGCACTTGATCATGTGCTTAGGTCCAAACCCAAACCACTAACCCCAGTTTCATTTTAAATTCTTAAACAGAGTTCCAGTTTTTGAAAACTTATTATTAGAACTTGTAGCAGAATCTTTACAATTAAACGTATGTGCATATTCATTAACGTGTAGTCGCTGAAGGCGAGGAGACTCCGGAAGTGCTCGAATTCCTCCTTCCGAACGAAGACCTAACTGCTGACCAGCAGCAACAAGACAAGCCCCGGTTTGCATTAAGTCTTTTATAAAGTTTTACTTTGTTTACATACGTAGTGTGAAGTGTGTTTGTGCATTAGGTGTAGGATGGATGAATACCCAACTGCATAACCAGAAATTTTTCCCAAGAGTGAAGGTAGTGTCTAGGGCCTCGAATAGACAGGCTATGCTTAATGATTTATAGGACTTCGGTACATGTCGAGTACTTGGAATCTACTCGCGAGTTAGGATTGGGACACATGGGATTGGTTCGAGTGATGTGAGATCACCTTAGTAATAAAAATGAGACTTGGCAGGGGCTAGGGCGCAGCAAGAGGGAGTCTTGTGTGCGCAGCCCTGTCCGTGTCGATTGAGGACCGATCCGTGTGCGGCCCACGCTGATCAAGTTTGAATGTACCGAAGTCACATCGGATATATGGGCCCCGATAAACCGATGTAACCTAAACCTCCGGGCGTCGAGGCATAACGCACCGATTTATAGGTGTAGGCTGAGGGCAGCAAGTTGGAAATCTGCTAACGGGCATAGAGAGATGCTCCGTGTAGGGAACCTCCTGCTCGTTTCGGTACAACCGGTTCGATGTTTGGGCTGTTGGGTGAAAGGTTGTCCCGTACGACATCGAGTGAGCGTGCTGTGCAGCTCCACGGGTGGGCGTACGTGACGTGCTCTTTGGGTGTCCCTGCAGGAGTATATCGAGTCGATTCGCCGTCCCTCGCGGTGAAGAGTACCACTTGGTCACTGAGTCGTGACGTAGGCTAATGTATGAAATATGATGATTCAATATTGCTGTTAATATAAATGTCTTGCTACATGTGTGCCACCAAATATGGCTTACTAAATTTCAGATTCCTGAACTGTTAACTTGTTGCTAAAAGATGAATTAAGGATGAACTTGTAGGCGAGTCTCTTTCCTGCAATGTTACTATCCTATGTTCATTGTACACCTCATGTAGAGTTTCATGCCTAGGTGAGTCGGTTAAGTCTTGTTGAGTCATCGTGCTCACAGTTGCTGCTTAAGTGTTTTTCAGGTGAGGAGTCACCCACGGACTCGGAGTACGAGTCCACCGGCGAGGGTTACCCCCCGTCGGGGACCATGGCTGAGTGGGAGCCGTACACGCCGCGCTGAGCTGAGGAGTGCAGCTAGTGTGGGTTGCCCTAGGGCTGGGCAACCGACTTTGGCTAGATAGGCGGGCGTGAGTTGTACAAAAGAAACTTTCGCTGTGTAATAAAGATTCTAGTTTGTAACTGAGTAGTGTACTACTTTGTACATTTCAGTTAGTTTTCCATGTAATATATTGTGTCCTTATGACATGTGCTGTCAGGTGTCGCATCGTGCGGCATCACCCTCTGCGATCCTGAATGAGCGGATCCCGGTCCGCCACAGATGGCCATCTGGGTCAAAATCGGGAAAGTCGGTAAAACTCACAAACTCGGGTCTAGGGCGGCCGGACGGAAGCTTGACAAAATACACGTCCGGACGATGCAACTTGATGATTTTAAATGCGTGGTTGACCATTTGTGTCAAAATCCAGAAAGTTAGGAAAGTTGGTAAAACTTGCGAACAAAGGTCACGGGAGGCCGGATGGGACCTTTATACAATACACGAACGGATGGTCCAACTTGATGGTTTTCATGCGCGGATGGCCATCTAGGTCGAAATCGGGAAAGTCAGGAATGTCGGGTAAACACACGAACTCAGGTCCTTTGAGGCCGGACGGGACCATGACGGAATACACCACCGGACTGTGGAACTTGATGGTTTTTCATGCACAGATGGCCATCTGGGTCAAAATCGGGAAAGTCGGGAAACTCGGGAAAACTCATGAACTCGGGACCCGGGAGGCCGGACGGGATCTTGACGGAATACAAGTCCGGATGGTCTAGCTTGATAGTTTTCATGTGTGGATGGCCATCGGGGTCAAAATCAGGAAAGTTGAGAAAGTCGATAAAACTCACGAACTCGGGTCCTGGGCGGCTGTACGGAACCTTGACGGAGGCACGTCTGGACAGTGCAACTTGATGGTTTTGCATGCGCGGATGGCCATCTGGTTCGAAATCAAGAAAGTCGGTAAAGTTGGTAAAACTCAAGAACTTGGGCCCCGGGCGGCCGGACGAAACCTTGAAGGAATACACGTTCGGATGGTGCAACTTGATGGTTTTGCATGCGCGGATGGCCATCTGGGTCAAAACCAAGGAAGTATGGAAAGTCGGTAAAACTCACGAACTCGGATTCCGGGTGGCTGGACAGGACCTTGACGGAATACACGTCCAGATGGTGTAACTTAATGGTTTTTCATACGCGGATGGCCATGTTGGTCGAAATCGAGAAATTCGGGAATACTCACAAACTCGAGTCCCGAGCGGCTGTACAGTACCTTGACGGCATACACATCTGAACGGTGCAACTTGATGGTTTTCCATGCGCAGATGGCCATCTGGGTCCAAATCGGGAAAGTCGGTAAAACTCACGAACTCGGGTCCCGAGCGACCGGACGGAACCTTGATGGAATACACATTCGGATGGTGCAAGTTGATTTTTTGCATGCGCGTATGGCCATCCGGTTCTAAATCGAGAAAGTAGGTAGAACTCATAAACTCGGATCCTGGGAGGCGGATAGGACCTTGACAGAATACATGACAGGACGGTCATACTTGATGGTTTTCCATGCACGAATGGCCATTTGGGTCAAAATCGGGGAAGTCAGGAAAGTAGGTAAAACTCACTAAGTCGGGTCCCGGGCGGCTCGACGGGACCTTGACGAAATAAACGTTCGGATGGTGCAACTTGATTATTTTGCATGCGCGGATGGCCATCTGGGTCAAAATTGAGAAAGTCGATAAAACTCACGAACTCGGGTCCTGGGAGGCCGTACGGGACCATGACAGAATACATGACAGGAAGGTCAAACTTGATGGTTTTTCATGCACGGATGGCCATCTAAGTCAAAAACGAGAAAGTCGGGAAAGTCGGTAAAACTCACGAACTAGGGTCCCAAGCTGTCGGACGAGACCTTGACGGAATACACGTTAAGATGGTGCAACTTGATGGTTTTGCATGCGCTGATGGCCATCTGGGTCGAAATCGAGATAGTCGAGGAAGTCGGTGAAACTTACAATCTCGGTCCTAGGACTCCGGAAGGGACCTTGACGGAATAAACGACCGGACGGTCAAACTTGATGGTTATTCATGCATGGATTCTGGGTCAAAATCAGGAAAAATGGGAAAGTCGGTAAAACTCACGAACTCAGGTCTCGGGCGGCCGGATGGAACCTTGACGGAATACACGTATGTACGGTGCAACTTGATGGTTTTGCATGCACGGATGGACATCAGGGTTGAAATCGAGAATTTCGGAAAAGTCGGTAAAACTCACGAACTGTAAAAGCCTAAGAAAAGGGACTTGCAAAAGTGATCATTTTCATCACCTCACAACACCACAGCTCATTTTGTGGATATCTTGTAAACACTTGTGAAGAGCAAGTAACCACCATCAAAAGGGTGATTAGAGGGGAAATCCCTAACTTCCAAAAAAAATGGGATTTCTACCCATGAAAATGGAAGGTTGAGCTCACCCCTAGAACTTAAATACGCTTGGGAAGGCTCAGGTCAAATTTCAGGCAAATCCAATACTTTTTGAGGCACTTTTGGAGGCATTTGAAAAAGGGGCCAATTTGAATGTAAATTCACATTGCAGCAACTTTCATCACTTGAATTCAAAAGTTGACTTCATATTAAAACTCAGCACATTTTTCTGAGTTAGTACATCAATTTTCATCCTTATTGGATTCATCTTGTCGGGGGCTAAATTTGCATTATTCAAAAACTGAATTTGAATTTTCAGTTCCATTGTGCAACAAATTTTGCCAAATCAAATCCAAATTGAGGAAACCAAATTCAAACTGTGACTTGGTGCTTAAGTCTCTCATTCAATTGAGAGTAGCTGTGATATTTACAGTAGAATTTGGAAAAAGGATTGGGGGGAGAGATGGGCCCACAGGTCAGTGGGAGAGCTACTCACAACCGAGCAGTGTTGTTTTCTCGCTGAAGCGATCGCACGCAGCGCGCCACCGAGGCGATTCCCGGATGCCACCTCCCGAGCAGCCCAGGCCACGGTATGCATTGACGTAGCGGTCACCAGGGATATTTCCCACCTCAGAAACCGACTTGCCGCGCTGCTCTGGCCATTCCCGAGCTCCTCGACGAAGAAACACAGCCGCACGCCCGAAAACCCTCGGTTCTCCGGCGCCCGCACGTCTCCGGGGTTGGCACGCTGGTCTGAGCTCACCCAGAGCTTCGCCGAAGCCTCCTCGACGTGATCGACGCAACGAACCGGCGCCACACCCACGGTAAACCGACCACGAGCTCCCTGTTTCCATTCAGCGCCGTGTAAAGCCGCCGCTACCAAAAACTCATCGTCCGGCCGCTAGGTTTGATCCCACGCCGAGTTGAGCATGCCAAAAGGTTCGTCTAGGAGTGTAGTTTCTGTCCGACAACCCCGGCCGCATGCCATAGAATGTTCTGGCTGGAATTTCAGTTTTTGTCGAGAGCATGTGATATAGCCCGTGTTTGGTTAATCGGAAAATTCGGGCTAACCGGTCAAGCAATCGCTCCCCAGCTTCGACAACCAGCTAGAAACGACCGTGCAAAACCATACAGTCAAGAACCACGGGAAACCAGTGAGAAACCACCGAGTTCCGTGGGTTTTTCGTTCATCGCCGGGTTTAGACCGAGGTCGCATGGTGAAGTACGGGTTGTCACAACTTTGAGCAAGATCAGAGGCTGGGCTGTGGCTCCGTAGGTCGTGGCGGTGCTGTAGGAGCCAACAAAGGGGACTGTGAGGCATGACAGCGCCATACCGACATCGCCGAACTCACCCTGGGAACTGTCGCCGTCGCGCAACCGATTCCGGTGATCACCGGCCAGCGACAAGGTCAGCAACGGGTTCCCCGAGAAATTTCAGGCGAGGGCGGCCAGTTTGGTCGAGCTCCGGTCATGGGAACAGCCTCCCGGTGAGTACTCCGGCGAGGGGGGCCGGTGGGGAGCCGCGGGAGCGCGATGTAGACGAAGCTCCGTGGGCCCCACATGTCGGTCTCTGCAAAAACCGCCCCGGATCAGCTGTGGCACCAGAATCTCGTGCGACTGCACGGGAGACTCTGCGGACCCCCGTATGGCTTGGCTGCGGTGCTGACACGTAGCCCGGGGACCCCACCAGCCGGTTCAAACTTTATTTGAATTTTCAGATTTGGTTCAAACTTGAACTGCACATAACTTCTGCTAGGAAGCTCCAAATTCAGTGAACCAAATTTTGCTGAACTCAGAATTTTGAGTACTTTCCAGCAACACAAGTTTCAGCTCATGAAAACTTAATAGTTTTCCAGAATTAATTCTCTAAATTTTAAACTGTTAGGGATTTTATCTGGAGAATTACTTTATGAAAAATTCTGAAATTTGGCTGGGAGGTTCATTGGAAAATCCTTGAGTCACAGTAAAATTTTCAGACCCATTCAAGTTCATTTAGTCCCCCCTAATAGTGTGATTAAGTGAACTGCCGAGAGAAAATAGAAAAATATACAGAAACATTTTTCAGATTTTCTCAATTCTTGTTTAGGGCATAACATCATCTAGAATTCTTCAAATGACATGAAACCAATTTCATTAGAACCATATCAAATTCTAGTTTCCAGAAAGTAATGGTTCAAGCAATGAAAACCCCTGGAATTCTTTAGAGGCTCTAATATTGACCAAATAGGCTTTTATTTGTACGAAGCTCAAATGAACTTTGTTTCGAATGAAACTTGGTCAAGACTCTGGTTAGGACCCTTCCAAGCCACCTTAAAAATTTCAGAACCAAAGGGGAGGGTTAGCTAGAGTTATAGTAATTACTTATTCAGTTCAAAGCATTGCATTTGAATTGACATATAGTATCTCGTTGACGTGTAGTCGCTGAAGGCGAGGAGACCCCGGAAGTACTCGACTTTCTTCTTCCGGACAAAGCCCTAACAACTGACCAGCAGAAACAAGGCAAGCCCCGGTTTGCATTAACCCATTTTTCAAAGTTTTGCTTTGTTTACATACTTAGTATGAGGTACCTATATGTGCAATAGGTGTAGGATGGATGAGAGCCCAAATGCATAACCAGATTTTCCTATAAGAGTGAAGGTAGTGTCTAAGTCCTCGAGTAGACAGGCTATGCTTAATGGTTCATAGAACTTCGGTACAAGTCGAGTAGTTGGAATCTACTCGCGAGTTAGGCTTTGGGACACACGGGATTGGTTCGAGTGGTTTGAGATCACGTTAGTAATGAAAATGAGACTAGGCAGGGGCTAGGGCGCAGCAAGATGAAGTCTTGTGTGTGCAACCCTATCCGTGTTGATTGAGGACCGATCCGTATGTGGCCCACGCTGGTCAAGGTTGAACGTACCGAAGGCATATCGGATATATGGGCTCCGGTAAACTGATGTAACCTAAACCTCCGGGCGTCGAGGCACAGCACACCGATTATAGGTGTAGGTTGAGGGCAGCAAGGTGGAAATCTGTTAACGGGCATAGAGAGATGCTCCGTGTAGGGAACCTCCTGTCCGTTTCGGTGCGACCGGTTCGACGTTTGGGATGTTGGGTGAAAGGTTGTCCCGTACGACATCGAGTGAGCGTGCTGTGCAGCTCCACGGGTGGGCGTACGTGACGTGCTCTTCGGGTATCCCTGCAGATGTATATCGAGTCGATTCGCTGTCCCACGCGGTGATGAGTACCACTTGGTCACTGAGTCGTGACGTAGGCTAATATATGAAATGTGATGATTCAATATTGCTGTTATGATATAATTGTATTGCTACATGTGTGCCACCAAATATTGCTCACTAAATTTCATATTTATGAACTGTTAACTTGTGGCTAAAAGATGAACTAAGGATGAACTTGTAGGCGTGTCCATTTGCTGAAATTTACCATCCCATGTTCGTGTAAACTGCATGTAGAGTTTCATGCCTAGGGGAGTCGGTTAAGTCTTGTTGAGCCATCGTGCTCATGGTTGCTGCTATAAGTGTTTTCAGGTGAGGAGCGTCCCACGGACTCGGGTTATGAGTCTACCGGCGAGGGCTACCCTCCGTCGGGGACCACGGCTGAGTGGGAGCCCTACACGCCGCGCTGAGCTGAGAAGTGCAGCTAGTGTGGGTTGCCCTAGGGCTGGGCAACCGACTTTTGCTAGATAGACGGGCGTGAGTTGTACAAATTTAGTTTCCGCTGTGTAATATAAACACTAGTTTGTAACTGGAGTATTGTACGACGTTGTACATTTCCGTTGGTTTTCTATATAATATAATGTGTCCTTATGATGTGTGCTGTAGGGTGTCGCATCATGTGGCACCACACTCTGTGATCCTGGATGAGCGGATTCCGGTCCGCCACACGAAATGTGTTGCGGACAACTGGACGGGACCTTGATGAAATACATGTCCGGATGATCCAACTTTATGGTTTTCATGCGCGGATGGCCATCTGGGTCGAAGTCGAGAAAGTCAGTAAAACTCATGAATTTAGGTCGTAGGATGTCGGACGGGACCTTGATGGAATACACACCCGGACTGTGAAACATGATGGTTTTTCATGCATGGGTGGCCATGTAAGCCGAAAACGAGAAAGTCGGGAAAGTTGGTAAAACTCACGAACTCGGGTCCCAAGCTGTCGGACGAGACCTTGACGGAATAAACATTAAGATGGTGCAACTTGATGTTTTTGCATGTGCTGATGGCCATCTGGGTCGAAATCGAGATACTCGGGAAAGTCGGTGAAACTTACAATCTCGGGTCCTGGGACTCCGGAAGGGATCTTGACGGAATAAACGACCGGACGGTCAAACTTGATGGTTATTCATGCATGGATTCTGGGTCAAAATCAGGAAATATGGGAAAGTCGGTAAAACTCATGAACTCAGGTCTCGGGCGGCCGGATGGAACCTTGACGGAATACACGTATATACGGTGCAACTTGATGGTTTTGCATGCACGGATGGACATCAGAGTTGAAATCGAGAATTTCGGAAAAGTCGGTAAAACTCACGAACTCGAGTCCCTGGAGGCTGGACGGGACCTTGATGAAATACATGTCCGGATTATCCAACTTTATAGTTTTCATGCACGGATGACCATCTGGGTCGAAGTCGAGAAAGTCGGTAAAACTCATGAATTTAGGTCGTAGGATGCCGGACGGGACCTTGATGGAATACACACCCGGACTGTGAAACATGATGGTTTTTCATGCTCGGATGGCCATCTGGGTCAAAATCGGTAAAGTCGGTAAAACTCACGAAGTCGTGTCCCGGGCGGCTGGACGGGACCTTGACAAAATACACACTCGGATGGTGCAACCTTATTATTTTGCATGCGCGGATGGCCATCTGGGTCAAAATCGGGAAAGTCGAGAAAGTCGGTATACTCACGAACTCGGGTCCCGAGTGGTCAGACGGGAACTTGACAGAATACATGATAGGACGGTCAAACTTTATGGTTTTTCATGTACGGATGGTCATCTGGGTCAAAAACGGGAAAGTCGGTAAAACTCACGAACTCGGGTCTCGGGCGGCAGGATGGAACCTTGACGGAATACACGTCTCGAAGGTGCAACTTGATGTTTTTGCATGCACGATGGATATCTGGGTCAAAGTCGAGAAAGTTGGGAAAGTCGATAAAACTCACGAACTCGGGTCCCGAGAGGCCACACAGAACCATGACGGAATACACATTCGGATGGTGCAACTTGATGGTTCTGCATGAGCGGATGACCATCTGCGTCAAAATCGAGGAAGTCGATAAAACTGACAAACTCGGGTCCCGGGAGGACGAACTGAACCTTGATGGAATACACATTAGGGATGGCGCAACGAAAAGGTTTTGTATGCGCGGATGGCCATCTAGGTCAAAATCGGGAAAGTCGGTAAGTCGCTAAAACTCACTAACTCGGGTCCCGTGTGGCCGGACGGGACCATGACGGAATACACATTCGGATGGTGCAACTTGATGGTTCTACATGCGTGGATGGCCATCTGCGTCAAAATCGAGGAAGTTGGTAAAACTGACGAACTCAGGTCCCAGGAGGACGGACTGGACCTTGACGGAATACACGTTAGGGATGGCGCAACTAAAAGGTTTTGTATGCGCGGATGGCCATCTGGGTCAAAATCGGGAAAGTCGGGAAAGTCGATAAAACTCACTAACTCGTGTCCCGTGCGGCCGGACGGGACCATGACGGAATACACGTTTGGATAGTGCAATTGAATTGTTTTGCATACACGGATGGCCATCTAGGTCTAAATCGTAAAAGTCGGTAAAAATCACGAACTCGGGTTCCGTACGACCGAACAGGACCTTGACGAAATACATCTTCGGACGATGCAACTTGATGGTTATGCATGCGTGGATGGCCATTTGGGTTGAAATCATAAAGTCGGGAAAACTCACAAACTTGTGTCCCGGTTGGCCACACGGGACCTTAACGGAATACACATCCGGATAGTGCAACTTGATGGTTTTGCATGCGCGGATGGTCATCTGGGTCCAAATTGGAAAGTCGTGAAAGTCAATAAAACTCACGAACTCGGATCTTGGACGGCTGGACATGATCTTGACGGAATCCATGTCCGGATGGTGCAACTTAATGGTTCTACATACGCGGATGGCCATGTGGGTCAAAATCAAGAAATTTGGGAAAACTCACAAACTCGGGTCCTGAGCGGCCGGACGGGACCTTGACGTCATACACGTCCGGACGGTGACACTTGATAGTTTTGCATACACGGATGGCCATGTGGGTCGAAATCGGGAAAGTCGATAAATCTCACGAACCCGGGTCCCGAGCGGTCGGACAGGACTTTAACGGCATACACGTCCGGTTGGTACAGCATGATGGTTTTGCATGCGCGGATGGCCATCTGGGTCCGAATCGGGACTGTCGTCAAATCTGATGAACTCGGGTCCCGAGCAGCCGGACGGTACCTTGACGGAATACACGTTTGGACGATGCAACTTGATGGTTTTGCATGCGTGGATGGCCATTTGGGTCGAAATCGAGAAAGTCGGGAAAGTCGGTAAACCTCACAAACTCGGGTGTAGGGCTGCCGGATGCGGCCTTGACGGAATACACATCTACACGGTGCAACTTGATGGTTTTGTGTGTGCAGATGGCCATCTGGATCAAAATCGGGAAAGTCAGTCAACTCACGAACTCGGGTCCCGGGCGGCTGGACGGGACCTTGACGGAATACATTCGGATGGTGCAACTTGATTATTTTGCATGCGCGGACAGCCATCTGGGTAAAAATCGAGAAAGTCAGTAAAACTCACGAACTCGGTTCTTGGGAGGCCGGACGGGACATTGACAGAATACATGACAGGACGGTCAAACTTGATGGGTTTTCATGCACGGATGGCAATCTAGGTCGAAATCGAGAAAGTTGGGAAAGTCGGTAAAACTCAAGAACTCGGGGCTCAGGCGGCCGGATGTGGCCTTGACGGAATACATGTCCGGACGGTGCAACTTGATTGTTTTAAACGCGGGGATGGCCATATGTGTCGAAATCAAGAAAGTCGGTAAAACTCACGAACTCGGGTCCCGGGAGGCCAGATAGGACCTTGATGGAATACACATCCGGATGGTCCAACTTGATGGTTTTCATGCGCGGATGGCCATCTGGGACGAAATTGAGAAAGTCGGTAAAACTTACGAACTCAGGTCCTGGGAGGCCGGACGAGACCTTGACGGAATACACGACTGGACTGTGAAACTCGATGGTTTTGCATGCGCCAATGGCCATATGGTTCAAAATCGAGAAAGTCGGTAAAACTCGCGAACTCGAGTCCCGGGAGGCCGGACGGGACCTTGACGGAATACAGGTCCGGATGGTCCAACTCGATGGTTTTCATGTGCGGATGATCACCTGGGTCGAAATCGAGAAAGTCGATAAAACTCACGAACTTAGGTACTGGGTGGCCGGACGGGACCTTGACGAAGTACATGACCGGACTTTGAACCTTGATGTTTTTTCATGCACGGATGGCCATCTGGGTCATAATTGGGTCCCATTAGAAATTCGGTAAAACTCACGAACTCCGGTCCCGGGAGGCCGGAAGGGGTCTTGACCTAATACACATCCGGATGGTCCAACTTGATGGTTTTCATGTGCGGATGGCCATCTGGGTCGAAATCGAGAAAGTCGAGAAGATCAGTAAAACTCACGAACTCGGGTCCCGAGAGGCTGAACGGGACCTTGATGGAATACATGTCCGGATGGTCCAACTTGATGGTTTTCATGCGCGGATGGCCATCTGGGTCGAAACCGAGAAAGTCAGGAAAGTCAGTAACACTCACAAAATCAGGTCCTGGGAGGTCGGATGGTACCTTGATGGAATACACGACCGGACTGTGAAACTTGATGGTTTTTCATGCACGGATTGCCATCTGGGTCAAAATCAGGAAAGTTGGTAAAACTTACGAACTCAGGTCCCGGAAGGCTGGACGGGGTCTTGATAGAATACATGTCCGGATGGTCCAACTTGAGGGTTTTCATGCGCCGGATGGCCATCAGGGTGGAAATAGAGAAAGTCTGAAAAGTCGGTTAAACTCACGAACTCACGTCCTGGAAGGGCGGATGAAACCTTGACGGAATACATGACTGGACCGTGAAAATTGATGGTTTTGCATGCGCAGACGACCATCTGGTTCGAAATCGAGAAAGTTGGTAAAATTGGTAAAATTCACAAACTCGACCCCTGGGCGGCCGGACAGAACTTTGAAGGAATACATGTTCGGATGGTGCAACTTGGTGGTTTGGCATGCACGGATGACCATCTGAGTCAAAACCAAGAAAGTATGGAAAGTCGGTAAAACTCACAAACTCGGATCCCGGGCGGCTGGACAGGACCTTGATGGAATACACGTCCGGATGGTGCAGCTTAATGGTTTTGCATAAGCGGATGGCCATGTGGGTCAAAATCGAGAAAGTCTGTGAAACTAACGAACTTGGGTCTTGGGAGGCCGGACGGGACCTTGACAGAATACATGATAGGACGGTCAAACTTGATGGTTTTTCATGCACGGATGGCCATCTATGTCGAAATCGAGAAAGTCGGGAAAGTTTGTAAAACTCAAGAACTCAGGTCTCGGGAGGCGGGACGGGGCCTTGACGGAATACACCTCCGGACGGTGCAACTTGATGGTTTTAAATGTGTGGATGGCCATCTGTGTCGAAATCGAGAAAGTCGGTAAAACTCACGAACTCGGGTCCCGGGAGGCCGGACGGGACCTTGATGGCATACACGTCCGGATGGTCCAACTTGATGGTTTTCATGCGCGGCTGGCCATCTGGGTCGAAATCAAGAAACTCAGTAAAACTCGCGAACTCAGGTCCTGGGAGGCCGGATGGGACCTTGACGGAATACACAAAAGGACTTTGAAACTTGATGGTTTTTCATGCACGGATGGCCATCTAGGTAAAAATCTGGAAAGTCGGTAAAACTCACAAACTCGGGTCCCGTGAGGTCAGACAGGGTCTTGACGGAATACACATCTGGATGGTCCAACTTGATGGTTTTCATTCGTTGATGGCCATCTAGGTCGAAATCGAGAATGTCGGGAAAGTTGGTAAAACTCACGAACTCAGGTCCTGGGAGGCTGGACGAAACCTTGATAGAATACACGATCAGACTGTGAAACTTGATGGTTTTGCATGAGCAGATGGCTGTCTGGTTCGAAATCAAGAAAGTCGGTAAAGTTGGTAAAACTCACGAACTCAGGCTTCGGGCGGCTGGACAGAACCTTGAAGGAATACACGTTTGGTTGGTGCAACTTGATGGTTTTGCATCCGCGCATGGTCATCTGGGTCGAAACCAAGAAAGTATGAAAAGTCGGTAAAACTTACAAACTGGATCCCGGGCGGCTGGACAGGACCTTGAAGGAATACATTCCGGATGGTGTAACTTAATGGTTTTGCATACGCGGATGACCATGTGGGTCAAAATTGAGAAATTTGGGAAACTCACAAACTCTAGTCCTGAGCAGCCGTACAGGACCTTGATGGCATACACAACCGGACGGTGCAACCTGATGGTTTTGCATGCACGGATGGCTATCTGGGTCCAAATCGGGAAAGTCAGTAAAACTCACAAACTCGGGTCCCGAGCGGCAGGATGGAACCTTGACGGTATACACGTCCGGATGATCCAACTTGATGGTCTTGCATGTGCGATGGCCATCTGGGTCAAAATCGAGAAAGTCGGTAAAACTCACATACTTGGTCCCAGGCGGCTGGACGCGATCTTGACGAAATACATGATCGGATGGTGCAACTAGATTGTTTTGCATCCGTGGATGGCCATCTGGGTCAATATTGGGAAGTCTGGAAAGTCGGTAAAACTCACGAACTCGGTTCTCAGGCGGCAGGATGGAACCTTGACGTAATACACATCTGGACGGTGCAACTTGATGGTTTTGCATGCGCGTATGGCCATCTGTGTCAAAATCGGGGAAGTTGGTAAATCTAACGAACTCGGGTCCCGAGCGGTCGGACAGGATCTTGGCGGCATACAAGTCCGGACGGTGCAACTTGATGGTTTTGCATACGCGGATTGCCATCTGGGTCGAAACCAAGAAAGTATGGAAAGTCGGTAAAACTCATGAACTCGGGTCCCAGGCGGCCGGACAGGACCTTGATGGAATACACTTTCGGATGGTGCAACTTGATGGTTTTGCAGGCACAGATGGCCATTTTGGTCAAAATTGAGAAAGTCGAGAAATTTGGTAAAACTCCCGAACTCGGGTCCCGGGAGGCCGGACGGGACCATGACGGAATACCCATTCGGATGGTCCAACTTGAGTGTTTTTCATGTGCGGATGACCATCGGGTTCAAAATCAAGAAAAAATGAGAAAGTCGGTAAAACTCACGAACTCGGGTCCCTGGCGACCAAACGGAACCTTGACGGAATACATGTCTAGACGGTGCAACTTGATGGTTTTGCATGCGTGGATGACCATCAGGGTCAAAATCGAGAAAGTCAGGAAAGTAGGTAAAACTCACGAACTGGGGCCCCGGGCAGCTGGACGGGACCTAGATGAAATAAACGTTCGGATGGTGCAACTTGATGGTTCTGCATGTGCCGATGGCCATCTGCGTCAAAATTGAAAAAAGGTTGTAAAACTCACGAACTCGGGTCCCAAGAGGACGGACGGGACCTTGACTGAATACACGTCCGAATGCTCCAACTTGATAGTTTTTCATGCGCGAAAGGTCATCGGGGTCAAAATCGGAAAAGTTGAGAAAGTCGGTAAAACTCACTAACTCGGGTCCCGGGCGGCTGGACGGGACCTTGAAAAAATAAACGTTCGGATGATGCAACTTGATTGTTTTTGCATGCACGGATGGCCATCTGGGTCAAAATCGAGAAAGTCAGTAAAACTCACGAACTCGGGTCCTCGGAGGCGGGATGGGACATTGACAAAATACATTACAGGACGGTCAAACTTTGGTGGTTTTTCATGCACAGATGGCCATCTGGGTCAAAATAGGGAAAGTCGGTAAAACTCACGAACTCAGGTCCCACGAGGCTGGACGAAATCTTGACGGAATACACGATGGGACTGTGAATCTTGATGGTTTTGCATGAGCAGATGGCTGTCTGGTTCGAAATCGAGAAAGTTGGTAAAGTTGGTAAAACTCAGGAACTCGAACCTCGGGCGGCTGGACAGAACCTTGAAGGAATACACGTTCGGATGGTGCAACTTGATGGTTTTGCACCGCTCATGGCCATCTGGGTCGAAACAAATAAAGTATGAAAAGTCGGTAAAACTTACAAACTGGGATCTTGGGCGATTGGACATGACCTTGAAGGAATACACGTCCGGATGGTGTAACTTAAAGGTTTTACATACGCGGATGGCCATGTGGGTCGAAATCAAGAAATTCGGGAAAACTCACAAACTCTGGTCCCGAGCGGCCGTACAGGACCTTGACGGCATACACATCTGGACGGTGCAACTTGATGGTTTTGCATGCACGGATGGCTATCTGGGTCCAAATCGGGGAAGTCGGTAAAATTCATGAACTCGGGTCCCGAGCGGTAGGACGGAACCTTGATGGAATACACACCGGACGGAGCAACTTGATGGTCTTGCATGTGCGATGGCCATCTAGGTCAAAATCAAGAAAGTCGGGAAAGTCGGTAAAACTCACAAACTTGGGTCCCGTGCGGCTGGATGCGACCTTGACAAAATACATGATCGGATGGTGCAACTAGATTGTTTTGCATGCATGGATGGCCATCTGGGTCAAAATTGGGTAAGTCGGTAAAACTGGAGAACTCGGGTCTCGGGCGGCAGGATGGAACCTTGACGGAATACACATCTGGACGGTGCAACTTGATGGTTTTGCATGCGCGGATGGTCATCTGTGTCGAAATCGGGAAAGTTCGTAAATCTAATGAACTCGAGTCCCGAGCGGCCCGACAGGACCTTGATGGCATACAAGTCCGGACGGTGCAACTTGATGGTCTTGCATGTGCGGATTGCCATCTGGGTCGAAACCAAGAAAGTATGGAAAGTCGGTAAAACTCATGAACTCGGGTCCCAAGCGGCCGGACGGGACCTTGATGGAATACATATTCGGATAGCGCAACTTGATGGTTTTGTAGGCGCTGATGGTCTTTTTGGTCAAAATTGAGAAAGTCGGGAAATTTGGTAAAACTCCCGAACTCGGGTCCCGGGAGGCCGGACGGGACCTTGACGGAATACCCGTCCGGATGGTCCAACTTGATGGTTTTTCATGTGCGGATGACCATCGGGGGTCAAAATCGGGAAAATTGAGAAAGTCGTAAAACTCACGAACTTGGGTCCCTGGCGACCAAACGGAACCTTGACGGAATACACGTCTGGACGGTGCAACTTGATGGTTTTGCATGCGTGGATGGCCCATCAGGGTCAAAATTGAGGAAGTCGGGAAAGTAGGTAAAAATTCAGGAACTCGTGCCCCGGGCGGCTGAACGGGACCTTGACGAAATAAACGTTCAGATGGTGCAACTTGATGGTTCTGCATGCGCGGATAGCTATCTGTGTCAAAATCGAGAAAGGTTGTAAAACTGACGAACTCGGGTCCCGGAGGACGAACGAGACCTTGACTGAATACACGTCTGAATGCTCCAACTTGATGGTTTTTCATGCGCGGATGGTCATCGGGGTCAAAATAGAGAAAGTCGGTAAAACTCACTAACTCGGGTCTCTGGCGGCTGGACGGGACCTTGAGAAAATAAATGTTTGGATGGTGCAACTTGATTATTTTTGCATGCGCGTATGGCCATCTGGGTCAAAATCGAGAAAGTCAATAAAACTCACGAACTCGGGTCCTCGGAGGCCGGATAGAACATTGAAAAATACATGACAGGACGGTCAAACTTTGATGGTTTTTCATGCACGGATGATGGCCGTCTGGATCTAAATCGGGAGAGACGGTAAAACTCACGAACTCGCGTCCTGGGAGGCTGAACGTGTGACCTTGACGAAATACACGTTCGGATGGAGCAAATTTATTGTTTTTGCATGCGCGGATGGCCACCTGGGTAAAAATCGAGAAAGTAGGTAAAACTCACGAACTTGGGTACTGGGAGGCCGGACGGAACCTTGACAGAATACATGACAGGACGGTCAAACTTGATGGTTTTTCATGCACGAATGTCCATTTGGGTCAAAATCAGGAAAGTCGGGAAAGTCAGTAAAACTCACGAACTCGGGTCTCGGGTGTCCGAATAGAACCTTGACGGAATAGACGTCCGGTCGGTGCAACTTGATGGTTTTGCATGCGCAGATGGACATCTGGGCCAAAAACGAGAAAGTCGGTAAAACTCAGAACTCGGGTCCGGAGCGGCCGGACAGGACCATGATGGAATACGCATTCGCATGGTGCAACTTGATTGTTCTGCACGCGCGGATGGCCATCTGCGTCAAAATCGAGAAAGTGGGTAAAACTGACGAACTTGGGTCCCGGGAGCACGAACGGGACCTTGACTGAATACATGCCCGAATAGTCCAATTTGATGGTTTTTCATGCGTGGATGGTCATTGGGGTCAAAATCGGGAAAGTCAAGAAAGTCGGTAAAACTCAGTAACTCGGGTCCCGGGCGGCCGTACGGAACCTTGACGGAGACTCGTCCGGACTGTGCAACTTGATGGTTTTGCATGTGCGGATGGACATCTTGGTCGAAATCAACAAAGTCAGGAAAGTCGGTAAAACTCACCCGTCCATGAAGGAATACATGTTTGGATGGTGCAATCTAGATCAAACTCGAGAAAGTCGGGAAAGTCGGTAAAACTCACGAACTCGGGTTTCGGGCAGCCTGACGAGGCCTGGACGGAATACACGTCCGGACGGTGTAACTTGATGGTTTTGCATGCGCTTCTGGCCATTTGGGTCGAAATTGGGAATGTCGATTAAACTCATGAACTCGGGTCCCGGGACGTCGGACTGGACATTGACAGAATACACGTTGGAATGGTGCAACTACAAGGTTTTCATGTGCAGATGTCCATCTGGTCAATATTGAGAAATTCGGGAAAGTCGGTAAAACTCACTAACTCCGGTATCGAGCGGCCGGATGAGACCTTAAATGAATACACATTTGGATGGTGCAAATGAATGGTTTTGCATGCGTGGATGGCCATCTGGGTCAAAATCAGGAAAGGTTGTAAAACTCATAAACTCGGGATCAATATAGATGGACAGGGCCTTGAAGAAATACACGTTCGGATGATGCAACTTGATGGTTATACATGCGCGGATGGCCATTTGGTATTAAATAGGGAAGTCGGGAAAACTCACGAACTCGTGTCCCGGGTGGCAAGACGGGACCTTGACGAAATACACGTCTGGATGGTTCAACTTGATGGTTTTGCATGCGTGGATGGCTATCTGAGTCCAAATTGGGAATGTCGTGAAAGTCGGTAAAACTAACGAACTCGGATCCCGGGCGGACAGGACCTTGACGGAATATACGTCCCGGTGGTGCACCTTAATAGTTTTGCATACGTGGATGGCCATGTGGGTCGAAATCGAGAAATTTGGGAAAACTCACAAACTTGGGTCCCGAGCGACCGTACAGGACCTTGACAGCATATACATCCAGATCGTGCAACTTGATAGTTTTGCATGGACGGATGGTCATCTGGGTCCAAATCGGGAAAGTTGGGAAATCTCACGAACTCGGATCCCGAGCGGCCGGACAGAACTTTGACGGAATACACATCCAGTGCAACTTGATGGTTTTGCATGTGTGGATGGCCATCTGGATCAAAATCGAGAAAGTAGGGAAAGTCGGTAAAACTGACGAACTCGTGTCCCGAGCGGCTGGACGGGACCTCGATGGAATACACGTTCGGAACGTGCAACTTGATTGTTTTGCATATGCGGATGGCCATCTAGGTCAAAATCGAGAAAGGAGAAAGTCGGTAAAACTCACGAACTCGACTCCTGGGAGGCCAAACGGAATCTTGACATAATACATTACAGGTCGGTCAAACTTGATGGATTTTCATGCACGGATGGCCATTTGGGTCAAAATCGGGAAAGTCGGTAAAACTCACGAACTCAGGACTCGGGCGGCCGGATTGAACCTTGATGGAATAAACGTCCGGATGGTGCAACTTGATAGTTTTGCAAGCGCGGATGGCCATTTGGATCAAAAGAGGGAAAGTCGGTAAATCTCACGAACTCGGGTCCCGAGCGGCCGGACAGTACCATGATGGCATACAAGTCCGGACGATGCAACTTGATGGTTTTGCATGCGCGGATGACCATCTAGATCCAAATTGGGAAAGTCGGTATATCTCACGAACTCGGGTCCCGAGCGGTCGGACGGAACCTTGACGAAATACACATCCGGATGGTGCAACTTGATGGTTTTGCATGTGCGGATGTCCATCTAGGTCGAAATCGAGAAAGTCGATAAAACTCAAGAATTAAAGTCCTGGGAGGCTGAAGAGCACCTTGACGGAATACATGACTAGACTGTGAAACTTGATTGTTTTTCATGCACGGATGGCTCTATGGGTAAAAATTAGAAAATTCGGTAAAACTCACGAACTCGGGTCCCGGGAGGCCGGATGCAATCTTGACAGAATACAAGTTTGGATGGTCCAACTTAATGGTTTTTTATTTTGCGGATGGCCATCAGGGTCAAAATCAGGAAAGTCTAGAAAGTCGGTAAAACTAACAAACTCGGGTCTTGGGCGGCCGGACGAAACCTTGCCAGAGACATATCTGAACGGTGCAACTTGATGGTTTTGCATTCACAGATGGCCATCTGGTTTGAAATTGAGAAAGTTGGAAAAGTTGGTAAAACTCACAAACTTGGGGCCCCGGCGGTCAGACTGAACCTTGACGGAATACACGTCCGGATGGTGCAACTTGATGATTTGGCTTGCGCGGATGACCATCTGGGTCGAAACAAAGAAAGTATGGAAAGTCGGTAAAACTCACGAACTCGGATCCTGGGAGGCTGCACAGGACCTTGATGGAATACACGTCCGGATCGTGCAACTTAATGGTTTTGCATACGCAGATGCCCATGTGGACAAAATCAAGAAATTTGGGAAAACTCAAAAACTAGGGTCCCGAGTGGCCGTCAGGACCTTGACGGCATACACATTCGGACGGTGCAACTTGATGGTTTTGCATGCGCGGATGGCCATATGGGTTCAAATCGAGAAAGTCGGTAAAACTCACGAACTCGGGTCCCGAGCGGCCGGACAGAACCTTGACGGAATACACATCCGGACGGTGCAACTTGATGGTTTTGCATGTGCGGAAGGCCATCTGGGTCAAAATTGAGAAAGTCGGGAAAGTTGGTAAAACTCACGAACTCGGGTCCCGGGCGGCTGGATGGGACCTTGACGAAATATGCGTTTGGATGGTGCAAATTGGTTGTTTTGCATGCGCGGATGGTCATCTGGTTCAAAATAGACAAAGTCGGTAAAACTCACGAACTCGGGTCCTCGGAGGCCAAACGGGACATTGACAGAATACATGACAGAACGGTCAAACCCGATGGTTTTTCATGCATGGATGGCCATCTAGTTCAATATCGGGAAAGTCGGTAAAACTCACGAACTTAAGTCTCGGGTGGCCTAATGAAACCTTGACGGAATACACATTCGGATGGTGCAACTTGATGGTTTTGCATGCGCGGATGGCCATTCGGAACGAAATTGGGAGAGTCGGTAAAATCTCACAAACTCGTGTCCCGGGCGGTTGGAAGGGACCTTGACGAAATACACGTTCAGATGGTGCAACTCGATTGTTTTTGCATGCACGGATGGCCATCTGGGTCAAAATCGAGAAAGTTGGTATACTCACGAACTTGGGTCCCGAGCGGCCGGACGGGACCTTGACAGAATATATGATAGGACGGTCAAACTTGATGGTTTTTTCATGCACAGATGGCCATCTAGGTCAAAAATGGGAAAGTCGGTAAAACTCACAAACTCGGGTCTCGGGTGGCAGGATGGAACCTTGACGGAATACATGTCTGGAAGGTGCAATTTGATGTTTTTTGCATGCGCGGATGGATATCTAGGCCAAAGTCGAGAAAGTTGGGAAAGTCGGTAAAACTCACAAACTCGGGTCCCGAGAGACCACACGGGACCATGACGGAATACACATTCGGATGGTGCAACTTGATGGTTCTGCATGAGCTGATGGCCATTTGCGTCAAAATCGAGGAAGTTGGTAAAACTGACAAACACGGGTCCCAGGAGGACGGACTGGACCTTGATAGAATACACGTTAGGGATGGTGCAACTAAAAGGTTTTGTATGCGCGGATGGCCATCTGGGTCAAAATCGGGAAAGTCGGTAAGTCGGTAAAACTCACTAACTCGGGTCCCGTGCGGCCGGAACGGACCTTGACGGAATATACGTTTGGATGGTGCAATTGAATGGTTTTGCATGCACGGATGGCCAACTGGGTCTAAATAGGGAAAGTCGGTAAAACTCAGGAACTCGGGTTCCGTACGACCGGACGGGACCTTGAAGAAATACATGTTCGGACGATGCAACCTAATGGTTATGCATGCGCAGATGGCTATTTGGGTTGAAATCGAAAAGTCGGGAAAACTCACGAACTCGTGTCCCGGGTGGCCAGACGAGACCTTGACGGAATACACGTCCGAATGGTGCAACTTGATGGTTTCGAATGCGCGGGTGGTCATCTGGATCAGAATTGGGAAAGTCGTGAAAGTCGGTAAAACTCACAAACTCAGATCCTGGACGGCTGGACAAGACCTTGACGGAATACATGTCCAGATGGTGCAACTTAATGGTTTTACATACGACGATGGCCATGTGGGTCAAAATCGAGAAATTCGGGAAAACTCAAAAACTCGGGTCCCGAGCGGTCGGACAGGTCCTTGACGTCATACACATCCGGACAGTGCAACTTGATGGTTTTGCATGCGCGGATGGCCATCTGGGTTGAAATCGGGAAAGTTGGTAAATCTCACGAACTCGTGTCCCGAGTGGCCAGACAGGACTTTTACGGCATACACATCCGGTCAGTGCAACATGATGGTTTTGCAGGCACGGATGGCCATCTGGGTCCAAATTGGGAAAGTTGTTAGATCTCATGAACAAAGGTCCCGATTTGCCGGACAGAACCTTGACGGAATACACGTACGGACGGTGCAGTTTGGTGGTTTTGCATGCGTGGATGTCCATGTGGGTCGAAATCTTGAAAGTTGGGAAGGTCGTTAAAACTCACAAACTCGGATTTAAGACTGCTGGATGGGGCCTTGATGGAATACACGTCCGCATGGTGCAACTTGATGGTTTTGCATGTGCGTATGGCCATCTCGGTCGAAATCGAGAAAGTCGAGAAAGTTGGTCAACTCAAGAACTCGGGTCCCGGGCGGCTGGACGGGACCTTGACGGAATACACGTTCAGATGGTGCAACTTGACTGTTTTGCATGCGCGGATGGCCATCTGGGTCAAAATCGAGAAAGTCGGTAAAACTCACGAACTCGGGTCTTGGAAGACCGGACGGGACCTTGACAGAATACATGGTAGGATGATCAAACTTGATGGTTTTTCATGCACGGATGGCCATCAAGGTCAAAATCAAGAAAGTCGGTAAAACTCAAAAACTCGGGTCTCGAGCGGCCGGACGGGGCCTTGACGGAATACACGTCCAGACGGTGCAACGTGATGGTGCGCGGATGGCAATCTGTGTCAAAATCGAGGATATCGGTAAAACTCACGAACTCGGGTCCCGAGAGGCCGGAAAGGATCTTGATGGAGTACACGTCCGGATGGTCCAACTTGATGGTTTTCTTGTGCGGATGGCCATCTGGGTCGAAATCTAGAAAGTCGGGAAAGTCGGTAAAACTCATAAACTCAGGTCCTGCGAGACCGGACGGGACCATGAAAGAATACACGACCGGACTGTGAAACTAGATGTTTTTTCATGCACAGATGGCCATCTAGGTCAAAATCGAGAAAGTCGGTAAAATTCACGAACTCGGGTCCCGGGAGGCCAGACGGGGTCTTGACGGAATACAAGTCCGATGGTACAACTTGAGTGTTTTCATGCGCGGATGGCCATCTGGGTCGAAATCGAGAAAGTCGAGAGAGTCGGTAAAACTCTTGAACTCAGGTCCTAGGAGGGCGGACAAAACCTTGACGGAATACATGACCGGACTGTGAAACTTGATGATTTTGCATGCGGAGATGGCCAACTGGTTCGAAATTGAGAAAGTCGGTAATTTTTGTAAAACTCACGAACTCGGGCCTCGGGCGGCCAGACAGATCCTTGAAGGAATACATGTTCGGATGGTGCAACTTGATGGTTTTACATGCACGGATGGCCATCTGGGTCGAAACCAAGAATATATGGAAAGTCGGTAAAACTTACGAACTCTTCCCGAGCGGCGGGACAGGACCTTGACAGAATACATGTCCGGATGTTGTAGCTTAATGGTTTTGCATACACGGATGGCCATGTGAGTCGAAATCGAGAAATTCGGGAAAACTCACAAACTTAGGTCCCAAGCGGTACAGGACCTTGACGGCATACACATCCGGACGGTGCAGCTTGATGGTTTTGCATGCGTGGATGGCCATCTGGGTCCAAATCGGGAAAGTCGGTAAATCTCATGAACTGGGTCCCGAGCGGCCTGACGGAACCTTGACGGAATACACGTCCGGACGGTGCAACTTGATAGTTTTGCATGCGCGATAGCCATCTGGGTCGAAACCAAGAAAGTATGGAAAGTCGGTAAAACTCCAAACTCGGACCCCGGGCGGCTGGACAGGATCTTAACGGAATACACGTACGGATGGTGCAACTTAATGGTTTTGCATACACGGATGGTCATGTGGGTCAAAATTGAGAAAGTCGGTAAAACTCACGAACTTGGGTCTTGGGAGGCCGGACGGGACCTTGACAGAATACATGACAGAACGGTCAAACTTGATGGTTTTTCATGCACGAATGGCCATCTATGTCGAGATCAAGGAAGTCGGCAAAGTCGGTAAAACTCAAGAACTCGGGTCTCGGGAGGCGAGACGGGGCCTTGATGGAATACACGTCCGGCGGTGCAACTTGATGGTTTTAAATGTGCGGATGGCCATCTGTGTCAAAATCGAGAAAGTCGGTAAAAATCACGAACTCGGGTCCCGGAAGGCCGGACGGACCTTGATGGCATACACGGCCGGATGGTCCAACTTGATGGTTTTCATGCGCGGATGGCCATCTGGGTCCAAATTGAGAATGTCGGGATAGTCGGTAAAACTCACGAGCTCAGGTCTTTGGAGACCGGACAGGACCTTGACGGAATACACGACCGGACTGTGAACCTTGATGGTTTTTTCATGCACGGATAGCCATCTAAGTCAAAATCGGAAAAGTCGGGAAAGTCAGTAAAACTCACGAACTTGGGTTCCGTGAGGCCGGACGGGGTCTTGACAGAGTACTCATCCGCATGGTCCAACTTGATGGTTTTCATGGGCGGATGGCCATCTGGGTCGAAATTGAGAAAGTTGGGAAAGTCAGTAAAACTCATGAACTCAGGTCCTAGGAGGCCGGACGAAACCTTGACAGAATACACGACCGGACTGTGAAACTTGATGGTTTTGCATGCGCAGATGGCCATCTGGTTCGAAATCGAGAAAGTCCGTAAAGTTGGTAAAACTCATGAACTCGGGCGACCGGACAGAACCTATAAGAAATACACGTTCGGATGGTGCATCTTGATGGCTTGGCATGCGCGGATGGCCATTTGGGTCGAAACCAAGAAAGTATGGAAAGTCGGTAAAACTCACGAACTCAGATCTCGGGTGGCTGGACGGGACCTTGACGAAATACACGATCGGATGATGCAACTAGATTGTTTTGCATGTGTGGATGGCCATCTAGGTCAAAACTGGGAAAGTTGAGAAAGTCGGTAAAACTCACTAACTCGGGTCTCGAGCAGCCAGACGGGACCTTGACAGAATACATGACAGGACAGTCAAACTTGATGGTTTTTCATGCACGGATGGCCATCTGGGTCAAAATCGGGAAAGTCGGTAAAACTCACGAACTCAAGTCTCGGGAGACGGGATGGAATCTTGTCTTAATACACATCTAGACGGTGCAACTTGATGGTTTTGCATGCGCGGATGGCCATCTGTGTAGAAATCGGGAAAGTTGGTAAATCTAACGAACTCTGGTCCCGAGCGGCCGGACAGGACCTTGACGGCATACAAGTCCAGACGGTGCAACTTGATGGTTTTGCATGCGTGGATGGCCATCTGGGTCGAAACCAAGAAACTATGGAAAGTTGGTAAAACTCATGAACTCGGGTCCTAGCCGGCCGGACGGGACCTTGATGTAATACACGTTCGGATGGTTCAACTTGATGGTTTTGCAGACGCTGATGGTCATTTGGGTCAAAATTGAGAAAGTCGGGAAATTTGGAAAAACTCCCGAACTCGGGTCCCGGGAGGCCAGACGGGACCTTGATGGAATACTCGTCCGGATGGTTCAATTTGATGGTTTTTCATGTGCAGATGACTATCAGGGTCAAAATCAAGAAAATCGAGAAAGTCGGTAAAACTCACGAACTCGGGTCCCTGGCGGCCAAACGGAATCTCGACGGAATGCACATCTGGACGGTGCAACTTGATGATTTTGCATGCATGGATGGCCATCAGGGTCAAACTCGAGAAATTTGGGAAAGTCAGTAAAACTCACGAACTCGGACCCCGGTCGGCTGGACTAGACCTTGACGAAATAAATGTTCGGATGGTGCAACCTGATGGTTCTGCATGCGCGGATGGCCATCTAAGTCAAAATCAAGAAAGTTGGTAAAACTGACGAACTTGGGTCCCGGGAGGACGGACGGGACCTTGACTGAATACATGTCCTAATGGTCAACTTGATGGTTTTTCATGCGCTGATGGTCATCGCAGTCAAAATCGAGAAAGTCGAGAAAGTCGGTAAAACTCACTAACTCGGGTCCTGAGCGGCTGGACTGGACCTTGACGAAATAAACATTTGGATGGTGCAACTGGATTGTTTTTGCATGCGCGGATAGTCATCTGGGTCAAAATCGAGAAAGTCGGTAAAACTATAGAACTTGGGTCCTCGGAGGCCGGACGGGACCTTGACAAAATACATGACAAGACGGTCAAACTTTGATGGTTTTTCATGCACGGATGGCCATCTCGATCAAAATCGGGAAAGTCGGTAAAACTCACGAACTTGGGACCCGAGCGGCTGGACGGGACCTTGACGAAATACACGTTCGGATGGTGCAACTTGATTGTTTTTGCATGCGCGGATGGCTATTTGGGTAAGAATCGAGAAAGTCGGCAAAACTCACGAACTTGGGTACTGGGAGGCCGGAGGGGACCTTGAAAGAATACATGACATGATGGTCAAACTCGATGGTTTTTCATGCACGGATGGCCATCTAGGTCAAAATCGGATAAGTTGGAAAAGTCGGTAGAACTCACGAACTCGGGTTTCGGGTGACCGAATGGAACCTTGACAGAATAAATGTCCGGACGGCGTAACTTGATGGTTTTGCATGCGCGGATGGACATCTGGGCCAAAATCAAGAAAGTGGGGAAAGTTGGTAAAACTCACGAACTCGGGTCCCGAGCGGCTGGACAGGACCATGATCTAATACAGATTCGGATAATGCAACTTGATGGTTCTTGCACGGATGGCCATCTGCGTCAAAATCGAGAAAGTCGGTAAAACTGATGAACTCGGCTCCCGGGAGGACGGACGGGACCTTGACTGAACACACGTCCGAATGGTCCAATTTAATGGTTTCTTATGCACGGATGATCATGTGGGTCAAAATTGGAACAGTCCAGAAAGTCGAAAAACCTCACTAACTCGGGTCCCGGGCAGCCGGACGGAACCTTGATGGAGACACGTCCAGACGGTGCAACTTGATGGTTTTGCATGCGCGGATGGATATCTTGGTCGAAATCAAGAAATTTGGGAAAGACGGAAAAATTCACCCGTCCATGACGGAATACATGTTTGGATGGTGTAACTTGATGGTTTTACATGCGCAGATGACCATCTAGGTCGAACTCGAGAAAGTCGGGAGAGTCGGTAAACTCACGATCCTGGGTCCTGGGAGGCCGGACGGGACCTTGACAGAATACATGACAGGTCGGTCAAACTTGATGGATTTTCATTCATGGATGGCCATCTGGGTCAAAATCGAGAAAGTCGGGAAAACTCACGAACTCGGATCCCGAGCGTCCGGACGGAACCTTGACGGAATACACATCTAGTGCAACTTGATGGTTTTACATGTGTGAATGGCCGTCTGGGTCAAAATCGAGAAAGTAGGGAAAGTCGGTAAAACTCACGAACTCGGCTCCTAGGAGGCCGAACTGGACCTTGACAGAATACATTACATGTCGGTCAAACTTGATGGATTATCATGCACGGATGGCCATCTGGGTCAAAATCGGGAAATTCGGTAAAACTCACGAACTCAGGACTCGGACAGCCGGATGGAACCTTGACGGAATAAACGTCCGGTTTGTGCAACTTGATAGTTTTGCATGCGCGGATGGCCATTTGGATCAAAATCGGTAAAGTCGGTAAATCTCATGAACTCGGCTACCAAGCGGCCGGACAGTACCGTGACGGCATACAAGTCCGGACGGTGCAACTTGATTGTTTTGCATGCGCGGATGGCCATCTAGGTCCAATTCGGGAAAGTCGGTATATCTCACGAACTCGGGTACCGAGCGGTCGGACGGAACCTTGACGAAACACACATCCTGACAGTGCAACTTGATGGTTTTGCATGTGCGGATGGCCATCTGGGTCGAAATCGAGAAAGTCAGGAAAGTCGATAAAACTCACGAACTAACGTCCTGGGAGTCGGAGAGGACCTTGACGGAATGCAGGACTGGACTGTGAAACTTGATGGTTTTTCATGCACGGATGGCCCTGTGGGTAAAAATTGGGAAATTCGGTAAAACTCACGAACTCGGGTCCCGGGAGGCCGGATGCGATCTTGACGGAATACAAGTTCGGATGGTCCAACTTGATGGTTTTTCATGTGTGGATGGCCATCGGGGTCAAACTTAGGAAAGTCGAGAAAGTCGGTAAAACTCACGAACTCGGGTCCTGGGTGGCCGGACGAAACCTTGCAAGAGACATGTCCGAACAGTGCAACTTGATGGTTTTGCATTCGCAGATGGCCATATGGTTCGAAATCGAGAAAGTTGGAAAAGTTGGTAAAACTCACAAACTCGGGGCCTGGGCGCCCAGACTGAACCTCTAGGAATACACGTCTGGATGGTGCAACTTAATGATTTTTCATGCACGGATGGCCATCTCGGACGAAACAAAGAAAGTATGGAAAGTCGATAAAACTCACGAACTCGAATCCTGGGCGGCTGGACAGGACCTTGACAGAATACACGTCCGGATCGTGCAACTTAATGGTTTTGCATACGCGGATGCCTATGTGGGACGAAATCAAGAAATTTAGAAAAACTCAAAAACTAGTGTCCCGAGTGGCCGTCAGGACCTTGACGGCATACACATTCGGACGATGCAACTTGATGGTTTTGCATGCGCGGATGGCTATCTGGGTTCAAATCGGGAAAGTCGGTAAAACTCACGAACTCGGGTCCCGAGCGTCCGGACGGAACCTTGACGGAATACACATCCGGATGGTGCAACTTGATGGTTTTGCATGTGCGGATGGCCATCTGGGTCAAAATCGAGAAAGTCGGGAAAGTTGGTAAAACTCACGAACTCGGGTCCCGGGCGGCTGGACGGGACCTTGATGAAATATATGTTCAGATGGCACAACTTAATTTTTTTGCATGCGCGGATGGCCATCCAGATCAAAATTGACAAAGTCGGTAAAACTCACGAACTCTGGTCCTGGGAGGCCGGACGGGACATTGACAGAATATATGACAGAACAGTCAAACCTGATGGTTTTTCATGCATGGATGGCCATCTGGGTCAAAATCAGAAAAGTCGGTAAAACTCACGAACTCGGGTCTCAGGCGGACTGATGAAACCTTGACGGAATACACATCCGGATGGTGCAACTTGATGGTTTTACATGCGCGGATGGCCATTTGGGACGAAATCGAGAACGTTGGTAAATCTCACGAACTCGGGTCCCAAGCGGTTGGACAGGACCTTGACGGCATACACTTCCGGAAGATGCAACTTGATGGTTTTGCATGCGCGGATGGCCATCTGGATCCAAATCGAGAAAGTCGGTAAATCTCACGAACTGGTGTCCCGAGCGGCCGAACGGAAACTTGACGGAATACATGTCTGGACGGTGCAACTTGTTGGTTTTGCATGTGCGGATGGCCATCTGGGTCGAAATAGAGAAAGTTGGGAAAGTCGGTAAAATCGCACGGACTCGTGTCCCGGGCGGCTGGACGGGACCTTGACGAAATACACGTTCAGATGGTGCAACTTGATTGTTTTTGCATGCGCGGATGACCATCTGGGTCAAAATCGAGAAAGTTAGTAAAACTCACGAACTCAGGTCCTAGGAGGTCGGACGGGATCTTGAAACAATATATGACAGGACGGTCAAACTTTTATGCACGGATGGCCATCTGGGTCCAAATCGGGAAAGTCGGTAAAACTCACAAACTCGGGTCTCAGGCGGCCGGATGGAACCTTGACAAAATACACATCCGGACGGTGCAACTTGATGGTTTTAAATGCGCAGTTGGCCATCTGTGTCAAAATCCAGAAAGTCAGGAAAGTTGGTAAAACTCACGAACTCGGGTCTCGGGAGGCCGGACGTGACCTTTATATAATACACGTCTGGATGGTGCAACTTGATGGTTTTGCATGCGCGGATGGTCATTTGGGACGAAATCGGGAAAGTCGGTAAATCTCACGAACTGGGGTTCCGAGCGGCCAGACAGGACCTTGACGGCATACACGTCCGGAAGATGCAACTTGATGGTTTTGCATGCGCGGATGGCCATCTGGGTCCAAATCGAGAAAGTCAGTAAATCTCACGAATTGGGGTCCCGAGCGGCCGGACGGAAACTTGGTGAAATACTTGTCCGGACGGTGCAACTTGATGTTTTTGCATGTGGGATGGCCATGTGGTTCGAAATCGAGAAAGTTGGGAAAGTTGGTAAAACTCACAAACTCGGATCTCGAGCTGTCGGACGGGGTCTTGATGGTATACACGTTCGAACGGTGCAACTTGATGGTTTTGCATGTGTGGATGGCCATCTGGGTCGAAATCGAGAAAGTCGGTAAAACTCACAAACTCGAGTCCCCGGTGGCTGGAAAGGACCTTGATGAAATGCACGTTCTGTTGGTGCAACTTGATTGTTTTGCATCCGTAAATGGCCATCTGGGTCAAAATCGAGAAAGTCGGTAAAACTCATGAAATCGGGTCCTGGGAGGACAGACGGGACGATGATAGAATACATGACAGGAAGGCCAAAATTAATGGTTTTTCATGCACGGATGGCCATCTATGTCGAAATCAAGAAAGTCAGAAAAGTCGATAAAACTCGTGAACTCGAGTCCCGAGCGGTCGGACGGGACCTTGATGGAATACACGTTCGGATGGCGCAACTTGATAGTTTTGCATGTGCGGATGTCCATTTGGGTCGAAATCGAGAAAGTCGGTAAAACTCATGAACTCGGGTCCTCGGACACCGGACGGGACCTTGACGGAATAAACGGTCGGACAGTCAAACTAATGGTTTTTCATGCACGGATGGCCATCTGGGTCAAAATCAGGAAAGTTGGGAAAGTCGGTAAAATTCACTAACTCGGGTCTCGGGCGGTTGGATGGAACCTTGACGGAATACACGTCCGTATGGTGCAATTTGATGGTTTTGCATGCGCGGATGGACATCTGGGTTAAAATCAAGAAAGTCGGGAAAGTCGATAAAAATCACAAACTCGGGTCCTGGGAGGCCACACGGGACCTTGATGGAATACACGTCCGGATGGTCCAACTAGATGGTTTTCATGCGCGGATGGCCATCTGGGTCGAAGTCAAGAAAGTCGATTCACGAACTCAGGTCCTGGGAGGCCGAACAGAACCTTGACGGAATAAACAACCGGACTGTGAAACTTGATGGTTTTTCATGCACATACGACCATCTGGGTCAAAATCGGGAAAGTCGGTAAAACTCACGAACTCGGGTCCCATGAGACCAGATGAGATCTTGACGGAACAAAAACCCGGATGGTCCAACTTGATGGTTTTTCATGAGTGGATGGTCATCAGGGTCAAAATCAAGAAAGTCGGTAAAACTTACAAACTCGGATCCTGGGCGGTCGGACAGAACATTGACGGAGACACGTCCGGACGGTGCAACTTGATTGTTTTGCATGCGCAGATGGCCATCGAGTTCAAAATCGAGAAAGCTGGTAAAACTCACGAAGTCGGGCCCCGGGTGGCCGGACAGAACCTTGACGGAATACACGTTCCGATGGTGCAACTTGATGGTTTTGCATTCGCGAAAGGCCATCTTGGTTCAAACCAAGAAAGTATGGAAAGTCAGAAAACTCATGAACTCGGTTCCCGAGTGGCCAGATGGAACCTTAATGGAATATACGTTCGGATGATGAAACTTGATGGTTTTGCATGCGCAGATGACCATTTGGGTCAAAATTGAGAAAGTCGGGAAATTCAGTAAAACTCACAAACTCGGGACCCAGGAGGCCGGACGGGACCTTGACGGAATACAGTCCGGTGGTCCAACTTTATGGTTTTTCATGTGCGGATGCCCATCGGGGTCAAAATCAAGAAAATTGAGAAAGTCGGTAAGACTCACGAACTCGGGTCCCTGGCAGCCAAACGGAACCTTGACGGAATACACATCTGGACTGTGCAACTTTATAGTTTTGATGCGTCGATGGCCATCAGGGTCAAATCGAGAAAGTCGGTAAAACTCACGAACTTGTGTCCCGGGCGGCTGGACGGGACCTTGACGAAATACACGTTCGGATGGTGCAACTTGATTGTTTTTGCATGCGCGGATGGCCACCTGGGTCAAAATCGAGAAAGTCAGTAAAACTCACGAACTCGGAGCCTAGGAGGTCGAACGGGATCTTGAAAGAATATACGACAGGTCGGTCAAACTTGATGGTTTTTCATGCATGGACGGCCATCTGGGTCAAAAACGGGAAAGTCGGTAGAACTCACAAACTCGAGTCTCGGGCGGCCGGACGGAACCTTGACAAAAGACACGTTCGGACGGTGCAACTTGATAGTTTTAAATGCGCGGTTGCCCATCTGTGTGAAAATCAAGAAAGATGGGAAAGTTGGTAAAACTCACGAACTCAGGTCCCGGGAGGCCGGACGGGACCTTTATATAATACCCATCCGGATGGTCCAACTTGATGGTTTTCATGCGCGGATGTCCATCTGGGTCGAAATCTTGAAAGTCAGGAAAGTCGGTAAAACTCACGTACGGGACCGTGACGGAATGTACCACCGGACTACGGAACTTGATGGTTTTTCATGCACGGATGGCCATTTGGGTCAAAGTCGGGAAAGCTCATGAACTCGGGACCTGGGAGGCCGGACGGGATCTTGACGGAATACACGTTCGGATGGTCTAACTTGATAGTTTTCATGTGTCGATGGCCGTCGGGGTCAAAATCAGGAAAGTCGAGAAAGTCGGTAAAACTCACGAACTCAAGTCCTGGGCGGCTGGACGGAACCTTGACGGAGACACGTCCGGACAGTGCAACTTGATGGTTTTGCATGCGCGGATGGCCATTGTGATGGTTCTCTAGGATCATAGACTGGCCCCACATACCACCACTTGTCTTTTCTGCGCACTTTGTCCTCACTCGTGCGCACCCGGGAAAACTTCCCGGTCTGTCACCCATCCCAAATTCCCCCGGGCTAAGCACGCTTAACCTCGGAGTCCTTTGCAGGTGGGCTTCCGGAAAAGAAGGTATACCTTGATGGTATGAGTATTCTATCAATCCTATTAAGTTGGGAGTCAGGATATCACAATCCACCCCCCCTTAGAAGACCGACGTCCTTATCGGTCAACGACAAGCTAGGAGCGTCCCCTCTTAGCCACGTTCGTACGTTCAGTACTTGCATACGCATACCATACGTCCGGTTAGCAGCATACGTACCATACCGTGTCCCACACAGAGGACCCACGCGTCATGCGTACATACCTGCGTACCTGACCCGTACGTTACCGTATCCTTGTCACTGACCCGTACGCACCCGTGAAACTACGAGGGTCGGCTCTTCCATTTGTGATGACTCTCTAGGATCATAGACTGGCCCCACATACCACCACTTGTCTTTTCTGCGCACTTTGTCCTCACTCGTGCGCACCCGGGAAAACTTCTCGGTTGGTCACCCATCCCCGAATTCCCCCGGGCTAAGCACGCTTAACCCCGGAGTCCTTTGCGGGTGGGCTTCCGGGAAAGAAGGTATATCTTGATGGTATGAGTACTTTATCAGTCCTATTAAGTCGGGAGTCAGGATATCACAGCCATCTGGTTCGAAATCGAGAAAGTTGGTAAAACTCACGAACTTGGGCCCCGGGCGGCCGGACGGAACCTTGAAGGAATACACGTTCGGATGGTGTAACTTGATGGTTTTGCATGCGCGGACGGCCATCTGGGGCGAAATCGAGAAAGTATGTAAAGTCGATAAAACTCACGAACTCGGATTCCGGGTGGCTGGACGGACCTTGACGGAATACACGTCCGGATGGTGTAACTTAATGGTTTTTCAGATGCGGATGGCCATGTTGGTCAAAATCAAGAAATTCGGGAATACTCACAAACTCAGGTCCCGAGCGGCCGTACAATACCTTGACGGCATACACATCTGAACGGTGCAACTTGATGGTTTTCCATGCGTGGATGGCCATCTGGGTCCAAATCGGGAAAGTTGGTAAAACTCACGAACTCGGGTCCCGAGCGGCCGGACGGAACCTTGACGTAATACTTGATGGTTTTTCATGCACGGACAGTCATACTTGATGGTTTTTCATGCACGGATGGCCATCTAGGTCAGAATCGGGAAAGTAGTTAAAACTCACTAAGTCGGGTCCCCCGCGGCTGGACGGGACCTTGACGAAATTAACGTTCGGATGGTGCAACTTGATTATTTTGCATACGCGGATGGCCATCTGGGTCAAAATCGAGAAAGTCGGTAAAACTCACGAACTCAGGTCCTAGGAGGCCGTACGGGACCATGACAGGATACATGACAGGACTGTCAAACTTGATGGTTTTTCATGCACGGATGGCCATCTAAGTCGAAAACAAGAAAGTCAGGAAAGTCGGTAAAACTAATGAACTCGGGTCCCAAGCGGTCGGGCGAGACCTTGACGGAATACATGTTCAGATGGTGCAACTTGATGGTTTTGCATGCGCTGATGGCCATCTGGGTCGAAATCGAGATAGTCAGGAAAGTCGGTAAAACTCACAATATCGGGTCCTAGGACTCCGGAAGGGACCTTGACGGAATAAACAACCGGACGGTCAAACTTGATGGTTATTCATGCATGGATTCTGGGTCAAAATCAGGAAATTTGGGAAAGTTGGTAAAACTCACGAACTCGGGTCTCGGGCGGCTGGATGGAACCTTGACGGAATACACGTATGTACGGTGCAACTTGATGGTTTTGCATTCGCGGATGGACATCTGGGTTGAAATCAAGAATTTCGGGAAAGTCGGTAAAACTCACGAACTCGGGTCCCAGGAGGCCGGACGGGACCTTGATGAAATACATGTCCGGATGATCGAACTTTATGGTTTTCATGCGCGGATGGCCATCTGGGTCGAAGTCGAGAAAGTCAGTAAAACTCATGAATTTAGGTCGTAGGATGCTGTACGGGACCTTGATGGAATACACACCCGGACTGTGAAACATGATGGTTTTTCATGCACGAATGGCCATCTGGGTCAAAATCGGGAAAGTCGGTAAATCTCACGAAGTCGTGTCCCGGGCGGCTGGACTCGACCTTGACGAAATACACACTCGGATGGTGCAAACTTATTATTTTGCATGCGCGGATGACCATCTGGGTCAAAATCGGGAAAGTCGAGAAAATTGGTATACTCACAAACTCGGGTCCCGAGCGGCCAGACGGGACCTTGACAGAATACATGATAGGATGGTCAAACTTAATGGTTTTCATGCACGGATGGCCATCTGGGTCAAAAATAGGAAAGTCGGTAAAACTCACGAACTCGGGTCTCGGGCGGCAGGATGGAACCTTGACGGAATACACGTCTGGAAGGTGCAACTTGATGTTTTTTGCATGCGCGGATGGATATCTGGGCCAAAGTCCAGAAAGTTGGGAAAGACGGTAAAACTCACAAACTCGGGTCCCGAGAGGCCACACGGGACCATGACGGAATACACATTCGGATGGTGCAACTTGATGGTTCTGCATGAGCGGATGACCATCTCCGTCAAAATCGAGGAAGTCGGTAAAACTGACAAACTCGGGTCCTAGGAGGACGACTGGACCTTGATGGATTATACGTTAGGGATGGCGCAACTAAAAGATTTTGTATGCGCGGATGGCCATCTGGGTCAAAATCGGGAAAGTCGGCAAGTCGGTAAAACTCACTAACTTGGGTCCTGTGCGGCCGGACGGAACCTTGACGGAATACATGTTTGGATGGTGCAATTGAATGGTTTTGCATGCACGGATGGTCATCTGGTTCTAATCGGGAAAGTCAGTAAAACTCACGAACTCGGGTTCCGTACGACCGGACGGGACCTTGAAGAAATACATGTTCAGACGATGCAAGCTGATGGTTATGCATGCGCGGATGGCCATTTGGGTTGAAATCGGGAAAGTCAGGAAAACTCACGAACTCGTTTCCCTGGTGGACGGATGAGACCTTGACGGAATACACGTCCCGATGGTGCAACTTGATGGTTTCGCATGCGGGGGTGGTCATCTAGGTCAGAATTGGGAAAGTCGTGAGAGTCGGTAAAACTCACGAACTCGGATCCCGGATGGATGGACAAGACCTTGTTGGAATACAAGTCCGGATGGTGCAACTTAAAGGTTTTGCATACGAGGATGGCCATGTGGGTCGAAATCGAGAAATTCGGGAAAACTCACAAACTCGGGTCTCGAGCGGCGGACAGGTCCTTGACGTCATACACGTCCGTACAGTGCAACTTGATGGTTTTGCATGCGCGGATGGCCATCTGGGTCGAAATCGGGAAAGTCGGTAAATCTCACGAACTCATGTCCCGAGTGGCCGGACAGGACCTTTACGGCATACACATCCGGACGGTACAACATGATGGTTTTGCATGTGTGGATGGCCATCTGGGTCTAAATTGGGAAAGTCGTTAGATCTCATGAACTCAGGTCCCGATTTGCCGGACAGAACCTTGACGGAATACACGTCCGGACAATGCAACTTGGTGGTTTTGCATGCGTGGATTGTCATCTGGGTCGAAATCGAGAAAGTCGGGAAGGTCGTTAAAACTCACAAACTCGGGTCTAGGGTTGCTGGACGGGGCCTTGATGGAATACACGTCCGCACGGTGCAACTTGATGGTTTTGCATGTGCGTATGGCCATATGGGTCGAAATCGAGTAAGTCGGGAAAGTTGGTCAACTCACGAACTCGGGTCCCGCGCGGCTGGACTGGACCTTGACGAAATACACGTTCAGATGGTGCAACTTGATTGTTTTGCATGCGCAGATGGCCATTTGGGTCAAAATCGAGAAAGTCGGTAAAAACTCACGAACTCGAGTCTTGGGAGGCCGGACGGGACCTTGACAGAATACATGATAGGACGATCAAACTTGATGGTTTTTCATGCATGGATGGCCATCTAGGTCGAAATCGAGAAAGTCTGGAAAGTCGGTAAAACTCAAAAACTCGGGTCTCGGGTGGCCGGACGGGGCCTTGACGGAATACACGTCCAGACGGTGCAACATGATGGTTTTAAATGCGCGGTTGGCAATCTGTGTCGATACCAGAATATCGGTAAAACTCATGAACTGGGTCCCGGGAGGCCGGACAGGATCTTGATGGAATATACGTCCGGATGATCCAACTTGATGATTTTCATGTGCGGATGGCCATCTGGGTCGAAATCCAGAAAGTCGGGAAAGTCGGTAAAACTCATGAACTTAGGTCCTGCGAGACCAGACGGGACCATGACGGAGTACACGACCGGACTGTGAAACTAGATGTTTTTTCATGCACGGATGGCCATCTGGGTCAAAATCGGGAAAGTCAGTAAAACTCACGAACTCGGGTCCCGGGAGGCCAGACGGGGTCTTGACAGAATACAAGTCCGCTGGTCCAACTTGAGGGTTTCCATGCGCGGATGCCCATCTGGGTCAAAATCGATAAAGTCGGTAAAACTCACGAACTCAGGTCATGGGAGGGCGAACGAAACCTTGACGGAATACACGACCGGACTGTGAAACTTGATGGTTTTGCATGCGGAGATGGCCATCTGATTCGAAATTGAGAAAGTCGGTAATGTTGGTAAAACTCACGAACTCGGGCCTTGGGCGGTCGGACAGATCCTTGAAGGAATACACGTTCGTATGGTGCAACTTGATGGTTTTGCATGCGCGGATGGCCATCTAGGTTGAAACCAAGAATATATGGAAAGTCTGTAAAACTTATGAACTCTTCCCGAGCGGTTGGACAGGACCTTGACGGAATACAAGTCCGGATGTTGTAACTTAATGGTTTTGCATACGTGGATGGCCATGTGAGTCGAAATCGGGAAATTCGGGAAAACTCACAAACTCAGGTCCTGAGCGGTACAGGACCTTGACGGCATACACATCCGGACGGTGCAGCTTGATGGTTTTGCATGCGTGGATGGCCATGTGAGTCTAAATCGGGAAAGTCGGTAAATCTCACGAACTGGGGTCCCGAGCGGCCTGACGGAACCTTGACGGAATACACATCCGACGGTGCAACTTGATAGTTTTGCATGCGCGGATGGTCATCTGGATCGAAACCAAGAAAGTATGGAAAGTCGATAAAACTCATAAACTCGGACCCCGGGCGGCTGGAAAGGATCTTAACGGAATACATGTACGGATGGTGCAACTTAATGGTTTTGCATACACGGATGGCCATGTGGGTCAAAATTGAGAAAGTCGGTAAAACTAACGAACTCGGGTCTTTGGAAGCCGGACGGGACCTTCACAGAATACATGACAGGATGGTCAAACTTGATGGTTTTTCATGCACGGATGGCCCTCTAGTCGAGATTGAGGAAGTCGGCAAAGTCAGTAAAACTCAAGAACTCAGGTCTCGGGCGGCGGGACAGGGCCTTGACGGAATACACGTCCGGACGGTGCAACTTGATGATTTTAAATGTGCGGATGGCCATCTGTGTCAAAATCGAGAAAGTCGGTAAAACTCACGAACTCGGGTCCCGGAAGGCTAGACGGACCTTGATGGCATACACGGCCGGATGGTCCAACTTGATGGTTTTCATGCGCGGATGGCCATCTGGGTCCAAATCAAGAATGTCGAGAAAGTCGGTAAAACTCACGAACTCAGGTCCTTGGAGGTCGGACGGGATCTTGACGGAATACACGACCGGACTGTGAACCTTGATGGTTTTTCATGCACGGATGGCCATCTATGTCAAAATCGGAAAAGTCGGGAAAGTCAGTAAAACTCACGAACTCGGGTCCCAGGAGGCCGGACGGGGTCTTGACAGAATACTCATCCAGATGGTCCAACTTGATGGTTTTCATGGGCGGATGGTCATCTGGGTCGAAATCGAGAAAGTCGGGAAATTTAGTAAAACTCACGAACTCAGGTCCTGGGAGGCCGGACGAAACCTTGACAGAATACATGACCGGACTGTGAAACTTGATGTTTTTGCATGCGCAGATGGCCATCTGGTTCAAAATCGAGAAAGTCCGTAAAGTTAGTAAAACTCACAAAGTCGGGCGTCCGGACAGAACCTATAAGGAATACACGTTCGGATGGTGCAACTTGGTGGTTTGGCATGCGTGGATGGCCATGTGGGTTGAAACCAAGAAAGTATGGAAAGTCGGTAAAACTCACGAACTCGGATCCCGGGTGGCTGGACGGGACCTTGACAAAATACATGATCGGATGGTGCAACTAGATTATTTTGCATGCGTGGATGGCCATCTGGGTTAAAACCGGGAAAGCTGAGAAAGTCGGTAAAACTCACTAACTCGGGTCCCGAGCGGCCGTACGGGACCTTGACAGAATACATGACAGGACGGTCAAACTTGATGGTTTTTCATGCACGGATGGCCATCTGGGTCGAAATCGGGAAAGTCGGTAAAACTCACGAACTCGAGTCTCGGGAGGCAGGATGGAATCTTGTCTTAATACACATCTAGACGGTGCAACTTGATGGTTTTGCATGCGCGGATGGCCATCTGTGTCGAAATCGGGAAAGTTGGTAAATCTAACGAACTCTGGTCCCGAGCAGCCGGACAAGACCTTGATGGCATACAAGTCCAGATAGTGCAACTTTAAGGTTTTGCATGCGCGGATGGCCATCTGGGTCGAAACCAAGAAACTATGAAAAGTCGGTAAAACTCATGAACTCGGGTCCCAGGCGGCCGGACGGGACCTTGATGGAATACATGTTCGGATGGTGCAACTTGATGGTTTTGCAGACGCTGATGGACATTTGGGTCAAAATTGAGAAAGTCGGGAAATTTGGTAAAACTCCCAAACTCGGGTCCCGGGAGGTCGGACGGGACCTTGATGGAATACCCGTCCGGATGGTCCAACTTGATGGTTTTTCATGTGCGGATGACTATCGGGGTCAAAATCAAGAAATCAAGAAAGTCGGTAAAACTCACGAACTCGGGTCCCTGGTGGCCAAACGGAACCTCGACGGAATACACGTCTCGACGGTGCAACTTGGTAGTTTTGCATGTGTGGATGGCCATCAGGGTCGAAATCGAGAAAGTTGGGAAAGTCGGTAAAACTCATGAACTCGGACCCCGGTCGGCTGGACTGGACCTTGACGAAATAAATGTCTGGATGGTGCAACCTGATGGTTCTGCATGCGCGGATGGTCATCTAAGTCAAAATCGAGAAAGTTGGTAAAACTGACGAACTCGGGTCCCGGGAGGACGGACGGAACCTTGACTGAATACACGTCCGAATGGTCAACTTGATGGTTTTTCATGCGCGGATGGTCATCGGGGTCTGAATCGGGAAAGTCAAGAAAGTTGGTAAAACTCACTAACTCAGGTCCCGGGCGGCTGGACGGAACCTTGACGAAATAAACATTTGGATGATGCAACTTGATTTTTTTTTTGCATGCGCGGATGCCCATCTGGGTCAAAATCGAGAGAGTCGGTAAAACTATAGAACTTGGGTCCTCGGAGGCCAGACGGGACCTTGACAAAATACATGACAGGATGGTCAAATTTTGATGGATTTTCATGCACAGATGGCCATCTCGGTCAAAATCGAGAAAGTTGGTAAAACTCACGAACTCGGGGCCCGAGCAGCTGGATGGGACCTTGATGAAATACACGTTTGGATGGCGCAACTTTATTGTTTTTGCATGTGCGGATGGCTATGTGGGTAAAAATCGAGAAAATCGGCAAAATTTACGAAGTTGGGTACAGGGAGGCCGGAGGGGACCTTGAAAGAATACATGACAGGACGGTCAAACTTGATGGTTTTTCATGCACGGATGGCTATCTGGGTGAAAATCGAGAAAATTGGTAAAACTCACGAACTCGGGTCTAGGGTGACCGAATGGAACCTTGACAGAATAAATGTCCGGACGGTGCAACTTGATGGTTTTGCATGCGCGGATGGACATCTGGGCCAAAATCGAGAAAGTCGGGAAAGTCAGTAAAACTCACGAACCCGAGTCCCGAGCGACCGGACTGGACCATGGTGGAATACACATTCGGATAATGCAACTTGATGGTTCTTGAGCGGATGGCCATCTACGTCAAAATCAAGAATGTCGATAAAACTAACGAACTCGGGTCCCGGGAGGATGGACGGGAACTTGACTGAATACATGTCCGAATGGTACAATTTGATGGTTTTTCATTCACGGATGGTGATGAACCCAACGGGTACGGGGGATGCCCTATCTTTCGATGAGAGGTGTTGGTAATGAACGAATTTGGTGGAGGCCGACGTTGGCTGCCCGACTACCACAACCAGAATGGTGTGGCGCCTTGAGCGACAGTTACACCGTCTCCTGGTAACTACGATTTGGGTGGAGGTCGACGTTGTGCTACCCGACTACAACAACCACAAGGATGCTGCGCCTTAGCGATAGTTACACCGGCTCCTGTTGTTGCTGTACTTGCCGTGCCAAGAACAGCCTTGATCCTGCAAGCAATCGAAGAACAAGCAAGAACAAGATAACAAGCAAACACTTACGGGTGTGAAAAAGTTGGGGTTCTGATTCAAGTAATCAGAAGGTCTCGTCGACACTTGCGTTACAAGGAAGTAGCAATGGCTAAACTTACAGAAAACAAAACCCCCTCCTGTCAAGGAGCTCTTGGACTACTTAAATAGGGGAGGGAAGAGGGAAATTCGTCCAGCAACAAAGGTAGGACGTGATCTCCCTTATTCCCTTCCTTTTTCCGTGATAGACTACCATTTAATAGGGAAAGAAAGAGGAAAACCCATCCAGCAGCAAGGCAGGATATGATTTCCTCTATTTCTTTCCTTATTATAGCACATCTATCTTTAAATAGGGGAAGAAAGAGGGAATTTCGTCCAGCAGCAAAGTTGGACGAGATTTCCCTTATTCCTTTCCTTATTTGTCTAAATTTCTCTTTATTACATGGCCCCAGCCTCAAGATTTCTCCTCGGGTGGAGCAGTCTTTATTGCATTAATCCCTCCATCCCTCCTAGCTGGATCAATTCCCAAGCACCTGATAATTAAGTTGCCGTGCATGAGCACATGTCATTGGACCTTGATTAGCTGAGAGTGGTGAGTGGGCTGGTGTTGTGGTTGTATCAACGATAGCGATGTCCGCATCATCCTCCCCTTCTTGCAATTGAGTCGTCCTCGACTCAAATGTGTCTTCCTCGCCCATATATGATTTCAAATCTGCAATATTAAAAGAGGAAGTAACCCCAAAATGTGCAGACAACTCAATTTCATATGCATTATCATTAATTTTTCAAAGCACTTTGAAGGGTCCAGCAGCTCTAGGTAGTAATTTAGATTTTCTCAAATCAGGAAATCTATCCTTTCTCAAATGCACCCAAACCAAATCACCAGATTCAAAAGTAACATGCTTCCTACCCTTGCTACCGGCTTGTTGATACTTAGCGTTCATGCTCTCAATGTTTGCTTTAGTTTGCTCATGCATTTTAAGAATTAATTCAGCACGGCGAGAAGCATCAAAATTCAATTTCTCTGAAAGTGGCAGAGCCAAAAGATCAATGGGAGCACGAGGAATAAAACCATATACAATCTGAAAAGGGCACAATTTAGTAGTAGAATGCAACGAACGATTGTAAGCAAATTCAATATGAGGCAAACATTCTTCCCATAATTTGATGTTATGTTTCAGAGCAACCCTTAGCATGGTAGATAAACTACGGTTCACTACTTCGGTCTGTCCATCAGTCTGAGGGTGACAAGTGGTAGAAAAGAGTAATTTTGTTCCCAACTTAGCCCATAAGGTTTTTCAAAAAATGACTAAGAAATTTAGCATCTCTATCTGAAACAATAGTGTTTGGAACCCCATGCAAACGAACAACTTCTCGAAAGAACAAATCAGCAATATGGGTAGCATCATCAGTTTTGTGGCATGGTATGAAATATGCCATTTTAGAAAATCTGTCGACAACAACAAAAATACTATCCCTCCCCTTCTTTGTTCTAGGCAATCCTAAAACAAAATCCATAGAAACATCCTCCCATGGAGCACTAGGAACAGGAAGAGGCATGTATAAACCATGTGGATTAAGACGGGACTTAGCTTTTTGACAGGTGGTGCAACGAGCAACAAACCGCTCCACATCTCTCCTCATCTTTGGCCAAAAGAAATGGCTTGCTAAGATGTCTTCCGTCTTCTTGACACCAAAGTGTCTCATCAATCCTCCACCATGTGCTTTCTGCAATAGTAAGATACGCACATAACCAGCTGGAATGCACAATTTGTTAGTTCGAAACACAAACCATTAGTGAGAACAAACTTGTTCCATGTTTTTCCTTCTTTACATTGCAGCAGCACATCTTTAAAATCAGCATCAAAAGCATATGGTTCTTTAATTGTTTCGAAGCCAAAAATCTTAAAATCAAGTTGGGACAACATATTGTAACGGCGAGATAAGGCATCTGCAATGACATTATCTTTTCCTTTCTTATGTTTGATGACATAAGGAAAGGACTCAATGAATTCTACCCACTTGGCATGCCTACGGTTCAGATTAGTTTGGTTCTTAATGTGCTTCAAAGATTCATGATCAGAATGTATAACAAATTCTTTAGGCCATAAATAATGTTGTCATGTTTCCAAAGTTCGTACTAGTGCATATAATTCTTTATCATAAGTGGAATAGTTCAGACTAGGCCCATTCAGTTTCTCGCTAAAATAAGCAATAGGTTTCCCCTCTTGCAACAAGACACCTCCCAATCCAATACCACTAGCATCACATTCCAATTCAAAAGTCTTACTGAAATCTGGTAATTGGAGAAGGGGTGTATGAGTTAACCTATTCTTCAAAGTTGCAAATGCAGCCTCTTGCGCCTTGCCCCATGTGAATGGAGCACCCTTCTTTGTAAGCTCATGCAGTGGGCCTGCTATGGTGCTGAAGTCTTTCACAAAACGATGATAGAATCCAGCAAGTCCGAGAAAGCTTCGTACTTGTGTGATCGTGGTAGGAGTCGGCCAGCTGTGTATCGCCTCCACCTTGGCTTGATCAACTTCAATTCCCTGTGGTGTCACAACAGAGCCAAGAAAAGAAACTCGATCCGTGCAAAAGGTGCACTTGTCAATGTTACCAAATAAGCGTGCATCACGTAAAGCATTGAAAACAGCACGGAGATGATCAAGATGAACTTCGAGAGATGCGCTATAGATCAAGATGTCATCGAAATATACTACCACAAATCTTCCAATGAAAGCACGTAAAACCTCATTCATTAATCTCATGAAAGTGCTAGGTGCATTTGTGAGACCAAAAGGCATGACTAACCACTCATACAACCCAAACTTTGCTTTAAACGCTGTTTTCTATTCATCACCTAGCTTCATGCGAATTTGATGGTATCCACTACGCAAATCAATTTTAGAGAAAATCATCGAGCCACTAACTTCATCAAGCATATTATCTAACATAGGAATAGGATGACGATATCTAATGGTAATGTTATTAATTGCTCGACAATCTACACACATGCGCCATGATCCATCTTTCTTTGGGACCAAAAGGACAGGAACGGAGCAAGGACTAAGTGACTCACGCACATAACCTTTGTCGAGTAATTCCTGTACTTGCCGCTGAATCTCCTTAGTCTCCTCCGGATTGGTCCTATATGGTGCTCGGTTAGGCAAAGAAGCCCCAGGGATGAGGTCAATCTGATGCTCAATCCCTCTCAATGGTGGCAGCCCGGCTGGTACCTCTTGTGGAAACACATCAGCGTATTCCTGCAAAAGCTTAGTGATAGAAGGAGGCAAAGCACATGGTGTGTCGTGAAGTGAGAACAAAGCTTTTTTGCAAACAAACACATAGCAGATTGCAGTATCACTTTTTAATTCAAACAAATCAGATTTGGAAGCAAAAAAACAAGCACTCGTTAATTTTATTTCATTCTTCTTCATATGAACAGATTTGGAATTGTCAGTCTTAGGCTGTACCGATTTCTTCACGACATCTGAATTTTCATTTTCAGCAGATTTCTTATTTTTCTCTTTGCAAGCTCTAGCAATGTCATCCTTCAAAATAGCATCAGGGGACATCGGGTGCAAAATAAGTTTCTTCTCATGATGCATGAAAGAGTATTGATTTGATTTACCATGATGTAATGTATCTTTATCAAATTGCCACGGTCGACCAAATAGCATAGAACAAGCTTGCATAGGTACCACATCACAATCAATGTAATCATGGTAGGAACCAATTACAAATTCGACACGAACCAGACGTGTTACCTTAAGCTTACCACTGTCGTTGAACCATTGGATGTAGTAGGGATGTGGATGTGGAAGTGTTGTCATCCCAAGCTTTTCTACCATGGTAGCACTTGCTAAATTGTTGCAGCTTCCTCCATCAATAATAATGCGACACGATCGTTCCAAAACTACACACTTAGTTTGGAATAGATTGTGTCGCTGGTTCTGTTCAGGTTTGATCATTTGGGCACTCAAGACACGCCTCACAACAAGACTCTCATAGTGGACAGCATGATCAGCCCCAATGTGCTTTTCATCATCATTCTTCTTTCTTGCTTCTTGTGCAGCAAGCATGGCATATGTTTCATTATCTAAATCACTAGCGGATGAGTACTCACCATTTTCTCGTACAACCAGCACACGCTTGCTTGGGCAGTCCCTTCGTAGGTGCCCAAAACCCTTGCACTGGAGGCATTGAATGTCTTTTGTTCTCCCGGTAGAAGCAACGGAAGAAGAAGTGTTGGCTGCAACTTGGGTGGATCCTTTTGTTGTCTCGATTGCACGTGAAGGTGCTGATTTTGATGTAATCCTGGGCAACCCATTGGAACATCGTCTGGAGAATCATGCTTAGTACCAGCAGTACTTGAGCGGAACTGCCATGAGGTAGTTCGACCTGCAGAAATGTTAGTTCTTGTACGTCGTACCTGCACTTCTCTTTCAGCCTTACAAGCAAGATGGAATAATCGAGTGACGTTAGTGTATTCCTTATAAGCCAATATGTCCTGAATTTCTCTTGTTAAACCACCCATAAACCTAGCCATTGCAGTCTCTTCATTTTCAACTAGGCCACAACGCATCATGCCTATTTGAAGTTCTTGATAGTATTCCTCAACAGATTTGTTGCCTTGCCTAAGTTGTTGTAATTTATGCAACAGGTCACGAGCATAATAGGAAGGAACAAAACGACGACACATGATTCGTTTCAAAGCATTCCAAATTTGTGGTACGGTAGCTGGATTTTTAGTTTGATATTCATGCCACCAAACAGAAGCAAAGTCAGTGAATTCACTAGTGCCAGCTCTAACCTTTTTATCATCAGGGAAATCATGGCATGCAAATTTTTGATCTACTGACAATTCCCAAGACAGATATGCATCCGGATCATATTTACCATCAAAAGGTGGTATGGAGAATTTAATGCTGCGTAGGGAATCGTCATTGTCACGTACCTCGCGTCGTTGAGCTCGACCACTCATACCACGATGGTCGCGACGTGGCTGCCGTCGATACCTGAAATGTCCATCATCAAGCTCGGTATCCGCCGAATACTCCGCCTCGTCATATCTTGCAGCACTGCCAACAGAGTCGTGGCTGTCATCAACACGTCTTTGCCTCTCTTCGCGTCCAACCTGTTCCATCTTCTCCAATCGCTCAATGATTGCTGCAAGAGAAGTGTTAATAGCCCCAGCAGTGCTTTCTAATGTGGTCAGTTTGGTGTTGGTGCAAATCTGCGTCGACTCTAATTGACCAATGCGTTCATTGGTGATTTGAATATCCTCATTGAGAGCATCTGTGTGTAGCTTTACTTGGCGTTCGAAATGCTGAATGATGCCCCTCGTACGTGGTGAATGTGGAGATGTCTCATTCGCATCAGCCGACATGGTTAGTAAAGAAAGGAAATACAACAGCAAGCAGATTAATCCTAACAGTTGCTAAGAGGTGGTAGGACAGCACAATTCCTCACTAGCAAGAAATCAAAGTCTTACATGTTCTTACCATGCGATGCAGGAGGCACCGGCAATCAGCAAGAACAACAACAAACGGTGGCTGCCAGCACAACCTTATGGTGTCGTAGACAATTTTGTGGAGCTGTAGGTGGCTGCTAGACACAATTTGTGCAAAGGAACAGCTAGTACCACATTAGTCACAACAAGTTGAATAAACGTTCCACGATGGTATTGTGCTGGTCCTAGCTCAAACCTTACTAGAGACGTGAGACCCACGTGACGTTGGATTACTATGATAGGGAAGTTCGAACAGCCCGATCCGTTGTGTTTCAACAACGTTGAAAACAGCAAGTTGAACTTCGAAACATGAAACAAATGTTACACAAATTGTCTCTCTTTTTTTTGTACTTAGAAACTTTTTTTTGTGATTGTAATCAGTGCGGCTTTTCTTTTTGCACGTGCCTTTTTCTTGCTGATCCGTGCAGCTTTTCTTTTGCACTTGCCTTTTTTTTCAACTTTGGGTAGATAATGGAAATGGACTAAGAACAAAGTGGCACGAACTCAAAACTCTAGCGGTGAAAAACTTAGGACCAGCAACTTGACACAAAAAGGCAACCGTGAATTCAACAAGTCGAGAGCTAAGTAGTCAAGCAAAAGGCTCAAAGTGTTTTTAGTATTTTTTTAGAGCAAACTTTTGTAGGCAAAAGTGGACTGTAGGTAAATGAAGAACAAGGAGAAGGAAATCTCTCACTGAGCAACCTGAAATCTGATACCACTTGATGAACTCAACGGGTACGGGGGACGCCTTATCTTTCGATGAGAGATGTTGGTAATGAACGAATTTGGTGGAGGCCGACGTTGGCTGCCCGACTACCACAACCAGAATGGTGTGGCGCCTTGAGCGACAGTTACACCGTCTCCTGGTAACTACGATTTGGGTGGAGGTCGACGTTGTGCTACCTGACTACAACAACCACAAGGATGCTGCGCCTTAGCGATAGTTACACCGGCTCCTGTTGTTGCTGTACTTGCCGTGCCAAGAACAGCCTTGATCCTGCAAGCAATCGAAGAACAAGCAAGAACAAGATAACAAGCAAACACTCACGGGTGTGAAAAAGTTGGGGTTCTGATTCAAGTAATCGGAAGGTCTCGTCGACACTTGCGTTACAAGGAAGTAGCAATGGCTAAACTTACAGAAAACAAAAACCCGCCCTGTCAAGGAGCTCTTGGACTACTTAAATAGGGGAGGGAAGAGGGAAATTCGTCCAGCAACAAAGGTAGGACGTGATCTCCCTTATTCCCTTCCTTTTTCTGTGATAGACTACCATTTAATAGGGAAAGAAAGAGGGAAACGCATCCAGCAGCAAGGCAGGATATGATTTCCTCTATTTCTTTCCTTATTATAGCACATATATCTTTAAATGGGGGAAGAAAGAGGGAATTTCGTCCAGCAGCAAAGTTGGACGAGATTTCCCTTATTCCTTTCCTTATTTGTCTAAATCTCTCTTTATTACATGGCCCCAGCCTCAAGATTTCTCCTCGGGTGGAGCAGCCTTTATTGCATTAATCCCTCCATCTCTCCTAGCTGGATCAATTCCCAAGCACCTGATAATTAAATTGACGTGCACGAGCGCGTGTCATTGGACCTTGATTAGCTGAGAGTGGTGAGTGGGCTGGTGCTGTGGTTGTATCAACGGTAGCGATGTCCGCATCAGATGGTCATCGGGGTCATAATCGGGAAAGTCCAGAAAGTCGATAAACCTCACTAACTCCAGTCCCGGGCGGCTGGACGGAACCTTGACGGAGACACGTACGGACTGTGCAACTTGATGGTTTTGCCTGCGCAGATGGATATCTTTGTTGAAATCAAGAAAGTCGGGAAAGACGGTAAAACTCACCCGTCCATCACGGAATACATGTTTGGATGGTGCAACTTGATGGTTTTGCATGCGCAGATGACCATCTAGGTCAAACTTGAGAAAGTCGGGAGAGTCGGTAAACTCACGATCTTGGGTCCTCGAGGCCGAACGGGACCTTGACAGAATACATGACAGGTCAGTCAAACTTGATGGATTTTCATGCACGGATGGCCATGTGGGTCAAAATCGAGAAAGTCAGAAAGTCGGTAAAACTCATGAACTCGGATATCGGGCAACTGTATGGAACCTTGATGAAATACACTTCTGGATGGAGCAACTTGATTGTTTTTGCATGCGCTTATGGCCATTTGGGTAAAAATCGAGAAAGTCGAAAAACTCACTGACTCGGGTCCCTAGCGGCCGGATGGAACCTTGACGGAGACACGTCCGGACGGTGCAACTTGATGATTTTGCATGCGCGGATGGATATCTTGATTGAAATTGAGAAAGTGAGAAAAGTCGGTAAAACTCACCCGTCCATGATGGATCACATGTTTAGATGATACAACTTGATGGTTTTGCATGCGCGGATGACCATCTAGGTTGAAATCGTGAAAGTTGGTAAAACTCACGAACTCGGGTTTCAGGCAGCCGGACGAGGCCTGGACGGAATACATGTCTCGACGGTGCAACTTGATGGTTTTGCATGCGCTTATGGCCATTTGGGTCAAAATTGGGAATGTCGATTAAACTCATGAACTCGAGTCCCGGGACACCGGACTCGACATTGATGGAATACACGTTGGGGATGGTGCAACTAGAAGATTTTGCATGTGCGGATGTCCATCTTGTTCAAAATTGGGAAAGTCGGTAAAACTCACTAACTCGGGTCCCGAGCGATCGGACGGGACGTTAAAGGAATACACGTTTGGATGGTGCAAATGAATGGTTTTGCATGCGTGGATGGCCATCTGGGTTGAAATCGGGAAAGTCGGTAAAACTCATAAAGTCGGGTTAAGTATGACCGGACAGGACCTTGACGAAATACACGTTCGGACGATGCAACTTGATGGTTATGCATGCACTGATGGCCATTTGGTATGAAATTGGAAAGTCGGGAAAACTCACGAACTCGTGTCCCGGGTGGCCAGTTGGGACCTTGACGGAATACACGTCCGGATGGTGCAACTTGATGGTTTTACGTGCGCGGATGGCCATCTGAGTCCAAATTAGGAATGTCGTGAAAGTCGGTAAAACTCACAAACTCGGATCTCGGGTGGCTAGACAGGACCTTGACAGAATACACGTCTGGATGGTGCAACTTAATGGTTTTGCATACGCGGATGGCCATGTGGGTCGAAATCGAGAAATTCGGGAAAACTCACAAACTCGGGTCCCGAGCGGCCGTACAGGACCTTGACTGCATACACATCCGGATGGCCATCTAGGTCCAAATCGGGAAAGTCGGGAAACTCACGAACTCGGGTCCCGAGTGGCCGGACGGAACCTCGACGGAATACACATCCGGACGGTGCAACTCGATAATTTTGCATGTGTGGATGGTCATCTGGGTCAAAATCGAGAAAGTCGGTATAACTCACGAACTCGGGTCCCGGGCGGCTGTACGGGACCTTGATGAAATACACGTTCGGGAGGTGCAACTTGATTGTTTTGCATGCGCGGATGGCCATCTGGGTCAAAATCGAGAAAGTTGGTAAAACTCACGAACTCGGGTCCTAGGAGGCTAGATGGGACCTTGACAGAATACATGACAGGTCGGTCAAACTTGATGGATTTTCATGCACGGATGGCCATCTGGGTCAAAATCGAGAAAGTCGGAAAAGTCGGTAAAACTCACGAACTTGAGATTCGGGCGGCCAGATGGAACCTTGACGGAGTAAACGTCCGGATGGTGCAACTTGATGTTTTTGCATGAGCGGATGACCATCTGGAACGAAATTGGGGAAGTCGGTATATCTCACAAACTCGGGTCCCGAGCGGATGGACAGACCTTGACGGCATAGACGTCCGGACGGTGCAACATGATGGTTTTGCATGCGTGGATGGCCATCTGGGTCCAAAACGGGAAAGTCGGTAAATCTCACGAACTTTGGTCCCGAGCAGTCGGACGGAACCTTGACGCGAATGCACATCCGTACGGTGCAACTTGATGGTTTTGCATGTGTGGATGGCCATCTGGGTCGAAATCGAGAAAGTCGGGAAAGTCGGTAAAAGTCACGAACTAAGGTACTGGGAGGCCGAACGGGACCTTGACGGAATACAAGACCAGACTGTTTGTAACACTGTCAATTTCATAATTCATGCATGCATTCATATTTCATATAGAGAAACATTTTAAAATAAGTAGAAACAGAGAAGGAATAAAAAAAATAGCTAAAAAGAGACAGTTCCAGTTCACTGAGGAGCGCTGTAGACACTTCCCGTGGCTCGCTGGCCACGTGGCGTGTTTAGAGCTCATCCCTGTGTAGTGGGGAGAGGTCCGGCACCGCCAGACACGTGGCAGGCTCAGAGCTAGCCTCTGTGGAAGGGGCAAGGTCTGACCCGCAGGACGAATGTTGCCTCCGGGGCTTGTCTCTACGGAGAAGCGAAGTCCAGCCCCGCGGGACACGTGTCACCACCGGAGCTAGTCGCTGCCGGGAAGTAAGGCCCAACCCGCTGGACACGTGTCGCTCTCGGAACTCACTTCTGAGAGGTCCGGTCCTACTGGACACGTGTCACCTTCGGAGCTCACCTCCGGGAGGTCCGACACTACCGGACACGTGTCACCTCCGGAGCTCATCTCCGGGAGGTCCGACGCTGATGGACACATGTCGACCTCGGAGCTCACCTCCGGGAGGTCCGACGCTGATGGACACGTGTCGACCTCGGAGCTCGTCTCTGAGGAGAAAGGAAGATTCGGCGCTGCTTGACACGTGGCACTTTTGGAGCTCACCTCCAAAGAGAGGGGAGGTCTGGCACTGACACGTGGCGTACGCGGAACTCGCCTCTGTTGAGAGGGGAGGTCCCGACCCACCAGATACGTGGTGCACGCGGAGCTCGCCTGTGGAGAGAGGGAGGTCCCGACCCACCAGACACGTGGCGCACGCGGAGCTCACCTCTGGAGAGAGGAAGGTCCCGCCCGCCAGATGTGTGGCACACACGGAGCTCGCCTCTGAGGAAGAGGGAGGTCTCGCCGCCTGACACGTGGCACAACCGGAGCCCGCCTCTGCAGAAAAGGGAGGCCCAGCCTCTGCTGGACACGTGGAGCCTCCGGAGCTCATCACCGCGGAGGTGACGAGATCTTAAGCGGTTTTTCTTCTGTACGCATGGGCATACCCAATACGGGAGGAAACCGACACGATTTCCACGATGTTACCGCACCCAATCGATTGGATATAAGTTGTTAAGATTCAACAACGATTTGATTGGGACTCTTATTTGAAATCCAATCAGATTAGGACCATTTTTTTTCCGGTTATAAATAGAACCCGAAACACCCCTTGGCCGTACCATCTATTCCCATGTCGACGACTTAGAGGTTCTAGTCCCCAACTCGTCGAGTTAATTCCCTTCGCCGGAGTTCAGTCGCCGGAGATCGCCGACAAGCTCGCCGTCACCGGAAGAGAGCCCCGACGATCTGTCTTGCTAGGAGGAAGACCCCGAGACCAAGGAGAAGTGAGGTAGGTCTTCGTTACCACCTTACGACCTCATCGCGGTTTTCTTCGCATCTGTTTCTTCGTTCCCTTCGAACAGAAGCTTTTTCGTGGACAGGTCACGTGTTGATCGATTTGATCTAGATCTTGAGTCCAAATCATCACCACGTCCGCACTTGATCTTTACACCTCTGTTCATCGTAAAAACCCATGCAAGCCATGCAAGAACACGTACAAACTGATCTAATAAAACGACACCATAAGATTAGCATGCATATGCATCATTGCATCTTGAGTAAAAGTTTAAGCATGATGATTGATTGATGTGAATTTTGTATGTGCGTGATCGTAAGTAGAAGGACAAGCTCAGGGTGCTACCTACGAAGGGCTACAGCACCAAGACATTAAGACGCAAGAGCAACAAAATCCATAGGAACAAGGCAAGTGCCCCTTGACCATATTGATCCCATGTTTTGAAAGCTGTTTTGTTTGCGAAAACTGTGTATGCTTGAGTCAACTTGATGGGAAACCCTTTTATAGGAGTTTACTAGTTTTGTTAACCACCCTTGTTGCCGGGAAAGTTAATAAGTCGGGTATGGTCGATTTTTCTTTCCTGCTTCACTAATCTATGGGATATGGGAAGCGATAGAACGTGTCTAGCTAACTACACTCATGATGATAATGAGAATTTGATATTGATAATGAACATGAATCGGGGGATATCTAGGCAAGCTTGGTTTGAGGATGTGGTAGTATGAGATGGTGGTTTACTTGCCGTAGATCTAAGGACCGGTTCATGCCAGCACATGCCAGGATTATATTGCCACCACAAGGCCAAATATGGGTGCAGCTTAGCTGACTAATTAGGTAAGTTGCTAGATTGTTATGGACTGTGGAAGGCGCGGGCAATGGGAGTCGAGAGAGGACTGCCCTGGGAACTGCATGATACAAGAGGGGGCCCGTAGGTGGGAGAATGGTGATTCAAGCCTGCTGGTGAAACCTTAGTGAGTCCATACATCTAGTAGCCCCTTTGTAAAGGCTATTTTATGATCTCTTGGCCATACACCGACGGTTGTGTACTGGTATAATGAAGGTTCTGCAGTCGCCGACGGGTGATAAAATCACAAACTTATGGGTAAAGTGGTGCAAACTCTGCAGGGTATAAAACTATCATGATAGCCGAGTTTACGGTCACAAGCGCCTGACCAACTCACATGATTAGATGGGATGGTGACTGGGATGGTATTTGTTTTGGTTATGGGTTTGGTCATGGTTGGTCTTTGGTTTTGGTTTCGGGACTGTTGAGCCTTGGTAATGAGAATTGGACTACTGAGTCATGATAATGAGCTTTGGTCTCGGTTATGAGATGGAATTGAGTATGAGTTGAGATGGTAATGAATATGAGATGGTATTCATGAGCATGAGAAAAAGCTGAGAAAGATAAATGACTAGATGAGACGTGAAAGGTTGTGGAATATGGTGGAGGTATGTCGATATTTTATTTGGATAAATGTTGGGATTAAATTCACTTAAAGGTAGTTGCTGTTTTTATCATGTTTTGTGAAATAAACTTTGCTTTCTGCAATAAGCCTTTTTAATCCTACCTTGCTGTAAGCTATATATCATATTTTCCCGCACTTGCTGAGTACATCATATACTCAAACTTGCATTATTACTTCATCATCAGCAACGGGAGAAGAGTATTTTGAAGACCACATGGAGTACTAGGCGTGTGATCTACCGTCAACTTGCCTGCGGAGTAGGAGATGGAGCCGCTGCTGCTGTTTAGTTGCTTTCGCAATAGTTTAGAAGACTTCCGCTGCTAGATTAAAGACTTCCTCTGTTAGAATGAGTTAGAAATTCATGAGGCAATGTAATAAAACCCTATTCATTCATGGTTATATATATATATTCTTAATTCAGTTTGTGGAATATATGTGTATGTGTGATGAACATCCTCGGCACACATATGCATCAGCTCGGTTCTGAGGTTTTCTCGGAACAGGGGCGTCACACTGTGAAACTTGATGGTTTTTCATGCGTGGAAGGCCATATGGGTCAAAATCTAGAAAGTTAGGAAAGATGGTAAAACTCACGAACTCGGGTCCCGGGAGACCGGATGGGATCTTGATGGAATACAAGTCCGGATGGTCCAACTTGATGGTTTTTAATGTGCAGATTGCCAACGGGGTCAAAATCAGGAAAGTCAAGAAAGTCGGTAAAACTTACGAACTCGGGTCCTAGGCGGTCGGACGGAACTTTGACAGAGACACGTCCGGACGGTGCAACTTGATGGTTTTGCATGGCAGATGGCCATCTGGTCCGAAATCGAGAAAGTCGGTAAATTTAGTAAAACTCACAAACTCGGGGCCCGGGCGGCCGGAAAGAACCTTGACAGAATACATGTTCGGATGGTGCAACTTGATGGTTTTGCATTCGAGGATGACCATTTGGGTCGAAACAAAGAAAGTATGGAAAGTCGGTAAAACTCACAAACTCGGATTGCGGGCGGCTGGACGGAACCTTGACGGAATATACATCTGGATGGTGCAACTTAATGGTTTTGCATACGCGGATGGCCATGTGGGACGAAATCGAGAAATTTGGGAAAACTCACAAACTCGGGTCACGAGTGGCCGTACAGGACTTTGACGGCATACACATTCAGATTGTGCAACTTGATGGTTTTACATGCGCGGACGGCCATCTGGGTCCAAAGCGGAAAAGTCGGTAAAACTCATGAACTCGGGTCCCGAGCGGCCGGACGGAACCTTGACAGAATACACATCTGGACGGTGCAACTTGATTGTTTTGCCTGTGCGGATGGCCATCTGGGTCAAAATCGAGAAAGTCGGGAAAGTTGGTAAAACTCACGAACTCAGGTCCCTGGCGGCTCGACGTGACCTTGACAAAATATACGTTCGGATGGTGCAACTTGATTTTTTGCATGCGGGGATGGTATTCTGGATCAAAATCGAGAGAGTCGGTAAAACTCATGAACTCGGGTCCTGGGAGGCCGGACGGGACATTGACAGAATACATGACAGGACGGTCAAACCTGATGGTTTTTCATGCACGGATGGCCATCTGGGTCAAAATCGGGAAAGTCGGTAAAACACACGAACTCGGGTCTCGGGCGGCATGATAGAACCTTGACGGAATACACGTCCGGATGGTGCAACTTGATGGTTTTGCATGCGCGGATGGCCATCTGGGTTGAAATCAGGAATGTCGGTAAATCTCACGAACTCAGGTCCCGAGCGGCCGGACAGGACCTTGATGGCATACAAATCCGGACGGTGCAACTTGATGGTTTTACATGCGCGGATGGTCATCTGGTTCCAAATCGGGAAAGTCGGTAAATCTCACGAACTGGAGTCCCGAGCGGCCGGACGGAACCTTGACAGAATACACGTCCGGACAGTGCAACTTGGTAGTTTTGCATGCGCGGATGGCCATCTGGGTCGAAATCCAGAAAGTTGGGAAAGTCGGTAAAACTCAAAACTTGGGTCTCGAGCTGTCGGATGGGGTCGATGCTCTCAGCCATGAAAGTGAATTTAGATGATCCTGACAGAATACACATCCGCACGGTGCAACTTGATGGTTTTGCATGTGCGGATGACCATCTGAGTCGAAATCGAGAAAGTCATGAAACTCGGTAAAACTCACGAACTCGAGTCCCGGGCGGCTGGACGGGACCTTGACGAAATACACGTTTGGATGGTGCAGCTTGATTGTTTTGCATTCGCGGATGGCCATCTGGGTCAAAATCGAGAAAGTCGGTAAAACTCACAAACTCGGGTACTGGGAGGCCGGACGGGATTATGACAGAATACATGACAGGAAGATCAAACTTGATGGTTTTTCATGCACGGATGGCCATCTAGGTCGAAATCGAGAAAGTCGGGAAAGTCGGTAAATCTCACGAACTCGGGTCCCGAGCGGTCAGACGGGACCTTGATGGAATACACGTTCGGATGGTGCAACTTGATAGTTTTGCATGCGTGTATGGCCATCTGGGTCAAAATCGAGAAAGTCGGTAAAATTCACGAACTCTGGTCCTGGGACGCCGGACGGGGCCTTGACGGAATAAATGACCGGACGGTCAGATTTGATGGTTTTTCATGCATGGATGGCCATCTAGGTTAAAATCGGGAAAGTTGGGAACGTAGGTAAAACTCACGAACTCGGGTCTCAGGCGGCCGGATAGAACCTTGACGGAATACACATCCGTACGGTGCAACTTGACGGTTTTGCATGCGCGGATGGACATCTGGGTTGAAATCGAGAAAGTCGCGAAAGTCGGTAAAACTCACGAACTCGGGTCCTAGGAGGCCGCACAGGACCTTAATGGAATACACGTCCAAATGGTCCAACTTGATGGTTTTCATGCGCGGATGGCCATCTGGGTCGAAGTCGAGAAAGTCGGTAAAACTCACAAACTCATGTCCTGAGAGGCCGGACGGGACCTTGACGGAATACACAACCGGACTGTGAAACTTGATTGTTTTTCATGCACGGATGGCCATCTGGGTCAAAATCGGGGAAGTCAGTAAAACTCACGAACTCGGGTCCCGGGAGGACGGACGGGATCTTGATGGAATACAGGTCCGAATGGTCCAACTTGATGGTTTTTCATGTGCGGATGGCCATCAGGGTCAAAATCAAGAAAGTCGGTAAAACTCACAAACTCGGGTCCTGGGCGGCCGGACGGAACCTGACGGAGACACGTCTAGACGGTGCAACTTGATTGTTTTGCATGCGCAGATGGCCATCTGGTTCAAAATCGAGAAAGTTGGTAAAACTCACAAACTCGGGCCCCGGGCGGCCGGACAGAACCTTAATGGAATACACGTTCGGATGGTGCAACTTGATGGTTTTGCATTCGCGGATGGCCATCTTGGTCAAAAACAAGAAAGCTGCCGGAGCGCCCTAGGTCCTTGCGCTGACTAAGGACCTGGAAGAACAAGCTCGGGACATTGGCAGAGAGCTATCCACGTCGGCTAAGTCATTCCGTACCCTTGCGCTGCTAAGGGTCCGAGGTCTACATCGGCAATTCAGGACAATACAAGACTTGAAACAAAGAGCTTTTATTAATGACAGAGTTCTGGCATAGAAAAGGGGATACAAGACAACTAAGGAACTTAACAGCTACAAGCCGAGCAATCTCCAGCTCCGTGGCATACATGGTTGTCGCCCAAGCCAATCTCTGCGTTGAGAGATGGTCACGTACTATAAGACCGAGGACAGCAGCAACTTATGCTGGACCAAGGCAACGATGACTGAGATGCTGTCCTCTTGGTCTAAGATGTTGTCCTACCAAAGGACTAATATGCTGTCCTAACAAGGACTGATATGCTGTCCTCTTGGTCGAAGATGTTATCCTAACAAGGACTAATATGCTGTCCTAACAAGGACTGAGATGCTGTCCTAACAAGGACTGAGATGCTGTCCTAACTAGGGGCCACACAGACCAAGAGTACAAGACTTATTCCTTCATTCTCCCCCTAAGTCTTGTGCGTTGTCTTGTGAGAGAGTTGAACCATCCCGATCCTGGAGCAAAGCTCATGGAACGTGATCCTCCCAAGTGGCTTGGTGAGCAGGTCTGCAAGCTGGTTCTTGGTGTTAATGTAGCACGCCTTGATGCTCCCTTCCTCCAAGCAGCCTCGGAGAAAGTGGTACCTCACCCGGATGTGCTTGCTCCGTTCATGAAAGACGAGGTTCTTTGCTAGAGCTAGAGCGGACTTGTTGTCCACCCTGAGTTCCACCGCTCCGGTGTCTTTGCCGAGGAGATCACTAAGAAGTCGAACTAGCCAGAGCGCCTGAGTTGAAGCGGTAGAGGTTGCTATGTACTCGGCCTCGCAGCTGGACAGGGCCACCACCAGCTGCTTGACCGACTGCCAGTTAACGAGGCACTTGCCGAGGAAGAAGAGAATCCCGCTCATGCTCTTGCTAGTGTCGATGTCGCCGGCGTGGTCGCTGTCGCTGTACCCGACAAGGTGTGCCGCCCCAGGGCACCTCGGGTAGTAGAGGCCGTGGTCGAGAGTCCCTGCAATGTAGCGGATCTCTTCACAGCCTGCTGGTGCCCCGTCGTCGGTCGCTGCCTGAACCGACTGACGTAGCCGACAGAGAATGCCAAGTCCGGCCGTGTGTGGGCGAGGTAGCGAAGGCTCTCCACAAGACGCCAATACTGCGTGGCGTCCACCTCCTCCGTCGTGCTGTTGCGGCTCAGCTTCAGTCTCTCCTCCATGGGAGTGAGAGCTGGGTTGCAGTCTGTGAGCCCAGCCAGCTCAACAATGCGCTTGGCGTAGGCAGTCTGTCGAAGTATGATCCCAGAGTCGGCCTGGTGCACCTCGATCCCCAGGTAGAAGGAGAGAGATCCCAGGTCACTCATCTGGAAGGTGGCTTTCATCGCTTCCTTGAATGCTGCCACCTCCACATCCTTGGTGCCGGTGATCACCAAGTCATTGACGTAGTCACCCACCAGTAGGGCATTTCTTCCATTGCCCCGCCGGTAGATGGCCGCCTCGTGCGGGCTTTGCGTGAAGCCCATCCCCTTGAGCGTGGAGTCCAACTTGGCATTCCGCGCCCTTGATGTCTGCCGCAGGCCATAGAGGGCCTTGCGCAGACGCAGCACCTTGCCCTCCCTGCCAGGAATCGTAAATCCCGGCAGCTGGTGCACATAGACCTCCTCCTTTTAAATCGTCGTTGAGAAACGCCGACTTGACATCCATGTTCTGAACACGCCAGCCTCCCCGAGCAGATAGCGCAAGGAGGAGTCGCACTGATTCCATCCGCACCACAGGCGCGAAGGCATCATCCAAGTCGATCCCCTCCTGTTGCACGAAATCGTGTGCCACCAAGCGAGCCTTGTGCTTCACAATGGCGCCGGCTTCATCCCTCTTTAGCTTGAACACCCACTTAAGGGTGATTGCGCGGTGACCATGAGGGAGGTCAGCAAGCTCCCAGGTGCGGTTGTTCTCAACCGCGTCCATCTCCGACTGCATCACGCATGCAATGCCACGTGTCTCTCAGCCTCCGCGAAAGACCGAGGCTCGCCGTCGTCGCACGCAAGTTGCAACTGCGCCTCCAGATCGCGAGGGACCAGTACCGGCACCAACTGGTCACCGAGAAGATCCTCCATCATACGATACCGCAACGGCTCGCCGTCGTGGTACGCATCGATGCGCTCCTCATCGTGGGAGAGCGGAGTAATGAACTCCACCGGTTTGTGCTCGACACGAGCTGGTGTTGGAGTGGACGTACCCGGAGGGATGGAAGTTGGTGCTGGAGTGCGTGGGGTCACCGGCTGTGGTGGTGGAGAGGTCATCGCAGCCGAGGTCGTGACTGGGGAGCGTGGCGCTGAAGTCGGTGGAGAAGAGCTGCCTACTCCCCCAGTTCCCTTGAAGTAGACGTACTCGACGATGAAGTTGTCGTATGTTGGAGTCGAGCCGTCATCTACCGCCTTGTCCCAAGCCCGTCCTCGCCCTTCATTGAACACTACATCACGTGTCGTGCGCACACGCTGTGTTCCTGGGTCGAGAATGTGGTAGGCCTTCGAGCCCTCCGCGTAGCCGATGAACACCCCTGGAGTGCTCCTGTCGTCGAGCTTGCTGATGTGGCCAAGCTCCTTGGCGAATGTTAGGCAGCCAAAGACCCGTAGGTGAGAGACTGTCGGCTTGCGCCCATGCCAAGCCTCGTACGGCGTCCTGCCATTGAGAGCCTTGGTGGGCGAGCGGTTGAGGATGTACACCGCCGTCACCACCGCCTCTCCCCAGAAGATAGTTGGCATTCCCCTCTGCTTGAGGAGGGCCCGAGCCATCCCCACAACCATCTGGTTGCGTCGCTCGATGACGCCGTTCTGCTGCGGGCTGTATGGCATGGAGTAGTGGCGCTGAACACCCTCATCCGCGTAGTACGACGCGAATTCAGCCACTGTGAATTCACCGCCGTTGTCGGTGCACAGCACGCACAGCTTACGATCGCACTCCGCCTCTGCAATGGCCTGTGCGCGCCTGATGGCGTTCGGAGCCTCTCCCTTGCTGCCGAGGACCATCACCCACATGTAGCGGGAGAGGTCATCGACAAGCAGCAGGAAGTAACGTCGTCCTCCCGGTGTACCCGGTGTCACCGGGCCACACAAGTCCCCGTGCACGAGGTCGAGCCGCTCCTTGGCTCGGAAGCTCGAGTGCTGGGGAAAGGGGAGCCGCCTCTGCTTTGTCACTACGCAGACATCGCAGAACTGCTCTACATGGTCAAGGCACGGCAGGCCCCGTACCATCTCCTTGACACTGAGCCGCTTCAGGGCCTTGAAGTGAAGGTGCCCAAAGCACTCATGCCACTGTCATGCGTCGTCAGCGAGTAGCAAGGCAGAGAGATTGTGCTACCTGCACATTAAGGACGTAGAGTCGATTGGTGCCTCTGGATACCTTGGCAAGAAGGCGACGATGGCGATCCAAAATCCTCATGACTCCATCCTTGATCTCCACGCGCGAATCGTTCTCATCCAGCTGGCCCAGGCTGATGATAGAGTTCCTCAACGTGGGGATGTAGTAGACTCCGACGAGCAGCCTGTGCTCACCAGACTCGGCGGTGAGGATGACAGAGCCGATGCCCTTGATCTCCACACCAGAGGCATCCCCAAACTTGACGGAGCCTTGAACATTGGGTTTGAACTCAGTGAAGAACTCTCGTCGACCAGTCATGTGATGGGTGGCGCCAGTGTCGAGGCACCACCCGTCAGTCTTGTCGTTGCTGGAGCCGTCACCGAGAAAGGCGTGTGCTCTCGTCTCATCGATGTGAAGGAGAGCTGCTGCGGCCGATGCCATTGGAGTTGGCTCGATGCTTGTGTGCGCCAGGAGCAGAGCCGGCTCCTCCTCCTCCACCTATGCAACGTGGGTCTGGCCACGTTGTTGCTGCCGACACTCCCTGGCCCAATGACCAAGCTTGCCACAGTTGTGGCAGGTGTCGTCTCGTGCTGGCTTCCGGTTGCCGGCGGCGCCGCTTTGGGCGCCTCCATGGGCGCCACCCTCAGCATGTCTCTGCGCCACAGCTTGGGCACCTCTGCACCCCTTGTTTGGCTTGCCACGCTTGCGGCCGCCTTTCGAGGAGGAGGGCTCCCCCTTCTTCCCGTCACCTTGGCAGGCCTTCCACTGCTCCCGAGTGAGATGTAGCTTCCCGCCGATGGTGATAGGCCCCGAGAGAGGCTGAGATTTGTCGCTGTCGATGACCTTGAGGCAGCCTATCGCCTCTTCGATTGACATCGTGGAGAGGTCCAGCAGAGACTCGATCGAGCGAGCGATCTGCTTGTACTTCTCGGGGATGCAACGGAAGAGCTTCTCGACGGCTTTCTCCTTGTTGTAGGTGTCGTCGCCGAACTGCACCATCTTCTGCAGTAGTGTGTTGAGACGGAGAGCAAATTCATCAACATCCTCACCTGGTTTGAAGGTCAGGTTCTCCCACTCCTTGCGGAGTGCCTACAGTGTGGTCTTGCGGGCGCAGTCGCTACCGATACGTGCCACAGCGATGGCGTGCCAGGCCTCCTTGGCAGTTCTCTTATTGGAAAGCGAGAACTACATCTCGGGCGGTACTGTAGCAATGAGAGCATCCAACGCCCGTCGATCCTCGTAGTAGTCGATGTCGCCGTACCGGACTACTTCCCACATGTGCCGCACTTGGAGTCGTATCCTCATCACCGCGGCTCACTCGACGTAGTTGGTCTTGGTGAGGGTAGGCCACCCACCGCCGAGACCAACGTCCCTGACAATGGCTTGGATCCCGTGGTGACCATGGTACCTGTTCGGGGAGGGAGAGTCGCGCCGCCTGTAAATGCCTCGATCTCCATCGACCCAACCACCCCCGCCGGGAGCGTCGCCAGCGCGTCCGTGCCGTATGGGCTGCAGCCGCCGCACTCATGGGGGTGCACGTCTGCCCACTGTTATGTTTGTGGTCGTGCTACCTTCCTCGCCAGCCTGAGATCTTCATTGGTGTCGCCGTCGGTAGAATCAGAGCCTCTGTCGCTACCGCTATGCAGAGCCTCAAGCTCTTTTGCAGCCACACGGGCTGCATCCGCAGCCGCTGCTGCTTCTACTTCCGCCTTTGCCGCTGCCAGTTCCGCCGCCGCCATCCTCGCCGCCCTCGCTGCAGCTTCTGCCGCTGCTCACTCGCGTTCTTCTGCAACGGCGACCTCGGCCTCCTATCGATGCCGCGCGCTCGAAGCAACCGAGTGTTGAGACTGTCCTTCGGACATGGCGCGCTAGTGGGGGAGTGCTGTGTGGGGAAGAGGTTGTCTCAGACAAGTTGTTGCTTGTCTGCGCAGAAGAGGAGGAATGAGTTGAAACAACTGGTGTTATTACTGCCGGCTGAAGAGGAAGAGAGGCGTGGGAAGAAGATGAGCAGGAGATGTCTAGGCTATAGGATAGAACGGCTCTGATACCACTTGTTAGTATCTGAAGTATTACTCTCATGGAGAGGATGACACTAAGAGTTGGGAAACTTTTCATGTTTCATTCCACACACAATGACATGCCCAACCTAGGGGTTGGGGTTACATATTTATAGCTGAGGCAGCCAAGCATATACCTAGATGCTAGTCTAAGATGTTGTCCTACCAAAGGACTAATATGCTGTCCTAACAAGGACTGAGATGTTGTCCTCTTGGTCTAAGATGCTGTCCTACCAAAGACTAATATGCTGTCCTAACAAGGACTGATATGTTGTCCTCTTGGTCTAAGATGTTGTTCTAACAAGGACTAAGATGTTGTCCTACCAAAGGACTAATATGCTGTCCTAACAAGGACTGAGATGCTGTCCTAACTAGGGGCCACACAGACCAAGAGTACAAGACTTATTCCTTCACCAGGTCCACCCGTCAGACACAGGGGGCCAGGTGAGTGACATCTCGGGAACATCCGGCGGTTCCCGAGAAGAGCGGCGCGGTGGAGCTGTGGCGACCAACCCGTTGGTTGCCACAGTAAGTGCCTCGAGGCAACCCCTCGAGCACGTCGCCTTGGCACTCGCCCCCCAATGACGGGTAGGACCCAGGTCCACCGGTCAGACATTGGGGGCCACGTGAGTAACATCTCGGGAACGTCCGGCGGTTCCCGACGAGAGCAGCGCAGTAGACCCGCGACCCATGGGCTACCGCATTAATTACCTCGAGTCAACCCCTCGGGTACGTCGTCGTGACCCGTCAAACAAGAGTAGACACGACACTGCTGCTTTTGACTAACGAATACGCCCACTACGCCAAGGACGTGCAGCCTTTTCATCTCCCAGGTACAACCGCTTGACCACTACGTGGAAATCTCGCCACCACATCGGCTCCGAAAGTGCAGGTTCAAAATCACCACGCGGGAGAGATGGGGGGCCCACCTGTGGGCTCGTTGCCTCCCCCGAGATGGGCCCGGGGGCGACTGTTGGTACCCTACAGACCGGGTACCCCCGCGTAGAGGATAAAATACGTCCTGGGCCCTGTTTCCCTGCTGAGGCCGGCCCTGGCATAGCCACGTGCCCTTGGCCCTGAGGTCAGCCTTGGGGCTGCCACGTGCGCTTGAGTTCCAGAGCTGACACGTGCCCTGGGCTTAGGTCCGAGCCTCCCTGCTGAGGTGAGGTCCGGGGCTGCCACGTGTCTCTTGGCTCAGAGCCACCTCCCTGATGAGGACGGCTCCGGAGCCGACACGTGCCCTGGGCTTTGGTCCGAGCCTCACCGCTGAGGTGAGGGCCAGGGCTGCCACGTGTCTCTTGGCTCAGAGCCACCTCCCCATTGAGGAAGGCTCCAGAGCTGACACGTGCCCTGGGCTCCGGTCCGAGCCTCCCCGCTGAGGTGAGGTTCGGGGCTGCCACGTGTTACATGGCTCCGAGCCACCTCCCTGCTAAGGAAGGCTGACACGTGCCCTAGGCTCCAGTCTGAGCCTCTCCGCTAAGGTGAGGTCCGGATCTTCCACGTGTCCACTAACTCCAAACCCGTCGATAAGAGCTTCGAAGCCGCAACGTGCCCCACAATGTGTCGTAGGTCGTGGGTCGACGAAGTCAAGAAGGAAGTGCGTTGCCAGACTTCGCATTCAAGGCTCGCGCCTTTCCCAGAAGAATGGCGCATTACACACGCCTCCGTCCTCTGCCCGTTCGCCATTATGATGATAAGACAGGACGGCGAGGCGTGACAACGGTACAGTGCCACCTGGCACAAAGCCGCCCGAGCAGAACGAGAAGACGCGGCGACAAGATGACATCTTCATCATCACCTGACACACGGACATTGGCACTCAGCGCGCCAAGCGGAGGGACTTAACTCCCCCGTCAACCACTGTACTCAGAGGACGAAGCCCTAGATCATGTATAGAGTGTACATAGCTTTGGGGCCACCTATCGGGCCCAAGCCTTGTAACCACCCTGGCCTTGGACTATAAAAGGACCAGGGTGACCACCGGACAAGGGGTTCGCATCTCAGATCCCGCAACCCACAAGCAAAAGCACACGCAAGCAAGCAACACAACAAGCACTCCCATGGACGTAGGGTATTACGCTCCGGCGGCCCAAACACGTAAAACCTCGGTGTTCATCCGCTTCCTCGAGGCCAGGTCGCATAGGGCGCCAAGCCCCCTCCGATAAAAGAACCTCGCGGGCTGCTTCCGAATAGGCCGGGAGGAGTGTCGCAGCTCACACACTCTGACACTAGTGATGCTTTACGACCGCTCAGGTCATCGGGAGAGGCTAAGGACATGGAGTTCACCGTCGGTACCGCACCACCGATCGCCGCCGTCGATGCCGACCGGGTTCCTGTCGTTTTCATGCTGCACAACCTTGCCCGACTGCTAGGCCGTGTGTTGACGAGCGTGTAGCGTGAAAGATCGTCGAGAATGGTCCACCATAGCTGGAGAACGATGTGCGCCATCTCCCTGTCCGGTGCGCGCGCACCCCGGCACGAGGTTAAAGACAACCCTGACCGGGGGGGGGGGGGGGCACTCGCAGTGGGTGCGCGTGTTTTTCTTTTTCCAGAAATTTTCCAAACTTTAGAAACCCATAACTTTGGCTAGGATTGTACAAGTCGAGTGAACCAAATTTTGTTGGATTCAGCTCTCTGAGTAATTTCCAGCAAAATATGTTTCACCCCAAGAAACCTATTATTTTTCCAGAATTAATTCTCCAAATATTTAAACTGTTGGAAATTTTAACTGGAGATCTACTTTGTGGAAAATTCTGAACTTTGGCCAGATTGTTCATTTTAATATCCTTGAGTCAAAAGAAAAATTTCAGATCCATCTGAGTTCATTAAGCCCCCCTAATGGTTGATTAAGTGAACTAACCTAGAGAAAAAAGAAAATATACAGAAACATTTTTTAGAATTTCTCTGAATTTCATTAGCTCATAACTTTCTCTAGAAATCTTTAAATCACATGAAACCAATTCCATTAGAACCATCTTAAACTCTAGTTTCCAAAAAGTAATGGCTTGCTCCATGAAAATCCCCAGAAAGACATAGAAGCTCTAATTATGGCCAGTTATACATTTATTTGTCGAGGGCTCAAATGAGCTTTGCCGCGGATGAAATTTGGCCAAGTATCTGTTTAGGTTGTCTTCAAACCATAGTAAAATTTTCAGAATCAGAAGTGCCTGTCTAGCTAGAGTTATTGCCTTTTACTCTTCACTTCAACACAAATGCATTTAAATTGGCACACATTGTTATTTTCATTTTGTGTAGTCGCTAAGGTCGAGGAAGACCCAAATATATTAGACTTTATTCCTCCGGAAGAATATTTAGTCGACGACCAACAGCAAGGCAAGGTTTGGTTTGCAATAACCTATTTACAAAGTTTATTGTTTTGTCACTTCCCTTCTGAATTTCATATTATGTGCATTAGAGTCTTGAATTGAATCCCAATTGCATAGCCAAGAGAACCAGGGGGTTGGGTCTAAGATTTGATCCTCGAGTAGCACTGCAATGCTCAAATGGTATAGGATTCGATACAAGTCGAGTAGTTGGAACTACTCGCGAGAATAGACTTAGAGGCACACCACTCGGTTAGAGAGATAAACAATGAATCACATGGCATAAAAATGAGACCGGGTGAAGAGTAAGGGCAGCAGGACATTGGGGCCTGTGTGCTATAGCTCTGCTTGTGTCGGTTGAGGACCGATCCATGTGTGGTCCTGTTGAACAAGCTAGAACTGTATCGAAGACATACCGGCTATATGGGAACCGGAAAACCGATGTAATTCGGGTAGCGATATGTTGAGGCATTGCTTGTCATCCAAAAGGATTGGTTGAGAGCAACGATGTGTAAATCGGCTAGTAGGCACCGAGGTTGCTCCGCATAGAGACCTCCTGCTCGGGACAATAGGACTGGTTCAACACTTGGCTAACGAGTGAAAGGTTGTTGTGTACGACGTCTAGGATGGTTGCTGTAGGCAACATCAAGCACGGGCGTACGTGACGTGTTATTCGGGTAACCCGTGCAGGTATAAATTGATTATAATCGTCGTCTCTCACAGTCAGTGAGTACCACTTTTTCACTGTACCGTGATGTAGAAAGAACAGGCTAGATGTCATGCATAGAAGTTGCTGTTTGAAAGTCTTACTTTGCTTGTTAATTAAGTTCTTTAGATTGGAGCTAATCAAAGTTCTTTTCAACCTTAGGCAGGGCACATAAGAGCAATGTGTTTCTTGTTTGATTGCGAACTTCCTATGTGGCTTAGCACAAGGTTTTCCACTAACTTGCAGCTAAAACTTGAAAGTAAGGGTCAACTAATTAGACGAGTCCTTATGCAAAGTACTTTCCCATTCCAGCATGTAGAGTTGCATGTTTGGATGAGATGGGTTAGTCTTGCTGAGTTTTCATGCTCACTGCTTGTTGTTGAAGTGTTTGCAGGAAATTATGAGGAGGAGGCTCTCGAGGAGACGGATCCCTTAGAGGGAACCACCGTCGAGTGGGAGGCGTGCAAGCCACCGTGTTAGTGGATGCGTGTGTGCTAGTAGGAACACATTTATGGGCTGAACGTGAACCTTTTTGCATAGTTTACGCCCGTGAGTATAGACTATAACGATATTTTGATTTAATTATGTTCATAAATGAGTTTATGTAATAAAACTTAGCTTCCGCTTATTGTCTTTTCTATGTGTTATCTGGTGCTGTCTATCGCAGCACCTCTAAGCGAGATCGTGAAATGTCGAGACCATCAGGTCCTCACACTAAGCCCGTGCCCTGACTTAGAATAGTGACGTTGTCAGGTTGGGTTGGAAGTCGGACCCTGACCTGACCTCCCCGTGTTTGAAGTCCTGGTACCGTCCTTATGGCTTCTTCCTCGCGGCTAGGCCCATAGGACGTTTTCTCCTTTTTGGTAATATTGGGTAAAGACGTCCTCATCCCGTTTCCCGCCTTATCTCGGTGATGGCTGGGGACCCTTGGTTTCCAATACACCAACACATGGATTCAGAAAATTGTCTTGCATGTAACATCCATGGTCTAAATGGTCGGACGCGTTGTGGCGTCGTTTGTCTTATAGTGGAGGAGGAGCGCTTCTCCCTTGTTTGCCTCCAGGAAACAAACTCATGTAATTGTTGATCAACTCAACCGTGAAATGTTAGGTACTAGTTTTTTTCTTACTCGTACTGTACAACTCACAACACGTGCAGGGACATTCTGGTGGCATGGTAGTCATACGTTTGGTCGGCCTCACACTTTCATCTAACCAACAAGCTCTGACTCTAAAGGTGTCTCTGTTGATCAATTGCTTTACTTTCAGGATTACTACGGTCTACAAACCACAGGCTGACTTGGCCAAGGTCAAGGTCCTACAAGAGCTACGGGCCATGGTTTCTCTATGGAGACTTCAGCATGACCTGGTCCGCTATTACGCCACCGAACGATGTGTCCTCGCTTCTTGAAGGACCTTGAGCTCCGGTGAAACAGCGGAAAGGGGATTTGATGCTTACATATATTCTTATGCAGGTTCGATGTTACTAATAATTGACTTCATACCGTATCAACAAACCAGAAACATTCTGAATGAATAAAACTAGGGAGAAACGTGTAACATTGCTAATAATCAGAACCCATTTGTTGATGATGCATGAAAAAGATTGCAATTCTTCCTGACCTTATTTGCCGAGATAGGGGATAGGCGCATAGTAGATTGATCAAAGTTGGTAAATGATCGAAATAAGCTGGCGAATTAAATGACAACTATCCGTGCCATGTGATCATAGGAAACAATTTAAACACTCAACATCCATTATTTATCTACATAAGAAGTAAGTTTGTTGCATATTTTAAGTATTTTTGCAAACAAGGTAAATGGTTCATATTCCAATATATAAGAGACTCATAATACCATACCACAACACCTAGAATAACTTAGTAGTGAATAGAACAATAAAGTAAAGTTCAAAATATTATTCCAATACTAAAAGTGCTAACAAAAATCAAATAAACAACCATTGCAAGCAAATGATGAAATTATCTGTTTGACTAGGTGAATCTTGGCAGGTTCTTCACTGATATGTAGGTCGAAGTCTAAAACTATAGGTTTCATGGCTTCAGATCCGGTGAAATACTCCATCACAACAATGACCACTGATGAATTTTATGCATCAGCTTCAAGAGAAAACCTCCCAAAGTTACCAACTAGGGAAAGAGGCCATGCCATAACATAGGGGTGTGCAACACTGTCATAAGACCTTTGGAAAAGCTTCTCTAATTCCATCGTTTCCAAGCAGAGGGTAAAGAACCAACTTGCGATGTCAACATTATGATTTGTACTCAATATTGCCATGTACATAAAGCCATCTGGCTGTACTCAATATTGCCATGTACACAAAGCCATCTGGCTGCCACGACCCGCAACTCATTGTAGTTATTAAGCACTACCCCAAACAGTCCATGAAGCTGCGTCTCAAAAGACTTGTCCCAGTCTAGCATCCACCTCTCAACATCGTCACTATCTGTTCTCCACAACAACATACCAACATTGAAGCCAATTCTATAGAAAATACAGGGTGCACCTCTGCTCATTTCTCCGACCTGAAAGTGGCAATCCTGCCTCCTCAAGAGCCAAGGGAGTTCCTCTACAGAGAACTTCATTGTTGTTGTGTCCAATGTTACCATAAAAGGGCACCCAATGCTGAAAGCTCCCACACATTGTGGGGTTTGGAGAAGGGAATTTCTAGGCAGCCTTCCCCTTGCTTATTGTGCAAGGAGGCTGACTCAAACCCAGGACCTCCAGGATACAAGTGGAGAGACTCTACCACTGCGCCAGGCCTACCCTTCCCAATGTTAGCATGTACTTGAGATTTTTGTAAACCCAGTACAGGAATCCATTCACCTGCATGTTGCCATTGAGAAGCCACGCTCTTGATCTTGAATGATGTGATCGCCCACGCACATCCACCCATGACTCGATGGACCACTCACCGGTATTCGAGGAGAAGACAGTTGCCCGTATCCTAGACTCGTCATGGATAAGACGAACTACCTTGAACAACATTGGGTCTTTGTCAGAGAATAATGGACATGCATTTTGCTCTATGGGGCAGCCACAAAAACCTTCTGAATGTGGCCTAGAGGGGGTGAATAGGCGTTGAAAACTTTCCCTGCTACACTTAACAAATTCGTCAAATACAGGAGGGGCTAGACTAGTCCGTTATCGATACGGACTAGTCCGGTGTGCTAGTTATACCGACGAAAAGATATATTATTTAACGTATTCTCCTCAAATGTTATAGCAGTAGAATTAAGTAAATTGACCTAACAACTTGTGTGGGTATTAGGATAATTAATTTGAACGAGGAATGCAAGATTACTATGCGTTGCAATATTAATCAACTCTGTCGAAACCCTGCGAACCGGGTACCCCCCGTGTAGTGAGAAAAAAGGAACCTGGGCCCCGCCTTCCCAGCATAGGCGGGCCCCAGCGTAAGCCACGCACTCTGGGCCCCATGGGCTATCCCAGAGTTGCAACGCATCTCCAGACCCTGAGCCTGACTACTGGTCGAGGGCAGCTCGGGAGCCGACACGTGTCCAGCAGTGCTGGACCCCAGCCTCCACCAAGGAGGGCGCCGGCACTACCACGTGCCCGGAACCTCCGAGCCACATCCCCCGGCCGGAGAGGGCTCCAGAGGTGCCACATGTCCTGCGGCTCCGGATCCGACCTCCAGCATGGAGGTCACCGGTGCTGCAACGTAGGTAGCGTCTCCGGGTGTACCCTCCCCCTAGGGAAGGCTCCGGATGTGCCACGTGTCCTGCGGCTCCGGATCTGAACTCCAGCATGGAGGCCTCTGGTGCTGCCACGTGCCCAATAATTTCAGACCGCATACTACTCCACAAGACGGCTCCGGAGGAGACGCGTGTTCCGGGGGCCAGCCGCCCATACATTACATCAGCAAGCAGCGGGCAGATGGCCAAGAAGTAAAGAGGAAGGTGCGTTGTCAGGCCAAGCATTCAAGGCTCGCGCCTTCCCCCAAAGCATGACGCTCGACGCACGCCTTCGTCCCTCGTCTGTGCACCATTATTGTGAAAGACAGGGCGACGAGGCATGACGGCACAACAGTGCCACCCAACGGCACTGAGCCGCCTAACAGAGTGAGGAGAGGCGACAACAAGATGGGGACTTCATCATCACCGGCCACCCGGTCAGAGGCGCTCAGCGGGTCAGGCAGCGCGCCTTAACTCCACCAACAGCGTCAATACATATAGCTGGAAATATCTATAACTCATGTATAGGAGATAGAGAGCCGTGCGGCCACCTGTCGGGCCTCGGGCCACCATGTATATACCCCGGCCTTGGGCTATAAAAGGACCTGGGCAGCCTCTAGGGAACTCACTCTCATACGCGAGCAAGCAATACACCGAGCACTCCAGTGGACGTAGGGTTTTACGCTCTGGCGGCCCGAACCATGTAAATCCTCGTGTCTCTCACGCCATTGCACTTAGACCTACGTGATACTCTAGCCCCACCAAAAAAAGAACCTCCACGGGCTGCTTCCGAGCAGACCGGGGGAAGTGTCGTAGCGAACACTTTGACATCTGGCGCGCCAGAAAGGGGGGCTTTTTGGTTCTTGAAGCTGTTCATGAAGCCCACAATCGTGAACACCCAATCCGTCGGAGGTTGTTCCCGTCCCTCGCGCCGCCAGCGGCAGAGCGAGCAGGAAGCATCCTCTGGTCCCAAAGTGAGACCGTCTGCGCCAGCACCAGTCCCTACGGCGACGGTGCATGTTGCCTCCTGGCAACCTTCGGTGGTGACGGCCTTGCAAGCACCGACTGAAGCCAGCCTGGAGAGCGCGCTGTTAGTAGCCTGTGCGCTCCTTCACAACCCCCCGGGTGCGGGAGCTTCCCCGTCCGCTGCTGAACAGTGGCGCAACGGTGTCGACCACCTGGTCGTCGCCGCGCTCAACTCGCCGTGTCATCGGAGACGACGGCCAGGGACGGGACAGCTGCCTCCCCGTAACCTAACAAGGGAATACAGGATGACGACGACCCACTCAACGGCGACGTCCAGACTCCTCACCACAGACCCCAAAGGTGAGCTGGACCGCCACCGCCGTCATAATGAAGAAGGTCGCGTCACCATCGAGCGACAGCGCGAATGGCGCCGTGGCCTCAGGGAAGAATTTGGTACCCCGGGGACCATGCGTCCCATTTACATGGGCTAGAACCCTGTCTCCCCAGGCTCTGTGGGAGGCTGCATGGCTCTGGCCCCACACCTCCGTTTGGCGGTGTGGCCGCGCAAGTTCCGGTCACACTTGCCGGAGAAGTTCGATGGGACAGCCAACCCCGTCAAATTCCTGCAGATCTACTCCACCGCCATCCTAGCTGCAGAAGGGGACGAGGCCATTATGGCCAACTACTTCCTGGTGGCCTTGACCATGTCAGCCCGGTCATGCCCCAGGAGTCTATAACCTCCTAGGAAGAGTTGTGCCGTCAATTCACATCCAACTTCAGGAGTTCCTACATCAGACCGGGCTCGGAGGCCGACCTCCACGCCGTGCCACAGCAACCGGATGAGTCGTTGCGCTCCTTCATCCAGCGTTTCTCCCAGGTTAGGAACACCATCCCCCGCATCTCCAACGCCTCCGTCGTCATCGCCTTCCGACAGGGTGTCCGTGACAAGAAGGTGCTCGAGAAGTTGGCGATGCACAACGTGCAGGACGTCTACGAGCTCTTCAACTTGGCGAACAAATGTGCCAGGGCCGCAGAGGACCGCAACTGGCACACACCGCCCGACAAAGGGAGTGAGTCCGCCAGGGACGGCCCTGATTGCAGGAAGAAGAGGGCCAGCGGCAAGGACGAGCTGCAGGCCGGAGCCCATACAGCAGCAGCAGTAGCGGCTGCAGCGGGCCGGGGGCCGCACACCGATAAGCGCCCGCGACAGCCGTCCAACAGCGACGATGGCGCCCAGAGGTGCCCGGTCCACGACACCAACCGGCACAGCATCAGTGAGTGCCGGGAGATCCAGAGGCTGGCGGAGCACTTCCGAGAGCTCCGACAGGAGCGTCAGGACGACACACCCTCCCACCAGGAAGAGGGAAAACAAAGGCTGACCCAGGGGATGGTGGCAACCAGGAGATGGAGTTCCAAGACGACAAGCGGGTGTTGAAGGTCCTCTATGACCAGGAAGAGAGCTCCGGCTCTGACCACAGTGAGAGACGCAAGATGCTCCACGCCTGACCAGGCGGTCCCCCTTTTTTCGGAGTGAAGAGTAGGTGACCCAAGGCAGGGCTACATGGTGCTCCGACCAGAGCTTGCTCGAGGAGGAGCGACAAGCCTACCCAGATCAGTGGCCGTAGGACACCTCTGTAAGTCTTCCCGACTACCCCCGAGTAGTGGTAGAGAATTTTTTTCTTTCTCTTTCTTGTAAGGGTAACATAGAGGCTGGGAACATGGCTTAGAACAGCTAAAGTCCTAGAAGGGTCCAGTTACCCTCGGTACCCGGGGCAAATCGATGCTTTATTGCACGGCCTGCTACCCCTATTGCCCGATGGAAGCCAGAAATAGGAAATATGTGTCCTGTCCGGTGCACTCCATTACAATCAATGTTGGCTCATGCATAGCAGTTTATAAATGTTGTGTTCAGAGCCATCCTACACACTAGTCCTACACATTCGTGGCGGAATTAATTCTGTCGCCACATCACCTAAGGGGTCAGGACAACGGTGGCCCGGAGCCAGAGCCCCGGTTGTCACTAGACCCAACAAGTCATTCTGCTGTGATGGCCCTCGCGCGAGCGAGGCACCAAAGTGGGGGTCCTGCTCACCTCACGGTTAGGAGAGCAGATCAAGTACGTGGTGCATCTTGACTCCAAAGCACTAATAGTATGGCAAAGTATGAAGCCCTCATATTTGGCTTGAGTACTGCTTTTTCTCTAGGAATACAACAGATTTTGGTTAAGAGGAGACTCTCGTCTCGCCATCAAACAAGGCGAGCAAGAGTAACCCTATATTGGCTCGCAGCCAGCTGCCTACCTTATCTATGTGCGAGAGATGGAGAAAGGATTTCATGCTTTGGAGTAGCGCAACATCCCCTGCGCTAACAATGCGGTGGCAGACAACCTTCCAATAGAAGCCTCTGCATGGGCTCCGGTCCCCAAAGGCACTATTGAAAGGAAGCTACTACGTCATACAGCCTGGCCTGCCGAACCAGGCGAAGGGGGCGAGTCTGGCACCTCGAAGCTAGCAGTCCCGGCGGCCCTGCAACCATGGTGCTCGCCAAGGATCGTATGCGTCACTGGGAGCTCCGTGCAACCCGGCGCCCAAGATCCGAAAAGCTCAAGTAGGTCCGATGCATGAATCACGGAGGTCCGAGCCTACTTGAAGGACAATATCCTTCCTGATGAACGTGTATCCGCTGAAGCGATCATTCGTATGGCTAGAAGATACATACTGGTAGACAGAGATATCTACCAATGTGGCGCTGACAGCGTTCTATTGCGGTGCATTACCCGGGAGGAGGGCTGCGAGATATTTGCAAAGATCCATGAGGGCGAGTGGGGCAACCGCTTCGTTCTACACGCTGGCCGGTAAAGCCTTCCGGCATGGATTTTACTGGTCGATAGCCCCCTGGATGTTGTCGAGCTGGTCAAGAGATGTGAGGCATATCAGTTCCGTGCCAAGCAGATCCACACACCGGTGCAGACGCTGCAAATGACCCTACCCTCATGGTCGTTAGAGGCATGATGGCTGGGCATCCTAGCGCCGTGACTTTAGTGTCGGGGAGCCACGTGGCACATGCCCCTGAACAAAGCCTCAACCGCATCCTGGGTGACCGCGTCACCCAAACCCGGACCGTCTCAATAGGTCTGTCGTAATCCGGACCCCCCGGAAAGTCAACGCTCACACCCTGCCTCATCCAGTCTATTTGGTAGGTGTGTCCCCCCCTCCCCCCCCCCCCCCCCCCCCCGCCAAGTGACCATACCTACCAGGGGGTCATCTCGATAAATCGCGCGGGCAGGGCATCGGATTGCTCCAGTAACGAGCAGAAGACTCAGAGCGCTGGCTACGGTAAGCTGCAGATAAGGACTGAACTCCCCTAGGGTCCTCGCGTTGCCAGGGACCCAAAAGGAGTGATAGCCACGCCGCCCGGACGCCCTGGGTACTTTCGCCGCTAAAGAACAGGGGGAGCGAGCTTGAGATATTGACAAAGTACTGCCTGCATCAACTAAAGTCATTTTGGACCTTTGTGCCCCCTTACCAATACCGCTTCCCCTTACGTGTATATATTTGTATTTATCTGCCTCGCCCTTGGTCAAAGTCCTGCTACAAGGCGGAAACACCTGAGACACCTGTATTACCTCCGGACCCCCTAGCTACCTTCCAGCCCGGGTTCGGTAACGCCGGAAGGACGCCTCCCCCTTCAGAGTGTCTGGTAAGCAGGAGGTCCAGGGTATGTAGCCTGCTTAGGCTGATCCCGCAACCTAAACATGCGTGTCCTGCCTTTATCGGCACGACACCCAGAGTACGGGAGGCCCGGATGGCACACCGCCCCGAGAAGAATGGTAGCTGGAGTCCGGATGTCGATACACCGAATTGCCCAGACTTCGTAGCTTAGTAGACGACCATAAGCCGTAATGGGGTCATCGAGCAGAGAAAATGCAGCTACACGGCACGATTTATCCAGGGAAACACTGTTGAAGTAAGCCTTGTGTGCGTTTGTTACAAGTAAACGTGCTTGTTTTCTCTTTCCATTGCATGCATGCACTTGTGAGTACGTAAGCATGTAGGTGATAGCACTAGAAGGCTGCATGAAACCTTTCATGTAGAAGACTCGGATTGTCAACATGCTGAGCACGTTCATCGGATCGTGCGATCGCGCCGTAGGAGTAGGAGCCGCTCATTCTGTTTGTTGCATGTGTTGCATGTATTCAGGTTAGATAAAAGAAGAAAAGTCTGGCGTTGAGGCCGAGTTGCTCGCCCAGAAAAACAGACTGCTCCTTCCTCTCTTGCGCAAAGCATTTTCTCCACGTTCAGTTCCGGCGAGGAGAGATCGTCGTGACCAACAATTGGCATCAGAGCCAGTAAAGGAGATGGCAGGAGAAGGCTCGCGATCGCCGGCTGCCAACGGATGTCGGGGACGCTCCCCGTCGCGCAGGGCGAGGGGATCGCGGGTTGATAGCGAGCGCGTCGTCGAAAGGATCGTCGAGAAGGTGACGCCGGCGGGGCCGGCAAACTACCCAATTCTGATGAAGACGAACTACAATGAGTGGTCGCTGCTGATGAAGATCAAGCTGGAGGCTTGGTCGCTGTGGGAAGCGGTGAGCAAGGGAGGAGCCAAATTTCAGGCGGATCGGATGGCGTTGGATGCCATATGCAGTGCTGTACCTGCATACATGATTGCCACGCTTGCTGTCAAGCCATCTGCAAAAGAGGCACGGGATTGCATCAAAGTGATGAGGATTGGGGATGATCGTGTGCTGAAGTCCACACTGCAGAAGGTACGTCGTGAATACGAGCTACTTTCACTTCTTGAGAAAGAGTCTATTGAGGACTTTGCAATGTGACTCAATAATCTCACGAACCAACTGGCCACACTTGGTGATCCTGAGCCGGAGGAGAAGATAGTTGACAAGTACCTTCGCATTGCACGTTCACGGTACAAGCAGTTAGTGATCTCCATAGAAACTTTGGTAGACTCGGCGAGTCTTCAAGTGGAGGAGATCACAGGGTGTCTTAGAGCAGCCAAAGAGGATGTGAACGTAGGAGAAGTGCGTGAAGATGGTAAACTTTGCCTCTCTGAGGATCAGTGGCTTGAAAGGAACAAGCAGAAGGATTACGCCGGTACAAAACACTTTGGTGAATCTGGCAACCAAGGAAAGAGTTGGCGTAATGGAAAAGGTGGAGGTTTCAACAAGAAACAAGTTTCACCTGGCCGAAGCGAATCTGGCTCCAAGACGGATCATGGCAAAGACAAGTGCCACAACTGCGGCAAGATCGGTCATTGGGCACGTGATTGTCGTGGCAAGTCCAAAAGGGAACAAGTGCATCTGGTGCAAGAAGATGAGCGTAGTTTGCTCCTGATAGAAGACGTGGCACCTATGCAATGTGTGGAGGTGATCCCTGCAAGTTTGAAGTTTGGGTTGGGAAACACCACGTCACTTGTTCCTGCTGTGGAGGATCGCGACAAAGCAGTTGGAGCAGTGGGTGAGAATGTCTTGGCAATCAACAAAGACATGGAAGATCGAGTTGCACGTCCATGGATATTTGACACCGGAGCATCAAATGACATTGACCGGGGTACGTGATGCGTTCAGCGAGCTGGACACTAGTGTAACCGGAACCGTGAAGTTTGGTGATGGGTCTGTTGTTCGTGTTGAAGGATGCAGGACAGTTTTGTTCAGCTGCAAGAATGGAGAACATCATTTGCTTGGTAACGTGTACTATATTCCTCGGCTTACAACAAATATAATCAGCTGTGGACAACTCGACGAAGTCGGCTATAAGATTCATGTACAAGGTGGTGTGATGTGGGTTCGTGATGAGAATCTGCAGATGATTGCCAAGATTCAACGCACACCGGGGAGGCTGTATGCTCTTGATGTCGAGTTGGCACGACCCGTCTGTCTGAGTGCAGTGGCTGGTGATGACGCATGGCGTTGGCATGCTCGGTTTGGACATGCAAATTTTGGAGCTGACACGATCCCACGGTCTTGTCGAGCCAGGATCACGCTGAGGGGTGCTGCGTTGCACAGCACCGGATAACACACATCAAAGGTACAAAGCGGAAGCAAAATTTTATTACATAAACTGGTTTATGAACATGTTTACATCAAAACAAGTCCAGTCTACACTCACGGGCGTAGACTACGCATCAAGTCCATGTTCAGCCCTTGAACGTGTCCTTGCTAGCACAAACGCACACTAACTCTGCGGCGTGCACGACTCCCACTCGACGGGGTTCCCCTCCTGGGGTTCCGTCTCCTCTTCGGGAGTCCCTTCCTCATAGAACCCTGCAAAAGCTTCAAACACAAGCAGTGAGCACGAAGGCTCATCAAGTCTGACCCGTCTCACCTAAACATGGAACTTCTACATGAGGGGTGATGGGTACATGAGGTAAAATCATTTGCAAAGGACTCGCCTAATTAGTGGAACCTTACTTTCAAGTTTTAGCAGCAGGTTGTGAAGAACCTTACGCTAAGGCACATGAGAGAGCCGCAATCAAACAAGAAACGCATTTCTCTCATGTACTTTGCCCAAAGTTGAAAAGAACTTTAATTAGCTCTAAGCTACAGCAATTCATTAACAATCAAGTCCATCTTTCAATTAGCAATATTTTAACATGTAACTAGCCTGTTCTTTCTACGTCACGGTACAGTGAAGAAGTGGTACTTGATTTACACCTGCAGGGTTACCCGAACAACCCGTCACGTACGCCCGTACTCGAGGTTGCCTACAACAACCATCACGGATGCCGTACTCAACCACCTTTCGCCCGTCAGCCAAATATTAAACCGGTCCCATCGTCCCGAGCAAGAGGTCTCTGCACGCGCATCTCAGTGCCGCCAGCCGATTTACACCTCGAGCTCTCAACCTACCCTCTGAACGACGGGCAATGCCTCAATACCCAGCTACCCGAGTTACATCGGTTTCCCGGTTCCCATATAGCCGGTAGGTCTTCGGTACTGTTCTAGCTTGTTCAACAGGCCCGCACACGGCTCGGTCCTCAATCGACACGAGCGGAGCTATAGCACACAGGCCGCACAGTCCTTCTGCCCTTACTCTCCGCTCGGTCTCATTTTTCTTGCCATGTGTATCATGTGCTATCTCTACCCGAGTCGAGTGCCTCTAGCCTATGCTCGCGAGTAGTTTCAACTACTCGACTTGTACCGAACCCTACACTATCTTAGCATTGCAGTAGCTAACGGGGTTTGCAATCCTAAACCCAACCCATGGTTTTCTTGGCTATGCAATTGGGTTTCCAAACAAGACTCTAATGCAAGTATTAATGGTACTCAAATAAGTGCTCAAAACAATAAAAATTTGTAAAAAGGTTAATGCAAACCGGAGCTTGCCTTACTGCTCTTGGTCGTAGGCTAGCTGTTCCTCCGGAGTAACAAAGTCTAGGACTTCGGGTTCCTCCTCGACCTTAGCGACTACATGATGGAAGAAACATATGTATTAATTTACATGTATTTGTATTAAGTTTGAACTTGTGAAGCTTATAAGTCCCACTAGACAGACTCTATGACTGTGAAACTTTTACTGTGGTTTAGTTATAACCTAAACAGAGACTTGGTCAAGTCTTAGTTGCCGTAAAGCTCATTTGAGCCCTCCACAATTAATTATGCACTTGACTTTAATTGAAGGCTTTTAGGGTGTTCTAAGGATTCTCATGAAACAAACTATGACTTCTGAAAACTAGATTTTCAGAGGGTTCTAATGGAGTTGGTCTCACTTAATTTGAAGGTTCCTAACTAAAGATATGAGCTAAACAATTTCAGAGAAAATTCTGAAAATGTTTCTGGACATTTTCTATTTTCTCTGGAACAGTTTCACTAATCACACCATTAGGTGGATCAAATGAGCTCAAATGGATCTGAAATTTTTATGGTAGTTCAGGGATATTTTGGTGAACATTCCAGCGAAATTTCAGGATTTTCCTCCTAAGGATTCTCCAGTTAAAATTCCAAATAGTTTAAACTTTGAGGAATTAATTCTGGATAATTAAGGATTTTCATGAAGTGAAACTTGATTTGCTGGAAAGTGCTCAGAGAGCTGAATCCAACAAAATTTGGTTCACTCGATTTGGAGCTTTCTAGCCAAAGTTATGAGGATTTGAAGTTTGAAGGAAATCTGAAAATCGGGGAAAAGTTTAAACTCGCGAGTGGGTCCCGGGGACACGCGTCACACGCCGAGGCGACCGCACACTGCGGACCACAGGGTCTTTGCGCGCCAGCACACCCGATCCCTGCCACACCCTGATCCCGATTTAAAATATCTCCCGCTGACAGCTGGGGTCCACCCCCTTCGTCAACCTCTCGCCGCCCGCGCTCTGCTGCCGGGGGACCTCACCGGAGAGCTCGCCGGCAGCTTCTGTGGAGCTCCAAACTTCACGATCTTGGCCGCCCCTGCCTACTTTCACTCGGGAAACAGGATTCTAGGGTCAGCTCGACATGACAACGGCCGGTACATGGTCGGCGACGAGCCGCCGCCTCGGAAAGACTTTGGCCGTGTCGGCTGACTTCCCTAGCACCTCAACTACTCGAGCAACCGGTCGGGAAGCATCAGTGGACCTAAGGGAAGGTCGACACGAGCTTGAGGCAGCTCGGGGGAGGCCCGAAGTAGGTCCTCACCGTGCGCCCGATACCTCCCGTTGGCTCCGCCGTTGGTAAACCTCGAAATACGCCGGTTGCAGAGGTTCTCCGGCCAAAGGTTGTGAAGGCAACTTGTGCATTACCGTGTCTAGTTTGTGTGAGAGCGGATTGAGGCCCTCTAATCCTTTCTAGAGTACAAATTCAATGGAACCGCACCCGAAGGTCGTCCTGCACACAGAAAGGGGAAAACTGGAAATTCGCCGCCGGTGAGCAAACACTCGGGCTGTGGCTCGGGGGTGAGCAGCACCGGTCACCAGCGCGTCCAAGGGTGCCTTGGCTCGGGCGTGACAACGCCCCGGTTGGGCTGTCCACGGGAGCCCGAGGTGCGGCGGTTTTAAGTCACCGAATTGATCTTTCGGCATAGCCGAGATCAATCGGTTTCAGCTGAGTTTTAGCAACGGGGGGGGGGGGGGGGGGGGAAGGAGAAGAGTTCCTAGTACATTTCCGTAGCTCGAGAGGGGACGGGAAGGCTGTGGTCGGCGCTCTCCGATCTATTCCGAGCTGCGGAAGGAGTTTGCCGGCGCTGAGTTCTTGCGGGGGAAGAAACGGGCGAGGCTTCGACCGAGGAGGGGGGAAGACGCCTTAAGAAGGCTCTGAACCGCCTCACGCCCGCGCGTGGCCAAGCAGCTTCTGGCGCGGCGGCTCCCCTCGGTGGCGATCGCAGCGGCGGCTCGGCGACCCGAGTGAGAAAAGTCTCAGTCGGTTGATTCTTCTCTGTGGCTGACATGTGGGACCCACCCGGGGTTTTAACCTCTGAAATTCACTCCTAATCACTGTTGTAAACAGTTTACCCCAAAATAACCCTGGGTATTCAAATTATTCACCCATGAGCCATTTGAATTGAGTAGAATTCAAATTGGGTTTGGTTTGAATGAATTTCAGCACAAGATCAGTTTTGAATTCAAATAAAGTTTGAATTTGTCCCACTTAGCTCATGTCAAGATCAACTCCAAATGGAGTGAAAATTGGTGTGTGAGCTCACAAAAATGTGCTGAGTAAAAATATGCCTCCCACTTTTAAATTCATGGGGTAAAAACAGTTTGAATTTGAATATGGTTTCAAACTGCCCTCTTTCTAGCTATACCCAAAATGACCTCAAAAAGGTTTTGAATTTAGGTGAAACTTGGCATGGACATCCTTAGCAATGTGTAGGAGTTTTCATATGTCCAGCCCTTCTATATCACATGTGAGAAATACCACTTTTGCAATATGTGAGTTTGTTCTCTAATGAGCATGTTGATGGTGGTTACTTGCTCTTCATTTGTGTTCATCAACTTACTTCAAATGAGGTGTGTGGTGTGGTGATGAACACTTCCAATAGGTGTCAAAAACTGAGGCCCTTACAGGAGCCCTTCGAAGGATGTCACGTGAAGGCCTGGTGCGGGGATTACCACTTCTCACCCAGGTGAACAGAGTGTGTGAAGTGTGCCTGGCTGGGAAACATAGGCGAGCTCCGTTTCCATGTCAAGGTGCAAGGCATGCCACTGAAGTACTGGAGTTGGTACATGGAGACATATGTGGCCCTATCACGCCAACAACACCCAGCAGTAAAAGTTATTTTCTCCTACTTGTTGATGATTTTAGTCGTTATATGTGGGTGTCTCTTTTGTCCACAAAGGATGAGGCAACAGAAGCTATCAGGAAGTTTCAGGTAGCGGCAGAACGCAGGAGTGGGAAAATACTTGGTGCATTTCGTACCGACAGGGGGGGAGAGTTCACTTCTAAACATCTGAACGAGTATTTTGCAGAACTCGGAGTCTACTGAAAATTGACAGCGCCGTATACTCCTCAACAGAATGGCGTCGTTGAAAGGCAAAATCAGACGATAGTGGGCACAGCTTGCACCATGTTAAAGGCCAAAAATCTCCCGGGTGTGTTCTGGGGAGAAGCAGTGGTGACAGCACTGTATGTGTTGAACCGCACTGTGACCAAAGGAAATGGCGGGAAGACCCCGTTTGAATTATGGGCAGGAGCACCACCAGCGGTGCATCATCTACGTACGTTTGGATGCATAGCTCATATGAAGACAACTGGTCACTTGAAGAAGCTTGATGATAGAAGCAAACTGATGATTTTCATTGGATATGAGCCGAGGTTGAAGGCTTACCGCACCTATGATCCCAATACCAAAAGAGTAAAAGTCACAAGGGATGTAGTGTTTGATGAAGAAGCAGCTTGGAAGTGGGAGGGAGAAGAGACTGGCAGTGACTTCACTATTGATTATGTGACGGTCTCACATGATGACTCGATGACCATGAACCCAGGCATGGGTGAGACGTCACCAGCACTGAGACAAGTATCTATCTCTCCTGATCCGCATGTTATTGAGCCCCCAGCACATGTGCTAAGTCCAGCTTCCACTTCATCAAGTAGACACGACGCCGATCATGGTGATGCACCAGTGCGGTACCGCTCCATTCAGGACATAATGGAGGCAACGGAGCCACAACCTCCATATGAACAAGAACAAGGCGAGGAGCTGTTGATGATCAACACAGATGAACCAACCTTGTTTGAAGAAGCACATGTGTTTGATTGCTGGCGCTAGGCAATGCTCGATGAGATGACAGCAATAGAGGCAAATGAAACATGGGAGTTGGTTGCCACTCCAAAGAATCAACGTCCTATTGGTCTCAAATGGGTTTTCAAAACCAAGAGAGAGGTTGATGGTCTCATCATCAAACACAAAGCACGTTTGGTGGCAAAGGGGTACGTGCAAAAACAGGGTGTGGACTTTGATGAGGTATTTGCACCTGTGACACGTTTAGAAACAGTTCGGTTATTGTTGGCATTAGCAGCACATCAAGGTTGGGTGGTTCACCACATGGATGTTAAGTCTGCCTTTCTCAATGGGGAGTTACAAGAGGAAGTTTTTGTATCACAACCGCCTGGTTTCATCATTGAGCGGGAGGAAAACAAAGTGCTCAAATTGAAGAAGGCACTCTATGGGTTAAGGCAAGCCCCACGTGCTTGGTATGCCAAGTTAGATGCATCACTAACTAAACTTGGGTTTCAACGTGGTGAAGCTCAACACACCGTTTATACTCGAGGGAGTGAAGATGGACGCATAACTTTGGGTGTTTATGTGGATGATCTCATCATCACTGGAGGCGACACATCTGAGATTGAAAAGTTCAAAATGGAAATGCAAGGAGAGTTCAAAATGGCAGACCTGGGAAACCTGAGCTACTACCTTGGTTTGGAAGTGAATCACACCAACAATGGCATTGCAGTAAGTCAGGGGGCTTATGCAATTAAGATCCTAAAGGATGCTAACCTGTTCATGTGCAATCCTTGTCATGTTCCAATGGAGCCCCGATTGAAATTGAGTAAGAGCTGTGATTCACCTCCAGTTGATCCAACTGAGTACCGAAAGCTTGTGGGGGCTCTTCGATACCTAGTGAACACAAGACCTGATCTAACTTACTCAGTGGGTTATGTCAGCCGGTTCATGGAGAAGCCAACCGTTGAACACCTTCTTGCTGTGAAGAAAATCCTGAGGTATGTTGCTGGAACCATTCACCATGGATGTTTTTTCAAGAAAAAGCAAAATGAACTTGAGCTAGTCGGCAATAGTGATAGTGACCTGGCCGGGGATGTTGATACTCGACGCAGCACTACTGGTGTGATGTATCTCCTCAGTGGAAACGTCATAACTTGGCAGTCTCAGAAGCAAAGGGTTGTTGCTTTGTCAAGCTGTGAAGCGGAATACATAGCAGCTGCTACGGCATCATGTCAGGGGGTTTGGTTGGCATGTCTTTTGGCCGAGATCAAAGGGGAAGCTGTTGATGCTGTCACCCTGAAGATTGACAATTTATCCGCAATCCAACTGATCAAGAATCCCATGTTCCATGAGAGAAGCAAACACATAGACACCAGATTTCACTTCATCAGGCAGTGTGTTGAAGAGAAGAGGGTGAGGATAGAATCAGTCGGCACAAATGATCAGCTAGCCGATGTTCTGACTAAACCCCTTGGTCGAGGTTGTTTCATCGAGATGAGAACGAAGATCGACGTCCACAACACTCAGGAAGAAGACAAGGCTTAGGGGGAGATTTGTTGAAGTAAGCCTTGTGTGCGTTTGTTACAAGTAAACGTTTTCGTTTTCTCTTTCCATTGCATGCATGCACTTGTGAGTACGTAAGCATGTAGGTGATAGCACTAGAAGGTTGCAAGAAACCTTGCATGTAGAAGACTCGGTGTGTCAACGTGCTGAGCACGTTCAGCGGATCGTGCGATCACGCCGTAGGAGTAGGAGCCGCTCATTCTGTTTGTTGCATGTGTTGCATGTATTCAGTTGAGATAAAAGAAGAAAAGTCAGGCGTTGAGGCCGAGTTGCTCACCCAGAAAAACAGACTGCTCCTTCCTCTCTCGCGCACAACATTTTCTCCACGTTCAGTTCTGGCGAGGAGAGATCGTCGTGACCAACAAACACTGGGGTCCCAGCTTCGGAAGCAAGTCAACACATGTGTTGCCACCTCCTTAGCCAGGGCCTTGCCCTCCGCCTCCAGCTGGTCGACGACAACGTCCTCCAATGCTGCCATCTTCACACCTCCAGAGTCAAGCGCAAGGAGCGCTTGGCTCATCTCCTACGAAGGCTCGCCAGCATGTACCGGGCTGAAGTCGAAGGGCACCAGTGCTGACTCGGCACGGCCCAAGAAGTCTCAGACTTGCCGGACATCCACCGTACGTAAGGCCTAGAGCTCCTGAATCTCACGCCGTATCAGTGTCAAGGCTGATGCGTCGCTTTCGGAGAGTCTTTTCTCCCGGCCAGACAACGCCGTCTCCCGTGCATCAAGCCCATGGGCACGGCGCTGCAGTCTCTCCTCGCGGAACGAGGCATCGATTTCTGCAGCCAGGAGGTCCTGGCGCTCCTTCATCTGCCTCTCCCGCTCCTCGTTCAGAGAGGCCTGCTGACGGTCCAGGTCGTCGACCCGAGACTTCAGCTCGGCCTTCTCCCGCTGCAAGCGCAACGAAGACTCCTCCTCCTCCTCCTCCGCTAGCTCACGCTCGCGCTCGGCTACTGCGATCTCATGACGAGCCAACGTTAGCCGTAGCTCCTCTAGGATTGTGAGGCGAGCATTAGCCATCTGCTGGGCCTCGTTGGCTTCTGCCCAGAGCTTACGGGACTGCTTGTCCAACCGATCGACCAGGTCCCGCTGCTGGATGGTCAGTTCCTGCTCCTCCCGCAGGTGAGCCTCCTGCGTCTCCAACCTCCTCCGTGTTTCACGGATCCGGAAGTTGAGCAACCTTTCCCAACCACCGAGGCACTACTCCTCCTACTGAAAGGCTTCCTGCCCTTGGTCCAGCGCCAGCTAAACTCCGCGGAGGCTTTGTGACACCCTCATCTCTGGTCTCTGCATGTATTCATATTTCATGTAGAGAAAACATTTTAAAGGAAGTGGGGACAGAGAAATCATCAAATAGATAGCCAATAAGAGCCGAATCCAGGTCTCAGAGAGCGCCGAAGACAACTTCCGCGGCCCGCTGGCCACAAGGCGTGTTCGGAGCTCATCCCTACGAAGTGGGGAGAGGTCCGCCGCTAAAGTAGGCTACGTGGCAGGCTCGGGGCTCATCTCCGCAAAAGGGGAGAGGTTCGACCCTATGGGACACGTGTTGCCCCCGTAGCTAGTCATCATGGAAATCAGAGGACTGGTCGCGCGGGATACGTGTCGATCTCGGGGCTCACCTCCGAGAGGTCTGGTTCTATCGAACATGTGTCGCCACCGGAGCTTATCTCCGGGAGGTCCGTCGCTGCTGGACACGTGTTAACCTCGGAGCTCGTCTCTGAGGAAAGAAGAGAGGAAAGGTCTGGCACTGACACGTGGCGTGCGCGGAGCCACCTCCGAGTAAGAGAGGAGGTCCCGACCGCCAGGATACGTGGCGCACGTGGAGCTCACCTCCGAAGAAGAGGGAAGTCTTGCTTGTTTGACATGCGGAACAACCGGAGCCCGTCTCTGCGGAAAGGAAGAGACCAGGCGCGGTGGACACGTGGAGCTTCCGGAGCTCATCACCGCGAAGGTGACGGGTTCTGAAGCGATTTTGGAATATGTACGCGTAGAAATACCGGAACAGAAACCGACCTGAATTCCACGATGATACCGCACCAAATCAACTAAAGATAAGTTGTAAGATTCAAACAGGACTCATATTCGGGATACAATCGGATTAGGACTCTTCTCTTCCCGATTATAAATAGAACCCAGAACCCCTGGCTGAAACCACAAACTTCTTTTCCAACTCCTGAGCCGACGACTTAGAGCTCTAAGTCCTAACCCGCCGAGTAGACCATCGCCGGAGTGCAGCAAGGAAGAACGCCGGAGAAAGCCCAACGATCTGAGGAGGACCTCGAGACCAAGAAGAATGTAAGGTAGGTCTCCAATACCACCTTACGACATCGTTGTGTTCTTTTTGCATCTGTTCTTTTATTCCTTTCGAACAGAAGCCTTCTCGTGGACAAATCACTTGATGATCAGGTTGATCTAAAAGACAAGATCATCGCCACGTCCACCTTTGATCCGAACACCCCTGTTCATCATAAAATCCATGCAAGCCATACAAGAACACGTACAAACCGATCTAATAAACCTAATCATAGGATAGCATGCATATGCATCATCGCATCTAGTTTTAGGTTTGTGCATGATATTGATTGCTTGTATGCACATGATCCTACATAGCAGGACAAGCTCAGGGAGTTGTCTACGATGAACTGCAGCAACAAGGTTTTGAGATCCAAGAACAACCGGAACCACAAGAACAAGGCAGGTGCTCCTTGACCATATTGATCCTATGTTTTGGGTGAAACTGTTTTGTTTTGCGAAAAGGTGTGCGTACTGAGTCAAACATAATAGGAAACCCTTTTATAGGAGTTTACTAGCTTTGGTTAAACCACCCTTGTCGCCAGTGAAGTTTATGAGTCGGGTATGGTTTTTGTTTTATGCTTCGCTGAGTCCATGGGATTGGGAAGCGAGATAGATGTGTCTAGCTAACTGTACTCGTAACGATAATGAGAAACTGATGATATTAATGAACATGGATCGGAGAGAGATCTAGGCAAGACTGGGTTTGTGAATGAGGTAGCATGAGATGGTGGTTTACTTGCTGTAGATCTAAGGACCGGTTCATGCATGCACATGCCAGGATAACAGTGCCACCACAAGGCCAAGTATGGGTGCGGCTTAGCTGAGTAATTAGGTAAGTTGCTAGAGTGTTATGGACTGTGGAAGGCGCGGGGAATGGGAGTCGAGTGAGGACTGCCCTGAGAACTGCATGGCACAAGAGGGGGCCCGTGGGTGGGAGAATTGGAGATTCTAGCCTGCCGATGAAATCTTAGTGAGTCCATACATCTAGTAACCCCTTTGTAAAGGCTATTTTATGATCTTTTGACCATACACCGACGGTTGTGTACTGGTATAATGGAGGTTCTGCAGTCGCCGACGGGTGACAAAATCACAAACTTGTGGGTAAAGAGGTGCAAACTCTGCAGAGTCTAAAACTATCATGATAGCCGAGCTTACGGTCACGAGCGCCTAGCCAACTGCCATGATTAGTTGGGATGGTTATTAGGATAGTTCTTGGTTATGGTTATTGATTTTGGTTATGGTTTGGTTTTGGGACTGTTGAGTCCGGGTGATAAGATGGTTGCATGACTGTTGAGTCATGGCAACGAGATTGGTCTCGGTGTGAGACGAAGTTGTTTATGAGATAAGATGGTAGCGAATACGGGAAGGTATTCATGAGATGGTAGCGAATACGAGGAGGTATTCGTGATTAAGAATGAAGTTGGTTAATGTTCGGGTGGAACATAGAAAGTGATGGAGGTATGTTGGTAATTTAATACATGCTGGGATTACATTCATCTAAATTTAAGTTGTTGTTTTATCATGGTTTTATAAATCTACTTTTCTGCAAATGAGCCTTTTTATACCTACCTTGTTATGAGCTACATATCATATGTTTCCCGCACTTGCTGAGTACATCATTGTACTCAAACTTGCATTATTCATCATCAGCAGCAGGAGAAGCCTACTATGAAGACCAAGTGGAGCATTAAGGCGTGTGATCTGTTCTCAACCTTACCTGTGGAGGGAGTAGGGATAGAGCCACTTCTGCTTATATTTGCTTCCGCATTAGAATAAAGACTTCCGCTGCATAGAAATAAGACTTCCACTGTGAACATGAGTCCAAGACAGATGAGATATTGTAATAAACTCTGTTATTCGTGGTAATATATAATCTGAAATTCAGTTTGTGGAACATATGTGTACGTGTGATGAACATCCTGGGCACACATATGCATTAGTTCTCGGTTCCATGGTTTTCCACATAATTGAGGGCGTCACAGATTGGTATCTGTCACACCCGGTTTTTCCGAAGAACAACCAAGTGAATATCACATGTATGCCAGGATCATTTTCTCATACATGTGATGACAAATAGTGAAGCATCATTTATTACAAGCCAGGTGTCGAATATAAGTAAGTCTTACATAGTAAATGTCTCGATGGATAATAATAAGTTCATCACAAGTAAAGAAACTAGCAGCGGAATATTATTCTTGAGGGCTCCGTCACAGGCGTTGCCCGGGGGTCTCCATGAACCTAGAAACCTTCTTCGGGTCCAATGTCTTGGTCATTATACACCACCTCATTATCTTGACCTGAGCAGCAATATAAACCAACAAATATGCAAGGTTGAGTACCAATGGTACTCAGCAAGTGTGGGAAAATTATATCATGCATGGCTAGAACAAGGAGAGGTTGAACTCATGGCTAAAGCACTACGCAATTAATGCCTATCACCTTAGCTTATTAAGCACCTACATTACTACACAGGTGAAATTAACCCAATCTCCCATCCCATCATCATAACCAAATAACCATAACATCATTTCCAATGTTAAGCTCCCCGCTTAACATTCTCAACTTCCAAAACCATCATTCCTCTAATCATGAATAAGTCCAAGCCGCTCTTGACCGTGAGCATGGCTGTCATGACAGTTTTGACTCTACAGAGTTTGTACCACTGTACCCACATGTAGTGATTTCATCCCCCGTTGCCGGGTGGACTAAAAGAACCTCCATTATGCCAGTGGCTACGAACCACATTCACACTTCCCAGGTGTGTAGCCAGGAGATCACTACAAAGCCTTTACAAAGGGATTCCCGACGAGCGTGGGCCTAATGAGGTTTCACCCCTAACAACATACAAGAGGCTCCAACCCCGCTGCAGTGGCCCCCTCTTGAGCCTTGCGGTTCATATGGTAGTCCAGCTGACACCTACTCCCCGCACCATCCAACACACCCATACTACGCCGGGGATACACCTAATTAATTGGCCAAGCTGCCCCATCTCAGCATGTGGTTGGCACTGTAAAGCCAGGTTACATGCTCTATGAACCGGTCCTTAGGATCCAGGCAAGTACTAAACACAAACCCGAGTCTCGTGCACCCAGCACACAACCAAAACATCCAACTTGTCTTGATCCCTACCTCTACGTAACTCACAATATCTCCTTCAAGAGTATGGTAAAATAAACTGATGATCTCATATCTCAAATATCCCATTCTAAGCATGGCTAAGCATATGCATAATAATGAATAACATGATAAAATAAATCCCAACCCAAGCTACAAGGAAACAAGGTAATGCAATTCTAGGGAAACTTCCTATCATGGGTTTCATATTTCAATTGACAATGCAAATAATTCTAGCTACACATCATAGCATAGGATCAAAGTGGTCAAGGACACTTGCCTCCTTCTTGCTGCTCTTGAAATGGGTAGTCCTGGTCTTGGAAAGGAATAACTTGCTCTTGAGCAGGTTCTACATCATACCATCACACATAGCAAAAGAAAAACAACAATCATAAGACATAGTTCACACTTCTACTTCATACAAACCACACATTCACATTTATGAAAGTTCTTTACCATTATATGTGTTGTGGTTACTTTATGTGTGTTGAGTTGTGACTTGCATGCACTTTTAACCATGTGTATATGATTCCTACTTTTGTGTCCATATTTATACTTACATACTATATATATGAGTTTCCAATAAATTTCTTATATTCAACTACTACACCTTTTCACTACCAAGTGTGTATGAAAAGTATTTTTCTTCCCCATATGTGCCTTCATAATTTCTACCAACCCTAAACTGAACTCTTTGGATTTTAAAAACTCCATTTATCATTTACTAGTTGCTATATTTTCAGATTTATATTCCTATGCATAATTGTGTATTTTATTATGAAATTAGTAATACACATCATCTAAACAGAATAGGTTCTGGTCCTAAATAATTTAATAACATATTTTGACCTTTGCCTCTGATGTAAACTATTCCATAATTATTTTCCCTATTTTCTAAAACTATTTATTACTTAAAAATGTGTCCCTAATTATGAATAATAAATTAAACAGATTCAATTCAGTCCAAAATATGTTTTTATATCACTCCAAAATTTCCTAAACACTGAGAAAGTCTTTAACTTAATTTTGACAATATGTTTGTCCCACTTTTTAATTTTTAAACACTAGTTACATATTCAATTTCCTAAATTAAATACTAAACAGGGCTAAAAAAATAAACTCACCCCACTACAGGGTCTATAATATTATTTTCAAAATTTCTAGGGGTCTAGCTACACTTATCAGAGGTGTTTTTCCTAATTTTTATTAAGTCCAGGGGCTAAAACTGATTTTTAAATGAATTTACATGATTTTCTGGAGTTTCAGGGGCTAGATCAGAAGTTTCCGGGACTAGCTCTTATTTCCCGAGAACCCCAGGGGGTAGCACGTAAGATTTCCAGTCTTTATAACGCGGGGCTGACGTGGACCGTCCGATTTTAAACCGACGGCCGAGATTATAACATCGAACCGGTACGCGGGGGTTTAAACCCTACCGTGCGATTTAAAATAAACGGCGCACAAGCGGCCACGTCGCTCTGATCAAGCGCGGGCGGCGCTGCCGGCGGCGCACGGCGGCGGGAAGCGGCGATCTCGCCGGAAACTTTCGGATCCTCGAGAATTCTGCCTAGAACTGTGATCTTATGGCATAGATCGGTAGAGGGGAGGTCGGGGATCTCACCTCGGGGGTTTTCTTGAGCTCGGAGGTCCTGGAAGGTGATCGGCGGTGAGGTCCGAGGCAAAACCACGGCGAAGCTCGTCGGCGCTGTGTTTACACCGCAAGTCACCGAGTTTTCTGCACCTGCAAGGTTCCCCGGAGGCGGTGGATCAAGACCAGCGAGTTAGATCGGAGTTTCCGAGCTTAGATCGGCCAGAATTCACCGGAGAAGTCTCGGTTCTCACCGGAGTAAAAATCGGCGATCGCGTGGGAAAAACAGAACGAGGCCGGGGTTTTTATAGACGGGGGAGGGCAGCGAGGTGGTTTAGATCATGTCCGCGTCGGCTACGAACAGAACTCAGCGGGGTTTACGTCGAAATCCCGATCGGTTTCGATTCGGGCGCGGGGGGAGTTCGGCGCGGCGCGAGGTAGACGAAGATCGGTGGGTCCCGCCTGTCAGTGTGAGAGAGCGCGGGCGCGTGGCTGCGGGCTGGCGCGGGGTAAGTTGGGCCGGCTGGTGGGTTTCGGCCCACTGGCCGGTTTTTTTCTGTTTTCTCTTTTTCTTTTTCCATTTCTTTTCTGATTTGAGTTTAATTTGAATTCCAGTTTGAATTTGAATTTTTGCAAAACATGCAACACGTCCAAAAAATTTTAAATTCCCCTCTTAACATGATTTAAGGTTTTGAATCAAAAAATTTGGGGTGTTACAGTATCAGAGCCATGGGTTGACACGAGGTTACACTCCTAGATAGAAACCTCATATTGATATTAGAGCCACGGGTTAACCGTAGGTTACACCCCTAAATAGGAATCATAGATCGGTATTAAAACACAGATTGGTAGTTAAGCCACGCTGACCAAAGGAAGCACCCTGGGACGCTTAGATTGGCTTTTAAACCACCTTGACATAGGGAACCATCCTTGAATAGGAGTTGTGTGAGCCCTTGTGATGATTGTTTGAGATTATACGCTTAGTGTGAGTTGTGGGACGTCTCAAGACGTTGTCCATATCCACACGTAAGTAGAAAGAGGTGTGAGATGCTTCGGCACTTGTTCACATCCTCATATGGGCTAGTATATATATAGTCCAACTCACCTTGATGTATATAGTTGAAGGGACCTACCTAACCTTTAACATTGTATTCTATTTTGACCTCTCTCACAGATGGTGAGAGGAAACGCCGGCCGAAGGAACGTCCGTGACAACCAAGAGGATGGTCACGATGAAGTTCCTGTTAGCCCGGGAGCTGGCGAAAACAACCTGGAAAGGTTGATGGCCATACAAAACCAGTTTATGCAAACCATGATCCAAACTTTGGTCAGTTGCAGACCAACAACAACCCCGTTCCGGCACCACCGCCACCACCACCGCCGGCTCACAACAGACTGGGGGAGTTCATGAGGACTCGACCACCCACCTTTGCTCAAGCTAGTGATCCCATGGAGGCCGATGACTGGTTGAAATCCATGGAGAAGAAGCTTGCCATTGTTCAGTGCAATGACCGAGAGAAGGTTCTCTTTGCATCGCACCAACTTATGGGAGTTGCCGCTGACTGGTGGGATGCCCTATGCAACGCCCATGTCAACCCGGAGACAATCACTTGGACTGAGTTCAAGGAAAGTTTCCGCTCTCATTACGTCCCTGCTGGTGTAATGATGCTCAAGAGGCAGGAGTTCGAAGGTCTCCCCCAAGGACAGAGAAGTGTGAATGAGTACCTCAACAAGTTCATACAACTGTCCCGGTATGCCTCCGAAGATGTCAACTCAGACCAGAGGAAGCAGTACCTGTTCATGAGAGGGTTGAACAATGAGATCCAGGTTCAGCTCCTCAACAATGACTACATGAGCTTCTAGAAGCTGGTTGACAAGGCCATAGTGGTTGAAAACAAGATCCAAGAGATCGAGCGAGAGTGCAAGAGGAAGATGCCATACCAGCCTCAAGGAAGCAACGTACGACCTCGATACATGCCCCCCTGCACCGCAGTATGGATCGGCCACTCCTGCACACCGCCCTGGTCAGCCACCACAGCAACAATTCGTTGCACCAGCACCTCGTGTGCCCATGCCTCCTGCGCCCCGATCTAACAATGGCGCTCCTATTCAAAATCCCCGCCCCAACGTACCTGCTGCCGTAGGCAACACGGCATGCTTTACATGCGGAGAAATAGGACATTTCGCGAACCAGTGCCCGAGGAGAGGCCCTGGATAGCAAGGCAACGTGCCCAAGCAGAACCTGCGACCGAACGGAGGGGACAATCAAGGAAACCATGGACGGCAGAACTATGCTCGTGGCCACGTGAACCATGTCTCTGCTGAGGAAGCACAACAGGCTGAGGACGTCGTAATCGGTATGTTCCTTGCCAACTCCAACCCAGCCACCATTTTATTTGATTCTGGAGCATCACATTCCTTCATATCATCCAAATATGTTGCCAAACATCATCTACCCGTATCCCACTTAAAATGTGCTATGTTAGTTAATTCTCCCGGTGGAGAGATGAGGACTAATATAGTATGTCCAAAAGTAAGCCTTAAAATAAGGGGGGTAGACTTCTTTGCCAACCTTATTGTCTTGGACTCCCAAAGGATTGACATAATACTCGGATGGATTGGTTAAGCAAGCACAACGGGGTAATCCAATGTGCTAAAAGAAGCGTGCAGTTGACAAATGAGCACGGCATCCGTGTCGAGTTTGAGTCAGCTCAACAAACCACTAAAAGGGCAAATTTGAACCACGTTGAAGGAGCAACATTGGACAACATTCCGGTGGTTCAGGAATTTTCGGACGTGTTCCTAGAAGAGCTTCCAGATATGCCCCCTGATCGGGACATTGAGTTTGCCATTGATTTGGTACCCGGAACTGCACCCATAGCCAAGAGACCCTATAGGATGCCCGTCAATGAACTGGTAGAACTCAAGAAGCAAATTCAAGAACAGTTGGAGAAGGGTTTCATACGTCCAAGCTCGTCACCATGGGGAGCTCCGGTGCTCTTCGTAGACAAGAAGGATGGAAACCAAAGGATGTGCGTGGACTATATGTCTCTCAACAAGGTAATAATCAAGAACAAATACCCTCTGCCCCGTATAGAGGACCTATTCGACCAAATGAAAGGAGCCCGAGTGTTCTCCAAGGTTGATCTTCGGTCGGGATACTTCCAGCTGAAGATTAAACCCTCCGATATACCCAAGACAGCCTTTCGAACACGGTATGGTTCGTATGAATATACCGTCATGTCTTTTGGGTTGACAAATGCACCCGCATACTTCATGTACCTTATGAACAAGGTTTTCATGGAGTACTTGGACAAGTTCGTCGTGGTTTTCATCGACAACATTATGGTGTATTCAAAAAGTGAGGAGGAGCATGAAGAACATTTGAAATTGACCTTGCAGAAATTGCGTGAGCATCAATTGTATGTCAAGCTTAACAAGTGTCAATTTTGGCTAAAGAAAATATCTTTCCTAGGCCACATTATCTCCAAGGAAGGGGTATCGGTTGATCCCGGAAAAGTAAGAGATGTTCTGAAGTGGGACCAACCGCAGAGCGTGAGGGATATTCGGAGTTTTTTTGGGATGGCTGGATACTATCAATGCTTCATTAAAGACTTCTCTAAGATAGCAAAGCCTATGACGGAGTTGCTGATGAAGGGAAAAGTCTTCCAATGGACACCAGCCTGCCAAGGAAGTTTTGAGGAACTCAAGAAAAGGCTAACCACAGCACCGGTTCTGGTATTGCCAGACGTAAGCAAGAGCTTTGACATATATTGTGACGCATCCAGACAGGGGCTTGGATGTGTGCTCATGCAAGAAGGACAAGTGGTAGTCTATGCCTCACAACAATTAAAGAAGCACGAGCTTAATTATCCTACACATGACTTGGAGCTAGCAGCAGTGGTGCATGCATTGAAGATTTAGAGACATTATATCTTTGGTCATCGATGTGAGATCTATTCGGATCATAAAAGCCTCAAGTATATATTTACACAAACGGACTTGAATTTGAGGCAACGTCAATGGTTGGAACTCATCAAGGATTACGATGTTGGAATCAACTACCACCCTGGGAAGGCCAATGTAGTAGCTGATGCATTGAGCCGAAAGGGAGCATGTCACCAACTCACGGTTCGGGAGCTACCACCCAAACTACGTAAGAAGTTCGAACGGTTACACCTCGGATTCTTGAACGACATGGAAATAATGGAGATCCACTCCTCATTGGATCAAGAGATAAGAGATGGCCAAGCAACGGATGAGGAGATCAAGGAAAGAATCCGACAAGGAATAGAAAAGGATTTCAAAGAACATGAGAAGGGTACGCTTTGGCTAGGAAAAAGGATTTGTGTGCCTAACATAAAACACCTCTGCGACATGATATTGAAGGAGGCACACGATTCACACTATTCTATACATCCCGGAAGTACCAAAATGTACAAGGACTTGGAAACTTGTTATTGGTGGGATGGTATGAAGAGGGATATAGCCGAATACGTTGCCCTATGCGACACATGCCAACGAGTGAAGGTCGAACATCAAAGATCCACTGGATTGTTGCAACCCTTGAAGTTACCCGAATGGAAGTGGGAGGACATCAGTATGGATTTCATCGTCGGATTGCCACGTACTCAGTCGGGTTACGACTCCATCTGGGTCATCATGGACCGATTGACGAAAACCGCCCATTTTCTCCCTGTAAGGGCCAATTACAACGTTGCACAATTAGCCGAGTTGTACATGGAGCAGATCGTGTGCCGTCATGGAGTCCCGAGAAGGATAGTCTTAGATTGAGGTTCTCAGTTTACCTCTAGATTCTGGAGGAAGCTGCAGAAAGCCATGGGTACACGACTGGATTTTAGCTCCGCCTATCACCCACAAACTGATGGGCAAACCGAAAGGACAAACCAAATTTTGGAGGACATGTTGAGAGCTTGCGCCTTGAAACGTGGGTGAAGTTGGGATAGGAGTTTACCGTATGCCGAATTCTCCTATAACAACAGCTATCAAGCCAGCTTGAAGATGTCGCCTTTCGAAGCATTATATGGTAGACGGTGTAGAACGCCGCTGTTTTGGAACGAGACCGGAGAGAACCAGGTGTTTGGACCCGAAGTGCTACAAGAAGCCGAAAAGCAAGTCAAAACGGTACGGGAGAACTTAAAAGCTGCTCAGTCACGACAGAAAGGCTATGCGGACAATAGGCGTAGGAAGTTGACCTTTGAAGTAGGAGACTTCGTATACCTTAAGGTATCGCCTATCCGAGGCCAACGACGTTTCAACGTCAAAGGCAAGCTATCACCTCGCTACATCAGACCATTTAAGATTTTGGACAAGCGAGAGAAGTAGCCTATCAACTAGAGCTCCCAACCCACCTCTCCGACATACATGACGTGTTTCATGTATCCCAGCTCAAGAAATGCTTGAGAGCACCAGAGGAGCAAGTATCAATGGGAGAACTTGAACTTCAAGAGGATCTGACTTATGCGGAACACCCTGTCCGAATCTTGGACGTAAAGGAAAGGGTCACCAGGAACAAGGTGATTCGATGGTGCAAGGTACAATAGAACCATCACGCCGAAGCTGAAGCCACATGGGAGCGTGAAGAGGATATCAAGGCAGAATTTCCCCATCTATTCTCTACTAACGAATCTCGAGGGCGAGATTCAATTTAAGGGTGGTAGATTTGTGACACACTCATCTCTGGTTTCTGAATGTATTCATATTTCATGTAGAGAAAACATTTTAAAGGAAGTGGGGACAGAGAAATCATCAAATAGATAGCCAATAAGAGCCGAATCCAGCTCTTAGAGAGCGCCGAAGACAACTTCCGCGGCCCGCTGGCCACGTGGCGTGTTCGGAGCTCATCCCTGCGAAGTGGAGAGAGGTCCGCCGCTAAAGTAGGCTACGTGACAGGCTCGGGGCTCATCTCCGCAAAAGGGGAGAGGTTCGACCCTATGGGACACGTGTTGCCCCCGGAGCTAGTCATCATGGAAATCAGAGGACTAGTCACGCGGGATACGTGTCGATCTCGGAGCTCACCTCCGAGAGGTCCGGTTCTATCGAACACGTGTCGCCACCGGAGCTTATCTCCTGGAGGTCCGTCGCTGCTGGACACGTATTAACCTCGGAGCTCGTCTCTGAGGAAAGAAGAGAGGAAAGGTCCGGCACTGACACGTGGCGTGCGCGGAGCCACCTCCAAGTAAGAGAGGAGGTCCCGACCGCCAGGATACATGGCGCACGCGGAGCTCACCTCCGAAGAAGAGGGAAGTCTTGCTCATTTGACATGCAGCACAACCGGAGCCTGTCTCTGCGGAAAGGAAGAGACCAGGCCCGGTGGACACGTGGAGCTTCCGGAGCTCATCACCACGAAGGTGACGGGTTCTGAAGCGATTTTGGAATATGTACGCGTAGAAATACCGGAACAGAAACCGACCTGAATTCCACGATGATACCGCACCAAATCAACTAAAGATAAGTTGTAAGATTCAAACAGGACTCATATTCGGGATACAATCAGATTAGGACTCTTCTCTTCCCGATTATAAATAGAACCCAGAACCCCTGGCCGAAACCACAAACTTCTTTTCCAACTCTTGAGCCGACGACTTAGAGCCCTAAGTCCCAACCCGCCGAGTAGACCATCGCCGGAGTGCAGCAAGGAAGATCACCGGAGAAAGCCCAACGATCTGAGGAGGACCTCGAGACCAAGAAGAACGTAAGGTAGGTCTCCGATACCACCTTACGACATCGTTGTATTCTTTTTGCATCTGTTCTTTGATTCCTTTCGAACAGAAGTCTTCTCGTGGACAGATCACTTGATGATCAGGTTGATCTAAAAGACAAGATCATCGCCACGTCCACCTTTGATCCGAACACCCCTGTTCATCATAAAATCCATGCAAGCCATACTAGAACACGTACAAACCGATCTAATAAACCTAATCATAGGATAGCATGCATATGCATCATCGCATCTAGTTTTAGGTTTGTGCATGATATTGATTGCTTGTATGCACATGATCCTACATAGCAGGACAAGCTCAGGGAGCTGTCTACGATGAACTGCAGCAACAAGGTTTTGAGATCCAAGAACAACCGGAACCGCAAGAACAAGGCAAGTGCTCCTTGACCATATTGATCCTATTTTTGGGTGAAACTGTTTTGTTTTGTGAAAAGGTGTGAGTACTGAGTCAAGCATAATGGGAAACCCTTTTATAGGAGTTTACTAGCTTTGGTTAAACCACCCTTGTCGCCAGGCAAGTTTATGAGTCGGGTATGGTTTTTGTTTTATGCTTCGCTGAGTCCATGGGATCGGGAAGCGAGATAGATGTGTCTAGCTAACTGCACTCGTAATGATAATGAGAAACTGATGATGTTAATGAACATGGATCGGAGGGAGATCTAGGCAAGACTGGGTTTGTGAATGAGGTAGCATGAGATGGTGGTTTACTTGCCGTAGATTTAAGGACCGGTTCATGCATGCACATGCCAGGATAACAGTGCCACCACATGGCCAAGTATGGGTGCGGCTTAGCTGAGTAATTAGGTAAGTTGCTATAGTGTTATGGACTGTGGAAGGCGCGGGGAATGGGAGTCGAGTGAGGACTGCCCTGGGAACTGCATGGCACAAGAGGGGGAGAATTGGAGATTTTAGCCTGCCGGTGAAACCTTAGTGAGTCCATACATCTAGTAACCCCTTTGTAAAGGCTATTTTGTGATCTCTTGATCATACACGGACGGTTGTGTACTGGTATAATGGAGGTTCTACAGTCGCCGACGGGTGACGAAATCACAAACTTGTGGGTAAAGAGGTGCAAACTCTGCAGAGTCTAAAACTATCATGATAGCCGAGCTTACGGTCACGAGCGCCTGGCCAACTGCCATGATTAGTTGGGATGGTTATTGGGATGGTTCTTGGTTATGGTTATTGATTTTGGTTATGGTTTAGTTTTGGGACTGTTGAGTCCGGGTGATAAGTGTAAAAGTCCCAAAAATGCAAAGTCAATAAATTGAATGTTGATTCCCATTTATGTTGGAATGCATGAAAATGGGACTTACAAAAAAATTTTGTATACGTGATGATGCACATGGGTGTCCAACCAAATGAGCTCTTACATTCGTTTGAAGGTATTAAGCCAAGGTTGGATTAAACACCATGTGTAAAGTTCTCACATATAGGGAGGAGTTCAAATTCAGATTTTGAACTCAATTGTTCCCCTCAAGTTGCTGCCAAAAAGTTGGAGCATACAGGTATCCTCACATCATTGAATTTGAGGAAATTCATGGTGGCCACATTCTGATTTCAGGGTGGGCTAAAAAGGAGTCAAATATGATCATTTCCAGATGTGAGCTGAATTCCAAGTTGAAAGTGAACTTCACACTGAATTCGGTTTATTCAAACTTCAGCCCATGTTTAAACCCCCAAAATATCAGATTGAGGGGATTTACTGGAATGAAGACCTTTTGGAAACATTTGCAGGATAAGAAGAGGAGTAAGGGGGTAGACCCCACATGTCATTTGGCTGCTTTAACTTGCTCCCGAAGTCTTTCTCTGTTCGGTGTCGAACACCAACCGAGCCTCCTCAGAGCGCCACCAAGGGCAGCCACCTCCAGCTTCTTACATCGAGCTGGCGACCTGCTCGTGGCTTTAACACCTCACGGCGTGATCCTCTCACTCACCAACTGAGCTGCAAGCGGAGGCCACCTCATCGCTGTTTCTGTCGCGCTGGCGACCAGCTCGGGGGATTGAGTAGATTCCGGCGTAATATTTCACTCACAAAAATAGCAACCCCAGGCGTTATTTTCCCCTCGCACACGAACTGAACCGAGAGCTCCGAATTTAAAGTTTTGAACCTAACGGAAGGTTAACTCCCGGTAATCAAATTTAGTTTGTGGAATTTGCTGCAAATTTGAAATTTTAATTTGGGAGCCACTGTTGTTTAGGAGGGAGACTGCCTGTGGGACCCGCATGTCATAGAAACAGAGAACCATCTGATTTCTCTTCTGTGTGGGCTTGCCACCGAAGGGGGTAGAGCTCCAACGAGCTGCCTGTTTGTTGGCTTCCCGAGTCGGTTCATGTGCCTGTTCTTATCTGCTTGCTAAAGGTCACGGGTTGCACACATCAAATGCTTCTTCTCTGCCTTACCCGAGCAAACCCACGGCAGAGGAAGTCTTCTCGCGCGCTCACTCAACTGAAACAGCGCCGCTCCCTGCTGCCTCAGCCCGGCCACCTTGCAGCCACCGTGGAGTCCGGTTGATGGCCCTAGGTGCTGCACCGGCGCCTCCTCAACGTTTTCCACCGTCCCTCAGCCATGGGAAGCCTTCTACAGCCGGTGCAGAGCCGTGCTTCACCCTCAAAACAGAGAAGAAAAGCGCCTGCACGGATCATCGTCGCCCGACCTCCTCCGTGCTGCTCTGGCCCGACAAAACGCCCATGAAGGTTAGCACGGCCATCTAGGTCATGCTCCCGACCTCCCCTTTACCTTCCCCGTCGCTGGCTAGCAGTAATTTGAGTTTTGGCGCCGGTACACGTGAAGAACCGATACAAATCAAAACTGTAAATTCGCCTAACATGGTTGATCATCGGTTCTACAATTGAAGCCACAGAAACTAGTGATCCTAGCGCCCTCCCACGCCAAATACTGCAGCAAACCATCCACCACACGCCCCGGGCGGTGAGAAATCGCCGGCGGCGGCAAAAACGGGTCGGTCCTCCGGTGAACCCCATGTTCCGGCCATTTGCTGCAAGGTTTAGCCTGCGTTCCATGTTCCCCGATCAATGGTGATGCTTTAGGGCAAGGTATCTCGCCGCGGGAAGCTTCGGACGTGCCAGAACGCGTTGATGCCGAGCTCCCGAGCCGCCCTACCGGTGCCGACCTGTTTCCGGCCATTTTCATGCGCGGAAACCTTGCTCGTCAGCTGCACCATGTTCCCAGGAGCATGTAGGGCAAAACCGGAGCTAATTTGGTGGAGAAATGAGGGAGAACGAGCCATGCCACGATCTGAGCAGGGTGCACGCGCGTTCTCTGGCTGGAGGTTGAAGAAAGACCTGACGAGTGGGCCCCCCTGTTCAGTCTCTGTGTAGGTTTCAAACAGAGAGCTATTCAAGTTTAACAAATTCATAACTTTGTGTAGAAAACTCCAAAAAGGGTGAGACCAATTTTGTTGGAATCCTCATGAGGAGTACTTTACAGAGGAACAAATTGCTTGCTATGAAAATGCCCAGGAATTTCTGTAGAATTATTTTTAATAAATCTGTTAGGGATTTATTACAGAAGCAATTCTTTATAAAATATTCCCAAATTTGGGCAGCTAGTCCTTTTCATAGTGCCTGACCTCCAGTAAAAATTTTAGGATTTTTAGAGCTTATTTAGAGGGCTTAATCAGTAGGTTATCTCAGGATCAAATAAATTATCTAAAAATCATAGAATTGATTTCCAGAAAATGGTTCAACCTTCATACCTCCATAACTTTCTGTAGGGATGTCCAAAATTTGTGAAACAAATTTTGTTGGATTTATCTCAGTCAGTACTTTGCAGAAATGCAAAGAAATTGATCTGAAGATCTCTGGGAATCTCTCCAAAATTCATCAAATTTAAATCTTTGGGAATTTATTCTAACAGATCTCTGTTATGGAATTTCTTCAAATTTGGTCAGGAAGTTCCTCATGATATTACTGATATCCAGTAAAAATGTGAGCTTGATTGGAGTTCATTTTCTAGGCTAAATAGCCTTCGAAAGTTCAGCCTTTATTTGGAAATTCAAATTTAAACAGAAACTTTTCAGAACTCTTGTCAAACTTTAAAAATTCATATCTCTCTGTTGGTAGCTCTAAAAATGGTGAAACAAATTTTGTTAGAACCATGGAGACTTACGCTAATCAGATCTTTCACTGTTAGCTATGTCAAAGCTCCTGATTTGGGCTCAAAATGCAGAGAAGCCTTGTGCTTGTGGGAATTTTAGAGACCACATTGTGCAATGACATTTCTCCAAATTCTGATCAAATCATCATTAGAGAGTCTAGTATCCACTGTAAAAATCCCAAAGCCAATTAAGGATTCTAAATAGCAGTAGCTATGAATAGTAGTTCAATTCTTATAAATCCTTAATACTTATACATCTATTTTGCTACATTTCATTTAGTGACCAAAGTTGAGGACGCACCGGAGCCCTTGGATGTCCTCCCACCTGAAGCTAACTTCCCGTTTGACTCGCAACCAGGCAAGCCCCGGTTTGCACTTAAGTACCTTTTATAAAATTCTTGATTTGTATCACTTATGTCTAGGGTGAATGTTTGCATTAGAGTTAAGGTGTTTGAAACCCCACTTGCATAGCCTTTTAAATCCTATGAAGGGTTGGGTAGCTTACAGAGCCGACGAGTAGACAAGGCCCCGCTAATATGCTTAGGACCTCGGTAGAAGTCGAGTAGTTGGAATCTACTCGCGAGGTAAGGTTTATCACACGGTTTGGTCAGAATAGATAATGGCTTAAGAGTGGTGAAAATGAGACCCAGCAGGGGGGATAGGAAGCAGTGAGCGGAGGTCTCACGTGCGTAGCCCTGTTGGTGTCGATTGAGGACTGAGTCGTATGCGGGCCTGCTGAACAAGTATCGAACAGTACCAGATGGCATACTGACATAAGCAGGAAACCGATGTAAATGGTTAACCTGGGTGCCGAGGCTTACCCAACCGTAAACAGGAGTGGGTTGAGGGTAGCAAGGTGTAAATCTGCCGGTGGGCACAGTCACGCTCCACACGGGGACCTCCTACCCGTTACGGATGGACCGGTTCGGTGTTTGGGTTGCCTTTGAAAGGTTGTTGCATACAACAGAGTAGGAAGGGGTGTGAAATCACGCTTCTGAAAGTGGGTGTATGCAACGTGTTGTCCGGGTGTCTCCTGATTGCAATCACCGTCCCTCGCGGTTATTTGAGTATCGCTTGTTCACTGTTTCGTGACGTAGTAAGAAGTGAAGTAAGCCAGTTGAATGATAATATGCTGTGGTGATATATTAATGTTTGGAAACCATAACTGCTGTAGATGTAGAGCTAATTAAGTTTACTTTCCGCTTTTGACATCATCACATCGGAGGGAAGCGTTTCTTGTTTGATTGTGGACTTCCGATGTGAGGGCTGCCTAAGGTACATGAATTTGCCGCTATAAAACTGAAAGTAAGGATCAACTTATAGGCGTGTCTTTGTAGCAAAGTCTATTCTCCTATTTTACACATCCCTGCATGTAGAGTTCCATGCCTAGGCTAGACGGTTAGGCCTTGCTGAGCCATTGTGCTCACGTGTCACACCCGGTTTCTCCGAAAAACAACCGAGTGAATATCACATGTATGCCAGGATCATTTTCTCATACATGTGATGACAAATAGTGAAGCATCATCATATTACAAGCCAGGTGTTTGAATATAAATAAGTCTTACATATCATACGTCTCGATGGATGATAATAAGTTCATAATATGTAAATAAAACAGCAGCGGAATATAAATCTTGTGGGCTCCGTCACAGGCGTTGCCCGGGGGACTCCGTGAACCAGAAACCTTCTTCGGGTCTAAAGTCTTGGTCATTGAACACCACATCATCCCCTTGACCTGAGCAGCAATTTAAAACCAACCGAAAAGCAAGTTTGAGTACCGTTGGTACTCAGCAAGTGTGGGAAAGTAATGTCATGCATGGCTAGAGCAAGTAGAGGTTGAACTCATGGTCAAAGCACTATGCAATTAATACCTATCACCTTAGCTTATTAAGCACCTACATTACTACACAGGTGAAATGGTCCCAATCGCCCAACCCATCATCAAAATCAAGTAAACATAGTCTCATCTCCAATGTTAAACTTCCCGCTTAACATCCACAACTTCCCAATCCATCATCCTCTAATCATGAATAAGTCCAAGCCGCTCTTGACCGTGAGCACGGCTGGCATGACAGTTTTGACACTGCAGAGTTTGCACCACTGTACCCACATGTAGTGATTTCATCCTCCATTGCCGGGTGGACTAAAAGAACCTCCATTTTGCCAGTGGCCGCGAACCACATTCACACTTCCGAGGTGTGTAGCCAGGAGATCACTACGAGGCCTTTACAAAGGGATTCCCGACGAGCATGGGCCCACTGAGGTTTCACCCCTAACAGCATACAAGAGGCTCCAACCCCGCTGCAGTGGCCCCCTCTTGAGCCTTGCGGTTCATATGGTAGTCCAGCTGACACCTACTACCCGCACCATCCCAAACACCCATACTACGCCGGGGATACACCTAATTAATTGGCCAAGCTGCCCCATCTCAGCATGTGGTTGGCACGGTAAAGCCAGGTTACATGCTCCATGAACCGGTCCTTATGATCCAGGCAAGTACTAAACACAAACCCGAGTATCGTGCACACAGCACCAACCAAATCATCCAACTTGCCTCGATCCCTACCTCTACATAACTCATAATATCTCATTCAAGAGTAAGGTAAATAAGTTGATGATCTCATATCCCACTTGTCCCATTCTAAGCATGGCTAAGCATAAGTATGTAAATAAATAATAAAATCAAATAAATCCCAACCCCAAGCTACAAGGAAACAAGATAATGCAATTCTAGGGAAACTTCCTAGCATGGGTATCATATTCCAATTTGACCATGCAATTAAATTTTAGCTACACATCCTAGTATATGATCAAAGTGGTCAAGGACACTTGCCTTCTTCCTGCTGCTCTGGGAATGGAAAGTCTTGGTCTTGAAAGGGGAGAACTTGCCCTGGGGCAGGTTCTACTCATGCCAATACACATAGCAAAAGAAAACAACAATCCATAAGCCATAGTCCACACTTTCACTCCATGCAAACCACACATACATACATATGAAAGTCGTTCACATTTCTAAGTGTTGTGGTTATCCTAGATGTGTTGATTTTAGGCCTACATGCACTTTTAAACATATATATTATATCTAACTTTTATATTTAGATTTCTACTTGCACACTATATATGAATTTCATACTCCAAATAGGATTTCAGATCTTCTACAAAATCCTAAACTGAAGTTTTTGGATTTGGAGACCTCATTTATCATTTCCTAATTATGCATACTTATTTTCCTATATTTTCAGATTTATTTTCTATGCCTAAAAGTAAATTTTAATATTAAAATAGTAAGGCATATCATCTAAACAGAATAGGTTCTGATCTAAAATGTTCAATAAAATATTTTTGGACTTCCTCTCTGATGTGAAACAATTTAAATTTATTTTACTAGTTTTTAGAATTATTTCCTAGCCTAAAATGTGTCTCTAGAGATAATAAAAATGAGCAACACTTAGGTAGATTTCATTTCAGCCTAAAATCTATTTTTAACTCATTCTAAAGTTTTCCAAGTGCTAGGAGAGTTTAAATTTATATTTTGCACATGTGTTTGCATCATCATTTAAATTTAAATCCTAGTCACATGTTCAAATTTCTGAATTTAATATCCTATAGTGTCTAAAAGGCAAATCCACCCTACTACAGGGTTTAATTTACTATTTCCTAAATTTTCAGGGCCTAATTACACATAACAGAGGGGTTTTCCTAATTTTTATTAAGTCCAGTGGCTGAAACCGATTTTTAAATGAATTTACATGAATTTCTAAAGGTCCAGGGGCTAGATCAGAAGTTTCCGGGGCTAGCTCGTATTTTCCGAGATCCCCAGGGGGTAGCGCGTAAGAATCCCGGCCTTTATAACGCGGGGCTGATGTGGGCCGTTGGATTTAAAACGGACGGCTCAGATTAGATTGCCGAAGCGGTACGCGTCGATTTAATTTCTACTGTGCGATTTAAAATAGACGACCCTCAAGGGGCCACGTCGCCCTAGCCGGAGCCAGCCCGCGCGCGTCACGGCGCGCGGTGGCGGGGGCGGCGATCTCGCCGCCGCAACCTCGGTTTTTGCCGCTACACACTAGAACTCACATTTTTTTGCACGAATCGGCTGCGGAGGGGTAGGGGATGCTCACCTAGGGATTTTCCTGCACTCGGAGGCCCTGGAAGTCGGTCGGCGGCGTCGAAGTCCGGCAATGGCACTCGGTGCTCGTCGGAGCGACTGTTGGAGCACAAGACACGTCGTTTCCTTCACCTGCGGGGCTCCCCGGCGGCGGTGGAACGTGATCACCACGTTAGATCAGGAAATTTGAGCAAGGATCGAAGGAAATTGGCGGTAGAAGCTTTGGTTCTCACCGGAGAGAAAAATGGCCGATCGGGGAGGAAAAAGGGGCGGATTTCGGTGTTTAAATGGACGAGGGGGGTCGGCGGTCTGTTGAGATCACGTTGGGGCGTCCGGGACCGGAAATCGGGGCTGGGAGCGCGGGTTCCGGGGGTTGGTTTCGATTGGGCGCGAGAGAGAGACCGGGATCGGTTGGGGCGCGCGGGGGAAGAAGATGACGGCAGGCCCCGCGCGTCAGAGAGAGGGAGAGAGGGGGAAGGGGCACGGGTTTGGGCTGGCTGGCGCGCGCGGTCTTGGGCCGGCTGGCGGGTTTCGGCCCACTGGTCGGTTTTGGTTTTTTTTTTCTTTTTCCTTTTCCTTTTTCTGGTTTGATTCAAATCTAAATTCCAGTTTGAATTTGAATTTCTGCACCACGTGCAATACGTCCAAAAATTTTTAAATTCCCCTCTTTAGCAGGTTTTGGGGTGCTACAGCTCTACCCCCCTTAAAATAAATCTCGTCCTCGAGATTGGTGATTCTAGGAAAACAATTCCGGAAACTGTGCCTTAAACTCGTCTTCTCGCTCCCATGTGGCTTCCGCTTCCGAGTGATGCTTCCACTGCACCTTGCACATCCGGATTCTTTTATTTCTTGTGAGGTGTTCCATTGTCTCCAAAATCTTGACCGGTTGTTCGGCATAAGAAAGATCCTCTCGTACATCCACCTCATTCATGGATAACATTTCTTCGGGCGTTCTTAAACATTTCTTGAGCTGTGACACATGGAATACATCGTGCACATCTGATAGGCGAGCCGGTAGTTCTAGCTAATATGCCACTTCGCCTTTCCTCTCCAGAATCGGAAATGGTCCGATGTATCGCGGTGATAATTTCCCCTTCATCTTGAACCGATGAAGTCCTCGGATAGGGGACACCTTGAGATAGACATAGTCCCCCACGTTAAAAACGAGCTCTCTTCTCCGTACATCGGCATAGCTCTTTTGTCGGGTCTGAGCTATCCTCAAATTGTTGCGGATTTCCCTCACTTTCGCCTCGGCTTCTTGTAGTACCTCGGGCCCAAACACTTTACTTTCCCCTGTTTGGTTCCAAAATAGTGGAGTTCGGCACTTCCTCCCATACAAAGCCTCAAATGGTGACATCTTCATACTAACCTGATAGCTGTTGTTATAGGAGAACTCTACATACGGTAAGTTCTTATCCCAACTCCTATTGTTCTTGAGCGCACACGCTCTCAGCATATCCTCAAGGATCTGATTGGTTCTTTCCGTCTACTCGTCAGTCTGGGGGTGATAGGCAGAACTAAAATTTAGATGAGTTCCCTTGGTTTCATGTAACTTCTGCCAGAACCTTGAGGTGAACTGTGTCCCTCGATCCGGCACTATCTTCTTTGGCACTTCATAAAAACACATGATCCTTGACATGTACAATTCCGCCAATTTGGATCCGATGTAGCTTTCTTTCACGGGGATGAAATGAGCTACCTTGGTTAGCCTGTCGATGATGACCCATATCGAATCATATCCCGATTGGGTCCTGGATAGTCCCACTATGAAGTCCATACCGATTTCTTCCCATTTCCATTCAGGCACTTTGAGTGGTTGCAACAGTCCCGCGGGTCGTTGATGTTCTGCTTTCACCAACTGACATGTGTCACATAGGACAACATGTTCCGCGACATCTCGCTTCATGCCATACCACCAATATCTGCTCTTGAGGTCATGATACATCTTCGTACTCCCAGAATGAATGGAATAGTCAGAATCATGGGCTTACTTCAAAATCAATTCACGGATCTTCACTTCAGGCACACATATTCTTTTCCCATGCCACACCGTACCTTGCTCATCTTCTCTGAACCCAGGGGCTTTATTTTCTTTGATGAGTTCTCTAATCTCTTGTATCTTCTCATCATTCTTTTGACCGTTGCGTATGTCTTGCTCTAATGTGGAGTCCACTTCCATGGCGATGGCTTCACCACTATTCACCAGACATAGATTGAGTTTTGCAATCTCTTCCTTCAATTCTGTAGGCATGTCTTTCGAACTCATCATGTTGACCTGCACTTTCCGGGTTAAAGCATCCGCTACGACGTTCGCTTTCCCAGGATGATAGTTGATGCCCACATCAAAGTCGTTGATTGGCTCTAACCATCTCCTTTATCTGAGGTTGAGATCTGGCTGTGTGAAAATGTACTTTAAGCTCTTATGATCCGTATATATCTCTGTCCTTTTCCCCATCAAGTAATGCCGCCAAATCTTCAATGCGTGTACCACTGCGGCTAGCTCTAGGTCATGCGTAGGATAGTTCTTCTCGTGTTTTCGAAGCTGCCGGGACGTGTAAGCCACGACATGCCCCTCTTGCATGAGAACACATCCCAACCCGTGTCCACAGGCATCGCAGTACACCGAAAAGTTCTTCTGCATATCTGGCATAACTAGCACTGGGGCTGTTGTCAATCTTTTCTTCAGTTCTTGAAAACTCGTCTCACACAGTGGTGTCCATGTGAATGTGATCCCCTTCTCTAACAATTTGGTGAGGGGTCTCAAGATCTTGGAGAAACACCCAATAAACCATCGATAATACCCAGCCAATCTTAAGAAGCTTCGAACTTCCCTGACATTCTCAGGGGTCTTCCACTTCTGCACATCCTCGATCTTGGCGGGATCTACGGAGATTCCTCCCTCCGAGATTATATGTCCTAAGAAGGGAACTCTCTTCAGCCAAAACTCACACTTGCTCAACTTGGCATATAGTTGGTGTTCTCTCAGCTTTTGCAACACCAACCTTAAATGTCTCTCATGTTCTTCTTCATCTTTGGAGAAGACGAGAATGTCATCAATGAAAACCACCACAAATTTGTCCAGATATTCCATGAATACCTTGTTCATGAGATACATGAAATATGACGGGGCATTAGTTAGCCCGAACGGCATGACGGTGTATTCATACAGCCCGTATCGAGATACGAAAGCTGTCTTTGGAATGCCGGTTTGCCTTATCTTCAGTTGATGGTATCCCGACCTGAGATCAATTTTTGAGAATACACAAGCTTCCCTCAAACTGATCAAATAAGTCTTCAATGTGGGGTAATGGGTACTTGTTCTTGATGGTTACTTCGTTCAACGCACGGTAGTCTACGCATAACCTTTGGATTCCGTCCTTCTTGGGCACAAATATCACTGGAGCTCCCCATGGTAAGGAACTAGGACGAATATACCCCTTCTCTGTCAATTCTCTTATATGCTCCTTGAGCTCTTCCAGCTGTTTGGAGTCCATCTGATAAGGCCTCTTGTATATTGGGGCTGTTCCAGGCACTAGTTCAATTGCGAATTCTACTTCATGATCGGGAGGCATACCTGGCAGCTCCTCCGGAAAAACATCTGGATACTCCCAGATAATCTTTATCTCTTCCACTTCCACCTCAATTTGATTGAGTTTAAGGTCCCTCCTATGTTCTTGTACGGCTATGAACTTCACTTTTGTGCCGCTAGGGTGAGTTAGTTTCACCGTTCTTGTCGAACAATGGATGATCCCTTTATGTTTGGTCAACCAAGTGTTAACTTAAAGCATTACGTATTAACTTCCCAAATTGCTTGTTTAAACTTAAACTTTTGAGGCCTTAACATTTAAACAATTTCTGAAGATTTCACGTAGATCTTTGGGCTTCGCGTCTCACGCCAAAAATAAAATGCACTATTGATTCATAGGGGTTCACACACCAAAGCAAAGCAACCTAAAGACAAGGTTGTGGACAAATGCCCATGGCTTCCACAACTCACGTCACACACCAAACATTAACACACAAATAAATAGGGTATTGACTCGACTACTCGATAACCTGCTGAAATAAGGGAAATGACTCTAAACAACTCGTATCACTGAGCTGGCTCGTCGGGGTCTTCCTCATTATTGCGGTTGCCCTCTGATTCCACTTTAGGTGGGGAGGCTGCTGGTGGAGAAGTGTGGCGACGCTTGCTCGCCCGGCGGTCTGGGGAGTCAGGAGTCCACGTGTCATTCACGGTGACACACAGTTCATTCCCATCTCCTCTTTCTCTCGCCCTCAAGCTGGCGCGGAGCAACGTCTCTGTCTCCTTCAAGGTGTCACGAACATTCTGTAGCTCCTGCTGGCACTCCTGCAGTCGAGTGCTGAGCATAGCAGCATCCTCCAAGCACAAGTCCATGTGCTCATGGGAAGTCCCTTGCTGCACTGGCGGGTACTTGTACTCCGCGGTGCCACTCTCACGCTGGAGGACATACATGTACTCAGTCCTGTCCAGGTGGCGACGGTTGATATAACTCTGGCAGGTGATGGCCTCCCAGGTGACATCCTTCTCAGCATCGACCTGAGTCGCCCGACAAGCTGGAGAGCGGTGGATCTTGAGCAGCTGATTTTCATGGATAATCCTCATCTCTGAGCTCCATTCTTCCCGCTTCTCACGGATGGTCCTGGTGGAGCTGTAGTGTATGATCAGCTTTCCAACATTGCCGGCGGCGTGGAGCATACGTCGAAGACGGCGCAACAAGCCTCCTACTGCCAACCCGTAGGAGTGGTACGTCACCGGACGGTTTTCCTCTCTCAAGGCAAGGGCAACTACAGGAACTCTCCCTCCGGTGGACTTGCGGGTGGTGCGGATCATGCGAACCATCTAAAACATAAAGCATTTAAAATTAAGTTAGATAAGAGTTAAACAGAAAATGTATCTTGATTAAAAATTGGGACAAGATGAATAAAGTGACCCCATTAGATAACACTTTCAACCCACACCTTTGTAAAATAGTTTTTAAGAAAATAAGGTCCTTAAATAAGTCCATTTCTACCTAGGTCCACGTTCCTACGGGCTCGGCTCTGATACCACTTCTGTCACACCCGGTTTCTCTGAAGAACAACCGAGTGAATATCACATGTATGGCAGGATCATTTTCTCATACATGTGATGACAAATAGTGAAGCATCATCATATTACAAGCCAGGTGTTCGAATATAAATAAGTCTTACATAGCATACGTCTCGATGGACGATAATAAGTTCATAATATGTAAATAAAACAGCAGCGGAATATAAATCTTGTGGGCTCCGTCACAGGCGTTGCCCGGGAGACTCCGTTGACGCGGACCCGTCAACCGAGACAGGCCACTCGCCCGGGAATCGCATTGGGCGGTGCCGTGTTGTGCGGCACCCAACAACACACATACAAGGAACAATGTATTACATAAAACAATAGCAGAAGCTTACAAGTTTTTCTTTGTAAATACTTTACATCAAGTAACTACAGCGGAAGTCTATAACAACTCACGTCGAATAACTAAGAGCACTCAAGATGAAGTCCAGCCCGCGGACTCCTCTCGCTAGCAACACGAAGTCAAGCAGCAGCAGCTGGGTTCTCCATGTGTTACCTAACTCAGAAGTCTCCGAGTTTCACCGGACAACCTTCTTCTTAGCATCGATGTTAACCTGCAAAACCACTTATATAGCAAGCGTGAGCACATAGGCTCAGCAAGACTGATCCGTCTCTCCTAAACAAAGCAATTGGGTTAGCTAGATTTGCATAAAGGACTCGCCTAAAGTCGATCCTTAACTTTCAGATTTTAAGCCTCATTGTACAGACCTTGAACTGAACAGCATCGCAACTCCACAATCAAACAAGAAACGCTTTGTTGCGATGCTCCTTGCACAAGGCGAAAGTAAAGTTTAATGAGCCTATCTCTAATTCAATCATGGTTGCAATACAAGTTATATTACGGTCTTATCGAGTTCAAAGATAACCAGTTCCAGTTGTCACTACATCAAGACGCAGTGGGCAAGTATGCTCATATGACCGCGAGCGACGATGATTCGAATCAGTACACGCCCGGACTACACGACACGTACACCCGTACTCTGAGTTGCCGGCAGCAACCTCGACTGACGTTGTACGCGGCCACCTTTCCCAAGATCTTCCACATTGGACGCAGTCCAACTGCCCCGAGTACGCAAGCTCCCCCAAGGTACATACCCGCAGTGGTATGTTCTTGAGCGAGGTACCTCCTGCTACCCTGACGCCGAAATCCTAAGGCAGTTGGAAAAGTTCCACTATAGATCTCCCAAGGTACATCGGTTTTCTGGGTCCCATATAGCCAGTATGCATCCGGTATACAACTCAAACTTGTCCAACAGGGCCAAGCATGGACGGGCCTTAACCGACACAGGCAGGGCTATGCACGCACGGCCTGCAACCTGCTGCATCTAAACCTCCCTGCCCGGTCTCCATTTCTTATGTGTGAACTTTCCTCATCTTTTCTAATTCGGACCCGTTCCGAGTAAACCAGCCCTAAACTCGCGAGTAGCTTCCATCTACTCGACTTCTACCGGACCTTTCCTACTAACATTTAGTGTAGCCAAATCCACTCGAGGAGGTGCTATTCTACCCTTTCTCTCTTAGGTATTTCTGGTCATGCAAGTGGGGTTTTCAATATCATCTAGACTTACTGCAATCAATGATGTAAAGTTATGATCTCTACAAATGAAAATGCTACATAAAACTGTTCAAATGCAAACCGGGGCTTGCCTGTTTTGCAGGTGACCAAGTTTATAATCAGTTAGTGATGATCACTTGTAGCTTGATCACTTGTCTTCCCTTCCTTCTTGATCTTCACTTTAAGTCCTTCTCCCTTCTTCACGTATATGCTACACGATATGATCATGCATATGTATTTAATTGAAAAGCTTTTGCTAATAAGATCTAATGAAAGTTTTAAAACTGGAACTCTGTTTAAGAATTTAAAATGACACTGGTGATAGTGGTTTGGGTTGGGTTTAAACACTATGATCGAATGTTGAGTGCTTTTCCCACTCAAGTGTTGATCACCTTAAGAGATCACACATGACAGTGGTGATCCAGAGCTCCAATGGAGCTGAGAATTTTCATGTGAGTTCCTTGTCACAAGAAAGTCTCTAAACCAAAATTTAGCACTTTTCAGTGAGTGGTTTATTCAGAACAATTCTCTAAGTGTTTAATCAAAGATGAATTAATTCTGAGTTAATACTCATGTTCATGTCATCAGTGAACTACAATTTCAATTATAGTTCATAGAGTCTACATGAATTTTCCTAGGATTTTTGGAGCTACGAATTGCCCAAAACTGAATTTACAAGTTTTGGAAATTTCTCTGAAAATGTTTATGTATTCATTTGAATACAGGAACTTACAATCTGAATTACCCTGATCAATTCAAATCCAAATTAGCTGAAACTTTTACAGGAGTCTAATAACACCCTAAAGAATATTCTGGCAAAATTTGAGTATTTTTGGATACACCAAACTCCCTCTAAAATTATTTTTCTGAAACGATTTAAAGAATTTTCCAGAATTAAATAAAGACTTTCATACAAATTGGGTTGCATATTTGGATAGAGTTTGTCAATCTGAATCCAACCCAATTTGAAGAACTAATTCTGGAGGTTCCTAGCAAAAGTTATGCTCTTCTAAAGTTTGGGGAAAAATCAGGAATTTGAATAAATCCGGGAAAAAGTTTAAACCTGATTGTGGGTCCAGGGGCACGTGTCAGTCACCGGGAGCGCGCCACACGGGGCCACAGGGTTAATTCCCGTGCTGTTACAATCGATCCCGCGCCACAGAATATCCAGTCCGCTCCCCTGAGCCGCTGACAGGCGGGACCGGCGAGGTCTTCTTCAACCTCGCGCTCCCGCGCGATACCGCCGCCGGGCTCGCCGGAGAAGCTCTGGGATCGGTCGTCCGGCCACCCCTGACGCCGAAACTCGCCGCCAGCCCCTAATTCAACGCGAGGAACACGCTGGTGGGGTTTTCTTGAGCTGGCAGGGCCTCTAAAGTAGCCCGCGACAGCGCAACGGTTCGGACGAAGTCCGACGACGTCGCCCCGACGCCCTAAGCCTTCTAGGCTTCGGTTTCCAAGCTCTAGAGCACCGGCGGATGCTAGGGATCATCGACGTGGAAAGGAAATAGCTCGGAGATGGCTCTAACTTAGGGTTCACCGTGCACCCGCACCTTCCCGCCATAGCCGCCTTCGGAAAGCTTGAAATTGCACCGTGCACAGTGTGTTTCATGCGAGGTTTCAAAAGAAAACTGGTGCGCCCTCAAATGTAGCCCGTGTGTGTGAAGTTTCGTGGTGTCTAAACAACAATCGATCGGGAATTTTGCAGAATCATACCGGAAGGTCGGTTTACACCGGTCGGAGTGAATCCCCGAAATTCGTCGGCCAGAGGCGGAGACAAGTGCTGCGCTTTGGATGGAAGCTGCAGGGAGATCTCGCGCGTCCCACGGTGGTCTTGTTTGGTCGTGAAAACCGCTCTGTGGTGCTGCCCACGAGAGCACCCCGTCGCTGTTGTGTGACGGCCGGCGCGGAAACTGGGTGAACTCGGTGTGGAGAGCACGAACTCCTTCGGTGATGGCGCGAGGAGGTCGTGGAGGGTTCTGTTGTGTGGTTTTTGCCGATCAGCCGGGGCTTGCACGCGATCTGGGTGGTGGGCGACCGGTTTAGAGCTCAGCGGCGTCTCTGTTCGTCTCACGCGTGGGGAGAGAAAGAACAGCCCGTGGCTTCGGTAAAAAGGCGAGAGAGGGAGTGTGGCGGTAGCTGCCGACATCCAGCAGCCAGCGTGAAGAAAAAAACAGCAGGAGCTGGCTGCCGGCTGGTACTCGGTGTCGCTCGGGGAAGGATCGGTCTGCTGTTGCTTCGCGTGGGAGGAAAGCAAAGGGAGACTGTGTACTGAAGATCTTTTGCAAATTTCAGTGTTCCCAATGACATGTGGGTCCCACAAGTCAGTCCTTCCTTATCTCCTTCTAAATATCTCCCAAGTTTGAATATTGAGGGAATTCCATTGTGGGAATTCAAATCTGATATGCATTTGGATAATTGGGCAAGTTTCATCCAAATTCAAATATGCATTTGAATTCTTTGTCATTTAAAGTCCATTTTGGAAAATGGGTTGCAAATCATTTTCATAAATCATGAAACTTTGTACACCCCCTAATTTGGACCCAAGGAATTCAAATATGAAATCTTATTTTAAAGTTGACTGCTGCAAATGAGATTTTCAGCACAAAAGTTTTGAATTCCATTGTGTTGCTCTCATTTGAATTTTGAGTTTGAACAAGTTTGTTCCAAAATCTGATTTTGTCTTCTCACATATGGGAACTTCCCATCTTGGTTTTAGACCCCTCTAGGGTTCCAAGTTCTCAAATAAACATTTGACTTGTGTGAAGAAAACCCTCATGTGTGTTATCACATGTGGGGAAAAGTTTTAACAAGTCCCAACTTTCACTCATATGAAACAAAACTTTTGCAACCAAGAGTTTCTTTGTATTCACATTTTTGGGACTTTTACATTCCTCCACCCTTAAAAGGAATCTCGTCCTGAGATTCAAAAGAGGAACGAGAGGGGAGGTAATTACAAAGTTTATGACAAAAGCTCCGGATAGTTCTTGTGGATGTAATCTTCGGTCTCCCACGTCGCCTCTTCCGGGGTATGATTACTCCACAGGACTTTGTAAAATTTCAAAGTGTGATTCCTGGTAGTCCGGGTCTTTTCATTGATAATCTATACAGGTTGTTTGACATAGGTGAGATCCGGCTTCAACTCGTCGATGTCTTCGGTGCGGATGGCAGCGGTAAACTTGAGACACTTCCGCAGCTGGGATATGTGAAATATGTCATGAATACCAGCAAGGCTTGGCGGTAGTTCCAGCCGGTAGGCTATGTTTCCGCACTTCTCCGTTATAGCAAACGGACTGATGAATCGGGGAGCAAGTTTCCCCTTGACACCGAACCGATGAATTCCTTTCATCGGAGACACACGAGGATACACGTGCTCTCCGACATTGAAAAGCAGCGGTCGACGTCTCTGGTCCGCGTAGCTCTTTTGACGAGATTGGGCAGCTTTGAGGTTCTCTTGTATTATCCAAACTCTCTCTTCGGCTTCATTGACAAGATCAACCCCGAACGTTACTCGTTCACCGGATTCGCACCAATTCAATGGTGTACGGCACTTCCAGCCGTATAGAGCTTCATATAGTGCCATTTTAATGCTCGTCTGATATCCGTTGTTGTACGAGAACTCTGCCAGCGGTAAGTGATCATCCAGCTCTTACCGTGGTGGATGGCACATGCTCTTAGCATATCTTCCAGTACTTGATTCACCCTCTCAGTTTACCCATCGGTTTGAGGGTGATACGCAGAGCTTCTAATCAACTTCGTCCCAAAGGAGGCGTGTAGCTGTTCCCAGAAACGGGCTACGAATGGCGATCCTCTATCTGACACAATGGTGCGGGGAACTCATGTAAGCACAAGATCCGTGCTATGTACATCTCCGCATACTGCTTTGCGTTGTACCTAGTGTGCACAGGGATGAAATGTGCTGATTTGGTTAACCGGTCAACAATTACCCAAATCGAATCATGGTTGTGGGAGGTCATCGGCAACCGGACGATGAAGTCCATGCTTAAGTCTTCCCACTTCCATGCCGGTACTTGCAGTGGTTGCAACAGGCCTGACTTCTTCATATGGTCGGCCTTGACTCTTCGACACGTATCACACTCTGAAACGTATTTTGCAACTTCACATTTCATACGTGTCCACCAAAACTTCTTCCGGAGATCTTGGTACATTTTATTACTGCCCGGATGAATGGAAAACTTGGACAAATGAGCTTCGTCCAAAATTTTCTTCCATAGTCCCATATCCCAGGGTACTACTATCCGGTCGTTGAACCACAAAGTACCTTTATCGTCCTTCCAGAAGCACTTCATTTCTATGTTGTCTATCCTTCGCTGTATGTGAAATATACCCTTGTCTTTTCGTTGAGCTTCAATGATCTCCTCTCGGATGGTAGGGATGAGAGCGAGGTTATAGAGAGCTCCATACGGGATGACACGGAGGCTTGATTCGTCATCATCCAATTCAGCGATACTTAGGTGATGGATATGCGCCTTACGACTGAGCGCATCGGCGACCACATTCGCCTTTCCTGGATGATAATGAATCTCCAGTTCATAGTCTTTACTGAGCTCTAGCCATCTTCGTTGCCTCATGTTCAATTCTTTCTGAGTGAAGATGTACTTCAAGCTCTTGTCGTCGGTGTAGAGGTGTACAAGATTTCCGAGCAAGTAATGCCTCCACATCTTCAAAGCAAGGACCACGGCAGCTAACACAAGATCATGAGTTGGATAATGCTGCTCGTGAGTTCTGAGTTGACGAGATCCATAAGCGACCACTCGTCTTTCTTGCATCAGCACGCAACCAAGACCGATGCTAGATGCATCGCAATAAACGTCGAATGGCTTTGTCGTATCCGGCTGAGCACGAACTGGGGCTGTTGTGAGATGCTTCACTAAAGTCTTGAAAGCTTGTTCACACGCAGCACCCCACATAAATCTGGTGTTCTTCTTTAATAATTACGTCATCAGTTTAGCAATCTTGGAGAAACCCGGAATAAACCTCCAGTAGTAACCCGCTAAACCGAGGAAGCTACGGATTTCATGTACTGACTTTGGTGACTCCCATTTCTGTACTTGGATAATCTTACTCGGATCTACAGCGATGCCCTCCGCTGAAATGATGTGTCCGAGAAATGGTACTTGATTAATCCAGAATTCACACTTGCTGAATTTTGCATAGAGCTGATGATCTCGCAATCTTTGTAGCACAATATGCAGATGTTCAGCATGTTCTTTCTCTGACTTAGAGTACACCAAGATATCGTCGATGAAGACAACGACGAATTTATCCAACTTCGGCATGAACACTGAATTCATCAGGTACATAAAGTGTGCCAGGGCGTTGGTCAAACCAAAAGACATAACGAGATACTCATACAGCCCGTATCTCGTTGAGAATGCCGTCTTCGGAATATCTTCTGCCCGGATTTTAATCTGATGATATACGGATCGAAGATCCATATTCGAAAATACCTTCGCACCCACTAATTAATCGAAGAGCATATCAATGCGAGGTAATGGATACTTGTTCTTGATGGTAACGGCGTTCAAAGGACGATAATCAACACAAAGCCGTAGTGTTTCATCCTTCTTTTTGACAAACAACGCTGAACAACCCCAAGGTGATGAACTCGGTCGTATAAAGCCCTTGCTCATTAGGTCATTCAGCTGTGTCTTCAAGTCTGCCAGTTCATTGAGTGCCATCTTGTACGGCCTTCGTGATATCAGTGTTGTTCCTGGTATAAGTTCAATCTTGAACTCAATGTCTCGTTCGGGCGGCATGCCCCGTAAATTATCGGGAAATACATCCGGATACTCGCGTACCACAGGAATGTCCTCTATCTTAACAGCTTCCGTGTGGTTCACTGTTGCAATTTGTTGCCGTCTGGCGCCCAGAATTAATATATGCAGACCGTGCTGTGGGGAGTTGAGCTCAACGGTCCTCGAGCTGATGTTAAGAACCGCCTGGTGGTAATTCAACCATGACATCCCCAAAATGATGTCGATCTTCAGACCTTCAAGAGTAATGAGGGTCGTAGGGTATATTTTACCCCCCAAACAAAGAGGTGCTCGGGAGACAACCTCGCTTGCGGTACTGCTGCCCCCGGGCGAAGATATGAGGTATTGCCTCTTTGTATAAACTGTTTGGAGCTGATGTTGAGCCACAAAAGATCGGCTAATGAAGTTGTGTGTGGCACCGGAATCAAAGAGAACTAAAACCGGTAGCTGATTCAGAGAAAACATCCTTGCTAAAGCGGTTTCTCCTTCCGGAACATCATCAATCACAGTATAGTGAATGTTGCCCCTTATCTGCCCTCCTATCTGCAGATTGAGGTATGGATCGTATTGTTGTAAATACGATGACCCGTAGCCTCGAGCTCCCTCCAGACATTGCCTAGCATAATGACCCGTACGCCCACAAGTGAAACACGGATGCCTCTCCGGTTCTTCGTTGACTTGCGGTGGGATGCTAGGTACACATGGCTGCAGCGATGGAGCACAAACCACCGTCTGATGCTGCGGTGTGGAGGTGGTGCAAGTTGTAGAACTTGACCAGCAATCAACCTCTGCGGAGTAGATCGTACAGATGGCCTCCATCTTTCACCAGGTGACATTCGATACACTACACGGTACTTCTGAGGCACATAACTTGTGCTAGCCTGCTCGATCTCACTCATGTTTCTCTTCTCGGCTTGCCACTCAAGTGTCGGCTTCTCTTGAATGAGAGCCGCATCGACCATGTCGGTGTAACTGCCGTTATTGTGTACGGCCAGCTTTTCCCGTAATATGGCGCTCAGGCCATGGAAGAATAGGTCACACCGTGCCTCTTATTTCGCCACATATTCGGGAGCATATTGGGCCAAAAGGTTAAACCTTCTGACATACTCGAGGACACTCATGTCCCCTTGCTTCAAGCCCAAAAATTCCTTCCGCTTTGCCTTGACAATACCTAGTGGTATGTAACGAGTACGAAAGGCTTCACCAAACTCCCTCCATGTCACTTGATGGTCCTCCGGAACGGTGGCAAGATGATCTACCCACAAGTTTCCGGCGGCTCCATGGAGTTGTTGAGCGGCAAACTTTGTCTTCTGGTATTCATCACACTTGAATACTCCAAATTTTGACTCCATGACACGAAGCCATTGATCTGCTTCCACAGGTTCGGTGGCTTCAGTAAAGATTGGCGGTTGAGTCGCCAAGAAGTCTAGATAAGCGTCCCGAGGTGGAACGACTTGTTGCGTGTTCTGGAGTACGCCTTGCTGTACCAAAGCTTGGAGTAAGCGTGTGTGTTCTTGCGTTACTTCTTGGAGTAGCCTAGCGTTCTCTTGATTAGACTCAACAACTCGAGTCATAAGATCCATCCATCCTGTGGATGGTGGTTCCAACGGTGGAATAGAAGCATCACCGCCTCGACGAGAACTTCCGGCCCTACTCCTAGAGCGAGTACGAACCATACTGCAAACATGTAGTTGAGAAGAGTTAAACAAGAACTCAGCAGTATGTGCGACTAATGGAAATATGAATATGTCAAAACTTTATGAAAGCAGTAACAAAATCCATGTTTACACAACTCCTTAGTAAGCATAGCTATCCAGCCTATCTGTACAGAACAGACTTTTATGCACTATCTCCAGATTTTGATCTAGTTAATAGCATCTTCATATCTCGAGTTGAATACCAAAGTTAAAGTTAACTTCAGTATATTTCACACGAGTACTCATATGCCTTCAGATCTTCTCTGGATTAAGAGTTATGATTTTCCAAAGTTGACAGAATTCCTGGATAAAATTTGCCAGCATCTCCTTTGTATGTGGCTGATTTTATCACGGTTGTATATGCAAACACAATAAGAATCTGAACAAACTTTGAATTACAACAATGTTGAACATTTCATAACCTTTACAATGGTGTATCATAGGCTTCTTAAGGGTTTTTCTACAGAAAGTTATGGCTTAAAAACAGAAAGGTCCAGAGAGATTTTTGCTGCTGTCCTGGTTCTGGACAGTTTACCTTCCTCTGAACTTTCTACCGATTTAGCGTGTGATTTGGCTCTGGAGGTCTACAAAGCAGTTGTAGAGATCTTGAAGACCTTTACAGAACTGTACCATACACCTTAATTGGGTCAAGCTACTCAGAGTTATGATCTGTTAAAGTCTAGCAAAAATTTGTGCCGAAAACAGAGCACTCTGTTTTTAAAATCTTTGAAGCCTAGTGTTCCTCTCACTTGAATCTTAGCTCAAAATAAGAGTTCAGTAACTAATATTTGTTTCAAACTTCCGTTTTTAATTGAAAGTTATCTCATGAGTCATTTCTTCAAGGAAAGGGGTTATTAAGTTTAGTACGGCGTCGATGCATCGTAAGAAGCATGTCGGTACTACGTAGCCTCACCAAAAGAATCCTAACCGGATTATACCGGCATATTGGTATCTTAGGTGGCACTAAAATGGTCACTCGCAAACGTGTACTATTCGTACTACGGTTTCACGGTTAATCCTGCATAAGTCACACTCAATCATCAGGTCCGGCTGCACACCAAACCCGGTATCCATACAGTTCTTACACCCGTCCGTCATCACTCGCACAGGTGTTCTCAAGCCAAACACGCCTTGAGCTACGTGTTCACGTTACTAACCACGTGACGGGGTTTCCCAAATTGCACCACGCACGCCTGGGACAGACGTTGCTCGAGTACCCCAAACGACATGAGGAATCGTAGAGGATACTAAAGCGGGTCAAGTTACCTGCCACCCGTGGGGCTCCACCCTTCAGCTTGTGCGCACTGGTGGACAGCGCTTACGTGCACCCCCAAGACATAACTCGTCTCGAGATGCACGATTTTCCGACATAACAAATAAGTTAGTTTGCCACCTTCATAATAAGCTAATAGTAATCCTTATGTGGGCCTAATACCGTTTCCTCACCGTATCCTAAATTTTTGTTGTAATACCTTCCTTATTCCGTGCGCTATTACCAATGCGGCTCTGATACCACGCTGACGCGGACCCGTCAACCGAGACAGGCCTCTCGCCCGGGAATCGCATTGGGTGGTGCCGTGTTGTGCGGCACCCAACAACACACATACAAGGACCAATGTATTACATAAAACAATAGCGGAAGATTACAAGTTTTTCTTTGTAAATACTTTACATCAAGTAACTACAGCGGAAGTCTATAACAACTCACGTCGAATAACAAAGAGCACTCGAGATGAAGTCCAGCCCGCGGACTCCTCTCGCTAGCAACACGAAGTCAAGCAGCAGCGGCTGGGTTCGCCATGTGTTACCTAACTCGGAAGTCTCCGTGTTTCACCGGACAACCTTCTTCTTAGCATCGATGTTAACCTGCAAAACCACTTATATAGCAAGTGTGAGCACATAGGCTCAGCAAGACTGAACCGTCTCTTCTAAACAAGAAACTCTACATGCACGACGATTGCAATTGGGTTAGCTAGATTTGCATAAAGGACTCGCCTAAAGTCGATCCTTAACTTTCAGGTTTTAAGCCTCATTGTACAGACCTTGAACTGAACAGCATCGCAACTCCACAATCAAACAAGAAACACTTAGTTGCGATGCTCCTTGCACAAGGCGAAAGTAAAGTTTAATGAGCCTATCTCTAATTCAATCATGGTTGCAATACAAGTTATATCACGGTCTTATCAAGTTCAAAGATATCCAATTGTTACTACGTCAAGACGCAGTGGGAAAGTATGCTCATATGACCGCGAGCGATGGTGATTCGAATCAGTACACGCCCGGACTACATGATACGTACACTCGTACTCCGAGTTGCCGGCAGCAACCTCGACTGACGTTGTACGCAGCCACCTTTCCCAAGATCTTCCACATTGGACGCAGTTCAACTGCCCCGAGTACGCAAGCTCCCTCAAGGTACATACCCGCAGTGGTATGTTCTTGAGCGAGGTACCTCCTGCTACCCTGACGCCGAAAGCCTAAGGCAGTTGGAAAAGTTCCACTATGGATCTCCCAAGGTACATCGGTTTCCTGGGTCCCATATAGCCAGTATGCGCCCGGTACACAACTCAAACTTGTCCAACAGGGCCAAGCACGGACGGGCCTTAACCGACACAGGCAGGGCTATGCACGCACGGCTTCCAACCTGCTGCATCTAAACCTCCCTGCCCGGTCTCCATTTCTTATGTGTGAACTTTCCTCATCTTTTCTAATTCGGACCCGTTCCGAGTAAACCAGCCCTAAACTCGCGAGTAGCTTCCAACTACTCGACTTCTACCGGACCTTTCCTATTAACATTTAGCGTAGCCAAATCCACTCGAGGAGGTGCTATTCTACCCTTTCTCTCTTAGGTATTTCTAGTCATGCAAGTGGGGTTTTCAATATCATCTAGACTTACTGCAATCAATGATGTAAAGCTATGATCTCTACAAATGAAAATGCTTTATAAAACTGTTCAAATGCAAACCGGGGCTTGCCTGTTTTACAGGTGACTAAGGTTATAATCAGTTAGTGATGATCACTTGTAGCTTGATCACTTGCCTTCCCTTCCTTCTTGATCTTCACTTTAAGTCCTTCTCCCTTCTTCACGTATATGCTACACGATATGATCATGCATATGTATTTAATTGAAAAGCTTTTGCTAATAAGATCTAATGAAAGTTTTAAAACTGGAAATCTGTTTAAGAATTTAAAATGACACTGGTGCTAGTGGTTTGGGTTGGGTTTAAACACTATGATCAAATGTTGAGTGCTTTTCCCACTCAAGTGTTGATCACCTTAAGAGATCACACATGACAGTGGTGATCCAGAGCTCCAATGGAGCTGAGAATTTTCATGTGAGTTCCTTGTCACAAGAAAGTCCTCTAGACCAAAATTTAGCACTTTTCAGTGAGTGTTTTATTCAGAACAATTCTCTAAGTGTTTAATCAAAGATAAATTAATTCTGAGTTAATACTCATTTTCATGTCAAACTCAGTGAACTACAATTTCAATTATAGTTCATAGAGTCTACATGAAATTTCCTAGGATTTTTGGAGCTAAGAATTGCCCAAAACTGAATTTACAAGTTTTGGAAATTTCTCTGAAAATGTTTTTGTATTCATTTGAATACAGGAACTTACAATCTGAATTACCCTGATCAATTCAACTCCAAATTAACTGAAACGTTTACAGGAGTCTAATAACACCCTAAAGAATATTCTGGCAAAATTTGAGGATTTTTGGATAAACCAAACTCTCTCTAAAATTATTTTGCTGAAAAGCTTTAAAGAATTTTCCAGAATTAAATAAAGACTTTCATACAAATTGGGTTGCATATTTGGATAGAGTTTGTCAATCTGAATCCAACCCAATTGGAAGAACTAATTCTGGAGGTTCCTAACAAAAGTTATGCTCTTCTAAAGTCTGGGGAAAAATCAGGAATTTGAATAAATCCGGGAAAAAGTTTAAACCTGACTGTGGGTCTAGGGGCACGTGTCAGTCACCGGGAGCGCGCCACACGGGGCCACAGGATTAATTCCCGTGCTGTTACAATTGATCCCGCGCCACAGAATATCCAGCCCGCTCCCCTGAGTCGCTGACAGGCGGGACCGGCGAGGTCTTCTTCAACCTCGCGCTCCCGCGCAATACCGCCGCCGGGCTCGCCGGAGAAGCTCCGGGATCGGTCGTCCGGCCACCTCTGACGCTGAAACTCGCCGCCAGACCCTAATTCAACGTGAGGAACACGCTGGTGGGGTTTTCTTGAGCTGGCAGGGCCGCTAAACTAGCCCGCGAAGGCGCAACAGTTCGGACGAAGTCCGGCGACGTCGCCCCGACGCCCTAAGCCTTCTAGGCTTCGGTTTCCAAGCTCTAGAGCACCGACGGACGCTAGGGACCATCGACGTGGAAAGGAAATAGCTCGGGGATGGCTCTAACTTAGGGTTCACCGTGCACCCGCACCTTCCTGCCATAGCCGCCTTCGGAAAGCTTGAAATTGCACCGTGCACAGTGTGTTTCATGCGAGGTTTCAAAAGAAAACTGGTGTGCCCTCAAGTGTAGCCCGTGTGTGCGAAGTTTCGTGGTGTCTAAACAATAATCGATCGGGAATTTTGCAGAATCATACCGGAAGGTCGGTTTACACCGGCCGGAGTGAATCCCCGAAATTCGTGGGCCAGAGGCGGAGACAAGTGCTGCGCTTCGGATGGAAGCTGCAGGGAGATCTCGCGCGTCCCACGGTGGCCTTGTTTGGTCGTGAAAACCGCTCTGTGGTGCTGCCCACAAGAGCACCCCGTCGCTGTTGTGTGACGGCCGCCGCGGAAACTGGGTGAACTCGGTGTGGAGAGCACGAACTCCTTCGGTGATGGCGCGAGGAGGTCGTGGAGGGTTCTGTTGTGTGGTTTTTGCCGATCAGCCGGGGCTTGCACGCGAGCTGGGCGGTGGGCGACCAGTTTAGAGCTCAGCGGCGTCTCTGTTCGTCTCACGCGTGGGGAGAGAAAGAACAGCCCGTGGCTTCGGTAAAAAGGCGAGAGAGGGAGTGTGGCGGTAGCTGCCGACATCCAGCAGCTCTCCAGCACGAAGAAAAAAAACCAGCAGGAGCTGGCTGCCGGCTGGTACTCGGTGTCGCTCGGGGAAGGATCGGTCTGCTGTTGCTTCACGTGGGAGGAAAGCAAAGGGAGACTGTGTACTGAAGATCTTTTGCAATTTTCAGTGCTCCCAATGACATGTGGGTCCCACATTTCAGTCCTTCCTTATCTCCTTCTAAATATCTCCCAAGTTTTAATATTGAGGAAATTCCATTGTGGGAATTCAAATCTGATATGAATTTGGATAATTGGGCAAGTTTCATCCAAATTCAAATATGCATTTGAATTCTTTGTCATTTAAAGTCCATTTTGGAATATGGGTTGCAAATCATTTTCATAAATCATGAAACTTTGCACACCCCCTAATTTGGACCCAATAAATTCAAATATGAAATCTGATTTTAAAGTTGACTGCTGCAAATGAGATTTTCAGCACAACAGTTTTGAATTCCATTGTGTTGCTCTCATTTGAATTTTGAGTTCGAACAAGTTTGTTCCAAAATCTGATTTTTGTCTTCTCACACATATGGGAACTTCCCATCTTGGTTTTAGACCCCTCTAGGGTTCCAAGTTCTCAAATAAACATTTGACTCGTGTGAAGAAAACCCTCATGTGTGTTATCACATGTGGAGAAAAGTTTTAACAAGTCCCAACTTTCACTCATATGAAACAAAACTTTTGCAACCAAGAGTTTCTTTGTATTCACATTTCTGGGACTTTTACATCCGTGAACCTAAAAACCTTCTTCGGGTCCAAAATCTTGGTCATTGAACACCACATCATCCCCTTGACCTGAGCAGCAATTTAAAACCAACAGAAAAGCAAGTTTGAGTACCTTTGGTACTCAGCAAGTGTGGGAAAGTAATGGCATGCATGGCTAGAGCAAGGAGAGGTTGAACTCATGGTTAAAGCACTATGCAATTAATACCTATCACCTTAGCTTATTAAGCACCTACATTACTACACAGGTGAAATGGTCCCAATCACCCAACCCATCATCAAAATCAAGTAAACATAGTCTCATCTCCAATGTTAAGCTTCCCGCTTAACATCCACAACTTCCCAATCCATCATCCTCTAATCATGAATAAGTCCAAGCCACTCTTGACCGTGAGCATGACTATCATGACAGTTTTGACTCTGCAGAGTTTGCACCACTGTACGCACATGTAGTGATTTCATCCCCCGTTGTCGGGTGGACTAAAATAACCTCCATTTTGCCAGTGGCCGCGAACCACATTCACACTTCTGAGGTATGTAGCCAGGAGATCACTACGAGGCCTTTACAAAGGGATTTCCGACGAGCATGGGCCCACTGAGGTTTCACCCCTAACAGCATACAAGAGGCTCCAGCCCCGCTGCAGTGGCCCCCTCTTGAGCCTTGCGGTTCATATGGTAGTCCAGCTGACACCTACTCCCCGCACCATCCAAAACACCCATACTACGCCGGGGATACACCTAATTAATTGGCCAAGCTGCCCCATCTCAGCATGTGGTTGGCACGGTAAATCCAGGTTACATGCTCCATGAACCGGTCCTTAGGATCCAGGCAAGTACTAAACACAAACCCGAGTATCGTGCACACAGCACCAACCAAATCATCCAACTTGCCTCGATCCCTACCTCTACATAACTCATAATATCTAATTCAAGAGTAAGGTAAATAAGTTGATGATCTCATATCCCACTTGTCCCATTCTAAGCATGGCTAAGCATAAGTATGTAAATAAATGATAAAATCAAATAAATCCCAACCCCAAGCTACAAGGAAACAAGATAATGCAATTCTAGGGAAACTTCCTAGCATGGGTATCATATTCCAATTTGATCATGCAATTAAATTCTAACTACACATCCTAGTATATGATCAAAGTAGTCAAGGACACTTGCCTTCTTCCTGCTGCTCTGGGAATGGAAAGTCTTGGTCTTGGAAGGGGAGAACTTGCCCTAGGGCAGGTTCTACTCATGCCAATACACATAGCAAAAGAAAACAACAATCCATAAGCCATAGTCCACACTTTCACTCCATGCAAACCACACATACATACATATGAAAGTCGTTCACATTTCTAAGTGTTGTGGTTATCCTAGATGTGTTGATTTTAGGCCTACATGCACTTTTAAACATATATATTATTTCTAACTTTTATATTCAGATTTTTATTTGCACACTATATATGAATTTCCTATTCCAAATAGGTTTTCAGATCTTCTACAAAATCCTAAACTGAAGTTTTTCAATTTGGAGACCTCATTTATCATTTCCTAATTATGCATACTTATTTTCCTATATTTTCAGATTTATTTTCTATGCCTAAAAGTAAATTTTAATATTAAAATGGTAAGGCATATCATCTAAACAGAATAGATTCTGATCTAAAATGTTCAATAAAATATTTTTGAACTTCCTCTCTGATGTCAAACAATTTAAATTTATTTTACTAGTTTTTAGAATTATTTCCTAGCCTAAAATGTGTCTCTAGAGATAATAAAAATGAGCAACACTTAGGCAGATTTCATTTCAGCCTAAAATCTATTTTCAACTCATTCTAAAGTTTTCCAAGTGCTAGGAGAGTTTAAATTTATATTTTGCACATGTGTTTGCGTCATCATTTAAATTTAAATCCTAGTCACATGTTCAAATTTCTGAATTTAATATCCCATAGGGTCTAAAAGGCAAATCCACCCTACTGCAGGGTTTAATTTACTATTTCCTAAATTTTCAGGGCCTAATTACACATAACTGAGTGGTTTTCCTAATTTTTATTAAGTCCAGTGGCTAAAACTGATTTTTAAATGAATTTACATGAATTTCTAAAGGTCCAGGGGTAGATCAGAAGTTTCCGAGGCTAGCTCGTGTTTTCCGAGATCCCTAAGGGGTAGCGCGTAAGAATCCCGACCTTTATAACGCGGGGCTGATGTGGGCCATTGGATTTAAAACAGACGGCTCAGATTAGATTGACGAAGCGGTACGCGTCGATTTAATTTCTACCGTGCGATTTAAAATAGACGGCCCTCAAGGGGCCACGTCGTCCTAGCCGGAGCCAGCCCGCCTGCGCGGCGGCGCGCGGCGTCGGGGGCGGCGATCTCGCCAGCGCAGCCTCGATTTTTGCCGCTACACGCTAGAACTCACATGTTTTTGCATAGATCGGCTGCGGAGGGGTAGGGGATGCTCACCTAGGGATTTTCCTGCACTCGGAGGCCCTGAAAGTCGGTCGGCGGCATCGAAGTCCGGCAATGGCACTCGGTGCTCGTCGGAGCGACTGTTGGAGCGCAAGACACGTCGTTTCCTTCACGTGTGGGGCTCCCCGGCGACGGTGGAACGTGATCAGCACGTTAGATCAGGAAATTTGAGCAAGGATCGAAGAAAATCGGTGGTAGAAGCTTCGGTTCTCACCGGAGAGAAAAATGGCCGATCGGGGAGGAAAAAAGGGGCGGATTTCCGTGTTTAAATGGACGAGGGAGGGCGGCGGTCTGTTGAGATCACGTTGGGGCGTCCGGGACCGGAAATTGAGGCTGGGAGCGCAGGTTCCGGGGGTTGGTTTCGGTCGGGCGTGAGAGAGAGACCGGGGTCGGTTGGGGCGCGTGGGGGAAGAAGATGACGGCAGGCCCCGCGCGTCAGAGAGTGGGAGAGAGGGGGAAGGGGCGCGGGTTTCGGCCCACTGGCCGGTTTTGGTTTTTTTTCTTTTTCCTTTTCCTTTTTCTGGTTTGATTCAAATCTAAATTCCAGTTTGAATTTGAATTTCTGCACCACATGCAATACGTCCAAAAATTTTTAAATTCCCCTCTTTAGCAGGTTATGGGGTGTTACATCACAGTTGCAATATTTGAGCTGTATGCAGGTGAGAGCTATGAGGGGGGTTCCGAGGACGAGGCGATGCCCCCGTCAGGGTACACGGCCGAGATGGAGCCCTGTACGCCGCCGTGATCTCCGGTTTCATGCTGCTAGTGTGTAGCGTCCCCGGGCTGGACGGCTGCACTTTTGCATAGCTAGGATGAGAGGCCGTATATGTATATTACTTCCGCTGTATGAATAGGTTTTGTAAAAATACTTCCGCTGTTTTATATCAAATAAAAGTTTGTATGTTGTTCTTTATTCTTTTCGTGTGTGCTGTTGGGTGCCGAACGTACGGCACCACCCTATGCAATCCTGGAGTGGGTGAACCATGGGGTGGTCCCCACAGTCGTGGTATCAGAGCCACATTGGGAATAGCACGCTCGAAAAGAGCCTTATTTTGAAAACTTAGAAGAAGTCGAGTGAGGATTAGTCATTAAGCCCACATAAGGTCTATGATAGTACTAGTTATGATGGTGGAAAGCTAACATATTTGTTATACATTCTGTAACGACGCTCCGACGTCAGGTAAGAGGTAAGGTACGCCACCGTAGGCGGATCAATTACGGTAACTCGCCATACGAGTAATAGTATGGAAGGATATACCGTGGCTTGGCACGGTAGTGAATATGTGTCTCTGAACCTCTTAATGGTTCTGAGAGCATATGAAAACGCTGATCTCTAGCTTGCTTTAGGCAAATGTGAGAATACCCCATCGTGTGGTAAGCAACACGATAGTATGCAACTCTTGAACGTTCAATGTTCAAAGGGCCATATGCAGCGCTCGCCATCGGCGTGCCTCAATGGTCATGAGGCAGTAGGTGGTATCCGTTGGGTTGATAAAATTCCCAACCGTGACGACCCGTTCGCGCTCTACTCGGGTTCCCCATCGTGTGGTGTGAAAACATGACCATGTACCTTGAGACGTGGCTTGACTCAAGGACGATCCGTATGGCAATGATACGGACCATATGTTTTTATTAATGATATGGAACTGCCTGAAATGTCAAAAACCCTTGTGTGCACAATTATTATGTGCTTTTCTGCAGGTACACTAACCACGTTAGTGCATGACGTTTAGTAACCGTTTGTGAGTAACGTCTTTAGTTCCACCATTTGACACGTATATGCCGGAATACCGTTTTAGGATTTTACTTTGGTGAGGAAACGTAGTACGGACTGTGTAAAAGTTTATTTTCAAAGAAAAGAGTCAAAATGAAGTTTAGGAATCCATTTAGGGGTTAGTAAACTCCTATATTGAACTAAGAGTCAATTGAGAGTATAGATTCAGTCTCAAAAACTTAGGAATAATCTCCCCTATTTTCGGCAGAAATTTTGCTGAACTTGAACAGGGCATAACTTAAGATTGGTTGAACCAATGGAGGTGTGGGATACCATTCTGGAAAGGTTTTTAAGTCCTCTACAACTTTTCTTTAGAGGTCTAGAACAAAATCTCCCTCCAAAGGGATGCAAGTCTCAGAGGAGTATGTACTGTCCAGAAACAGGACAGACCAAAATGCTCTCTGGAATTTTCTGTATTTCGATCACAACTTTCTGTAGAAAAAATTCCTAAGGGTCAGGTAAGACACCTTTGCAAATGGCATGAGACATTATACAACTTTGTAATTCAAAGTTTTGCCAAAACTGGAGCAGAATTAATTAGAATTGTGGATTGAAACTAGGTACCTCGGGGGAGGTGCTGTCAAAATCCTGCCAGAAATTCTGTTAACTTTGAACCATCATATATTTTGATACAGGAATGTAAATAGATCATATAAATACATGTTTGGAGAGCTTGGGAAGTTATTTACAATTTTTCTGTTCAACCCCAGGACAGAATACTCCTGTAAAGAGGTGAAATTCGCAGTACAAGTGAAACCGACCGGAGTATCAAAGTCTGCATAGTTTCTATACTGATTTGGATTTTGCTTATGACTTCCGGTATAAGAATTGTAAAAGGTTAAATCTTACAATTCTAGAAATCTTATGAATCATGTTTTGACATTGTAAGTATGAGTTCGGTCCATACATGTTTCTAACTATATGGAAAGGTTGACCAAAGTGAGCACTTACAGGGGAGGTGCTGCTGAAATTCCTACTGAATTTCTGTCAACTTTAGAAGCTCATAGCTTTCGATCTAGAACTTGGTTGAATGCAAATAAATACCTGTTGGAAAGTTATGGAAGTCTTCTCCAACTTTTCTGTTCACTGCCACAATAGTTCGAACATTGAAGTAAGACTTAAACCATCGAACAGAAGATGGTTCAGTTTCTGTACCTTGCTGTTGTTGGACCATAACTTCAGGTATACCTTGTTATCAAAGGCTGTGTGATATAGCTCTGGAAGGCTATGGTTATGCATTACCTTCCCATAAGAAGATTATGGATTAAGTTTTTAATTTCCTACATTGGAACTTAAGGGGGGAGGAGTGCATCCATGCAAACCATAGCATTAATAATCCATGGGCTATACATTGAAGTATGACATTACCAAGAGGCAAGAGGAAATTACATTTTTATGTAATAAATGTTCAAGTACAAGATCCGTCATCATCGATAAAGATGTAGTTTTAGCATCTTCACCACGTACACACAAATGCTCGCCAGAATCACAAGACTTGAGAGAACAAGACTAGGAGCTAGAACTAGTAGCTGGTGTTTCACGCTAAACGGGTATTGTGAAACCTCAGGAGAAAAGAGAAAGTGAAGTCATGTAAGAATAGAGATTACCTAGGTTAAGTTATTATGGAGTATTTCCCAACGATCGTATCAAACATTTGACATATTCTTCTTTAAACTTGGTCACCACATGAAAGTGGCATGCCTTGTTTAGCACTTTTCTTGACCAAGTTATCTGTACTTGGCAAGGTTTGAGATGCTTCTTAACCATGTTTGAATTATAGTACTAAGTCTTGCTCAGACTATAAAAATATGATGCATCATACATATGCACCATTTGCACCATACCATATGCATATGCATTGCACCATATAACATGTGAAATACCAAAATACTGAGCAAGATTGTGTACCTCTTTTCAAACCATTAAGCGATGTCTAATGACCTTATATTCTTGATCAAGCTGTTGAGTCTACCTCATTGGACAATACCAGGGAAATCAGTTACTCAACATCCCTTGTACCTAAGAAAGTTTTGAACTTTCATCTATGACTTGTTTAGCTCCGAGTGCCATAATTGTTGGAACTAAACTAATTTCTCATCGCGGGGCTTACCGATCGATTGCTCAACCTCGTGACAATCCTTGAACACAATCTAAAGTCTTGAGAGATCATATGGTGACTTTGACAACCTTGTGGTCACCATAGGTAGTTGGCCTTTGCTATGTTGGTAACATAAGTGAAATTGCCTTGTGGTTACTCTTATGTGCGAGCAAAGCATTCGATTTTGACTAAAGGGTTGAGATGCCGACTTGAGGCGAGATTACCGATTCATTGATAATCTCACCAAACATCTCAATTCATGTTTGGGGCAGTACTATACTAAGTTTCTAAGGACTCAGTTAATCTAGACAAGTATTTATTATCCATGTCAAGATTAGGACAGTAAAGGTTCCAGCCAATCGACCCGGTCGATATTGGTCTACAGAGTTTTATGGACTCGCCCTACCGTCAAGGGAAGCACTATGGAAAAGCTAGAAGATCATTATATCCGTTCGGTGAGTGATCATCATATCACCGATAACATTCTTTACTTTCCTCTTCTCGTTGGAATCTCGGGACGAGATTCTTTTAAGGGGGGAGGAATGTAAAAGTCCCAAAAATGCAAAGTCAATAAAGTGAATGTTGATTCCCATTTATGTTGGAATGCATGAAAATGGGACTTACAAAAAAATTTTGTATACGTGATGATGCACATGGGTGTCCAACCAAACGAGCTCTTACATTCGTTTGAAGGTGTTAAGCCAAGGTTGGATTAAACACCATGTGTAAAGTTCTCACATATAGGGAGGAGTTCAAATTCGGATTTTGAACTCAATTGTTCCCCTCAAGTTGCTGCCAAAAAGTTGGAGCATACAGGTATCCTCACATCATTGAATTCGAGGAAATTCATGGTGGCCACATCCTGATTTCAGGGTGGGCTAAAAAGGAGTCAAATATGACCATTTCCAGATGTGAGCTGAATTCCAAGTTGAAAGTGAACTTCACACTGAATTCAGTTTATTCAAACTTCAGCCCACGTTTAATCCACCGAAATATCAGATTGAGGGGATTTACTGGAATGAAGACCTTTTGGAAACATTTAGAGGATAAGAAGAGGAGTAAGGGGGTAGACCCCACATGTCATTTGGCTGCTTTAACTTGCTCCCGAAGTCTTTCTCTGTTCGGTGTCGAACACCAACCGAGCCTCCTCAGAGCGCCACCAAGGGCAGCCACCTCCAGCTTCTTACATCGAGCTGGCGACCTGCTCGTGGCTTCAACACCTCACGGCGTGATCCTCTCACTCACCAACTGAGCTGTAAGCGGAGTCCACCTCATCGTTGTTTCTGTCGCGCTGGCGACCAGCTCGGGGGATTGAGTAGCTTCCGGCGTAATATTTCGCTCACAAAAATAGCAACCCCGAGCGTTATTTTCCCCTCGCACACGAACTGAACCGAGAGCTCCGAATTTAAAGTTTTGAACCTAACGGAAGGTTAACTCCCGGTAATCAAATTCAGTTTGTGGAATTTGCTGCAAAATTGAAAATTTTAATTTGGGAGCCACTGTTGTTTAGGAGGGAGACTGCCGGTGGGACCCGCATGTCATAGAAACAGAGAACCATCTGATTTCTCTTCTGTGTGGGCTTGCCACCGAAGGGGGTAGAGCTCCAGCGAGCTGCCTGTTTGTTGGCTTCCCGAGTCGGTTCATGTCCCTGTTATTATCTGCTTGCTAAAGGTCACGGGTTGCACACATCAAATGCTTCTTCTCTGCCTTACCCGAGCAAACCCACGGCAGAGGAAGTCTTCTCGCGCGCTCACTCGACTGAAACAGCGCCACTCCCTGCTGCCTCAGCCCGGCCACCTTCCAGCCACCGTGGAGTCCGGTTGATGGCCCTAGGAGCTGCACCGGCGCCTCCTCAACATTTTCCACCATCCCTCAGCCGTGGGCAGCCTTCTACAGCCGGTGCCGAGCCGTGCTTCACCCTCAAAACAGAGAATAAAAGCGCCTGCACGGATCATCGTCGCCCGACCTCCTCCGTGCTGCTCCGGCCCGACAAAACGCCCACGAAGGTTAGCACGGCCATCTAGGTCATGCTCCCGACCTCCCCTTTCCCTTCCCCGTCGCCGGCTAGCAGTAATTTGAGTTTTGGCGCCGGTACACGTGAAGAACCGATACAAACCAAAATTGTAAATTCGCCTAACGTGGTTGATCATCGGTTATACAATTCAAGCCATAGAAACTAGTGATCCTAGCACCCTCCCACGCCAAATACCACAGCAAACCATCCACCACACGCCCCGGGCGACGAGAAATCGCCGGCGGCGGCAAAAACGGGTCGGTCCTCCGGTGAATCCCATGTTCCGGCCATTTGCTGCAAGGTTTAGCCTGCGTTCCATGTTCCCCGATCAATGGTGATGCTTTAGGGCAAAGTATCTCGCTGGGGGAAGCTTCGGACGTGCCAGAATGCGTTGATGTCGAGCTCCCGAGCCGCCCCACCAGTTCCGACCTGTTTCCGGCCGTTTTCATGCGCGGAAACCTTGCCCGGCAGCTGCGCCATGTTCCCAGGAGCATGTAGGGCGAAACCGGAGCTAATTTGGTGGAGAAATGAGGGAGAACAAGCCATGCCACGATCTGAGCTGGGTGCACGCGCGTTCTCTGGCGGGAGGTTGAAGAAAGACCTGACGAGTGGGCCCCCCTGTTCAGTCTCTGTGTAGGTTTCAAACAGAGAGCTATTCAAGTTTGAAAAATTCATAACTTTGTGTAGAAAACTCCAAAAAGGGTGAGACCAATTTTGTTGGAATCCTCATGAGGAGTACTTCACAGAGGAACAAATTGCTTGCTACTAAAATGCCCAGGAATTTCTGTAGATTTTTTAATAAATCTGTTAGGGATTTATTACAGGAGCAATTCTTTATAAAATATTCCTAAATTTGGGCAGCTAGTCCTTTTCATAGTGCCTGACCTCCAGTAAAAATTTTAGGATTTTTGGAGCTTATTTAGAGGTCTTAATCAGTAGGTTATCTCAGGATCAAATAAATTATCTAAAAATCATAGAATTGATTTCCAGAAAATGGTTTAACCTTCATACCTCCATAACTTTCTGTAGGGATGTCCAAAATTTATGAAACAAATTTTTTGGATTTATCTCAGTCAGTACTTTGCAGAAATGCAAAGAAATTGATCTGAAGATCTCTGGGAATCTCTCCAAAATTCATCAAATTTAAATCTTTCGGAATTTATTCCAACAGATCTCTGTTATGGAATTTCTTCAAATTTGGTCAGGAAGTTCCTCATGATATTACTGATATCCAGTAAAAATGTGAGCTTGATTTAAGTTAATTTTCTAGGCTAAATAGCCTTCCAAATTTCAGCCTTTATTTGGAAATTCAAATTTAAACAGAAACTTTTCAGAACTCTTGTCAAACTTTAAAAATTCATATCTCTCTGTCGGTAGCTCCAAAAATGGTGAAATAAATTTTGTTAGAACCATGGAGACTTACCCTATAGATCTTCCACTGTTAGCTATGTCAAAGCTCCTGATGTGGGCTCAAAATGCAGAGAAGCCTTGTGCTTGTGGAAATTTTAGAGACCACATTGTGCAATGACATTTCTCCAAATTCTGCTCAGATCATCCTTAGAGAGTCTAGTATCCACTGTAAAAATCCCAAAGCCAATTAAGGATCCAAAATAGCAGTAGCTATGAATAGTAGTTCAATTCTTATAAATCCTTAATACTTATACATCTATTTTGCTACATTTCATTTAGTGACCGAAGTTGAGGGCGCACCGGAGCCCTTGGACGTCCTCCCACCTGAAGCTAACTTCCCGTTTGACTCGCAACCAGGCAAGCCCCGGTTTGCACTTAAGTACCTTTTATAAAATTCTTGATTTGTATCACTTATGTCTAGGGTGAATGTTTGCATTAGAGTTAAGGTGTTTGAAACCCCACTTGCATAGCCTTTTAAATCCTATGAAGGGTTGGGTAGCTTACAGAGTCGACGAGTAGACAAGGCCCCGCTAATATGCTTAGGACCTCGGTAGAAGTCGAGTAGTTGGAATCTACTCACGAGGTAAGATTTATCACACGGTTTGGTCAGAATAGATAATGGCTTAAGAGTGGTGAAAATGAGACCCAGCAGGGGGGATAGGAAGTAGTGAGCGGAGGTCTCACGTGCGTAGCCCTGTTGGTGTCGATTGAGGACCGAGTCATGTGCGGGCCTGCTGAACAAGTACCGAACAGTACCGGATGGCATACTGACATAAGCAGGAAACCGATGTAAATGGTTAACCTGGGTGCCGAGGCTTACCCAACCGTAAACAGGAGTGGATTGAGGGTAGCAAGGTGTAAATCTGCCGGTGGGCACAGTCACGCTCCACGTGGGGACCTCCTACCCATTACGGATGGACCGGTTCGGTGTTTGGGTTGCCCTTGAAAGGTTGTTGCATACAACAGAGTAGGAAGGGGTGTGGAATCACGCTTCTGAAAGTGGGTGTATGCAACGTGTTGTCCGGGTGTCTCCTGATTGCAATCACCGTCCCTCGCGGTTATTTGAGTACCGCTTGTTCACTGTTTCGTGATGTAGTAAGAAGTGAAGTAAGCCAGTTGAATGATAATATGCTGTGGTGATATATTAATGTTTGAAAACCATAACTGCTGTAGATGTAGAGCTAATTAAGTTTACTTTCCGCTTTTGGCATCACCACATCAGAGGGAAGCGTTTCTTGTTTGATTGTGGACTCCCGATGTGAGGGCTGCCTAAGGTACATGAATTTGCCGCTATAAAACTGAAAGTAAGGATCAACTTATAGGCGTATCTTTGTAGCAAAGTCCATTCTCCTATTTTACACATCCCTGCATGTAGAGTTCCATGCCTAGGCTAGACGGTTAAGCCTTGCTGAGCCATCGTGCTCACGGTTGCAATATTTGAGCTGTATGCAGGTGAGAGCTATGAGGAGGGTTCCGAGGACGAGGCAATGTCCCCGTCAGGGTACACAGCCGAGATGGAGCCCTGCACGCCGCCGTGATCTCCGGTTTCGTGCTGCTAGTGTGTAGCGTCCCCGGGCTGGACGGCTACACTTTTGCATAGCTAGGATGAGAGGCCGTATATGTATATTACTTCCGCTGTATGAATAGGTTTTGTAAAAATACTTCCGTTGTTTTATATCAAATAAAAATTTGTATGTTGTTCTTTATTCTTTTCGTGTGTGTTGTTGGGTGCCACATCGTACGGCACCACCCTATGCGATCCTGGAGTGGGTGAACCACGGGGTGGTCCCCACAATAAGATGGTTGCATGACTGTTGAGTCATGGCAACGAGATTGGTCTCGGTGTGAGACGAAGTTGTTTATGAGATAAGATGGTAGAGAATACGGGAAGGTATTCGTGAGATGGTAACGAATACAAGGAGGTATTCGTGAGTAAGAATGAAGTTGGTTAATGTTCGGGTGGAACATGGAAAGTGATGGAGGTATGTTGGTAATTTAATACATGCTAGGATTACATTCATCTAAAGTTAAGTTACTGTTTTATCATGGTTTTATAAATCTGCTTTTCTGCAAATGAGCCTTTTTATACCTACCTTGTTATGAGCTACATATCATATGTTTCCCGCACTTGCTGAGTACATCATTGTACTCAAAGTTGCATTATTATTTCATCATCAGCAGCAGGAGAAGCCTACTATGAAGACCAAGTGGAGCATTAAGGCGTGTGATCTGTTCTCAACCTTGCCTGTGGAGGGAGTAGGGATAGAGCCACTTCTGCTTAGATTTGCTTCCGCGTTAGTTAAATCGCTTCCGTGTTAGAATAAAGACTTCCGCTGCATAGAAATAAGACTTCTGCTGTGAACATGAGTACAAGACTCATGAGATATTATAATAAACTCTGTTATTCGTGGTAATATATAATCTGAAATTCAGTTTGTGGAACATATGTGTATGTGTGATGAACATCATGGGCACACATATGCATTAGTTCTCGGTTCCGTGGTTTTCCACAGAATTGAGGGCGTCATAGGCTTGCCTGAGCCGAGGCCATGGCCTCAGACAAAGGGGCCGCTCGACACGTGTCGTAGCCTCCCGAGCATCGTCCTCTGGGATATTAGTAGCCGTCGTAGTGCGCACCAAGACGTAGGGATCCAAGGAAGCTTCGGCTTGTCCCTCGGAAGGAGGCAGGTGAGCTTCTGGCTGGGGAATGCTACCCTACGGGGTAGAGGCCGCGGCATCCGACGTGCCCTTGTCGACGGCAGGAACGGGTTCGTCAGCATGTAACGGTGAAGCCTCGTCGGCCTCAGCCGGCCCAAAACCAGGTCCCGGAGCCAGGACCGACGGAGTTTCCTGGCTGGGGTTCGCCGCACCAAGAACCGCCGACGAGATATCTGTAGAAGGGTCAGGCGGCGTGGATGTCTTCGGTGCCGGAGGGTCCACATCTTGGGCTGGAGCAGTTTCAAAAGTTGTCGGTGGATCGCTGGGCACCCCGGGCACCGGAGCGCTCCCAGAAGCACCTTCGGATGGAGCTCTGCGTAAAAGATGGGGTCAGCAGATAACATCGAAGCATAACCAAAGGCAGCAAGGGTTGGCCTCGTAATATCTACCTGGGGCCGGCGAAGCTCCATGAAACTGCTCGAAAGCGCTTGCCCGGGCCTCCGGAGCCACCGGACCCCCCAGTCGCAGCCGGCCTCTTCGTTGACAACCGAGGCGGAGGAGCTGCAGGAGATCCCTCTGTGGGTTTGGCTGCAGGACCAGTTGTGCTGCCTCTGGCCTCGTCCTCCAGTTCAACCACTACGAGCGCCACGGGGCCGGTTGCCGTGGTAAAGGTTCTGTCTGTGCGCATCAGCCTCCACTTCTTCCCGGGGGAGCTGGGCCGGGGGCCGCTGGCACCTTCCCCTTTTCCTTGTCCAGACTTGAAGTAGAGGAGATCAGAGCCGCGAAACTTGGCGCGGCAGCGCTTGGAGCAGCAGGGGCCGAAGTAGAAGAAACAACCCTCTCGTCGCTCGCACCAGTCACCCCGGGGATTGCTGCTCCCCGTGGAGCGTCACCAGCCTGCTTAGGAGCGATGTCAACGTCGTCCAGCGTCGACATCGACTTCAGGAGCTGCGATCTCAACTCCTGGTCCATGAAGATGGGTAAGCACGACGACGGTCGGCTGACAAGATCGTCGGAGACGCCGCTGGTTCCAACGTCGACGCACAGCTTCGCCAACATGGCGTCCAGGAGCTCCGTCTCTAAGTTGGTCCCGGGGCCACGCTCCAGGCGAGATGGGTCATTCTTGCCGGAGTACATCCAGGCCGCGCGGCAGCGATTCTGGAGGGGAGCGATGCGCTGACCCAGAAAGTCAGCCAACACCATCAGCGAAGACAACCCCCGGTCCGCTAGGAGCTTAATCCTCGCCAGCACAGGGGAATAGGCGCTCTGAAGACGAGGCATCCTCTCCCAGCTGGTCCGCATGGTCGAAGGAGGGGAAGTCGGCAGTACCAGTCGGTCGTGGGCGTCAGTCTTCACAATGACCCAGTCATCCCTCCAGTTCTTCCACTTATTGGGAGAGAGGGAAGAGATGTACGTCGCTAATGATCTTGTGCGATGTTGGAAGTAGTAAGCTCCCAAGAAGCTCGAGCTCCTCCCCGACGACTGCAGGACGAAGAACGCCCGAAACAGTCGCACCGACGGCCGCACCCCCACGAACATCTCGCAGAGGTGGACGAAGATTGACACCAGCACGAGGGAGTGTGACGTCAGGTGCTGCAGCTGGAGCCCGTAGAACTCCAGCAAGGTCAGAAAGAAGGAAGAAGCGGGGAGGGCGAGCCCCACCAGCGTGTACCCGGTGAAGACGACAACTACACCGGGCTGAAGGTCTATGAGTGGGAGGGATCCGCAGCGAATCCTCCCATCGTACTGAGGTGCCTGCCAACCGATCAGGCGCCTCTAGCGCCCCACATCGGAAGCGCTTTGGAGACGAGACTCTCGGAGGTTCGACGCCATTGGAGCAGGGGGAGAAAGCGAGAAGATGAAGCGCAAGGAGGAAGATGGAGGAGAAGACTCCTGCTAGCAGCAGAGGGTATCTTTATTTGCCCCAAATCACTCGAGAACCGCCAATCGAGACGTGCCCGAAATAATCGCACCCGCTTCGACCGAACCGTCGAGAGCAGAGGTATAAGGCCCGCTCAACAGTCACTGTGAGCAAGGGGCAGCGCGGTTAAGGTGGGGAAAGGTGGTTCCCCGTTAAAGCCCGACAAGAGAGGGAGCAGGGTCGTGCAGGAAACTGAGGCGGACAATGCAGCAGTTGCACAAAAAGTACACCCGCACGACCCTCCAGCAATGAAGAGACGCATGTTCATGACGGCAGGGAAGTCTCTTTGACCGGGGGCAGGCAACCCTTCGTCTCCTAGGAACGACCCTCGTCCACTACGAGGGAATCACGCCGTCGCCTCGATTCCTAGGAAAAATTGCAAGTTCAAGACCACCACGCGAAAGTGATAGGGCCCCAATTGCGGGCTCAATACCTCCCCCGAGATGGGCCTGGGGGCCACTGTTGATACTGCGAACCGGGTACCCCCGTGTAGTGGGAAAAAAAGGGACCTGGGCCCCGCCTTCCTAGCTTAGGCGGGCCCTAGTGTAAGACACGTGATCTGGGCCCCACTGGCTGTCCTAGAGTTGCAACGCATCTCCAGACCCTGAGCCTGACTACTAGTCGAGGGCAGCTCGGGAGCCGACACGTGTCCAGCAGTGTTGGACCCCAGCCTCCACCAAGGAGGGCGATGGCACTACCACGTGCCCGGAACCTCCGAGCCACATCCCCCGTCCGGAGAGGGCTCCGGAGGTGCCACGCATCTTGCGGCTGCGGATCTGACCTCCAGCATGGAGGTCGCCGGTGCTTCCACGTAGGCAGCGTCTTCGGGTGTACCCTCCCCCTAGGTAATGCTCCGGATGTGCCATGTGTCATGTGGCTCCGGATCCCACCTCCAGCATGGAGGCCTCCGGTGCTGCCACGTGCCCAATAATTCTAGACCGCATACTACCCCACAAGACAGCTCCGGAGGAGACGCGTGTCCCGGGGACCAGCCGCTCAGACATTACACCAGCAAGCAGCGGGCAGATGGCCAAGAAGTAAAGAGCAAGGTGCGTTGTCAGGCCAAGCATTCAAGGCTCGCGCCTTCCCCAGAAGCATGGCGCTCGACGCACGCCTCCGTCCCCCGTTTGCGCACCATTACGGTGAAAGACAGGGTGGCGAGGCGTGATGGCACAACAGTGCCACCCAACGGCACTGAGCCGCCTAACAGAGCGAGGATACGCAGCGACAAGTCGAGGACTTCATCATCACCGGCCACCCGGTCAGAGGCGCCCAGCGAGTCAGGCGGCGCGCCTTAACTCCATCGACGGAGACAATACATATAGCTGTAAATATTTATACCTCATGTATAGGTGACAGGGAGCCGCGGAGCCACCTGTCGGGCCACGGGCCACCATGTAACTGCCCCGGCCTTGGGTATAAAAGGACCCGGGCAGCCTCCGGGCAAAGGGTTCGCAACCCAGGGAACTCACCCTCATACGCGAGCAAGCAATACACCAAGCACTACCGGGGACGTAGGGTTTTACACTCCGGCGGCCCGAACCACATAAATCCTCGTGTCTATCTCGCCATTGTGCGTAGACCTTCGTGATCCTCTAGCCCCACCGAAACAAGAACCTTCGCGGGCTGCTTCCGAGCAGACCAGGGGAAGTGTCGTAGCGAACACTTCGACAAACCCTATGCCCTAAATGATGATAATGATTGTAAAAGGAAATAACAAGAACACAAGAGTCAAGGATTTTTACCGAGGTTCAATCTCACCAAAGAGATCTACGTCCTCGTTGAGAAGCTCACACAGAGTCGGGTCTCAATCAACACTTTACCTCTTCAAGTTACCACGAAGGCCAACTTGAGTTCCACTATCACGGGACAAATCACCAAGTCGGTGGGGCAACCTCACACGTTGAGGGCTCCCACAGAATTACAGAGAGAAAAGCTATCAAACACACTCGAAAGATTTACAATAAATGCAAGAGTGTGTAAGAGATCAAACCCCAAGAGCTTGGCAATGCGTAGAAGACGATCTCTCTCTTCCAAATCTCGATTTCCAAAAGATTTAACTTTTAAGCGCTTTAGATGTGTAGGGAGAGTTGTTTTTGTGCTCTTGGGACGAGTGGCGGCGCTAGGGTCCTTGTGTATTTCATTTGTGCACGTTTCTCACCTATTTATAGTGTTTCCAAAAAAACTACCATTAGGGATCCCGACTGCCGGACTAGTCCGCTTTGGGGACCGGACTAGTCTGGTGCTGTGTAGGATTTACGTGAATTGTGCAGCACATCTGAAACCCTAATTTGTGTGAGGTGTACCAGGCTTATCTGTATTGGAACAGAGAGTAATCCGGACTAGGCCGTGATGAGTCCAGAGACTCAATCGGACTAGTTCGCAATAGGACGGACTTGTCCGGTGCAGGGTATATGTGTTGAGTGAATATCAAAAGGTTGAACGGACTTGTCGGCATGTGTCCAAACTTGTCCGAGTGCGGTCAGAGAGTTGAACGGACTGGTCCGGCTCTGTTCCGGACTTGTCCGTGTGAGAACATTAAGTCGATCGGACTAGTCTGCTGGTGAACGGACTAGTCCGGTGCTTCAGTGTATTGCTTAATTAATTGATTTTAGCCCTTACTCTTAATTAATTGATATGTACTTTGCGTTTCCTTGATCATTTGGGCTTTCCCTTTTCTCACTCCTCATTTGTCACCTTTTTAGTGCACCATAAGCTCTAGTCTTTGTAGACCTACATTCATCTCAACGAATTCATTAGGATCTCAATTTGTTTGTTATCAATCATCCAAAACCCACAAGGGAATGCCTAGATGCGCTTTCATTCTTCCTCTTATTGGTGATTGATGACAATGAATTGAGATTTCACAATTAAGAGTAAACATTGATTTTCATAAAGTATGCATACATGAGAATGATATATGAACAGCAAAAAGTTCTCACATATATGCACTCTTTATGGTGGGGTGCCTATAAAGTGTGTGTGAGCGGATATTGTGATGTGCATAATGAAAAATACAGCAACTATAGAGGCAACCATCACAGGAATATCAATATGAACATCACACATTCATATTAAACAAAATAGGCACCCATATATAGTAGGCATCAAAATAGAGATTACAATAGTTTAAAACTTAAAAACACAAAAGATACATGTACATGATCACTAGTTCTTAAGACTCAAAATAGATAGATTCTAGTCTAATTCTCTCCCCCTTTGGCATCAAGACACCAAAAAGAGAAAAAAAATTGAGGGGAATCACTTTCCGTCACTCCCTCTCTCACTCTTAGTTTTGTCTTCATCTTCAGACTCATGAGCATGCTGAGGAGGAACAGTGACACCTGCAAGTCCAAATAAGGTTGATTCTTGTTCGGTGAGAGGCACCATCTCTGTGATATTTTCTTCGGAATCCTCTGAAATTTGAGGAGATCCCACTGGCTCAATATCAAGCTTCTCACAGATTGCTTTGATGTTTGCCTTCATATACCTCTGGTGGCTCTTCCGGGCCAAGCTTTCCTTGTGTTGCTTAACCTTCTGGGGCTTGAGGCTGGTATGTTCAACATCTTTGACAAACTCAAGGCCGGTTACCTTCTGAATCATGAACATGATGTAAGGTGCATAGCCACAGGACCTATTCAGAGTGATTAAGATGTTCACAATGCCATTGTAGATATATTCAAAGACAATGAAAGTCCTTCTCTTGCTTATTACTTTCATCAAGGTCCTTAGAGTTCCTTGAATTTGCCCTGCATCTCCATCCTTTGGAGCAATAGTCTTCCTCAAAATTTTTAAGCACAACAAAGAATGGCTTCAAGTACTTTGAGGTAGGTGTCTTGTATGGCATTCTTGTGTCATAGAGGAAGTCTAGCTCATCCTTCTCCAAAGGCTTCAAGTTGTGAATCACAAGCTCATTTTCCAAAGTGTCTTCGAGATGGAGTATCCTGGCAAACTCCTCATAAGTGACACTATACTTGGATCCATGAGTCATCCAAGTGATCTCATCTCCATCATCACGAGCAAAGTAGAGAGTAGAGCAAAATTGAGTGATGAATTCATTGTTCCAATTATATTGGAAGGATAGAAGTCCCTTCAAGTCATGCCTCTCCAATGCCTCCAAGACTTCATGATATGTTTGACATTTCTAGAATTGTAGATGAATCATGTCCACCCATTGACTGGCAACCACTGGATTTTTCATCTTCCTGTAGACATGCTCATAATTATCAGCATGGAAGTGGCTCCGGAACCTTGGGTCAGCTGATTGCTTTGGCTTCTCATAGACTTCAACCTTTCTGAGCTTGTCAGCCAAGCCATTTCCTTTACCCTTGAAATCATCTTCTAAGGGCTGCCTGTTTTGCTGTACAGGAGGTTTCATCTTTAGTGGACCAATGGGTCCACTTGCAAGTCCTTTGCCCTTGCCGATGCTTCTCCTTGGTACCATTGAGCTGGCACCTGCACCATCCTTGTCAGATGGCTTCTTGATTACCACCTTCCTCTTTCTTGGAAGCACTTCATCAGGAGGAGAATCATTTGCATCATAGTCATGGTGCTTCTTGCTTCTTAGCTCTCTTGCACTGTCCACTCTCTCGCGGTCACGCTTAGCTTCATAATAAAAAATGGTTTCATTTGATGCGAACTGACATTGTGCCTGACACGGGGTGATAAGGTGTGATAAGAATGGGAATTATACTTTGTGGAGACAAGAATTTAGAGGTTCAAACTGTCAAGGGGCCGGACTTGTCCGATTTCAGGTTCCGGACTTGTCCGGGTAACCGGACTTGTCTACACCAAGCACCGGACTAGTCCGGTCTGACTTATGAACCCTAACTTCATATTCCAACAAATCTAACTGAGATTGATGCAAAAAAATTAGGAAGACAATAGGAATACATACAACAATGCAATGTATACCCTACAAAATCAAGAAAAGTAAGCAAGATTTGAGGAAAGATGAGAACTAGGGTTAGGGTTTGAGTTTTACCGAAATTCGAAGATTTTAGATGGAGGCGCGGAGTAGAGTCCGGATTAGTCCAGAGGAGGGGATGCTTCGCGCCGAGGGGAAGATTTTCCGTGGAGAAACCTTCGACTTTGGTGGCTCAAAGTGAGAATCGCCTTGGGAGCTCGGGTTTGAGGAGAGAGAAGGTGCAGGCGGTTGTGAGGAGGAAGAAGATGGACTATTGGCGGTGGATTAGGATTAAGCCCGATAGTAACGGACTAGTCCGCAAGGGACCGGACTAGTTCAGTACACCGGATCAGAGTCGAACTAGTCACCGGCAACGAACTTTTTGGGATTGGAGCAAGGAGATTTTTGGGAATTTGATTTAATAATGATCTAAAGGACAAAATTTCACAAATAATCTTGATGAACATGACCAATAAGCAATCAACAATCATACAATGACCATAATCATCAAGATTCAATAATTGAGATAGTTTTCAAGAGAAAATTGAGGTAAGGGAAGATTTTTCGCAAAAGCAAAATTTGAAGAATCAATCAGGTATGCAATATTTCAAGCCACATTTCGAGCACCAAGTATATTTAATTCATTTCTAAGCTTGCAGAATCTCTTTTCATCTAGTGTCTTGGTGAATATGTCCGCTAGTTGTTTTTCAGTTCTAACATGTGTGATTACTATGTCACTTTTAATGAATGATCTCTTAGAAAATGATGGCGTATGTCTATGTCCTTGGTTCTTGAGTGCTCTACTGGATTGTGTGCAATTTTTATGGCACTTTGATTATCACATAGGAGTGGAATATGGTTCAAATTGTAACCATAATCTCTTAGAGTTTGTTGCATCCAAAGTAGTTGTGCGCAACAACTACCGGCTGCAACATACTCCACTTCGGCTGTGGAAAGAGCAATGGAATTTTATTTCTTTGAGGGTCATGAAACTAAGGATCTGCCAAGAAATTGGCGGATTCCTAAGGTGCTTTTCCTATCGACTTTGCAGTCTACATAGTCGGCATCGGAATACCCTATAAGGTTAAACTTGGATATTTTAGGATACCAAAGACCCAAGTTAGGTGTGTGCACAAGGTATCTTAAAATTCTTTTTACAGCTATTAAATAACACTCTTTAGGTGCAGCTTGAAACCTTGCACACATACACACACTAAGCATAATATCAGGCCTAGATGCACATAAATAAAGCAGTGAACCAATCATAGACTGATATACCTTTTGATTCACATCTGGGCCGTCTTCGTTGAGATCGAGATGTCCATTAGTTGCCATGAGGGTCTTGATGGGCTTGGTTTTGTCCATATTGAACTTTTTGAGGATATCCTACGTGTACTTAGTTTGGCAAATGAAGGTGCCCTCTTTCAGCTGCTTCACATGAAATCCCAAAAAGAACTTCAATTCGCCTATCATCGACATCTCGAATCGACCTGTCATGATTTTACTAAATTCATCACAAAAAGATTTATTAGTAGAACCAAAAATGATGTCATCAACATAAATCTGACATACGAATAGATGGCCATCAAAATGCTTTGTAAATAAAGTATAATCATCTTTTCCTATTTAAAGCCATTTTGAGTTAGAAAGTCTCTAAAGCACTCATACCAAGCTCGAGGAGCTTGTTTAGGGCCATAGAGAGTCTTATGCAGTTTGTACACATAGTTGGGGTACTCTTGATCTTCAAATCCTGGTGGCTGCTCCACATACACCTCTTCCTTGATAGGACCGTTGAGGAATGCGCTTTTGACATCCATTTGATACAGCTTAAAATTGTGGTGAGTAGCATAGGCTAATAAAATACGAATGGACTCAAGTCTAGCTACGGGAGCAAAGGTTTCGTCGAAATCCAACCTTCGACTTGTGAGTAACCTTTTGCCACAAGTCGTGCCTTGTTTCTTGTCACGACTCCGTGTTCATCTTGCTTGTTCTGAAAGACCCATTTGATGCCCACAATGTTTGCCTTTGGTCTTTGCACAAGCTCTCATACTTCATTTCTTTTGAAGTTGTTCAGTTCCTCTTGCATGGCGGTCACCCAATCTGGATCTTTTAGTGCTTCTTCAACCCTGTATGGTTCCAGAAACGAGACGAAAGAGTAATGTTCACAAATATTAGCAACACGAGATCTAGTAGTTACTCCCTTTGCAATATCTCCAATGATGGTGTCGACGGGATGATCTCTTTGTATACTCTGATGTACTCTTGGGTGAGGCACTTGTGAGGTCATTTGCTCTTCTTTATCTTCATTGTCAATGTCTCCCCCCTAGATCATTGCTTCCATGCATATATTGATCTTCTTGATTTTGCTAATGTTGATCTTGTGCCAAAGCTCCTCCTTGATCATTGCTCTCTTGTGGAGGTACATATTGAGCACTTGAGTCTTGTGATTGCTCTTGCGGTTGAATATCACCAAGTGCCATCCTCCTCAATGTTTGACATGGAGCTTCTTCTTGACCAATGAGGAGCTCATATGGCGTTTTCTTCAAAAGTCGGTGAAGATATAGCCGGTTCATGGCGTGACAAGCGGTGTTTACCGCTTCAGCCTAAAACCGCTCCGAAAAGTCTTGTATTCATCTAGCATTGCCCTCGCCATCTCAATGAGCATCCTGTTCTTTCTTTTGGCTGCCCCATTTTGTTGAGAGGAGTAGGGTGCCGAAAACTTATGTTTTATTCCTTCTTCATTCAGGTACTCCTCAACTTGAGTATTTTTGAACTTCGTTCCGTTGTCACTTCTAATATTCTTGACGGTGGAGGATATTCATTTTGCGTCCTCTTCAAGAACTTCTAAAGAATCCCCTGGGTCTCTGATTTGTCGTACAAGAAAAATACCCAGGTAAATCTAAGAAAAAAACATCAACAATGACTAAATCGTATTTGTTACCGCCGATGCTTATATAAGCAATTGGACCAAAGAGGTTCATATGAAGAAGTTCCAGCAGTCTTGATGTAGTCATCACGTTCCTTGCAGGGTGTATTGCTCCAACTTGTTTCCCGCCTGCATGCACCACATGGCCTGTTTTTCTCAAACACAACATCTTTCAAACCTCAGATGCGACCATCCTTTAGAAGTTTCTACAGATTCCACATCCCAACATGGGCTAGCCGTCTATGCCACAGCCATCCCATGTTAGTTTTTGCAACCAAGCAAGTGTTGAGTTCAGCTTTATCTTTGTTGAAATCAACAAGATAAAGTTTTCCCTTCAACATTCCCTGGAATGCAATTAAGTTATCGCTTCTTCTAAAGACTGTCACACCCTCATTAGTGAATAAACAGTTGTATCCTTTATCACATAGCTGAGATATGGACAAAAGATTATAATCTAAAAAATCAACATGTAAAATATTAGAGAGTGTGTTGAGAGGAGATTTCAATTTTACCGATGCCAAGGACTTTTCCTTGGTTGTTGTCGCCGAAATAAATCTCTTCACTTGGATCTGTGTTCCGCTCATACTCTACGAGCATTCTCCTTTCTCTGGCCATGTGATTGGTGCATCCACTGTCGAGCACCCTTTTGATCCATCGGAGGAATAGCCTGCAAAACAGAGTTATGTCTTGGTTTTAGGTACCCAAGTTTGTTTGGGTCCTCGGAGGTTAGTCACAAGTGTTTTAGGCACCCACACACAAGCTTTAGGTCTCTTGTGGCGTGGTCCTGCATATTTAGCATAAATATATCCACATTTATTTTTCATAAGGACATAAGATGCATCAAAAGTATGAAATAATGTTTGCAGTTCAGATTCATTTGATTTTTCTTTAAGAAATGTAATATGATTCTTATTTTGACCACTAGTAAATTTCTTCTTACCTCTTGTGTACCGAATACCATCTTTGAAATTAGGAGGTCTTGTGACTATATATGCACTACGTACATATTTGATTTTTTCTTTGTCAAAGATGCCACTTTGGGATGGATGCTTAACTTGTGTAGGATTGGATTCATCTGTTACATTAGTCTTCTTACTAGAGCATGTGCAAGTTTTAATAGTTGTCAACTTTACATCTTGAGAAGACGAACTTTTAGAGGAGGAAACGTCACTTTGTTTGAGTGACTCCACTTGCACTTCAAGGATTTTGTTAACTTTCATCAAGTTAGCAAGTTCGTCCTTGACTGCAATGTGTAAGTTTTCTAGTTTTGAGTAAGTTTCCTTACTCAAAGCTAGTTCAAGCTCAAGTGCCTTATTTTTCTCCTTTTTAAGCTCAAGAAGCTTTTCAACCTCTTGATATCTCTTAGGGGGTGTAAGTCGAACCTTCTTCTTGCCTTCCTTAGCCATGAGGCAAGTGTGGTTGTGGTTCTCACTTCCTCCCACGTTTGGGAAGAGTGTAGACTTCTTGGTTGGCTTCTTGATGGAAATTGTTGTCATCTCATCTTCATCATCCGAGGACTCGTCATTTGAGTCCCACTCCTTGTCGATGTGTGTAAAAGCCCAAGAAAAGGGACTTGCAAAAACTTTTCTTCACCTCACAACACCACACTTTTGTTGTGGATATCTTGTGAAGAATTATGAAGAGCAAGTAACCTCCATCAAGAGGGTATTAGTTCAAACTTTCTACACATATGATAACACATGAGATGGTGATTCAAAACTGTTGCATTCAAATTCATGATTGCAGCAGCTAACACAAGGATCAAAGTGCATATTTGGATTCCTTAGGTCCAAATTAGGGGGGAAGCAAAGTTTGAATAATTTTGGAAAAGGTTTGCTACCCATTTTTCCAAAAAGGATCCAAATGTGCAATGAATTCAAATATACATTTGAATTTGAGGGAAATTTGCACAACCATACAAATGTAGCTCAGCTGGAAACTCCAAACATTTGAATTCATCACTTGCCAAATTTTTGGAGATCTTTCGAGAGGAGGGGGAGCATTGACTAGTGGGACCCACTGGTCATTGGGGGAAAATAAACAATTGCAAGAGTCCTCAGTGAAGCACACGGTCGTTGATTGATTACCTCCCACGCGAAGTAAACCGAGCAGCCGACGCCGCTGCGGGTGACACCGAGGAGCAGCCGGCAGCCACCTCCTCTGAAATTCCCGTGCGCTGGAGAGCTTCCTGGCGTCTTTGCCCCGCTGCCGCGCCTCTGTTATCCCACGGTACTGAAGAACGTCGCATGTTCTTTCCCTTCGCGCAAGAAACAGCCGAGCTCGCCACCACCTCTGGGAAATCATCGGGAGCCAGCTCAAACTGTACCACAGCGCCCTCCGACCTGCACAGCAGAGCTACGCCCTCGTCCCTCACCTTCCCAGCGCGAGAGCTAGCAAGCTCCGGCAGTGTCCGAGCCCTGAATTTCGTTGTCCGCGGCAAGCCAAGACTAACCGGCGACCGGGCGCACGTGGACAGCCAACACCAGGCTCTTTCACGCCAAAGCGGGGATATTCCCAGACGCGCTGGTGAGCATTGCTGCTTCCACCCAAACCACAAGACCAGCCGTGAACCACCGAGCAAGAATTTGGAGAAACTTCGCCGGCGACCACAGGACGACGTTCCGGTATGAGACCTCTGAATTCCCACTCCCTTCTCGTTGTCAGTTCACTAAACTGTGCTCACAGGAGCTAGACTCGACGGCGCCCAAGTTTGCTTTGCAACCCTAGCTTAGTTTTGGCTGTAGCCGGCGTATTTCCCGGTTTTCCAACCGCGGTGATGGCGGGAAAGGTCAGGCTCACGGTGACGGCTAGGTTAGAACTCTTCCCGAGCCCTTGCATGGCCTTGTCGACCTTCTCTGAGATTCCCCGGTGCTGTAGAGCCTTTCCACCGAGGTTTTGGCGGGCTGAGTTGGTCGGGTGCCATAACCGAAGTGAGTCCGAGCTGCTGCACCGTCGCCGGCTAGGTAAGGGCCACCGCCGACCGGAGCAGTCGGTGCCATTGTGTTCAGCGCACGAAATTAGGCCCAGGCGGCGAGTTTCCGGCCGAGAGGCGGTCGGGAAGCCAAGTCCAGCGAGCTTCAGAGATGTGCCGGTGAGGGGGCGGCGCTGGAAAAAGAGCGGGCGCGAGGAAGAAGACGAGTCGGCTGGGCCCGCTCGTCAGTCCCTCGATGCACAGCGTGGGGATTTTCTGTTACACCGGATCAGCTGTGACCACGCGGAGAACAGTCCTGTGGCCCCGTGTGGCGCAGCCGAGGCGGTGACACGTGGGGGCCGGGCCCGCAGTCAGGAATTTGAACTTTTCCCCAGTTAATTCAAATTCCAGAATCTCCCCAAACTTTAGAACCCCATAACTTTTGCTAGGAAGCTCCAAATTTAGTGATTCAAATTGGGTTGGATTCATCTTACCTAGCTCTGTCCAAATATACAACCCAATTTGTATGAAACCCATTAATTAATTCTGGAAATTTCTTTAAAGCTTTTCAGCAAAAGAATTTTAGAGGGAGTTTGGTTCATCAAAAAATCCTCAAATTTTGCCAGAATATCCTTTAGGAGGTTAGTGAACCCCTGTAAAAGTTTCAGACCATTTGGAGAGGACTGGACCAGGGCAATTCAGATTTGAAGGTGCTGTGTTCATTTGAATACAGAAACATTTTCAGAGAATTTCCAAAACTTGGAAATTCAGTACTGAACAGATCTTAGCTCCAAAAATGATAGGAAAATTCATGCAAACTCTAGGAGATATAATTCAAATTGTAGTTCATTAAGTTGGGCATGAACAGGGGTGTTACCTCAGAATTAATTCTTCTTTGCTTAATTGCTAAGAGAATTATTCTGAGTAAACCACTCAATGAAAAGTGCTAATTGTTGGTCCAGAGGGTTTTCTTGTGACAAGTAACTCACACCAAAATTCTCAGCTCCATTGGAGCTCTGGATCACCCCTGTCCTGTTTAACCATTGGAGGGATTAATATGGAAGAGGGGGGAAAACCACTTAGCACTTAACAATGTGCTTAGGTCTAAGCCCAAACCACCAACCCCAGTTCCATTTTAAATTCTTGAACAGAGTTCCAATTGTTAGAAACTGGTTATTAGAACTAATAGCAGAAACCTTACCATAAACTCATGTGCATATTCATTAACATGTAGTATTGTATTAACGTGTAGTCGCTGAAGGCGAGGAGGCTCCGGAGGTACTCGACTTCCTACTTCCGGAAGAAGAACTAACCCCTGACCAGCAGCAACAAGGCAAGCCCCGGTTTACATTAACTCTTTTATAAAGTTTTTACTTTGTTTACATACGTAGGGTGAAGTATGTATGTGCATTAGGTATAGGATGAATGAAACCCCACTTGCATAACCAAAGATTCCTAAAAGAGTGAGGGTAGTGTCTAAGACCTCGAGTAGATAGGCTATACTTAATGTTTCATAGGACTTTGGTACAAGTCGAGTAGTTGGAATCTACTCGCGAGATAGGCTTGGGACACACGGGTTCGGTTGAGTGATGTGAGATCACTTTAGTAATGAAAATGAGACTAGGCAGGGGCTAGGGCGCAACAAGAGGAAGTCTTGTGTGCGCGGCCCTGTCTGTGTCGATTGAGGACCGATCCGTGTGCGGCCCACGCTGATCAAGTTTGAACGTACCGAAGGCATATCGGATATATGGGCCTCGATAAACCGATGTAGCCTAAACCTCCGGGCGTCGAGGCATAGCACACCGATTTATAGGTGTAGGTTGAGGGCAGCAAGGTTGAAATCTACCAACGGGCATAGAGAGATGCTCCGTGTGGGGAGCCTCCTGCTCGTTTCGGTGCGACTGGTTCGATGTTTGGGTTGTTGAGTGAAAGGTTGTCCCGTACGACATCGAGTGAGCGTGTTGTGCAGCTCCACGGATGGGCGTACGTGACGTGCTCTTTGGGTTTCCCTGCAGGTGTATATCGAGTCGATTCGCAGTCCCTCGCGGTGAAGAGTACCACTTGGTCACTGAGTCGTGACGTAGGCTAATGTATGAAATATGATGATTCAATATTGCTGATTGATATAATTGTATTGCTACATGTGTGCCACCAAATACTGCTTACTAAATTTCAGATTCCTAAACTGTTAACTTGTTGCTAAAAGATGAATTAAGGGTGAACTTATAGGCGTGTCCATTTGCTGCAATGTTACTATCCTATGTGCTTTGTACACCTCATTTAGAGTTTCATGCTTAGGTGAGTCGGTTAAGCCTTGTTGAGCCATCGTGCTCACGGTTGCTGCTTAAGTGTTTTTCAGGTGAGGAGCCACCCACGGACTCGGAGTACGAGTCCACCAGCGAGGGTTACCCTCCGTCGGGGACCACGGCTGAGTGGGAGCCGTACACGCCGCGATGAGCTGAGGAGTGCAGCTAGTGTGGGTTGCCCTAGGGCTGGGCAACCGACTTTTGCTAGATAGGCGGGCGTTAGTTGTATAAAAGAAACTTCCGCTGTGTAAAATAAATACTAGTTTGTAACCGAAGTTGTACCTTTTTGTACAGTTCAGTTTGTTTTCCCCTATAATATATTGTGTTCTTATGACGTGTGCTGTCGGGTGTCGCATCGCGCGGCACCACCCTCTGCGATCTTGGATGAGCGGATTCCGGTCCGCCACAGCCTGGTATCAGAGCTGCAGTGGGGATAGCACAGTACTTAAGGATTGTATTATGGGAAAACTTAGGTTTACGGTGAGGATTCGGTAGTTGCCCAAGTAAGGACTATATTAGCATAGTTACTTAAAGTGGCAAAGACTAACTTATATGTTATAATTCTGAATTTCAATTATGTAAAGACGCACCTACGCTCTGGTAAGCATGGTAAGGAACGCTACCGAAAGCGGTTTAATTTCGGTTAGCTCCCCTGACGAGGAACGTGGTTCGGGGATAGGTCTCACAGATTGGTGTGAGATGTCAATATGAAACTCTTGGACTCTTCATGTTCCTGAGTTCATATGAAACGCTGATCCCTAGCGTGCATTAGGCAAGTAAGTGGAGACCCCATCGCGTGATCAGTAACGCGAGAGTGTGTTCATCTGAAAATAGCCCAGGAGGGCATACGCAGCGCTTGCCATCGACGTGCCCTGCCGGGCAGTAGGTGGTATCTGTTGTGTTGATAACATTCCCAACCGTGACGACCCGTTCATGACATACTCAGGTTCCCCGTCGTGTGGTGTTGAAACACGATCACGTGCCTTGAGACATGACTTAGCTCAAGGACGGCCGTATGACAATGATACGGGCGTTTGTATTTACTTTTAAATATGGTCCTGCTTGAAATGAACAACCATTGAGTGCACCATTATTGTGTGGTCTTCTGCAGGTACTAACCACGTATGTATCCGTGTAGAAAACGTGTGCGGGAGACCGTTTAGTGCCACACTTGAGACGTATATGCCGGTATAATCCGGTTAAGATTTTCTTTTGTGAGGAACGTAGTACCGAGATATCATAGGCATATGCATGGAAAATCATGATAACAAGGAATTAAAATTACTAGGTTCAACATTTAGGACCCTGATTGGGTAGACAAATTGGAAAGTGATGAGTGTAGTTCCAAAAAGACCGAAAAACAGAGTGCTCTGTTTTGGGCAGCAAGTTTGATGATCTTCAACAGGGCATAACTCACAGGTCTTTTAGCCCAGGGAGGTGTGGTATATAGTTCTGGAAAGGTATAGGTACTCTACAACTTTGTTGTAGACTTCCAGGGCTAAAACGCACCTTAAGATGGCCTAAAACCCAGAGGGATGTAAACTGTCCAGAACCAGGACAGAGTGGAACACTCTCTGGACTGTTCTGTTTTTCAAACATAACCCCCAGTAGAAATATCTAAAATTTTCAGGTAAAACATCCTTAGAAAGTGTAGAAAATGGGTTACATCTTTGCAATTCAAAGTTTCTGAAATTTCAGCACAGAATTCAGTGGAAATCAGAGTTGAAAACAGCCACTTTCCAAGGGAGGTACTGTTAAAATTCTTCCAGAAATTCTGCTGATTTTGAATAACCATAACTTTTGAACCAGAACTGATCTGAGGGCAAATGAATACTCGTTGGAAAGATACTGAAGTTAACTTTAACTTTGGTATTCATATTGAGTCATGAAAATGGCCAGAACCAGATCAAAACTTGGAATAGGTAGAAACTGGTCAGTCTGACAGAGGAGTGATAGTTGAACTCATTGGAGAGGGTGTTGTACCCTAAGGGTGGTTTACGTGATGACAAAGCGATAGTAATATCTCGTAGTGACCAAACCTAGTTGTGGTGAGCTTCCAAAGAGGAGGTTCATCGAGTTGGATTAAACTAGTTTGTATTTGGTCTGGTGATGGTGTAGCTTGTGCAAAGTTATTACATTATCTACATACGAGATGTATCACATGTTTTATTGTCATTATGTTTTACGCCTATTGTTATTGGACTGCATGCAATATGTTGCGGGACTGATGTTTATTGTCGTATGGTTGCAGATGGTTCGCACTAGGACCAAGCACGAGGTTGGTGGCTCTAGCCAACAGGGAGGCGATGACTCCCAGCCACCGGCCTACGACAGCACAACACAGCAGCAGCCACCACCGCCGCCTCTGCTTACCCTAGCGGATGTGATAGCGGCACTGATGGGTGGTCGTGAGGAGCAGACCGACCTGCTCCGCACGATCGTACAGAATACCCCAGGCGGGGGGACGTCAAGATAGAGGGCCTCGTGAGCCCCGGGAAGTGTCGTACTCGGATTTCATGAGTACGCACCCTCCAGTGTTCACCGAAGCTGAAGAACCATTGGAGGCTGACAACTGGCTGCGGACCATCGAGTCCAAGTTCGGGCTGCTCCAATGTACGGAGCGGCAGAATACTCTGTTCGCAGCGCAGCAACTCCACGGTGCCGCTGGTGCGTGGTGGGCGAACTATGTCGCCTCACGTCCGGCTGGCCATACCGTGGAGTGGGGAGAGTTCCGGGAGGCGTTCTGCGCCTATCATATTCCACCCGGGATCATGAAGAGGAAGTTCCAAGAATTTTTGGAACTGAAGCAGGGCGTCAGGAGTGTCCACGACTACTCCCGTGCCTTCAACCATCTGGCGCAATATGCGTCAGACTACATATCCACTGAAGAGAAGAAGCGGGAACATTTCTATCGGGGGTTACACCCCGAAATGAAGACACATCTCGTTCAGTGGAATCGCGGCACTTTCAATGACCTAGTCAGTGCCGCGATCATGCAAGAGGATGCTCAGCGGGAGTTGGCAGCTGAGCAGCGGAAGCGCAGCGCTCCACCCTGCGGTGGGAGTGGCGCTCCTCAGAAGTATCGGATGGTGTATCGGACGCCATCCGGGCAGTAGTGGCACACACCGGCGCGACCTCAACGGTTCGGGGGACGTTCGTCACCTCCGTTCCGTCCGCCGATGCCACCACCAAGACAGCAGCAGCAACAGCAGACGGCACCCCGGGCGTTTCCACCGCCACAACGCGCCCCGGGTTTCTGTCCACCGATCAGCGGGGGACCGCCCCGTTTCACCTGCTTCACGTGTGGCCAGGCGGGCCACTTCGCGAAGGACTGTCCCCAGGGGCAGCAGAGCAGCGGGCAAGCCCAGTTCCAGGACGGTGCTCGAGGCCGACCTCCGGTCAAGAAGGTTGGTCAGCGGACTGGGGGCGTTCGCAACCTCGACAATGAGGACGCCCCAGAGGGAGACAACGTGTTGGCGGGTACGTTTACTCTCAACAATCAAGCCATCATCATACTTTTTGATTCTGGTGCAACCCACAGCTTTATAAGTGCATCCTATGTGGCTAAGCATCAAATGCAAGTCTTCCCAACCGACTGCACCTATATGATCTGCTCACCGGGAGGGAAGATCTCAGTAAACATGATGATCCCAAAGGCACCTCTGTGCTTAGGTGGGAAACTATATCCCACCACCTTGATAATCCTTATGGGGCAAAAGATTGATGCAATCTTAGAGATGTCATGGCTACAATACCATGGCGCTATCCTGGAGACTCGGACACAGACGGTTCATTTAAACTCTCCATTTCACCGTCCACATTCCATGGTGTTAGACACGCCAGTCCGGGAAATTTCAGCAATTAATAATGCTGAAGCTCCCAAGTTAGAGGACATCGCCGTAGTCCGGGAATATCCTAACATGTTCCCGAATGATCTTCCGGGCATACCACCAGAGCGGGATGTCGAGTTCAAGATTGAACTTGCACCCGGGACTATGCCCATATCACGGAGGCCATACAAAATGACTCCAAATGAGCTGGCTGAGCTGAAAGAACAACTCAATGATCTGTTGAGCAAGGGTTTCATTAGGCCAAGTTCCTCACCTTGGGGATGCTCGGCGTTGTTCGTGAAGAAGAAGGATGAAAACTTGAGGTTGTGTGTAGACTACCGGCCGCTCAACGCCGTCACCATCAAGAATAAGTACCCACTGCCCCGCATCGACATATTGTTTGATCAACTTGTGGGTGCAAGTGTGTTCTCAAAGATGGACCTTCGCTCTGGATATCACCAGATAAAGATCCGCGCGGAGGATATCCCGAAGACGGCTTTCTCGACGAGATACGGATTATATGAATATCTCGTCATGTCCTTTGGTCTCACAAACGCTCCAGCCCATTTCATGTATCTCATGAACTCGGTGTTCATGCCGGAGCTGGACAAGTTCGTGGTAGTGTTCATCGATGACATCTTGGTTTACTCCAAGACAGAAGCCGAACATGCCAAACACTTGAGAATCGTTCTTCAACGATTGCGAGACCACAAGCTCTACGCCAAGTTCAGTAAATGCGAGTTTTGGATCAGCCAAGTGCCATTCTTGGGACATATCATCTCAGCAGAAGGCATTGCAGTTGACCCAAGCAAGATAGAGCAAGTACTGAAATGGAAAGCTCCCACTTCAGTCCATGAGGTCAGAAGCTTCCTCGGGTTAGCGGGATACTATCGGAGATTCATTCCAAGCTTCTCCAAGCTCGCTAAGCCGATGACAGAATTGCTGAAGAAAGGGACGAAATATGTTTAGAACACGGCGTGTGAAGGAGCGTTCCAAGCATTGGTGAAGCATCTCACAACAGCCCCGGTCTTAGCTCAGCCGGATAAAACAAAGCCCTTCGACGTGTATTGTGACGCGTCCGGTATTGGGCTCGGCTGCGTGTTGATGCAGGAGGGATGTGTGGTCGCCTATGTCTCACGCCAACTTCGGAACCATGAGCAGCACTATCCGACTCATGATCTTGAGCTTGCTGCCGTGGTGTTGGCGCTAAAAATGTGGAGGCACTATCTCCTGGGGAATCTGGTGTATCTCTACACCAACCACAAGAGCTTGAAATACATTTTCACCTAGAAGGAGCTGAACATGAGGCAAAGGAGGTGGTTAGAACTGATCAAAGATTATGAAGTTGAGATTCATTACCACCCCGGCAAGGCGAATGTGGTTGCTGACGCGCTGAGTCGGAAATCACATGTCCATCACCTCACCATTACACCGGTGTAGGAGGAAGAGCCAAGTTTATACTTGGTTCCTTATGGATCGTTGTACAACCTTGCCCTCATCCCTACTATTAGGGAGGACATCATTGCAGCTCAAAAAGATAATAAAGGCATGGCCCATCTCCGGAGACGGATAGACAATGGGGAGATCAAATGTTTCCGGAAGGATGATGAGGGGACGCTATGGTTCAATGACCGCATAGTCGTACCCCGGGATATGGAACTGAGGAGAAAGATCCTCGATGAAGCTCACTTGTCTAAATACTCCATTCATCCGGGCAGCAACAAAATATACCAGGATTTGAAAAAGAAATTTTGGTGGACACGGATGAAGTGGGAGGTAGCGAAGTACGTATCCGAGTGTGATACGTGTAGACGAGTGAAGGCGGATCATATGATGAAATCAGGGCTGTTGCAACCCCTGAAGATTCCAGCATGGAAATGGGAAGATGTGAGCATGGATTTCATTGTGGGATTACCCCTAACATCCAACAAGCATGATTCCATATGGGTAATCGTTGACCGACTAACCAAGTCGGCTCACTTCATTCCCGTGCATACACATTTCCATGCCAACAGATATGTGGAGTTGTATATTGCCAGATTCTATGCTTGCATGGCGTACCCAAGGCCATAGTCTCAGACAGAGGTGCATTGTTTGTATCTCGCTTTTGGGAGCAGCTACACGCTGCATTGGGTACTAAACTGATTAGAAGCTCCGCTTACCACACTCAGACAGATGGCCAAACAGAGAGGGTGAATCAAGTTCTGGAATACATGTTGAGAGCATGTGCCATCCACCATGGTAGGAACTGGGACGATCACCTACCATTGGAGGAATTCTCGTACAACAACGGCTATCAGGCGAGTATCAAGATGGCACCCTACGAAGCTCTCTACGGTCGCAAATGCCGCACCCCATTAAACTGGTGCGAGTCCGGTGAGAGGGTCACATTCGGGGTTGATGTGGTGAACGACGCCGAAGAGCGCGTTCGGACAATTCAAGCTAATTTGAAGGCCGCTCAATCCCGACAGAAAAGCTACGCTGATAAGAGGTGTAGACCATTGCACTTTGACCTCAGTGAACGCGTGTACCTCCGCGTGTCTCCGATGAAGGGCGTGCACTGGTTCGGTGTGAAGGGGAAGCTCGCTCCCCGCTTCATTGGGCCCTATGTTATCACCGAGAAGTGTAGACCAGCGGCGTATAGACTGGAGCTACCGGCATCCCTTGCTGGGGTCCATGACGTTTTCCATGTTTCGCAACTGCGAAAATGTTTAAAGCATACAGCTGTTGTTCCTACCGAAGACATCGGCAAGCTGAAACCGGATTTAACATATGATGAATATCTGGTGGCAATTATTGATGAGAAAGCCTGCACCACACGTAGCAGAACGTTGTGGTTCTACAAAATACTTTGGAGCAACCACACCGCCGAAGAAGCGACGTGGGAGAGCGAGGAATTCCTTCGCTCCAATTACCCAGAGTTCATGGCGTCTCAACACGGGTAAGTCCCTATTACATCGCTATCTCTTCTTTTGTAATCTCGGGACGAGATTCTTTTAAGGGGGGAGGGATGTAAAAGCCCAAGAAAAGGGACTTGCAAAAACTTTTCTTCACCTCACAACACCACACTTTTGTTGTGGATATCTTGTGAAGAATTATGAAGAGCATGTAACCTCCATCAAGAGGGTATTAGTTCAAACTTTCTACACATATGATAACACATGAGAGGGTGATTCAAAACTGTTGCATTCAAATTCATGATTGCAGCAGCTAACACAAGGATCAAAGTGCATATTTGGATTCCTTAGGTCCAAATTAGGGGGAGGCAAAGTTTCAATAATTTTGGAAAAGGTTTGCTACCCATTTTTCCAAAAAGGATCCAAATGTGCAAAGAATTCAAATATACATTTGAATTTGAGAGAAATTTGCCCAACCATACAAATGTAGCTTAGCTGGAAACTCCAAACATTTGAATTCATCACTTGCCAAATTTTTGGAGATCTTTTGAGAGGAGGCGGAGCACTGACTAGTGGGACCCACTGGTCATTGGGGGAAAATAAACAATTGCAAAAGTCCTCAGTGAAGCACACGGTCGTTGATTGATTACCTCCCATGCGAAGTAAACCGAGCAGCCGACGCCGCTGCGGGTGACATGTACCGAGGAGCAGCCGGCAGCCACCTCCTCTGAAATTCCCGTGTGCTGGAGAGCTGCCTGGCGTCATTGCCCCGCTGCCGCGCCTCTGTTATCCCACGGTACTGAAGAACGTCACTTGTTCTTTCCCTTCGCGCAAGAAACAGCCGAGCTCGCCGCCACCTCTGGGAAATCATAGGGAGCCAGCTCAAACTGTGCCACAGCGCCCTCCGACCTGCACAACAGAGCTACGCCCTCGTCCCTCACCTTCCCAACGCGAGAGCTAGCAAGCTCCGGCAGTGTCCGAGCTCTGAATTCCGTTGTCCGCGGCAAGCCAAGACTAACCGGCGACCGGGTGCACGTGGACAGCCTACACCAGGCTCTTTCACGCCCAAGCGGGGATATCCCCGGACGCGCCGGTGAGCACTGCTGCTTCCACCCAAACCACAAGACCAGCCGTGAACCACCGAGCAAGAATTTGGATAAACTTCGCCGGCGACCACAGGACGACGTTCCGGTATGAGACCTCCGAATTCCCACTCCCTTCTCATCGTCAGTTCACTAAACTGTGCTCACAGGAGCTAGACTCGACGGCGCACAAGTTTGCTTTGCAACCCTACCTTAGTTTTGGCTGTAGCCGGCGTATTTCCCGGTTTTCCAACCGCGGTGATGGCGGGAAAGGTCGGGCTCACGGTGACGGCTAGGTTAGGACTCTTCCCGAGCCCTTGCATGGCCTTGTCGACCTTCTCTGAGATTCCCCGGTGCTGTAGAGCTTTTCCACCGAGGTTTTGGCGGGCTGAGTTGGCCGGGTGCCATAACCGAAGTGAGTCCGAGCTGCTGCACCGTCGCCGGCTGGGTTAGGGCCACCGCCGACCGGAGCAGTCGGTGCCATCGTGTTCAGCGCACGAAATTAGATCCAGGTGGCGAGTTTTCGGCCGAGAGGCGGTCGGGAAGCCAAGTCCGGCGAGCTTCAGAGGTGTGCCGGTGAGGGGGCGGCGCGGGAAAAAGAGCGGGCGCGAGGAAGAAAACAAGCCGGCCGGGCCCGCTCGTCAGCCCCTCGATGCACAGCGTAGGGATTTTCTGTTGCACCGGATCAGCTGTGACCACGCAGAGAACAGTCCTGTGGCCCCGTGTGGCGCAGCCGAGGCGGTGACACGTGGGGGCCGGGCCCGCAGTCAGGAATTTGAACTTTTCCCCGGTTAATTCAGATTCCAGAATTTCCCCAAACTTTAGAACCCCATAACTTTTGCTAGGAAGCTCCAAATTTAGTGATTAAAATTGGGTTGGATTCATCTTGCCTAGCTCTATCCAAATATACAACCCAATTTGTATGAAACCCTTTAATTAATTCTGGAAAATTCTTTAAATCTTTTCAGCAAAAGAATTTTAGAGGGAGTTTGGTTCATCCAAAAATCCTCAAATGTTGCCAGAATATCCTTTAGGAGGTTAGTGAACCCCTGTAAAAGTTTCAGACCATTTGGAGTGGATTGGACCAGGGCAATTCAGATTTGAAGGTGCTGTGTTCATTTGAATACAGAAACATTTTCAGAGAATTTCCAAAACTTGGAAATTCAGTTCTGAACAGATCTTAGCTCCAAAAATGCTAGGAAAATTCATGCAAACTCTAGGAGATATAATTCAAATTGTAGTTCATTAAGTTGGGCATGAACAGAAGCGTTACCTCAGAATTAATTCTTCTTTGCTTAATTGCTAAGAGAATTATTCTGAGCAAACCACTCAATGAAAAGTGCTAATTGTTGGTCCAAAGGGTTTTCTTGTGACAAGGAACTCACACAAAAATTCTCAGCTCCATTGGAGCTCTGGATCACCCCTGTCCTGTTTAACCACTGGAGGGATTAATATGGAAGAGGGGGAAAACCACTTAGCACTTAACCATGTGCTTAGGTCTAAGCCCAAACCACCAACCCCCAGTTCCATTTTAAATTCTTGAACAGAGTTCCAGTTGTTATAAACTGGTTATTAGAACTAGTAGCAGAAACCTTACCATAAACTCATGTGCATATTCATTAACATGTAGTATTGTATTAACGTGTAGTCGCTGAAGGCGAGGAGGCTCCGGAGGTACTCGACTTCCTACTTCCGGAAGAAGAACTAACCCCTGACCAGAAGCAACAAGGCAAGCCCCGGGTTGCATTAACTCTTTTATAAAGTTTTTACTTTGTTTACATACGTAGGGTGAAGTATGTATGTGCATTAGGTATAGGATGAATGAAATCCCACTTGCATAACCAAAGGTTCCTAAAAGAGTGAGGGTAGTGTCTATGACCTTGAGTAGACAGGCTATGCTTAATGTTTCATAGGACTTTGGTACAAGTCGAGTAGTTGGAATCTACTGGCGAGATAGGCTTGGGACACACGGGTTCGGTTGAGTGATGTGAGATCACTTTAGTAATGAAAATGAGACTAGGCACGGGCTAGGGCGCAACAAGAGGAAGTCTTGTGTGCGCGGCCCTGTCCGTGTTGATTGAGGACCGATCCCTGTTCGGCCCACGCTGATCAAGTTTGAACGTACCGAAGGCATATCGGATATATGGGCCCCGATAAACCGATGTAGCCTAAACCTCCGGGCGTCGAGGCATAGCACACCGATTTATAGGTGTAGGTTGAGGGCAGCAAGGTGGAAATCTGCCAACGGGCATAGATAGATGCTCCGTGTGGGGAGCCTCCTGTTCGTTTCGGTGCGACCGGTTCGACGTTTGGGCTGTTGGGTGAAAGGTTGTCCCGTACAACATCGAGTGAGCGTGTTGTGCAGCTCCACGGATGGGCGTACGTGACGTGCTCTTTGGGTTTCCCTACAGGTGTATATCGAGTCGATTCGCCGTCCCTCGCGGTGAAGAGTACCACTTGGTCATTGAGTCGTGACGTAGGCTAATGTATGAAATATGATGATTCAATATTGCTGATTGATATAATTGTATTGCTACATGTGTGCCACCAAATACTGCTTACTAAATTTCAGATTCCTGAAGTGTTAACTTGTTGCTAAAAGGTGAATTAAGGGCGAACTTATAGGCGTGTCCATTTGCTGCAATGTTACTATCCTATGTGCTTTGTACACCTCATTATAGTTTCATGCTTAGGTGAGTCGGTTAAGCCTTGTTGAGCCATCGTGCTCACGGTTGCTGCTTAAGTGTTTTTCAGGTGAGGAGCCACCCACGGACTCGGAGTACGAGTCCACTGGGAGGGTTACCCTCTGTCAGGGACCACGGCTGAGTGGGAGCCGTACACGCCGCGCTGAGCTGAGGAGTGCAGCTAGTGTGGGTTGCCCTAGGGCTGGGCAACCGACTTTTGCTAGATAGGCGGGCGTGAGTTGTATAAAAGAAACTTCCGCTATGTAAAATAAATACTAGTTTGTAACTGAAGTTGTACCTTTTTGTACAGTTCAGTTTGTTTTCCCCTGTAATATATTGTGTTCTTATGACGTGTGCTGTCGGGTGTCACATCGCGCGGCACCACCCTCTGCGATCCTGGATGAGCGGATTTCGGTCCGCCACAATGTGTGTTTGATGTGCTTACTTCTTTTTCTTGAAAGTTTTGTTCTCTTGCGACTTCGCTTCTTTCTTCTTCTTGTTTTCCTCATACGGACAATCAAACATAAAGTGTTCGTATTCGCCGCAGTTGTAGAAAGTACGTCGAGCCTTGAATTTTTATTTTTCTTTGTTCTTTCCTTCACTTGAGTTGATGTCTCTTCTTATTCTCATCATGCACTTAAAGCTTTTCATGAAGAGCATCATCTCTTCATCATCCATATCTGTGCTTACATCGTCAGTGTCTTCTTCTTCATATGTCTCACGAGTCTCCTTCCCTTTGGGCTTGCAAGTTGCTTTGAGGCCAACCTCCTTTTTCTTGGATGAGGTAAGTTCAGCTAAGTCTTTGACATATTTAGCTTCTCTCTCCATCATCTCGTGATTGGTAATTTTGCCAAGGACTTCATCAGGGGTCATTTTGTGAAACCCCGGACTTTCTCTTATCATGGAACACAGGGTGGCATTCCAAGTCATAAAGGCTCTTATCATTCTCTTTACAACCTCATGATCAGTCCACTTCTTGCTTCCGTAAGCACGGATCTTCTTGATGAGTGTCTTCAAGCGTTTGTACATCTCTGGAGGAGTTTTACCATCTTCTATGGCAAATCTCCCCAATTCTCTTTCAAGCATCTCAATCTTCGCTTCTCGGACGGAGCGGTTCCCTTCATGAGCAGTCTTGAGTGTATCCCAAATGTTTTGGCAACTTCAAGTCCATCCACTTTGGTGAACTCTTGTTGGCTCAAGGATGAAGTGATCACCGAACCGGCTTATGCATTGTGGTGAATCGCTTGTTCTTGCTCCGGGTGAGTTCATTGTCGGTGTCTGGGATATCTATACATGTACAAACTATATGCCAAAGACTAGGATTAAGTGAGATAAGATGCATTTTCATATTATACTTCCACATTGAGTAATCATAGACATCAAACTGTGGAGGTCTTCCCATGGGAATAGAAAGATAATGATTGTAGTTGTTAAGCTTCTCATAATTAAAAGAAAACGGGGAGTAGTCTTGATGACTACCCCTTTTGGCTTTTCATCCTCCTTCTTGCCCTTCTGGCTTAAAAGTTTCTTCCTCATAAGCGCCTTGAGTCCACACACTTCTTCATCATCATGTTCGTGCTCCTTGAGCACATTGAACGCCTTGGAGTCTTGTTCGTCTCTAATGATGGGCGTTTCTGGAATCTCGTTGTTCTTGTTGGTGGCCATATGTATCTCTGAGCGGTGAGTCTCGTAAAAGGAGAGCCTTGCTCTGATACCAATTGAATGTAGCCTAGAGGGGGGTGAATAGACGTTGAAAACTTTTACTGCAACACTCAACAAATCCGTCAAATACAAGAGGGGCCGGACTAGTCCGGTATCGATACGAACTAGTCCGGTGTGCTAGTTATACCGACGAAAAGATAGATTATTTAATGTATTCTCCTCAAATGTTATAGCAGTGAAATTAAGTAAATTGACCTAACAACTTGTGTGGGTATTAGGATGATTAATTTGAACGAGGAATACAAGATTAATATGCGTTGCAATATTAATCAACACCATGCCTTAAATGATGATAATGATTGTAAAAGTAAATAACAAGAACATAAGAGCCAAGGATTTTTACCAAGGTTCGATCTCACCAAAGAGATCTACGTCCTCGTTGAGAAGCTCATACAGAGCCGGGTCTCAATCAACCATTTACCTCTTCAACTTACCACGAAGATCAACTTGAGTTCCACTATCACGGGGGAAATCACCAAGTCGGTGGGGCAACCTCACACGTTGAGGCTACCACAGAATTACAGAGAGAAAAGCAATCAAACACACTCGAAAGATTTACAACAAATGCAAGATTGTGTAAGAGATCAAACCCCAAGATCTTGACAATGCGTAGAATATGATCTCTCTATCCCAAATCTTGATTCCCAAAAAATTTAACTTTTAAGGGATTTAGATGTGTAGGGAGAGTTGTTTTTGTGCTCTTGGGACGAGTGGTGGCGCTAGGGTTCTTGTGTATTTCAGTTGTGCACGTTTCTCACCTATTTATAGTGTTTCCAAAAAAGCTACCGTTAGGGATCCCGACTACCGGACTAGTCCGCTCTAGGGGCCGGACTAGTCCGGTGTGCTGTGTAGAATTTACGTGACATTTGTGCATCATACCTGAAACCCTAATTTGTGTGACTTGTACCAGACTTATCCGTATTAGAACAAAGAGTAATCCGTACTAGGCCGTGATGAGTCCAGAGACTCAATCAGTCTAGTCCGCAATAGGACAGACTTGTCCGGTGCAGGATATATGTGTTGAGTGAATATCAAAAGGTTGAACGGACTTGTCCGGCATGTGTCCAGACTTGTCCGAGTGCGGTGAGGGAGTTGAACGGACTGGTCCGGTTCTGATCCAGACTTGTCCATGTGAGAACACTAAGTCGATCGGACTAGTCTGCTGGTGAACGGACTAGTCCGGTGCTTCAATGTATTGCTTAATTAATTGATTTTAGCCTTTACCCTCTACGCAAGGATATAAGCTCTTGGATGTGTCTCACAGATACATCCTATACATTGATATGTACTTTGCGTTTACTTGATCATTTGGGCTTTCCCTTTTCTCACTCCTCATTTGTCACCTTTTTAGTGCACCATAAGCTCTAGTCTTTGTAGACCTACATTCATCTCAATGAATTCATTAGGATCTCAATTTGTTTGTTATCAATCATCCAAAACCCACAAGGGAATGCCTAGATGCGCTTTCAATCTTCCTCTTTTTGGTGATTGGTGACAATGAATTGAGATTTCACAATTAAGAGTAAACATTGATTTTCATAAAGTATGCATACATGATAATGATATATGAACAGCAAAAAATTCTCACATATATGCACTCTTTATGGTGGGGTGCCTATAAAGTGTGTGTGAGCGGATATTGTGATGTGCATAATGAAAAATACAGCAACTATAGAGGCAACCAACAGGAATATCAATATGAACATCACACATTCATAGTAAACAAAATAGGCACCCATATATAGTAGGCATCGAAATAGAGATTACAATAGTTTAAAACTTAAAAACACAAAAGATACATGTACATGATCACTAGTGCTTAAGACTCAAAATAGATAGATTCTAGTCTAATTCTCTCCCCCTTTGGCATCAAGACACCAAAAAGAGAAAAAAAAATTGAGGGGAATCACTCTCCGTCACTCCCTCTCTCACTCTCAGTTCTGTCTTCATCTTCAGACTCATGAGCATGCTGAGAAGGAGGAGGAACAGTGACACCTGCAAGTCCAAAGGAGGTCAATTCTTGTTCGGTGAGAGGCGCCATCTCTGTGATATTTTCTTCGGAATCCTCTAAAATTTGAGGAGATCCCACTGGCTCAATATCAAGCTTCTCACAGATTGCTTTGATGTTTGCCTTCATATACCTTTGGTGCCTCTTCCTGACCAAGCTTTCCTTGTGTTGCTTAACCTCCACTTTGCGGTAGGATGCAAAAATGGAGCAAAGCATCTTCAATACACCAGTAGATGACTCTTTGGAGGATGGAGGAGCAGGAGTAGCAGCTGGAGTCGTTGTGCCTTCATTTGTTTGCTATGATCTTTTTTCTACTGCAGGTGGGGCAGGGGCATTTGGAATATTGTAGACTGGTGGCTTCTGGGGCTTGAGGCCGGTATGTTCAACATCTTTGACAAACTCAAGGCCGGTTACCTTCTGAATCATGAACATGATGTAAGCTGCATAGCCACAGGACCTATTCGGAGTGATTAAGATGTTCACAATGCCATTATAGATATATTCAAAGACAATGAAAGTCCTTCTCTTGCTTATTACTTTCATCAAGGTCCTTAGAGTTCCTTGAATTTGCCCTGCATCTCCATCCTTTGGAGCAATAGTCTTCCTCAAAATTCTGTTAAGCACAGCAAAGAATGGCTTCAAGTACTTTGAGGTAGGTGTCTTGTATGGCATTCTTGTGTCATAGAGGAAGTCTAGCTCATCCTTCTCCAAAGGCTTCAAGTTGTGAATCACAAGCTCATTTTCCAAAGTGTCTTCGAGATGGAGTATCCTGGCAAACTCCTCATAAGTGACACTATACTTGGATCCATGAGTCATCCAAGTAATCTCATCTCCATCATCACGGGCAAAGTAGAGAGTAGAGCAAAATTGAGTGATGAATTCATTGTTCCAATTATATTGGAAGGATAGAAGTCCCTTCAAGTCATGCCTCTCCAATGCCTCCAAGACTTCATGATATGTTTGACATTTCTTGGATTGTAGATGAATCATGTCCACCCATTAACTGGCAACCACTGGATTTTTCATCTTCATGTAGACATGCTCATAATAATCAGCATGGAAGTGGCTCCAGAACCTCGGGTCAGCTGATTGCTTTGGCTTCTCATAGACTTCAACCTTTCTGAGCTTTTCAGCCAAGTCATTTCCTTTACCCTTGAAATCATCTTCTAAGGGCTGCCTGTTTCGCTGTACAGGAGGTTTCATCTTTAGTGGACCAATGGGTCCACTTGCAAGTCATTTGCCCATGCCGATGCTTCTCCTTGGTACCATTGAGCTGACACCTGCACCATCCTTGTCAGATGGCTTCTTGATTACCACCTTCCTCTTTCTTGGAAGCACTTCATCAGGAGGAGAATCATTTGCATCATGGTCATGGTGCTTCTTGCTTCTTAGCTCTCTTGCACTGGCCACTCTCTCGCGGTCACGCTCATCTTCATAATCAAACATGGTTTCATCTGATGCAAACTGCCATTATGCCTGACACAGGGTGATAAGGTGTGATAAGAATGGGAATTATACTTTGTGGAGACAAGAATTTAGAGGTTCAAACTGTCAAGGGACCGGACTTGTCCGATTTCAGGTTCCGGACTTGTCCGGGTAACCGGACTTGTCCGCACCAAGCACCGGACTAGTCCGGTCTGACTTATGAACCCTAACTTCATATTCCAACAAATCTAACTGAGATTGATGCAAAAAATTAGGAAGACAATAGGAATACATACAACAATGCAATATATACCCTACAAAATCAAGAAAAGTAAGCAAGATTTGAGGAAAGATGAAAACTAGGGTTAGGGTTTGAGTTTTACCAAAATTAGAAGATTTTAGATGGAGGCGCGGAGTAGAGTCCGGATTAGTCCGGAGGAGGGGATGCTTCGCGCCGAGGGGAAGATTTTCCGTGGTGAAACCTTCGACTTTGGTGGCTCAAAGTGGGAATCGCCTTGGGAGCTCGGGTTTGAGGAGAGAGAAGGTGCAGGCGGTTGTGAGGAGGAAGAAGATGGACTATTGGCGGTGGATTAGGATTAAGCCCGGTAGTAACGGACTAGTCCGCAAGGGACCGGACTAGTCCAGTACACCGGATCAGAGCCGAACTAGTCACCGGCAACGAACTTTTTGGGATTGGAGCAAGGAGATTTTTGGGAATTTGATTTAATAATGATCTAAAGGACAAAATTTCACAAATAATCTTGATGAACATGACCAATAAGCAATCAACAATCATACAATGACCATAATCATCAAGATTCAATAATTGAGATAGTTTTCAAGAGAAAATTGAGGTAAGGGAAGATTTTTCGCAAAAACAAAATTTGAAGAATCAATCAGGTATGCAACATTTCAAGCCACATTTCGAGCATCAAGTATATTTAGTTCATTTCTAAGCTTGCAAAATCTCTTTTCATCTAGTGTCTTGGTGAATATGTCCGCTAGTTATTTTTCAGTTCTAACATGTGTGATTACTATGTCACTTTTAATGAATGATCTCTTAGAAAATGATGATGTATGTCTATGTGCTTGGTTCTTGAGTGCTCTACTGGATTGTGTGCAATTTTTATGGCACTTTGATTATCACATAGGAGTGGAATATGGTTCAAATTGTAACCATAATCCCTTAGAGTTTGTTGCATCTAAAGTAGTTGTGCGCAACAACTACCGGCTGCAACATACTCCACTTCGGCTGTGGAAAGAGCAATGGAATTTTATTTCTTTGAGGGCCATGAAACTAAGGATCTGCCAAGAAATTGACGGATTCCTAAGGTGCTTTTCCTATCGACTTTGCAGTCTACATAGTCGGCATCGGAATACCCTATAAGGTTAAACTTGGATCTTTTAGGATACCAAAGGTCCAAGTTAGGTGTGTGCACAAGGTATCTTAAAATTCTTTTTACAGCTATTAAATAACACTCTTTAGGTGCAGCTTGAAACCTTGCACACATACACACACTAAGCATAATATCGGGCCTAGATGCACATAAATAAAGCAGTGAACCAATCATAGACTGATATACCTTTTGATTCACATCTGGACCGTCTTCGTTGAGATCAAGATGTCCATTTAGTTTCCATGGGGTCTTGATGGGCTTGGTTTTGTCCATATTGAACTTTTTGAGGATGTCCTACGTGTACTTAGTTTGGCAAATGAAGGTGCCCTCTTTCAGCTGCTTCACATGAAATCCCAAAAAGAATTTCAATTCGCCCATCATTGACATCTCGAATCGACCTGTCTTGATTTTACTAAATTCATCACAAAAAGATTTATTAGTAGAACCAAAAATGATGTCATCAACATAAATCTGACATACGAATGGATGACCATCAAAATGCTTTGTAAATAAAGTATAATCATCTTTTCCTATTTAAAGCCATTTTGAGTTAGAAAGTCTCTAAAGCACTCATACCAAGCTCGAGGAGCTTGTTTAGGGCCAAAGAGAGTCTTATGCAGTTTGTACACATAGTTGGGGTACTCTTGATCTTCAAATCCTGGTGGCTGCTCCACATACACCTCTTCCTTGATAGGACTGTTGAGGAATGCGCTTTTGACATCCATTTGATACAGCTTAAAATTGTGGTGAGTAGCATAGGCTAATAAAATACGAATGGACTCAAGTCTAGCTACGGGAGCAAAGGTTTCGTCAAAATCCAACCTTCGACTTGTGAGTAACCTTTTGCCACAAGTCGTGCCTTGTTTCTTGTCACGACTTTGTGTTCATCTTGCTTGTTCTGAAAGACCCATTTGGTGCCCACAATGTTTGCCTATGGTCTTTGCACAAGCTCTCATACTTCATTTCTTTTGAAGTTGTTCAGTTCCTCTTGCATGGCGGTCACCCAATCTGGATCTTTTAGTGCTTCTTCAACCCTGTATGGCTCCAGAAACGAGTCGAAAGAGTAATGTTCACAAATATTAGCAATACGAGATCTAGTAGTTACTCCCTTTGCAATATCTCCAATGATGGTGTCGATGGGATGATCTCTTTGTATACTCTGATGTACTCTTGGGTGAGGCACTTGTAAGGTCATTTGCTCTTCTTTATCTTCATTGTCAATGTCTCCCCCTAGATCATTGCTTCCATGCATATATTGATCTTCTTGATTTTGCTAATGTTGATCTTGTGCCGAAGCTCCCCCTTGATCATTGCTCTCTTGTGGAGGTACATATTGAGCACTTGAGTCTTGTGATTGCTCTTGCGGTTGAATATCACCAAGTGCCATCCTCCTCAATGTTTGACATGGAGCTTCTTCTTGACCAATGAGGAGCTCATATGGCGTTTTCTTCAAAAGTCGGTGAAGATATAGCCGGTTCATGGCGTGACAAGCGGTGTTTACCGCTTCAGCCTAAAACCGCTCCGAAAAGTCTTGTATTCGTCTAGCATTGCCCTCGCCATCTCAATGAGCATCCTGTTCTTCCTTTTGGCCACCCCATTTTGTTGAGAGGAGTAGGGTGCCGAAAACTTATGTTTTATTCCTTCTTCATTCAGGTACTCCTCAACTTGAGTATTTTTGAACTCCGTTCCGTTGTCACTTCTAATATTCTTAACGGTGGAGGAGATTCATTTTGCGCCCTCTTCAAGAACTTCTTGAGAATCCCCTGGGTCTCTGATTTATCGTACAAGAAAAATACCCAGGTAAATCTAGAAAAAACATCAACAATGACTAAATCAAATTTGTTACCGCCTGGCATGCACCACATGGCTTGTTTCTCTCAAACACAACATCTTTCAAACCTCAGATGTGACCATCCTTTAGAAGTTTCTACAGATTTCACATTCCAACATGGGCTAGCCGTCTATGCCACAGTCATCCCATGTTAGTTTTTGCAACCAAGCAAGTGTTGAGTTCAGCTTTATCTTTGTTGAAATCAACAATATAAATTTTTCCCTTCAACATTCCCTGGAATGCAATTAAGTTATCACTTCTTCTAAAGACTGTCACACCCTCATTAGTGAATAAACAATTGTATCCTTTGTCACATAGCTGAGATATGGACAAAAGATTATAATCTAAAAAATCAACATGTAAAATATTAGAGAGTGTGTTGAGAGGAGATTTCAATTTTACCGATGCCAAGGACTTTTCCTTGGTTGTTGTCTCCGAAATAAATTTCTTCACTTGGATCTGTGTTCCGCTCATACTCTACGAACATTCTCCTTTCTGTGGCCATGTGATTGGTGCATCCACTGTCGAGCACTCTTTTGATCCGTCGGAGGAATAGCCTGCAAAACAGAGTTATGTCTTGGTTTTAGGTACCCAAGTTTGTTTGGGTCCTCGGAGGTTAGTCACAAGTGTTTTAGGCACCCACACACAAGCTTTAGGTCTCTTGTGGCGTGGTCCTACATATTTAGCATAAATATATCCACATTTATTTTTCATAAGGACATAAGATGCATCAAAAGTATGAAATAATGTTTGCAGTTCAGATTCATTTGATTTTTCTTTAAGAAATGTAATATGATTCTTATTTTGACCACTAGTAAATTTCTTCTTACCTCTTACGTACCGAAGACCATCTTTGAAATTAGGAGGTCTTGTGACTATATATGCACTACGTACATATTGATTTTTTCTTTGTCAAAGATGCCACTTTGGGATGGATGCTTAACTTGTGTAGGATTGGATTCATCTGTTACATTAGTCTTCTTACTAGAGCATGTGCAAGTTTTAATAGTTGTCAACTTTACATCTTGAAAAGACGAACTTTTAGAGGAGGAAACGTCACTTTGTTTGAGTGACTCCACTTGCACTTCAAGGATTTTGTTAACTTTCGTCAAGTTAGCAAGTTCGTCCTTGATTGCAATGTGTAAGTTTTTTAGTTTTGAGTAAGTTTCCTTACTCAAAGCTAGTTCAAGCTCAAGTGCCTTATTTTTCTCCTTTTCAAGCTCAAGAAGCTTTTCAACCTCTTGATATCTCTTAGGGGGTGTAAGTCGAACCTTCTTCTTGCCTTCCTTAGCCATGAGGCAAGTGTGGTTGTGGTTCTCACTTCCTCCCATGTTTGGGAAGAGTGTAGACTTCTTGGTTGGCTTCTTGATGGCAATTGTTGTCATCTCAACTTCATCATCCGAGGAGGACTCGTCGTTTGAGTCCCACTCCTTGCCGATGTGTGCTTGATGTGCTTGCTTCTTTTTCTTGAAAGTTTTATTCTCTTGCGACTTCGCTTCTTTCTTCTTCTTGTTTTCCTCATACGGACAATCAAACATAAAGTGTCCGTATTCGCCGTAGTTGTAGAAAGTTTCGAGCCTTGAATTTTTCTTTTTCTTTGTTCTTTCCTTCACTTGAGTTGATGTCTCTTCTTATTCTCATCCTGCACTTAAAGCTTTTCATGAAGAGCATCATCTCTTCATCATCCATATCTGTGCTTACATCGTCAGTGTCTTCTTCTTCATATGTCTCACGAGTCTCCTTCCCTTTGGGCTTGCAAGTTGCTTTGAGGCTAACCTCCTTTTTCTTGGATGAGGTAAGTTCAGCTAAGTCTTTGACATATTTAGCTTCTCTATCCATCATCTCGTGATTGATAATTTTGCCAAGGACTTCAACAGGGGTCATTTTGTGAAACCCCGGACTTTCTCTTATCATGGAACATAGGGTGACATTCCGAGTCATAAAGGCTCTTATCATTCTCTTTACAACCTCATAATCAGTCCACTTCTTGCTTCCGTAAGCACGGATCTTCTTGATGAGTGTCTTCAAGCGGTTTGTACATCTCTTGAGGAATTTCACCATCTTCTATGGCAAATCTCCCCAATTCTCTTTCAAGCATCTCAATCTTCGCTTCTCGGACGGAGCGGTTCCCTTCATGAGCAGTCTTGAGTGTATCCCAAATGTCTTTGGCAACTTCAAGTCCATCCACTTTGGTGAACTCTTATCGGCTCAAGGATGAAGTGATCACCAAACCGGCTTATGCATTGTGGTGAATCGCTTGTTCTTGCTCCGGGGTGAGTTCATTGTCGGTGTCTAGGATATCTATACATGTACAAACTATATGCCAAATACTAGGATTAAGTGAGATAAGATGCATTTTCATATTATACTTCCACATTGAGTAATCATAGACATCAAACTGTAGAGGTCTTCCCATGGGAATAGAAAGATAATGATTGTAGTTGTTAAGCTTCTCATAATTAAAAGGAAACGGGAGTAGTCTTGATGACTACCCCTTTTGGCTTTTCATCCTCCTTCTTGCCCTTTTGGCTTAAAAGTTTCTTCCTCATAAGCGCCTTGAGTCCACGCACTTCTTCATCATCATGTTCGTGCTCCTTGAGCACATTGAACGCCTTAGAGTCTTGTTCGCCTCTAATGATGGGCGTTTCTGGAATCTCGTTGTTCTTGTTGGTGGCCATATGTATCTCTGAGCGGTGAGTCTCGTAAAAGGAGAGCCTTGCTCTGATACCAATTGAATGTAGCCTAGAGGGGGGTGAATAGACGTTGAAAACTTTTACTGCAACACTCAACAAATCCGTCAAATATAGGAGGGGCCGGACTAGTCCGGTATCGATACGAACTAGTCCGGTGTGCTAGTTATACCGACAAAAAGATAGATTATTTAATGTATTCTCCTCAAATGTTATAGCAGTGAAATTAAGTAAATTGACCTAACAACTTGTGTGGGTATTAGGATGATTAATTTGAACGAGGAATACAAGATTAATATGCGTTGCAATATTAATCAACACCATGCCTTAAATGATGATAATGATTGTAAAAGTAAATAACAAGAACACAAGATCCAAGGACTTTTACCGAGGTTCGATCTCACCAAAGAGATCTACGTCCTCGTTGAGAAGCTCACGCAGAGCCGGGTCTCAATCAAACATAAAGTGTTTGTATTCGCCGCAGTTGTAGAAAGTACGTCGAGCCTTGAATTTTTCTTTTTCTTTGTTCTTTCTTTCACTTGAGTTGATGTCTCTTCTTATTCTCATCATGCACTTAAAGCTTTTTATGAAGAGCATCATCTCTTCATCATCCATATATGTGCTTACATCGTCAGTGTCTTCTTCTTCATATGTCTCACGAGTCTCCTTCCCTTTGGGCTTGCAAGTTGCTTTGAGGCCAACCTCCTTTTTCTTGGATGAGGTAAGTTCAGCTAAGTCTTTGACATATTTAGCTTCTCTCTCCATCATCTCGTGATTGATAATTTTGCCAAGGACTTCATCAGGGGTCATTTTGTGAAACCCCGGACTTTCTCTTATCATGGAACACATGGTGACATTCCGAGTCATAAAGGCTCTTATCATTCTCTTTACAACCTCATGATCAGTCCACTTCTTGCTTCCGTAAGCACGGATCTTGTGACACCCTCATCTCGGGTGTCAGCATATGTTCATGCTTTATGAAGAGGAAACATTTTAAGAAAAGTAGGAACAGAGAAAAATATCAAAAGGATAGCAAATAGAGCCGAATCCAGCTCTCAGAAAGCGCCGAAGACAACTTACCGCGGCCGCTGGCCACGTGGCGTGTTCGGAGCTCGTCCCTGCGAGGTGGGGAAAGGTCCGCCGCTAAAATAGCTACGTGGCAGGTTCGGGACTCATCTCCGCAAAAGGGGAGAGGTCCGACCCTGGGGGACACGTGTTGCCCTCGGAGCTTTCTTCTGCGTAAGAAGCAAAGGCGTTTCCACAGGACACATGTCACCTGCGGAGCTAGTCATCACGGAAATCAGAGGACCGGTCACACGGAATACGTGTCGATCTCGGAGCTCACCTCCGAGAGGTTCGGTTCCCTCGAACACGTGTCGCCACCGGAGCTCATCTCCGGGAGGTCTGTCGCTGCTGGACACGTGTCGACCTCAGGGCATGTCCCTGAAGAAAGAAGAGAGGAAAGACCGACGCCAACACGTGGCGTGCGCGGAGCTCACCTCCAAAGGAGGGGGAGGTCTCACTCGTGACACGCGGCACAACCGGGGCTCGTCTTTGCGGAGAAGGAGATACCAGACCCCGGAAGGACACGTGGAGCCTCCGGAGCTCATCGCCGTGAAGGTAACGAGTTCTGGAACGGCTGTTACACGTAAGAATACCAGTACGTAAAGGAAACCGACCTGAATTCCACAACGTTACCGCACCAAATCAACTAATGATAAGATGATAGGATCCAACAACGATCTGAATAAGACTCTTATTCGGGATACAATCAGATTAGGACTCTTCTCTTCCCGATTATAAATAGAACCCAGAACCTCTGGCCGAAACCACAAACTTCTTTTCCAACTCCTGAGCCGACGACTTAGAGCCCTAGCCCTAACTCGCCGGGCAAACCATCGCCGAAGCGCAACAAGGGAGATCATTGGAGGAGAACCGAGCGGTATGAGGAGGACCTCGAAAACCAAGAAGGGCGTAAGGTAGGACTCCGACACCACCTTACGGCGCCGTTGTATTCTCCTTGCATCTGTTCTTTGATTCCTTCCAGAAGCCTTCTCGTGGATAGATCACTTGATGATCAGGTTGATCTAAAGACAAGATCATCGCCACATCCACCTTTGATCCGAACACCTCTGTCCATGCAAGCCATGCAAAAACACGTACAGACCAATCTAATAAAATTAATCATAGGGTAGCATGCATGTGCATCATCGCATATAGTTTAAGGTTTGTGCATGATATTAATTGCTGTGAATCTTGTATGCACGTGATCCTACCTAGCAGAACAACCTCGGGGAGCTGTCTACGACGAACTGCAGCAACAAGGTTTTGGGATTCAAGAACAACCGGAACCGCAAGAACAAGGCAAGTGCTCCTTGACCATGTTAATCCTATGTTTTGGGTAAAACTATTTTGTTTTGCGAAAAGGTGTGTGTGTTGAGTCAAACATGATGGGAAACCCTTTTTATAAAAGTGTCACACCCGGTTTTTCCGAAGAACAACCAAGTGAATATCACATGTATGCCAGGATCATTTTCTCATACATGTGATGACAAATAGTGAAGCATCATTTATTACAAGCCAGGTGTCGAATATAAGTAAGTCTTACATAGTAAATGTCTCGATGGACAATAATAAGTTCATCACAAGCAAATAAACTAGCAGCAGAATATTATTCTTGAGGGCTCCGTCACAGGCGTTTCCCTGGGGTCTCCATGAACCTAGAAACCTTCTTCGGGTCCAAAGTCTTGGTCATTATACACCACCTCATTATCTTGACCTGAGCAGCAATATAAACCAACAAATATGCAAGGTTGAGTACCAATGGTACTCAGCAAGTGTGGGAAAATCATATCATGCATGGCTAGAACAAGGAGAGGTTGAACTCATGGTTAAAGCACTACGCAATTAATACCTATCACCTTAGCTTATTAAGCACCTACATTACTACACAGGTGAAATGGTCCCAATCTCCCATTCCATCATCATAATCAAATAACCATAATCATCATTTCCAATGTTAAGCTCCCCGCTTAACACTCACACCCTCCAAGGTCATCATACTCTAATCATGAATAAGTCCAAGCCGCTCTAAACCGTGAGCATGGCTGTCATGACAGTTTTGACTCTGCAGAGTTTGTACCACTGTACCCACATGTAGTGATTTCATCCCCCGTTGCCGGGTGGACTAAAAGAACCTCCATTATGCCAGTGGCTACGAACCACATTCACACTTTCCAGGTGTGTAGCCAGGAGATCACTACGAAGCCTTTACAAAGGGAATTCCCGACGAGCGTGGGCCCACTGAGGTTTCACCCCTAACAGCATACAAGAGGCTCCAACCCCGCTGCAGTGGCCCCCTCTTGAGCCTTGCGGTTCATATGGTAGTCCAGCTGACACCTATTCGCCGCACCATCCAACACACCCATACTACGCCGGGGATACACCTAATTAATTGGCCAAGCTGCCCCATCTCAGCATGTGGTTGGCACTGTAAAGCCAGGTTACATGCTCCATGAACCGGTCCTTAGGATCCAGGCAAGTACTAAACACAAACCCGAGTCTCGTGCACCCAGCACACAACCAAAACATCCAACTTGCCTTGATCCCTACCTCTACGTAACTCACAATATCTCCTTCAAGAGTATGGTAAAATAAACTGATGATCTCATATCCCAAATATCCCATTCTAAGCATGGCTAAGCATATGCATAATAATGAATAACATGATAAAATAAATCTCAACCCAAGCTACAAGGAAACAAGGTAATGCAATTCTAGGGAAACTTCCTATCATGGGTTTCATATTTCAATTGACAATGCAAATAATTCTAGCTACACATCCTAGCATAGGATCAAAGTGATCAAGGACACTTGCCTCCTTCTTGCTGCTCTTGAAATGGGTAGTCCTGGTCTTGGAAAGGAATAACTTGCTCTTGAGCAGGTTCTACATCATACCATCACACATAGCAAAAGAAAAACAACAATCATAAGACATAGTTCACACTTCTACTTCATACAAACCACACATTCACATTTATGAAAGTTCTTTACCATTATATGTGTTGTGGTTACTTTATGTGTGTTGAGTTGTGGCTTGCATGCACTTTTAACCATGTGTATATGATTCCTACTTTTGTGTCCACATTTATACTTACATACTATATATATGAGTTTCCAATAAATTTCTTATATTCAACTACTACACCTTTTCACTACCAAGTGTGTATGAAAAGTATTTTTCTTCCCCATATATGCCTTCATAATTTCTACCAACACTAAACTGAACTCTTTGGATTTTAAAAACTCCATTTATCATTTACTAGTTGCTATATTTTCAGATTTATATTCCTATGCATAATTGTGTATTTTATTATGAAATTAGTAATACACATCATCTAAACAGAATAGGTTCTGGTCCTAAATAATTTAATAACATATTTTGACCTTTGCCTCTGATGTTAACTATTTCATAATTATTTTCCCTATTTTCTAAAACTATTTATTACTTAAAAATGTGTCCCTAATTGTGAATAATAAATTAAACAGATTCAATTCAGTCCAAAATATGTTTTTATCTCACTCCAAAATTTCCTAAACACTGAGAAAGTCTTTAACTTAATTTTGACAATATGTTTGTCCCACTTTTTAATTTTTAAACACTAGTTACATATTCAATTTCCTAAATTAAATACTAAACAGGGCTAAAAAATAAACTCACCCCACTACAGGGTCTATAATATTATTTTCAAAATTTCCAGGGGTCTAGCTACACTTAACAGAGGTGTTTTTCCTAATTTTTATTAAGTCCAAGGGCTAAAACTGATTTTTAAATGAATTTACATGATTTTCTGGAGTTCCAGGGGCTAGATCAGAAGTTTCCGGGACTAGCTCTTATTTCCCGAGACCCCCAGGGGGTAGCACGTAAGATTTTCAGTCTTTATAACGGGGGCTGACGTGGACCGTCCGATTTTAAACCGACGGCCGAGATTATAACATCGAACCGGTACGCGGGGGTTTAAACCCTACCGTGCGATTTAAAATAAACGGCGCACAAGCGGCCACGTCGCTCTGATCGAGCGCGGGCGGCGCTGCCGGCGGCGCACGGCGGCGAGAAGCGGCGATCTCGCCGGAAACTTTCGGATCCTCGAGAATTCTGCCTAGAACTGTGATCTTATGGCATAGATCGGTAGAGGGGAGGTCGGGGATCTCACCTCGGGGGTTTTCTTGAGCTCGGAGGTCCTGGAAGGTGATCGGCGGCGAGGTCCGAGGCAAAACCACGGCGAAGCTCGTCGGCGCTGTGTTTACACCGCAAGTCACCGAGTTTTCTACACCTGCAAGGTTCCCCGGAGGCGGTGGATCAAGACCAGCGAGTTAGATCGGAGTTTCCGAGCTTAGATCGGCCAGAATTCACCGGAGAAGTCTCGGTTCTCACCGGAGTAAAAATCGGCGATCGCGTGGGAAAAACAGAACGAGGCCGGGGTTTTTATAGACGGGGGAGGGCGGCGAGGTGGTTTAGATCATGTCCGCGTCGGCTACGAACAGAACTCAGCGAGGTTTACGTCGAAATCCCGATCGGTTTCGATTCGGGCGCGGGGGGAGTTCGGCGCGGCGCGAGGTAGACGAAGATCGGTGGGTCCCGCCTGTCAGTGTGAGAGAGCGCGGGCACGCGGCTGCGGGCTGGCGCGGGGTAAGTTGGGCCGGCTGGTGGGTTTCGGCCCACTGGCCGGTTTTTTTCTATTTTCTCTTTTTCTTTTTCCATTTCTTTTCTGATTGAGTTTAATTTGAATTCCAGTTTGAATTTGAATTTTTGAAAAACATGCAACACGTCCAAAAAATTTTAAATTCCCCTCTTAACATGGTTTAAGGTTTTGAATCAAAATTTTTGATGTGTTACAACTCTACCCCCCTTAAAAGAAATCTCGTCCTCGAGATTGGTGTTTCTAAGAAAACAATTCCGGAAATTGTGCCTTGAGCTCATCTTCCCGTTCCCAGGTGGCTTCCTCTTCTGAGTGATGCTTCCACTGCACCTTGCACATCCGGATTCTTTTATTTCTGGTGAGTCGTTCCATTGTCTCCAAAATCTTCTATGGTTGCTCGGCATAAGACAAATCCTCAGCTACATCCACTTCATTCATGGGTAACACCTCTTCAGGCGTCCTCAGACATTTCTTGAGTTGTGACACATGGAATACATCATGCACATCCGATAGATGAACCGGTAACTCAAGTTGATACGCCACTTCGCCTTTCCTTTCCAAAACTTGAAAGGGTCCGATGTATCGAGGTGACAACTTCCCTTTCACCTTGAACCGACGAAGTCCTCTGATAGGGGACACCTTGAGATAAACATAGTCTCCCACATTGAAAACGAGCTCTCTTCTTCGTACATCGGCATAGCTCTTTTGGTGTGTCTGTGCTATCCTCAAGTTGTTGCGAATCTCCCTCACCTTCGCCTCGGCTTCTTGTAGCACTTCTGGACCAAACACTTTACTTTCTCCTGTTTGGTTCCAAAATAGGGGAGTTCTGCACTTCCTTCCATACAAAGCTTCAAACGGTGACATCTTCATACTAGCTTGATAGCTGTTGTTATAGGAAAACTCCGCATACGGTAAATTCTTGTCCCAACTCCTATTGTTTTTGAGTGCACATGCCCTTAACATATCTTCAAGGATCTGATTGGTTCTCTCCGTCTGCCCGTCAGTTTGGGGATGATAGGCAGAACTAAAGTTCAGATGGGTTCCCATGGTTTCATGCAACTTCTGCCAAAACCTCGAGGTGAACTGTGTCCCTCGGTCCGACACTATCTTCTTTGGCACTCCATGGTAACACACGATCCTTGACATGTACAATTCTGCCAATTTGGATCCGCTGTAGCTTTCTTTCACGGGGATGAAATGAGCTACCTTGGTTAGCCTATCAATGATGACCCATATTGAATCATACCCTGATTGGGTCCTAGGCAATCCCACGACGAAATCCATGCTGATTTCTTCCCATTTCCATTCAGGCACTTTGAGTGGTTGCAATAATCCCCCGGGTCGTTGATGTTCTGCTTTCACCAACTGACATGTGTCACATAGGGCAACATGTTCCGCGACATCTCGCTTCATGCCATACCACCAATACCTGCTCTTGAGGTCCTGGTACATCTTCGTACTCCCAGGATGAATGGAATAGTCGGAATCGTGAGCCTCCTTCAAAATTAATTCACGGATCTCCTTTACTTCTGGCACACAGATCCTTTTCCCGTGCCACACCGTACCTTGTTCATCCTCTCTGAAACCTGGAGCTTTATTTTCCTTGATGAGTTGCTTGATTTCCTGTATCTTCTCATCATTCTTTTGGCCCTCGCGTATGTCTCGCTCGAGTGTGGAGTCCACTTCCATGGCGATGGCTTCACTACTATTTACTAGACATAGATTGAGCCTTATAACCTCGTCCTTCAATTCTGCAGGCATGTCCTTCAAGCTCAACTTATTGACCTGCACTTTCCGACTCAAAGCATCGGCCACGACGTTTGCTTTCCCGGGATGATAGTTGATGCCCACATCAAAGTCATTGATTAACTCTAGCCATCTCCTTTGTCTGAGGTTGAGGTCTGGCTGTGTGAATATGTACTTCAAACTCTTATGATCCGTATATATCTCTGTCCTCTTCCCCATCAAATAGTGCCGCCAAATTTTCAACGCGTGTACCACTGCGGCTAGTTCTAGGTCATGTGTAGGATAGTTCTTCTCGTGCTTCCGAAGCTGCTGGGATGCATATGCCACGACATGCCCTTCTTGCATGAGAACACATCCCAACCCATTTCCAGAGGCATCGCAGTACACTGTGAAATTCTTCTGCATATCTGGCATAACCAGCACTGGGGCTGTTGTCAATCTCTTCTTTAGCTCCTGAAAGCTCGTCTCGCACTGTGGCGTCCAGGTGAATGTGATTCCCTTCTCCAACAGTTTGGTGAGAGGTCTCGAGATCTTGGAGAATCCCTCAATAAACCGTCGATAGTATCCAGCCAATCCCAAAAAGCTTCGAACTTCCCCGACATTTTCAGGGGTCTTCCACTTCTGTATATCCTCGATTTTGGCGGGATGTACGGAGATTCCTCCCTCCGAGATTATATGTCCTAAAAAGGGAACTCTCTTCAGCCAAAACTCACACTTGCTCAACTTGGCATATAGTTGGTGTTCTCTCAGCCTCTGCAACACCAACCTTAGATGTTTCTCATGTTCTTCTTCATCTTTGGAGAAGGCGAGAATGTCATCTATGAAAACTACCACAAATTTGTCCAGATATTCCATGAATACCTTGTTCATGAGATACATGAAGTATGCCGGGGCATTGGTTAGCCCGAAAGGCATGACAGTGTATTCATACAGTCCGTACCGAGATACGAAAGTTGTCTTGGGAATATCAGATTGCCTTATCTTGAGTTGGTGGTATCCCGACTTGAGATCAATTTTCGAGAACACACAAGCTCCCCTCAACTGATCAAACAAGTCTTCAATACGAGGCAATGGGTACTTATTCTTGATGGTTACCTCATTCAAAGCACGGTAATCCACGCATAACCTTTGGGTTCCGTCTTTCTTGGGCACAAATATCACCGGAGCTCCATGGTGAGGAACTAGGGCGAATATACCCCTTCTCCGTCAATTCTCTCAAATGATCCTTGAGTTCTGCTTGGAGTCCATCCGATAAGGTCTCTTGTATATCGGGGCTGTTCCTGGTACTAGCTCAATTGCGAATTCCACTTCACGGTCGGGAGGCATACCTGGCAACTCCTCCGGAAAAACATCTGGATATTCCCTGATAGTCCTGATTTCCTCAACTTTCACCTCCACTTGATTTAATTTAATGTCCCTCCTAGGCTCGTGTATCGTTATGAACTTTACTCTTGTGCCACTAGGGTGAGTTAGTTCCACCGTTCTGGTCGAACAATGGATGATTCCTTTATGTTTGGTCAACCAATCCATACCCAAAATAATATATATCCCTTGTGAATCTATCACTATGAGGTTAGCAGTAAATACTACCCCATTAATGTCTAGGTTCACTTTGGGACACACTTGTCTTGTCCTTATTTCTCCACCTGGAGAGTTTACAGCTAGCATATGGTTCATTTGTGCGGTTGCTAGGTCATGCTTCTTAACAAACCCTTGAGCAATGAACGAGTGGGTAGCATCAGAATCAAACAGCAGAGTTGCAAGGTGTAAATTGGCAGGAAACTTACCAACTACCACGTCGGGTGCCTCTTGTACTTCCTCCATAGTGACGTGGTTCACCCGTCCTCTCATTACATCCTGCTGTTGTGGCGGCGCAGGCTTCTTCTTTGGGCATTTATGGGCGTAGTGCCCCACTTCACCACAGCTAAAACATTGCACCCCAATCTTAGATGCCTGGCCTTTGTTGTCTTGGGGTTGGTTTGGGGGTCCTTGCACTGCTGGTCGAGGTGGATATGCGGGGCGAGGCTACTGCACAAACTGACGTTGCGGCTGTGTTGGTGCTGCGGGAGGCCTGTAGTTTGGGTTGTACCCTCTTGGTGCTTAATAGGGTACCGCAGCACGGCTCGTCTGTCCCGTAGGTTGCTGCATCATACGTGGGCGGGTGTTGCTCCCTGAGGCTTGATGTGACCACCCGGCCTTCCTCTTATTCTCATTTTCCAGGGCCTTTAGCTTCCTTTCTACCACAAATGCTCTGTCCACCATCTTTTGGAAGCTTTCATACTCATTTGAGGACATTGCACACTGCATCTCTGCGGTAAGTCCTTCCACGAAACAATCTTGTTTCTGCTCATCAGTCTCTATGTCTCGTGGGGCATAACGGGATAGTTGAGTAAATTTAGTGAGGTATTCCCTCACCGTCATGTTTCCCTACTGCAGTCCCAAAAACTCCTTCCTCTTGTTTTTGAGTTCACCTCTTGGGATGTACTGGTTGCGGAAGCTACGCTTGAACTCTTCCCAAGTGATGTTCTCAGGGTCATGATGGGCGGCCACGTAGGCGGTCCACCAATCAGCAGCAGGTCCATGCAATTGATGAGAGGCAAACAGCACCCTCTCATACCCTTGGCATTGTATGATCCTCATCTTACTTTCAATGGTCTTCAGCCAATCATCTACCTCCAGAGGTTCAGCAGCACTTGCAAACTTTGGAGGTTGAGTTCCTAGAAACTCACTCAACCTTGGTTGGTGTGGTGCAGCTTGTGGAGGTGGAACTTGATGCAAGTTGGCCACCACTTGAGTCAAGTTCTGGATGAGCTGATTCTGATTCTCCAGCATTTGGTGGAGGGGATCAACTCCTTCACGACGACCACCCCGGTCCTGGCCTCCAGAAAGATGAGGGTTGCATGCCTCATCGTTGTTGTTGGCGGGGTTGGCAGCACGTCCTTTTCCTCTTCCGGCCATCTGACAGAATCAACCAATGTTAATTTGAAAGCATTTAGTATCATCTTACTACTTTCATTTGTTAGTACTTTGAAGTGTTGAGGCTTTGTTATACTTTTACGAGGGTTCATATCTCACACCAAATAAATGCACTATTATTTCATGTGGGTTCACACACCAAAGCAAAACAATCTAAAGACGAGGCTGTGGACAATTGCTCATGGCTTCCACAACTCACGTCACACACCAAGCATTAACACACCATTAACTACGTAATGACTCGACTACTCGACATCCTTCTAATTTAAGGGAAAGGCTCTACGCTACTCGTTTTCTTGAGCTGGCTCCTCGGGATCTTCCTCATCATTTCGGCTGCCTTCTGACTCTGCTTTGGGTGGGGGGGCTGCTGGTGGAGAAGTGCGACGACGCCTGATCGCTCGGCGATCTGGGGAGTCAGGAGTCCATGTATCATTCACGGTGACACACAGTTCATTCCCATCTCCTCTTTCTCTCGCCTTTAAGCAGGCTCGCAGCAACGCCTCCGTTTCCTTCAGGGTGTCCCGGACATCCTGAAGCTCTTGTTGACACTCCTGCAGTCGAGTGCTGAGCATAGCAACATCCTCCAAGCACAAGTCCATGTGCTCATGGGAAGTCCCTTGCTGCACTGACGGGTACTTGTACTCCGTGGTACCACTCTCACGTTGGAGGACATACATGTACTCAGTTTTGTCCAAGTGGCGAAGATAGATGTGACTCTGGCAGGTGATGGCCTCCCAGGTGACATCTTTCTCCGCATCGACCTGTGTTGCTCGACAAGCTGGAGAGTGGTGAATCTTAAGCAGCTGATTTTCGTGTATAATCCTCATCTCTGAGCTTCATTCTTCCCTCTTCTCACGGATGGTCCTGGTGGAGTTATAGTGGATAATTATCTTGCCCGTGTTGCCGGCGGCTTCGAGCATACGCCGAAGACGGCGCAATAAGCCTCCTACTGCCAATCCGTAGGAAAGGTACGTCACCGGACGGCTCTCCTCTCTTTCGGCAAGGGCTACTACGGGAACTCTCCCTCCTGTGGACTTGCGAGCGGTGCGAATCATATGAACCATCTAAAATAAAAAGAATTTAAAATTAGGTTAGATAAACTCTCAAACAAAAATCCTATTTTGAATGAAAGTTGGGGTAAGATGAAGAAAATGACTCCTTAAATAACACTTTTCAACCCACACCTTGGAAAATTGTTTTTAAGAAAATAGAGCCCTTAAATACGTCCATTTCTACCTAGGTCCACGTTCCTACGGGCAACCTTGGCTCTGATACCACCTCTGTCACACCCGGTTTTTCCGAAGAACAACCAAGTGAATATCACATGTATGCTAGGATCATTTTCTCATACATGTGATGACAAATAGTGAAGCATCATTTATTACAAGCCAGGTGTCGAATATAAGTAAGTCTTACATAGTAAATGTCTCGATGGACAATAATAAGTTCATCACAAGTAAATAAACTAGCAGCGGAATATTATTCTTGAGGGCGCCGTCACAGGCGTTGCCCGGGGGTCTCCCTGAACCTAGAAACCTTCTTCGGGTCCAAAGTCTTGGTCATTATACACCACCTCATTATCTTGACCTAAGCAGCAATATAAACCAACAAATACGCAGGAGGCGGTGGATCAAGACCAGCGAGTTAGATCGGAGTTTCCGAGCTTAGATCGGCCAGAATTCACCGGAGAAGTCTCGGTTCTCACCGGAGTAAAAATCGGCGATCGCGTGGGAAAAACAGAACGAGGTCGGGGTTTTTATAGACGGGGGAGGGCGGCGGGGTGGTTTAGATCATGTCCGCGTCGGCTACGAACAGAACTCAGCGGGGTTTACGTCGAAATCCCGATCGGTTTCGATTCGGGCGCGGGGGGAGTTCGGCGCGGCGCGAGGTAGACGAAGATCGGTGGGTCCCGCCTGTCAGTGTGAGAGAGCGCGGCCGCGCGGCTGCGGGCTGGCGCGGGGTAAGTTGGGCCGGCTGGTGGGTTTCGGCCCACTGGCCGGGTTTTTTCTGTTTTCTCTTTTTATTTTTCCATTTCTTTTCTAATTTGAGTTTAATTTGAATTCCAGTTTGAATTTGAATTTTTGCAAAACATGCAACACGTCCAAAAAATTTTAAATTCCCCTCTTAACATGGTTTAAGGTTTTGAATCAAAATTTTTGGGGTGTTACAAGAAGTTTACTAGTTTTGGTTGAACCACCCTTGTCGCCTGGGAAGTTTATGAGTCGGTATGGTTTCTGCTTTATGCTTCGCTGAGTCTATGGGATTGGGAAGCGAGATAGATGTGTCTAGCTAACTGCACTCATGATGGTATAAGAATACTGATGAGGATAATGAACATGGATCGGAGGATGATCTAGACAAGCCCGGGTTTGTGAATGATGTAGCTTGAGATGGTGGTTTACTTGCCATAGATCTAAGGACCGGTTCATGCATGCACATGCCAGGATAACAGCGCCACCACAAGGCCAAGTATGGGTCCGGCTTAGCTGAGTAATTAGGTAAGTTGCTAGAGTGTTATGGACTGTGGAAGGCGTGGGGAATGGGAGTCGAGTGAGGACTGCCCTGGGAACTGCATGGCACAAGAGAGGGCCCGTGGGTGGGAGAATTGGAGATTCTAGCCTGCCGGTGAAACCTTAGTGAGTCCATACATCTAGTAACCCCTTTGTAAAGGCTATTTTGTGATCTCTTGACAATACACCGACGGTTGTGTACTGGTATAATGGAGGTTCTGCAGTCGTCGACGGGTGACGAAATCACAAACTTGTAGGTAAAGAGGTGCAAACTCTGCCGAGTCTAAAACTATCATGATAGTCGAGCTTACGGTTACGAGCGCCTCGTTAAACTGCCATTATTAGTTGGGATGATTATTGGGAAGGTTCTTGGTTATGGTTATTGGTTTTGGTATGGTTGTTGGGACTGTTGAGTCCGGGTGATAAGATAGTTGCATGACTGTTGAGTCATGGCAGCGAAACTGGTCTCGGTGAGACAAAGTTGTTATGAGATAAGATGGTAGCGAATACGTGAAGGTATCCGTGAGATGGTAGCGAAAACCCTTATTAGTTGGTTAATGTTCGGGTGGAACATGGAAAGCGATGGAGGTATGTTGGTAATTTAATACATGCTGGGATTACATTCATCTAAAGTTAAGTTGTTGTTTTATCATGGTTTTATAAATCTGTTTTTCTGCAAACAAGCCTTTTTATACCTATCTTGTTTATGAGCTGCATATCATGTGTTTTCCCGCACTTGCTGAGTACATCATTGTACTCAAACTTGCATTATTATTTCATCATCAGCAGCGGGAGAAGCCTACTATGAAGACCAAGTGGAGCATTACGGCGTGTGATCTGTTCTCAACCTTGCCTGCGGAGGGAGTAGAGATGGAGCCACTTCTGCTTAGATTTGCTTCCGCATTAGCTAAATTGCTTCCGCTTTAGAATAAAGACTTCCGCTGTGAGCATGAGTCCAAGACTCATGAGGTATTGTAATAAACTCTGTTATTCGTGGTAATATATAATCTGAATTCAGTTTGTGGAACGTATGTGTATGTGTGATGAACATCCTGGGCACACATATGCATTAGTTCTCGGTTCCGTGGTTTTTCCACAGAATTGAGGGCGTCACAGGTTGGTATCAGAGTCACGGGTTGATAGTACGCCTAGATAGAAACCTTAGATTGATATTAGAGCCACAGGTCAACAGCAAGTTATACCCCTAAATAGGAGTCATGGATTGGTATTAGACCCAGACTGGTAGCTAAGCCACGCTGACCAAAGGAAGCGTCCTAGGGTGAATAGCTCAGATTGGCTTTAAAATAGATACCTTGACATAGGAAACCATCCTTGAATAGGAGTTGTATGAGCCCTTGCAATGATTGTTTGTAATTGTGTGCTTAGTGTGAGCTGTGGGACGTCCCCAAACGTTGTCCATATCCACACGTAAGAAGAAAGAGGTGTGAGATGTCTCTACACTTGCTCACATCCTCATATGGGCTAATATATACATAGTCCAACTCACCTTGATGCATATAGTTGAAGGGACCTACCTAACCTTCTAACATTCTATTCTATTTCGATCTCTCTCACAGATGGTGAGAGGAAACGCCGGCCGAAGGAACGTCCAGGAGGACGACCATGATGAAGTTCCTGTTAACCCAGGAGCTAGCGAAAACCATCTGGAAAGGTTGATGGCCATGCAAAACCAGCTTATGCAAACCATGATCAAACTTTGGGTCAGTTGCAGGCCAACCAAAACCCCGTTTCGGCACCACCGCCACCACCACCGCCGGCTCATAACAGACTGGGAGAGTTCATGAGGACTCGGCCATCCACCTTTGCTCAAGCTAGCGATCCCATGGAGGCCGACGATTGGTTGAAATCCATGGAGAAGAAGCTCGCCATTGTTTAGTGCAATGACCGAGAGAAGGTTCTCTTTACGTCGCACCAACTTATGGGAGCTGCCGCTGACTGGTGGGATGCCCTATGCAACGCCCATGTCAACCCGGAGACAATCACTTGGACTGAGTTCAAGGAAAGTTTCCGCTCTCACTACATCCCTACTGGTGTAATGATGCTCAAAAGGCAGGAGTTCGAAGGTCTCCGCCAAGGACAGAAAAGTGTGAATGAGTATCTCGACAAGTTCATACAACTGTCCCGGTATGCCCCCGAAGATGTCAACTCAGACCAAAGGAAGCAGTATTTGTTCATGAGAGGGTTGAACAATGAGATCCAGGTTTAGCTCCTCAACAATGACTACGTAAGCTTCCAGAAGCTGGTTGACAAGGCCATAGTGGTTGAAAACAAGATCCGAGAGATCGAACGAGAGTGCAAGAGGAAGATGCCATACTAGCCCCAAGGGAGCAACGTACGATCTAGGTACATGCCCCCTGCACCGCAGTATGGATCGACCACTCCTGCATACCGCCCTGGTCAGCCACCACAGCAACAATTCGTTGCACCGGCACCTCGTGTGCCCATGCCTCCTGCACCCCGACCCAACAATGGCGCTCCTGTTCAAAACCCCCGCCCCAACGCACCTGCTGCCGTAGGCAACAGGGCATGCTTTGCATGCGGGGAAGTAGGCCACTTCGCAAACCAGTGCCCGAGGAGGGGCCCTGGACAGCAAGGTAACGTGCCCAAGCAGAACCCGCGACCGAATGGAGGGGACAATCAAGGAAACCGTGGACAGCAGAACTATGCTCGCAGCAACATGAACCATGTCTCTGCTGAGTAAGCACAACAGGCTGAGGACGTCGTAATTGGTATGTTCCTTGCCAACTCCAACCCAGTCACCATCTTATTTGATTCTGGAGCATCGCATTCCTTCATATCATCCAAATATGTTGTCAAACATCATCTACCCGTATCCCACTTAGAATGTGCTATGTTAGTTAATTCTCCCGGAGGAGAAATGAGGACTAATATAGTATGTCCTAAAGTAAGCCTTAAAATAAGGGGGGTAGATTTCCTTGCCAACCTTATTGTCTTGGACTCCCAAGTGATTGACATCATACTCGGAATGGATTGGCTAAGCAAGCACAATGGAGTAATCCAATGTGCTGAAAGGAGCGTGCAGTTGACAAACGAGCACGGTATTCGTGTCGAGTTTGAGTCAGCCCAACAAACAACTGAACGGGCGAATTTGAATAAGGTCGAAGGAACAACATTGAACAGCATTCCAGTGGCTCAGGGATTTTCGGACGTGTTCCCGGAAGAGCTTCCAGGTATGCCACCTGACCGGGACATCGAGTTTGCCATCGATTTGGTACCCGGAACTGCACCCATAGCCAAGAGACCCTATAGGATGCCCGTCAACGAGCTAGTTGAACTCAAGAAGCAAATTCAAGAACAGTTGGAAAAGGGTTTTATCCGTCCAAGCTCGTCACCATGGGGAGCTCCGGTGCTCTTCGTAGACAAGAAGGATGGAACCCAAAGGATGTGCGTGGACTATAGGTCTCTCAACGAGGTAACAATCAAGAACAAATACCCTCTGCCCCGTATAGAGGACCTGTTCGACCAAATGAAAGGAGCCCGAGTGTTCTCCAAGATTGATCTTCGGTCGGGATACTTCCAACTGAAGATTAAGCCCTCTGATATACCTAAGACAGCCTTTCGGACATGGTATGGTTCGTTTGAATATACCGTTATGTCTTTTGGGTTGACAAATGCACCCGCATACTTCATGTACCTTATGAACAAGGTTTTCATGGAGTACTTGGACAAGTTCGTCGTGGTTTTCATCGATGACATTATGGTGTATTCAAAAAGCGAGGAGGAGCATGAAGAACATCTGAGATTGACCTTGCAGAAGTTGCGTGAGCATCAATTGTATGCCAAGCTCAATAAGTGTCAATTTTAGCTAAAGGAAATATCTTTCCTAGGCCACATTATCTCCGAGGAAGGGGTATTGGTTGATCCTGGAAAGGTGAGAGATGTTCTGAAGTGGGACCAACCGAAGAGCGTGAGGGATATTCGAAGTTTCCTTGGGATGGCAGGATACTATCGACGCTTCATTAAAGACTTCTCTAAGATAGCAAAACCTATGACGGAGTTGCTAATGAAGAGAAAGGTCTTTCAATGGACACCAGCCTGCCAAGAAAGTTTTGAGGAACTCAAGAAAAGGCTAACCACAGCACCGGTTCTGGTATTGCCAGACGTAAGCAAGAGCTTTGACATGTATTCTGACGCATCCAGACAGGGGCTCGGATGTGTGCTCATGCAGGAAGGACAAGTGGTAGCCTATGCCTCACGGCAATTAAAGAGGCACGAGCTTAATTATCCAGTAGTAGTGCATGCATTGAAGATTTGGAGACATTATATCCATGGCCATCGATGTGAGATCTATACGGATCATAAAAGTCTCAAGTACATATTTACCCAAACGGATTTGAATTTGAGGCAACGTCGATGGTTAGAGTTTATCAAGGATTATGATGTTGGAATCAACTACCACCCCGGGAAGGCCAATGTAGTAGTTGATGCATTGAGCCGAAAGGGAGCATGTCACCAACTCACGGTTCGGGAGTTACCACCCGAACTACGTAAGGAGTTCGAACGGTTACACCTCGGATTCTTGAATAACATGGAAATAATAGAGATCCACTCCTCATTGGAGCAAGAAATAAGAGAGGGTCAAGCAACGGACGAGGAGATCAAGGAGATCAAGGAAAGAATCCGACAAGGAATAGAGAAGGATTTCAAGTAGGATGAAAAGGGTACGCTTTGGCTAGGAAAAAGGATTTGTGTGCCGAATATAAGACACCTCCGCGACATGATATTGAAGGAGGCACATGATTCCCCCTATTCCATACATCCCGGAAGCACCAAAATGTACAAGGACTTGAAAACTTATTATTGGTGGGATGGTATGAAGAGGGATATAGCCGAATACGTTGCCCTATGCGACACATGCCAACGGGATAAGCCGAACATAAAAAACCCGCTGGATTGTTGCAACCTTTGAAAATACCCGAATGGAAGTGGGAGGACATCAGTATGGATTTCATCGTCGGATTGCCACGTACTCAGTCGGGATACGACTCCATCTGGGTCATTGTGGACCGATTGACGAAAACCGCCCATTTTCTCCCTGTAAAGACTAGTTACAACGTTGCACAATTGGCAGAGTTGTACATGGAGCAAATCGTGTGCCGTCACGGAGTTCTGAGGAGGATAGTCTCAGATCGAGGTTCTCAGTTTACCTCTAGATTCTGGAGGAAGCTGCAGAAAGCCATGGGTACACTACTGGATTTTAGCTCCGCCTATCACCCATAAACAGATGGACAAACCGAAAGGACAAACCAAATTTTGGAGGACATGTTGAGAGCTTGCGCCTTGAAACGTAAGCGTAGTTGGGATAGGAGTTTACCGTATGCCGAATTCTCCTATAACAACATCTATCAAGCTAGCTTGAAGATGTCGCCTTTAGAAGCATTATATGGTAGACGGTGTAGAACGTCACTGTTCTGGAACGAGACCGGAGAGAACCAGGTGTTTGGACCCGAAGTATACAAGAAGCTAAAAAACAAGTCCAGACGGTACGGGAGAACTTAAAAGTTGCTCAGTCACGACAGAAAGGCTATGCGGACAATAGGCGAAGGAAGTTGACTTTCGAAGTAGGAGACTTCGTATACCTTAAGGTATCGCCTATCCGAGGCCAACGACGTTTCAACGTCAAAGACAAGCTAGCACCTCGCTACATCGGACCATTTAAGATTATGGACAAGCGAGGAGAAGTAGCCTATCAACTAGAGCTCCTAACCCACCTCTCCGACGTACATGACGTGTTTCATGTATCCCAGCTCAAGAAGTGCTTGAGAGTACCAAAGGAACAAGTATCAATGGGAGATCTTGAACTTCAAAAAGACCTGACTTATGCGGAACACCCTGTCCGAATCTTGGACGTAAAGGAAAGGGTCACCCGTAACAAGATGATTCGATGGTGCAAGGTACAATGGAGCCATCACACCGAAGCTGAAGCCACATGGGAGCGTGAAAAGGATATCAAGGCATAATTTCCCCATCTATTTTCTACTAACGAATCTCGAGGGCGAGATTCAATTTAAGAGGGGTAGATTTGTGACACTCTCATCTCGGGTGTCAGCATATGTTCATGTTTTATGAAGAGGAAACATTTTAAGAAAAGTAGGAACAGAGAAAAATATCAAAAGGATAGCCAATAAGAGCCGAATCCAGCTCTCAAAAAGCGCCGAAGACAACTTACCGCGGCCGCTGGCCACGTGGCGTGTTCGGAGCTCGTCCCTGCGAGGTGGGGAGAGGTCCGCCGCTAAAATAGCTACGTGGCAGGTTCGGGACCCATCTCCGCAAAAGGGGAGAGGTCCGACCCTGGGGGACACGTGTTTCCCTCGGAGCTTTCTTCTGCAGAAGAAGCAAAGGCGTTTCCACGGGACACATGTCACCTGCGGAGCTAGTCATCACGGAAATCAGAGGACCGGTCGCATGGGATACGTGTCGATCTCGGAGCTCACCTCCGAGAGGTTTGGTTCCCTCGAACACGTGTCGCCACCGGAGCTCATCTCCGGGAGGTCTGTCGCTGCTGGACACGTGTCGACCTGTCGACCTCGGGGCATGTCCCTGAAGAAAGAAGAGAGGAAAGACCGGCGCCAACACGTGGCGTGCGCGGAGCTCACCTCCAAAGGAGGGGGAGGTCTCGCTCGTGACACGCGGCACAACCGGAGCTCGTCTCTGCGGAGGAGATACCAAGCCCCGGAAGGACACATGGAGCCTCCGGAGCTCATCGCCGTGAAGGTAACGAGTTCTGGAACGGCTGTTACGCGTAAGAATATCGGTACGTAAAGGAAACCGACCTGAATTCCACAACGTTACCGCACCAAATCAACTAAAGATAATATGATAGGATCCAACGACAATCTGAATAAGACTATTATTCGGGATACAATCAGATTAGGACTCTTCTCTTCTCGATTATAAATAGAACCCAGAACCTCTGGCCGAAACCACAAACTTCTTTTCCAACTCCTGAGCCGACGACTTAGAGCCCTAGCCCTAACTCGCCGAGTAAACCATCGCCGAAGCGCAACAAGGGAGATCATTGGAGGAGAACCGAGCGGTCTGAGGAGGACCTCAAAAACCAAGAAGGGCATAAGGTAGGACTCCGACATCACCTTACGGCGTCGTTGTATTCTCCTTGCATCTGTTCTTTGATTCCTTCCAGAAGCCTTCTTATGGATAGATCACTTGATGATCAGGTTGATCTAAAGACAAGATCATCGCCACATCCACCTTTGATCCGAACACCTCTGTCCATGCAAGCCATGCAAGAACACGTACAGACCAATCTAATAAAATTAATCATAGGATAGCATGCATGTGCATCATCGCATCTAGTTTAAGGTTTGTGCATGATATTGATTGCTGTGAATCTTGTATGCACGTGATCCTACCTAGCAGAACAAGCTCGGGGAGCTGTCTACGACGAATTGCAGCAACAAGGTTTTGGGATTCAAGAACAACCGGAACCGCAAGAACAAGGCAAGTGCTCCTTGACCATGTTGATCCTATGTTTTGGGTAAAACTATTTTGTTTTGCGAAAAGGTGTGTGTGCTGAGTCAAACATGATGGGAAACCCTTTTTATAGGAGTTTACTAGTTTTGGTTGAACCACCCTTGTCGCCTGGGAAGTTTATTAGTCGGGTACGGTTTTTGCTTTATGCTTCGCTGAGTCTATGGGATTGGGAAGCGAGATAGATGTGTCAAGCTAACTGCACTCGTAATGATATAAGAATACTGATGAGGATAATGAACATGGATCGGAGGGTGATCTAGGCAAGCCCGGGTTTGTGAATAAGGTAGCTTGAGATGGTGGTTTACTTGCCATAGATCTAAGGACCAGTTCATGCATACACATGCCAGGATAACAGCGCCACCACAAGGCCAAGTATGGGTGCGGCTTAGCTGAGTAATTAGGTAAGTTGCTAGAGTGTTATGGACTGTGGAAGGCGCGGGGAATGAGAGTCGTGAGTGAGGACTGCCCTGGGAACTGCATGGCACAAGAGGGGGCCCGTGGATGGGAGAATTGGAGATTCTAGCCTGCCGGTGGAACCTTAGTGAGTCCATACATCTAGTAACCCCTTTGTAAAGGCTATTTTATGATCTCTTGACCATACACCGACGGTTGTGTACTGGTATAATGGAGGTTCTGCGGTCGCCGACGGGTGACGAAATCACAAACTTGTGGGTAAAGAGGTGCAAACTCTGCAGAGTCTAAAACTATCATGATAGCCGAGCTTACGGTCACGAGCGCTTGGTTAAACTGCCATGATTAGTTGGGATGGTTATTGGGAAGGTTCTTGGTTATGGTTATTGGTTTTGGTTATGGTATGGTTGTTGGGACTGTTGAGTCCGGGTGATAAGATGGTTGCATGACTGTTGAGTCATGGCAGCGAAACTGGTCTCGGTGTGAGACAAAGTTGTTATGAGATAAGATGGTAGCAAATACGTGAAGGTATTCGTGAGATGGTAGCGAATACGAGGAGGTATTCGTGAGTAATAATGAGGTTGGTTAATGTTCGGGTGGAACATGGAAAGCGATGGAGGTATGTTGGTAATTCAATACATGTTGGGATTACATTCATCTAAAGTTAAGTTGTTGTTTTATCATGGTTTTATAAATCTGCTTTTCTGCAAACAAGCCTTTTTATACCTACCTTGTTTATGAGCTGCATATCATGTGTTTTCCCGCACTTGCTGAGTACATCATTATACTCAAACTTGCATTATTATTTCATCATCAGCAGCGGGAGAAGCCTACTATGAAGACCAAGTGGAGCATTACGGCGTGTGATCTGTTCTCAACCGTGCCTATGGAGGGAGTAGAGATGGAGCCACTTCTGCTTAGATTTGCTTCCGCATTAGCTAAATTGCTTCCGCTTTAGAATAAAGACTTCCGCTGTGAGCATGAGTCCAAGACTCATGAGGTATTGTAATAAACTTTGTTATTCGTGGTAATATATAATCTGAATTCAGTTAGTGGAATGTATGTGTATGTGTGATGAACATCCTGGGCACACATATGCATTAGTTCTCGGTTCCGTGGTTTCTCCACAGAATTGAGGGCGTCACAAATCTTCTTGATGAGTGTCTTCAAGCGGTTTGTACATCTCTTGAGGAGTTTCACCATCTTCTATGGCAAATCTCCCCAATTCTCTTTCAAGCATCTCAATCTTTGCTTCTCGGACGGAGGGGTTCTGTTCATGAGCAGTCTTGAGTGTATCCCAAATGTCTTTGGCAACTTCAAGTCCATCCACTTTGGTGAACTCCTATCGGATCAAGGATGAAGTGATCACCGAACCGGCTTATGCATTGTGGTGAATCGCTTGCTCTTGCTCCGGGGTGAGTTCATTGTCGGTGTCTGGGATATCTATACATGTACAAACTATATGACAAAGACTAGGATTAAGTGAGATAAGATGCATTTTCATATTATACTTCCACATTGAGTAATCATAGACATCAAACTGTGGAGGTCTTCCCATGGAAATAGAAAGATAATGATTGTAGTTGTTAAGCTTCTCATAATTAAAAGGAAACGAGGAGTAGTCTTGATGACTACCCCTTTTGGCTTTTCATCCTCCTTCTTGCCCTTCTGGCTTAAAAGTTTCTTCCTCATAAGCGCCTTGAGTCCACGCACTTCTTCATCATCATGTTCGTGCTCCTTGAGCACATTGAACACCTTGGAGTCTTGTTCGTCTCTAATGATGGGCGTTTCTAGAATCTTGTTGTTCTTGTTAGTGGCCATATGTATCTCTGAGCGGTGAGTCTCGTAAAAGGAGAGCCTTGCTCTGATACCAATTGAATGTAGCCTAGAGGGGGTGAATAGACGTTGAAAACTTTTACTGCAACACTCAACAAATCCGTCAAATACAGGAGGGGCCGGACTAGTCCGGTATCGATACGGACTAGTCCGGTGTGCTAGTTATACCTACGAAAAGATAGATTATTTAATGTATTCTCCTCAAATGTTATAGCAGTGAAATTAAGTAAATTGACCTAACAACTTGTGTGGGTATTAGGATGATTAATTTGAACGAGGAATACAAGATTAATATGCGTTGCAATATTAATCAACACCATGCCTTAAATGATGATAATGATTGTAAAAGTAAATAACAAGAACACAAGAGCCAAGGATTTTTACCGAGGTTCGATCTCACCAAAGATATCTACGTCCTCGTTGAGAAGCTCACACAGAGCCGGGTCTCAATCAACCCTTTACCTCTTCAAGTTACCACGAAGACCAGTTTGAGTTCCACTATCACAGGGGAAATCAGCAAGTCGGTGGGGCAACCTCACACGTTGAGGGCTACCACAGAATTATAGTGAGAAAAGCAATCAAACACACTCGAAAGATTTACAACAAATGCAAGAGTGTGTAAGAGATCAAACCCCAAGATCTTGACAATGCGTAGAATATGATCTCTCTATCCCAAATCTTGATTTCCAAAAAATTTAACTTTTAAGGGCTTTAGATGTGTAGGGAGAGTTGTTTCTGTGCTCTTAGGACGAGTGGTGGCGCTAGGGTTCTTGTGTATTTCAGTTGTGCACGTTTCTCACCTATTTATAGTGTTTCCAAAAAAAGCTACCGTTAGGGATCCCGACTGCCGAACTAGTCCGCTCTGGTGACCGAACTAGTCCGGTGTGCTGTGTAGAATTTACGTGAAAATGTGCATCATACCTAAAACCCTAATTTGTGTGAGGTGTACCAGACTTATCCGTATTAGAACAGAGAGTAATCCGTACTAGGCCATGATGAGTCCATAGACTTAATCAGTCTAGTCCGCAATAGGACGGACTTGTCCGGTGCAAGGTATATGTGTTGAGTGAATATCAGAAGGTTGAACGGACTTGTCCGGCATGTGTCTGGACTTTTCTGAGTGCGATCAGAGAGTTGAACGAACTGGTCCGGTTCTGATCCATACTTGTCCGTGTGAGAATAGTAAGTCGATCGGACTAATCTGTTGGTGAACAGACTAGTCCGGTGCTTCAGTGTATTGCTTAATTAATTGATGTTGGCTCTTACCCTCTACGCAAGGATATAAGCTCTTGGAATGTGTCTCTCACACACATCCTATACATTGATATCTACTTTGTGCTTCCTTGATCATTTGGGCTTTTCCTTTTCTCACTCCTCAACTTCCACCTTTTTGAGTGCACCATAAGCTCTAGTCTTTGTAGACCTACATTCATCTCAATGAATTCATTAGGATCTCAATTTGTTTGTCATCAATCATCCAAAACCCATAAGGGAATGTCTAGATGCACTTTCACCTTCAAAGGCATTCTCATAGCCATCATCTATAAACCGCTCACCCTGTCGGACCAAGGGATTAAATAATACCATTGGTCGACTAGTTTCCTTATCCCCATTAGTAAGGAGGACATATCCATGTCGGCAATCAGCAATTCCCCAACAGTGAAACTTCTTGGAATGCTCTTGGATGGATGTGAGGAAGAAGTCACTGGCGCGTACAGCAGCGGATAGGTCACGATCATGATGGCGGATAGGGACAAAGGAGGGGAAGGCAAGGTAGTCAGGGTCTTCATGAACGACGGGGGCATCAAAGAAGAAACCGAGGAGAGGCGCATGGTGGAGCTCACAAAAGCGTTGGCGAAAACTGGGAGAAGAGGCCACCGTACGGCGCCAAGCTCGGCAAGTGAGGGTGGCACGGATGAGAGTGGCAAGGGAGGGGAGACAGAGGAATATGGTAAGGAGATCCTCATTGAGAGAGTAGATGGTGGTGGGAATTGGTTCCATTCTGCATTTTGCTGGTGGTGACTGGCTCAGAGTGCTCTCGCATGCCATGGCTACTGAGATGCAATAATGGCTATTGAAACAAATTCGAATATCTGCGATTGGAAACAACAAGTCAACATTGGAACAGAATAAAACATCCAAATCATAAATGTTTCATGCTTAGCATGACAATCCATACCCTTATCTAACAACGATCCATATTACAATTTCACATGATCTATAGCAAATCATTTACTCTCGACCATATATTGTTGCATTTTAAAAACATCTCTAATATAACCAATCCATGATTCCATCAAACCTAGATCCTTTGAATATATATCACATGAATGGCTTGTAATCTCAAACTACACCAACTTGTAACTTAAATCGAAAGAAATTTCATGAGTAACATGTAGTGTTACTATGAATGGTAAACGATAGACAATCGGAGGAGGCCTGGTTATATGATGTTTAACTTATGTCTAAACATAGTAAATGATATGTACCGTAGGTACACTGTTGCAGCAAGATGAAACACTTTTATTGACCTTTCTTATACAAAACAGGCTGGATTAGACATGCATTTTTCAATAAAAAGGAAGTAATATACACCATACTTCTTTTAGCCACTGAAACCATCTACTTGCATGACAATTTTTCCATAATTTTGTTGTATCTTAGAGTCATCAATCACAAATGGCTGATACAGATAGCTTTAATCCATAGAAGCGAATACTCAAATGCCATTTCACCAATACTTACTAGAATGAACACATCAAATGATTAGTGGATGAACAAAAAAACACATATGGGGATATCATTCTAGCTTATCAAAGAGCAGATACAAGCGTAACCAATAGCAGTAGCAGACCTCAACACAGCTACAAATGGCAGAACACACATCTTTAGATGTGCAATCCGTACTCACCACGTAAAGGCCATAGAGTCTATGAGCTACCATCGCCAAATCTCACCAGACACAGTTCAGATGATACACTTAGTAACACGTAGCGCATCAAAAAGATAATAATCACCAAGGCGCCCGGTCGTGCAATAATAAAAAAATCCAAATTTGAGAACTAAAAGAAAAGATACGAGATGATACTAGTCGTCCATCACCGACTGCACTAACACGTGGATTTTAGCGTAAGGTAGAGCACCAAATGGATCTAAATCATAGAGGGAACGTACCGAATTCTAACACGTAGATTTTGGCATAAGGTAGAGCATCAAATGGATCTAAATCATAGAGTGAACGTACCGAATTTGATCTGCACGACGGGCGATCCGATCTGGAGATCAAACGCTACTCTAGCGAATTGATGGAGCAACCTCTGGATTCGTGGCAGCACAGCTGCCGGTGGGATCTTCTGGAGTATGTGAGAAGGGGGTGAAGGGCTGGGAGGCGGTGGCAAGCAAAAGCGGCAGCGGTGGAGACTAGGGAGGGGGAGGGGATGTGTTAGGGGGATGCGCGACAATTTGGTGGGTTTTAGTGAGGAAAAGAAGGACTGTGAGGGTTATGGGCTAAGGGCGAAGTGGGCAGAGAACGGAATAGCGGATATGCTTTCCCCTCTTGGGCCTTATCAAAGAGATGTTGTATGACAAATCCCTTCATGGGTCTGTTCTACAAAGTCGTGTGTGGCCTATCATCAAGACATATGTGATAAACGCCTTCAACTCATTGATGATAGCCGGAGCTCCCATTTCCTTAATGAAGCGTATATGATCCTCCTTGGTAAAAAGAAGGGGCCAAAGAGATTAATGACTTCAGCCCAACAAGCCTAGTCCGCAGTTTTGGAATTTTTTCTCAAAGTCACTGTCCAACCGAGTGACTCCCTTTTTGACACCTTGGTAAAGACCAATCAAAGTGTCTTCGTCAAAGGAAGACAGATCCACTGCAATTTTCCCATGGTACAATTGACTGCCAAGCTCCTGCATATGCGAAAAAAAGCCGCAGTGTCCTGCTCAAGGTGACATTGCAAAAGTTTTCGACACCATTAACTGGCTCTTTCTCTTTGATGTCTTGCGGCACCTGGGTTTCTTGTAGAGATTTATTAACTGGATCTCTTTTCTTCTCTCCACCGCCAACACCAAAATCCTCCTGAACAGCTGCCTTGGTAACAGTATATGTCATGGGCGAGGTCCTCGATGCTCTAATTGCCAAAGTGGATGAAGTTATCCTCCTTTCCCCTCTCGGGCCTCTTGCTCTCAAATGTCGGGCATCATTCTACACGGATGATCTGATCTTGTTTGCCGAGCCCATCGACCAGGACATGCAGATGATACGCTCCATCCCCGACCTCTTTGCAGGAGCATCGCGCCTTTACAGAAACATGCCAGAGTGCATGTTATCGCCAATTCGCTGCATTGATATGGATCTCCAAGCTGTTCATAAGAGTTTCTCTTGTCAGTTGCCCCCATTCTTTTCTTTTTCCTGAAAAAAGAGAACAGTAGGGTTTCTTTTTAGAAATATATTAAAAAGAGAGAAATATTGACAACAATACAATACTCAAACCAGCTCAAGCCTTCCGAAGTTTGAGCTGAACTAAACCAGGACTCAAAACTCTCTAAAGGACCCATGAAAACTAAGCGCTTCAAAATTGCATTCATTCTTAAACAGGATTTGCTTGCCCCATTCTCGTGTTCTTGGGCATAACGCTTTCAGTCTACAAGTGGACGAAGGCCGAAAAATCCAGCCACTAGGGGGCGCGGTTGGAGATCGCATACAGACATGGAAGTTGGGCCTCCTCACACCCACGGGTTACATGCTGCTCACCAATTTGACTTATTGTCATGTCAGTCGAGCCTAGCTGGTAAAATACGAGACCCCATATGAATATAAAATACTAAAATGAGGTCTATCATATAGAAAAATAAGAGTATAAATTTATTATAATGATATCTTATAAAGTAATAGGATATATTAAGAAACATATATATTGTTGAATTATTGCCTTTTAAATGTGTAATGATTATCTCAGTGACTTCAATCTTTAAGTGATTCTTAAAATGAAATCTTCAATTATATGCTCATATTCAATCTTCCCCAATACTAAATCTGTAAGTTTACTCATGACCGCCTTGGTGGAAGACTTCAGTGTCAAGCATCTAGCTAGCAGGGCCTTGCAAGTTGATAAACATATAATTTTGTTAGGATGACCGCTATTAGGATGATGTTATTATAATAATAAGCTTCATGGTAAAAATTGCTAAAACTAGCACAAGAACATATAATCTTGAATGGGATTATACACTTGATGGTAATTCAATAAAATATTGCTTATACAAATTATAGTTCTTTCATATTTTATGCATGTGTGCTAACATGTAACATACATGCATGTATATTTTCATTATTTTAACATGCACAAAAACATTATTATAAATCAAAACTTGATTAACATGCATGGGTTAATAATTGGATTTTAAAAATTTGTTTTTGTGGTTTTACCATTTTATATGGTATATATGGTCATTAGAAGGCTAAAAACTCATCTCATATTTTCTGAGCATTATTTCATTTACTACACAACTTACAACTTGCATGCTATTTTCTATCGATTTCAACTAATTTCAGAAATGGAAAAACGTGGGGCCAATCAGATCAAGGCTGAAAAAGGCCAACACGGCTTGTAGCGTACCGGATTCGGGCCTCCGCCCACAGCCTACCGGCCACGGCCCACGGTCGGGGCTCAGACGAGCTTGGCGGCACCCTCGCCGAGGTGTCTTCCAACCACGAAATAACCAACCTAGGTCACTCATCTGCCTATGGCGAGGGGGGAGGGGGGGGGGGGGCATTTGAGCGTAAAGGGGGTGCTGGCGACGACCGGAACATGGTGGGCGACGGAGGCAGCGGCTCGGCCTTTCTTTGGCGAGGCTCCGAGCGTGAAAAGGAGCGAGAGTAGGAAAAGAATCGGCCTGTGAAATTCATCTTGATATGGGAGGCTGGCACGGGGGATAACGTTCACGGGGACGGCCGATAATGAGCTCGACGGCGGGGTGACCCCGAGACGGAGATGCCTGGCGCAAGAACTCAAACCATTTGAGCGTAAAGGGGGTGCTGGCGACGATCGGAACATGGTGGGCGACGGAGGCAGCGGCTCGGCCTTTCTTTGGGGAGGTCCCGAGCGCGAAAAGGAGCGAGTAGGAAAGGAATCGGCCTGTGAAATTCATCTTGATATGTGGGAGGCTGGCACGGGGGATAACGTTCACGGGGACGACCGATAATGAGTTCGGCGGCGGGGTGACCCCGAGACGGAGATGCCTGGCGCAAGAACTCAAACCATTTGAGCGTAAAGGGGGTGCTGGCGACGACCGGAACATGGTGAGCGACGGAGGCAGCGGCTCGGCTTTTCTTTGGCGAGGCCCCAAGCGTGAAAAGGAGCGAGTAGGAAAGGAATCGGACTATGAAATTCATCTTGATTTGTGGGAGGCTGGCCCGGGGGATAACGTTCACAGGGACGGTCAATAATGAGCTCGACGGCGGGGTGACCCTGAGACGGAGATGCCTGGTGCAAGAACTCAAATCATGCTGACGGTGGGCTGCATTTGGAGTCAAGAACTGGTGAGAGGGATGTACGACGCTGTTGGACACCTAGGGAAAGAAAGAATCGGACCAAGCCTCACCAGGAAGAGAGGAGACGGCGAGGTCCTCTCGGTTCCGGCGATGGAAAATGGAGAAGAACGGCTTGATTTACTCGGTTGGCGCTGTATGGAGGGCGATGAGGCTGTGAGAAGCTATAGGACACTCCGTAGCATTTTCCTGTCGCTTGGCTTGGCCCGGAATGCTCTGTAGCGACGGCACAGCGCAAAGCAAGCTTCAACGGCAGCTGCAATGGGGAATGGCGGCTGAGGGAGAAAAGGAGAAGGATAGCTAGGGTCACGGCCGAGGGAATTTGAAGGAGAAGCGGCACGGAGGTACCGGGTACGGACGCCATTTCACAAAGAGGAGCGGCCCAGTGAGAATCGCCGGTGGCGACGAGGCGCGCGAGCCCCGTGCCGGTCAGTCAGAGAGAGAGAGGGGAGTTAATTGAGTGGATGACAGGTGAGCCCACAAGCATCTTCGATTTTTATTTTTTTTATCCCAGATTAATATGTAAGGTCTTTCCTCCCTCGAAATAAAATGGTTTCTGTGCTCCAAGAATTTCTAAAATTTTTGCGATGTCCTATAACACTGCAAGAAACACTTGTGTTATTGTGGCAATTCTGCTCTGCATCTGAATTAATAATTTAGTAACAGAGCAAAATAAAAATGATTTAATTATTCAAGGTAATTAGAGAATTGGAAAAAATCTGGAAAATTAACTGAAATTTTATCTTTTGTTTTAATTTTTGAAAAATTCAGGATACACCTCCATTGAAAATGTGGGAGTCTCTTCACGAGGTGCAATTTCACAACTAATTGAATTGTTTGAATTGAACTCAATTCAAATTGAAATTCGAAATTTTGATGTTCTGAGCATTGCTATGATTACAATTACATGCTGAGGGGCTTACTTAGCACTTGATGATACTTGGCGTGTCACAAGTAGTAGTATGATAGAATTATACTTCCCCCATCTTTTAAATATGATGACATTTATTACTTCAATTTGAGTTAACCAAAGCTGAAAAACGAAGGGAATAATAGTTTAAGAATTTGTAGCTAATCTAGGTATTAGCATTCATGTGTTATACAGTGTAAAATCTTCATGTAGCTAAGCACCAACTAGGGTGGTATGAGCATTTTTATTTATCAGCACTACAAACCAGCTTCAACTTCGGCACTCTGAAATAGAAGGAACCTTTTTTGAAATGGACAAGGAGTGTGCTCAAGTATAGAATTTTAACAAGAGATATACAAGTGCTGGTAGAATGAACAGAATACAGGACAGCTACAACATGTTGAGAACCCCAGAAACGAAGCAATGTGTCAAAATATAGGATAACTAGTATGTGCGAGTTTGGTTAGCTGAATTCTTACAAATTATCATATCACATAAGAATGCAACAGAATTTCCCACAGTCACGACGTTTGCTGGGACCATAATGCACGGGTTAAATTAGCCAACATAGTAAAAATCACTCACAGGACCACATATACACATCACAGTAGAAGTTAACAGAAATAACCGTAGCATTATGGTCATAAAGGAAAACATGAGGAGCTAGTAAGCAAAATATTATCCACAAGTGTTTCCGATTTTCAATTACACCAACCAGCAAAATGGTCTTAGTCCTGCCATTCATCATTACTGCTTCCCATACTATAAGCTAGTAAGAACCTGCCCTATCATCAAAGCATACATGCCAACAGTCCAGTGACTTTCATGAAGATACTCAAAACAAAACTAAACAGTCCACTTGCAGATAAGAGACTTCTTCTAGCTTGCCATATCGACTTCAAAGAAGTTGGCAAAAGGATCAGTAACAGAAACATCAGATGCTACTTCACAGCTCCAAGAAGAAAATCCTCTCGATCTGCACCTATTTGAGAACACAACCCTACAGTTTCCACTGGCCTTTTTTACAGACAATAGAGGGGCTGCCAAATCGATACCCACGTCCCCACCTGAACGACTGGCAAATATAATCACTATCTTCTGCAGCACCTGTGCCTTCTTCAGGATGAATTTAAGGAAGGCTAGCTCGTTTTGCCCAACTTGGTACCCATAGAAAACCATCTTCCTGATATGCGATTGCACGCATTCGATGCAACTGGCGTCCTTCCAGAACTTGCGTTTGAGCTTGTCATTTGGTTTAACAGATTCTACGGACTGCAAAACAAATCAATAAGCTGATCAGCTAGCTGGCAATGCATCATTCAGTTAGTTCTAATCAAATGCTAATGATTATTTATACCTAAGTCAAATCAACAAAGTGAGTGAGCCAATTCACCTCAATATGCAGTATCTCTACGTTCGGAAAACATCTGAGGAAGCTTGGAAGCATCTCAGCTTCATCGCGGACATTGAAATTAACGTTCAAGGCCAATACCCTGACACTTGGGACGATGTTGCTTGAGCTCGCCTTTGTCCCAACCTGCAATGTTTAAGATTTTGCAATGTAATCATCACCCAATCTTTGATGTACAAATGCAACCGCTGCTGAAAGAAATGGAAGCACACCTTGATGACTGTGTCGCCGACCTCGAGAACATCTATTCCTGGCATTAAGAATCCCACTATGCGCAGATTGGGAGCATCGCCAAACTTGACCTTGGTGCGGCCTCTGCCTCTGTCATCAAGGTCAGAACGAATCACCTCCCATAGGAAGAGCCGTTCCAGGCATGGGGCGTTCACCACGGCAAGGCCATGGACTAAGCACAGGCACAGCTGCACGCACCACAGGCTGCTGCTGATGACGCGGAGGTTCACTTGCTTTTGGCTCGAGTAGACCACGAGGGACTCCAGGGCGGGGCTCCTAGCGACGATGAAGTCGAGATCCTCGTCCTCCATGATGACGTAGCCAAGGCCGAGCTCGACAAGGTGGGGGAAGGCGGCGCCGCGCGGAAGCGCGGTGGTATCCGGGAACCTCCAGATGCCGAGATGAAGGCGCCTGACGGATGCGAGGCTGAAGATCGCGGAGGGAAGCGGGAGGTCGAGCGGCCACGGGCGGTTCACGAGAACGAGCTCCTCGACGCCCTTGATGGCGAAGAGGAGCATCCAGCGCGCGAGCACGGCGCGATGATGGTTCATGCCGACCCAGGAGAGGACGACGTAGCGGAAGGGGCCGGGGTGGGCCTCCAGGACGCGGGTCACCGCGTAGGCGATGACGATGGACTTTTCTTCCGGGCTTAGGCACCCGTAGTAGTCGCCGCCGGTGCCTGGGCGGAGGTGGGCGTCGAAGAGGACGAGCGGAACGGAGCGCCAGAGCGTGCGCCAGCGCGAGGAGAGCACAGCGGTGCGCGCGGCGTCCTTGGCGGGGAGGCGGGAGACGACGACGCGGAGGATCTCGTCCGGAAGAGCGCTGAGGCGGTCCTCGTCGGTGCCGCCGCCGCCGCCGGACGAGAAGTCGGCGGAGAGGGCGGCAGAGGTGTACACGGGCATATGGTGGTTGCAGGAGGTAAGGAAGTGGCACATGAGGTCCAGGACTGAGAGCGTCAGATACGGCTCCGCGTCGTGTCTCCCCGTCAGGAACATCAGCTCGTACATGGTGATCTGCGGCGGCGGCGGCGGCCGATTCATGGCGGCGGCCGTGCACCGAACGGGAGGGAGATGATTGAATTTGGGTTAGTTTTTGGCGTTGGGACTCGACTTGTAGGACTGGAGTTTCGACTTCGCTTAAATGGCCCGAGAAGAACGTGGCCCTGACCCCACTCATCTTACAAGACCGCCTTCAAAAGTTGCTTGGGCATGTTTCTAAGCATGCTGCATGATCTATTTTACTGGGGCCAAGTATTAAATCTTTGTCTTTGTTTATATAACTGTTTCAATGCAATTCGCATTCAAGAAACTTCAAGCTAGCAGGATAGACGGTTCACGTGTCTTTGCCTGTTCGACGTTTGACACCATTTATTATAAATTTATTTCAACTCAAAACCGAAATGTGGGGTGGTAACACAGTGGATAAACTGTAAATCTTTCGACTCTTCACGATCTTTTAAAATTGACTGAGTTGTAAAGCTTCCGATTCTCACCGTATTTAGCACTAAAATTTGGTACTCTCTGCCCGGTCACGAACTGGGATTACGAGAAAAAAACTCTATTCAACGGTGTTGTAAATTTTCTGTGCAACACTTTCTAGATTTGTGTCCTTCATAAATCTTAAAACATTCAAAATTCCTGCCATGTGTAAATCGCACGAATCTTAAACTATAAGATTCAGGCAGAAATTTGTGACCCATTACAAGGAGCACGTGGTAGAAATTTGTGATACGTTGCTGAGGGGCACGTGGCAGAAACAAGTTTACATATATTTTTTTTCAAATTACAGAGTGGTTATTAACTCATGTGCCCTCTCTCAGGAGGCAGGAATCACCGATGTAATTAGTGAGTTATTAATCAAGCGGAAACGAATTTCTGGCATTTTCCCCATCGTCTCCGCTCCGACCAAAACTTCCCTCTCCTCTCCTCTCCGCCCCGGGCGCCATGGACTTGTTTCATCGTCACGAGAGGCGCGAGCAAGTCCTTGCCTGCCTTCCCGCCCACGCCGTCGTCAAGCTCGCCACCCTCTCCGCCGCGGACGTCAGCGGCCTCCACGGCGAGGATCGCATCAGCGCCCTCCCCGACGACCTCCGCCGCAACATCGTCTCCCGCCTCCCCATCAAGGACTCCGTGCGCACCACGGCGCTCGCCCGCGGGTGGCGCCGCGTCTGGCACTCCACGCCGCTCTCCCTCTACGACGCGCACCTCCTCCCCCAGCGCGGCAGCGTGCGTGCTGGCATCATCGACCGCGTCCTCACCTGCCACCCCGGCCCGTTCAACACCGTCTGCTTAGAGCACTGCTTCTCGCGCAAAGGGGAGATCGCTGAGTGGTCGCGCCTCCTCGCCGCGGGCCAAGTCCAGGACCTCGTCCTCGTCAGCCTGCATCCGCTGGAGTCCATGGGCCGAGGTCCTTCGATACGCCTCCCTGCCGACATCCTCCGCTGCACCAACCTCCGGCGACTTTACCTCGGCTTTTGGAAGTTCCCGGATACCTCCGATCTCCCCGACGGTGCTGGCGTCTTCCCCCATCTGGAGGAGCTCGGCATCCTCGACATCCGCATGGAGGGCAGAGACCTCGACCACGTGCTCGCCTCCAGCCCTAAGCTCAAGAAGTTCGCGCTCACCGGCTATGACCCGCCAAGCAATGTCCATCTCCGCGGCCAAACCCTTCAGTGCGTGCTCTTCTGGCTTTCTGCGATGGCCAAGCTCATTTTTGTGGATGCCCCAACCCTGGAGCGGCTATTCATGTGGCGCGAGCCGCATACGTGGCCTGTGGAGGTGATTTTTGCTTCTGCGACTGGGCTGAAGGTTCTTGGGTACTATAAACTGGGAGCCGACAAGCTTCGAATTGGGGACACCATCATCGAGGTGCTGCATGATGACTGATATTCATGTCAATGATCATGTCATGAGCTTGTACATCACCTTACTTCATGGATTGCATTGCAGGTTGACACAAAGGTGAGCCCAATCTCCATGATCCCAAGCGTCAAGATCTTAGCATTGAAGGTGGATTTGAGCGGCTTCACGAAGGTCCAGATGCTGGCCCGCTTCCTCAGATGCTTCCCCAACATTGAGACCCTGCATGTGGAGGTAACAAAGTACTAGCTAAATTCAGTTATTTGTCATTTTCATCGCTAATGGTTCTTATGTAATTGCATTGTTTGCTAAATGTTGTAGTGTGATGTACCTAATGAACCGAGTGGCAACAACGACGCCGAGTTGTTCGAGAATCTCAATCCTATTGACTGCGTCCAATCACAGATCAAAAAGGTGGTTCTTCATAAGTTCAGAGGTCATCAAACTGAGATGGCACTCCTTAGGTACCTATTCCAGAATGCAAATCAGATGCAGCAGCTTACGCTTGTGTTGCTTCACTTGCTTGATGAGATAGCTGAGAGTGAGATCAAGGGCCAACTGGTTGATCTAGTTATTCCGCCAAGCGCTAGTGAAACATGTACGCTTTTGCTTCTGGGACCTGCGAAGAAGCTTGCTTGGAACTTACACAGGGCATCTGATCTTTCTATCCATGACCCGTTTCTTTCGGATGACGGGCAGGTGCTCTTCCGTTTGGTTAAAGAAAAATAAAGAGGCCTCTAATACTGGTACAATGCTGAAGAACACACAATAGTGGTGATGAACCTTTTTACCCGTTTTTACTTGAAGGGGGTTATATGTTTCAGAATTTAAGCTTGGGTCGATTCTTTTATTCATCATAGATAGCTCTGCTTTATGATATTGCTTCTGTACCTGTGGGATGATGCTGAAAGATTTTTGGAAAGTTGAGGCATGTTAGAGTGAGACAATATACTTGCCAACCTTATTCTTTTATTATTATTATTATTATTATTATTATTATTATTATTATTATTATTATTATTATTATTATTATTATTATTATTATGCATACGTATGGTGGCATGTTAGGATTTAAGTTTATTGATTATGCATACACCTTAGCGGCATGCTAGAATTTATGATTGTTGATTATCGATTTGCCTTATTACAATTTATTCCATATACACATAAGTAAGCATTACATTTTCAATTTGTAGGTTAAAATCACAAAATATGCTCCAAACGAAGGGGCCCACTGGGATGTAAAGTCTTTGGTGTCTATACTTAAACCCTCCAGCTAGCAACTATGTTTATGCTTTTTTACAATTTTTATTGTTAGGTGAAGGGGCTAAAATGAAAGAATATAATAATCGTATGATGAAGATCACGTAATGTAGAAGTTTTTTTTGCATGATTACACCAAATCAGACTAGTTACCCCCAATCCAGCTGTTAATTCGCATTCCATAGCTGAACAACAAAAAATTACTCCGCCTATGTTGTAATGACATAGCCGGTCCCAAGCCCGGGTAAAGGAGGAGGGGGTTGTGATAGGCTTGGCGAGCCAACAACTTACACTTAGCCATTCTCATGTAAATGAAACCCAATAGAAATTCGTTGGGACATAACCCTCTTAGCGACGCGTCATATCGGAACCCGAGTATGGTGTTAAGTGGGCAAGGGTCGGGTCGCCACCGCCTTAGTGGCGCGCCATATCGGAACCCGGATATGGTGTTAAATGAGCAAGTGCCAGATCGCCACCACCTTAGTGGCGCGCTACATCATCGCCCGGATGTAGTGATAAGTGAGCAAGGGTCTTTGCATCTTACTCGACGGGTGCAAAGCGTAAGGAAGCTAGCCGAGGAACATAGATTTCGGGTGGGTAGTTGGAATGTAGGATCCTTGACGGGGAAGCTACGTGAGTTAGTAGATGTTGCCATTAGGAGACGAGTAAATATCCTTTGTGTACAAGAGACTAGATGGGCGGGTCAAAAGGCGAGAGAAGTCGAGAATACCGGTTTCAAGCTTTGGTATTTTGGTTCGACTGGGACTAGGAATGGCGTAGGTGTTCTAATAGATAAGAGTCTTAAGGATGGAGTAGTTGATGTTCGAAGACGAGGGGATAGGATCATCTTAATCAAGATAGTAATTGGGGACATTGTCTTGAACGTCATTAGTGCTTATGCCCCACAAATTGGGCTCAACATGAGTGCTAAGAGGCAATTTTGGGAGGACTTGGAGGATATGGTTAGTAGTGTACCGATAACCGATAAACTCCTCATAGGGGGAGATCTCAATGGTCATGTGGGTGCAACTAACCTAGGATTTGAGGGAGTACATGGAGGTTTTGGATGCGGCGATAGAAATCAAGAGGGTAAGTACATCCTAGACTTTGCCGTAGCCTATGATCTGTTGATAGCTAACACCCTCTTTAGGAAGAGGCAATCTCACCTAGTGATCTTTAGTAGTGCCCAACACTCTAGCCAGATTGACTTTGTCCTCACTAGGAGAAAGGATAGACGAGAGTGTCTAGATTGTAAGGTGATCCCGGGGGAGTGTGTTGTGTCACAACATAATCTTGTGGTAGCTGACTTTCGCTTCCATACATGTTCTTTGCGGGACAAAGGTGTCAAAATCACAAGAACAAAGTGGTAGAAGTTGAAGGGAGAATCACAAGAATCCTTTAAAAATAGGGTGATCACAGAAGGACCCTGGGCAGAAAATGGAGATGCAGATAGTATGTGGATGAAGATGGCAACTTGCATTAGAAAGGTAGCTAGTGAGGTGTTCGGTGTGACAAAGGGAAAGAAACTTGTAGATAAAGACACTTGGTGGTGGAATGAGGATGTACAAAAATCCATCAAGGAGAAGGAGTGTTACAAGAGTTGGCATAATGATAGAAGCGCAAGCAACATGCTTAAGTACAAAGAGGCTAAGAAGAATGCAAAGCGGGCTGTGAGTAAGGCAAGAGGACAGGCCTATGATAAGTTATATGAGAGACTAGAGACAAAAGAAGGTGAAAAGGACATATACAAGGTAGCAAAAATCCGCGAGAGAAAGATGAGAGATCTCAATCAAGTTAAATGCATCAAAGATGAGACTGACCGCATTCTAGTGAAGGATGAAGAGATTAAGAATAGATGGCGTGATTACTTTAATGGGCTATTCAATGAGGGGAATGGGAGCACTATGGTTGAGTTGGATGACTCCTTTGATGACTCCAACAGGCGGTTCGTGCGGAGGATACAAGAGTTTGAGGTTAAGGAGGCCTTAAAAAGGATGAAAGGAGGAAAGGCCCTCGGCACTGACGATGTCCCTATTGAGGTGTGGAGATGTCTTGGGGACGTGGCAATAGTATGGCTCACAAAGCTATTCAACCACATTTTTCGGTCAAACAAGATGCTTGAAGAATGGAGGAAAAGTATATTAGTACCTATCTTCAAAAATAAAGGAGATATTCAAAGTTGTACTAATTATCGAGGCATTAAGCTTATGAGTCGTACTATGAAGCTTTGGGAGAGTGATTGAACACCGCCTGAGGAAAGTGACCAATGTCACTAAAAACCAGTTTGGTTTTATGTCTGGGAGGTCTACAATGGAGGCGATTTTCTTGCTTCGTCAGCTTATGGAGAGATATAGGGAGCAGAAGAAGGACTTGCATATAGTGTTCATCGACTTGGAGAAGGCGTACGACAAGATACCAAGGTCAGTCATGTGGTGGGCACTAGAGAAACATAAAGTGCCAACAAAGTACATTACCCTTATCAAGGATATGTACAATAATGTTAGGACAAGTGTGCGCGTAAGTGATAGTGAGACTGATGCATTTCCTATCACGGTAGGACTACATCAAGGATCAACTTTGAGCCCATACATCTTTTCCTTGGTGATGGATGAGGTGTCGAAGGATATACAAGGGGATATCCCTTGGTGCATGCTCTTTGCTGATGATGTAGTGCTGGTAGATGGAACTAGAGATGGTGTTGATAAGAAATTAGAGTTATGGAGACAAACCTTAGAGTCCAAGGGGTTTAGACTTAGTAGGACCAAAACCGAGTATATGAGGTGTGACTTTAGTGGTGTTGGTCGTGAAGAGGGAAATGTTAGTCTACAAGGACAAATAGTACCTAGAAGGGACTCTATCCGATACTTAGGATCAATGTTACAAAGCAATGGCGATATTGATGAGGATGTTTGCCACAGGATCAAGGTAGGGTGGATGAAATGGCGACAAGCCTCTAGAATCCTATGTGATAGGAAAGTCCCACAAAGGCTAAAAGGGAAGTTCTATAGGACGGTGATCAGACCCGCGATGCTCTATGGGGCGGAATGTTGGCCAACTAAACGGCAACATGTCCAACAAATGAGTGTCGCAGAGATGTGCATGCTACGGTGGATGTGCGGGCACACGAGAAGAGACCGAATAAGGAATGAGGCGATTCGAGATAAGTTAGGGGTGGCGCCGATTGAAGAGAAGTTAGTCCAACATCGACTTAGGTGGTTTGGACATATCCAACGGAGACCTCCAGAAGCACCGGTTAACAGTGGGATTTTAAGAGGTAGAGAAAATATTAGGAGGGGTAGAGGACGACCAAGGTTGACCTGGAAGAAGGCGGTAAAACGAGATTTGAGAGATTGGAATGTATCCAGAGACTTAGCTCATGATAGGACCGCATGAAAAGTAGCAATCCATGTGCCAAATCATAGTCTTGTTTTTTTCTTTTCTCTTTTCTCTTTTCTTTTTTTTTTCTTTTTTCTTTTTTCTTTTCTTTTTTTCTTTTTTTTTTCTTTTTTTTCTTTTTGTTTCTTTTTTCCTTGTTCTTATAACTCTTCCTCTCTTTTACTTCATTGATATTGGGTTTCATGTCTAGCCGACCCCAACAGGCTTGGGATAAAGTTGTTGTTGTTTGTTGTTGTTGTATTCAGCTCCCTCCTGACTACTTTAAAATTTTGAGACAACTAACACCATATTTCGACCAATTATTTATGCATCCTAACAAGGACTAAAGTGAGACAACAAAAAAAAGGGCATACCTAGTGCTGAAAGCTCCCACACGTTGTGGGGTCTAGGGAAGAGAATTTCTAGGCAGTTTTTCCCTTACTTATTTTGCAAGGAGGTTGATTCGAACCCAGGATCTCCAGGACACAAGTGGAGAGACTGTACCACTGCGCCAGGCCTGCCCTTCAAAGTGAGACAACAGCGGTTCATTAAAGAAAAAGTGAAATAATAACTAAGCTTTTAGCTCCCACAAGCAAATGCCTTCTGAGAGGCCTCTGACTTCGGTAATAAGCGCAATTCCCACACACGCATCACGTTTATGAATTGTCACGAACCATTATTATGCTCAAGCAGGTAAACGAAACCGTGGAGATAATCAAGACCACGTCCTGCAGCACGAGACTTACAAAATTGCCAGAAAAAAGTCGAGTAAAAATTACTAGCAGCAAACAGTTCAGAGTTGACAAATACGGTTCCATGATACCTTCATGGAGTACATGTTTGACACTTCACATAGTTCCAGCTTGGCCATGTATTCCTCTTAAAAACGAATTGGAAGCAAAGCACCCTAAACTGGGAAAGTTCTCTAGTTCAAAACCTTCCCCATTATATTGCTACTCAGGAGAGCCTGAGGCACCTTGAAAATAAAGCAAACTGGCTAAGTACAGGCACATGGTTAAGATGTTACAAAATCGGCCAAGTACATTTATCTCTTTCACATAGTTCACATGTCCCGACTTGCCATTATCTTTATATAGCACATTAACCAACACGTGAGCATTTTTCTTTTTTTTTTCACAACATCCAACTTCCGCTCTACAGAAAACTCACATATCAATACCAACACTGCACTTCTACACAAGATTATGCTCCTTGAATCATTTCAAAAAAGACCTGGCTAGTACCAGATAACGAAGGTGAATTGCCTAATGCTTTGGTGGTTGTCTTCTAGGGCTGAGATGGAAGACCTAATACAAAACATAATATATCATATTTTTAGCAAGTCTAAGGTCCCCAGTGAAGCAAATTCTACTGGACAATGCTACAAAACCTATTTTTTTCAAAGTAAACTGTACCTTTTCCGGTCCATGTAATATGCAAATGATGTAAACAAACGTCATATATTTAAGAATGTAGTAAACAAAGTATATTTCAAGTGTTTCTGCAGCTTTGCTTTGATAGTTAAATGAATTTTGAACTTTCAAAGGTATAGAATAGAACCAATTTTTCCACTATAAATATTTGCAACATCATATTCAACTTTAACTAATACAGAACAGCGCATATCAATATTGCTGATGAATATGTGCCTGTAGCATAGGAATGACCTGCAAAAGCTTTGAACCAACCACCACGGCAAGGCACCCTAACACAAAATACCAGAACAGCACACAAACTAAAACTGTGTCTGTGTACCAAGGACAATATGGAGGTGGAGGCCCTAAGTCTCTAACAGATGAAATGCAGCGGTCTGGAGAAAAGGGCAGGAGGTTGTGGCATCAAATTGCAGTCATGATAAATGCTAGCAATGCACTTTGTTACCGTGAGCAGTAGCATGCATTTTTCACGACGCATTAAATCAAAGTCTTTGTTACATGAAATTAACCACACCAGCTGCCAAGCTATTTACCTGAATCTGAATGGCCCCTTTCTTAGTTCCAGTGCTGGCTCAGCCAGTGCTAAGAAATGAGCATCACACGACTGAGCACATCAGATGAATGAATATTTTGCAACATCTCAACCATGATGACAGATAACTTGGTTGAACTGGGTGTCTGCGTAAATTATATATGCTAATAGTTACAAGTTTGAAACTAAACTTTGCCACCCAAAGTTTCAACAGCAAATAGTTATGATGCAGAAAGTCCATATGAAACACTGCCGCTTAAAAGGTGACTTGTGTGGCATTTCCAGGCAAACTTGTGATCTGTATTAAAGAGTAATAAAATGCTCGCTATTATAGTTCTCTCATGATCCATGTAATTGAAGTTTAAGATGACAATGGATAACAATTATATGCAAATTTGAATGCAAAGACACATTTCTGATTCAGTATGCACCTGACAATAACAGAAGACAATCATGACACCATTTGGATGAGCTGAGCACATATCAAGCCAATAATAAAATTTCTAGCATATTGACCATATCAAAACTAACTCCGCCTATGTCTTATTAGGTATAGCCGGTCCCAAGCCCGGGTAAAGGAGAGGGTTGTGATAGGCTTGGCGAGCCAGCATCAAAACCAGTCATTCCTATGGATATGAAACCCAGGTGGGTTTCATATCTGGCCTACCTCGATGTGCTTGAGACAAAGGCGTTGTTGTTGTATTGACCATATCAAAACTCAGAAGGTCAGGTACTTCAAACTAAAATGAAGAGTCATGTAAAGCTACCAAACATAAAAAGGAACACTGTATGGCTATGTCAAGATTTAGATGTGTTGACATGCAGCTGTCAACCATAACCACATGACTTTGACTGAAGAAAAACACAAATGTCTGAGCCAGCCTTGAAACACCTCCCGATTTCAGCAACCAAATGGGTCACTCTGCAGCAAGTCCATGGCTCTCTGGAAACACCAAGCGGATCTATCACGTCTCTCCACCGTAACTGTAGCATCTGCTGACACACACCCTTCTGAAGATAAACAGCTTAGCACATCTCTGGAACAGCTGCTGTCCACTAAAACAAGCATGTCCTCCAACATTTGTGCTCTTTCCATGACAAACTTCGCAAACGCCAGCTCACTATCCTCACCTCTCACAGCTTCTAATACCAACTTTTTGAGATGTGAATATAAACATTCTGTGAAGCCAACTTGATCCCAGAAGTCTCTGCCAATGTTGACCGGTGATTCAGACGGAACCGACTACATTCAGAGCAAGCACGTTGTTTAACTCAACAGGTATACGCACAGTCGCACAGACTACAACACAAACGATGAAGCAGTGAAGGGGTTGATACCATGATATACAATGCCTCTAGGCATGGAAAGCATTTAAGCAAGAGGGGCACTAGTTTTACTTGATCATCGACTCCAAACTGCACCTTAAGAGCCAACGTCCTGAGAGTCCGAACCATTGCGCCTGGCTTCACCTTTGTTCCAAGCTTCAATGCAAGGAAGAGAAATGCGGTAATGAAATGTTATCCATCTTACCATGGAGATGCAGGTTGAAATTAGCAGCAAACACAGGGTACCTTGATGACTGTGTTACCGATCTTCAGCTGATGCAGTCCAATGTCAAAGTAACCAAAAGTCTTCAGGTTTGGTGCCCTAATGATCTTGATGTGTGTGGCGGAATCAGCAATAGGCTCCACCAGCAGCTAAACCTGCTAGTGGGCCGGAATCTGAACTGAAACCTAAACCAAACTAACACCTTTCTACCAATGAATCCAATCCAAACTGATCCACCAGCCCACCTTTATAAACCAAACCGAACCAGACTAAATTGAAAATCAGCCCAGCCCATACCAACCTAAAAACCTATGCTGCAGTTTGAAACCGGTTCCAAACTGTTGCTGGTAATGGTTCCAGCCCAACACTCGGGCAGGTAACGCCTCGGTCTGTTCCAGTGTTCTGATTCTGCGGTCTGCGTGCTGTCGGTGAAGCGAGTAAGGTAGGTAGTTTGCTTCGAAATTTTATTTTCCTTCCCTCTTTCAAAAATCAAAATATTAGAATTTGGGGGTCCTAAAAATGGTGAAATTTTTACGGCTGCTAAGGAACATAAAAATAATATATTTTAACTAAAACCCCTCAAAAAACCTATGTAGATTTTAAATAAAAATTGTTTAAATTTAACAACTTTTAGAACATTTGGATTGTAGGACAACAGTGTAAAGAAAACTCATTTTAATGAAAAACACTAAAAAATCCCGTGTTAAACCTAGATAACCAATGAAAGGAAATTCATGCAAACCATTTCAACAAAGAGAGAAACTATTTGACCTAGAAGTCTTCAGAAGCGAACTCAAATTACAATATTTTTCTACAATGAGTGGATATGGACCATGATCCTGCATTGCATCTACTACAGATGAACTTATGTGTGACATGAATGTTCCAAGGAAGAACCATTCCAACGGACATTTGTTTCACATTAACTGATATCATAGCGAGCACTCCTGCATTATTTGCAATGAGAGATGTCTGAACTCTTTAAATATCAAGCTTAAACCTTTAAACATCAAACCCGTATCAGTATCATCCAAGACATTGAAAGCCCAATCGAAGGTATTCACCCATATAGATATCAACAGAGACAAGATAGGGCAAGAACAATGAGGTCAGTATCATCTGGAAGAATAAATATTTTTAGATACTTGATATGGAAACTTAATGTAGATTTACAAATGTATTTCAGAATGTATGATTCGGACAAAAGTCAGATAATGGTTCAAATGCACCTACATCCCCTTTTTTAATGAAACAGGGAAACATCACTAGCAGAGCTTCAATTTTTATAATGCATTGGAAAGAAAACTGAATACAACGACAAAATGAGAAATCATTCTTACCATCTAATTTTCAGTGTTCTTTTCTCATTCTCTGAATACAATGACCTGTACAAAGTAACAAATAAAATGAGGTAATAGCAACTCTTTTGTTTAAACAAGAGCTTGAAGCTATTATTATCTCAAAATTGACCAAATTGAGCAACAAGCTAAACAGGCAAAAGAACTAGGAAAGAACATCTAAATAATACCTCGCACTGTAAATTTGCTCAACTTCCAAGGACCACGCTTCAGTTTCCTAGTGAAACCTATAAATTTTGTGAGTTACTTCTGAAATGCTTATGAGTTATGGCTGAATTTTTTTAATGGACAGTATACGCAGAAAAAAACTAACGAGGAGCAGAATGGGTAAAAAGTGATACACTGGAGGGAAAGACTTCAGAAACTTACTCTTATCAATCTACGAAATTAGGAAATTTTGTGTCGTCAGGTCAAATGCTCATTGATACTCCAATAGTTCTCCAAATATTACCACATGGACCATCCTAAAATGAGAAACCCTTAATCGAAAATTGTGGGTTGTAGATTAAGGGCAATAGTTTACTGAAGTTGTTTGCATGTAGATGACAATGATGGAACAGATACATATGTAACAAACCTAAATTCAAATACTAGCACTTAGTAATAGTATGGACGCTAGGAGTACCAGCATCTCATCACTCAAATTCTTCTATTTTTCTCCATGTTGGGAGTCAGGATGTGGCTGTATGAGATGCTAGTAATGCTAATATCCTTCTCTCAACAGATGGGGGGGGGGGGGGGGGGGCAAGTAAGAATAAAGAAAAACAAGGTGATACAACATAACCTGACCGAACTTGGCAGATTTGATGCACAAGGACAATATATCAAACATCATTTATCCAAAATTTCTATTCCAGAACGAGAAGAAAACAGTAAACAAAAACTAAGCAATGGGGCAATGTATCTCTACTGGACAAGAATAGTATCTTTACCAGCATCTTGACAGGTCTTGGCAGGATAATGAGCCACACAACTTGCTCGCCTGTAAAAATTTTGGCAGATCCTCTTTACCCACGAAGAGAGCGGCGACGCTAGAGGGTGCGGCGTTGCAGCTGCAGCCATTAACCCGGGTTCTTGCTGGGCGGGGGCACGGGGACGCGACGGTGCGAGTGGGTTCCTGCCTGGCGGCAGCGCGGGGACGAGACAGTGGCACTGCGCTGCCGTATGAGCGGTGACGGAGGCAGCAAATTCTCTGTTTCTTGTGGCTAGATCTTGCTAATTGATGTTTGATGTTCTCTGACGCTGAGTAGTACACCAAACCTCTACGTGCAACCGGTGCAAAGCCCACGGGCTCAACCCATTCACAACTGAACTGTTACAGCCCAAACCAAACTGAATCCAAAACATTTAGTGTTGTAACCAAACCAATCCAGTCCGTTTCATATTTCAGCCCATTTTAAACGGCCCAAATTCAAACCAAAGCAGGAACCAAATTGTTAAAACTGGTTCCAACCAAACTGTTCCCACCTTTAACAGCAGCATGTCCAGACAGGGTGCGTCATCAAGGTAGATTTCTCTGAGCATGGACTTCCACAGAACCACGCAGCTGAGACTCCCCGACCAGATGTGCACGTATCTTGGGTAGTCCTGTGTGAGCACGAGCGCGAGGGTCTGGAGCTCGCGGCAGCACGGGATCAAGGCGTGGAGGTCGCGGTCCTGCACCGATGAGTGAACAATGCCAAGCTCCTGCAGGCTCAGGAGGACCGGAGATTGACCGGACGTGTCCGGGAACTGGCAGAGGCCGATCCAGAGGCGACGGAGGGCAGCGCAGCAGAAGACATCCGACGGGACGCGCCAATCGTCGGGCCAGGAGCCATTGACCACCACGAGGAGGTCCTCGACGTCCTTGGCAGCGAGCGAGGCTATGACGGAGGCGGCGAACTCGGGGTCTTGCGAGGAGGAGAGGCGCGCGGATCGGACGGGGCCGGGATGTGAGGCGAGCGCGGCGGCCACGGCGGATGGCGCGAGTTCTCCGGCGGCGGCGTCGAGAGGACGAGCGGGGTGGAGGCCCAGAGGCGGCGCCATCGGGAGGAGAGCGCGGTGGTGCGCGCGGCGTCCTTAGTGGGGAGGCGGGAGACGACGTTGCGGAGGAGCGAGTCGGGGAGGCGGCCGATGGGTCCTCATCAACTTCGTCGGGGGAGGAGAGGGTGGCCGTGGTCGAGACGGCGGGAGGCGGGAGGTAGGAGAGGACGGCGGCGAGGGTCTCATCCATTGCGGCGGCGGCGATTGCGGGCGGAACGGGGAGTCGGGAAGAGTTGTCCGGGTCGGAATCGGAGCAGCAAAGAGTGTGGATTGGAAGATTGCGGGCCGCAAGATGGGCTAATAACATCTTGACAGACAATTTGCAATTTAAGGTTGTTCTTGCAGAAAATGTCATAGGCAAGTAGAAATCTAAAGCAATGCTATGAAATCTAGTGTTGGATTTCCTTGAATCCACAACCAAACCAACAGTGCAAACGATTGAATACATGTCGCTACTGCTAAATGTAGCAAACTAAGTACAGTGATGTTCTCTACAGATAACCACATTACTGCACCGCACAAAATGAATTGATCAGAACAAATGAAGCGACCAATGCTAACACCGATGGCGACCTGCAAAGGTCCATTACACAAGTAGTTTGGACTGTGGCGCCAAGCCTATATCGCTGTTCACCTCCACGTCCGCATGGCCCACCTCGCCGTTCATCTCCTCCACCGCCATGGCATTCGCTGCCCGCGACGCCAGGACAGGCGGCTCCTCGTCCTCCTCCTCCACTCTGCAGTCACGGCTGCCGCCGCCGAGCACTAGGTCGAGTATCTCGAGCAGCTCGTCGGGCGCTACGAGCTGCGGGAAATGCCCGACTGAGTCGATGGTCACCATGGTGGCGCTGGGGCAGCGCGCCGCCAGCAACCGGGCCCGCATGTACTGCCCGACGCACGGCGGCGCGGCGAAGTCGCGGGAGAGGTGCACCAGCGTGCAGGACACGGCCACGTGATCCAGCACCTCGCGCTGGTCGCCCAGGAAGATCATGCGCGCCAGCCCGTGCGCCACGCGCGGGTCCATGGCGAAGAAGCTCCGCGCCAGCCGCTCCACGTCCGCGCTGCCGGCGGCGAGCGGGACGAAGCCCTCGGCCCAGCCGCGGAAGTCCGACGAGATGCTGGACAGCATCGCCTCGATGTCGGACGCGTCGAACCCGCCCTCGTAGTCCTCCGAGTTCATGTACCTGCACGTTCATCACTCAACACATTTCATCTTTCAACGAGCTAGTCGTTACGTGTGAATAGAACCAACCCCAGCTATAACATCGGGGAAAATGTGAACGAACTGATGGTGCTATCCAGAGTCCACTTTTGTCGCTCTAATTTAACGATGGTGATGACCGGTGACTTCTACATTTTCTTATTTATTATGACAGAGCCTCGGCAACAAATTGTCACTACTATATGTCCAAGTTGGCTAGGATTCCAAACATATAACAAAAAATTACTAAACTGGAGAAAAGAATATTCAAATTATACTTATATTCCTGAAATTATTCAGGCTTGACAGAAATATTATAATTTATATATGAGTCATTTTTATTTTTATACTTTTTGTTGAAAATATTTTGTTAATGCAAAAGGAGAAGATAATATCAATCAATGACGCGACTTCCAAAGTCTGAGACACCGCTTCTAAACCACACGGCACCACATAAGATTCTAAGGAGTTGGAAAAATAGAAACCATGAACCAAAATGAACACATTGTGTATATTTATCAAATTAGCAAAAATATTGCTTGCTACCAGCATTAAATTTGGATTTTGGACCATGGATGACGACATAGAAGAACATGAATATAATCATGCATGTGTAGTACTCTCTCTGTTATGAAATAAATGATGTTTAGTGCAGCTAATTTAATTCAAAATGAACTAGATTTATTGTCCTAAATATCATTTATTTTTAGAAGTAGTGTTAATTTCTTTTGGGCCATCACATGGTAACCATGCATAGATGCTAACATTTATGGATCTGGAGTAATTAATTTAACTGATACTGTCTGGCAGATAGTAAATGATCTTCATCAGTTGAAGAAATCAAATACTACAAGAGAAGAAAAGACAAGGAGGGGAAAGTTGAGGTCAGCATCAGAACAAAATGGTGACGTCACCTGGGGGAGGCGCCGACGAGGACAAGGTGGGCGAAGAGGTCGGGGCGCTCGACGGACGCAATGCAGCCCACCATGCCGGCCATGGAGTGCCCTATGTACACCGCGCCGCTCAGCTTCATCTCGTCCATCAGCGCCACCAGCTCGTCGGCGAACCGGGAGAACGTGTAGCGGCCATGCGACCCCTCCTCTGCTTCACCGTCGACGCCTCTGCCGGAGAAATCCCAGTCGAAGAGGAACACCTGATTCACATGCACATATAGCTCAGAACTCATTGTAATAAGACGCCAGACCTAGCGAGCTATCTGCTACTGCGAGCATAGTCTACGTGCCTTGTTCCTGCGTGACAGATGCGGCAGCACTTTGTCCCAGATGGCCTGGCTGGCCCCAAAGCCATGGGAGAGAACCAAGGTCCTCTCCCCAGACCCAACCATTCTTGGATTCAGGTACATGCCGTTGAACTCAGAGAGAGAGAGAGAGAGAGAGAGAGAGAGAGAGAGAGAGGGAGAGAGAGAGAGGGAGAGAGAGAGAGAGAAGAGAGAGAGAGGTTGCGCCTATTGGTCTTCGTCTTGCTTCTTGGTACTACCAAGCATTTATAGGGCGGCATGGATGAAGGTAGAGAACGTGTGGGGTCCGTACAAGCACCAAGCCTCTCGCAACATGGATCTCAACACTTTTTAGAAAAGCGCATATCTTTCCTATAGCTGATTATATGTGTCTGCGTCGAGTGTGTACGGTGTACTACATACTCTATGCAGCCCTTTTTTTTGTTTCAAATGAACTGCTAACCATTCACATGCTGTCCTTTTGCAAATTACTTATAGGTGTGTGTAGCCAACAAGAAAAACTACACCAATTAGTCAGTTTTTTTAGTTCATTAGTGCAGCTTTTATAAGCATATATACTAGAGGGAGACCCGAGAGATCCGATGGTTCACAAATATGAACTCGAGTTAAGGAAAAAGAAATCACCCTTCGCAGAATGATTATGGTTCATGCATACATCCTGTCCTTTGTAACTAGATTTGTGCCCCTCTTAGAAGCTCAGAGCATATATAGAAATGACATTAATATGGTTGATAAAGTGTGTGAAACATACGTGAATTTTACTTGAATATTGTATTCGAATTATGTGGTGAGAAGTCACTAATTTGGCTGATAGTAAAGTTTGTGGGGCTCCGAAGTTGCCTCTATGTGAGGACAATACGAGAGGGATGTTTGCATGGCCCAAGACGATGGGCTAGCTAAATAAGCTTGCTCAGCTTTCCTTTTCTCTGGTCAAAGGACGACCACTTCAATTGCTAGCTCAGCAATAATTTCTAGTTACATGAAGTAAATGTACTAGAAAAAAAATGACAGGTAGATTTGCCACGCTAAGTCGTCTATCCATTGGAAGAGCGCCTACAGTTTTAAAACTTGAAAAAGACAACAAATGCGTATGTAATCTTTGAAAGAAAAATCTGTCAAGAAAACAATATAATAGAAAGGTAGGATGAGAAGGTTGATGGGCAAATAGAAGAACAAACATCTACCAATCTAAAATCTAAAACAAATATGGATTGTATTAGATAGGTAAAGACTCATGCATAACATCAAATCAAAACAAAACATATATATGTTTCAAAAAACATGGATAGCCTATCGTTTTTTTGTTCAGAAAAGACAATAATAATCAATTTTAATTGCAGTCACATTGACACAAAACATCTCATTTAATGTTTACGTACCAAAATGTCAAGTGCACTAGTAATTAAGAAATGGCATTAAAATAATTATATAAAGAATGAAGCATATGTAAGTAGTTTTTGTTCCGTTTGAACAAACCACTACCGTATTCATTCAATTATTTGAATTGTCTTTAGCTGAGACTGAAGAGATTCCCTGTCCAAGAGTCTAGAAGAAAAATAATAATGTATATGTGTCGTGTGTGTGTGGCTACTGGTTGAGAGGACCTGTGATCATGGAAAAGTGGTAATTTGTCGTTTGGCAGGGAAGGTGACAACTGGAGCCCAAGGTATCACGAACTTGTGTTAGAAAAGGAATCATTCCACATGATCCGACTATCATGCTTCATAGGACAGCTTAACACTCTCAGATAACAGCCTTGCATGATTTGCAGCTCCTTTTCATTCGGTCCCTTGCATATTTAATTTGTACTCCCTCTGTTCTGGATGTATGATATTAGGACAATTACAGTTAGATATGCTAAATGTCATATATTAAGTGTCATAAACGTCATATATTTAATAACAGAGAGATTATATTATTGTATCAACAAATTTGGGGTTTTCCATATCAAACACGTTACTGATTGATTTGGTCCCCACGCTTGAATGAGGACTGAATTAATCTATAGTTCATGTCAAATGCTCTGATCCAAATATGATAAGCAGGGTTCTCATATAATGCTGTAGTACAGCCTACGTGGTACATGGCTATATTGATTTCCATTCAAACTTGGATGTGCTGCTAGCACACCACCATGCCTCTACCTAGTAACAGCTAGACCCCATAAGCTAAATGTCTAACGTTGAACTTTATAATGTAATTGAATTTTACAATTTATCACCATATACATGATTTGACTGAACTTGACATATATGTGAAGTGCATCTCTGGTTTTATATTTATAAAACGGGGTGGGATAGCAACGCACCAGATTTTTTAAAAAAAAAGATAATGGTTGATTTATTTGCATATAGAACAGCTATCGGGTATCATAGGTGTACTAGTCTGTAGTCAAAAGTCTACTGTTCCCATGTCTAGCAGGTGTCACCTCGCACGATAATATACATTATGAGTGCATACTCGGTGCCTACCTACGCTATGTATTTACTATTTAGTAGCAACATACGTGTAGCATGAAATAAATATAGACGCTGGCAGGACGTCTCTTATCCCATATCTTCAACTGATGTAGATAAGAACATATTGGCTGCTGAGTGTAACACGGTAGTATGTGCACCTCATGGTATCTTCAAACAAGATACACCGACGACTTTTGGGGCGAACTGTATCTTATCAGTCGACTAATCTAATCAGCATCAATCAAAGCCGAAAGGTGGCAGATGGCACCACATACCTAATCCGGGCCCAGAAGGAGATTGGTCAGAGCTGCCATTCACACCTGTCCAAGATTCAACTTTTGGCTCGTTGAAACGACGCGGTGCTGTCGTCGTCGGCGGCGGCTGTTGCCATCTTCGGTTGTTAGTAGTCCGTGACCCATGAGATGGCAAGCGTCTCTTGTGGTTGTACTACGTACAACCTTCAGCAACGACAAAGGTTCGTTCATTAGTGTTATTATGCGATCATTATCCACTGTAGTGTAGGCCTAGGCTTCCAGTGCAAGTAAAGACATTGCTATTTTAGTTGCTCCAATGTTTTCACTTGCACTTAAAGTTCGAAGGATTTTTAATGTAGAAATTATAGGTTTCTGATACAATATCTTATAAAATAAAATAAAATCATAAACCACGTGACGGACAGATGGGCGCGCTGTGCACACGGCACGAGTAATACCAGCGTGTAGAGGTACTGTAACAACCAGAGGAGTGTAAGTAGCTTAGTGTAACACACCCTAACGCAGACACGGCTAGATATACTGCATGCACCACACGGCCGTAGCCGAGTGCCGACACGGTCGGGCACGGCCTCGCCATGGCCACTAGCGGGCCTCCATCTTGGTCAGACAACGACGACGACGACGACCTTCCGCGGCTGTCCGTTCGTGCATGGCAAGCCCGCCGTCACTGTGCATGCACGAGCTGGGCGCACATGCCCGAATTTGCCATGCGGTGTGCGGTCCCCGATCGGTGGCGGCAGCATGGGCACGGGACAAGATAATGACCTCTTCGGCAGGAAGCCGCGCGCAGAACGGGAGAAAGCTGCAGTTCTCACCTTCTATTCATGATGTCTAATGTCTTGCATTTACATTAAGGTACACGACGACATGAAGCCATATAATGGAATACAGGAACCACTTCCGTTGTTCCCACTCCTTGGCGTACGTGGAAGGGCCACAAGCTTTAATTATCAGTCCAGTCTTATGTATCGATAGTAATTACAAACGAAGACGATGGACCTAAGCACCAAACAAATGTTCGGTGTCCACTCCTGACGTCTCCCTCCATGTTGATGCCATATCAAGCAGATTGCCTACAGACTGAAGGAACAAAATGTACCAAATCGGTGAAAGCACAACCGAGCAACAGCTACAATTCCACCTTTCCCCTCGTACAAACTCTAAACTACACTACTATGATACTACATCCTGTAAAATATCTTTCCATGCAAATACAACGTTACACGCTGTCTATTTTAACGTGCTACACGATGTCTTGACTCTTGAATTACTGGAGTACTGGACACCACTGAAACAGGTATGCATATTATATCGTGAAAAAATGCATACAATGTGCTCTACAAACATATATCGATTCATATATATCTTAAGAGACTACTTAAACTAACACAAACGAGCTAATGGAACACAAAAAACGACTCAATAATCAATCAAACCAAGAAAATCTAGTGCAGCCTTTGTTAGATCTATTCACATTGTGCAAATCAAGCTCGGTCACACTCAGTCCAATATCTACAAATGCTAGTTTACATCATTCTTGCAACCTCTTTTTCCACCAAAACTGACAAACCAAATAAAAGAAACTCCTCGTCTTCCTGGAGACCTAAAGATGGCGGGAACCAGCACGGAACTGTCTTGAAACATCTCACGACCATATGGACCTCACTTCCAGCTGCCTGAAACAGCGGTCAGTTCAGAGCCTTCACAAAAACGTCCCATGTATATATAGACATCCAATGGCAACCTCTTCACGGATATCATTTGTTGGAACTTCTCAAAACTGCCGTTGAAAAGGAAAAGATGTCCAGTGTGGTCAACAACTCAACAACCAGAGAACACAGAAGTTTTTAATAAGTTCAACGTCAGATCCATCTACCCAGCTACTTCACTAGATGAAACGATTAGACTTCCCGCCAGGAACCTGCATTGGGTAAGCAACAGAACAGTACGCATAGCAAGCAGATAACACATACACTTGTATTTAGTTATCCCACACGGATGAGCATTACATGAAATATTTATATGGAAAGGACGAAAGGAAAAAAGGGGACACGTCGCTAAACCATTTTGGATAGCATGCATCACATAATAAACAAGTAGCTGTTGTTCCAGTCGAATAATTTGATCGCCTGAGAACAGGTATACTAATTAGTTCTATGACCAATTGGAACAATCTTGTTCTGGACGCACAACTACCATTTCATGGAGGTACCTGTCTGTCTTCTCTGTCGTAAGATAACCAAAAAAACAAAGGAAAAAATCCATTGTGGTAAAAGGAACCAAACTACAGCACGCATTAAAGCCGAAAATAGTCCCGAGCCGCACCCATATTTCAACAGATTCCAGAAGATACAAACTGCGGCAATGAAGCCGCTTGGTCTTGCCAAACACTATAAGAGGGTAGGTACATCAGAGTTGACGGATACCAACTGGAGTCACTAACAAGATGTACTAAAAAACTCACTTCATCAATCAAGCAAAATCAATATTCCAAGCTTCCTTCAAGAACCACCAGACATCTTCCAGACATCTTAAGAAACATCAAATGAATTCGGCATTTCCAGACCCATCACAACCAAGCAACACCTACAATTACATGAAACTGCACTCTGAAAAACTGAAACCAAATTTTGAAAAATAACGGATGCTTACTACAATTCAAGTGCTTACTACAATTCAAGTAACGAATGCCACCCTTGCTCTGCAGTTAAGAGACCTCATCTGAGAACTCCAGCACGAACAGGCATTTATAGGACCTGGGATATGCACAATACTAAGTGTTAGCCACAAGGTACATCCGACCTGCTGAAAAAATGCAATCAACTTCTTCAAACGCCAATTCAAATTCAGAATGTTTATGAAATATAGCACTGCGGCCTAATTTAGATACAACTGTAGCAAAGTAACTTGGCTTGGAAAATACATGTGATATTAGCAATCTTAATCAACTTCACCCTCATACCTTAACTACTTTAGTATTGCAGTCATTTGAGAACCGGCCAAAGGCTGGGTGGCTAGCACCTCCAGGTGTGAGGGATGCCCACCCGAGTTCGACTCCTCCCGAACTCGGATGTCTTACTTCTTCTTAATATATCCGGGTGAGCTATTCCCCGTGCAAAAAAAAAATTGACATATGCTTATAGAAGTATTGGAGTCGTCTAAGTCCAAAAAAGGGTGTACCCAGTGCCGAAGGCTCCCACACATGGGGGGTCTGGGGAAGGGTTATTTCTATACAGCCATGCAGCCCTAAAAATTTTAGCTAAACTTTGTGCCCCAATGACATTAGTATAGATATGGAGGGATAATTTAGTACCAGGCATCTTGGATCACACAGGACTCTAAAATATGAAAAAGAAAACATGTGTTTCTCTCCCTAGATACCTTCTAATTGTTGATGCTTTAAAATAGTAGAAATACCTTTGAGAAAGAAAGAAATATGTGGGATTGGGGGGGGGGGGGGGTTACGAATGTGCACAGTGATGTGGTATCTCAAATTCAGAACAACAAATTACAGAAAAAACGTCCATTACTCTCCCAAATAATATGCATTATGTACATTTGATAAGCCATTTGAATATGTCTAAATAGGAAAGTGGGAGCTTTCAGCACTGAGTATGCCCTTTTTTTAGGAAAGTACCTATATAATTTACGATACCAAGCCACCCAAAGTGCTCCAGATAAAAACTGGAGATCACAAAGGGCCTAAAATAGGGCCTGCATAGTACATAAGTTGTAGATGAGTTCAAGAACACAGAAAAAGGTAAATAGCCTATATCAGAAACAGCAAGTAACTGACCATAAGCAGCTTATTCAGATGCAATTCACCTGACATGGTGCTTCACTGACTGAAGTTCATCTCTGAATATCTGCAAAATACAAGAAGGCATGGCATGCATAAGAAACAATAAGTAACTGGCCCACGAAATTGCAAGGCAGCAATACTAGAGAATATCTTACCTCCTAGGCTTGTTCTGGCGCTGATCAAGCTCCCCATTTCCAATATCTGCAGTAAAAATTAGACAGATATTAGTGAAGCAGGTTAAAAATTGTAGCATAAGGTGATATTTTTATTTTCAATGCACAACAAGGTTAAAGCGCAACGGACCATTTTGGGAAGAGTTTGCCCCTCTGTTGGCACTAGGTTCCCTGCAAGAACAGGTAATATTAGTTGATGCACATTTTTGCCTGGATAATGCTTTTAAAGGTCTAATCAGGAGAGAAAATGCATCCCTAGATGACTGTTGTGAACCAGACCAATGATGCTGATAAGGCATTTTATTAAAGACACACACTAGGTGGCATACAAGCCTGCAGCGAGAAGGTGAGTGACTGCAGGACAAACACGATTGCTGATTGAGCAGACAGGCTGAGTTTCAAAATGATGGCTGCTGAATGGTGCAGTATTTTGAAAGGGCACCTTGATGCCAAGGCGCTCCCCTAGGCGACCGGCCATGGCATCCAGGCAGGAGCGCCTGAACGCCTTTTAAACAGTGAATGAGTGGGCAATTACCAGAAACCAAATGGTAAGCTGAGACTGTGGGCTGATCTGCCCCTGGCCCAGCGCTGCCAGAACTGGGCCGTGTGGGCTGGTCTGCCCTGGCCCAGGCCGGGTCCCCTTCTAGAAGAAATCTGAGTTTATTCTTCTTAGTGATAGACTAATAGATTCTTTTTGTAATAGATTAAGATTCTTGTAGGGGGGGGGGGGGCTATATAAACAAGCCAAAACACCCCAAAAGTTGAGTTCAATAAAGAAAATTTCCTCCAGTTTTCTGCCCTAGCCGCCTCTCTCTCCCCCTTGCTGCCGGCACCCCCCTCTCTCTCTCCCAGGTCGGAGCCTCCACAAGAACCCTAGCGCCACCTGATCCTAGGGTCTCCAGCCGCCGCCCCTCAGGGCTGCTGTTCTAGCCGCCGCCTAGGGCATCATCTTCCTCAAGCCGCTGCCTCCCTCCTCAACCCAAGCCGCCACCAGGCTTGGATCAGCCGCCATCAAAGCCAGAGGTCAGATTGATCTGCTAGGGCAGATCAATTTGTACAGCAAGATCAGAGACGTTTTGGGGCTGGAATTGCAACATTCGTGGAATCAGAGCCGGTTTCAACACTAGGCTGAATTCTGCAAGATGTTGTCTACACCTACAAGCAGCGGCATCGCCATCAGCCATGCGACACCCTCACCGGCAGCTCGTGAGGTGAACACCGGGACGGGGTTTCCCGTGCTCACCAAGACCAACTACGCGGAGTGGCCTGTCATGATGAAGATCAAGCTGAAGGCACGGGTGCTTTGGAAGGCCGTGGAGGAGGGGAACGTGAGTGAGCAGGAAGATATGATGGCACTTGACATCTTGGTCAGCGCTGTCCCGCCAGAGATGATCACGATGATCGGAGAAAGGAGGACGGCGAAGGAGGCATAGGACACGATCGTCATCATGCGGGTCGGGGCCGACCGCGTGAAGAAGACGACGGCGCAGCAACTCCGGAAGGAGTTCGAAGACGCTATCTTCAAGGATGGCGAAAGCGTGGAGGACTTCTCCCTCCGCCTGAGCGCATGCTATCACGGCTTGCGTCGCTAGGGGAGGAGATAGGAGAAGAGACGGCCGTGGAGAAGCTCCTGCGAAGCGTTCCAGAACGCTTCCAACAGACCGTGGTGCCGATCACGACACTGCTGGACGTGTTTACCCTCACCTTGTCGGAGGTGACGGGGCATCTCAGGGCGGCTGAGAACGCCTTCGACTCGACGCAGCGGAAGGGAGGAGTACACAACGGCCAGCTGTACCTCACTCGGGAGGAGTGGGAGGCACAACAGAAGGAGGAGCGATCTACCCAGTCCGCAGGTTCTTCTAAGAGGGGCGGCCGAAAGGGCTCGCCCAAGAAGAACGGAGACAAGAAGGGAGGTTTCGGGAAGGATATTCCGCGGGACCAGTGCAGGAAGTGCGGGAAGAAGGGCCATTGGGCCAGTGAATGTCGGTCGAAGCCTAAGGAGGAGCCGCAGCAGCAGGCTTTCGTGGCAAAAGCGGGGGAGGAGGGCGCCTTGTTTATGGCAAGGGTGGCCTCAGTACAGGAGGAGCCTGTACAGGAACGTCCTACGCGCCCACTGGAGATAGTGGAGGGACGTGTCTTCGCTCATCGCAGCAACGACGACGACTTTGATGACACTCGTTGGTACCTCGACACGGGCGCGACCAACCACATGACGGGTTCGCGCGCCATCTTCTCCGAGCTCGACGAAAACGTTGTCGGAACCATCATGTTCGGCGACAACTCCGTCGTGCGTATCCAGGGGAAGGGTACGGTCCTATTCGCCGCCAAGACGGGTGAGCACAGTAGGCTCACCGTCGTCTACCTCATCTCACGCCTCACCACCAACCTCATCAGCGTCGGCCAGCTGGATGAGGATGGCTACAACATCACGGTGCACGGAGGAGTGATGCACATACGGGATGAGCAGCAGCGTCTCCTCACACGAGTTCAGCGCGACGATAGCAAGCTGTACTCCATCAGGCTCAACATCACACGTCCGGTTTGCCTAACCGCGAGGCGTGATGATGTTGCGTGGCGTTGGCACGAACGCTACGGACACGTCGGCTTCCAGGCGCTTCGGAAGTTGGCACGAGAGGAGATGGTGCTCGGGCTTCCACAAATTGATCACGTCGATCAATTGTGCGAAGCTTGCTTGGTCGGGAAGCAGGGGCGCTCCAGCTTCCCCAAGCAAGCTCGGAGGCGCGCGGAGGGTGCGCTCGACCTTGTCCACGGCGACATCTGCGGGCCTATCACACCGATGACTCCAGGCGGCAAGAAGATGTTCTTGTTGCTAGTGGATAACATGACTCTATCTTCTAGCAACAAAGGACCAGTCGCCCGACTTAATTTAGCAATTCAAGGCGACAGCTGAATTTAAGTTCGGGAGGAGGCTGAAGCTACTCCGTACTGATCGCGGAGGGGAGTTCACCTCACAGGAGTTCGGCGAGTACTGCGCTCAGCACGGAGTACAACGCCAGCTCACAGCCCCGTATACGCCGCAGCAAAACGGGGTTGTGGAGTGACGCAAACAGACAGTGGTCGGCATGGCGAGGAGCATGTTGAAGGCGAAGGGTATGTCCGGGATTTTTTGGGGTGAGGCAGTTATCACGACTGTCTATATCTTGAATCGATCCCCCACCAGCGGCCTCGACGGGAAGACGTCATATGAAGCCTGGCATGGAGAGCGACCAACCGTCAATTATTTTCGAACTTTTAGGTGTGTGAGGCATGTCAAGAACACGCGCCCCCACCTGAAAAAGTTGGAAGACCGGAGTACTCCGATGATTTTTCTTGGCTATGCTGCAGGAACGAAGGGCTATCGGATGTATAATCTGGCTGATGGGCGCACATACATATTACGTGACATGATATTCGACGAAGCGTCCAAGTGGGACTGGGGAGAAGGAGTAGGAGAAGAGGACTACACCTCCTTCCATGTCGACTCCTTAGGTCCAGCACCTGCTGGACCTGCTGTTCCAGCACCCGGAGAGGTGCTGCAGGGTCCGGAGGGGCCGAACAACACCCCAGCAGTGCCCAGGAGGGGCACAGAAGGGTCTGTCCAGACCCTAGGAGTTCCTGCGTCAGCCTCCAGACTTGTTGGAGAGAGTCCAGCACCTGCAGCGTCACCCCAAAGGTCCCTGCAGGGACTGTCCAGCGCAAATCAGGGCTGGGACAATCCTGCACGGGGGTCAGCAGCAGTGGGGGGTTCCGGACTTGAAGATTCCAGCACCTTCGTCACGCCCCGGAATCCTCCACGGCCCATCTGCTTCGCCACACCGCTGTCGGACCCCGGCAGCAACGTCGTCGACGCCTACTACGATGACGGCGCGAAACTACGGTTCCGCACGATGCGCAACGTGCTTGGAACCCTCACCCCTCCTGGTCGGGCTGAGCGTCCACCAAGCTTGGAGGAGGGGGAGCTTATGTTCACCACCGCCGAGGAGCCCATGTCCTTCGCCGATGCTGAGGAACACCCGTGCTGGAGACGGGCCATGCTCGAGGAGATGGAGTCCATAGAAGAAAACAAGACTTGGCAACTTGTTGATCTTCCTGCAGGACACAAGCCCATTGGCCTCAAATGGGTGTTTAAGGTGAAGAAGGACGAGCGTGGGGAGGTGGTGAAGCACAAGGCTCGATTGGTGGCAAAAGGCTATGTCCAACGGCAAGGAATAGATTTTGACGAGGTATTTGCTCCTGTAGCTCGTATCGAATCTGTTCGCTTGCTCCTTGCAGTTGCTGCGCACAAGAGGTGGGAGGTACACCACATGGACGTGAAGAGCGCCTTCCTGAACGGCGACTTGATGGAGGAGGTGTACGTCTCCCAACCCGCTGGCTTCATCATCGACGGAGCCGAACACAAGGTGTATCGGCTCAAGAAGGCTTTATATGGACTTCGTTAGGCGCACAGGGCATGGAATGCCAAGCTCAACGATAGCTTGCTATCGCTTGGTTTCCAGAAGAGTACGAGCGAGCACGGGATTTATTTCTGTGGAGCTGGAGATGAGAAGCTCATCGTCGGCGGTACGTCGACGATCTTGTGATCGCAGGAGGAGGCGATCTCAAGAAGTTCAAAGGAGTGATAATGAAGAGGTTCAAGATGAACGACTTGGATCTCTTGTCATATTATCTTGGCTTGGAGGTGCGACAGACTGATACAGGGATAAGCGTTGGGTAGACGGCCTATGCTTCCAAACTTGTCACTAAAGCTGGCCTGGAAGGATGCAACCCCTTTGCATTCCCTATGGAGCAAGGCCTCAAACTTTACAAGACAAGTGATAGCCTGTTGGTGCATGCAACGGACTATAGGAGCTTGGTTGGAGGGCTACGATACTTGGTGAACACATGTCCCGATCTCGCCTACTCGGTCGGGTAAGTGAGTCGGTTTCTGGAGGAGCCCAAGGAGGATCACTTTGCTGCAGTCAAACGCATTGTACGCTACATAGCGGGTACAATCAACTATTGAGTCTTCTATGCAAGAGGAGGAGAGATGGAGCTTATTGGGTACTCGGATAGTGACTATGCGGGAGACGTGGAGAACCGCAAGAGCACAAGCAGGGTGTTGTTTTGTCTTGGAAACAGCCCCGTTTCATGGCAGTCCTGCAATCAGAAGGTGGTGGTCTTGTCCTCATGTGAAGCAGAATATATCGTAGCAGCTCAAGGGGCATGTCAAGGTGTATGGATGGCACGGCTGATGGAGGACTTAGCTGAAAAATCGAAGGCGCCGGTGCTGCGGGTTGATAACAAGTCAGTTATAGACTTGAGCAAGAACCCGATACACCATGACAGAAGCAAGCACATCGACATCAAGTACCACTACATACGGGAGTGTGTGGACAGCGGTACTATTGTGCTTGAGCAAATCTCCACTCAAGACCAGATGGCGGACATCTTGACCAAGGCCCTTGGAAGACAGAAGTTCGTGGAGATGAGGAGAAGGATCGGGATCCTAGACGTGGGCCAGTGTCAGGATCACGAGAATGTGGGTTGATCTGCCCCTGGCCCAGGGCGGCCAGAACTGGGCCGTGTGGGCTGGTCTGACCTGGCCCAAGCCGGGTCCCCTTCTAGAAGAAATCTGAGTTTAGTCTTCTTAGAGATAGACTAATAGATTCTTTTTGTAATAGATTAAGACTCTTGTAGGGGGGGCTATATAAACAAGCCAAAACACCCCAAAAGTTGAGAGAGTTCAATAAAGAAAAATTCCTCCAGTTTTCTGCCCTAGCCGCCTCTCTCTCCCCCTTGCTGCCGGCGCCCCCCTCTCTCTCTCCCAGGTCAGCGCCTCCACAAGAACCCTAGCCGCCACATGATCCTAGGGTCTCCAGCCGCCGCCAGGTCTGCTGTTCCAGCCGCCCCTCAGGGCTGCTGTTCCAGCCGCCGCCTAGGGTATCATCTTCCTCAAGCCGCTGCCTCCCTCCTCAACCCAAGCCGCCACCAGGCTTGGATCAGCCGCCATCAAAGCCAGAGGTCAGATTGATCTGCTAGGGCAGATCGGTTTGTACAGCAAGATCAGAGACGTTTTGGGGCTGGAATTGCAACAGAGACAAACTTTAGTTTTTCACCTGGAAGGAATTGATGATGATGTCTGTCCTGAAGGTCGAGAGTAAAAGCTCGGATCCAGGGCTATATAAGGTGGATATGATCCTCCAAAAGCACCAGCTGCACCAGCCAGCAATGGTAACCTGTAACAAGCAAAATGAAGTCAATAACAAGCAACACAAAAACAAGTATTCACGGGATTCTAGAGCAAATAATGCAGTTGCTTCATCCATTCTGTTGTTCCCAGGAGTTAATATTACTTCTAGAAACAGATCAATACCACAATACACATTATCCTTAACAAAGAACCAAAAACACTTGGAAATCTAGCAAGAGATAGGAAATCACCATGTCATTTCGTTGTTCCCCATACCCATCTGCTGCTGAGCTACATAGCCAGGGAGGGCCATACCAACGGTAGGAACTCCAAGACCACCAGGATGCTGACCCCCAAATTGCATAACTGCATTACAGGAGAGAAAGAAATAGACAATGCAAGTTTCATCAGAAATCAGAGAAGTAATATAAAGACAATAACCAAAACACTACAAGAAAAATAAGACAAACTAAATGATTGAGGAGGCTGACCTGGCAGCAGGGCTGGAGTCCCAGGAAATTTTTGATCACCCTGTGTAAGACCAACAGCTCCAGCAGTCCCTATAACTTGGGTTCCACCATACATAAATGAACCCCTTAAAGATTCCTGGTTATTCACGTTTCCCAAAGCAGATGGTGCCTTGGGATTGTTTGGGCTCGGATACGAACCATTCTCCCCACTTACGGTTGATTTAACCGAAAGTTGCTGAGCAACCGGGGGAGGGTTGATAGTCGGATTGCTCAACTGTTGAGATGGTATTATTGTTGCAGATTTATTCAGAATTTGGCCTGACTTCTGCTGCATGACAGATGTGTGACTTTGCGGTTGCGTACAAACCCTTGATCTTTGGTGAAATGATGAAGTCGGATGATTATTTGAATTCCCCCCTGGGGCCCCGACGGTAGGGGATTGGCCAGAACTAACTGATGATGCAGCAAATCCCGATGAATTCAATGATGTTGTGCTTGCCCTTCCAGGAGATGGCCTAACAGGACCATCAGCGTAAAACCTATCACGTCCACTGTAGTCCCTGGCTGTTCTGCCCCTACCCATTGGACCAGATTGGAGCTTTAAGTTTTCATCCATCTTCCCAGAAGATGGAAGGCCCTTATTGGAACCACCTGTTTGCATGTCCTTCTTTTGGGCCCCTACAGAAAATTCTTGATTGGATGCACCAGAGGGATAAAATGGCGGCGATGCAGAATTTAGGCTTGAACTGATAACATTTCTTTTAGGAGGGGCAGCTTCTGGCTGTGCATGAGAAGCTTGACTGGACTCTCTGACTACTGCAGCATTAGGAGCAGATTCTCGAAATCTTGCTGCTCTGAACAAGCAATGAGAAAAGTATGTAAGAGAACTAAAGCACAAGTAAAGAGTAGTATTAGCCAGAAACATTTATGATTAAGTGCTCAAAGACATTTATCACTCACTGTTTTCGTTGGGATCCAACAACCTCCCTGTTGTTTCTTGTAACAGCTTCATAACGTCGAGGGCCTCGCCCTCTGACAACCTTTGGTGGAAGATTTTGGGTGTTGCCATCTTCATGGTAATTGTGGCGCTTTCCACCTCTGGCAAAGCCACGGCCACCACCCCGTGGTTTACCTCCACCACCACGACCTCTAAAACGACCTCTTGACATCCGCTTATCCTGACAAGATTTTTATATCCATGAGACTTATTTAATGGCAAAAGATAAACCAAGCACATTAGAAGGGGTAAAGGTCATGAGTAATTACTTCATAGCTCTCGTCATGCAGGTTCATCTCCTCAAATCTGTCGTGCACCCAAGTTTGATCATCTTTAGCATCCCATAACTTCCTTCCACCAAAGATTCGCCTAGTTTACAAATAAGGAAACAGTCAATGCGTGTGCAGGTTAATATGAGTGCATTATTCATTATCATTACTGCCACCGGTACATGGAATTATGACAAAGCTTCACTGCACAAGTAAATTGACAAAATGAGAACCACAGCACAGTTTTTGTACCAAGCTGAAAGCACGATGAGGTAGAACATAATGGGTGTGCCCAGATCCTCATTGCACTAACAGCTATGAGCAGACAAGGTGTTTTCTTTATTCCTTCAGAATGTATGTTGATATTCACAGTTGCAAGAAGATTAAACATGAAAATATACTTTTCCTCAATCGAAAACACATCTGAAAATTCCAAAACCTAAACATTAAGTATAAGGAACATTGACGAATTGAATCACACTAAATGCAAAATGTTAGAACTGCCCTCAGTCTGTTGAACTGAAATCTACCTTAGATTGTTACACAATACTCATAGAAAACATGCATAAAACAAACATTATAGCATCGCTCCCAAGGCTGCAGTTTTAAGAACATTTCCTGAATTCCAATTAGGCTATACCAATGCTTGCTACTTCCTAGTACCTAGTGCATTCCAGTATCTTGGAAACAAGCAATTCTACCGGAGTACCGAGCAAACGAAATAAAAGAAGGGTGTTGCAACCAACCCAGTGAGATGCTAATGTCTTATCACATTTTAGTTAACTTCTACAGTTAAATACCAGTTACATAGTTACTGCTTAGGTTATTTCCCAAATGCCAATTTCGATTTTTCTTAACTAGTTCTTACTTTCTCAGTGCTTTGAACCAGCATTGTGTTGCATTAGCAAGCGCTGTTTAAAGTAGTGCCCTTTATTACCAAAATTTTGTGAACTATTTTGTACTTATTGTTGTGACCTTATTTGAATTGCCTCCTTTCTTCTGGATGCATACCCTCTGCCTTCCAACTCAATCCCTGTTGTATTTGCCGTTTCAAATGCAACTACTTATATCCTGCTTTTTAGAACACTAGAGTATATACTTTCCTACTTTATGAAAGTTGAAACCTTTTAATCAGAATTTTTGGCGGTTAAAAAATGTTGTGTTTTGTCGTAATTCCAGATGATACCAACCCAACCCAATCAAACTAGTTTGCGTAGAGTCCAAGTTATCTGATAACTTTAGGTCGTCTTGTATAAAGTTTAAGGCCATTCAGTACAATGCCTATCAAGGGCAAACAGGTTGTGTTAGGCAAATTTTAAAGAGTCAGACCAGATTTGGGGCCTAGATCAATGCCAAAATTTGGGTAAGACCATCTTATTCGCCACTACTGTTCATTTTAAGAGGCAGAGGCAGAGTTAACTAGAACTTGAGCAGACGATTTGGCCACCAGATTTTTTGAAACAGGACCTAGAGTCTAAACCCCTAAGCCTAAGTCAAGCTACACATGAAAAACTGTGATGGTACAGAAACTAGGAGATGTTGTATGTAGTTTTAAGGAAGACACACCTCCGGCGGCCACGATTCTCCTCTTGAAACCGGTCGTCATGCATGTAGAAGGCGCCGGAAGTGGGGACAGCAAAGGGCTCCTGCTCCTTCTCCTCCCCCTGGCCCTCAGCCTCCCCCTCCACCATTCCCTCCTCCCCATCCTTCTCGCCGTCCTCCACGCGAGCCCTCTGGCCGCCGTCCTCCTTGCGCGGTGGCGGCACCTGCGGGGCGCGCCCCTCGTACTCCTCTAACCCCTCGCCCGCCTCCTCTTCTTCCTCGTCGTAGTACTCCTCGTCATCCACCTCGTCGTCGTACGCCTCCGGGGCGCCCTGGCCGTCGTCGTCGTGGTCGGGCCCGATCCGCGCCCGGGGCCTCCCGTCCTCGGACCCCTCGTCGTCGCTGGCCGCATCACGGCGCCGCATCGTCGGGAGCGGCGCGCCGTCCGGGTCGCTCACGTAGTCCTCCTCCTCCTCCGCCTCGCCCGCCCCGTCTCCCGGCGCGGCAGCGTCCGGCTCCACCGGCGTGAGCGGCACGGCAGGGGACTTCTCGACCGGCTCGACGGTGGCGGGCGGCGGGTGCTCCGACTGCGCCTCTGGTGGAGGCGGGTCGGCCATGGCGGACCGAGCAACCCTAGATTTGGTCGCGGTGCGGTGAGATTTTTGTTTTTCCTGTTTTCTCCCGTGCGCTTTGTGGGTTGGGTTTTGTGTGAGGCGAGAGAGTTCAAATCCGAGAGTTCAAATCCAAGTGGGAGAGGAAGGCGAGAGAGGAGAGACAACGAAGGGACTCGGTGAATCCAGGTATGGATGGATGATGGGTGTTCTTGGAGTTGCGGTTTTCCCCGGTTTAAGACTGCTAGAACTCTGACATCTCTATTTCTGATGTTTAAAAAAATATTTTTAGTCTTAGCTTTTTATAGTTAACTTTAAAAAATTCACTTATCAATTTTTAAATCGAATTTCTATATCAATTATCATCTGTTTTATATTATATAACACAGCTAACTCATATTTATATTATTTCATATAACTACGTTTATATTATATTACATTTACAACTTATAGAAAACATCAAAATTATTTTTTGTTTTCTTCTCTTTTCTTCTTATTTTTTCTCTTTTTTTCCCTTTTCCCTCTCTTCTTTTTTTATTTCTTTCCTTTCTCCCTTTCCCTCCCTTTCTTTTTTTGTCCTTTCCATTTTTTCCTTTTTTTTCCTTCTCTTCTTTTTTTATTTCTTTCCTTTCTCCCTTTCCCTCCCTTTCTTTTTTTGTCCTTTCCATTTTTTCCTTTTTTTTCCTTCTCTTCTTTCTTTTTCTTTTCTTTCTTCCTCCTCTTTTTCTTCCTTCCTCTCTTCTTCCAGCACTTCCCGATGCTACAACACGCCGCTCTATTTCCAGGTCACCTATAGCGATACAGATTTTCTAGGGCGGCTGGCAGGCGCCGCTGCGCGTGGCCGCTATATTTAGCGGCATGGCGCGGGTAGCGGTCGTCATTGCGACCAGTCTAATGACGATTGCGAAGAGGTAGATGCTTGGTTGCTGTTGGGTGGAAAACTTACCTAGCGCATTTTGAATCTTGGTGCAGTTTGTTTCTCTAATTTGATTTATGTTTATATTTGATGGAGAGTAAATTTATTATTTTTTGTGAAGAAGGCTAGAATTGTTTTAGTGTTCCTCATATTTTTTATACTAAAAAGGATGGACTAAAAACATTACTTCTGTTTTTTTATTTGACAATGTTTAGTTTATTTTTTAAACTAACCATCATCACATAAAAAGAAACGAAGGGAGTACTTGTTTAATGATGTGACCACAACTATAATACTCGTCCTATTCAAAGTCTATTTCTGGAGTTGGTCAAAGTTAAACCAACCTAATTTTAACTAACTTTATAGAAAAAATATTAATTTTTATAACACCATATTATTATCATTAGATCCACTATGACTTGTATTTTCATAACATATTTATTTTATGTGGTAGATGTTAATATTTTTTATAAACTTAGTTGAAATTAGATAAGTTAATTTGACTTTGACAATATTTAGAAATGAGCTCCTGGTGGGATAGAGGCAGTAGTAAAATCAATATTAACAACAATAAAGGAACGACCTGATAATTTAATGTTGGTGTAGCAGAAGATGCAACCTAGAAAAGCCTTGTATGCACACGAAAGATAATGGTACTAATCACTTTTATATTTATCGCAACAGTCATCTAGTTAACCAATGACAGACAATGCTTTGTCTACTTGTCATTATCATCATAAGTTGATAATATATATATATATATATATATATATATATAGAGAGAGAGAGAGAGAGAGAGGGGGATGAAAAAATGAAAAATGCACATCAACTGATGGTAGATGAAATTATTTATGGATAAAACTGCAAATACTGATGCTTATGTTCTTCCCAAGTATAAATATTGACATTTTCAAATCAAAATTGGACAGCGTGAAAGTTCAACTTTGGACAATTTGAAGTCCAGAATCCCATAAGTCTAGCAGCGTTTGGAATTTTCAGTTCACCCCCGATATATCCACGGCAGCTCAAATTATGGCTCTGGTGCAAATAAAAACTGAACCTTAATAGAAAGTTCAAACAAGATACTGAAAACGACACAGAATAACTGAGGCAACAGGCTGGTTCACCTCACTTCATGATGAGCTTAAGCTAGAAGCAGTGAATAAACCACAAAACGCGCAACCCGTGCCACCGGCCAAGCTACCAGTGCCATGAACAAGAAAAGCATGAATACGCGCGCATCCCAGTGTCTAGGTCAGCTCACAGTCTAGAACGGATTCGGTTCCATTTTTTTCGTGCACGTAACATCCCGCGAGCCGGGCGCCACGACGCTCATGCTTTCCACATGCACTGCGCAAGTGCAGCATATACATATGCGACCTTGTACCACGAAACCATGCATCCCATCCATCGAGCTGCTCTCGGTCTCAGGTAGCTCACCTGGGACGATCGACAATGGCCGGCTTCAAAGTGCTTGGGCTGGCCGTCCTCCTGGCTGCCGCCGCCGCGCTCCTCGCGGCGGCTGCGACGGCGGTTGATGACGAGCACATGTACCACTGGAAATGCTTCACGTCGTGCAACACAAGGTGCCGCGACGAGGACAACGCCGCCGCCAAGGTCGACGGCGCCGGAAGCGGTCTGAACGCCTCCGCCTCCGTCCTCGGCGGCGGCGGCTACAGGTGCAAGAAGGGGTGCCTGAACGAGTGCTTCGAGAACTTCCCGGTCCTCTGCTACCAGCAGTGCGTCGTCGGCAACTGCCTCTGCAAGCCGCCCTGTAAGTGCGCGGTTCAGCCTATGAGCCTAGCTAATATAACCGGCAAAACAATTAACCAGCAATTATGCATGTCTGGATCTCGATTGGTTTTTTTACTCTGTTCATGCGCTGCCTTTTGTGTCCACTTACAGATAGCAAGGAGAAAATGGAATGCATGAAGATGTGCTGCGACAAGTGCTTCCACAACGGCCCGGCGCCGCCTATGCCACCCAAGCCAACGCCACCCAAGCCCTCACCGCCAAAGCCGTCGCCGCCCAAGCCCAGTCCACCGCAGCCATCGCCGCCAAAGCCGTCGCCGCCCAAGCCGTCGCCGCCCAAACCGTCACCGCCGGTGCCGAAGCCGCCGTCGCCGCCCAAACCGTCACCGCCCAAGCCGCCGAGGCCCCCGTGCCCACCTGCAGGCGGCGAAAAGGTGACGGGCGACACCAAGAACTGAACTGATGATTATGGATACATGAAAGCAACGCCATAATAATCCGTACCAGGCGACGGCATACGTACGTACGAACGTTCGCGCGATTAAGTAGAACTCGCAAGATATATAGACGACGCCATATGCGTGTATCGAGCCCTGATTGATTGAATTACACTAAGGATGAGAAAAAGCTATATCGGATCATGTAAACTGACATGAATGCTGCCTAAATCTATGGATTTTCATCAGGATGTACTCAATTTATCCTCCATGTAATACAAACTGCAGATATTATCTGTCGAATTTACATTTGTCAGAGTCAGATGATGTCATGCTGGTTGACGTAGTGTTCTTACCATTACGTACGGTCTTTGTATGAAACATTGGCACCCTATATTTGGGCCGGTCAAAAAGGGGCTTCATTCTTGGGCCCCCACCAATCACAATGGTTCCATCCATTAGGGCTATATCCAGCCCACTCCCTGAAAAGTAGTTTGGTAACGTAATTTGCTGTTCTAGTTTTCAGTGGCAACTTCTTTAAGACGTGACAACTCACGGCAGACAAAAAAACTATATCAGATGTGTGAATTGCGCTAGAATAACATCTTTTGCTTTCAATCAAGATGGTGCAAACTTGGCCCTATTTAAAAAATTACCATGCTAAGCAAGTTACCTAAAATCATTAATTAGAGGGAGTACTAGATAAGAGGGAAATATAAAATGAAATAATTCATGTGTAGTAACTCCAGCTGGGAAAGCAGATTTCAAAAGTTCGACTTCATATTTAGAAAACCACTTAATTAAGTTTCAGACCACAAGGTTCCAGTTTTGTTTGTGATTCATGTTTTAGATTACAAGTTCCATTCAAGTTTCGATTCGAACTTGGCATCGTTTCCTGCACCTGACAAACGAAGTTCTAATAGAAGCATAGTTTCACGAGTTGGTGGGTCCAGGAACCACATGCCAGTGAACGAATCGGTGCCAAATCTTGATTGCCGCACAGATTGAGTATGTTCGATCATCAGAATCGCATTTGCGTGTTGCTACGTAATACGCTAGCTAGAGGATGAGAGGAACCATGCATGCTAGCTGCAGCTGCATGCTCTCCACTAATAATCATCATCACAATCTCATTCGCGTGTTTTAACTTCCAAAATCTTGCAAACTATGAAGCTGATGGCGTGTATTTGTTGCTGCAGGTTCATTGGTTCAAAGACTTCTAAATTCGTATGCATGTTATATCTATCAGTTTAATCGGCCAGTTTAACAATATGGATGATTCGTTGGCTCTATAACGGGACCGCTCTTATTTTGTACTCGAGCTTCGCCACTATTACTTTGCTATCAAACTACTATATCAAATGGAAGAACGTTATCCTCGCAAAAAAAGAAAAGTAGTTGAGAATGTTAGGTGGCACGGTCGTCTGCGCCTCCTTGCTGCCGCCTCGCCGGTCACTCGCCGCTGCAGCCGGCCTCATGCTTCCGACATGCTCGCACCACACGCAGATGGCGCCGGCCGCATACGCAACAGCACAGGCTGCAGCTACCGCGCTCCAGCTTATACCAGTATATATACCCCCTACATCTCCCGACGCCACACGCATCTTCATCGAGCTGCACCTAGCTCGCCCTGAGCGAGCAGATCGATCAGCAGCCGGCCATGGCGCGCGCTCCCAAGGCGGCGCTGCTGGCCGTCCTCCTGGCCACCGCCGCTCTCTTCACCACCGTGGCGGCGCAGAGCGACTATGACCACCACGTTTACCGCAAGTGCTACAGGTCCTGCGTGAGGAGGTGCGACGACGACGATGAAGATGATGACGACGACAACGACCACGACGACGCCATCTCCCTCAACCGCGTCCGCAAGCTCGCCATCACGGAAGACGACGACGGCGATCATCATGACGACGACGACCACCAAGACGAGGACGATGACGACCACCAAGACGAGGACGATGACGACCACCAAGACGAGGACGATGACGACCACCACGACGAGGACGACAACGACGATGACGAAGACGACGACGATTGCAAGGAGGTGTGCAGGGACGACTGCATCGACTACGTGCCCGGCATCTGCTACCGCCGTTGCGTCTCGCACTACTGCCTCTACATGCCACCGCGTAAGTTAATTCAGTGGATAATCCAAGCCGTACGCTCCGAGCGGAATCTTGCACGATTACTAATAAGCGCGTGCATATGCTCTGTTGATGTGCGCTGTTTTTTACCATCGACCTCGTCGACTACAGACAGCTACCGGCGAGCGGCTTGCTTCAAGGGATGCGGCTACAAGTGCTACGCCCATGACTACCACCATGGCCATCATCCCCATCATCACCACCACCATAACGACGACGACGACGAAGATGAGGACGATGATGACGACGAAGACGACGACGATAACAAGCCGAGCCCTCCCAAGCCAGGGCCCGAGCCACCAGGGCCGGAGCCCGAGCCACCAGGGCCGACGCCCAAGCCACCAGGGCCGGAGCCCGAGCCACCAGGGCCGACGCCCGAGCCACCAGGGCCGGAGCCCGAGCCCCCAGTGCCGACGCCCGAGCCACCAGGGCCGACGCCCGAGCCACCGCAGCCTGGACCATCGCCCAACCCGCCAGTTCAGGTGCCACGAGCACCCGGGGCTCCAACAGAGCCGCCGTTGTCCAAGCCTGTAAGGCCGAAACCGAAGCCGACGAAGCCGCCTGTGCCGAAGCCGAAGCCATCGGTCCTGGACGCGCCGGCGGCTGAAGTGCCGACCATGGCTGCAGGGCCGAAGAGGAGGCAGCCGGTGCCAAAGCTGATGAAGCCACCGGAGCCGGACGCGCCGCCGCCTGCGATGCCACCCACGCCTGCAACGCCGAAGCCGACGCCTGTGCGTCCTACGCCGCCGAGGCAGGTGAAACAGATGCCGGGTTCCCCCTTCGTGTCGCCCAACAAAAATTGATATGGACACTTGGATAGCTCTTATTACTGACGATATACTTTGACATCTCCACATATATATAAGTACAGTCAAGTAGAGCCGGCAAAAGCGAGTACCTTTTCCGATAACAAAAAGAGAGAACTATCTTGGCGTGACTGTAATTAAATTTTACATGAATAAACCGTATGCGTGTGTGTTGGTGCCTGTTTATATGTGGCCTCGTGATGATGCAGCGAAATTTATCCTGTGGGTCTGCAAACAGGGCGACGCACGCTATATATCTCATTGACCTTTGATCTCAATGGAAAATAGGAAACTTCAGCGTGCTAGCAACTCGCCCGGTTCCTTAACCAACCCATCCGACGATTCAGTATTTAGATTAAAAAGATGTATTAATTTCAGACTTATAAAAATTAGCAACTTCTTCTCCTAATAAATCCGAAAGTCCTCTCAAAGTACAATCCTAAAGTAACCTGTACTCCCTATCTCCGTTCAAATCATTAAAAGATCCTAGTAAAATTTGCAGCCGCTGCCCGGAAGCAACCGCACGCTAGCCGTTGGACGATTGTTTGGGTAATAATAAAAAGAACGGAACGGAGTGAAAATGAACTAATTTCTATTCCAACCTCCTTCAATCCATTTTGAATAAAGAGTATTCGACTGTATTCAAACAAAACCTCACACATGCTGTCATCACACTAGTACAGGGTGTACATGCGTGTTCTGTTTGCTGTTTGCATTAGAGTTGTCAACGAGCTGTACCCGATAGAGAGTTTTTTTGAAAAAAAAACTTAAACACTAGTAAGTCACAACTGATCGCCCTCGATCTCGGCGGGGTTTATAGATGGCCAAATGGGCCAGGTCAAACGGGCCGACCCAAAGCACGGCGAAATCGACCCGGCCTGAACCCAACCCAACACGAAGGACACCGGGCCTGGGTCAGCCCGAAGCACGACATGGGTCGTGCTTGGGCTCAGAGTCAGGCCCGTTGGGCCGGCATGACACGGCCCAATTATCAGTCGACCGGGTCGGCCCGATGGATGACCCGAATGGCTCGTGGGTTGCAGGCACGGCCAGACCCGACACGGTTGGGTATATATAACCCGTACCCGGTCACCCGCCCGCCCCAACCCTAACCCTATATGGCCCGACACCCGCTGCTCCTCTGATCCTTTCGCTCGTCGCTCCTCTCATCCTCTTGGTCTCCGCCGCCGTCCTATCGCTCCTCTCGGCCACACTACCGCTCCTCTCGGCCGCTCGTCTCGGCGACTCGGTTGCCGCTCCTCTCGACCGATCCTCTGGGCGACTCGGGTGCCGATCATCTCGGGTCTCGGCCACCGCTCGGGTCTCGGTCGCTGCTCCTCTCGGGTCTCAACTGCCGCTCCTCTCAGTTGCTGGCCCGCGCGTGTATCTGGCCGGATCTTGCTTTTGGTACAATAAACTTTTGTAAACTTTGTGTATGCAAAAGCACCGGGTTTCGGGCCGGCCTCGCACGAAAAGCCCAACTCGGGCCCGACATGGCCCGACACGGCTAAGAATGCATTGGCCCGTGTTTGGGCATAGGTGCCAGCACGATGGGCCGGCCCGACACGGTCTGAGTCCTACCGGCCGTGCTGGGCTCGTCAAATTTAGGCCGAGCTCGACCAGGCTCGTGTCGGGCTGCCCGTCCCATTGGCCATCTGTAGCGGGGTTCAACACAGTCTGTTCACAGGTACTCAAATCTAGTACAAGATTCGACGCACATGTAAAACATCAGCCCCTTTCCCTGCTCCTCGCTCACCGTGAAAAAGATTCAGACGAAGTGCAGGAATTGCGCCAGGTCCATTTAGTCAACGATGACGATGCTACTGTAGTATATTAGTCAGAGTAGGAGTAGGGCCCAACTCATCCCTGGGCCAAATGCGTGTGGTTATTAGTGGTCAGCAGTGGCTAGCAGCTGCTAAGAAGGTTCTATGCACGCAGGCGCAGGGCCGGCTCTATGTTTCGAAATCGATGACACGTCGTTAACAGATGATGATGATAGAAGCGACCAAGCCTAATCATGGTTGAAGATATTAGCATCTTTTTTAACAGTAATAAAGGCAAATTTATAAACATGTTAGCAATCAAATAAAGAATAAAATGATGCTAAACTCAATCGCAAAATAACTCCAACAACCCCTTAAAATCGATCTGTCTACTGCAGAAAAATAGGCTTTGAAATTTTATAACTATTTTTATACAACAGATAAGACCGTGAGAGTACTATCTGAGAATCTAAAGAAAATTTTATACAACTTTGATATTCAACCCAAAAATTAATTTCCAATCACGCTAACAGATAAATGGACATGAGTAACATGGGCTCTTTATAGTGACTAGAACCAAATTAAGAGATTAAAACAACCTAAAGAGGGGGGGGGGGGGGGGGAAGAACAAGAGTTTTAGATCTTAGATCAAAACCGAACACTAAGATCCGAGCAGCGATGATCTTTTGCCATTAATAGTGATCAATTTTACTCTACACTGCCTGGTATGTTTACGACGGATCATTGTTCCTCTTCTTCTTGCTACCCAACTATGACAGGTTAACAAAATAGAAACATAATAGAAATTCTAGGGGCAACTTATTTTTTTTACTGTGGCTAGCAAATGAGATCAAAGACAGTATGAATCGTCTTGCCTTAAAGGGTAAGACGTTGGTGAAGCAACACTTCTCTTCCTCTCGGTTCAAGACACGATCTATAGGAAGAGAATGTGTGGTAGGGGGAAGGGACGTTGTCGGTACCCTGCGAACCAGGTACCCCCGCGTAGTGGGTAAAAAGCACTTGGGCCCCGCCTTCACAGCTTAGACAGGCCCTAGCGTAAGCCACACGCTCTGGGCCTCATGGGCTGTCCCAAGATAGCAACGTGTCTTCAGGCCCTGAGTCTGACTACTGACCGAGGGGTGTCTTGGGGGCCGACACGTGTCCAGTAGTGTCGGACCCTATTTTCCACCAAGGAGGGCTCCGACACTACCACGTACCCGGAATCTCCGAGCTACACCCACCAGCCAGAGAGTGCTTTAGAGGTGTCACGCGTCCTGCGGCTCCGGATTCGACCTCCAGCATGGAGGCCTCCAGTGCTGCCATGTGGGCAGCGACGGTGTACCTTCCTCGTGGGGGAGGCTCTAGATGTGCCACGTGTCCTGCAGCTCCGGATCCGACCTCCAGCGTGGGAGGACTCCAGCGCTGCCGCGTGCCCAACAACTACCGGACCGCCCACTACTCCTCAAGACGGCTCCGGTGGAGACGCATGTCTCGGGGGCCATCCGTCCGCACGTCACTCCGACGAGCAACGGGCATATGGCCAAGGAGTAAAGAGGAATGAGCCCTGCCAGGCCAAGCATTGAAGGCTCGCGCGTTCCCAGAAGAATGGCGCACAACGCACGTCTCCAACCCCCATCTGCGCGCCATTACGGTGAAAGACAGGGCAGTGAGGCGTGATGGCACAATAGTGTCGCCCAACGGCACTGAGCCGCCTAACAGAGTAAGGAGACGCGACAACAAGACGAGAACTTCATCATCACCGGCCGCCCGGTCAGACGCGCCCAGCGGGTCAGGTGGCGCGCCTTAACTCAACCAACAGCGACAATACATATAGCTGTAAATATCAAGCTCATGTATATAGGAGACAAAGAGCCGCAAGGCAACCTATCGGGCCCCGAGCCACCATGTAACTGCACCGAACTTGGGCTATAAAATGATCGGGGCAGCCTCCGGGCAAAGGGTTCGTGACCCGGCCAACTCATCCTCATACGCGAGCAAGCAATACACCAAGCACCCCCGTGGACGTAGGGTTTTACTCTCCGGCGGCCTGAACCACGTAAATCTTCGAGTCTCTCTTTCGCCATTGCGCTCAGACCTTTGAATTCCACTAGCCCCACCGAAAAAAGAACCTCCACGGTATGCTTCCGAGCATACCAGGAGAAGTGTCGTAGAAAACACTTCGACATTTGGCGTGCCAGGAAGGGGGGTTTGTTTCTTGAAGCTGTCCGAGATTCACAATGGTGAACATCCAGTCTTTCGGAGGTTCTTCCGGTCCCTCGCGCCGCCAGCGGCAGAGTGAGCAGGAAGCGTCCTCTAGTCCTAGAGCGGGACCTTCTGCACCGGCGCTGGCTCCAACGGCGACGGTACCCGTTGCCACCTTGCAGCCCTCGACGGCGAAGGCGACAGCGTCGCAGGCACCGATCGAAGCCAGTCTAGAAAGCGCGCTGTTAGCAGCCCGAGCGCTCCTGCACAACCCATCGAATGCAGGAGCTTCCCCGTCCGTTGTCGAGCAATGGCGCAATGACGTTGACCACCCGGTCGTAGCCGCGCTCAACTCGCCGTGTCACCGGAGATGGCTGTGACGCCCTCAATTCTGTGGAAAACCACGGAACCGAGAACTAATGCATATGTGTGCCCAGGATGTTTATCACACATACGCATATGTTCCACAAACTGAATTCAGAATATATATCCACGAATAACAGAGTTTATTACAATGTCTCATGAGTCTTGGACTCATGCTCATAGCGGGAATCTTTATTCTAATGCGGAAGCAATTTAACTAATGCGGAAGCAAATCTAAGCAGCAATGGCTCCATCCCTACTCCATCCCCACAGGCAAGGTTGAGATCAGATTACACGCCTAATGCTCCACTTGGTTTTCATAGAAATCTTCTCCTGTTGATGATAACGAAATAATAATGCAAGTTTGAGTACAATGATGTACTCAGCAAGTGCGGGAAAATATGATATGTAGCTCATAACAAGGTAGGCATAAATGGTTCATTGCCGAAAGCAAAGTTTATAAAACCACGATAAAACAACAACTTAACTTTAGGTGAATGTAATCCCAACATGTATTAAATTACCAACATACCTCCATCACTTTCCACGTTCCACCCGAACATCAACCAACTTCATTCTTGCTCACGAATACCTCCTCGTATTCGCTACCATCTCACGAATATCTTCTCGTATTCGCTACCATCTCATCTCATAACAACTTCGTCTCACACCGAGACCAATCTCGTTGCCATGACTCAACAGTCATGCAACCCATCTTATTACCTAGACTCAACAGTCCCGGAAACCAAAACCATAATCAAAACCATAACCAATAACCATAACCAAGAACCATCCCAATAACCATAACCAAGAACCATCCCAATAACCATCCCAACTAATCATGGCAGTTGGTCAGACGCTCGTGACCGTAAGCTCGGCTATCATGATACTTTTAAGAGCCTTGCAGAGTTTGCACCTCTTTACCCACAAGTTTGTGATTTCGTCACCCATCGGCGACTGCAGAACCTCCATTGTACCAGTACACGACCGTCAGTGTATGGCCAAGAGATCACAAAATAGCCTTTACAAAGGGGCTACTAGATGTATGAACTCACTATGATTTCACCGGGAGGCTAGAATCTCCAATTCTCCCACCCACGGGCCCCTTCTTGTGCCATGCAGTTCCCAGGGCAGTCCTCACTCGACTCGCATTCCCCGCGCCTTCCACAGTCCATAACAATCTAGCAACTTACCTAATTACTCAGCTAAGCCGCACCCATACTTAGCCTTGTGGTGGCACTATTATCCTGGCATGTGCATGCATGAACCGGTCCTTAGATCTGCGGCAAGTAAACCACCTACTCATGCTACCACATTCATAAATCCAGGCTTGTCTAGATCTCCCTCCGATCCATGTTCATTAACAACATCAATTTCTCATTTATCATTACGAGTGCAGTTAGCTAGACACATCTATCTCGCTTACCAATCCCATGGAGTCAGCGAAGCATAAAGCTAAAAAAAACATACCCGACTCATAAACGTTCCTGGTGACAAGGATGGTTTAACCAAAGCTAGTAAACTCCTATAAAAGGGTTTCCCATCATGTTTGACTTAGCACTCACACCTTTTTGCAAAACAAAATAGTTTTTTCCCAAAACATAGGATCAATATGGTCAAGGGGCACTTGCCTTATTCTTGTGGTTCTGGTTGCTCTTGGATCTAGAAACCTTGTTGTTGCAGCTCATCGCAAACAGCTCCCTGAGTTTGTGCTGCTTACGTTCTTCTTGGTCTCGGTCCTTCTCGGATCGTTGGGCTCTCCTCCGGCGATCTTCCTTGCTGAACTCCGTCGAATGCTTACTCAGCGAGTTGGGTCTAGGGCTCTAAGTCGTCGGCTTAGGGGTTGGAAAAGAAGTTCATGGTTTCTGCCAGAGGTCCTGGGTTCTATTTATAATTGGGAAGAGAAGAGTCCTAATATGATTGGACTTCGAATAAGAGTCCTATTCAAGTTGTCGTTGAATCTTAACAACTTATCTTTAGTTGATTTGGGTGCGGTAACATTGTGGAATTCGGGTCGGTTTCTTCTCCGTACCGGTATTTCTACACGTACAGAATCCAAAAACCCGCTCCAGAACTCGTTTCCTCCTCGGTGATGAGCTCCGGAAGCTCCACGTGTCCATTGGGACCTGGTCTCCCCTTTTTCCGCAGAGACGAGCTTCGGTTGTGCCGTGTGTCAAGCAAGACCTCTTTCTCCTTCGGAGATGGGCTCCGCACATGCTACGTGTCAGTGCCGGACCTTCCCTCTCTCGGAAGTGGCTCCGGGTGTGCCACGTGTCCTAATAGCGCTAGACTTCCTTTTTTCTCAGAGACGAGCTCCAAGGTTAACATGTGTCCAATAGTGACGGACCCCCCGGAGATAAGCTCCGGTGGCGAAACGTGTCCAATAGAACCGGACCTCTTGGAGGTGAGCTCCGAGATCGACACGTATCCCACGCGACTGGTCCTCTGATTTCCGCGGTGACTAGCTCCGAAGGTGACATGTGTCCTATGAACATGCCTTTGCCTCTTCCGCAGAGGCTAGCTCCGGGGGCAACATGTGTCCCGCAGGGTCGGACCTCTCCCCCTTTGCGGAGATGAGCCCCGAGCCTGCCACGTAGCTAGTTTAGCGGCGGACCTCTCCCCACTTCGCAGGGATGAGCTCCAGACACGCCACGTGGCCAGCGGGCTGCGGAAGTTGTCTCTGGTGCTTTCTGGAAACTGGATTCGGCTCTTATGGCTATTCTTTTGTTGGTGTTCCTACTTCTCTTAAAATGTTTTCTCTTCATAAAACATGAATATATGCTGAAACCAAAAATGAGGGTGTCACAATGGCGACCAGGGACGGGGCAGCTGCCGCCCCGTAACCTAACAAGGGATTACATGACGGCAACAACCCACTCGATGTCGACGTCCAGGCTCCCCACCACCGACCTCAGGGGCGAGATGGATCGTTGTCGCCGTCAGAAGGAAGATGGTCGTGTCACGATCGAGGGACAGTACGAGTGGCGTCCGGAGAGGAGTATGGTACCCAGGTACCATGCACCCTGGTTACGCGGGCCAGAGCCCCGTCTCCCCAGGCACAGTGGGAGGTTGCATGGCTCTAGCTCCACACCTTCGTATGACAGTTTGGCTGCACAAGTTCCGACCACACTTGCTAGAGAAGTTGGACGGGACGGTCAACCCCGTCGAGTTCCTGCAGATCTACTCCACTGCCATTCTAGCTGCAGGAGGGTATGAGGCCATCATGGCCAACTACTTCCCTGTAGCTTTGACCAGGTTAACCCGGTCATGGCTTATGAACTTGCCCCAGGGGTTTGTGACCTCCTGGGAAGAGTTTTGCCGTCACTTCACGGACCACTTTGGGAGTTCCTACGTCCGGCCAGACTCGGAGGCCGACCTCCACACCATACAACAACAGCCTGGAGAGTCATTGCGCTTATTCATCCAGCGCTTCTCCGAGGTCACGAACACCATCCCCCGCATCTCCAACACGTCCGTCGTCCTCACCTTTCGGCAAGGCGTCCGCGACATGAAGATGCTCGAGAAGTTGGCCACGCATGACGTGCAGGATGTCTCTGAGCTCTTCAGCTTGGTAGACAAGTGTGCTAGGGCCGCCGAGGGCCAAAATTGGCACACAACGCAAAATAAGGGGGGTGAGTCCACTAGGGAGGGCCCTGGTGACAGGAAGAAGAAGGCTGGAGGCAGGGACAAGCCGTTGGACAGAGACCATACTACGACGGAAGTAGCGGCCGTAGGGGGCCGGGGGCCACGCACCGACAAACGTCCGCGACAGCCGTCCAGCAGCGACGATGGTGCCTAGAGGTGCCCAATCCACGACACTAACCGGCATAGCGCCAGCGAATGCCGGGAGATCTAGAGGCTGGCAGAGCACTTCCGAGAGCTCCGATACTAGCGCCAGGACGATGCGCCCTCTCGCGAGCAGGAGGGCAAACAGAAGGCTGGTCTGGAGGACGGCGAGGACTAGGAGATGGAGTTCCAAGACGCCAGAGCAGGTGTTAAAGATCCTCTATGATCAGGAAGAGAACTCCGGCTCCGACCATAGCGAGTGACGCAAGACACTCCACACCAGACCAGGCAGTCCCTCTTCCGTCGAGAAGAGGGGGCAGCCCAAGGAAGGGTCGCCTGGTGCCTCGGCGGAGTTTTCTCAAGGAGTATCAAGCCTATCCCCCGGCCAACATGAGCATGTCTCCCGGGTGCTTCCGTCTTGCTGTAAAGGGTAGGAACCTCTACCCTGACACAAGCCATAGGACACCTGTGTAAGTTTGCCCCCAAGTAGTGATAGAAAACTTTTTCTTTTTCTCTTTCTTGTAAGGGTAACATAGAGACTGGGAACAAAGTTTAGAAGAGCTAAAATCCCGGAAGGGTCCGGACACTCTTGGTACCCAGGGCGAATCGCTGCCTTCTTACACGACCTGTTGCCCTCTATTGCCCGAAGGGAGTCAGGAATGAGAAAAAATGAATTCTATCCGGTGTGTTCCATTACAGTCTATATTGACTAATGCATAGCAGTTATGGATGGCATGTTCAGAGCCCTCCTACACGCTAGTCTTGTACGCTAGACCTACACATTTGAGGAGGGATTGAATCCACCTCCATACCATCTAGGGGGTCAAAACAGCGGTATTCTCGAGCCATAGCCCATGTTTTCACCGGACCCTACTAGAAGCTCTGCTGCTACGACCCTCACGCGAGCGAGGCGCCAAAGCAGGGGTCTTGCCCACCTCGTAGTTAGGGGAGCAGTTCAACTACATGGGGGCTACTAATAGCTCGGCAAGGTATGAAGCCCTCATATTTGGCTTGAGTACAACCTTTTCTTTGGGAATACGGTAGATGCTAGCCAGAACAGGCTCCCAACTCGCCATCAAACAAAGCGAGTGGGAGTATCCCTATACTGACCCATAGCCAGCTACCAACCTTGTTCGCATGCAAGAGATAGGGGAGGGATTTCATGCCTTGGAGTAGCGCCATATCCCCTACGCCAATAACGCGATGGCAGAACCTTTCAATAAAAGCCTCTGCATGGACTCCGGTCCCCGAAGGCACCTTTGGAAGGAAGCTACTGTGTCATACAACCTGGCCTGCCGAACTAGGTGAAAGGGGGCGAGCCCAGCACCTCGAAGCTGGCAATCCCGACGGCCCTGCAACCATGGCGCTCTCCAAGGATCGTATGCGTCACCGGGGGCTCCATATAACCCGACGCTCTAGATCCGAAAAGCTCAAGTGGGTCCGATGTAGGGATCACGGAGGTCCGAACCTATTTGAAGGATAATATCCTTCCCGATGAACGTGTATCCGCTGAACCGATCGTTCGTATGGCTAGAAGATACATGCTGGTAGACGAATATATCTACCAGTGTGGCGCTGACAACATTCTATTGCGGTGCATTACCCTGAAGGAGGGCTGCGGACTATTCGCAGAGATCCAAGAGGGCGAATGCAGTAACGACTTCGTTCTGCATGCTGGCTCGTAAAACCTTCGGGCGGGGCTTCTACTATCTGATAGCCCCCTGGATGCCGTGGAGCTGGTTAAGAGATGCAAGGCATATCGGATCACGTCGAGCAGATCCACACACCAGTGCAGACGGTGCAAGTGAGCCTGCCCTCATGACCATTCAAGGCATGATGGCTGGACACCCCAACGTTGTGACTTCAGTGTCGGGAGCCAAGCGGCACATGCCCCTGGGCAAAACCTTAACCGCATCCTGGACGACCATGACGCCCAAGCCCGGACCGTCTCAATAGTTTCGTAGTGGCCCGGAACCCCCGGGAGGCCCAATGCTAACACACTGCACCATCCAGTCCACTTGGTAGGTGCGCCCCCGACGAGGTGACCACACCTACCAGGGGGCCGTCCCGGTAAGTCACGCGAAGAGGGCATTGGACCGCTCCAGCAACGAGCAGAAGACTCAGAGCGTAGGCTGCGACAAGTTGAAGACAAGGGCCGACCCCCCCCCCCCCTGAGGACCTCACGTTGCCGAGGGCCGACAAGGAATGTTGGCCACACTGCTAGGGCACCCTGGGTACTTACGCCACCAAGGGACTAGAGGAGCAATCTTAGGAAGTCGGTGAAGTAGTGTCTGCGCCAGTTATGTCATTCTGGACCTTTGCGCTCCCATACCAATACAGCTTCCCCTTGAAGCTTGCGTATATTTTTATCGTACCCCTCGACGTGTATATAATTGGGGTTATCTGTCTCACCCTTGGCCAAAGTCCTGCTACAAGGCGGAAACGCCTGAGACACCTGTATTACCTCCGAACCCCCTAGCGACCTTCCAGTCCGGGTCCGGTAGTGCTAGAGGGGCACCTCCTCTTCTTCGGAGTGTTTGGTCAGCAAGAGGTCTAGGGAAGATAGCCTCGTTGGGATGGTCCTGCATCCCGGGCATGCGCACCCTACCTCCGACTGCACAGCACCTACAGTGTGGGGGCAGAAACCCAGACGGTGCACCGCCCTGGGAAAGATGGTAGCTGGGGTTCGGACGTCAATACACCGAATTGCCCAAACTCCGTAGCTTAGTAGACGACCATAAACCATAACGGGGTCGATAAGGAGAGAGAAGGCAACTACATGACACAGTTTACCCCATTCACTTAGTATCTCGCCAAGCCGCAGGGCTCCGATCCGCGGGGCCGTAACACCAACTCTGCCAAGGAGGACACTTTCGACCCCAAAGGTCGGCGCCTCCCAAAGGCCTCAGAGTTGTGTCTTACATTGGCACCCGGTTACCTGGGGGTCATCGCGGCTGGTCAAACTAAGCAAGTCGCTCGGACTCCGGGAACTTGAAAAAGGAAGCGGGTACGCGTCTACGGCAGGCAACGAGGAAACGACAACTGCTTTGGAAAGTTAAGGGACCCTCCGATCTTTGCAACATCAAGGGTCACGGGGCCTCACGGAAGCTGAAAATGGTTCTGAGCACCGGACCCAGCACCAAGTGATTGATAGAAGAAAAATCAACAAAACCACTTCTTCATTCATCAACACAGGAGTACAAGACAAGACAATGAAAGACTTAGGACCAAGATATTTTAATTGACACTGAGATCCCGATACACATGAAAGAATACAAGACAACTAAGGAACTTAACAGGTACAAGTCGAGCAGTCTCCTGCTCCCTGGGCTGCTTGGTTGTCCCCCAAGCCAATCTCTGTACAATGAGATGGCCACCAGATATTAGACCGAGGTCGGCAGCAGTGCACGCTGGGCTGAGACAATGATGACATCCATGTGTTGTATCGGGCGATGCATGTTGGATCGACTCAACAGTAACATCCAGTACTGGGTGGGCAAAAATCGCCATCTATGACAGGTTCTGCTGTCTACAACAGTACCAGGAGGAAAGCTTGACCACTCTCGACTTAGCCTTCCACCGGTACCGGCAGGCGGTCCCCTTACGGCAAAGCGCCTAGAGGACATGCTCCACCCGACACTAACGTTGAGACACAGCGGGTCGAAGACCCTGTTCCCGACGGTCTCCCCTACTGTCGGCATGCAATCAGGATGGCTTGTGCCTCTATCCAAGGCCGTCAGGGAGAGAGGTCCGTCAGAGACCCTCACCGGAGGCCGCATACTCATGAACATCACGCAGAACCGGACGATGTCGACTACCAGTGAGGGAGTATCTGGTGGGAGAGAGCGTCGAGAAGCGGCGACTTCCAGCGCGCAAGAGGAGAAGGAAGGCCACATGGTGAGGAAGGATGCCGACCCACACCGCAAGACCTCCTTTTATACCTGTCCTCGGCCTCAGACAGTGCAACAGGCGCGACGATTGGGTCACCACCGCTGCACACCGAGGCTATCCGCCTCCCCCCAATGGTGGGTTGGACCCATGTCCACTCGTCAGCCATTGGGAACACAAAGGATAACCCCTCGGGAACGCCCGGTGGTTCCCAAGGAAAGCGGTGCGACCGACTCATCGGCTGCCGCGGTTAATGATCTGGGGGGACCCCTCGAGCGCGCCGCTCTAGCGCTCGCTAATGATAAGTAGGGCCCAGGACCGCCAGTAAGACACTAGTGGGACAGGCGGGTATAAACTCAGTAACGTTCGACATCTCCCTAGGGAAGCGGCGCGACACTCCTGCAGTCACGGGTGGTTGCATTAATAGCCCGAGGCAACCCCTCGACTGCCAAGCCGTGATCGGTCAAGTCGGAGTGAACGCGACGATGCGCTGCCACTTTGACTGAGTGTGCCCGCTACGCCAAGGACGAACAACCTTTTCAACTCCCAGGGACGGCTATTCGCCTTCTACACAAAAATTTCACGTCGTTTCGATTCTTAGTAATTGCAAAACCAAACCCATGATGCAGGAGATAGGGGCCCCACTTGCTGGCTCAATATCTCCCCCGAGATGGGCCTCGGGGCCATGTCGGTACCCTGCGAACGGGGTACCCCCGCGTAGTGGGTAAAAAGCACTTGGTCGCCGCCTTCACAGCTTAGGCGGGCCCCAGCGTAAGCCACGCGCTCTGGGCCCTATGGGCTGTCCCACGGTAGCAACGTGTCTTCAGACCGTGAGCCTGACTACTGGGCGAAAGGTGGCTCGGGGGCCGACATGTGTCTAGTAGTGTCGGACCCCATTCTCCACCAAAGGAGGGCTCCGACACTACCACGTGCCCGAAACCTCCGAGCTACACCCACCAGCCACAGAGTGCTCTAGAGGTGCCACACGTCCTGCGGCTCCGGATCCGACCTCCAGCATAGATGCCTCCAGTGCTGCCACGTGGGCAGCGACAGTGTACCTTCCCCTGGGGGAGGCTCTAGATGTGCCACGTGTCCTGCAGCTCCGGATCCAACCTCCAGCGTGGGAGGACTCCGGTGTTGCCGCGTGCCCAACAACTCCGGACCGCTCACTACTCCTCAAGACGGCTCCGGTGGAGACGCGTGTCTCGGGGGCATCCATCCGCACGTCACTCCGACGAGCAACGGGCAGATGGCCAAGGAGTAAAGATGAAGGAGCCCTACCAGGCCAAGCATTGAAGGCTCATGCGTTCCCCAGAAGCATGGTGCACGACGCACGCCTCCAACCTTCGTCTGTGCGCCATTACGGTGAAAGACAGGGCGACGAGGCGTGACGACACAACAGTGTCGCCCAACGGCACTGAGCCACCTAACAGAGCGTGGAGACGCGGCGACAAGACGGGAACTTCATCATCACCGGCCGCCCGGTCAGAGGCGCCCAGCGGGTCAGGCGGCACGCCTTAACTCCACCGACAACAACAATACATATAGCTGTAAATATCTATAGCTCATGTATATAGGAGACAAACATCCGGGCAAAGGGTTCGCGACCTAGCCAACTCATCCTCATACGCGAGCAAGCAATACACCAAGCACCCCCCGTGGATTTAGGGTTTTACGCTCCCGCGGCCTAAACCACGTAAATCTTCGAGTCTCTCTTTAGCCATTGCGCTCAGACCTTCGAGTTCCACTAGCCCCACCGAAAAAAGAACCTCCGCGGGCTGCTTCCGAGCAGACCGGGGGAAGTGTCGTAGAAAACACTTCTACAGACGTGAGTAGGGATTAAGGTGAATTAGTTTATTCTTCCCCTCAATTAGGTTTTAACTAGGCTTCAATTAAACCGTACTAAACTTAATAAGCATGACTATCTATTTTTTCTTAATCTTCTTGATCCCAACCAGAGCAGCCTGCATAGCAGCTCATAGGCCCCCTTATACCTGGGCCCTAGGCGGTCGCTCCTCCAGCCTAGGCCCAGATCCAACCCTGTATGCACGTCGGCTTTCGTGCTACCATGAAGTAGTAGGTCGTTATTCATTTCGTGTTGTATGTGCAAGATGCGGGTCTAGGTCGGCTAATTTAATTTATGAGAATGCTAATTTTAATCAATTTGATGTTTATATTTCTTTCACTTCTGATATATTATAAGATATATATTTTTGTTAATAATTATCTTTCTGTTTTATAATATGATGTATTAACTATAAAAAATATAGTGTACAACTATAGAACAACTATAAGTTACCCTGTTAAATCTAGATCTAAGAGGTATGAACGTTAAGTGAAATGAATTTATGTTTTTAGCTTAATAAAAATTAGAATATTCCTTTAATTTATCATATTTATTTCTAGCACTAATCTAATCCTAGCAAACTCAGAGGAAAACAGAGCTGACAGTTCAAGTGTTTGAGCTGGCAGTGAAACGAAGTCCACCCCGGTTTGAAAAAAGAGAGAAGCCTATCCACCTAGCGAGATGCGAGGCCGCTGCGCATTTCCAGGCAATCCTGCGTGTGAATCCGGCAACGATATGTGAACCTTCCCGCCTCCCGATGCAGTTCTGCTCGCAGGCGTGCAGATGAATGTTGTGTTGTTGCGACGACTTCAGAAGCAGCCTGCAACTGCATCCCATATGGTCCCCAGCCAGCGCTGTCTCCAGCTGACTTCTTTTCTGTCGACTTCTGTTTCCAGATTGCCAAGATGAAGATGCTGCCGTGTCCAAATTATTTTTTGCTGACTTAAGATGGAACCAACTAGCTGTTTCAGGACTGGTTGGCATCCTTCGAATCGCAGGCTGAGGTCACTTTTCTTTTTGCCAACTCAGTTGCATGATCACATTTCACAATTGGAATTCGAGACAACTGGTACATCGAACTAGGGAGATAAACTGAAAAAATCGAAGTACAATTTGTGAAGTCTATATGTATAGTAGTTTGATCCGACTGTATAGAACTTATATTACAACCTCTGTTCTAAATCTTTACTTCTCTGTAATTAGATTCACAATGTAGAATTTATAAGCAACCAGATTAATCAGTAGAGAATGAAAGAGAAAAAATTAAAGTACAAAATGAGAAGGAAGATAAAAGAGAGGAGGATGCACCGAGGTATGTATAACATCAAAGATTAATTCAGCAACACTTTATCACAACCAATCAACAATTTATGATCGGAATATTTGTTGAAAGAATCGATTTTTATGGTTCCCTTGTGATTGGCGGTGGCGGTGATGTGTAGTTCCAAACCGGCAGCTTGTACGGCGTCCGTGGAGGCGGCGGCGGTGATGTGTAGTTCCAAACCGGCAGCTTGTGCGGCGTCCGTGGAGGCGGCGGCGACGAGTAATCGTACTTGTGGACGCTAGCTGGTGGTGGCGGCGGCGAGAGGTACTGGTCCGTCGGCGACACCTCGTAGGATGGTGGCGGTGGCGACTCTTGGTATGCTGGAGGTGGCAGCGGCGAGTGGTAGTGTACTGGAGACGACAGTGGTGAGGAAGGTGGTGGCGGTGAAAGAGATGTTGGAGGTGGAGAAGGAGAAGGAGGTGATGGAGATGGAGATGGAGGAGACGGTGGAGGAGGTGATGGAGATGGCGGTGGAGGAGACGGTGGCGGCGAGGGCGGCGACGGCAGCACGAACTTCTTGCACCCGAACGCATCGCAGTTGACCTGGTGATGGTTCTTGAAGAATCGGCATTGCTCCGGCGATCTCTGGTCGGGGCGATACGGGATGCAGTTCCGCTTGTCGTCGACGTTCTTGACGTTCAGGCACACGGGCGGCTCGCCGGTGATGAAGTTGTAGGAGTAGGTGAAGTTCTGGAGGTTAGGCAAGCGGCAGATCTCCTTCGGCACGTCGCCGACGAGGCGGTTGCGCGCGAGGTTGAGCTGCTCGATGCCGTGCAGCCGGGCAAACTCGTCGGGGATGGGGCCCATGAGCTTGTTGAAGCTGAGGTCGAGCACGGTAAGTCCGGTGAGCATGCCGAGCTTCGGCGGGACGCAGGACTTGAGCCCCGTGTTGAGCAGTATGATCTCATGGAGCGTGCCGGACATGTTGGCGATGGACGCCGGAAGGCAGCCGCCGAAGTCGTTGTTGGCGAGCACGAGGACGGACGCTGGCGAGTTGCCGATGTTGTCGGGGATCCTGAACCGGAACCGGTTGGAGTTGATGAAGATGGCGTCGAGCGGGCGGTCGAAGAGCTCCGGCGGCACGGTGCCCTCGAAGTCGTTGTACCTGAGGTCGAGGTACCTGAGACCGGGCATGCGCAGCACGACGTGCGGGAAGCCGCCGACGAGGCGGTTGTTGCTGAGGTCGAGCTCGTGGAGCATGTGGAGGTTGTGGAGTGAGCGCGGGACCAGGCCGCAGAAGCGGTTGGAGTTGAGGTGCAGCACGGCGAGGTCGGCAAGCAGGCCGAGCTCCTCCGGGAGGTGGCCCGCGAGGTCGGCGTGGTTGAGGTCGACGGAGGCGACGACGGTGAGGTGGGGGTCCGCCGGCGACGGCGCGCAGAAGACACCGCGGTAGGCGCACACGTCGGGGCCTGCCCAGGAGCCCGTCACGTTGTAGGGGTCGGACAGGATGGCGCGCTTCCACGCCTGCAGCGCGACGTACGCGTCGCGGAGGCGCGGGTTCGGGAACGTGTATGACGGGTCCACGTCCGCGCCACCGCCATTATCGCCGCCGTACTGGAGCAGCTGGCGGCGCCGGATATGCGCCTCGTCGTCCGCGCTCAGGCCGCGGCTGACGAACGCCGCCGCCGGGACGAGGAGCGCGAGGAATAGGAAGGGGAGGGTTCTGTGCGCCGTCATTGCGGCGCGCGCATCGGCCGCTGCGGTCGATCGGCGGGCGGAGGCGGCAGGGGAGAAACGGTAGGCAGAGTCTGGAGGAGCTGGGGGGACAGGCGCGGGGCTATATCGCAGGCGCCGGACTGTGATTGGTTGCGTGTCCGCGTGATCGGCCAACGTTCAAACGGGCGATGAATGAATGAACTGGCAGAGGAGGCGCCTTCCATCACGGGTTTCCAGGGAGACTGGATTGAGCTGTTGGAGTTGGACGATTCCGAACTATAGCCAGGCTTTCACTGTTCTGGGTACAGTAATGAAGCGCCAAGGGCACAATAAACCATGCACTAGGGGGATGCCAGTTGGGGTGCATTCACCCCATCGATTCCAGCTAATTGGACGCTGGAAGAATTCATTCACTTTGTTGATACTACAGTTCTCATTCGTCAGCGATCTGGACTGCACTCAACCTGACAAAAAGGGACTAGTACGTACTAGTGTAGTAAGTGCTTAACGGCTGGTACGTTGTGGCTGTATCCTCACGGACTTGATACGGCGGCTTCTGCCTGCATTAGCCAACTGTCCCTAGCTGTTTCCTGACGCGTGCATCAGTCCAAGACGACGAGACCCTGGACTGGTCATGGATCATGACACAGACACAGTTGTGTTCTCTCAGGCAAGCCGGCATCTAAGAGCAGAGGCCTCGATGACGAGAACCGATGGCGGCGCCCTGCGAATGATTGTACTACGCTGCGATGATATCCGGCTGCGCGTTTGCTGCCGTACGTTGCCGGGCGATGATGATCAAGGGATAATGCATGATAGCAAGGATTACGATTACGTGGATTGTCGGGGCAACACTCCTACACAAAGGGACCAAAGAGGCCTGACACCGCCGCGGCTGATCATGCGAACCGAACTTTTGCTTGCTTGCATTGCACTGATGGTACAGTACAGTACAGTCACTCATGGCCGTGTCGTCTCCAGCGACGACCGAGCACAGCTACTTACGCTTACGTACTGGTGGGAATTGGGTCTGGCCAAATTCGGACCGCCAAAGCCCGGTTGGAAAGCACGGCACGGGGCTCGATCCAGCACAAAAAGGATTCGTGCCATACCGGGCCTGGGAATCGGGCACGACGGGCGGCACAACATGAAGTTTCGGGTCGTGCTCGGGCCAGCCCGGCCCGAATTTTTGAAACTGGCCCGAAAAAGCCCATCGACCCAATTGTGGCACGAAAAATTGCTTGTGTATATTTTTTATGCGTGTGCATTAAGTTCTCAATAAATCTTGTAAGCTATCCTTATGTACACATTTTTTGTTCCACTTTTATATATTGTGATTTTTCTGTATTTTTTATATTTTTTTATTTTTTCTGTCTGCACAAATTTCGGGCCGTGCCTAGGCTAGAGTTCTTGCATTTCAGGCCGTCCGGCCCGGCATAAATTGGCCCGCTGTGCTTTCGGGCTACGGGCCAAAATGGCCCAAAGCACGACCAGGTTGGGCCGGGCGGGCCGGCACGGCCCAATTCCCACCACTACGCTTACGCACAAACCAAAACATCCCCTGCTTCCTTGCTGGCGATTCGTCGCATACCTAACCAAGGGTCCCATGTCAGCGCATATCTGATCAAGTTCCCTCCTACGCAGGGAAGAAAAAACAAGAATGTTGATTTTGAATCGGCTGAGATTTAAACTTCTTTCACTCAGACGTCTGATTCAAAAAAAAATCGCTCTGGTGATGCAAATTCCAGCGGTTCTAAAACCATAACCCAACCAACCAAAGAACCGTTTCAAAAGAAATTTTAAACCGCGGCTACTTCGCCGCGCGTGACGTTTCCTCTCGATCGACGCGGGACGAAAGGAGGAGACTCGGAATCAGACGACGCGGCTAGCTAGGCTAGTGAGAGCGACAAACGTGGCTGGTGAAACCACCTGCTCCTCGAACAGACAAGCATGCAGAGGATGCTGCACAGTGCTGCGGACCAGTCCCTTTTTCAAGCAGCCTGTCCTTTCAAATTCCGTTTACTCTGGATCTTTTCCGTTTGTCTCGTTTTCGGGGCCACGAGATGGTCTCTTTGGGTAGTGAATGTTTTCCCCGTTTTGACCAACCTGCAGACGAGAGTCATAGCCGGCATATGATTTATGGTCTGTTTGTTTTCACTTGTGATTGTTATAAACTACTGTAGCTTATTGATGCCAGATTACATTATCTGCGACCTTCCACTTGCAACAAATAATACATAAGCTGGCCAGCATACAGTAATCTCAAATGGACACGCCGGTTAAGGCACTACAGTATCATCTGTTTCAGAGCGAGGAACACTGTGGAGGTATACACTAAACGCTGTACAAACCGTCAGCCGTGACGCACACTAGTGCCTGTCGATGCGACAGCGCGAGGCGACACATACTTGTCTATTCTGCCAAATGGAAAACAGTGGATTTTTTTAGTTTAGCACTATTTTTTAATCATTTAATATTAATAGACTGAAAAAAATTAGCCAAAATAGCCAACCTGCCTCCACCATGTGGACAAGTAATCATCCACTTGGATAAGAAATCGTCTACGCGGCGGATGACAATGGCCACATCAGCCTGTCGTCCACTGCGGATTTCAGTCGTCTCCGACAGGAATTCCAGATTTGAGAAGTGTTTTGTTTTTGACCTGATTTAAAAATACTTAGAGAAATATTTAGAAAGTGTTGTTATAAAAATAAACGTATTATATATTGTTATGATTTTATTTACTAATTAAATAAAGTTTTTGTTTAATAAGTGAATCGTTATGTAATTTTGAAATGTGCGTTATGATCACAGGTTTGAATGTTCTAATTTTCCTAATTTGAATTCATTTTTGAACTATTTTAAAATACTTAGAGACATATTCGAAAGATTTTATGGAACAAATGTAGTATACAATGTTATCATTTATGCAATGGGTTACAAAAACTTATTGTATACGGAACGAATTGTTAAATACTTTTAAAATATGCATTAGGATCACAATATAACAATTGCCACTTAATTAAAAAAACTCGACATTGCATACATTATAAAGTTTATTAAATGGCTCATGTAGATTCTATTGAGTCTAACGGGGTATTTTCTCTTGTGCAATGCATCCGGACTTGTATCCCTTGCACGACGTGCTCTCTCGCGTAAGCGCTTCCGCTCATCCTCTCTTGCGTGACGAGCAATATGTTCGTCCTTCTAAGCCTTACGACAATACTTTTACTCAACTATTTGAAGTTCTTAGTGGCGCTTGCACTGACGCTCCTCCTGTTCGGCTCTCTTCTTCCTCTCCTGTTGAACCCGCTTTTCGGACTCCATCTCGTAGTGAAAGTCACTCTGAGCAGCTCTATGCATCGCGTGTACTACTCGACCTCTTGTACTGTTTGTTCGTGGTCGATGTATTGTGTGAACTCACAAAGAGGCGGTGAGGACTGCATGATTCATGATGTGCCGTTATCAACATTTGAATTGACATGTGAATGCGAAATTGATATAATCCCGAAGTATATATGTTACCTGACGTCTACCATTTGGAAAAAATGTCATGGTCTTATGACGGGGATCATATTCATAGTTGTTGCACATTCACAGTCGCAAACCATGGGAAACCCCCAACCTAAGATCTCTTACAAACCGACAATCAGTGTCGCATAGACACATTAACGGTTGTAATCCATCTGGAATGTCGACTCTCTCATTTTGATTTGGTGGTGAGTAAGGTGAGTCCATGGTAACACGATGGATGGAACGGGGGTGTTAGCGAGAGGTGAATTTGTGAATTGCGATCGTGGCGAATGTGCGGGGTAGCTCTTAAATAGACGATTGAAATATGTTGTCGTCCAACAGGTGGACGACTTGTCCACCTGTTGGCTGAGTCGTCCAGTAGGTGGACGAGTAGTCCATGAGGTGGAGGAGTCGTCCACCACGTGGGCGACTCTTTTTATAAATGATCTTGATGCTTTCTTGCAGAACTTCTCTATCCTTGAAAGTTGCCTAGAGGGGGTGAATAGGCGGACTACTTGAAATTTGGCTTAATAAAAGCTAATTAGTTCACAGAGTGCGGACTAGTTTGGCCTGGGGCGGACTAGTCCAGAAATTTAACCCAAAAGTCGAAACTCTCAGGAGTTTTTGCTGATCTATTTGATAAGTAGTGAAGTACTATAACCCAACAATTTAGTATTGAGGTTGATCGAGAAAGTAACTGACTAGAACTAGATGGATCGCAAGACTTAAATAATAAATATGAAGAACTTTAAAATGATCTAACAAGAAACAAGAGGCAAACCAAAAATGCAAGGCACACAATTTATCTTGTGGTTCAGCTTCATCAAGAAGCCAACATCCACGTTGAGGAGTCCACAAAGGACCTGGTTGCTCTCAACCCTATCCTCACCAAGCCACTACAAAGGTTGGCTTGTTCTTCCACTAGATCACAAAGATTTCACAACAATTCGTGGGGTGACTCACAAACTAAGACTCCCACAAAATTTCAGCTCAAAGAACATATAAATCAGCACCTTCAACAATCCAACTATCCCAGTCACTGTGGGAGAATCAACTAAGAGCTCAATAATAATCACTCCCCTTTTTCTTCTCGTCCAAAATCTCACAAACCCTCAAAATTCACTCTAAGGGCTCAAAGAATTGAAGAGACGGGGCTAGGAAAGCTCTAGAAAGGCTATGTCGGTGCTAGGGTTTGAGTTCATGCTTTAGAGGCCCGGGGATCCCCTTTTTATAGAGGTCCCAATAACTAGCCGTTGCCACCTGTCGGTACCTGAGATATGGGGTACCCCCGCGCACAGGGTAAAATGCCTAAGGAACTCGCCCTTCTCCGCAGGGAGAGCTCTGAAGGCGCCACACGTCCGGCGGGGCCGGACCTCCCTCTCCTCAGAGGAGAGCTCCGGGCCCGCCACGTGGCATACAGAAGCCGGACCTCCCCCTCCGCGGGAGAGAGGTCCGAAGACGCCGCGTGTCCAGCGGGGCCGGACCTCCCTCTCCTTAGAGGAGAGCTCCGGGCCCGCCACGTGGCCAACAAAAGCCGAGTCTCCCCCTCCGCGCGGAGAGGTCCGGAGGCTCCACGTGCCCCGCGGAGCTGACCCTCCTCTCCTCTGAGAAGGGCCCTGGGCCCGCCACGTGGCAGCAGAACGGCGCTGCCTGCCCCGAGCGGTAGGCAGCGGGCGTAAAGACACCCCATACCTTGCCCGTACAAGGTATTCAAGGCCCGCGTCTTCCCGAGACGCGGAGACGCGGAGCACGCGTCTGTCAGCTGCCGTTGCGCCCAGTCGCATCACAGAACCTGCCAGCCAATAAACACCGCGACAAGACATCTCATGCCGCCTGCGCCGTCATCAACCACTACGACTAGCATGCGGCATGGGCAGGGCGGCAGGATGAAGACTCGGAAGCCTTCGCCAGAGACAACTACCGGCATAACTGCAGATACGGTAGATAATAGACAATCTTCCCGGGACCACCTGTCGGGACCCGGCTCCCCTTGTAAGCCGCCCGAGTCTTGGACTATAAAAGGCTCGGGTAGGCGTCGACAGCAAGGGTTCGCACTTTGCAACTCATACGCTAGCCATACACTCTCAAGCTGTAACTCACCCCCGAGCTCAGGCCTTCGGTCCTGAGCAGCAAGCAATACAGCGAGCTCCATAGCTCACCGTGGACGTAGGGTTTTACGCTCCGGCGGCCTGAACCACGTAAAACTCGCCGTGTCAAGCTCTTACTAACTCGTCCATCTGCGCAAGCTCTCCGCTAGAGACTAGCCCCACCGAAAAAAGAACCTCCGCGGGCTGCCCAGTGCAGGCCCGGGGGAAGTGTCGACTGAACACTTCGACATTTGGCGCGCCAGGTAGGGGGCTTTTCTCCTAGCGCGACGAGTTTCCGCCGACGAAGATGACCAAGCTTCCTTCAGCGGCAAACTCTCCCCCTCCGCGTTCACGGCGAACCGTGACCACTGGGGAGTACGTGTCGACACACTCAGGACGGAGTGTGTCGGCACAAGCTGATAGCCAGCAGCCGACTCCGGCAACGCCGACTCCGGCTATGCAGGCCCCGACCAGTGTGAGACCTTCTGCAGCGCTGAGCGTACACCATGGAGGTGCGCTAGCTGCAGCAAGAGCGCTGTTGCGCAACCCACCTGCGGGGGATGCGCCTCATTCAGCGACCCAACAATGGGTCCGCGAGGTTGACCGCCTCATCGTCGCTGCCGCGAACCCTCGGTTTCGGCGAGGACGGCGCCCAGGACAACCGGCTGTGTCGCTGACGCGCACACCCACGATTGACGGGCTAACGGCGGATTCCAGCTCCTCCAGGATCCTGTCGACGGACCTGCGAAGGGAACTGGAACGGTGCCACTTGGGCCAGGACGCCCGGGTGTACCTCGAGCGACGCCGAGAAAGGGGTCGCAACCATGAGGCTGGCGACAGCATGTCGTCGGCCTCGACACAACCTGAAGGGCAGGTCTTCGCCACGCGAGCCCTGCCTCAGGCATATGCTGTGCAGCATATGCCACAACCATATGCGCCGCAAGCAGCGGCCCCGGTCTATGGTGCAGCCTTGCCCATCCCGGGATACGCGGTGCCAAGTGCGAACCAAGCGTTCGCAGCGCCAGTACCTACAGCAGCAGGTGCAGGATGTGCGGCCCTTGCGCCCCACCTTCGCTTCGTGAGGTGGCCGCGCAAGTTCCGGTCGCACCTGCCCGAAAAGTACGACGGTAGCGTCAACCCGGCGGAGTTCCTCCAGATCTACTCCACCGCCGTACTTGCCGCAGGAGGGGACGAGGCTGTCATGGCCAACTACTTCCCCGTCGCCTTGACCGGCCCAGCCCGGTCTTGGCTCATGAATCTACCTCAGGGGTCCATAACCTCCTGGGGAGAGCTCTGCCGACAGTTCGTCGCCAACTTCGGCAGCTCCTACACCCGTCGCGGCACGGAGCTTGACCTCCACGCCGTCAAGCAACAACCTGGGGAGTCGCTGCGCTCTTTCATCCAGCGGTTCTCTTAGGTACGCAACACCATCCCACATATCCAAAGTGCCTCTGTGGTGGTGGCGTTCCGACAGGGTGTCCGGGACGAGAAAATGCTTGAGAAGCTCGCGACCAGAGAGGTCCGCGACGTCTCGGAGCTCTTCAGCCTGGCGGACAAGTGCGCCAGAGCAGCTGAAGGGCGGAACCGGCACTCTCTGCCGGCCCCCAAGCCAGGGGGTCAGCCGGGATCCGGCGGTGCTTCGTACGGAAGTAGCATAAAATCATCAGTCGCGGTCCCTGTTGCCGCAACGGCGGCGCCGAGTGGAGCTCGGGGGCTGCGCCCTGACAAGAGGCCGCGACAATCACCGGCCCTAGATGGGGGCCAGGATGAATTATGCCCTGTGCATGGCACCAGTTATCATACCGCTACCGAATGCCGGGAAATCTAGAAGCTCGCGGAGCGCTTCCGGAAAGGGAAGCAGCCTCTAACTGATGCCCCACCCAACGATCAAAGGGGCGGCCAGCAGAAGATTTAGGCCCGAGACGGCGTCGACCGCCAGGTGGAGTTCCAGGAGCTTCAGCACGCTGTAAAGGCAGTGCGCAATCATGGGAGCTCCAGCTCCAGTGATGACGAGCACTGGAAGATGCTCTATGTCATCTTCGGCGGGTCCGCTGACCCCCCGTCCCGGAGCACGACTAAGGCCTTGCGTCGAGCGGTAGCGTCGGTGGCTCCCCTCCCAGGTGTAGCACCGCACCTCAGGTGGATGGGAACCCCCATCAGCTTCGATGACACCGACTGCCCCAGGAACATGGCTAGGGCCGGCCAACTGCCGCTCGTGGTGGCCCCCACCATCGCCAACATAAAGATGTACCACGTTTTGGTGGATGGCGGGGCTGGGCTGAACCTCATCAGTCGCGCAGCCTTCCAGAAGCTGCAGATCCCGATGGCTAAGCTCGCCCCATCGAGCCCGTTCTCAGGGGTGGGACCGGGACAGGTCGTTCCCTACGGCCACATTAGCCTCCCGGTGACCTTTGGGGCACCGGACAGCTACCGGACAGAGTACGTTCTGTTCGACGTGGCCGAGATTGACCTCCCCTTCAACGCCATAATCGGCAGGCCAGCCCTGTACCGATTCATGGCAGTAGCCCACTACGGCTACCTTGTTTTGAAGATGCCTACACCGACAGACGTCCTCAAGGTTTGTGGAGACCCTGTTGCCGCAGTGTTAGCCTTGGAAAAGCTTCAGGCGCTTACAACGACTAGAGCGCCAGCCCTCGGCAGCGCAGAACCAAACCAGCTTCACCCAAGTGCACGCCACCGTGCCTCTACCACAGCACCCCGCGTGCAACCCCTCGATGAGGACGACGTCCCCACAAGGCTCGTCCGAATCAGCGCCGATGCCACCCAGACCACCCGGGTAGCCGGGGGCCTGGATAGCAAATAGGAAGGCACGCTCGTTGCCCCCCTCCGGCGCAATGTCGATGTGCTGCATGACAGCCGTCGCCGAGGCCAGAGATCCCTAGGGAGGTGATTGAGCACTACTTAAAGGTCTTTCCCGACGTCCAGCCGTCCAACAAGACGGAGAGTCCGCCGCTCCCGGCGCTTGGCAAACCGTGTTGTTATCCCGAAGGCCAGCGAGAAGCTCCGGAAGCGCATCCACTACACCAGCCTCAATAAGGCATGCCCTAAAGACCTATTTTCTCTCCCTATGATAGACTAAATAGTAGACTCGATGCCAAGCTGTGATATGCTGCACTTCCTAAATGCTTACTAGGGCCCCCATCAGACCTCTGTGTCTGGAGTAGTTGAAGGGCACCCTTTACCTGCTAACCCCGGCATAAACCGACTCGGCGGAGCTAGGGGTCCCGCGAATTTCTGGTCTGCGCGCCAATGGCTTTGACCCCATACCACCGTAACCTGTTTCGCTACCAAGAAGCAAGCACCAAAAAACCCTGGAGGCCCAAACCGAACCTCGGATCCCCGACATAGCCTCCCGGAGGACCAGCAGGACCTCCCAGAGGTGCAACGGGACCCCTCCCCGGAGGCCCAACAGGACCCCCCGGAGCTCCCGGGACATCAGCGGAGCTTCCCGGAAGGTCCAAAGCAGCCTGGGGACCTCCGAGTATCGAGCACCCGGCGGTCTCCCCAGGCTGAAAGCTATCCTCCACAGCCCCCACGCGACGGACAATGCCGCCGAATGGGCGGCGGAGCTACTGAAGTTTGACCTAGGCTCCCTTTCCCGTCATGCAGACATTAACCGAGCACTAGTTGACTTGTGGCTGAAGTAGACGCACGCTCAGGGGGCCACGAAGACGGTGAAACAGGACCCTGATCCCTGACCTTCACCAGGCCTTACCGAATGATGTTCGTCGACGGCTCCTTGCGAAAGCAGGGGGGCGGTGCTAGCGTACTGTTCCTCACGCCATCGGGGGAGCAGTCTGGGTATGTGGTGCGTTTCAATTCCAAGGCAGCCAGCAACATAGCAAGGTATGAAGTGCTCATCCTTCTTGCTAGTCGTTGGCTCATGGCAACTCCCAGTCTGGTTATCGACCAAGATGGTGGAGACAGACCTCCTCGCCTTGGACCTGCACCACGTACCGCGCGCTAGCAAGGCCGCAACTGACAACCTTTCAACGAAGACCCCCACCGGAGCCACTGTGCCCGAAGGGGGCTTTGAGAGGACGTTGCCGCGGCCCACAGCCCGGCCCGCCGAGCCGGATGAAGGGGGCTAGACCAGCACCTCGAAGCTGGCGGTCCCGGCGGCAATGGACGTCGCCAAGGATCACAAGCGTCACTGGGGACTCTGTGCAACCCAGCGCTCAAGATCCAGATGCTCAAGTCAGACCCGATGCATGGATCATGGAGGTCCGGGACTACTTGAAAGACAATATCCTCCCTGATGAACGTGTATCCGCTGAATGGATTGTGCGTATGGCTAAGGGACACATGGCGGGAGAGGGGGGTCTCTACCGACGTGGCGCCAACCACATCCTATTGCGGTGCATAACCCAGGGGGAAGGCTGCGACTTGTTCGCTGAGATCCATGGAGGCGAATGTGGGAGTCACTCTTCCTCACGCACACTTGTCGGTAAAGCCTTTCGGCATGGCTTCTACTAGCCGGCAACACTCTAGGATGCCGTCGAGCTGGTCGAGAGCTGTTAGGCGTGCCTGTTCCACACCAAGCAGATCTATACACCGGCTTGGACGGTACAGATGATCCAGCCCACATGGCCATTTGCCATACTGGGGCTGGACATCCCGGGCCTGGGACCATTCTCCAGAACCGAGGGTGGGGACCCGCTCCCGAACCTTCGGAACACAGAACACCGCTGTAAGTTCTACCCCTAGAGCAACAATAGGACAAACCCTTCTTTTTATAATAAATTCCATAAAAGTCCAGAAATAGGGCTTGGAGCAACTAAGCCTCAGGGGACGGTCCAGGACTACGTTCAGCTTCGCATGGTTCCGACCCCAAGCACGTAGAGTCTTGCTTCCCTTGAGGTGGGTCGTGGCCTACATATTCGGCCCGCCTTCCCCATATGGAAATTTATATGAAAAGAAACCTGCCCTGTGTTGCTCTTCTTTGGTACTCATTTAATTTACTTACTAAATTTTTATGATTACCCTACTAGCGCATGCTCACTATGCGTTCAACTCCCTCTTTTCATTCTCATCTTTAGTCGGCATTTGCTGCCCTGCCAAAGGCGGTTGCGTGGGAGGTACCGGCCGAAAGCCAGGGGGGCCCAAGCCCCCGGCACTTCGCGCATGGTAGTTCCCAAGCAACATATAAGTGGACGGGGACCGTAAGCCAGATAAGACTAAGAGATAGAGGGGGGGAGCCCCCAAGGAGAATTACGTTTCCTCTACCTATGTGCAGGACCTCCAGGTTGCGGCAACAGGGTCTGCATGAAGCAGGGGGGAAAGGAGCTACCAACTACTTCGGCCTAGGATTGGAAGGACCGGGTTCCGCCCCTTCAGCAGGGGCGGGACCCGAGGGCCCCACATGTCCAGCAGGCCCGGAACTCTCGCCTCCCTTGAGGAGGGCTCCGGGCTCGCCACGTGGCAGGCGAAAACCGGACCTCCCCCCTCGGTGGGAGGGCTCCTAAAGCCCTACGTATCCAGCATGGCCGGAGCTCCCGTCTCTTAAGGAGGAGCTCTGGACCCACGTGGCAGGCAGATTTGGGGCTCCCCATAGGGCAAGATCCGGAAACCTCCGGGGGCCCCTAACATGGTTAGGACCCGGGGAGGGTGTCTGTGCAAAGCTCCGAGATTGGAGATGGCCTCTGAGTACCTTGCGGAGCTGAGGACTCAGTCATGCAAGCCCAAGAAGAAAGAAAAAGCATCACAATCACAAATATCTTAAAAGAGTCAAACTATGCGAGGCTCCATGAGCTGGACTACAGACTCGATAAAAAGGAAGAAACAAGTCCCAAGGGTCTCCCGACACGACCAGAATCCAGAAGTTGCAACAACGGCCGCGTCACCAGACTTCATCCCTGGCGGAACTCTCTCGCTCTATGACCAGAGCGCAGGAATCGCCTCCCTCATCACCGGCGCAAAAACCAGTGACACCACGGGGGCTCCTGAGGCCCCCTCCGCAGTATTCAGCGGTCTTCCTGGAGACTCTACCGCCTGGGATTCTCCTCGGCGCTTCAGCGGTTCCTTTGAAGACTCCACCACCCTCAGGGGCAGGGCAGGAAGGCTCCCTGGGTCCCAGGCTTGGTGTAGACGCAACCGCTGGAGGGAACCGAGAGCAATTCTTCCCCCATAAGGCGGGTTAAGAGCCATGGAAGAAGACAAGACTGCAGGGACCTGAGGGAGGCGCAGGGGCTGGAAGCCTTATAAGGGGAATGTACCCACGTGGAGGTTTCATTTAACACCTTCCCGGGTGCAATCCCAAGCGATTCGGAACTCTTCGGATACCCCGCGTCGGCGACCGCTTCGGTTCCTAGACCGAGTGCCGATGACGGGTGGGCCCAAGCCGCCTAGCTAAAGCGGTGGGGTCAAGGAGTCAGTCTCTTGAGAAGATAAGCCGGCAAGGCACTTCGGCGGTTCCCGAAGAAAGCGCCGCAACGTGCAGAAGCGGCAGTCTTGGGAACCGCCGCAGTAAAAGCAACCATCAAGTGAGCGCACGCTCCCACGATCCCGCGGTCGTTCGTGCTCCGACAGCGGTCAATTCGGGACTTAGAGAAAGTGCGCGGATCGGAAGAGACGGAGGTCCCACCTCGGGCTCGCTATCTCCCCCGAGATGGGCCCGATGGCCACTGTCGGTACCTGAGATATGGGGTACCCCCGCGCACAGGGTAAAATGCCTAAGGAACTCGCCCTTCTCCGCAGGGAGAGCTCCTAAGGCGCCACGCGTCCGGCGGGGCCGGACCTCCCTCTCCTCAGAGGAGAGCTCCTGGCCCGCCACGTGGCATACAGAAGCTGGACCACCCCCTCCGCGGGAGAGAGGTCCGAAGACGCCGCGTGTCCAGCGGGGCCAGACTTCCCTCTCCTCAGAGGAGAGCTCCGGGCCCGCCACGTGGCCAACAGAAGCCGAGTCTTCCCCTCCGCGGGGAGAGGTCCGGAGGCTCCACGTGCCCCGCGGAGCTGACCCTCCTCTCCTCTGAGAAGGGCCCCAGGCCCGCCACGTGGCAGCAGAACGGCGCTGCCTGCCCCGAGCGGTAGGCAGCGGGCGTAAAAACACCCCATACCTTGCCCGTACAAGGTATTCAAGGCCCGCGTCTTCCCGAGACGCGGAGACGCGGAGCACGCGTCTGTCAGCTGCCGTTGCGCCCAGTCGCATCACAGACTGGCGCGCGGTGTGAGAACCTGCCAGCCAATAAACACCGCGACAAGACATCTCATGCCGCCTGCGCCGTCATCAACCACTACGACTAGCATGCGGCATGGGCAGGGTGGTAGGATGAAGACTCGGAAGCCTTCGCCAGAGACAACTACCGGCATAACTGCAGATACGGTAGATAATAGACAATCTTCCCGGGACCACCTGTCGGGTCCCGGCTCCCCTTGTAAGCCGCCCGAGTCTTGGACTATAAAAGGCTCGGGTAGGCGTCGACAGCAAGGGTTCGCACTTTGCAACTCATACGCTAGCCATACACTCTCAGGCTGTAACTCACCCCCGAGCTCAGGCCTCCGGTCCTGAGCAGCAAGCAATACAGCGAGCTCCATAGCTCGCTGTGGACGTAGGGTTTTACGCTCCGGCGGCCTGAACCACGTAAAACTCGTCGTGTCAAGCTCTTACTAACTCGTCCATCTGCGCAAGCTCTCCGCTAGAGACTAGCCCCACCGAAAAAAGAACCTCTGCGGGCTGCCTAGTGCAGGCCCGGGGGAAGTGTCGACTGAACACTTCGACACCACCCGAAAAAGTCCGGACTAGTCCGGCCTTTAACCCTGGACTAGTACGGCCTATGGGGACCGTTGATGTCACACTTCACTAACCACAAGGTCCCCAACCTGCTTTTGAATTTGAACGGTCACAACACCACGGACTAGACCATTCAACAACGGACTAGTCCGATCTCACACAGAAACAACTGTTTCAGTTGACAACGAACAAGTCTGGTCCACCGGACTAGTCTGGCATCAAAGGACGCACAAGTCCGGCCATCCAGGACTTAGTCCCCGCAACCACTTTAAAGTCTCAAACGGACTAGTCTTACTCACAATGAACTAGTCTGATCTCACACAGAAACTCTTGTTCTGGTTAAAAACGGACTAGTCTGACCGGGCGGACTAGTCCGGTCCTTCAAGACTTAGTTCCTCAAGGAATCAGACACACTCACCACGGACTAGTTCGTCCCTAAACGGATAAGTCCAAACTCACACCGAAACTCCTGGTTCGTCTAAACATCGGATTAGTTCGATGTGGCCGGACTAGTCCGGCCTTCGAGCCCGGACAAGTTCGGCTCTTTTCTTAGAGTTGTTCAACTCTTCTCTCCAACTAAACTAAATTTGGACTAAGAGCTCTTAGATGATTCTCAATACTTTGACCCTATGAACACACTCATGCTAAAAGGTTAAACTCAACTAAAGGGAATTTAAACTCTAAATTCTACTCTTCGAGTATTTTCATCTTTTTCTCCTCTTTTCCCTTTTTGAGTGCATCCATCTCTGTTAATTTATTAATCACCTGCACTTACACTTGTAATGCTCATTAGCCCCTTAAGTGTTGTCATCAATCATCAAACCAACATGGATTTAGCCTAGATGGATTTTCAAGCCTTTCCATACTCAGCTTAAAAGTCTCTTGTGATTGTTGTTATAATCAAAACTTTTCTTTCAAATCACCGGCAACGGTTGATTTTCCTCTAATGTGTACGTCATAGAACACCGCGCTTCATCAATAATTATAGGAGACTAGCAGTTTGTTTCCTCCATGTTTAAGGTACAAGAACATACATTGGAAAGATACATTGTGAGCATAAATCGAAAACAATAATCAGAGCTAGTTTTAACTAGTAGGTTTTGGCTTGTGGTGAGGACATTCACAAGACATGTTGTTGCACATGGGTCTAGTACCTATGTACTCGAATAGTTGTGACCCAATTTCTCCAAGTTCAACAACCTGTTGCCTCACTAACAACAGTATATGTCGCGTCATCATTTCAACATCACTATCATCATTATCATCCTCACCAGCATTTTCTTCATCATCAACTTCCTCCTATATCTCAGCAACTACCTCCTTTGCTTTCACCCTAACGAGAAGTATCAAAGGCCACCCATATTCTATAGTCTTTGCTATGTAAGTACGCCAAACAGGTGTTCCCTTTAGTGGCAGTAATTCCCAAAAATATCCCTCCCTTGCACGGCTGATAACTCCATTTAACTTTAACTCATATTCATCATCACTCAATCTAAAAACCTTCAACAATCATCTATAAACACATATAAATGCCCTTTTCGTTGGACTAGGTATTCTCCGATTTATAAAAGAGAGTTCTAATAAATCTACCCCACTTGAACTGTAATTAATTTCTCCATCTCCATAAAATATCTGAAATTCTATTTTTTTCGACATTCCTAACAAATAGATGTAGAGATTGTAATGAGAACTATATATGCACAATTAAACTGTATTAACTTACATATGTAAGAATCTATTTAATAAATAGAATTCAAGCATTTTATAAATGAAATTGAATAGTTATAAAGATGGAACTGTAAATATATAAAATATAGAAATTAAAATACATAAATGTAAATACATAGATTAAATACATAAAAGTAAATACTTAAAATAAAATCTAAATACAAAAATGTACCTAACTAAGTGTTTAAAATTGACACACATAAGTAAAAATATAGAAATATAAATATAAAAAAATAAACACTGATAAGCAATTTAAGAAATATAAAATCAAAATTTAGAGTTATGTAAATACAATTAAATGAAAGCCACTCATCTGAAACTAGCATTAATCTAACTTACAGAAAATAAAACTAACACAAAAGTAACTAGAAACTAACCTACAACTAAATTGAAACTAAACTAAAAGTAAATTAAAGCTATACTAAAGCTAAATTAAAAGTCACTTAATACTAAATTAAAAGTAACCTAATTTTTTTATACATTTAAACTATGTTTAAAAGGAATTTAGTTAAGCTGAGAACTATATTAAAGTAATCTAAGACATGATTAAAACTATTTTTAAACTAAATTCTAACTATTATATAACAAAACTAAAGTTAGATTACAAGTAATCTAAAAAGAAAATAAAAACTAATCTAAAGCTAAATCAAAACTAACCTAAACTAAAACTATAACTAAATTAAACTAACTTAAACCTAGACTAATACTAATCTAAAACTAAATTGATACTACATCAAAACTAACCTAAAAAGATACTAAAAACTAACCTATAACTAAATTAAAACTAATCTAAACCTTATACTAAATTAAAACTAAACTGAACCTAAATTGAAAATACCCTACAATTAAATATACAATTAATTATATAAATTTAAATAGAATTAACTAAACGGATTTATAAATTTATACCTTCTTCTTCTTTTTTTTTCTTTTTTTCTTCCCTTCTTTTCTTTTCTTTTCTTTTCTTTTCTTTTCTTTTCTTTCTTCTCTTACTCTTCCCTCTTCTCCTTTTCTTCTTCCTTCTTTGTGTTGTGTACGTCGGTCCAACGGCCAGTGACCGTTGGGTTGGCCGTTGGACCGACGTGGCCGCCACGTGGAGGCAAATCGTCCACGTCGTAGACGATTTCTCCCAATCGTCCACGAGGTGGACGACAGGGTTGCTATTTTGGTTATTTTTTTCGCAGACTATTAATATTAAATAATTAAAAATAATGCTAAAATAAAAAGATCCAAGATGGTGAAAGGAAAGCAAATATGTTGTGCGGTGGGCCCATTTACATTCGATTTGCAGAAGCATGTGGTACGCCCAACCTCTGGCCTCTCCGTTAAAAAAATACGTACCATTTGGATCAACTGAAGGCGGAGTAATCAAGTTGATTCTCAAACTATAACCTGAAGCCCAATTTTATTTTTAAAGTTTCTAAAAGGTCAATTTAGTCACTAAATTTTTTATTCAACTTCATTTCGGTACCTATCTTTATTGGCCATCCATATTGTCATGTCACATCAGCTTTCATGTCATGTCATTTCTAGATTGTACATCATATTATGTATTTGCAAAATCTCTAAATTGTTAGTTGGTGGAATACTAATCAAGTACCATATTATTTCTTGGTAATAATGGTCTATGATGACATATGCTTGTAACTTACTGATGTTTTTGGCCTGTCTTCAAGACTTCAAATTTTAAAGAAAATTAAAGTTAAGTACGTCTAAGATTTTACGCTACTGACCTGTGTACACATGCTGCTTTGATAGCTATTATATTAGTGTATAAGTTGTAATTTACGAAAGGGATCTAGTCTAGCATAAATATAATTTAATTATTGTATAATAAATCATAATGATGTAGCATGCAAATGTAATGTGATATAGGGTATTATCGCTTGATAGTTTTGTAAAAAAAATGAGGAGACATGTGTACTTGTACCCCTATGCACCTATCTAAATCCACTCCTAGTAAATCTGCTAGTTACCTTTTTTAAGAGAACAAAAATCATTATGAGATGGGAGTAGATGATTTAGCATAATAGCTGATGTGGCATGCTAATGTGGATGCCCAGCTCAAACTAGAGACCAAAATAAACTAGTTGCCAGGGACTAAATTAATCATTTCGAAAGTTAAATGACCAAACTGAGTTCTGGATGGAAATTTGAGGATGAAATTGAGTATTCCGCCTTTTCATTTCACAACATCATAACTGTGCAGGTAACTTTCCCCCAAGAAAGAATAGAACTAGGATAAAATGAAAACACAATCCCTTTCATTGAACAGAAAGCACGTGAAAGTTATTTGCAGGATATATCTAAGCAAGCACTCGTTGGTGTCTGCATGTGTCATCAATCTCACTTGAGAATACAGATGTTGATATAATCTAGTCATAGAACTTGTCAAGCAAACACCATTCACCAGTTGTCATATTAACAGTACTGACTACTGACCAAATGAGGACTTGGAATGTATGCTTGTAGCTACTGAATAAGCAGCCGTTTCCATTGGTGGGAACTGAGGGCACAGTAGCCTTTGCTTGCTCCTACAGTTCCTGTCTGATGACCAACCTAGATGTCAAGCATCAGAATAGCAAAATCGTTCCAGGTTTTTCATTGGTACGGTTGCACATCAAAGAACAAAGTATTCATTGTGAACCTTCGTATTCCTAAAAAACATATTGACAAGCACCTCTTGGGGTAACAGAGTTTGAAACCACCTATACTATCTTTGAGTGTGAGATTAAACACCTGAAACAAATAATCAAAAATCAGCAAAGAATAGATCAAACGAAGATACACAGCTCTCTTGTTGTTTGAGAAAACAAAATCATCAGCAAAAACAAATGATTGAAAGAAACTTCAACCACGACACTTGATCTTATCGACAGCCAAGTATTTTTAGAATGTACCGTTGCAAGAAAATCAACAACCATATTGGAATGGACATAGTAGTACAAAAGTTTACTCCTTGACTCCTGATTATGTTCCACTGTTCCCATATGTAAACAGCACAACATCTCACAGACAATGTTTGTGAAAACAGAGAGAGATAAAGAGTGCATCTACATGCGTTTACTAGAAAAAACTTTTGCAGCCACGCCGAAAAATGCGCCGGAACTTTTGGGCACTTGGCTGGGCAAAATATCAAAGTTTATTTTTGTACAGTCAAATGGTCACACACTAGTTCCAATTCATAAAATAGCTAGACAGGGACACATGAGTGCATGACTGTAATTGTCCTCAATGGTAATGGTTTTAGGCCTGTTAGCTTTTTACTTTTTAGCCATAACCATAAAATTACCAAAGTTTATCTCAGTACCCTGCATGTCACAGGGATACTCAGTCTGCAAATTTAGCTAATTAATACTGTCCCATCCATCTTTGTTCCTCCAACCAAAGAAGAAATCAACTCGTCCTCTCCAATCAACCAAACAAGCAATTTAGATTTCTCAATCCTACAAAACATGGACATAATGCAATCCCATCCAACATTGTCTTACAACTAAACACAGTCTAAACATGTGCCCTTAAGTTCATCCAACCCCACCTGTAACATGGAAAAGTTACTGAAATTCTCTAGTTAACACGGCCTGGACTAAAGCTCCATTGTGTGTTACAAACTGAAAATGATTCACTAGTGCCTTAGTTGGCATGAGTAACTAATGTTTAGCAACTATGTAGGAAAAATGCTGGAAGCCATGCTTTCATGCAAGGTTCCAAAAGGCGCTAGGCGGGCGGTGACCCTCCGCCTAGAGCCTAAGTGTGCCTAGGCGTTATATACTGTAGCAGTGGTGTTTTATAATTTTTTAAAAAATATAGTAGCACATATTTCTGCTGTGTTGATTAATTTTCCACAGCCCACTTCTATTTTCTCTCTCTTTCCCCGTTTCCAATTGTCACATGCCCCAGCCCACTAGGCACTTGGTTTCATTTCAGCCTGTTTGGTGGTTGACCGGTCGCCGCGACTGCCTACCCACCGAGGCAAGGCGGGAGGGCTGCGCGGAGCGCTAAGGCGCGCCCAAGCGGCCACCTTTTACCGCCTTTTGTTTCACTGCTTTCATGAAGCCAATTTACATTACATCATCAGATGAATTACTACATAACTATTGTAGCCTAGTCAAAACTTCCAAGAGGGCAAATCAGGTGAAGCCAATTTAATTAATTAAGAAAGTGTCTGTGAAAATGCCTGCTAAACTTGAATTTCATCACATCTACTTTTTATGGAAAAGAAAATCAGTTACAGTTTATAAAAAAGTGTTACAGGAAGAAGCAAAATGAAAATGCACGCTAGAAATTTGGAAAACTAGAATGTGAATCCTGAATGCCACAACAAAAGAGCAAAAATGGCGCAATCACCAGAAACTGAACAAAAACTTTGGTAGAACAAAAAAAATTGATCCTAAAGCTGGCATCTACACTGATGGTCTGAAGCCATTAAGATTCAGGATCAGAAGATGAAAAAATGCTGAAATTGGATGTAGGGTGGAATGTAGTTGCAGTAGAGTTGACACAGGCGCAAGAAAATCCAGAGGCTGGGATATAAAGTTGTACAGAGTTTTCACGCCCATATCCACTTGCTTCAGAGGTCATTATAAACATATACGAACGACTTAAGCAATTAAAAATTCCAGTCAAATCTTATACACACAAAAATAAGAAAGAAAGCTAAGTAGTACAAATTAAAGTGGACTACATATGTGCAAACAAAAAGGAGGTAGCAAAGGAAATAAGAAAAGGCATTCAGTAGGATTAAATTGCTTACTTGCACGAAGTCGTGATATTCGAATTTCTTTCAACTCTCGCCGGATGCTTAGGTACTCCCCAAGGAGGGCCATAATTGCCAAACCAGAGATATTTACAACCCACCATGTAACTGAAGCTGGCCATCCACCATAAACAATGCAAATGAAGAGATGGATAATGTAGAGGGTTGCTGCAAAGTCCAGGCACTTCTTGGCTCTCTCAATCACATAAAGCATGAACCCAGCACTGTTGAAGGAACCAGCAAAACATGAAGAAAGATTACCCATCAACAGTTTCTCGTCCAAACCATAGAAGGAACAGTTACACAACTGAAAAAGGGTAAATATCGTTAATATGTCAAAGCTAAAAGTAGTAATTCATATTGTTGCCGCAGTTTGATCCTTTTGGTGCTTGCCTGACATGGCTTCATCCTACATGGATAGATAGATCACGCATATCATGTTATGAATAAGTGTATAAATGTGAACGGCAAATGTTGACCTTTCACAATCTGGAAAGGCCTGAGGCAGCAAAACATGCTTTATTCCTTTTTCCTTGATACATTTGGACTGCTGGGCTCGTGCTAAAATGCATGAAACGGGGTCAAGTTTTGCTAGGGCATGTTTGATCACATTAATTAAAAAGGGTGCATCAAATGCAATATTAGTGAAACTTTTATTCTTTGAATGCTTGCCAAAGGGTACAAGTATAACATGATTTCTTTCTGTCACAAGCAAGTGTGGTTTAAGAACAAACGTGGAGAGAAGACTAGGATGTCACTCTCGAGCATAATAAAGAATCAGTTTCATGTGGTAGCTAACACAAAATCAACTGCAAAATAAATATGGTTCCAAACCAAATGACCAATCATCATGAGACAGTGCCAAAACCTGTGGAAGAAACTACGCACGATACAATGGCTACTACTACTATTGCATTTAATTAGTGGCCCGAGAAATGGCCATTATAAACTCCCTCACATTAACACTTCCAAACAGCTGTTCTTGCTCTAAACGCACAGATCTAGAGACATAGGCGCGGCTTAAATTTCAATTTAAAGCCCTAGCTCGGGCAACTAGAAGCAATCAGGCCCAATCACAAACGCACGTCCGAACGGTATGTTTCATGTCCGACCCAGGAAAACAAGCATATCCCGTCCTGCGTTAAATCTCGCTCTTAAACAAGCACAATGAAGTAACCGCGGCTCGCAGATCGAACGAGCCACGACGGCGACGCGAAGAGGGCGAAGAGGGGACGGGGAGTAGCAGGAGGAGCGGCGGGCGTACCCTGCGACGGCGACGAGGAGGAAAGACGCGATGACGCACCAGCCGGTGGGGGTGCGCGGTGTGAGCGTGGCAAAGTCGAAGAGGTAGAGGAGGGTGACGCGCGGGATGCGGGGGCCGACGAGGAGCGACATGAGGACGCCGAGCGTGAGGTAGTAGAGGCACTGCAGGCACACGATCTGCGACACGATCAGCCACGGGTCCCACATCATCGCCCCGTAGAACATCTTCGCCCCTTCCCTCCGGCGGCGCCGCCGCCGCCGCCGAGAACGGGATCCCGGGAGGTCGCCGGAGTGAAAAAGAAGGGGCCACGATGCAGTGGTTCGGCGCGGGATCTGCCTCTGCGGGGCAGCTCGAGGTCGAGGGAGTTGGGAGGTGGTTCGGGAGAGGAGAGGGGCACGAGAGTTAGGCCAGCTTGCCTCCTCCGCGATTGTCCGTTGTCCGCTGGAAGAAGAATATGCTCCGTTTCTTTTTCTTTTTTCTTGGGTTTCAATCTGTCTCGGGAGCAGTCCAGGAGCCCGAGGTTGTGACGTCTTCCATGACTCGCATTGAGCTGCCAAACGAAGCAATGGCCCGGGTGCATCCTGATTGGCTCCATCTCGGATTTGTCACGAAAGAAGTCTTTTTTTTTCATGTTCATATGGTTTTGGTTTGCATGGTGGTATTCCTCCATTCAAGAATATAAGCATTTATGACTTCAGTCAAAAACAGTTTTTCCCAACTTTATCTAATAATATCTATTAAAAATTAATCTAATAACATCGTTTATATTTGGTCAGACATCATAAATTTTTCATTATTATAGTCAAAATTTAAAAGTAGGGGAGTCTTGTCACAGGCACTCACAGCGGTAAAGTTGTTGCCTTATGATCATGAGGTTCGAGTTCTCTAAACCGCCTCTTAGAGAAATGCAGGGAAAGTGCGTACAAAAAGCCAAGTGAGTCGGACTCTACGCAAGCGGGAGTTACATGCATCGGATTGTCCTTTCTTTCTTTCAATAGTCAAAATTTAAACTATTTAATCTTAACTGAACATAGAAATGCGTATATTCTTGAATATAGTGTCTCACATGTGGTCTCATCATTTTCTCAATCCTCTTCCTCCATCTTCACGGCTAGCAGCTGAACCCAACCTCTGTGCATTGATGTGTTTGCTTTTAACTTTGAGCTTCCCTGCCAAGCTAATCGCAACATGACAAGCTACTTATTGTAATCATGAACAATGATGTTCGGCGTAGACCATAAAAACGCTAAATGCTGCGCCACCTAAGACACATTTGTAATGCATGTCTTCCGTATGGAGTCAAATATGCTAACAAAGATGGCTGTAGAATCCAATCCATATAAAAATGAAGGCATGCAATTAAAAGAAATAAAAAATGAGAACTAGAGAAAAAACACAATAGTAGAATCATATCTTAGTTTGTGTTTGGTAAAAAAAACGTTTCACTTTCTAAGTTGAATCAGTTAGAACGGTATCAAATAGCTAAAAAACAAAACGTTTCTGTAGTGAATCCATGAGAAACAATTCACATCTTTAGCTACTAGCTTGAAATTACCGGAAGGGTGTTCCACACCCTGAAACACTTCTTATTATTATACCTTCACTCCAGTTTCGCTATTATTTATAAGGATTTGCCACCGTCTATTCTTATCCTCAACTTGCCGCCGTGTTGTGCAACAAAGATTTATCCGTACATGTGGATGATGATAAAAATTTTACAATGATATTTATAAACAATGTATATTGTTAGACTTTATTATATGTTGTATTATGACAAAAACAATATAGTCCATACAATGGTAAATGGGTGTGATCTTTTCGTTAGCTTTTGCAACTTGATTCTGAAATTCACTTCTTGCCTTGAAACACTTCGGCCATCTAAAATTCATCAATGAGTTGATTTACAGTTCTAATAGTTTTTAATGGGCCTTGAAAATTACCTTCATATTTGACCTTTCTTCTTGCATGCTATATTGGCCACCAGGTGACTAATATTTTGATTGTACCTTCCTTTGGTATGTTGTTACACATATGAAAAATCTACTGTTTTGGGTCAAATATATGTAAAGTTGAAATCACTTCAGCATTTTTTCATCCATTAAAGCCCAAACACACTTGGAAATTGTGCATTGTAGTAGTGCACGCTCCTCATGATATCCATAAATCTTACAAGCTGTGCACTCTTACTGTTGAGTAAAACATCCGTAGAATGGAGTTTAAGGCTAGCCACCAAAAAAGTACTTCAATATTTGATGGAACCTTTAAATTCCATAGACATTTTCAGTCTTTTTGCCTTGAGATGTCATCTGAACATCTCGCTCGTTCTACGAAATAATCTTTTCTTGCTTCTCGTAAATGAGCCAACATCCTATAAGCTAACCGAATAGAGAGACGGCCATTCTTTTCATGGTTCCATGCCCAACAATCAACTTTTTTGGCTCAATGGGATTCTTAAAATTTCCATGATATCCATCTGCATGAAAAATCAACCACATCAAGTCTCCATGACACTATGGTATGATTATTAATAAGCTCACTTACTCGGGTTAGAGTATTTTGCTCCTTGGTGTGTAAAGGTTGCATTATTCCAGATCTTGGTAGCAAGTTGCATTGTCATATTTTTATACTCTCATCATCATCAATAAGCTTTATCAATCCCTATTTGAGAACTCCACACCATCACAGATTGCCCTCCATATCTTGGATGGATTACTCCCTACAAGTGCATCAAGGATATCTCATGCTTAAAAATAAATTGACTTTAGAATCCGAGCACAAAGAAAGTTAGGATTAGTCGTAAACATCATGCCTATCTAGCAAGCAAAGCAAGATTAAATAATTTAATATCTCGAAAGCCCAATCCACCTAGAATTTTAGTCCTGTTCTCTTCTCCCATACAATTCAAATCTGGCCGCACCATTCCACCTCGTGTACCTCGACTACTTTTGCAGCCCATGACTAACTATCTCATTTCCTGCCATCATGGGCTTTACTACGGCCCAAAGCGTAAAGCTCTCAGCCCAGAAGCCCTGCACCTCTCTTTCCACTCTCCCAGCGAGGCGTCCACACTCGCACTTGCATCTCCCCTCCCCAAAACCCTATACCGTCCAACCATGCTCCTCCGGCGACCCCTCCAAACCCTGACCCTCCCTCTCCTCCGGCGCCACCTCTCCGCCGCTGCCGCCCAGGCGGCCGTCCCCCCGGCGGACCTCCACCGCACGGATCCCCTCTCCCCGCCCTACGACTACCTCCCCGACCACCCGCGGCCGGACCCCAAGCACGACGAGGTGATCCTCGCCGTGCCCCGCGCCTCCTCGGGGCGGCACGTGGCTGCCAAGGAGCGCAAGGCCGGGCGGGTGCCTGCCATCGTCTTCGAGCAGGAGAACGGCCAGGAGGGCGGCAACAAGCGCCTCGTCGCCGTGCAGTCCAAGCAGATCCGCAAGCTCGTCGACCACCTCGGGAGATCCTTCTTCCTCTCCAGGCTGTTCCAGCTCCAGGTCTGGTCGGAGCACGCCGGGCAGGGGGACCTCGTCGAGAGCGTCCGCGTCCTACCGCGCAAGGTGGGTCCTCTGTTTGACTGTAACCGGCTATGTGCTGTGTGCGTGACGGTGTCTGGTGAAGTGCTTTGCTAGAACTTGTGCATCTGAGCTTGTCCTCGCGTATCATGGCTTGCTGTGATTCATGTTTTGTTAGTGCAGGACTACATCGTTAGGAAACAAGGATTAGTGTTTGGGATGAATTAGTTTCAACCAGGTGTTAGATCCATTTCTATGTCGATGTTGATGTATGCCCATCAGGAAGGTGTTTAGTATTGAGAATTGAACAAAAGTGAATTACAGATTTCAGTGTGGCGTGCATGAGATTCATCTATGATGGAAGTGTAATCTTAATAGCTAGTTAACATTCAACTGTCACACTTCTTCAGAGGTAGTTGAGTTCTACGCTTCTCTTACTTTCGTTTACAGGATAAAAATATGATGTTTCTTGGTCAGAGTTTATTTGTATGACGGTTCTTTTTAGTCTAAGTTTACCCTAGTCAGCGTATGGAAATACTAGAGTGAAATGGAAATCTAGGATTGATTTCTTTACTGCAATGCGCTAGGATTTACTCAAATGGTGTGCTGTTTGCATTCTATCCCTCGGAAATTATCTGATCAGAAGAAAGTACTGGAGGAACAATTGATGCGGAAATTGGGACTTGTCATTTTCTCACCTCATGTGATCCTGATCATCCATCTTCAGTTGAGAGCTACACGATGCAGTGGAAAGTAATGAATGTGTGCTGTCTTATATGATTACAAGTATCCAATTTTGCTGTGTGTACTGCAACTGCAAGTGCATTTCGTTCTTTTTTGTTGGGGGCTATCCTAACTTTTTAAGTGTTTATTGTAATTGTTGGGGGCTATTCTTGACTTTTTGAGTGTTTATTTCTTTTTGTTGGGTAGGGATGGCAATGGGTCAACTCCGCCTATGTTGTAATGACATAGCCGGTCCCAAGCCCGGGTAAAGGAGGAGGGGGTTGTGATAGGCTTGGCGAGCCAACAACTACACTTAGCCATTCTCATGGAAATGAAACCCAATAGAAATTCGTTGGGGCGTAACCCTCTTAGCGACGCGCCATATCGGAACCCGGGTATGGTGTTAAGTGGGCAAGGGCCGGGTCGCCACCGCCTTAGTGGCGCGCCATATCGGAACCCGGATATGGTGTTAAATGAGCAAGGGCCGGATCGCCACCACCTTAGCGGCGCGCTACATCATCGCCCGGATGTAGTGATAAGTGAGCAAGGGTCTTTGCATCTTACTCGACGGGTGCAAAGCGTAAGGAAGCTAGCCGAGGAACATAGATTTCGGGTGGGTAGTTGGAATGTAGGATCCTTGACGGGGAAGCTACGTGAGTTAGTAGATGTTACCATTATGAGACGAGTAAATATCCTTTGTGTACAAGAGACTAGATGGGCGGGTCAAAAGGCGAGAGAAGTCGAGAATACCGGTTTCAAGCTTTGGTATTCTGGTTCAGCTGGGACTAGGAATGGCGTAGGTGTTCTAATAGATAAGAGTCTTAAGGATGGAGTAGTGGATGTTCGAAGACGAGGGGATAGGATCATCTTAATCAAGATAGTAATTGGGGACATTGTCTTGAACGTCATTAGTGCTTATGCCCCACAAGTTGGGCTCAACATGAGTGCTAAGAGGCAATTTTGGGAGGACTTGGAGGATATGGTTAGTAGTGTACCGATAACCGATAAACTCCTCATAGGGGGAGATCTCAATGGTCATGTGGGTGCAACTAACCTAGGATTTGAGGGAGTACATGGAGGTTTTGGATGCAGCGATAGAAATCAAGAGGGTAAGTACATCCTAGACTTTGCCGTAGCCTATGATCTGTTGATAGCTAACACCCTCTTTAGGAAGAGGCAATCTCACCTAGTGATCTTTAGTAGTGCCCAACACTCTAGGCAGATTGACTTTGTCCTCACTAGGAGAAAGGATAGACGAGAGTGTCTAGATTGTAAGGTGATCTCGGGGGAGTGTGTTGTGTCACAACATAATCTTGTGGTAGCTGACTTTCGCTTCCATACATGTTCTTTGCGGGACAAAGGTGTCAAAATCACAAGAACAAAGTGGTGGAAGTTGAAGGGAGAATCACAAGAATCCTTTAAAAATAGGGTGATCACAGGACCCTGGGTAGAAAATGGAGATGCGGATAGTATGTGGATGAAGATGGCAACTTGCATTAGGAAGGTAGCTAGTGAGGTGTTCGGTGTGACAAAGGAAAAGAAACTTATTGATAAAGACACTTGGTGGTGGAATGAGAATGTACAAAAGGCCATTAAGGAGAAGAAGGAGTGTTACAAGAGTTGTCATAATGATAGAAGCGCAAGCAACATGCTTAAGTACAAAGAGGCTAAGAAGAATGCAAAGCGGGTTGTGAGTAAGGCAAGAGGACAAACCTATGATAAGTTATATGAGAGACTAGAGACAAAAGAAGGTGAAAAGGACATATACAAGGTAGCAAAAATCCGCGAGAGAAAGATGAGGGATCTCAATCAAGTTAAATGCATCAAAGATGAGACTGACCACATTCTAGTGAAGGATGAAGAGATTAAGAATAGATGGCGTGATTACTTTAATGGGCTATTCAATGATGGGAATGGGAGCACTATGGTTGAGTTGGATGACTCCTTTGATGACTCCAACAGGCGGTTCGTGCGGAGGATACAAGAATTTGAGGTTAAGGAGGCCTTAAAAAGGATGAAAGGAGGAAAGACCCTCGGCCCTGACGATGTCCCTATTGAGGTATGGAGATGTCTTGGGGACGTGGCAATAGTATGGCTCACAAAGCTATTCAACCACATTTTTTGGTCAAACAAGATGCCTGAAGAATGGAGGAAAAGTATATTAGTACCTATCTTCAAAAATAAAGGAGATATACAAAGTTGTACTAATTATCGAGGTATTAAGCTTATGAGTCATACTATGAAGCTTTGGGAGAGAGTGATTGAACACCGCCCGAAGAAAGTGACCAATGTCACTAAAAACCAGTTTGGTTTTATGCCTGGGAGGTCTACAATGGAGGCGATTTTCTTGCTTCGTCAGCTTATGGAGAAATATAGGGAGCAGAAGGACTTGCATATGGTTTTCATTAACTTGGAGAAGGCGTATGACAAGATACCAAGGTCAGTCATGTGGTGGGCACTAGAGAAACATAAAGTGCCAACAAAGTACATTACCCTTATCAAGGATATGTACAATAATGTTAGGACAAGTGTGCGCATAAGTGATAGTGAGACTGATGCATTTCCTATCACGGTAGGACTACATCAAGGATCAACTTTGAGCCCATACATCTTTTCCTTGGTGATGGATGAGGTGTCGAAGGATACACAAGGGGATATCCCTTGGTGCATGCTCTTTGCTGATGATGTAGTGCTGGTAGATGAAACTAGAGATGATGTTGATAAGAAATTAGAGTTATGGAGACAAACCTTAGAGTCCAAGGGGTTTAGACTTAGTAGGACCAAAACCGAGTATATGAGGTGTGACTTTAGTGGTGTTGGTCGTGAAGAGGGAAATGTTAGTCTACAAGGACAAATAGTACCTAGAAGGGACTCTTTCCGATACTTAGGATCAATTTTACAAAGCAATGGCGATATTGATGAGGATGTTTGCCACAGGATCAAGGTAGGGTGGATGAAATGGCGACAAGCCTCTGGAATCCTATGTGATAGGAAAGTCCCACAAAAGCTAAAAGGGAAGTTCTATAGGACGGTGATCATACCCGCGATGCTCTATGGGGCGGAATGTTGGCCAACTAAACGGCAACATGCCCAACAAATGAGTGCCGCAGAGATGCGCATGCTACGGTGGATGTGCGGGCACACGAGAAGAGACCGAATAAGGAATGAGGCGATTCGTGATAAGGTAGGGGTGGCGCCGATTGAAGAGAAGTTAGTCCAACATCGACTTAGGTGGTTTGGACATATCCAATGGAGACCTCCAGAAGCACCGGTTAACAGTGGGATTTTAAGAGGTAGAGAAAATATTAGGAGGGGTAGAGGACGACCAAGGTTGACCTAGGAGGAGGCGGTGAAACGAGATTTGAGAGATTGGAATGTATCTAGAGACTTAGCTCATGTTAGGACCGCATGGAAAGTAGCAATTCATTTGCCAGAATCGTAGTCTTGTTTTTCTCTTTTTTTTTCTTTTCTCTTTTTCTTTTTCTTTTCTCTTTTTTTTTTCTTTTTTTTTCTTTTTCTTTTTTTTCTTTTTTCCTTGTTCTTATATCTCTTCCTCTCTTTTACTTCATTGATATTGGGTTTCATGTCTAGCCGACCCCAACAGGCTTGGGATAAAGGCTTGGTTGTTGTTGTTGTTGTTGTAGGGATGGCGATGGGTCGGTTTCGGGTCGGGTGGAGCAAAAACCCGCCTGAAACGAAAGAGGTTGCGGGTGAAATTTGAAACCCGCACCCGTCGGGTTTGACTTTCTTATAAACATACTACAATGTTTAATAAAATAAGTCTAAAAATCATCCATTTTGAATGTCAATACAACAAAAAATATTAAGTATTAAGTTGCTTATAAAGATTATAAATATAGTTTGCGATAAGTAAGATGAATCAATTAAATTATATAAAACAATCAAATTTGACTTTGAAATTACAAATATAAATTATTTCGGGTGACCATCGGGTACCTGCAGGTGCAAAGTAAAACCCGCACCCGCAACAAGTCGGGTCGGGTGCGGGTTAGACCCACGGGTGGAAAATCCCATCCGCACCCCTCGGGTACCCGCACCCGCGGTTGGGATTGACATCAGTGTTGCGAATCCTCGCCTGGACGCCTAGGCGCCCGTCGGCCGCCGGGACGCCTAGGCGGTCGCCTAGGCGAGCGCCAGGCGTGGATGGGAGGCGGCGGGCGCGGCGGCGGGTGGAGGCGGCGGGCGCGGAGGCGGCGGCGGGCGCAGCGGAGGCAGGCGGGCTCAGCGGAGGCAGGCGAGCGGAGGCGGAGGCGCGGGCGGGCGGGCGATCTGAGCCGTCGGATCTAATCCAACGGTGTTATTTCCGCATCAGTGCATATAAAATACCTTCCACCCCACCCTAACCCTAAACACGATCCCTCTCACCCTCACTCTCCTCTCCACCGATGGCGGCGGCGGCGCGCGAGGGCCGGCACGACGTGGCGCGGCGATCGGCAACCGGCGGCGGCGGCGACGACCGGCGGCCTCCAGGCGAGGCGACCTGTCCAGGCGTCGCCTCCGGACTGACTGGACGAGGCGACGCCTCAAAAAGGCTGATTGACATCCCTATTGTTGGGGGCTATTCTTTTACTTTTTGACCTATGCGCCATTGCTAGCCCAATACTAGATGATTTCATCCCATGTGTTTTGTAGTATAGTTTCAGTACAGAAATATTTGTCAAAAAAGGCTGATTGACATCCCTATTGTTGGGGGCTATTCTTTTACTTTTTGACCTATGCGCCGTTGCTAGCCCAATACTAGATGATTTCATCCCATATGTTTTGTAGTATAGTTTCAGTACAGAAATATTTGTCAAAATCGGTGCAGAAGATCAGATGACGTTAAACATCTTATATGCTAAAAATGTAACATGAATATTCTTGTCATTACCTTCTATGCTATTCCTAACGTGACATAGAAGCATCATCTCTTTTCTAGATAATAAAATGATGCAAGAGAAATACTGTTCCATCTGTCTTAGGTTGTCTTTTGGAAAGTAGTCTCGATTTTTCTATGCATTATTGGCTGACCTTTGTTGAACATCCTTCAGGTGCACTTACATGCCGGTACTGATGAACCTCTAAATGTCACATTTATGAGAGCCCCTTCTTCTGCTCTCCTCAAAATAGATGTTCCTTTGGTATTCATTGGAGATGATGCCTCACCTGGCCTCAGGAAAGGTATGCAGCATGTTCTGATGATCCATGTAATTGCACTAAAATAAAATAAAAGAATGGGCAGCCCGGTGCATGTAGCTCCCACTTGCGCAGAGTCCAGGGAAGGGTCCGACCAATTTGGGTCTTTTGCACTAAAAAAATGCCAAATAAAAAATGGTATCCTGTTTTTCATTTCAAATGTTGCTTAGTCCTTGGATTTATACTGACTGGAACTGTGTTAAGCCTCAAATGAATATTTAAGTTAGTTAGAATCCTTTCTCTTAATGGGCGGACCTGGCGCAGTGGTAGTGTGTCTCCACTTGTGTCCTTCGGTTCGAACCAGCCTCTCTGCAAAAAGCAGGGGTAAGGCTGTCTAGAAATAACCCTTCTCCAGACCCCACATGTGTGGGAGCCTTCGGCTTTTTTTAGAATCCTTTCTCTTGAACAGTGCTAAAGAAAAGGGCACACATCTATATTAGCAGCTCAGTGTGTATTATTTAATTGTTCATACCTAAACGTTATGTATATTCATTCTTGCTTCTTGCATGAATCAAAGGTTGTCCTTATACTGAACTTTCCTTCACAAAAGTTCTGGCCACAACATTCAAGCGTCACTTGCATTATGCTATACCAATTAATTGAAGGATCTGTGCACGGTGTTCCTAATCCTTCACTAGTCACTACTTATTTGTTTGTGACAGCTTTATCGTGTTAATGTTTTAGTAACAATACAGACTAATTTAATTTATCATTTGGACTTCCAGGAGCTTACTTCAACACAATAAAACGAACAGTTAAGTATATCTGCCCTGCTGACATCGTACCACCATACATTGAAGTGGATCTAAGCGAGTTGGACGTTGGTCAGAAGCTGTTGATGCGTGACCTGAAAGTACACCCGGCATTGAACTTGCTTCAGTCGCCAGATCAACCTATTTGTAGCATTATAGGATCAAGAGCTCCTGAACAAAAGAAGTCAAAATAACTTGTCTAGAAACTGCATTCAACACAATAAGCTTCATTTGTGCTGTTGATGGTTCTTAGGTCTTGATCCTCCTAGCGGAGTAAATTGTAACCACTATTTTTCCCCAAGAGTGAATGTTATGAAGCAAGATACTTTAAATCACTAATGATATGCCTGAATGTCATCCTGTTGTTATATGCCTGAATATCGTTCTGTTCATAGGAACATACGAACATCGTTGAAAATTGTTTTTTTGCTTTTTTGGCAATTTTAAAATTTTACTTGTTGGCATTGCAATGTACCATTTGTATGTCTATATGTATAAGTAAGGCAAGGAGGGCCTGAACAAGAATGGTAAGGAAAATACAATTCCAGCGTTGTCACTTCCAATTGGCTGTGTTAATCCTTATTTCCTTGTTCATTCTGATGACACGGAATATCTATGCAGTTTTGACGGGGTGACGTACCCAGAACGACCGATTGACCTGTCATAAGGAGCCATGTGGCTTCGCGAGCCGCGCGGGAAGCACCAGCACGAAATATTAACTCGGAATCTGAGCTTGAATGGCGCCGCTGAATCCCGACCTCGAGGTCATGGTGCGGACAACCGACCCCTGACTGTCGAGGCGTAGTGGTCGGCCGACCCCTAAGGTCAGGAAGTGGCGTCCGACTCTTTAGGTCAGGAAGCGATCTCCGGCCATAGAGGGAGTGACTAGGGCTATAGCCCGGTCAGCAAGCGATCTCCGGCCCTCGACCCCGGCATCGAGGCCGAGGGAAGGAGTGACCTGGGCTAGAGCCCGGGCCGAAGGTAAGTGGAAGACTTTAATACTGACATGAAGAAAGACCAAAGTCCAGACTTTAAGATGGAGTGGGAGGCCACGTGCGACAAGATAAGCACGACGTAAGCTATCATCGCCTTCCGTCCCGTCCCATTTGACGTGGGTGTACATACGCTGAAAGTATTCGTAGACCGGTAGATAAGACGGGAGCAGGTGTACTTATTGCTTCTGTGCTTATCAGCCCACATTACATGTTGACACAACATATAAACCCCGCCTTTTTATGAGGAGTTGATGGGTAGGTACAAGCATAAAAGGGGGGGCTCGGAACCTCTCTAGGACAAAGCCACGTCCACACATCACGCACAACACAGCTCTCTCGCATCCTTACGTATGAGGAAGCCTTGCTTGTAACATTGGTTCTACGAACCAAAAGAGCTAATACAAGATCGATGAACCCCTAGATTGGACGTAGGGCTCGGAACCTCTCTAGGACGAGGCCACGCCCACGCATCACGCACAACACAGCTCTCTCGCATCCTTACGTACGAGGAAGCCTTGCTTGTAACATTGGTTCTAAGAACCAAAAGAGCTAATACAAGATCGATGAACCCTATTGGACGTAGAACATTTGATCTGAACCAGTAATTTTTTTCTTTGTTAGCTAACCATCAAGACACAAAATGCGCAACATTCAAATATTTGCCGGTGAAAAAAAACAGATAAGTTTGATATGTGTTTATCAACATAAGTACATAACCAATCAACCATGGATCAGAATAGCTGGCGCTTAACACGTAAGCTAAGCCACAGTGTTTTGACCAAAGGTCAACCTCATACTTTGTGTTACCTGTAATGGCAAATGACAACTCGTGTGGCTATGCAGAGCTGCCTATTGAGCTGATAGGAACACGAAGAGCACCTCATGCTCCTGAATTAAGTTCCAAAGAATTACAGCAGATTACAAGTTAAGACCACATCAAGATACGTGTTAATCCTTAAGCTTGCATATTGGATACACATCTCATGCCAACAATCTGACATTGCTTGGCTTATGACACGTCAACATCATCAAATAAAATAAAAACAAGGTAGACGATAGCAGCGTGACTTGAGGATTATTGTTCAATATTTTCTTTACGAAAATACAAGTCAAACATAGGTTCAGATACATGATAGTAATAATAGGTGTCGATATACAGCACCCAGTAAAAATGAGGTCCAAGCAAACAGCACAGGTTTAAACACACGCACACGCCCTCCTCTGGTCAAGATAATAATATGACCAGGGGTAGTGTCATTTTTGGTCTCCTCCAAAAATTTGAGGATCCAAGTAAAAAAAAAGAAATCAATAGGTGAGGTGAATTCATCAGTGCCGCAGGAAACAAAATCTTCAGGCAATAACTCAGCAAACATGATCACATCCATGGCTGCAACTTATTAACCTCAAACAGCACTTCAGATACGATCATATCAAGTCGATACTGTTGCTCGTTCAACGGATCAGTTGGAAAATACGACCCTCATCAAAGAGGGTGTCATTAGGAGGTGAAGGATGATATGTCACAGGGTCTCCTTCCATCTCATTTTCCATAAAATCCTCCCTGCACCCAGTGCTGCAAAAGGCTTTGTCACCCCTGTAATTGAAACAGAGGACACCAAACATCAAAATCAAAATCAGGACAACTGCAGGTCTATTAAAGAAGCAAAGCATTCGCAACAGTGGTTCCGAGACTATATTCGATTACTTACTGATAGATGTAGATGTCTTTCCCTTCTTTGAGCCGCTCATGGCAAAAACAACAGAAGCTCATCACACCCTCTTTCTCAAGAGGCGGCATAATCTCCTCACCCTTATTCTCATCAGGCACTAGCTGGTCAACTTCAGGCTCAAAAACACGGTCTCCAAATATGTGGATAGTTCTAGGGTTAGGGCCACGGGAAACAACACAGGTGTAATCCTCAGAATTGACAATGTCATCAAGGGATATAATACTACCCATCAGCCCGTCAGACATATTCTCATCCTTCTGTTCAAGCTCCCCAGCTTGAACAGGAGCAGTGGAGCCGCTCTTGCGAGTTAGATTGTCAGTAATCCAAATTTCAGATCCAAGAAGAACCTTCCTACTGCCCAGAGGTGTGGGGTTATCATCACTGAGGGAATCCACTAGTCCAAGCCCAACCTTCTGACTCTGGCTGCAATCAACGGAAGATGATCTGGGCGATTTAGCACCTAGGCCTGTGAAGAACTTGAGGTCGAGCGGCGATGTAGGACTGCGGACCGCATCCAATTCAATCAAACATTTGGTGCTGAATTTGACAAGGAGGCCAGGGACTCTGAAGAACCCCATCTTCTGAGCAAACGACTCAGTGGTAGTCTGGGGAACCGAGGAAGATTCAGCTGCCATTTGCTCTGCAATTTTGAGAGTCCATAACTGAATTAAAGAGCATCATCCTTTTAATCACAAGTTGACACCAGTTAACTTACACAAGTATCAGTTCCAACTATAACAGGTTTCCACAGAAGAAAATAGAAGGCTTACAGAACCAGTTTCAGGACGAGATGATGTTGTACGAGTCAGGAAACAAGTGGAGCAATTTTTAGTGGAAATTATTCAAAACGGAACAGCAATAAGTTCCATACACAATCAACAGCCGAACAAAAAAAAGGTTGTCATGAATTGGAGTGTAGTACAACATTTATTTAATGGGATTCCTTCGCTTGTAAGCGATACATAATGAATAGTGAAGAAAGCGTCAACAGAGAGGAGTAAGAGGACCTAAAAGAGCACCATCATTTAGCAAATCCACACAAAACAAAAGGACAAGCCAGCCTTCAGTGATTAATCAATCATCATCTCATCCTCACCTCTGCTTTACCGACTGTTCTTGCCTGTCTGCGTCACGAGGTTGTTTCCTCACAGCGGCCTCCTCATCCAATCCTGAAAAAAAAAGAAAAACAAGAGTGAAACCAACTAAATAAGATCATAACACCGTTTTAAAAAACCGGCGCAGATAAAAACTCATCCAAAATAAAAACAAATAGAAAAGCACGACGACGTAGGAATCGATCGGAAATCCAGTATCAGGGCCAACAAAATCCAAGAACACGAGGCAGATAAAACCCCCCTCGACCCCTCGAACGCGATCGAACCCGTCCTCCCCGGATGTAAAAAAAATGTAGGTTCAAGAGCCCAGCCCCCAACGGAAGCCAGGCGAAACCGCGAGTAATCCAGCGAGAGGCGACTCGGTTCACCTCGCTCGTCCCTGGTCTGTCCTCCGCCCTCAGAGCGCAGCGCCGGGTCCGAGTGGGGGTGGGGGAGAAGGAGGCTCGAGGTCCCAGAAAGACGAAGAAGAAATAGATGGGAGAGAGAGAGGGAGAAAGGTTTATGTGACTGTGAGAACTTCAGTAGCAGTTGCTGGGCCCACCTCGTTGGCTCCTTTTTTCCGCTCTCTCTTTCCAGGGGATTCCGTTCCCTGTACTTAATACAGTAACCCTGAGGAACCCTATTTTTTAAAGCGGGGAAAATATTCTTCTCCAGGGAACAGATAGAGAAAAATAAAAGTATTCAGATAGAGAATGATGGCAGTGTCTTATTGTGCAGGTCGTTGATTGAGGGACATGATGACTGGCCGGGATTTCAGATTATTCTTTTTTTTGTTAATTTTGGATCAGTTAAATTTGATGCTTGCGTGCTTTTTAGTTATTTTTATAGATTTATATATTTATTATGAAAATATTATTATGTTAAATATAAAAATTGTAAGTTATAGTTGTTTGATTTACATATAAGGGTCGTAAATATTGAATCAAAGAAAGTCCTGTTTTCAACCAATGTAAAATTAGACTCTTCCTTTTTCTTTAAGCAACAAAAGAGACATATCTCTTTTTTTTTCTAGAATGTGTTGTTTTTGAGGGGGGGAAGGTGTCAAGCGGAAAGTAGTTGAGAGGGAGCTTGAGATAATGAAGTCAAGCGTGTGTCTTGATGTGGTGATTTGATTTGTCACGTCGCTAGTCAGCCAGAGGAGAAAGAGAGAGGGGGAGAAAAAGGTGGATGCTATCAGTGACTTCTGTGCGTGTGACAGGAATTTTTAATCTGTGACCTAACTTTTCTACACATTTCTATTTTAGTTTTTCTTTTCTTTTTTTTGGAGGAGTGCATTGCTATTCTTATTGGATTGGAAGAGTGCAGGCTGCCTTTTATTTTATTTTTCTATTTATTGATTGATATTCTTGTTGGAGGAGCACGGGCGGTGGTGGAGTTGCCAAAGAAGCGTGGTGTCAAAATCTGCTTTCTTGACTTGGTTGTGGTGTGGTGAGGGTCTCTGTAAAGAATGGAACTGTGTGCTCCGGAGTCCACTTGCCAGACAAAAAATCGTCAGCTTCCCGTTGGAAAATAGGGCGTCAAGGATAATTTAGTTAGGGCGCGTTTTAGTGCAGATGATTAAAATATAAACAATTCTCCGATGTAATCGTGCAAAATTCTTTTAACTCGCACATTAAAATGGCTTAGTCATTAGTACTACCATTTCATTGAGGTTTTTAAGTAGCCCTCTTTTTTTTCCTTCTCAAAAGGGCCTTTGAATTACTGCTACCAGCAGCCAGACCCTTCGCCCGTGGCCTAGTACTAATTCCATGCACAGCAAAAAAAAAAAAATCCACACTTGTGACCGATGTGGTAGGTAGTCAAACTGTCAAAACACTGCAGCTCCAGTAGCTGTCCGCCACGTTTGTTTATCCTTCTGTTGGTGGTGCGTGCGCGTGAGCGGCCTCACAGGCCGGCCCGTTCCGTAGCCGGGGTTTTATTACCTGGTTCTTTATGGGTGGCAGCTGTTTCCCCGTCCGGTCCCTGGCGTGCCGTGTCCCGGGCAGAGCAGGAGACGTGAGCTCCGATCCACGAATGCTGGATGCAGAAACCAGTGGTGCCGCGACCTGGGGTCTAGCTGCCTTCCAAGGACACCTACAAACTCGATCAAGCGAAATGATATGCAGTAGCTTCAGGGCAAGAGAGATTCTTTAGTTAAACGGGAAGCGAGCGGCTGCCGCGTTATTAGTAGCGGCTGGAACGCGACGGCAGGCAGGCAGGCAGCATAAAGCAAAGAAAGCGACCACCGTTCGCTGCGACAACTGTCGGTGGTCGACGCCCGTAGCGACCGCCGGCGGAGAAAGATGTGCCCTGCCGCGTAACTATGCTACCCGCACGGCGGCTGAAACGAAACGAAACCAAATAGGATTGGTTTGCGCTGTGTGCAGTCCCACCCGTCCACGCGAATCCGAACGGACCGGGTGGTTTCTGGTGAGACGCAGCTGCTCGGCGTGGTGACCGGGCAGAATCGTCAAGGCAGGTGATCGCGGATTCGCGGACAATGGGGTTGCGGTTTTCCGCGCTTGGCCTCCTCGGGAAGCGAGGCAGAGAGGCCATCATGATCGTGGGCGCACCACCGACGGATTCGCTCGCCGGTGGAGTGGCGCACTGGGCAAACCCAAAGTCACACACCAGCCGCCCAGGCCTAGATAGACCCAGCACCACCAAAATCGTCCCTGCGCCGCGCTTTTCTCGCCGCACGCAACCTTTTCCTCGCTCTATATCTTGCTTGTTTGCCCAGCAATGGATTACCGACTCGCTTTGTCAGATTGGGGAAAACGATCTGCCGGAGGTTTTATCCGAGCTAACCTGATCACGTCGTCTCAGAACATGGTGTACGTTCCTGGCACATCCGCAAAATACGGGTTGAAAACCAAAAAAACGGATTGTAAAGCCCAACAATATCTGCCGGCAGGATCTGTGAGGTCTGCAGCTAGAAGCTGAGATTGCAAACATGAGGACACATCCGTAAAAGATTCTTTTTCTTCCTAGTGCTCACTTACATAGAGATCCGAGTAAAGAATTTTGAGTATGGCCGTAAGCTCGGTATCAAATTGAGTATGTCCGTAGACTCGGAATAAAAGAAGAAGAAAAATACAGCAGAGCAAACAAAGACGAGGTCACAAGCAGGCAACCGGTGCCCTGGCCCAAGTTGTGCAAGGCCCGTTCTCAAAACTGCCATCTTCGAAAAGTAAAACAGAATGCAGCAGGTACACGAAGAACCAACACCAAGAGTACTCCTCAACCCCGTTTATGATTTAGTAAATTTCAACAGTAATTTGTTATTCTATGTACAATTGTATGCGCCATACAAAAATCGGAGTGCAGCTGACATAAAGCAACAGCATGCCACGCCATCAGTACCGAGACTCATTAAAGTTGCTAGGCATACAAGCAACAAAGAGATGAATCATTCACAGGAAAACAGGAACTGGCTTCTAGCCTATAAGGAGTGATCATAATAGAACTGCTTATCTCATGAGATGGAAGCAATGGAACTACAAAACTTTATACGCCAGAGGGGCAGAGGCACGGACCATGAGTCCAAAAGATGCATGCCCAGCGTACAAAGAAAACAGCCACTCAAGAGACCATATACACCAAGACTCGACGCACACATGTTGAAATGAGCACAAAAACCGTACGGCTTGGTTTTCATCTCTTTTCCTGTATTGGCCTGAATTTCCTCTTAGCAACTTCAGGGCGACCACGCCCCAAAGAAGAGAATAATATATTCCTAGGTTTCAACTGTTTGTCTTTCTATTCGCCTTGATCTGCAAACTGCTCAACATCTATGTGGGTGACAGCACTTGGTTTCACATGTACTGAGCTAGCCACTGCTTACACATATCAAGAACTGGCAATGCATTTGCATGTAACGCCTACCAAAATAGTACACTAAGTCAGAAAAAACTGAACAAAGTAAAGAATGGACGGGTTACTCATTGTCATTGATTCAGCTATGGTATCGCTTCATTTACTTGTATCTTCTATTATGGGAAAAGACCTAATTTTTGGTCCCTCGACTTCAAGATCAGATCTATTTTAGGCCCTAAGCTTTTTTCAAGCATACTGTATTGAGACTTCGCCTACCCCAGCGTGCTTGGGACAAATGCTTTGTTGTTGTGAACTGTTTTGAGACTTAGGTCTGGAACGAATCAAAAGATCATGACGCAAAAGCAACAGATATAACTGGGCCTCCTCAATGACTCGAGAGACTTTGGAGATTCAACCATTTTCTGATGAAGTGTCTACTGCCACCGTACCGTACTAAGTTTACGGACCAAATCAGTGACCTAACTTGACCTAAAATCAATCCCATTATTTAGAACAAACAATGCAAGGGGTTTTAGCTACCTCTGGTAGTAATGGGCACATGCAATGGACATACATCAACGTCATCCAACCATTAAGTAGGACAACTGTTGTATATCTGCAAAGAGGACCAACCTGATGGGCAACATACTGAACATCGGCAATGCTTCCACTTCGTGAAGCTATCTGAAATGCACTTTTAAGACGGCCACATACAACACAGGCAAGCACTTTCCTGCAGAATTAAGAGATTGTTGGAAAAGATAGGAAAAGCTGTGTACGCTTTCACAATATGCAGAAGCATGCATTTTATCCTGGACAGGCAGTCATATGCATCAATGCATGCCAGGGACACTTTTGTTGGCAATTTGGGATGCCTATGGTAGTAAAAAAAAGAAAATGCAACAATATTTTTTTGGGATGGCTATGGTGGAAACACATCAGTGAAGTGCATGGCATACAAAAGCATGAACTAGAGTTACAGATACAATTTCCCAACGAAAAAAAGCATGCGACATATCGCCTCAGATGATAGCTATAAATCACCACTGTCTAGGTGAAAAACAGAGCAGAATAATACAGATATGCACATCAGTGAATGTGTGTATAATCCATTATTTAGAAGACAAGACAATGCTACAAATGGCAGGAGGGTCTTGTACTTCCATACAGTAGCAAATGAGAAAACTGTTGAGCAAAATGTGACAGGTCATTTGCCATATCTGAAGGAAAAAAGGCCACCCAACTACTCACATGAAAAAAAAGTGTACCCAGTGCTGAAGGCTCCCACACATTGATACACCCTTTTTTCAATTTAATTACGCACATGCAAATGTGATTCATAATCTTAACTGCAATTATCAATAATAGTCTAACAAAAAAGAAGTGCAAAAGGCATAAGAAAAGCATTAGTCATTAGGTTCCACCACGAAATGTGGACAATTCATACCTGTGATTGCTGATTAGCATGTCGATAAGGCGATCTGGTCTTTCTTTATGCTTGTTAGCATAAACATTTATAGCAGCACCAAGAACCTATCAAACACAAGCGAACAAATATATCAGCAGGGAAATCATCTGGCTCATTCCCACAGGTTTAATAGAACAGCCAGATAACCCTTGTAAAGAAGTTATGAGTTAGCAGAATTAGAAGCTTCAAATGATCCTAGCATGAACATCATTTATAGGCTGGAGAATTTGCAGGAGGCTGACCATACACATAGATCCATTACCTGATCCCATTCATCATCATCTATAGTTCCTCTTATGTTCTTCAAAAACTCTGTTAACTGCCCACCTTTTTTCCTTTCTGCAAGTGATGCGGCTACACCGGCATAAATATCAGCAGCTGGAATGAATTTAGCAGCCAGTTGAGTACCAAGATGTATATTCCCAACGTGCAAAAATAATCATCAATCACGAATACTCAACTAGCAAAGCAAATATTGAATGTGAGTACCTGGGAGGTCGAACTCATGAAGCATTCTAAAAGCTAAATCAAAATGCTTTTCAGCCAGAGCTTCAACAACCATGCATCTCCTCCTGCAAATTTTAGTGCATATATAAGAAAAAATTGAATTCAGCTTCCCCATGGTTAGGTGTCAGGGATGTAGCCACCTCAAAGAGCAGATAAAAAAGCTTTGATCTTAAAAGGCAAATAAATGACACAAACCTCATAGTTTCAGGGTCAGTTGGATTCCCAAAAAGAGAAGTTTTCCACTGAGGACCATCTGTACTATTGAGTGCCTTCACTACATCCACCTACAATACCACATATGCAACTCGATTATCCTTTTCAAATCCATGAAATTCACCTCAAGACAGAACCTACAGATATCTTTAGTCATGCTAGTTTTGTACAAGACATTTAGTTGGATCCCAGACTCCAAGACAAACGGGCCTCTGACATGCACAATTGTTTTGATATTCAGTCCCAAAAAGACTTTATTTCTGAGTTTGGTCAAATCTACCATTGACCAAAGATTTCTATAACTTTGATCAACTTTAACAACATGAGACTTGTACTTTTAGATTCATCATGAAAATTATTATCATAAATTCATAATGTAAAATTTGCTGTTATTAAAGTTGATCAAATCTATAGAAATCATTGGTCAAAGATAGGTTTAAACAAACCCAAAAAATAAAGTCTTTCTGGGACGAAGTACAAATGAAAATAGTCAGGTCTGACCAGTAGTTTATCTGTTTCAATAGCTCCCTCACCTGATATGAGACACGGGTACAAAATTTCATTATGATTTCTCTGGTCATTTTTTCAGATGCGCTCTTATTCCGTGCAGTCCTTGATATCAACTTTGTAGCCTCAATTGTTCTGTCTCGTAAGGATAATGCTTCTTCAAAATGCGTCTGCATTCGAGAAGCTGAATGTAAGAGAAACGAAAAACATATATTTATGTTTTCTTTGTACCATATATTAACATTTGTCCTTTTCTGTTCTCATTCCCTATTCATCCAGTTTCTCAACAAAAAACCAACCGGAGGGGGTATTTTTGTCACCTTAACATCGGTTGCATTTGAACATGAAATTTTATATAGGTTGATTGACTTGCAAAGAACATCTGAAACTCTTCGTGATAATGTGGTGTTCAAACTGATTTCATGACTTCAAATGGTTATATGTTTGAAAATATAAGCTCAGGGATCCTGAACAGCTGAAAGGACTACAGAAAATATGTGTCCCAACAGTCAGCTATCCACACCAGAAGTGGTAAGCCGCGTTATCATGCCTATTCTGATCAAGTAAATTATGATCACAAGACTATAAGAATAGGTATTACCTTGGCATGCCCCAAATGTCTCAAAGCCTCTTCTTGAGACATTGAATTCATGAATAATTGGATACAACAACGGCCTGAAGCAACATGGTCACCCTTCAAAACCTGGCATACCATGTTTGAATGTAACCGTTAATTGACAAGAAAGTGACAAACTATCAGAATCCAAATGAATCATGAAAATGGGTATTTGCAGTACCAAAAAGTTGTAGAGATAATTAAAATGGCGATGTGTTTCACAATAGTTGCAGATGCGAGTAAGAACAGTGTTCATGTACTGGATCACAGGTGTCTCATGATATGTGGGCGATTGCATTATTGACAATATTGTGTTCTCCAAAACTGACATAGCACCGTATCCAAGACATAGATCGCACAAGTCATCAACTGTTCCATAATCAGTTGTTAAAGGATCATTGCGTGGAATTAAAGACAAAGATGTTTCCCCTTCTGTGGTTGGTTGACTGGACAGGAAGAACAGAGAGCATGCTTCAGCGTAATGACCATGCCTGAACATGAAAGCAAGCATTTGCGGCCGAGCATACTGCAAGTATAACAGACGTTATTATACCTGATGAACTATTGAATAATACCTAGTTTCTCAAAATAAATATAAAGGACAGAAGAACAAAATTTGAATAATATTCAGGATTTTAGCTCCAACTTCTTAGATTCTGTAGAACATTGGTCACTCCAGTGATGAGAAGAGTGGCAATAATTCAGATGTCAGTTCTCTAGTGACAAATGTATAATTTAAAGTAGAACTGGGGAATCTAGGAAGAGGGATCTTTTTCTTAAAAAAAATCTCAGGGCAGAAGCTCTAGCATTCATTGCACAAAATAAGAAAATACACCGTCCTAAAAGGGGAAACACAAGGGCGGTAGTCTTACTTCTTGCAAGTAATGAATACACTCGGCATATCGGACACTATCAAGATTGCTGCAAGGACCATCTTCAGGATATGACCCAGCAGATGCAAACTGGCTATCTATAGAATCTCTAGACTGCCTGGACCTCTCATATCGCGGCAACGTGGATGGCATGTATAGAACATTAAGATAAGCATCAGCAGAGAGAGAATCGTCAAAAATGGTTGCGGCACTTTTTGCTAAATGTTCATACCTGCAATACAATTTCAATAGCAGAGTTATCAGAAAAAAGAATAATGTGCTCCTTTGAAAATGGGAAAGTGACAAATAAATTCAGATTCAAAAGTAAATCAATCAGTTTTCACCTCAAGCAATAATATAGATATATAGTACAATGAGCTAAGAAATGAAAATTTAGATATAGCATATAAGATTAACTATTGTCATTTTTATTTCAACAGGGACACTAGGAAAGAACAGATGGAACTGTATCAATCATGCATAGGAATGAGATAAAAGTGATTTGCTCAACCTAAGAGTGACTAAACTGAAGCCCAAAATGAAAATAACAAAGGTAAGTAATAGGGTTACCCCATATGGCTACACTGAAAACACACATGAAGAACCAATGGCAACTGTTAATTTATTTGATATTGAAAACCTTTACTAGAGTTATTAATGCAACTCCAGTTTGTCCTTTCATGTGCGAATCGAGCAAAGGAACATTTTACTATAAGTTACAGAAGATATTAAAACATCGCAATTGACCCCTTACATGGAACGGACAGAAGAAACATCAACGGGAGGGCCTCCTTCAATTGTGTTGATGATATCAATAACAACATGTGTTGCATCACCTTTGTATTGTTGAAGAGCTTGCCTGGAAAGGATGTAAAACAAGCACAAAAGTTAGAAATCAGAATTTATAAGAAGTATCACCTGCGTTGACTAATTAAAAGAATGTCCCAGGTAACATAATGCTGGGGTATAGTGTGCTTGAGACCAGCTTTGTAACCCCCCCCCCCCTCCAAGTGTTTTAAAAGGGTGCCTAGACACCTAGGCGACCAGCCATGATGTATAGAAGGGGGCGCTTGGACGTCTAGGCAACGCCTTTTAAACAGTGCCCCTAGGGTTGTCAATAAGCCGAGCTCGAGCAAGCTTGCCTCTTTAGTTTTAAGTTTGATAAAAATTTGAGCCGATCTTGAGTCGAGCCTGAAATAGTGAAATCCATTTGATCTTGTACTCAAGCTCAAGCTTGGCTTGTTTAGAATTCGAGCCGAGCTTGAATCAAGCCTAGAACGAGTCAAACACGAGTGAGTTACGATCTCAAGCTTTATTGACAATCCTAGTACTGTCGGTCTCATATACATCTAATACAGTCTAATGAGTTCAGCTTCAGAGTTGGTGGAGTAGGAAGGTGGATAATACTGCACAACATTTGCTGCTAGTGCTATGTCAGGATCATGTTTCATGAGGCGTCTTTTTAATAGGATTGACAGCTCTAGGTAATCATTCAATGGAGGAGCAATTATAACTACATATATCGCCTTATTGACTTAGTTACAACTCGTGAATGACAACAACAAACGAGCTTACTTGAGCTGCTAGTGCTATGTCAGGATCATGTTTCATGAGGCGTCTTTTTAATAGGATTGACAACTCTAGGTAATCATTCAATGGAGGAGCAATTATAACTACATATATCGCCTTATTGACTTAGTTATAACTCGTGAATGACAACAACAAACGAGCTTACTTGAGCTGCTCAAGCTAGTTAGATTTACGAGCTTACACACAAGCCCAAGTTTGGCTCATTTAGAATTCGAGCCGAGCTCGAATCGAGCCTATAACGAGTCGAACACGGGCGAGATATGATCCTCGTGTTTTATTGACATCCCTAGCATTGTCGGTCTCATATACATCTAATATAGTCTAATGAGCTCAGATTCACGTTTGGTGGAGTAGGAAGGTGGACGACACTGCACAACATTTGTTGCTAGCACTATATCAGGATCATATTCCATGGGGTGTCTTTTTAATAGGATTGGATAGCCCTAGGTAATCATTCAATGGAGAAGCAATATGACTACATATATCGTCGTATGGACTTAGTTATAACCCATGGATGACAACAACAAAATGAGCTTACTTGAGCTGCTCGAGCTCGTCAAACCTACGAGCTTACACGCAAACTCAAGCTTGGCTCGTTTAAAATTCGAGTCGGATTATTGACATCCCCCCCCCCCCAACACACACACAACCTGCTTTGACAGTGCATCCAGCTTAGCTCAGTGATAAACTAATCGAAGGATTATATTTCTTCACCATCTTTTTAAACATGTAGAGAGCAGCTAATTCTGTGTGTGCTTATGGTTATAGGAGTGCGTTAAGGCCAGGGAGGGAGACTTTTCTAACAGGACAGACAGGCAGAAATGAACATACACTGTTGACAAAGAAAGAACTTTTCGACCATTCAAGCAAACACAGAAGCGGAAAAAATGAAACGGGCAAACATATTTGGTAAATCTAGCATGGTTAGACTTTGTAACTCAGAGAAATGTTTGACAGACGATTAGTCAATACAAAAATACAACAGATGTCTATTATTTCTGCCAGAAATATATTTGTACAGTTTGGCTTTGCACACAATAGCCTACCGCAACGTGCTTGAGACAAAGACATTGTTGTTGTCTGCTTTGCATACAATAATTCGATAGCCTAAAACTAAAAAGGGAACATACGATAGGGCAAAATCATTTCCTTATGATAAAGAGCAAGCATAAAAGAGATGCATATAAATAAAACCCTGCATATCACTTGGAAGAACCAAATGATCAGAAACTATTACTAGTAGGTTCTCTCTCTTTTTTTTTATGCATGGGAACATAATTTCAAGCTTTTTCCATCTTTTCCTTTTTGTAAGCATGTGCAAGTAAGAGAAGAGAAGATGTTTCCCTTACTTGAACTTCACACGGGCTTGAGCATAATGTTCTGTTCGAACTAGAGCATGGCCCCATGCAACCCACACCGAAAAAGCATCAATCTGAAATTGATCACAACATCATATTACTTTTTATCCAATGTAGAGCATAAACCAAACAAGTTGCACGCTTCTATACCTTACACTTTTTACATGTATAGACAGCCATGCTGTACCGTTCATCACTGACAAGCCTGTCACGCAGGCTAGTTGAAGATTCTTTATCAGCAATATCATCAAGCGACGCAATAATACCTGACCCTAGCAAGCTTTGAAGAAGCTCCGCACGCCCTAACCATATATCTGCTTGACCTAAGAGATCAGACAGCACATCTAGATTCTGGCTCCCTGCACTTGAACTGCCAGTGTCCGCAGAACTGCCATCAACATCCCTATTTCTTTCAGGGCCACTAGACAAATCACTACTCCCAGTGTTTTTTTTCAGAAGAGATTTTGCATAAGAGAGTGCCTGAAGAAATGCAATACTGTTATTTTTCAAGTTGTGATACTTTTAAATGTCATACAGCTACCCAACTTTCGTACCTGCACATAAGTTTCTGTCGCATGATAAGCCCGAGCTATATTGTCCATAGAGGCATCAAGGGGCAGTTGTCGGGAGCTTAGCACGACCTTCATCTGAGTTATGCACAATTCAAGTGCACCTTTTGCAGCTACTGACGCATCAGAACACAATGAAAGCAATGCCTACAAATGAGAGACATAAAGACTTAAAACAGGAAAGTCCATAAACTACAGCTACAAGCTTTATGCAACATTAGGTTCATATATGAGAGAACTGTGTAGTGGGTCAGGTGGGCTATGTTAGCTAATCAACTCATCACGGGCGTATGAGCAAATTTAGTTATATGAATGTCCTCGACAGAGACTACCACTCATGTCAAAATTGGACTATTTATAAGGCAGAAAAATAACTAATATACACCCAATTTTAGTTACTTTTTGTTTAATACACAGTAACAATAAAAATTGTGACATGTCCAACAGTTAAGTATAGTGGAGATGCACATGTTGCGATTGAATTGTGGTCATACAAGACATGATCGGCACAGGATGATGATATATGGGAGAGGCTAGAGGTGGCACCAATTGAGGAAAAGCTTGTCCAGCATCGCGATGTTGTCTGGAAGTATCCAATGTAGGCCCCCAGAGGCACCGATGCATAGTGGGATTTTAAGGCACTCATAATGTAAAGCTAGCCAGGGGTAGACTAAATTGACATGAGAGTCCGTAAAGGCAGAGACAATCAACGCAAGAGAGAGCTACCCATGGATATAAGCAAGTGGAAGTTGGCAATCAACGCAACAACCACTATGACTTCTATTACTACAATTATATTATCTTTGTTTTGTTTATGTTTTCCTTAAATTCCTTTTAACTTATCATCCTTTAAATTCCCTCTTTTTGGTTCCAGTGGGTTTCATCTCTAGCCCAACTCAACTGGCTTCAGATCAAGAGGCTTTATAATAGTAGTAGTAAGAAAATAATAATCTCTGTGAGCGTATATATGTTGGGAGTATTAGGATTAGAGGGTAAATTGGTCATTAGCAATGAGGCTACTTGGCCCTCATGTCTTGTACCCTATATATGTACACTAATCTCCATCGATGAAATCTGAGTCAGTTTTATCCTCTATTATCGTATCAGCCAAACCTTAGCCTTCTCTCTCTTCCCTCCTCTCTACAGCCACCCCCACCCATGGCAGGCGCAGCCCCCTAGCCGGCCGGTGAGCCGCCGGGCCTCTCTGCAGCCCCGCCGCTCCTGGTTATCTCTCCCCTTCTCCCCGCGATCGGCCCCCAGGCAGGCGCCGCCCCTGCCTCCTCTGGCGCCCGCCCACCTCAGGCCACCAACCCCGCCCGTAGCCAGAGCGCGTCCTGCCGGCGCCCCCTAGCTGGTCCGCCCCTGGCTGGATCTGGGAGGGGGGTCTTCTTCCCCCGCGCCACCACCTCCTCCTAGCCCTTCCGCCCCAACTCGACCTGATCCGGCTTCATCGTCGCCTCCGCAGATCCAGCGGCGGTCCCACATGATGAGACATCACACTCCACCCTTGTCGCCGCTCTTGTCATTGCTCGGGAGCGCGAGCGAGCGATCGCCCTCGCCTAGGAGCAGGAGCGTGCTTCCGCGACACTCTTGCCCGTCAGCTTGAGGAGGTCGAGCACCGGTTTGGGAGTGCTACGGTCGACGTCACTTGTCTTCCCTAGGATGATGTTGCGGATCACCTCCTCTATGAGGCTTCTGTCGTCGCCAACCTCCACGCCCAGGCCGCTGGTGTCTAGAACATCCAGTTGTTGGTCCCGGTCGTCCTCGACCCCGCTTTCTCCTCGTACGCCCTTTGGCGCGACCTCGTCCTCCTCACTCTGTGGCGCTACGCCTCGACGACCACATCCTCACCGATGGGCACCCGACAGCCCCCCTCTTAGATTCGTTCGTCCGCGAGCGGGGAGGTGGGGGGGGGGGCACCGCTCGCCAGGCATGGGTTGCCATCGACGAGCAGTTCCTCGGCAACCGGGAGGCTCGCACCCTCCACCTCGATGCGGCTTTTTGGATCTTCGTCCAGGTCGACCTCTCCGTCACCGAGTGCCGCCGCCAGATGAAGGGCATGGCGAACTCCATCCGTGAGCTCGGCGAGCCAATCTCCGATCGTACGCTCGTCCTCAACCTCCTTCACAGCCTCAAAGAGCGTTACGAGCACCTACGGACCTGGATCGTCCGACCTGTTCCGATTCCCACCTTCCATCATCCTGGAGGAGATCACGAAAGGAGCCGTGGTACACTCTACCCCCGCCACGACTCTCTACAGATCCGGCTCTAGGCAGCGCCCTCCTGCGTCCTCGACTACCTATGGCAGTTCGCGTCCCCCTGCTTCGTCGCCTGCTTCACCTCGTCCTCCCGCCACTCCTGGAGCGCATGGCAGCTCAGGTGGTGGCAACCGTCACCGTCGCAGACGTGGCGGTGGCGGGGGTGCAGGCTCCGACAAGGGTAGCGCTCCCTGGCCGTCTGTCCACAGCCCATGGACCGGTCAGACCACTATGTGGCCTGGCCCATCTCAGGGTGCCTCGACGCCATGCTCACAGCGCCCCCAGTCGGCTCTCCTTGCTACTCCGACTCCTGGCAGGCACAATTGTTCTCCTAGGTACCCTCCTCCAGTAGTCCCGACGCAGCACCAGCTTCCGCTACTTCCCCAACCACCACAGCAGCACCACCCGGCTCCATCCTGGCCGTCGTACAATGCAGGATGGGATCAGGAGTCGCTTGCTAACTCGTTTAGCATGATGACCCTGACTCCTCCTATCACTGACTGGGTGGCTGACTCGGGTGCCTCCTACCACACCACTCCTTACGCGGGTATACTCTCCTCCTCCCACCCACCTCACCCTTCTTTTCCTTCTTCTATCATTGTCGGAAACGGCTCTACTCTTCTGGTCTCCTCAAAAGGCGACTCGGTTTCATCGCGGGCCTTTCCGTCTTCGCAATGTCCTTGTTACTCCTGACTGACATTATTCAACATCTTTCTGTTCGTCAGTTTACCACTGACAACTCCTGTTCCATGGAGTTTGACCCATTTGGTTTATCTGTGACGGATCTTTCTACCCATCGTATTCTCCTTCGCTGTGATAGCTCTGGGCCCTGTCCACTCTACGGCTTCCTGCTTCTTCTTCATCCACGCCGCACGCTTTGACTACTACAGCTTCGTCCACCACCTGGCACCGTCGCCTTGGTCATCCCGGTCCTGATGATTTGTCCAAGCTGTCTAGTAGTTCAGTCATCTCTTGTACTAGGGGTACTCATGAGCCTTTATGCCATGCCTGTCAGTTAGGTCGTCATGTTCGACTTCCCTTTACTAGCTCTACTTATCAGCCATTGCATATTTTTAATCTCATGCACTGTGATTTGTGGACCTCTCCTATCATCAGTATTTCTAGATATAGATACTATCTCGTTATTCTTGATGATTGTTGACACTACTCGTGGACTTTTCCCTTGAGTTTGAAGTCTGACACATTCTCCACGCTCTCTCACTTCTTCGCTTGGGTGTCCACTCAGTTCAGCCGCACCATTCGAGTTGTTCAGTGTGATAACGGACGCGAGTTTGATAACTCCACGTCTTATGCTTTCTTCCTCTCTCATGGTGTACAGCTCCGCATGTCTTGCCCGTACACTTCTTCTCAGAACGGCAAGGTTGAGCGCATGATTCGCATCACTAACAACAGCATGCGCTCCTTGTTGTTCTAGGCTTGTGTTCCTGCTCGGTTCTGGCCTGAGTCCCTTCACACCGCCACCTACGTCCTTAATCGCCTTCGTACGAAGGTGTGACACCCTCAATTTCGATTTCTGCATGCACTCATATTTTATATAGAGAAAATTTTTTAAAAGAAGTGGAAACAGAAAAAGAATAAAAAAGATAGCCAAAAAGAGCAAACTCCAGTTCACCGAGAGCGCTGAAGACAACTCCCGTGGCCCGCTGGCCACGTGACGCCTTCGGAGCTCATCCCCGCAAAGGTAGAGAGGTCCGACCCCGTGGGACACGTGTTGCCCCCGGAGCTAGCCTCTGCGGAGGAGCGAGGCCAGCCCCGTAGGACACGTGTCGCCTTCGGAGCTAGTCACTGCGGAAGAGAGAGGATCAGCCGCGCGGTACACGTGTCGCTCTTGGAGCTCACCACCGAGAAAAGTCCGGCCCCGCCAGACACGTGTCACCCTCAGAGCTCACCTCCGAGAGGTCCGACACTGTTGTAAACGTGTCACCTCCGGAGCTCACCTCCGGGAGGTCCGACGCTGACAGACACGTGTCGACCTCGGAGCTCGTCTCCGAGAAGTAAGAAAGGAAGTCTGGCGCTACTGGAACGTGGCATTCTCGGAGCCCACCTCCGAAGAGGGGAGGTCTGGCTCTGAAACGTGGCACATTCGGAGCTACCTCCGAAGAGAGGGGAGGTCCAACACTGACACGTGGCGTACGCAGAGCTCGTATTTGGAGAGAGGGGAGGTCCCGCCCGCCAGGACGCGTGGCGCATGCGGAGCTCGCCTCTGAGGAAGAGGGAGGGCCCGCCCGCCTGACACGCGGCACAACCAAAGTCCGCCTCTACGAAGAAAAGGGAGACCAGGCCCCTGCTGGACACGTGGAGCCTCCGGAGCTCATCACCACGGAGGTGACGAGATCTGAAGCGGTTTTTGCTTCTGTACGCACGAGAATACCGACACGGAAGGAAACCGACACGAATTCTACGTTGCTACCGCACCAAATCAATTGAAGATAAGTTGTTAAGATTCAAAAACAATTTGATAGGACTCTTATTCGAATTCCGATCAGATTAGGACTCTTCTTTTCACAATTATAAATAGAACCCGAAACAACCCCTTGGTCGTAACATCTTTTCTAAGCCGACAACTTAGAATCCCTATCCCCAAACCCGCCGAGCTAAACCCCTTCGCCGGAGTTTGACCACCGGAGAAGACCGCCGACAAGCCCGGACCACGATCGCCATCGCCGGAGGAGAGCCGACGATCTGTTTTTGCTAGGAGGAAGGACCTGAAGGAAGTAAGGTAGGTTTCCATTACCACCTTACGACATCGCAGTTTCTTTGCATCTGTTCTTCGATCCCTTCGAACAGAAGCTTTTTCGTGGACAGATCACGTGTTGATCGGTTTGATCTGAGTCCAGATCATCGCCATGTCCACATTTGATCTCTACATCTCTATTCATCGTGAAACTCATGCAGACATGCAAGAACACGTACAAACCGATCTAATAAAACAGCACCATAGGATTAGCATGCATATGCATCATTGCATCTTAAGTAAAGTTTGTGCATAATAATTGATTGCTGTGAACCTTGTATATGTGTGATCGTGAGTAGAAGGACAAGCTCAGTGAGCTATCTACGACGAGCAACAACAGGACTTCAAGATCCCAGAGCAACAGAAGTTGTAAGAACAAGGCAAGTGCCCCTTGACCATATTGATCCCATGTGGGTTCAACTAACCTAGGATTTGAGGGAGTACATGGAGGTTTTGGACGCGGCGATAGAAATCAAGAGGGTAAGGACATCCTAGACTTTGCCGTAGCCTATGATCTGTTGATAGCTAACACCCTCTTTAGGGAGAGGCAATCTCACCTAGTGACCTTTAGTAGTGCCCAACACTGTAGCTAGATTGACTTTGTCCTCACTAGGAGAAAGGATAGACGGGAGTGTCTAGATTGTAAGGTGATCCCGGGGGAGTGTGTTGTGACACAACATAAGCTTGTGGTAGCTGACTTTCGCTTCCATACATGTTCTTTGCGGGACAAAGGTGTCAAAATCACAAGAACAAAGTGGTGGAAGTTGAAGGGAGAATCACAAGTATCCTTTAAAAATAGGGTGATCACGGAAGGACCCTGGGCAGAAAATGGAGATGCAGATAGTATGTGGATGAAGATGGCAACTTGCATTAGGAAGGTAGCTAGTGAGGTGTTCGGTGTGACAAAGGGAAAGAAACTTGTAGATAAAGACACTTGGTGGTGGAATGAGGATGTACAAAAGGCCATTAAGGAGAAGGAGTGTTACAAGAGTTGGCATAATGATAGAAGCGCAAGCAACATGCTTAAGTACAAAGAGGCTAAGAAGAATGCAAGGCGGGTTGTGAGTAAGGCAAGAGGACAGGCCTATGATAAGTTATATGAGAGACTAGGGACAAAAGAAGGTGAAAAGGGCATATACAAGGTAGCAAAAATCCGCGAGAGAAAGATGAGGGATCTCAATCAAGTTAAATGCATCAAAGATGAGACTGACCGTATTCTAGTGAAGGATGAAGAGATTAAGAATAGATGGCGTGATTACTTTAATGGGCTATTCAATGATGGGAATGGGAGCACTATGGTTGAGTTGGATGACTCCTTTGATGACTCCAACAGATGGTTCGTGCAGAGGATACAAGAGTTTGAGGTTAAGGAGGCCTTAAAAAGGATGAAAGGAGGAAAGGCCCTCGGCCCTGACGATGTCCCTATTGAGGTGTGGAGATGTCTTGGGGACGTCGTAATAGTATGGCTCACAAAGCTATTCAACCACATTTTCCGGTCAAACAAGATGCCTGAAGAATGGAGGGAAAGTATATTAGTACCTATCTTCAAAAATAAAGGAGATATTCAAAGTTGTACTAATTATTGAGGTATTAAGCTTATGAGTCATACTATGAAGCTTTGGGAGAGAGTGATTGAACACCGCCTGAGGAAAGTGACCAATGTCACTAAAAACCAGTTTGGTTTTATGCCTGGGAAGTCTACAATGGAGGCGATTTTCTTGCTTCGTCAGCTTATGGAGAGATATAGGGAGCAGAAGAAGGACTTGCATATGGTGTTCATCGACTTGGAGAAGGCGTACGACAAGATACCAAGGTCAGTCATGTGGTGGGCACTAGAGAAACATAAAGTGCCAACAAAGTACATTACCCTTATCAAGGATATGTACAATAATGTTAGGACAAGTGTGCGCGTAAGTGATAGTGAGACTGATGCATTTCCTATCACGGTAGGACTACATCAAGGATCAGCTTTGAGCCCATACATCTTTTCCTTGGTGATGGATGAGGTGTCGAAGGATATACAAGGGGATATCCCTTGGTGCATGCTCTTTGCTGATGATGTAGTGCTGGTAGATGAAACTAGAGATGGTGTTGATAAGAAATTAGAGTTATGGAGACAAACCTTAGAGTCCAAGGGGTTTAGACTTAGTAGGACCAAAACCGAGTATATGAGGTGTGAATTTAGTGGTGTTGGTCGTGAAGAGGGAAATGTTAGTCTACAAGGACAAATAGTACCTAGAAGGGACTCTTTCCGATACTTAGGATCAATGTTACAAAACAATGGCGAGATTGATGAGGATGTTTGCCACAAGATCAAGGTAGGATGGATGAAATGGCGACAAGCCTCTGGAATCCTATGTGATAGGAAAGTCCCACAAAAGCTAAAAGGGAAGTTCTATAGGACGGTGATCAGACCCGCGATGCTCTATGGGGCGGAATGTTGGCCAACTAAACGGCAACATGTCCAACAAATGAGTGTCGTAGAGATGCGCATGCTACGGTGGATGTGCGGGCACACGAGAAGAGACCGAATAAGGAATGAGGCGATTCGTGATAAGGTAGGGGTGGCGCCGATTGAAGAGAAGTTAGTCCAACATCGACTTAGGTGGTTTGGACATATCCAACGGAGACCTCCAGAAGCACCAACAGTGGGATTTTAAGAGGTAGAGAAAATATTAGGAGGGGTAGAGGACGACCAAGGTTGACCTGGGAGGAGGCGGTAAAACGAGATTTAAGAGATAGGAATGTATCCAGAGACTTAGCACATGATAGGACCACATGGAAAGTAGCAATTCATGTGCCAGAATCGTAGTCTTTTTTTTTTCTTTTTTTTCTTTTCCTTGCAAAATAAGCAAGGGGAAGGCTGCCTAGAAATTCCCTTCCCCAGACCCCACAACGTGTGGGAGCTTTCAGCACTGGGTATGCCTTTTTTCCCTTTTTTTTCTTATTTCTTTATCTTTTCTCTTTTTTCTTTTTCTTTTTTCCCCTTTTTTCTCTTTTTTTTTCTTTTTTCCTTGTTCTTATATCTCTTCCTCTCTTTTACTTCATTGATATTGGGTTTCATGTCTAGCCGACCGCAACAGGATTGGGATAAAGGCTTGGTTGTTGTTGTTGTTGCGAAAAGGTGTGTGTGTTTGAGACAACTTGATGGGAAACCCTTTCATAGGAGTTTACTAGTTTTGTTAACCACCCTTGTCACCGAGAAAGTTAATGAGTCGGGTATGGTTTTTGCTTTTATGCTTCGCTAAGTCCATGGGATACGGGAAGCGAGATAGATGTGTCTAGCTAACTGCACTCGTATGAATAATGAGAAACGGATATTGTTAATGAACATGAATCGGAGAGAGATCTAGGCAAGCTTGGTTTGTGAATGAGGTAGAATGAGATGGTGGTTACTTGCCGTAGATCTAAGGATCGGTTCATGCGAGCACATGCCAGAAATACAGTGGCACCACAAGGCCAAGTATGGGTGCGGCTTAGCTGACTAATTAGGTAAGTTGCTCGATTGTTATGGATCGTGGAAGGCGCGGGGAATGGGAGTCGAGTGAGGATTGCCCTGGGAACTGCATTGGCACAAAAGGTGGGAGAATTGGAGATTCTAGCCTGCTGGTGAAACCTTAGTGAGTCCATACATCTAGTAGCCCCTTTGTAAAGGCTATTTTGTGATCTCTTGGCCATACACCGACAACCCGACGGTTGTGTACTGGTATAATGGAGGTTCTACAGTCGTCGACAGGTGACGAAATCACAAACTTGTGGGTAAAGTGGTGCCACCTCTGCAGAGTGTAAAACTATCATGATAGCCGAGCTTACGGTCACAAGCGCCTGAACAACTCACATGATTAGATGGGATGGTTATAGTTTGCTTTTTGAATTTGGTTTTCGGGACTGTTGAGTCCGGATAATAAGATTGGTTGCATGGCTGTTGAGTCATGACAATGAGCATTAGTCTCGGTATGAGACGGAATTGAATATGAGATGAAATGGTAGTGAATACGAGATGGTATTCATGAGATGGTAGTGAATACGAGATGATATTCATGAGCTTGAGAAAAGTTGAGAAAGATAAATATCTGGAAGAGACATGAAAGCGATGGAACATGATGGAGGTATGTTAGTGTTTAAATACATGTTGGGATTATATTCACTTAAAGCTAAGTTGTTGTTTTTATCGTGTTTTGAGAAATAAACTTTGCTTTCTGCAATGAGTCTTTTTATACCTACTTTGTTGTGAGCTACATATCATATTTTCCCGCACTTGCTGAGTACGTCATGTACTCAAACTTGCATTATCATACATCATCAGCAACACGAGAGGAGTACTATGAAGACCACGTGGAGTATTAGGAGTGTGATCCACCGTCAACTTGCCTGTGGGGATGGAGTAGAGATGGAGCCCCTGTTGCTGCTTAGTTTGCTTCCGCAATAGTTTAGAAGACTTCCGCTGCTAGAATAAAGATTTTCGCTGCTAGAATAAGACTTTCGCTGCTAAGATAAGACTTCCGCTGCTAGAATGAGTCCAAGTCTCATGAGACATTGTAATAAACCCTGTTATTCGTGGTATTATTCTAAAATTCAGTTTGTGGATTATATGTGTATGTGTGATGAACATCCTGGGCACACATACGCATCAGTCTCGGTTCCGAGAGGTTCTCTCTCAGAACCAGGGCGTCACAGAAGGCGATTAGCTCTCCCACTTCTCACTTCGCCTTATTCAGCACCACTCCCACCTACGAGCACCTTCGAGTCTTCGGGTGCGCTAGTTACCCTAATCTTTCCGCCACTGCTCCTCACAAGCTTGCGCCCCGCTCGACTCGCTGCGTCTTCCTCGGGTACTCCTTAGACCACAAGGGGTATTGATGCCTTGATCTTTCCACCCACCGTCTATTGATCTCTAGGCACGTCGTCTTCGACAAGTCCTCCTTTCCTTTCTCCACTTCCATCTCCACCTCCGACTCTGCCACAGAGTTGGACTCCTTGTTCGACACTGACCTTGTGGCTGCCCCTATACAGCCACCCTTCTTTCTGCCTCCTGCAGGTCAGGTCGTGCCACGCGCAGCCCCGGTGCCTTCAGCCACACCACGTCACCTGTCGCGCCACGCTCGTCCACGACACCACCTGTCGCGCCACGCGTGGACCCGGCATCACCTACCACGCCACATGACCCCGACGTCACCTACCACGCCATGCGTGGCCCCGAAGTCCCACCACGTTTTGCCAATCCCGTGTGTGTTTATCAGTGACGTGCGTGGGCTGGTGCATCGGCTTGTGCCCCCGTCGAGCCTCCAATGTACCATCCTCCGCTTCTTCACTGGGATCCCCGTCACGTCCACCCGATGGTGACTCGGCGGGCTGCAGGGGTACTCTGGCCTGTCGACCGCTTCTCCAATCTCACCCTCTTGTCAGCTACACCTTCACCGCTTTCTGCCTCTCCGCCGATATCGCCTGTCCCGACCTTTGTCCGTAGCGCTCTCGCCGATCCTCACTGGCGACGCGCTATGGAAGAGGAGTGCGAGGCCCTACTTGCCAATGAGACCTGGGACTTGGTGCCACATCCATCTCGTGGCAACATCATTACTGACAAGTGGGTGTTCACGCACAAGAAGAAGGCGGATGACTCTCTTGAGAGGTATAAGGCTCGTCGGGTCCTTCGGGGTTTCACTCAGCAACCCGGAGTTGACTACGACGAGACCTTCAGTCTGGTGGTGAAGCCGGCCACCGTCCGCACAGTTCTGGCGTTGGTTGTCTCACGTTCTTAGCCTGTCCACCAGTTGGACGTTAGTAAAGCCTTCCTCCATGACACTTTGACAGATGGTGTACTGCAATCAGCCTACGGGGTTTGTGGATTCAGCTCGTCCGGATATGGTCTGTCAGCTGAACAAGTTGTTGTATGGTCTGAAGCAGGCACCTCGAGCATGGTACAGCAGGTTTACTTCTTTCTTGGTCTCGCTGGGCTTCGTCGAGGCCAAATCGGACACCTCCCTCTTCGTCGACCGGAGTGAGGGGGGGCACTGTGTACCTCTTGCAATACGTTGATGACATTGACCTCACGGCGTCTAGTTTGACCATCTTACAACACACTATCTCAGCTTCACAGCGGGGGTTTGCTATGAAGAATTTGGGCCAGCTACATCACTTCTTGGGGATTACAGTTGAGCGCCGACCCGATGGCCTATTCCTTCAGCAGCGACAGTACAACGTTGAGATCCTTGAGCGGGCTGTTGGCTGATTGCAAGCCGTGTTCCATTCCAGTCGACACACAGGCCAAAGTAAGTGATGCCACTGCCTTCAGGAGCCTTACAGACGCTCTTCAGTACCTCACTTTCACTAGGCCGGACATCTCCTACGCGATTCAGCAGGTGTGTCTTCATATGCAAGATCCATGGGAGTCGCAACTCAACGCTGTGAAACGGATCCTCCGGTACTTCCAGGATACCCTCGACTATGGCCTACTTCTCCATCGGTCTTCAGCACCCGAGCTGGTCGTCTACACTGACGCTGACTGGGCGGGTTGCCCGGACACGCGTAGGTCCACCTGTGGCTATGTCGTGTTCCTGGGTGGCAACCTCGTCTCCTGGTCGTCGAAGCGGCAACACGTCGTCTCCCGCTCGAGTGCCGAGGCCGAGTACTGCGCCGTTCCTAACGGTGTGACTGAGGCCTGTTGGCTTCGGCGGCTGCTCCTAGAGCTCCACAGTCCCCTTACTCGGAGCACCCTTGTCTACTGCGACAACGTTAGCGCGGTCTACCTCTCCATCAACCCCGTTCAGCACCAGCGCACGAAGCATGTGGAGATCAATCTTCACTTTGTTCGAGAGCGCCATCGGCGATGTCCGGGTGCTCCACGTCCCGACGACCTCCCAGTTCGCCGACATCTTCACCAAGGGACTTCCTTCATCGGTGTTCTCGAAGTTCCGATCCAGTCTCAACATCTGTCGTTGCTAGATGTGGTGATTGCGGGGGGTGTTAGCGTATATATGTTGAGAGTATTAGGATTAGAGGGTAAATTGGTCATTAGCAATGAGGCTAATTGGCCCTATATATGTACACTAATCCCCATCAATGAAATCTGAGTCAGTTTTATCCTCTATTAATCTCTAAAAGTGGTTGCTCAATTAGCTTGTTTACAAACAACAACAATCAAGCCTTTATCCCAAGCATGTTGAGGTCGGCTAGACATGAAACCCAATATATATATATATATATATATATATATATATATATATATATATCAATGAAGTAAAAGAGAGGAAGTTCTATTGGGTTTCATTTCCATGAGAATGGCTAAATGTAGTTGTTGGCTCGCCAAGCCTATCACAATAACAAAGCCTTTGTCCTAATCACACTTTAAAACCAGACATAAATTAAAACTGATGTAAGTTCATCAAAATATAAACATGAATAGCATTATAGAACGTTAAACCTTATATTTTGCATAGTGGAACAAAGGACCCACCTTGAATAGTGTGATATCAGGAGAGGTTTCATATTTGTGACATGCACGAGTTGCGTCATCCCTAATAGGGTCGCCAGTCAGCAACCATTCCTCAGGAGCAGAGACAAAAGGGAGTCTCTCTTGCCCCTCAGAAGGATAAACTGGTGCCCTTTCCTCCTGCACACCAGGCATAGCGTCCCAGGAAGATCTATCACCTGCTGAACCTGAACTCTTTCTTTCCCGAAGAACATTTTTAGGTGGCATTTTCGTGCCACTATCACGGGGTACCCATGAGAATGCTTTGCGAGCTTCTCTTTGGAAGTTGCCCAAACTCTGTACAAAATTTGTTTTAGCTGGTGTTGCTGGCTTTTTTAATTTCGCTCGTGACCCCGAGATGCTCAATCGAGGTTCTCTAGAAGTAGAGCTAACATTAACACAAATTGCTTTCTTAGCATAAGAAATAATTAACTTATCATCCCTCAGAGATGGGAGTTCTTTCAGAATCTGCAGTAAAAAAAATCCATTAGCATGGTAGAATAAATATGCGAGCACAGACACATACTAGGAACCAAAAGGTAGATCACGTAATAAGACAATTGTTTCAACAAGTTTTTGGAAAGACAAGGATAATAACAAAAAATAGTAATTTAGTCAAGATGAGAGTACCAAAGAAGCAGACTGGAGTTGCTTCATCATCAGTAGTACTTCCAGGATCAATTGAGGATGTTCATGCAGGGAAGAACAGCGCTGTTGTGATGGCAATGGCAATAAGGAAAGGACACGAAGACCCAAGGCCCATGAATTAAGTCGTGCAACCTCAGTGTCTGACAGATTCCCAACGGTACGCTTGAGGAAAAAGTGTACCTGAAATACAATTAACCAGTTTCATCATAACCAGTAGACTCTAAACACGCCTAACTCAAATGATCAGATCCGACAACATACGAGAAGCTGTTTTGAGCGCAGGTCAGGTAGTAGCTTCATAGCACCAATGGCTACAGGGAGAGCATCATTGGAGTCTCTTAAGGACGACAGAAACCTTGAAGCTGCGGCTGGGCCGCCACCATTAAGTGGATCAGTAGTGAGCAATTTGACAAGCTGGCGACCTTGCAATTCCCTTCGCAAATCAATTGGTAAAGAAGCACTTTCAGCTACCTCTAAAGCAGCGGAAACAGCTCCTTTGGCAGCAAGCCGGAGTGCCAAGCCCTCTGGGTCGTCTTCACAATCAACTTCAACCTTAAAATTTTGAATATTTGTCTAGTTAAAACACCATAACTTTATGATAAGAAGAGGCACTTGATACTTTGAAGGAACAAAGCTGGAGCCTATACTGCACATTTCAGAGAAAGTTGTCCTTGCTGATCCTAATATATTGGGTTACCTCTTGCCATCTGGTATAGCAGTCATCAGCACTCATAATATGGCCATACCGCTGTAAGGATTGTTTCATGTGTAAAACCTATTAAAAAATCAGCAGAAATTAATAGAATCGACAAACCAAAATACTAGATAAATCTTAAGTTTGAGAAGAAAAAGAGCTAGCACATATCATGACACAGTAGCCTGCAGATTCATATGTAGCATCTTAGATAGTTAGATGTGAAAATCTTTTAGCTGACATTCAAGCGCTTATGTGAAACACTTCAAGTAGCTAGAGAAAGCATGTTCATATGTAGCAGCTTAGATGAGAAAATCTTTTAGCTGACATGTGTAATCATGGTTAGAATGCAGGTCAAGCTACCTTAATCCGCAATGGATCATTCTCAGATAGGTGGCAAATGCACATGGTTAAGACATTATTTGCAGCATCAAGGTCCCAGCTGTGCAGGTACCTGCAAATGTTCATATGTACTAAGTAACAGCACACAAATGTTGAGATCAAGCAAATGGTGGGCTATATTGATGCAACCAAATTGCAACATATATTGGCAACAAATTAAGTAACTGAATGAGTGCATTGGCTATGAAAATGCAATCCCTAGTGAAATAACAAAAGGATGGAACTAAAATGCAATGCCATACTTCAGAGCAAGCTGAGAGGCAAGTTTTTTATCTCTCAGTCTCAGGCAGTACTGCCAAGTATCACTCCCAAAAGTATGAGATCCGTATGCACGAGTTTGTCCTGAGACTAGACTTCTTTCTTCCTTCTGTTCGATGAGTAACTGAAGCAATTTATCAGATGCTCCATTGCGCAAACAGCGATCGGATACAGCAAGAGCATCTGCTAATTTTCCTTCATTGATTAGCCTGCAAAGACACGGTAAATCCAATCATCAGTTACACATTATCATGGACAATCTTTTTATGGTATACTGAATATTTTGCACAATAGAGAAAAAGGTTGGTGATAGTTCAAGTGTCAGTTAGACGAAGGTGCAAGTAGCTACAAAGAGACTGACGTCACCAGATCACCTACATGAAAATTTGAGTAATCATGACTAAAATTTCTATGAGTACAGCTTGTCTCAGTGACAATTTTATCAGAGGGCCTTCTCCAAGGAGCCCATTGTAACAAAATAAGAGCCATTTATGACATCCATTCCGGCAACAGAAAGATGACTTCAAGTAAAGGTGCAACAGTATGCAGAGAAAAAGGTGCAAACAGGTGTAAAACATTTTATTACCTCTCAACAGCTTTCTCGTATGGTCCTTCATTCTCCCAGTCAAATGAAATAAAAGTTGTCGGCTCAAGTCTAGAATCTTCATGTTTAGGGGATTCTAGTGAACTAGTTTTCGCGCTGATGACAATATCTTCGAGCTCCGATTCAGCATCACTGTCAGGTTCACGGGCCCGTTTCATAGAAAATTTTCCCTTGGATTGATGCAAAGAGACTTCATTTCCAGTTTTAGCTGTCACTGAAGACTCAGAGACACGATGAAGGTTAGACTGCATCTGTATCCACCTATGCAAAGTTGGGTATCTGCAAACAACGAAGATGATTAAAAGAAGGAACTGACTGATTAACACATAATGGTTTAAAATGGCTAATCATTACCTCTCTGATTGCTCAAGAGCAAATTCATAGAATGACCTCTCAATTTCAGGAGTTTGTGTCGCATCTTTCAAATAACTAGGAGATGATTCATTGTCACCTGATAGTATGCTACTTCCAAATACAGAGGCCAAAACAGCCCTCACAGATGATAGTTGTGCTAAATGTCTCACTAAATTCAATCGAAGAGGATAAAGAGGTTCTTGACAAGAAGATGATGACAATTCATGTCCGCTCCATCCTTGAGAAGGAGGAAGGGACTTCACAATGGTGCATGATCTGTTTTCTGAATTAATATCCGAGCGGATAGGTAGAACAGGAATGCAAGCCCATCCTTGTCCTGTTCGTGGAGGGAAAACAGGTGGCACACATGCTGATATGATCTCATGCACAAAATCAACTCCCATTGTGTCAGCAACCTTTGCAGCTGCGTCAGTGCTTCCACGCTCAAACACGAGACGGGTTAATAACTGCAGATAAAACAAAAAGACACAAGAAACCACAGTAGCTGAGGCACACTGAGATTACAATAACATTAAATCAAAAAACACTGATGTTAAGAATGGTATGGAATGGCATGGCAATATTCTTAAAAGCATGGCATGACAATGGCTCTATCAAAAATTTCTACGTTCTCTTCTTAACATTAAACCAGTGAAAAATAAACAGTATCCTTGTTTCTAATTTCACATCATTCATAAAACACCATGGGCTTCATGTACTTACCAACAGATCTCATTTATGTGTTCTGAACTTCGGATCAGAATTTAAGATGGCATTAGAAGATTTCTCGTGAACGCGCATGAACACATTCTTTCATCAAGTGGAGGGAACAATATCTAGTGGTTACTAGTTAGGTATTCTATGCTGATGCATAAAATTTCAGGTCAAAGTGTCAAACATGAAGCAATATCATTAAGCAGAACTGGAATTTGCCGTGTTCGACTAGAAAGTTATCTAAATATCTAGACACGTGAATTCATAACAGAAAACACAAGGATACCTAAAAAACAGTACCCATTTATAATCCGCTGTAATAAAATTTATCTATTCGGTGGACATAGACAGCCATGTTACCTCCTATTTGTTTGCTATAATAAGTTCCTTAATATCTGTTTTCAATAAAAATAAAACACGAGTGCTCCTTTCTAATATGCCAAACCGGTGCATATATAGTGTAATAACTGAATCAAATGCATCTCAAAGGTAGAGTGAGTTTCTAAAACTATAGTTTTATTAGGTAATCATAATTCATAAATCATAAGTATAGATAACTTAGTGTGTACTCTATATTTTTCAATTAATAAACCATTAAATAATATTTTAAACATAAGAATGTCATTCCAACATGTGAACAAGAAAGGGAAAACATCAAAGGAAAAGGGTACATATTTGAGCTAACATGGGAATAGGATATGTAAGGAAGCTTACATCTTTCGGCCATTCGTAGACTAATGAGAAGTAGTTGAAATCATGAGTCGTGTCAGTCCCATCAACTATGTCCCCAATGGTTGCGATGTATATTATGAAGTTTGATAAATAGGTTGATGGCTTGGTAGATACAGCGCTCAGATACCTGTTTGTAGAACCTTTGTTTTCTGAGCTGCTTTCCAGGACATTTGAAGCTGCGAGATCACTGCTAGATGCTTGTTTCAGAATTCTAAGCCCATAACCAAGGACTACACTTTTTTCAGAGCTTAAAGCATCTTTGTTTTCTAATTTGACACCATCTTTCAAGTAAACATTATCAGTTTCCTCGTCAACGATAGCTCTAGCAACATTATGAAGCTTACCTGAAATACCCGTGTTCAGATATGGTGCACGAATATCACAGCAAGGTGATTTGGCATTTAACTGAATGAATTAAGACAGTACCGCTTAAGAATTGCCGCTTTCCTTTGAAAGCATCATCGATCATCTGGTGTAGAAGCCCAAGCGGACGTTGCTTTTGTCCAACTCTACTGGATTCAGTTGACAAAGTGATACCCATTTTAGTGAAAACCAATTGAAGATGTGGATGGGCCTCCTGCTGACACCAAAAAGTATGTCATCATCAGTAGTAAAAAAGCAAGTGCATGGTTGCCTTGTTTTTATCAGCAGTGAACAGTATTGGTATGATACATAGCTTTACTTGTGGATCGTAAATATCTTTACTCTGGTGAAATCACCTAAGTGTAACAAATTGAAAGAGGCCCAGAGTGCTCAAATGGCAAGTCAACTTTGCAACTACTTTTATCATAAACATAATACAGAAAAGCTAAAAAGGAAATAAGTCTGACAAATATGCCAAGTACGGTTGACTGATTGTTACAAAGTACAAACAAAAATAAAGCTCACCAGATCCATGATGTCATGCAGTCGTTGAAGGATGCGCTTTATCACGGATATGATAGCAAGTTCTTGTATCTGATCCCAATAATCTGAACCAACTTTGGGGGAGCTTCCTGGAAATATTTCAGATAACAAACTTGTTGCCTATACAGAAGAAATCATGTTACATTATATATTTCATGCCGAAAGTGATGATTATTCACAACCTAGAATCCATTCATACACAGATTATGACTCAAATCTGATAGAAATGGATTTTGTATAATGGATGACTGTATTGCACATACATAAGGGTGTGAGGCGTAGGAACCGCACCCCACAAGGACTACCCCGCCCCCCGGCAATCGAACCTCCACCCACTGCAAACGTTGAGGATGGAGCGTGGAGTGGAATTCTGAAAACACAGAGGAGGGTAATCCCTTGGTGAAGATATCTGCAAATTGTGATGTCATCGGTTAGGTTTTAAATGGGCACCTAGACTACAATGTGCCCAGCAGGTCAAGGAGGCAAACAGCCTATAGGCGGCGATGGCTTGGGAGGCGGCGACAGCCTGTCCGACAGGCGGAGGCAATGGCAACTTGGGTGTGGGGAGGAGGTGAAGTCATGGGCAGCCAGGCAAGTCGACATGGCCATGGCACCCAAACTGGAGCCGTGGACGCCTAGGCGATGCCTTTTATACACTGGTCATCGGAACGTGAAGAACTTGAACATCTCCAATAGCAACTTGCTTGCGAACGAAGTGTAGATCAATCTCAACATGTTTTGTGTGTTGATGTTGAACAGGGTTGGTCAAGAGATAAACAACACTCACATTGTCATAATAGACTAGAGTGCTTTGAGAAAACGATCTGTGAAGTTCCTATAGCAGTTTGCGCAACCAGAAAGCCTCTACGACACCATTGGCAACAATCCAGTATTCTGCTTCAACACTTGAACGAGATTGTGTTATGCCACTTCTACGACTATGAAATAAGATTATCACCAAGGAAAACCGCATATCCTAATGTGGAAAGGCAAGTATCCGAACAATCTACCCAAAATACGTTTGAGTAGACCACGAGCATAGATCGAAAAAAGAAGACCATAAGTCCATAATTGAGTGCCTTGAAGATAGTGCAATATGCACTTCACTGCGGTCAAGTGAGGCCCCTGAGTATCATGCATGTGAAGGCACAATAGTTGTACAACATAAGAGATATCCGGTCTAGTGAATGTCAAACACTAGAGGGCACCAACGAGGCTCCGGTAATGAGTCGCATCACTGACAGGAGCACCATGATCTGTAAATATCTTAGCCTAAGTGACCATACCAGCAGTCCAGCACGTTCAGTGATGACAAGCGCATACCGATGTTGTGTCAAAAACAGGACATTAGGACGCCGCTACACAGAGATGCCCAAAAGATGGTGAAGCTCGCCTAGGTCTTTCATAGAGACAGTAGGCGAGCTTCACCGTAGAGTAGCGACAGTATTGTGACGATATCATCCATGTAAAGGAGAAAGTAAAGTCTCTGGGCCATGATGAAAAATAAATAGCAAAGTGTCTGACTTAGCTTCAAAAAAATCGAGTGAGACTAAGTATGTAGCGAAACGATTGTACCATGCCCGAGGCGTAGCACGGAGTTCCGATGGAGAAAAGAGGCGGAAGCTAGGTCACAGGATAATGACTTCTCTAATACCATGATAAAATTGGATTGTGTATAATCTATAATGACTGATTTTATTGCACATATAGGGGTTACATATATATAGGGATGCAAAGTGTAGGAGTCACACCACATAAGGGCTCTAACTAGGACTCTACCCAAGTCATACTAGCACTCTAACAAAATCAAATGATCAATGACATTAAGCACTAAATCAATGTTTAAAAGGCAACTGTTAGATTGTGTAATTAGTGGGATTATTAGGGGTATTTTAGTCCTTTGGATGTGATTAGGGTTAGGAGCATAATAGTCATTTTCTCTCCCCTAATCCCTCTATATATTGTAACCTTGACACCGGGATTAGTCATCTGATTTACTCCCCTCTAATATGGTATCAGAGCCAGAGGTCTCGAGTTTGAATCCTAGCTGACGTGATTTATTAAATAAATTGTAGCCGACTCCTATTCCACGTTTACGGCCCAAGAGAGTCTGCACGTGAGGGGGGGTGTTGAAATATAAGTGAATTGTCCACCCTTCCCTAGCAGCTTAAACTTTTGGGGTCGAGCGGTTGGTGCATAGTAGCCAGGGTTGTGAATCCACGCCTGGACGCCTAGGCGCCTACCGGCCGCCGGGACGCCTAGGCGAGCGCCAGGCGAGGATGGCGAGGTCGAGAAGTCGAGAAAGGCAGGGGAGCGGGTCGCGGCGGGGTCGAGGGCAAGGGCGAGCGGCGAGGCCGAGGTGACGGGGGTGAGTGGCGGGGGGCGGCCGATGTGCCGGGGCGGAGGAAGAAGATACTCGGCGCTTTGTCTGATGTGAAACCGTTGGATCGTATCCAACGGTTCATTTTACAGATCGACATCTATATACTTCATCCGGTTATAACCCTAGCCTTTCTCACCCTCTCCCATCTCGTCTCCACCAGCGACGGCCCAGGCGAGCGCGACGGCAACGGCGGCGGTCACGGCGAGCAGAGGCAGCAACGAGGGGGCGGGCGACGGCTGCGGCGATCGCGGCGGTCAGGGCAGGTGTCGGGACGGCGGGCGACGGCTGCGGCGACCGCGGCGGCCGGGGAAGGTGTCGGGGGGCGGCGGGCGACGGCTGCGGTAACCGCGGCGGGCGAGGCTGCGGCGACCGCGACGACAAGCTAGCGGCGACCTGGCGGGTCCAGGCCTCAGGGCTGCACCGACTGGACGCCTAGGCGGCGCCTAGACGACGCCTTGAAAAGCCTGATAGTAGCTTAACATAGTATCAAGCTTTAATTATTACTTGGTGATAATCCTCTCCCCTATAATCCCTCTATATATTGTAACCTTGACACCAGGATTAGTCATCTGATTTACTCCCCTCTAATAGCAACACCTAGCACCTAGGCGTCCATGCGACCCGACCTAGATGCCAAGGCTGCTCGACTGGCCTGGCCACCGGCGCCTCACAAGCTGCCGCCTCACAGGCCGCTGCCACCTCCCTAGGGGCCACTTGAGCACCATAGACGGTTGCATAGACGTCTTGGCGTCCAGGCACCCGGCGAGCGTCTAGACGTCCAGGCGCTATTTTAAAACATTACACTGAACGCAATCTTTTGGATGTTAAATATCATGCGATAATCAAATGCAGAAGCTTGAAAGGGGAAGATTTATGTAGAGATGAAACAGTCGGATACGGTCGGATAAAAGGCTAAATTGTTTTCATATACATATACCAATTTCAGAATCGAAGTCGGAAACGGTATTGTCGAAAACGGGTTCGGTATCGGATATGCCGGATGCATCGAAAACAGATCCATCGGATCGCAAACACCTCGACATTGGACGGATTCAAAATTTTATTTTGGAAACAACTTTTCGCACATCACACCATATTTTACAACAATCTCAAAGCAGTCTCTTTAGCTCGGCCTCACCGTTTGAGATCAACGGCTAGCAACTCCTCTCCTCCACGTCATCTTGCTGCGCCTCTTCTCCGGCATTGCTCCCTCACCCGCCGATACGTGGGCCCAACACATCTCCATGTCGCTATATGTCAGCTCTTAAGCTCGGCATGCCTATGCCTCCCAGTCCGTGGAGCCAACAAAGTAGAGCATGAGCCCGGCATAGCACACCTGTGTCGCGAGGAGACCCATCAAGAACCCCATGAAACCCACACCAAGCCTTAACGCTAGCATGCCATCAAGGTAGAAGGCGGCGATGATGATGTGTGTCGTGTGCACCGGCCTCGCGCTGCTTCGAACCACATGACATCCGATGGTCTACAGGCAGTTATTGAGTTCGTAGAGTCCTGCGATAGGCAGCATGACAATGGTGAGCCAAAGGATGTTGGCGTCAGCGGTTAGCGCCTAGCTCGTTGCCCACCCTTGTCAACATGCAGTGGAGTCTTCTTCTTTTAAAAGAAAAAGAAAAGAAAAGAAACGGTGATGTGCAGTGCAGTCTTCTTCTTCTTTTTCTAAAATTAAAAAAAGGAGAGAAGAATGGTGACTCATGGCAGAGGTGGACACGCGATCATGTGTGTGGCGCGTGTCCGACCCAACCAACGGCACAGGACAGGAAGGCAATAAAAAATGGACAGTTGTGTATCATCGGGTGAGGTGTTGTGCGAGGGCTGAGGTGTGGATGTACGGTGCTGCGGACTTTGGCCTGGGGGCAGAAATGGATAGGTTTTTTGGGGGGCTAAGATTTAAAATCGGATAATAGATAGATTGAATTTGGATAGATCCGAAAAAAAAGGGTATCTGACTATTCGGACGGATATTAGTCTAAACCATTTCCAATCCAATATCCGAAATCCGATCCCGATCTGAATAATATTCAACAAAATCGAATATGGATATTTTGAAAATGGTTTCGGGTGGTCCGGAAAATATCCAGTCCGTTTTCATCCCTACATTTAAAAAAGAATACCACAAACTTTCATAGTATGCTAAGGAACAAAACGACCTCCAGATCTAGTAATAACCTATCAATCCTTCTTATGCTTACTCTTCCAAATACCAAATACAGAGATACATGATCCCAAGATGCAAGAGCATTTGTCTTATTTCTACATGCCAGTTATCAGTGTCGCTAATACAAGTATCAAAAGAAGAAATGTCAAACTGGGAGCAGTAAATTCAAGATAATAAAATAGCCCCCTTACATAAAACAGTGAAAAATAACATTACAATATGGAAATTATTTTGCCTATGATAGGAGACACTATGCATCAGTATGGCCTTTCAGTTATGTTGTACAGTTCTATATCGGTGAAAAAAAAACTTCTGAAGCATCAGATCCAAGTAAAAGTGACATTACCATAAACCCATCTCTTCACTATAATAAGTTTATACCGGTAGGGAGTAAAGAACAAGAAAATGATAAAGAAGATAGTGTTTAGTATTGTTTCCAATACTATCTGTCATAATATGAAGACACTGAAATCCACACCCTTAATGCTTACCTCACCAAGAAGAAATCGACACATATCTCCTGACTTGGCAGAAGTTGCAGCAACATCAATGCAAAGCAGAATCTGAAATATCAGAAATTTTCAAACAAGAATGACCTTGGGTATCATAGATAATACTCAATGCAAAATAAAAATCAATTTCAAATCAACAACAGGCAACGGGTATCATTGACACGCTCAATGCACAATAAGATAAACTTACCGTAGTTAAAGAACCAAGCTGAGCACGAAATGACAGAATATCCAGTTCCTGCATGGTATTTGTGTTGTCTGTGGCTCGATTTACAGCATCTTCAACCTAAAAGACAAGAAATGCTAATCTTCATGCAGCATGAACAATGTAATAATATCAATTCACAATTTTTGCTACAAATTCATTTTTTCAATTATGCAAGAAATAAGACGTGAGACAGAGGTGCCACATAAAACCCTTTCCCTTTGTCCAACTCACAAAAATGCAACTAAGTATTCACTAAATGGATGAATGAAAAATCATATTCCTAATAAAAAATAAAATCATATATTGTAATTTACCACCAAAAAATTACGAATTAGTTTATTATTTATTCATCACAACCTCAGGTCAAAGAAAATGACACCCTCGAAAACGCAAGGTCAAAAATGAAAACATAAATATATACTTGGCGATTTGCCTCAAAAGATACCACCATAATAGCGCAATTTTCATGTGTACAAGTATATGCTAATAGAAATTTGTGGTCAAGTGTGCAGTTTGGAGATCATCCCATAATGTCACCTTTTTGTGACTGGAGGTAGTATATGGCACTCCAAATTCTCTTTTCCACATTATCAGGAAGTTTCCCCTTCCAAAGTGAGAGTAAAAATTCTTTGTTCTACATGTGCATTGATGGAAAAAAAAAGAATCAATTAACTCAAGCAACCAAATACAAATAGAACGAATACACATACCAATGCTCTTTTGTATGCACCAGATACCCATTCAGATAGTTCGAGAGAAGCTTTATCCTCAGCAGGTAAAGAGAATCGTTGTACAGCTTCTTCTCCTATATCATAATTTGCCCTTTGCATACATCTACCAAGAATTTCAATGATGAACAAAATATATCATCAGAAGGAGGTGATAATAGGCGCATGCGCGCACAAGCATTCGCACCGGAGAGCTCAGAAACAAGACAAGCAAACTACCAAATCTTAAAATGTCTCAAAAGTAAAAGTTTCAAGATATATAACCAAACATAAATGAGAGACTAGTAAAAGCGACTATAGTTAAATAAGTCAAACAAGAGGTAATGTCACGAAATCTGGAAAGTACTTTTTTTGTACTTTCAGTATTTTTGAAAATAAAAATGGAATACAAGACAACCTTTGCCTTTCTTGCTGCATCGAAAGGGTTACATATCAGTTAATATGTGGTTTGTAAGCTACTTCCACAATTTGAGTTCTATCTCAGATTAGAAAACATGCCAACGTTGGTGATGAGTACAGAGCAGCTCTACACGTAATATTGTGGTTCCAGAAGAGATGATACAAGTTTGAAAAACTAAGTGCAACATTGAGCAACATACCAATAATCACCATGACATGGTTTATATAACTTTCAGCTGATATAGATCACCACGCATGGATGTAACTTACCCAGGAAGGAACGTGACAAAACTATCAGTAAGGAGCAAAAATCCTTGGGTTGGACCATAGAGAATAACCAGAGATACTAAGTTCCATGTGATAATTGATCTTAATATGCAGGTTAGTATGTAGAAATACCTTGTCAAATTTGAAGAAAGCTAAGATTAAACTGTTTGATGCACAAAGAGGTCACATCAAATCCTGATCTCATGTATGCACAAATAAGCAAATACAGTAGAGAACGGTACAAAAAATGCAGTAAGGAACCCACACGTTCAATAATTTTGAAGGGGCAGCATGCAAAAGAACTAATGCCTCCTTCCAACTCCATTGCCTCTCAGCCAAAGGGGGAAGACGTTGTAGAACAGACAGACGCCAGTCCAAGTCTTCAATGGCACTCTGGGCATGTTTGAATCTCCATTCTACTGCTTGTCTACCAGAAGGTGACAGACAGGTACTTGACAGATGATCAATATCAGTGCCTTTTAAAAGGAGATTATGACGAAGTATGTCAAGTAGAAGCCCAACAAAAGATATCACCATGTTCTTTCCTTTTGATTCTTTGTTACTATCATGGCATTCATGAGGAAAGGACAACTCAGAAGGAACTGCCTGTGATAGTTTGACGCATTCATCCATATGTAACAATGATAATACAATGCTGACCATGAAAATCTGCAGTAAAAAAATATTGTTAGTTTGTTACTCAAACTAATCAAATCTTTGAAATCAACTAGAAATTAAATTATGTACAGATCACTTGTACATCTGATTATTACCACCAACACATTCTCAAGTAGAAAATAAATTGGATAGATGCTCAATGGCTCAATGAGGGCACACACTTTAATAAAGTAAATGATCATGTGCAAGACTAGGCATTTATTTGCATCCCTAGTTATACGGGAGTCCAATACATATGCTCTGTAGGAAAATGTCCAACCGAACTATGTTTGGTCTGTTAAACCCCTTGATTTTTTAGATCCATGTGCTGCCTTCCACTTATATTGACTTGAGGAATGTTTATAGAAGCAAGATAGTATAATAAAGGAGTTTACATCAACAAAATACTTGTTTGGAACTTTGAGTAGTAATATGCATATATCAAACAGTTTAAAAATCATAGAATTTAAAATATCAGAACTTTGATATTTAAGGAATAAAAAATGCATTTGCAAAAATAAAGTTGGGCCTGAATAAGAACATATCACAGATGAGCCAACCTTTCGCGGGGAACTTTTGATAGCCTCCATAAAATTTTGCATCTCCCTCAAATATGACACTGCTTTGTGATAGTGGCACTCAGTCCCATCACCAGCACTCTTTTCCATCTCTCCTAGAGCAAGCACAATTGACTGAAGAGCATACCGCATATGCATTAGTTCAATGTCATGAATCCTGTCACAAGTAAAAGAGGTTACATGAAGCAAACCACTCATGTGGGAAAAAATGTTAATCACCAAATCACGCCCCCCACACACAAAACAAAAAGTTGTTTCCATGATATTAAAAAGAAAATTGAGGAGTCCTTAGTTGTAACAAGGTGTAACGAAAACAACAAGAAGAAATGTTGGGCTTCGTCGAAGAGAAGTCGGGCACCTCTCTCTTCGTCTATCGAAGCGAGGGGCACTATGTACCTCCTACTATACGTCGATAACATTTTCCTCACAGTGTCCAGTTTGACCATCTTACAGCGCACTATCTCAGCTTTACAGCAGGAGTTTTTCATAAGGATCTGGGCCAGCTACATCACTTCTTGGGTATTAATATTGAGAGTCAGCCCGATGGCTTGTTTCTTCAGCAGCGGCAGTACAGTGTTGAGATTCTTAAGCGGGCTGGCATGGCTGAATGGCAAGTCGTGCACTACTCCAGTAGACACCAAGGCCAAGGTCTCCTCAGGAGATGGTGCTCTTATCAGTAACCCCACTGCCTTCAGCAGCCTTGCAAAAGCTCTCCAGTATCTCACCTTCACCAGACCGGATATCTCCTACGTTATTAAGCAAGTGTGTCTTCATATGCACGATCCACGTGAGCCACACCTCACCGCTGTGAATTGGATCCTCCAGTACCTTCAAGGTACCCTCGACTACAGTCTTCTTCTCCGCTGGTCCTCGACATCTGAGCTAGTCATCTACAATGACACCGACTGCCGCGACTGGACGGGTTGCCCAGACACGCGTAGGTCCACCTTTGGCTACGCCGTGTTCCTAGGCGGTAACCTCGTCTCCTGATCATCGACGCGGCAACACGTTGTCTCCCGCTCGAGTGCCTAGTTGAGTACCACACCGTGGCCAACAGTGTGGTTGAGGCTTGTTGGCTTCGGCAGCTGCTCCTGGAGATCCACGGTCCCCTCGCTTAAAGGAAGCTTGTCTAATGTGAAAACGTCGGCGCGGTCTACCTCTCCACCAACCCCGTTCAGCATCAGCGCACGAAGCACGTGGAGATCGACCTCCACTTTGATGTATTAAGGTTAGAGGGTAATTTGGTCATTAGCCAATAGGTTACTTGGCCCTCAAGTCTTGCATCCCTATATATGTACCTTTGATTCACCATCAATGAATCTAATCCAATCATTAATAGCAGGAATCATCAAGCATGGCAGTGACGGAAAGTTATCAATGATATTAAAAAAACATAACACAGAAGTTAACAAAGTGTCACGATAGAGATATTTATGAACCTCTTCCAGGCTGAAGTTGTTGAAGGAAGTGGCTGCATACCAATAAGCTCGATTGCATCTTGAAATTTTATTCCTGGAACAACGTCAAATAGCACCTGTATGAAAGGTAAGAAAATTAACGACAACACACATCAAGCCATCAGTTAGAAAAGGAAAGGTTACTTCTGCACCCAACATGTAATAAGAAGTTATATAACAGTAGTCGATTAGTGATTGGTAGCTTATGTAAGGTTTCATAAACACGTTTGCCACATGTACGGTTGAGGAATTAGACCATGAAAATAGGATATAAATGAAAAACTCACTCTCATGGGAGTCTGAATAGCTAACCGCTCAAGGATTAAGTTCTCAACAAAAGGGTCTGGTATTTCTGCATTATTAACATCTGAATCTTGCTCCTTTTGGGAAAACAATAATGAATTCCTTAAATTCCATGTGCGGCCAGAATTCACACTGGAAACAAAGCATGCAAGATCCAGATGAAAGCATAAAAGATCACACAAGTACTCCTCGCAGGATGTCTGCCAATAAAAACAGTCAAAAGCCCCGCACATTTGCAGCACAGTACCACATAAGAGAGAAGATTCAGGAGCAGAAGTACCTCATCTGTCTGACTACGATAATTTGAATACTCCTGTAGTCGCAGGGCTTGAGATTTGCTTGTCCAGAACATAAGCATTAACTTTCGCCGAAGTGCTGTTTTACCCTTCAGAATATCCCACCCCAAGACAGCAACCAATGGCTGGAGAAGGGGGAACAATGAAACAACCTACAGAATGCCACATGCAAAAAGATACTGATAAAACAAAAAAAAGCAGAATATGCTATAAAATGCTCAAAGGGGACTAGGGAAAATTTGGGGTTATCTGGTTGGAAATTAGCATACATTAACAGCCTCTTGAAGCTGCTCTCTCTTGACTAATGATAGAGCAGTTTCCATGACTACTTCAAGGACATGCTTTCCAGATATTCGAGAATAATGGTAAAGGTCTTTCTTGCAAGATATTACATCTGCATCCAACATGGTACTGTTATCCGAGTCAGCATCCCTCTCAAGTGATAGTGTTTCCAGAAACTTTTTAAATGGAAGAGGCACCCAATAAGCATTGGAAACACCATGATCTTCAATTTCTTCAGAAACAATGTCATCCAGAATGAGCTTGAAACAATAAAAAAAAACAAATTATCATTATCCAACAGTAAATAGATGAACAGTGTTACCATGTTAGATGCAGTCATGGTGTGGTCATGGAGGACCTGGGATCTCAGGAAAAAGAAGAAAAAAAACTTATCTATGAATCGTTTCCATCTAAATTTTCATCCTAATGTACAAAGACAAGGAGATATCACAAGCAATAGAAAAGAACTGAGGATCAGGAATGCATAGATGGTCAAGGCCCAAGATTTTGGTCTGTTGAATTTCCTAAACAGAAAAAGAATCAAAATGGTATATGATGTTGTTAAGTTGTCATCCAGGAAAGAAAGCTGGACAAAATTGAATGGGCAGAAATAAGCTCGTAGTAAAGCACTTCAAGATAAGAAGAACGTCCTATCACGATTACCTGGATCAGTTGAACAAGCTGGGGACTACTAGACTGAAGCGCTGCTCCAAACATTTGGATTATTCTATCACGTGATTCCAACCATAATCCACCATAATTAGATGTTTTTACCCAACCCTTTCTGGCAAGCTCTGATAAAACAACCCTGCAAGAACATTTTTTTAATATAAATATTAAATGAATACATATTTAGCACCAGACAGAGACCAATGTACATAGTATATTACTGGTTGATCACTTGTTTATGCCTTAATCTGGAACCATCAAACATGTTTGATCTAAATTCAAGAACATGAATTTGATGATGCTAACTCAAAATCAGTAATTAGCTGCCGGGATTTGCTCTGCATAGAAACTAGACATTACCAGTTTACTGCTGCAAAATCAAGCCTCCTCGCTTCTTATGTTTCTATTCCCAATGCCCAGTGAAACATAATGAACTCATGAGTTAAGACTTGTAAAATGCTACAAACATAGAATGCAAATAGAGTTCTGGCTGGGGTTGAGTAAAGGAAGTATAGAATGTCTCGCCCCCCCCCACCACCACCACCACCACCAAGATATTGCCAAAAGCCCTTCAAATTGCAGTGTGATTACATATAACACAGCAATAACTCCGACAACATGGTATAAAGATAAACACAAATGTTTTTATACAGACTACTATGGTAACAGAATCATTCAAAGTTATCAGAAGTAATAAATCTGCTCTTGAATGCAGAACGTCGAGATGTGCACCAAGAGAACAAGCATCCCCAACTAAAATGCATCCTACAAACAGCTATGCTAGCCACTGCACTGTTCTTACTTGAGCATTGATGTTGAATAAACCTAAGAAACAAATAGACCTTGCGATTCCGCGCACCGGATAGTACAAAGGACAATCATAGTGCAAAACCCTAACTGTAACTCAATGCTACTACTGGGCATACTATTTCTGCAAATGGGTTGAGATGTCCATCAAATCTTTAAGTCGCGGCTCTAGCTAGTATGTATTCTATCAGATGCAAAAGTCAGTAAGGCACTCTGATGCAATTGTTCAAACAACTCTCCTAGGTCACACGATCCTAATCCTAAGGTCAATGCTTTTTTCACTTAGCTCTTCCACCTATCAACAGTATCGACACTTCATTTTTTTCAATTTGCAGTGCTAGATGGAGGGGTTTAAGTGAAAAAAATATGGTGATAGAAAGATAGAGATTGTGTGAACTAGGAAAGTTGTTTACACAAGTACACCAAAGAGTTGTTTATATTCTAGTCGTATCCTTCTATCATATATGGAAGTTTTACTTGAATGAATGATGTAGACTCAATCGATATTATATCTTACTTGTACTCATCCTCCTCCACGCCACGTCCAAGGCAAAGGAACCGGAGATGCTTAGCAGCACCCTCGAGATCATCCGCCACAACTAGCATCTTCACTGTGTCCAAATGAGCAAGCTGCACGTTCCGCCGCAGAGACAGGAGCACGTCAGCGCCAAAACCTGCGTCCAAACTGACCTGTCTGGAGACGCCAACGCACACTGCTTCGAATACGAGGGGGTTGTCAAGGAACACCCCCCAGAGCCGCCTCAGATCCTCATCGGAGACGGGTGCGTCCTCGGCGCCAGCGCCCGCCTCCTCTCCGCCCTGGACCTCGCGCCTCAACCTGGCCACCCCCAAATCCAGCAGCCTCGTAAGGGCGTCTCGGGCCTCAGCACCGGTGGTGGGGTCGTCGGCAACGGGCTGGAGGAGGACGAGGAACTCTGCCTTGAGGCGCAGCGCCTCGGGGTTGGGCGTCGACGGTAGGGCAGCGAGCTCGAGCGCGGCGAGCCAGGCGAGGTGGGACGGGGAGGGGCAGGCGGGGGGCGCGGACCAGAGCACGCCCGAGACGCGACCGCCCGCGGCGACGACCGCGCGGAGGAAGCCCGCGGCGAGCTCCGGGTCAGCGCGGCGGCGGAGGCTGAGAAGAGTAGCGCGCAGGGGCTCAAACTGCCCGAGGAAGAGGTGGTTCGTCGCCACGCGCGCCAGGAGCGCCGCCTCCCGCTCCGACGACGCCATGGCGAAGAAATCTGGCTGCGGTGTTGGCGGCCGCGGCGCTGGATCACGAGGCGGCGGAGAGCATGGCGGTGGGCGCGCGGGGGTTGGCGACTAGGGACGATGATACCTCGCGACGTGTGAGAGAGTAGTGGTGGAGAGCTCGATTTTGGGTTTCGTCCGGTCGAGCGGTTTGGGGAGCCGGAGGAGGAAGGAGGCGAGGCGAGGCGATGCGATGCGATGCGATGCGAGTGACGGGACGGGAAGGAGAGGCCTCAGGCCTGGACCGCCTGGTCGCCTGGAGATACGCGCGGTGTTCCCCCCGGGCAGAGGGAGTGCTGATCAAAGGGCGAATGCGATTGTTTACAGACAGCGCCACGTGTGATTACGCATCAGTATAATTTCATGCTGATTTTTTAATATTTTTCAAATGATTGTATTACGAGCATGTTGGGCAGAATTCCAGCTCCAGCTAAATTTATATTTAGATCCGAAGTTCAAAAGAATAAGTGGATTGAAATCGACTGTTTTGTTCTATAAACGAACAGGATGATTCAACCATCAAGGCACAATTACTTGGAGTTATATAGAGAGCGAGGGTGAAGAAAACAATAGCATAAGTATGATCAGAATTAAATATAATTCGTATTTACTGTTCTTTCAGCCAGGTGAAGTTTGACCTTCTTTTTTTGTGGACGTTGCAACATCCAAAAACATCTGCCACGACATACAAGTATACTTGCTGAAACATCTAAAAATAGCTACGACAATTGCAACGGTGGAAAACAAAAAACATGCAACTTTTAATAGTATTTATTGCAACATCAAAAAGAACAATTGCATCATAGAAAAAACGACTTTGAGGTACTAGAATTTCAGTGGAGTTTCTCTCTCTAATTAATTTAGGGGATACTATCGAAGTGTTTTCCTACGACACGTCCCCCGATTTGTCGAAGCAGCCCGCGGAGGTTCTTTTTTAGGAGGGGCTAGAGGTTTTCGGAGGTCGGAGCACAATGGCGAGGGTGAACACGAGGGTTTACGTGGTTCCGGCCGCCGGAGCGTAATACTCTATGTCCACGAGAGTGCTTGTTGTATTGCTTACGCGTATGAGTGTGTGAGAGTGAGTTGGCTGGGTTGCGAACCAAAGTGCGAACCCCTTGCCTGAAGGCTGCCCTAGTCCTTTTATAAGCCCAAGGCCAGGACAGTTACAATGTGGCCCGCGGCTCGACAGGTGGCCCCGCAGCTATCTGTACCATATACATGAGCTAGGGTATTTACAGCTATATGTATTGTCGCTGTCGGAGGAGTTAAGACGCGCCGCCTGATACGTCGGACGCCTCTGACCGGGTAGCCGATAATGATGAAGTCCCCATTTTGTCTCCACGTCTCCTCGCTCCACAGAGCAGCTCTGTGCCGCTAGGCGGCACTATTCTGTTGTCACGCCTCGCTGCCCTGTCTTGTCACCATAATGGTGAACAGGCGGAGGACGGAGGCGTGCATCGAGAGTCATGCTTCTGGGGAAGGCGCGAGCCTTGAATGCATGGTGTGACAGCGCACCTTCCTCTCTACTCCTTGGCTATCTGTCCGTTGCTTGTCGGCGCGACGTCTGGGTGGCAGGCCCCCTGGACACACGTCGCCACCGGAGCTGTCTTGCGGAGTAACGAGGGGTCCGGAGTCGTTGGCCACGTGGCGGCACCGAAGCCCTCCCATGTCGGGGGTCGGGCCCGGATACGTAGGACACGTGGCACCTCCGAAGCCATCCTTGGCGGGAGGCGTGGCTCGGAGGTTCCAGATACGTGACAGCGTCGGAGCCCTCCCTGGCGGAAGTTCAGGCCCGGCACCATTGGACATGTGGCGGTTTCGGAGCCTTCCTCGGTCGTAGGTAAGGCCGATAGGCCGAAGACACATGGCAGCTCTGGACCTTCCCCCAGCAGGGAGGCTCGGACCTCACCCCAGGGCTGCCCATGGGGCCCAGGGTACGTGGCTTATGTGGGGGCCTGCCTCAGCAGAAAGCGGGGCCAGGTTGTCTTTCTCCCACTGTGCGGGGGTATCCGGTCTGCAGGGTACCGACAGTGGCCCCCGGGCCCATCTTGGGGGGAGGCATTGAGCCTGCAGCTGGGGCCCCTATCTCTCCCGCGTGGTGGCTTTGGACCTGCGATTTGGGAATCGTAACAGTAGTCGAGATTTTCATGTAGTGGATGAGTGGCTATACGTGGGAGACGAAAAGGTTGCTTGTCTTCGGCGTAATGGGCGCACTCAGTCAATGCAGCAGCGTGTCGTTGTGTCCACTCCCAATTTGACCGGTCACGGTGATGCAGTTGAGGGGTTGCCTCGGGGTAATTACTGTGACAACTAGTGAATCGTAGGAGTATTGTGTCACTTCCCTCGGGAACCGCTGGGCTTTCCCGAGTTTTTACTCGCCTGCCCCGCTAGTGTATGACTGGTGGACCTAGGCCCTACCTATCATTGGTGGGGGTGAGTGCTAAGGCGGTGTGCTCGAGGGGTTGCCTTGGGCCATTTACTGTGGCAACCGACGAGTTGGTCGCACCGCTCTCCTCGGGAACCGCCGGGTGTTCTTGAGAGGTTATCCTCCCGGCCCCCAGTGTCTCACTGGTGGACCTGGATCCAGCCCGTCGTTGGGGGAGACGAATAGCCCGCGGCGTGCAGTGGTGGAAACCCAATCGTTGCGGCTTGGTATAAAAGGAGGCCTTGAGGTGTAGGATGGCACTTCCCCTCACCATGTGGCCTTTGTTCTCCTCTTGCGCGCTGGAAAACTTTGCTTCCAGGCACTTTCGCCCACTAGATGATTTTTCCCTAGTAGCCGTCTTCGTCAACTTCTGCAAGATGTTCGTGTGTGTGCGGCCTTCGATGAGGTTCTCTGGTGCATCCCTCTTCCTGACGGTCTCGGATAGAGGCACAAGCCATCCTGATGGTGTGCCGATGGTCGGGGAGGCCGTCGGGGATAGGGCCCTCGACTCGTAGTGAGCCCCTACGCCAGTGTCGAGTGGGGCATGTCCTCTAGGCGCCTTGCCGAAGGAGGGCTACCTGTGACACCCTCATTTTTTATTTCTACATGTATTCATGTTTCATGTAGAAAAAATATTTTTAAAATAGGTTGAAACCGAGAAAGAATAAAAAAGATAGCCAAAAAGAGCCAATTCTAGTTCACCGAGAGCGTTGAAGACAACTTCCTGCGGCCCGTTGGCCACGTGACGTGTTCGGAGCTCATTCCCGCAAAGGGGGAGAGGTTCGCTGCTAAGCTGGCTACGTGGCAGGCTCGGGGCTCGTCCCTGCGGCAAAGGGCGAGGTCCGACCCCGTGGGACACGTGTTGCCCCCGGAGCTAGCCTCTGTGGAGGAGCGAGGCCAGTCCCGCAAGACACGTGTCGGCTGCGGAGCTAGTCCCTGCGAAAAAGAAAAGGTCCAGTCACGCGGGACACGTGTTGCTCTCGGAGCTCGTCTCTGAGAGGTCCGGCCCCGCCAGACACGTGTTGCTCTCGGAGCACACCTCCGAGAGGTTCGATCCTACTGGACACGTGTCACCTCCGGGGCTCACCTCCGGCAGGTCCGGTCCTACTCGACACGTGTCACCACGGGAGCTCACCTCCGGAAGGTCCGGTCCTACCGGACACGTGTCACCTCCGGAGCTCATCTTCGGGAGGTCCAACACTGATTGGACACGTGTCAACCTTGGAGCTCGTCTCTGAGGAGAAAGGAAGTCTGACGCTGTTAGGACACGTGGCACTATCGGAGCTCACCTCCGAAGAGAGGGGAGGTCCGGCACTGACACGTGGCACATCCGGAGCCACCTCTGAAGAGAGGGGAGGTTCGGAACTGACACGTGGCATTTGTGGAGCTCGCCTCTTTTGAGAGGGGAGGTCCCGACTCACCAGACACGTGGCGCACGCGGAGCTCGCCTCTGGAGAGAGGGAGGTCCCGCCCGCTAGGACACGTGGTGCACGCGGAGCTCACCTCTGAGGAAGAGGAAGATCTCGCCCGCCTGACACGCGGCACAACCAGAGCTTGTCTCTGCGGAAAAGGGAGCCCAGGTTCCCACAGGACACGTGGAGCTTCCAGAGCTCATCGCCGCGAGGGTAACGAGATTTGAAGCGGTTTTGCTTCTGTACGCGTGGGAATACCGGTACGGGAGGAAACCGATATGAATTCTACGTTGCTACCACACCAAATCAACTAAAGATAAGTTGTTAAGATTCAAAAACAATTTGAATAGGACTCTTATTCGAATTCCGATCAGATTAGGACTCTTCTCTTCCCGATTATAAATAGAACCAAAAACCTTTGGCCGTAACCACGAACTTCTTTTCCACCTTCTGAGCCGACAACTTAGAGCCCTAGCCCCAGCTCGCCGAGTAAATCCCTTCGCCGGAGTTTGACCACCAGAGAGATCTCCGACGAGCCCAGAGACGATTGCCATCGCCGAAGAAGAGCCGACGATCTGAGGAAGGACCCGAAGAAAGTAAGTTAGGTCTCTAATACCACCTTACGACATCATCGCGTTTTCTTTGCATCTGTTCTTTGATTTCTTTCGAACAGAAGCTTTTTCGTGGACAGATCACGTGTTGATTGGTTTGATCTAGATCTTGAGTCAAGATCATCGCCACGTCCACAACTGATCTTTACATCTTTGTTCATCGTAAAACCCATGCAAGCCATGCAAGAACACGTACAAACTAAACTGCACCATAGGATTAACATGCATATGCATCATCGCATCTTAAAGTAGAGTTTATGCATGATGATTGATTGTTATGAATCTTGTATGTGTGTGATCGCGTATAGAAGGACAAGCTCAGGGAGCTACCTACGACGGACTACAACAGCGAGAATTTGAGCAACCGGAACCGCAAGAACAAGGCAAGTGCCCCTTGACCATATTGATCCCATATTTTAGAAAACTGTTTTGTTTGCGAAAAGGTGTGTGTGTGCTGAGTCAAATTGATGGGAAACTCTTTTATAGGAGTTTACTAGTTTTGTCAAACTACCCTTGTCAGCGGGGAAGTTTATGAGTCGGGTATGGTTTTTTGCTTTTATGCTTCGCTGAGTCCATGGGATAGGGGAAGCAAGATAGATGTGTCTAGCTAACTGCACCTGTAAGAATAATGAGAAAAGTGATGTTGTTATTGAACGTGAATCGGAGGGAGATCTAGGCAATCCTGGGTTTGTGAATGAGGTAGAATGAGATGGTGATTACTTGCCATAGATCTAAGGACCGGTTCATGCGAGCACATGCCAGGATAACAGCGCCACCACAAGGCCGAGTATGGGTGCGGCTTAGCTGAGTAATTAGGTAAGTTGCTAGATTTTTATGAACCGTGGAAGGCGCGGGGAATGGGAGTCGAGTGAGGACTGCCCTGGAACCGCATGGCACAAGGGGGGGCCCGTGGGTGGGAGAATTGGAGATTCTAGTCTGCCGGTGAAACCTTAGTGAGTCCATACATCTAGTAACCCCTTTGTAAAGGCTATTTTGTGATCTCTTGACCATACACCGACGGTTGTGTACTGGTATTATAGAGGTTCTACAGTCACCGACGGGTGACGAAACCACGAACTTGTGGGTAAAGAGGTACAAACTCTGCAGAGTCTAAAACTATCATGATAGTCGAGCTTACGGTCATGAGCGCCTGGCCAACTTCCATGATTAGTTGGGATGCTTTTGGATATTGGTTTGGTCTTTGGATTTTGTTTTTGGTACTGTTGAGTCCGGGTAATGAGATTGGTTTTGCATGACTTTTGAGTCATGCAATGAGATTTGGGTCTCGGAATGAGACGAAATTGATTATGAGATGAATGGTAGTGAATACGAGGTGATATTCATGAGATGGTAGTGAATACGAGATGGTATTCATGAGCAAAGTTGATGTCTGGTTGAGACATGGAAAAGGATGAATCATAATGGAGGTATGTTAATGTTGGGATTACATTCACTTAAAGCTGAGTTGGTGTTTATTGTGTTTTGAGAAATAAACTTTGCTTTTTGCAATGAGCCTTTTTATACCTGCCTTGTTGTGAGCTACATAATATATTTTCCCGCACTTGCTGAGTACATCATGGTACTCAAACTTGCATTATTACTTCATCATCAGCAACAGGAGAGGCTTACTATGAAGACCAAGTGGAGCATTAGGCGTGTAATCTGTCCTCAACCTTGTCTGTGGGAATGGAGTAGAGATGGGGCCGCTACTGCTTAGATTGCTTCCGCACTAGTTAGAAGACTTCCACGGCTAGAATAAAGACTTCCGCTGCTAGATTTAGACTTCCGCTGCTAGCATGAGTCCAAGACTCATGAGACATTATGATAAAACCCTTTTATTCGTGGTGATATATATTCTGAATTCAATCTGTGGATGATATGTGTATGTGCGATGAACATCCTGGGCAACATATGCATCGGTTCTCGGTTCTGTGTTCTACAGAAACGAGGGTGTCACACTACCCGCCGGCACCGGAGGAAGGTTAAGTCAAGAGTGATCAAGCCTTCCTCCTGGTACTGTTGTGGATAGCAAAATCTGTCATAGATTGTGCTTGGCCCATGCGACACTGGATGTCACTGTTGCCTCGATCCAGCATGCATCCTCGGTCTAATAGCAGGTGACTGTCTCACTGCGCAAAGATCGGCTCGGGGGACAACCAAGCAGGCCACGAGGCTGGACACTACTCGACTTGTAGCTGCTAAGTTCCTTAGTTGTCTTGTATCCCCTTTTGTATGTGAGAACTTCGTTATTAATAAAAGTATCTTTGTTTCAAGCCCTTCATTGTCTTGTCTTGTATTCTTGTGTTGATGAATGAAAAATCCTTCTATTGGTCTTCCATTCTTCATCCACTCGGTGCAGTGTCCGGTAGGAAGGACCACTTTTAGCTTTCGCGAGGCCCCCTAGTCCTTGATGTCGCAAGGATCGGAGGCTCTCTGATTTGCCAAAGTAGTTGACGCTTTCTTGCTGCTTGCTGTAGATGCGTACCCGCCTCCTTGCGTGTTGCGGGGGGTACGGCCATCTTGCTTGCCTTGACCAGTCGTGATGGCCCCCTGGCAGGTGTGCCCAAGTGTTTGGGGACGCGTGCCAAAAAGGCACAAGACACTAGTTCCGGAGCCCTCGGGAGATGCCAACTTTGGGGGCCCAATAGTGGCCCCTTGGGAAAGTTGGGTTCTTGGACCAGCCCCACGGACCGGAGCCCTGTGGCCTGCACAGGCACTAAAAGAAAAGGGTGATCGTACCATGTAGTTTTATTTTGCCTGCTCGCTGGCCCCATTATGGCTTATGGTCCTTTACTAAGCTACGGGACCTGGGCAATTCGGTGCAGGAGTGTCCGGACCTTGGTTACCATCCTTCCCGGGGTGATGTGCCATCCAGGCCCCCATCACTTAGGTACTATGCTGAAGAGGCAGAGTGTGCAAGCTTAGGGCACAAGACCAGGCTAAGCAGGCTACACACCCTGGACCTCCCGCTGGCCAGGCACTTCGAAGGGCGGAGGTGTCCTTCCGGCGCCACCGGACCCAAGCAGGAAGGTAACCAAGGGGGCTCGGAGACAACGCAGGTGTCTCTGTCTTGTAGCAGGACGGCATAACTTTGGCCAAGAGCAAAACAGAGAGACACAACTATGTACATGTCGAGAGACACGCAAAAACAGAGGCAAGCTTGAAAGAAAAGCTGCATAAATGTAGACGTGCATAAGGCAAGAGAGCAAGGTCCAGAACGACTTAGCTGATGTGGGTAGCTCTTTGCTAATGTCCCAAGCTTGTCCCTCCGGGCCCTTAGCAGCGTAGGGATCCGAGGCACTCTGGCAGTGTGGCTACCACTCCCTCCGGGTCCCTAGCAACGCAAGGACCCATGGGTAGTTCGGCCTTTGTCTTCAGCTTGCCGCAGCTGATGCTCCGGGTCCTCTGCTTGCTACCGTAGGGGTCCGATGCCCACAGGATGAGGTAGGATGTCATCATCAGGCCCCCTCAGAGCTCCGAGTTGCTAGGGACCTGTGTGTACCTGCAGGCACGACAGAAAGAGGAAGTAGTCGTGCTCTCTAGTCACTTTTCCTTGTTTGGTAGCATTACTATGGTTTACGGTCCTCAGCCGAGCTACGGGGCTTGGGCAATTCGATGTGGGTCGTCCAGGATATGGTTGAAGCCTTGCTCAGGGATATGAGCCATCCGGTTCCTCGGTATTGAGCTGTAGCGCTGGAGAGGCAGGACGCGCACGCTAAGGGTACGATACCAGGCCTAGCAGGCTACACACCCTGGACCTTTCGTTGGCGTAAGCCTTTCACGGGAGGGCCATTCGGCGCCATAGGTCCCCCGAGCAATGAAACGACCATAGGACCCCGGGTACACCACAGGTACCTCAAGCAGACCCGCCCGCAGCAGGATAGCACAACTCCTGCTACGGTTGAACACAGGAAAGAGTGACTGGCCACATGGCCGGAGCGTATGGAAAGAAAACACGCAGGGAGTATTGGGGCAATGTCTGGGGTCCGGTTACTTCTCTTGTCCGTAGGCGTGTTCTTTCCGGCTCCCGAGTACTCAGTTGTAGCGCTAGAGAGGCAGGATGTGCACGCTACGGGTTCGGAACCAGGCATAGCAAGCTACACATCCTGGACCTCCCGCGGACGTCAACCTTTCGGCGAGGAGATCTTCCAGTGGCACGGGACCTAGGACAAATGTGTAGGACGGGCTCCGGACATACCGTTTATAGTTGATATGCACGAGCTAGCACAAGCTGTAAAAAAGTGCGCAGGGTAGGATAAGCTTTTCTTATTTCCAGCTTCCTTCGTGCAATATGAGGTAACAGGTCGTGTAAGAAGGTAGCGACCCGCCCCGGGTAACAAGAGTAGCTAGATGAAAGTTGCCTAGAGGGGGGTGAATCGGCGCAAAATCTGAAATACAGCTTAATAAAAATGATTAGTTAACATAGTACGAACTAGTCTAGTCGTGAGGGCGGACTAGTCCGGTCACCGAGAATTTTAGCTCAACAAGGCAAGAACACAAGATTTATCCCGTGGTTCAGCTCCACAAATAAGCCTACGTCCATGTTGAGGAGTCCACCAAGGACTAGGTTGCTCTCAACTTTTTCCTCACCAAGACACCATCAAGGTTGGCTTGTTCTTCCACTATATCACACATGCTTCACAATAAATCATGGGGCAACTCACAACTTGAGGCTCCCACGAGGAATCAGCTCAAAGCACTTACAAACCAATGCCCTCAACAGCACACTTCTCACTCAGTGCTAGAGAACCAACCAAGAGCTCTATGGCGCACACTCCCCGTCTTCTTCTCTTCCCCAAAACTCATTGTGTCCCTCAAGAATCACTCTTAGGGCTCCAAGAATTTGAAGAGAGGGGACTAGAAAAGCTCCAGGAAGGTTATTTCGGCGTTAGGGTGCTTGTATTCTCTTTTGAGGCCCGGGCAACCCCTTTTTATAGAGGTCCCGGGAACTAGCCGTTGCAAACAACAAAAGTCCGGACTAGTCCACCCTTTGACCCTGGACTAGTCCAGCTTGCGGGGACCGATGACATCACTCTTCACCTACTAAATGGTTAGATTCTACCAACTAAACGGTCAGGTTCTACCAACTAAATGGTCACATTCTACGGACTAGTCCGGTCCACAACGGACTAGTCTGATCTCACATAGAAACCATTAATCCGGTTGAGAACGGACAAGTCTGATCCACCAGACTAGTCTGGCCTCCAAGGGCGGACAAGTCCGGCCATCCAAGACTTAGTTCCTTCAGCTATTTCGAAGTCCCAAACAGACTAGTCCGACACACAGAGGACTAGTTCAATCTGACACCGAACCTCTTGTTTCTGTTTGAAACGGGCTGGTCTGAGTCTGCGGACTAGTCCGGCCTCAAAGAGTGGACTAGTCCGGTCCTTCAGGACTTAGCTCCTAAAGAGCTCAGACTCTTTTCCCACGGACTAGTCCAAACTCACACAGAAACTCTTGTTCCGTTCTATATCGGATTAGTCCGATTCTTCGGACTAGTCCGACCTTCCACCCCAGAGTCTGAACTCGTACAGAACCTCTTGTTCCGTTCTACATCGGATCAGTCCGATGTACCGGACTAGTCCAGCCTTCCAGCCCGGACAAGTCTGGCCCTATTCCCATGGCTATCCCAATTCTTCACTCCACTCAACCTAAACTCGGACTAAGAGCTCTTAGATGATTCTCAGCACTTACTCTATGATCACACTCATACTCAAAGGATAAACTCAACAAACAAGAATTTAAATCCCTAAATTCTACTCTTCTTGTGCATTTGCCTTCTTCTCCTCTTTTCCTTTTTGAGTGCCTCAATCTTCGTAGATTTCTTAATCACCTGTACTCACACTTGCAATGCTCATTAGTCCCTTAAGTATTGTCATTGATCATCAAAACCCACGGGGATTTAGCCTAGATGCACTTTCAATCTCCCCCTTTTTGGTGATTTGATGACAACGCATTGAGGTTTTGATAAAAATGGAAATGAGTTGGTTTTCATAACACACACGTGTATAAAAAGCTCCCTCTAAATATGTGCATGAATAATTTGCAATAAAGGCAATGAACGAGAGTGAACTATGTGGGAGATTTATTAGAGTAGTGTGTTATGGTGGGGTGCCTACGTGTGATGCAAATGTTGAGATGTGATAATTATAAATTGAAATTAAGGATCATCACATATACGAGTAGCATAGCATAAAGTTATTACAGCCCAAATATGAAAGAGTAGCAACATGTAGCAACATTACTCCTCCTAATCTCCCCCCCCTTTGACATCAAGACACCAAAAGGGGAAAGAATATAGCCTAAGTCTAGTCGTCATCGCTCTCACTCTCCTCCTCACGATCTTCGTCGTTTTGGTTGCTTCTTCATCGTCCTCCTCATCATCTTGGTCGTCCTTTTCTTCCTCGACGGCAGGAGCAACACTAGAGGAACCACCCACAAGGAATACAACCTCAGCTGGCGTGAGATCCGGGAGGGGTGTGATCTCCTCATCGTCAAAAGCCTCCGGAGACATAGCAATGTCCGCCTTCTCACAGAGCTTCTTCAAGTACTTTTCTTGCCTTTTAGCCATTTTCTACGTTTTGACTTCCGCTTTTCGGCAAGATGTGAAGATAGACTTCAAGAACTTTAAGATGGCACTAGAGGAGTCTCCGAAAGAGGAAGAGGCACGAGCCGCTGGAGGAGGAGGTGCATCAGAGGAACTCCTCCTAGAAGCTCCGCCAATCTTTGGCACAATAGGAGGAATTTGAGGGTGAGGGGTCTATGCTTGACATCCTTCACAAACTCCAGTCCCGACACCTTCTCAATGAGGCACATGATAAAAGGAGCATAACCACATGAGCGATTGGGGTGTGGGATATGTTGAAGATGTCGTTGTAGATGTAGTCAAACACATTGAATTTTTCATCTTCACAAATCAGCTTCAACAGATGGCAGAGGTGGCCCTGGATCATCCCCGCATCCACGTCTTTAGGTGCTAAAGTTTTTTTTCTCAAGATCCAATTAAGCACACTAAAGAAAGGACGGAGGATTTTGGTTGTAGGAGGGTTATAAAAGCCAACCTCATACATGAACTCCATCTCCCCCAAGTCTATCGCCGTGAGGTTGTGAATGGTCACCTCATAGCTCAAGAATTCCTCGATGCCAAGAATCCATGCAAACTCACCGTAGAGGACGGAGTATTGGATCCCGACGTCATCCATGAAATCCTTATATCTCCAAAGGTGGAGAAATATTACGTGGTGTAAAACTGAGCCACCACCTCTGTGTTCCGGTCGTATTGGAAAGCCAGAAGGTCCTTTAGACCGTGATGCTCAGCCACTTGTATAACTGCGCTGAAGGCTTGATGCATTTTCTTTTCCATATAGGGCCAATCAACCCACTGAGCATCAGTCACTAGTGTCTTCATCTTCAAGTAGACTAGGCGATAGTAGTCGCAGTGGAAGTCACACCAAAATCGATGATCCGGTCTGGCCTTCTCATACTTGTAGGGATCCTTTTCCCTAAATCTCCTCGCCATTTCAGAGCCTTTCCCATGAAAGATGTTGCTTGAAAGCTCTGGTTGTCGGTTGGGATTGTTCATGGGAGGTGTCATGACAAGGGCCCAATGGGACCCTGTGGGGGAGCACTTGACCCCACGGGACGGTCTCGTATGACAATTCCCCCGCTAGCAGGTGCCTTTCCGCTTGGTGCTACCTTCTTGACAGGCACCTTTTGAATCGGGGCTTTGCCTTTTCTCTTTGCCCCTTCTCCTTCATTCATGGGTCTCTTTGCTTTGTCGGCCGCTTGGGCCCTTTCCTTTTCACCTAAGGAAACTATCATTTTCCTTCGACTAGATCACCCTTCTTTAGCTTGACCTTGAGTTGCCTCTCTTTCGTGCCACTTCTTAGTTCGAGCTTCACGACGAGCGAGCTCTTGCGCAAGTGCAGCGTCCTCCTCCTCACGACAACGATAAAGCTCTTGTCGAGCTGCATCGCACTCCAGGTCGGAGAGTTGTCGTTTTGAGACATGCTGGAAGAATGAATGAGCAAGGATATGAATTGAGAGCAAAAGATTATCACGACAGAGGTGTAGCAAAAACACTAAGTTAGGGGTTAACTCAAGGTTTGGCCAGACTTGTCCTGTCCGTGATCGGACTAGTCCGGTCAGGAATAGACTTGTCCACCTTTTGTCCGGACTAGTCCGAACTGCCTGGGGTTAAACCCTAACTAAGCGGATTTTCTGCAAATTCGTTCAATAGTCCTAGGGATGAGACGCGTGAAGATTATGAAGCACTAGACATCCTAGTTTATGGAAGAAATATCCTAGAATTGAGAGATTTTGGAAGATTAGGTTTTGCCCCAAGAACACACCTTGATTGTTCAAATCCGATGAAAACGCCGGATCAAAGTGCGGGGAAGTTCGAAGATTGACTTCCCAAGGTCCAAAGGGCTAGAGGACTCAGATCCTTTGAATGCTCATGCCAAATTTCACCCAAATCCAAAACCTTTTGAGGTACTTTTGGGTACAATTATTAAAAAGGCTAGTTTGAACTTAAATTCAAATTTAAACTCCTTTCATCCCATGAATTCAAAAGTGGGATTCATATTCACACTCAGCACAATTTTTTGAGTTCATACACCAATTTTTACTCCATTTGGAGGTTATCTTGACCTGAGCTATTTTTGCTAAATTCAAATCAAATTTGAATTTCAGCTTCACATTTGCTATGAATTCATCCAAATCAAATCATGGATTGAAGTATTCAAATCCAAATGGGCATTTGGTGATTTGATCATATTGCAAAGGATATGGGGTCCCTAATAATTGGAGTAGTAGGAAATTAAGTTTTTAGGACAAAAATACCAATTGGGACCCACATGTCAGTGAGCAAATGACTTACTCCCAAAGGCAGTTGCTCTGTTTCTCAGGCTGAGGCAGCGAGCGCCACCGAGTCAAACCCCGGCGCCAGCTCCTTCTTTGCTTGCGCACGCTGGAGCTGCCGCTTGGCGCCCTTATCACCCCGCGAGCAGCCCAAGTCAATTTCTTCACTTCCCTCGCGCGCCTACTCGTTCTCGGCCCTCTCTTCCGCGAAGATCAGTCGGCGCCCGCATTTTTTTGTGTTTTGCTCGCCACAGCCGGTTTATCATCGGTTGCTCGGGTTCCGCACAACAAGAAGAAGTGCCCAGATGTACTCTAGTTGATACCCTCGCTGCACCAAAGTTTCTTAGCTCATGTTGCTCACAAATTCGACGAACGCCGACGAGTTACCGAGGTGTAACGACGGAGCTTGCTCCAGTTCACTGTGGACAGAACGCCACAGTCACTTTCGCCTCCACCTTCCTACACAAGAAAGGTGTGATAGCCTCCCTAAATCATGTAGCTACCCTCCGTTTAGCAAATGATCCATCGTGTAGCTCGAATTTTACATTTTCCCAAACCCTAGTACAAAACACCCGAGCTCGGTTGAGAACCAAATTTGGTTTACATGTACAACCAAAGATGCGAGCTTGTTTGCAAGTAGCTTGTACATCCCCTAGCACCTCTCCTTGAAGAAAACCGAGGAAAATCATCGAGAATTGGCTTGGGGAAGGATGTTTTTCGGACCGCCATGGAAAACGACCTCGGTTCACCATGGAGCTCGGTGTTGCCGGCCGTTTCACCAGTGTTGGTTGCCATTTCCAACTTACTCGTGATTCCCTGACGCTCTAGAGCCAAAAACCGACGCTTTAGGGAATAGAGTTTGTCTCATCCAAAGAAGTTGTGCACAACAACTCCAGGCTGTGACGTACTCCGCTTCGGCTGTAGATAGGTCAATGGAATTTTGCTTCTTGAATGACCATGACACTAAGGACCAGCCCAAGAATTGACAGGTGTCCGAGGTACTTTTCCTATCCACTTTGCATACGGCATAATCAACATCAAAGTATCCAATGAGATTGAATTTGGATCCTTTAGGATACCACAGCTCTAGGTTAGGTGTATGAACTAGATAGCGCAAGATTCTCTTTACGGATGTTATATGACACTCTTTGGGTGCGGCTTGAAACCTTACACACATGCATACACTTAACATAATATCGGGCCTAGATGCACAAAGATAAAGAAGGGATCCAATCATGGAACGATATACCTTTTGATCCACGCTAGGACTGTCTTGATTGAGGTCAAGGTGTCCGTTTGTTTCTACTGGCGTTTTGTTTGGCTTGACTTTTCCATGCCAAACTTCTTAAGTATGTCTTGAGTGTACTTTGTTTGACATATGAAAGTGCCTTGCTTGAGTTGTTTCACTTAGAAACCTAGGAAGAACCTTAGTTCTCCCATCATCGACATCTCAAACCTCTCCGTCATGATTTTGCTAAATTTTTCACAAAAGGATTTATTAGTAGAACCAAATATTATGTCATCGGCATAAATTTTACACACAAATAAGTCATTGTCTAAGTTTTTCGTGAAAAGTGTGTAGTCGACCTTTTCTATTCTAAAATCATTGTCAATGAGGAACTCTTTAAGACACTCATACCAAGCTCTAGGAGCTTGTTTGAGGCTGTAGAGAGCTTTGTGAAGCTTAAAAACATGGTTAGGATACTTACCGTTGTCAAAGTCGGGTAGTTGATCCACATACACTTCCTCCTTGATTGGTCCGTTGAGGAAGGCGCTTTTCACATCCATTTGGTACAACTTCAACTTGTGAGTATCCCTTCGCCACAAGTCTAGCTTTGTTTCTTGTTACTACTCCATGCTCATCTTGCTTGTTACGAAAGACCAACTTGGTGTCTTCTATGTCTGTATTTGGTCTTTCCACAAGCTCCCACATTTTGTTTCTTTTGAAGTTGTTAAGTTCCTCTTGCATCGCCATCACCCAATCTGCATCTCATAGGGCATCTTCAACCTTGAAAGGCTCCAAAGAAGATACAAAAGAGTAGTGAGCACAAAAGTTAGCCATATGAGAGCGAGTCATTACCCCCCCCCCCCTTGGAGATATCTCCAAGTACATTATCAACGGGATGATCCCGTTATACACATTGATGGACTATTGGGTGTGGCACACTTGATCTTGAGTCAACTTCTTCTTTCTCTTTATCTCCCCCTTGATCGTTGTCACCATCGTTGCCTTCGATGTCTTAATCATGGTGATCTTGATCTTGTTCTTCATTTAGGGGATCTAGTGCTTGATCTTTTGTTTGGGTCACTTCTTGTGACGAGGATGGGTCACTTGGGTCTTCTATATCTTGTGGTCGTATGTCACCGAGCGTCATCCTCCTTAATGCCATACATGGTGCCTCTTCTTCATCTAGTGCACATTGATTAACTTGCTCCCTTTGGAAGCCATTAGTTTCATCAAACACTACATCACGTGCGATTTCAACACAACTGGAGATTTTGTTGAATACACGATAGGCGTAAGTGTTTGAATAATAACCAAGGAAGAAACCTTCATCGGATTTTGAGGCTGTCAAAGTGTGTGGTCGACACTTACCCTGGACCTGCTCTGGGCAGCCCGCGGAGGTTCTTTTTTCGGAGGGGCTAGTCGCTTGCGGAGAGCTTAAGCGTTAGGGACGAGTGAGGGAGAAGCTTGACACGGCGAGTTTTACGTGGTTCGGGCCGCAGGAGCGTAAAACCCTACGCCCACGGTGAGCAGATGTGCTCGCTGTATTGCTTGCTGCTCAGAACCGGAGTCCTGAGCTTGAGGGTGAGTGATGTCTAGGGTGCGAGTTCACAGAGTTTGAACCCCTGCTAACGTTGCCTACCCGGGCCTTTTATAGTCCAAGGCTCGAGCGGCTTACAAGGTGGGCCCGGGACCCGACAGGTGGTCCCGGGGAGATTTCCTGCCCTCTATCGTATCTGCAGTTATGCTGGTAGTTGTCTCTGGTGAAGGCTTCCAAGTCTTTGTTCTGCCGCCCTGCCCATGCCGCAAGCTAGTCGTAGTGGTTGATGATGACAAGGGCGGCAGGGGATGTCTTGTCTCTGTGTTTATTGGTGGGCAGGCTCTGACACGGCGCGCTAGCCTGCGACGTGACTGGGCGCAACGGCACCTGACAGAGGCGTGCTCCGCGTCTCCGCGTCTTGGGAAGGCGCGGGCCTTGAATACCATGTACGGGCAAGGTATGGGGCGTCTTTACGCCCGCCGCCTACCGCGCGGGGGCAGGCAGCGTTGTCTTGCTGGCCACGTGGCGGGCCCGGAGCTCTCCTCTAAGGAGAGGGAGGTCCGGCCCTGCGGGACACGTGGAGCCTTCGGAGCTCTCCCCGCGGAGGGGGGAGGTCCGGCTGCTGCTAGCCACGTGGCGGGCCCGGAGCTCTCCTCTGAGGAGAGGGAGGTCCGGCCCCGCTGGACACGTGGCGCCTTCGGAGCTCTCCCTACGGAGAAGGTTGAGATCCTTAAGCATTTTCCCCTGTGCACGGGGGTACCCCATATCGAGGGTTCCGACAGTGGCCCCGGGACCCATCTCGGGGGAGATAGCGAGCCCGAGGTGGGGCCTCCGTCTCTTTTGTTCCGCGCACTTCATTTAAGTCCCACATTGACCGCTGCTGGAGCACGAACAGTCGCGGGATCATGGGAGCGTGCACCCACTTGATGGTTGCTTTTACTGCGGCTGTTCCCAAGGCTGCCACTTCTACACGTTGCGGCGCTTTTTTCGGGAACCGCCGAAGCGTCTTGCGGCCTCGTCTCCTTGGGAGACTGACTTCTTGGTCCACCGCTTCAGCTGGACGACTTGGGTCCACTTTTCATCGGCGCTCGGTCTTGGAACCGAAGCGTTTCCCATGCAGCGTATTCGAAAAGTTTCGAATCGCTTTGAATCGCACCTGGGAAGTTTTTAAAAGGGGATCTTACCCGCATCACGACTTCCCTTCGCACTTCCCACCGATTGCACCTTCCTTGAACTCTTGCGCCTTTGTCTTCCTGTCCTTGAGCTCTACCCGCCATGGCTTCCAACCCGCCTCCAGAGAACAAGCACGCTCGGTCTCCTCCGGTGGCGGCGTCTGTGCCAAGTCAGTGAACCAGGGAGCCTGCACGGCCTGCTTCTGGGCATGGCGCTCCGTCCGGTGGCGTCCCCAAGAGGTCTCGAGCTCATCATCCCGACGGGACTCCTCTTGAGCGACAGCAGGCTGAAGGTTCCCGGGTGTCGCGTCCTCCCTCCTCAGGCGGTGGAGTCTCCAAGGAAACTGCTGACGCGCCAAGGAGGGCTTCAGGCGGAGGAGTCTCCAAGGAAACTGCTGAAGCACCGAGGAGGACTTCACGCCGTGGAGTCTCCAAGGAAACTGCTAAAGCGGCGGAGAGGGCTTCAGAAGCATCCCCTGCTCCGTCAGTTCGAGCGACTGCGGGGTAGCTGTCGGCGGCGACGGCGGGCTCTAGCGGCCCTTGATGACAGCATCCCTTGCGCTGGTGGTGGCCGAGGTGATCCCCGCGCTCGAGTCGCAGACCGTGAGGACGCCGCCAGGGCTGAAGTCAGGGACGTGGACACTCTTGTGGCTTCTAGGTTCTGGATGTGCGAGGGGAACCCTAGGACTCTTCTCTTTATTTTTTTTATTTTTTTATCGATTCGGTAGTCCAGCTCATGGAGTCATGAATAAATAGACTCTTGTGACCTTTTGTGCCTGTTATGCTTGTCTTCTTGGTTTCGCGTGGCCGAGCCCTTAGCTCCGCAAGGTACTCAGAGGCCTTCACCAATCTCGAAGCTCTGCACAGACACCTTCCCTGGGTCCTTATTGTATTAAGGACCCCGGAGGTCTGCGGAGCTCGCCCCATGAGGATGGGGAGGTCCGGATCTGCCAGCCACGTGGTGGGTCCAGAGCTACCCGCTGAGTAGGGGGGGCTCCGACCCTGCCAGATACGTGGGGCCTCCGGAGCCCGCCCTTGCGGAGGGGGCGGGGTCTGGATCTCTCGGTCTTGCGCGGTCCCGTAGCGGTCCCCTGGTAGGTGTGGCCAATTGCTTGGGTACTCCTACCATACTCCTGCGGGGAGCCAAGGCCGAAGGGTCCTGCACACAAATAAGGGAAACGTAATTGTCCTTGGTTTGGCTTAAGATGCTGATCCGGTGCACGGTGCTTGGGAACTTTAGTGCGCGACGTGCCGGGGGCTCGGGACCCCCTAGCCATCGGCAGGTATCTCAAACGCGACCGTCCCAAGCAGGATAGCAAATGCCGACTAGAGGTGAGAATGGGAAAAGGGGACTGAGTGTATGGTCAACATACCCAGGAAGTGCGGTCATAAAAATTAATACGTAATTTGAATGAGCATAAGGGAAGAGCAAAGTAGGACAAGTTCTTTCCCTATAAATTTCCATAGGAGGAAGGCGGGCTAAACATGGAGGCAGCGACCCGCCCCATTAAAAAGGGAAGCAAGACTCTACGCGCTTAGGGTCGGAACCAGGCCAAGCTGAACGTAGTCCTGGACCGTCCCCTGAGACTTAGCTGCTCCGAGCGTTGTTCCTGGACTCTATGGGATCTATTAAAACGAAGAGACTGTCCTACTATTGCTCTAAGGGTAGAACTTACGGAGGTGTTCGATGTTCCAGGGGTTCGGGAGCGGATCCCCATCCTCGGTGGAAAGGCGTACGCACCCTGGGCGGCACACTTTCGTGACTCGGAAGGGGCCTTCCCAGCTGGGGGAGAGTTTGTGGGTCCCTTCACGAGAAAGTATGCGCCGCAACACTAGGTCGCCTTCCTGCAGCTCCCGGACACGCACAAACCTTTGGTGGTAGCGCCGGAGCACTTGTCTGTATCGTGCGTTGCGGAGTGCTGCATGTAACCGGAGGTTGTCCTGCGCGGCTTCGTCGTATGCTCGGACACGGTGAGACTTCATGGTGATCTCTCGGGGAAGCACAGCCTCGGCTCCGTACACCATGAAGAAGGGTGTCTCTCCGGTGGCCCGGCTCTGGGATGTCCGGTTAGCCCATAGTATGCTCGGAAGCTCGTCCACCCATTTGGCGCCATGTTTCTTCAAGCCATCATTGGTGCGAGTCTTGAGACCCCGAAGAATCTCGGGGTTGGCCCTCTCAACCAGTCCATTGCTCTTTGGGTGAGCAACGGAGGCATAGCACACCTGGATACCGAGGTCTTCGCAGTATTCTTGGAACGCTGCGCTGGTAAACTGCGTCCCGTTGTTAGTGATGATTCTGTTCGGGACCCCAAACCAGCAGACGATGGACTTGATGAATTTTACTGCGGACTTCCTGTTGATGGTGACGACGGGTGTGGCTTCTGGCTACTTGGTGAACTTGTCGACGGCTACGTAGAGGTACCAAAATCCCCCGACGGCTCTGGGAATGATCCCAGGATGTCCAATCCCCATACGGCGAACGACCATGAGGGCGGGATCATCTATACCGCCTGAGCTGGTGTATGGATTTGCTTGGCGTGGAACTGGCACGCCTTGCAGCTCTCGACCAGCTTGACGACATCCTGGAGTGCTGTCGGCCAGTAGAAGCCATGCCGGAAGGCTTTACTGACAAGCATGCGTGAGGAAGAGTGACTCTCACATTCGCCTCCATGGATCTCAGCGAGCAAGTCACAGCCTTCCCCCTGGGTTATGCACCGCAATAGGACGTGGTTGGCGCCACGTCGGTAGAGATCCGCTTCTACCAGCGCGTGTCTCTTAGCCATGCGCACGATCCGTTCAGCGGATACACGTTCATCACGGAGGATGTTATCTTTCAAGTAGTCCCGGATCTCCGTGATCCATGCATCGGGTCTGACTTGAGCTTCTGGATCTTGAGCGCTGGGTTATACGGAGTCCCCAGTGACACTTACGATCCTTGGCGGCGTCCATGGTTGCAGGGCCACCGGGACCGCCAGCCTCGAGGTGCTGGTCCAGCCCCCTTCGTCCGGCTCGGCGGGCCGGGCCGTGGGCCGAAGCAACGTCCTCTCGAAAACTCCTTCGGGCACAGGGGCTCCGGTGGAGGCCTTCGTTGAGAGGTCGTCAGCTGCGGCATTGCCAGCGCGTGGTATATGGCGCAGGTCCAAGGCGAGGAAGTCTTTCTCCAACATCTGCACATGGAGTAGATAAGCAGCTAGCTGTGGGTCATTGCAGGAGCATTCACCCTTAACTTGTTTGATAACCAGCTGGGAGTCGCCCTGTGCCAACAACTGGCGAGCGCCCAAAGACAGGGCTGTCTGTAGCCAAAGATGAGTGCTTCATGCTCTGCCATGTTGTTGGTTGCCTTGAAATTGAGACACACCATGTACCAAACTGCTCCCCCGATGGCATGAGAAGCAGTATGCCGGCACCGGCCCCTTGCTTTCACGAGGAGCCGTCGAAGAAGAGCGTCCAGAGAGGCCCGGTGAAGACCAGAGCTCGATGCTTTGGTTCACCGTCTTTGTGGCCCCCTGGGTCAGCCTTCGTTGGCGTCAACTCAACCACGAAGTCCGCCAGCGCTTGGCTCTTGACTGCATGGCAAGGAAGGAAGTCCAGCTCAAACTCCGCCAGCTCCGCTGCCCATTTAGCGACATTGCGAGTCGCGTGGGGGCTGTGAAGGATCGCCTTCAGCGGATAGGAGGTGACCACCGAGACCCAGTGGGCCTGAAAGTATTGGCGGAGCTTCGTGGACGCCACGAGCACTGCATACAACAGCTTGTGGACCTCCAGGTACCTTGTCTTGGCGTCATGGAGGACTTCGCTGATGTAGTAGACTGGCCTCTAGATGGTCCGAACCCTCTCTTCCAGGTCTGAGAGGTCTGAATCTATTGGCTCAGGCCTGCCGGAGGTTGGTGGGTCCAGGGGGGCTTCTGGGAGTTGGGACTCGAAAGATCCTAAGCCGCCTTGGGCTTCCAGGAGGTTCCGCTGGTTTTCCGGGAGCTCTAGGAGGTCCCGCTGGATCTCCGGGAGGTCCCGTTGGCCCTCCGGGAAGTCCCGTTGGCCCTCCGGGAGGTTGTCTTGGGGGTCCGGGGGTCCGCCCTGGACCTCCGGGAGGTTGTCTTGGAGGTCCGGGAGGCCGTCTTGGACCTCCGGTGTTTCCTGGTGTCTGTCTCCTGCTACCGGAGCAGGCTGTGATGACGAGAGGTCCGGCCGCTCTACGACGAGGACCATACTCACCACTTCAGTTGTCGTCGCGATGTAGAGCAACAAATGCTCTTCGGGCTCGGGGGCTACCATGATAGGTAGTGTCGGTACCTGAGATATGGGGTACCCCCGCGCACAGGGGAAAATGCCTAAGGAACTCGCCCTTCTCCGCAGGGAGAGCTCCGAAGGCGCCACGCGTCCGGCGGGGCTGGACCTCCCTCTCCTCAGAGGAGAGCTCCGAGCCCGCCATGTGGCATACAGAAGCCGGACCTCCCCCTCCGCGGGAGAGAGGTCCAAAGGCGCCACGCGTCCAGCGGGGCCGGACCTCCCTCTCCTCACAGGAGAGCTCCGGGCCCGCCACGTGGCCGACAGAAGCCGAGCCTCCCCCTCCGCGGGGAGAGGTCCGGAGGCTCCACGTGCCCCGCAGGCCGGACCCTCTTCTCCTCTGAGAAGGGCTCCGAGCCCGCCACGTGGCCAGGAGAACAGTGCTGCCTGCTCCCGAGAGATAGGCAGCGGGCGTAAAGACGCCCCATACCTTGCCCGTACAAGGTATTCAAGGCCCGCGTCTTCCCAAGACGCGGAAACGCGGAGCACGCCTCTGTCAGGCGCCGTTGCGCCCAGTCGCACCACAGACTGGCGCGCGATGTCAGAACCTGCCAGCTAATAAACACCGCGACAAGACATCCCATGCCGCCTGCGCCGTCATCAACCACTACGACTAGCATGCGGCATGGGCAGGGCGGCAAGATGAAGACTCAGAAGCCTTTGCCCAGAGACAACTACCGGCATAACTGCAGATACGGTAGATAATAGACAATCTTCCCGGTACGACCTGTCGGGTCCCGGCTTCCCTTGTAAGCCGCCCGAGTCTTGGACTATAAAAGGCTCGGGTAGGCGACGATAGCAAGGGTTCGCACTCTGCAACTCATACGCTAGCCACACACTCCCAAGCTGTAACTCACCCCAAGCTCAGGACTCCGGCCCTGAGCAGCAAGCAATACAGCGAGCTCCATAGCTCGCCGTGGACATAGGGTTTTACGCTCCGACGGCCTGAACCACGTAAAACTCACCGCGTCAAGCTCTTACTAACTCGTCCATCCGCGCAAGCTCTCCGCAAGGGACTAGCCCCACCGAAAAAAGAACCTCCGCGGGCTGCCCAGTGCAGGTCCGGGGGAAGTGTCGACCGAACACTTCGACATTTGGCGCGCCAGGTAGGGGGCTTTTCTCCTAGCGCGACGAGTTTCCGTCGACGAAGATGACCAAGCTTCCTTCAGCGGCGAACTCTCCCCCCTCGCCTCTGCGGCAAACCGTGACCAGGGGGGAGTACATGTCGACACACTCATAACGGAGTGTGTCGGTACAAGCTGGGAGCGAGCAACCGGCTCTGGCAGCGCCGACCCAGGCAATGCAGGCTCCAACCAGCATCAAGTCTTTAGTAGCGCTGGGCGAACCCAGTGGGGGTGCGCTAGCTGCAGCGAGAGCGCTACTGTACAATCCGCCCGCTGGGGACGCGCCTCAGGCAGCGACCCGGCAGTGGATCCACGAGGTAGACCGTCTCGTCGTCGCCGCCGCAAACCCTCGACTTCGGCGGGGACGACGCTCTGGCCAACCGGTCATGTCGCTGATGCGCGCACCATTGGTTGACGAGCAGACGGCAGACTCCAGCTCTACCAGGCCCCAATCGACAGATCTGAGGATAGAGCTGGAGCGGTGTCGCCTGGGTCAAGATGCCCGGGTATACCTCGAGCAGCGCCGAGAAAGGCGTCGCTACCAAGAGGCTGACGACAGCATGACGTCGGCCTCGACCCAGCCTGAAGAGCAGACCATCGCCACGCGATCTCTGCCCTAGGCCTGCGCCGTGCAGAATATACCACAGTCATATGTCCTGCAGATGGCGCCCCCGGCCTATGGTGCAGCCTTGCCCATACCGAGGCACGCGGTGCTCAGTGCGAACCAAGCGTTCGCGGCACCAGAACCTACGGCGACAGAAGCAGGGTGTGCGGCCCTCGCGCCCCACCTTCGCTTCGCAAAGTGGCCGCGCAAGTTTCGGCCGCACCTGCCCGAGAAGTACGACGGCAGCGTCAACTCGGTGGAGTTCCTCCAGATCTACTCCACCGCCGTACTTGCCGCAGGGGGGAACGAAGCCGTCATGGCCAATTACTTCCCTGTCGCCTTGAATGGCCCAACCCGGTCTTGGCTCATGAACCTCCCCCAGGGTTCCGTAACTTCCTGGGGAGAGCTTTGCCGGCAGTTCATAGCCAACTTCGGCAGTTCCTACACCCGGCCTGGCACGGAGCTCGACCTCCACGCCATCCAGCAACAACCTGGGGAGTCGCTGCGCTCTTTCATCCAGCGGTTCTCCCAGGTGCGGAACACCATCCCACACATTCAAAATGCTTCTGTGGTGGTGGCGTTCCGGCAAGGCATCCGAGACAAGAAGATGCTTGAGAAACTCGCGACCAGGGAGGTCCGCGATGCCTCACAACTCTTCAGCTTGGCGGAGAAGTGCGCCAGAGCAGCCGAAGGACGGAACTGGCACTCACAGCCGTCCTCCGAGTCAGGAGGACTGCCCGAATCTGGTCCTACTCCCTATGGAGGCAGCAGGAAGACCAAGAGCCGAGGCAGAAGCAAGATAAGATCACCGGCCGCAGCCCCAGTCGTCACTGCAACAACGCTCAGTGGGGCTCAGGGGCCGCGCCCCGACAAGAGGCAGCGAAGGTCACCGATCCCAGAAGGTAATCAAGACAATATGTGCCCCGTGCACGGCAGCTGTCGCCACACTACTGCCGAGTGTCGGGAGATCCGAAGGCTCGCAGAGCGCTTCCGCAAGGGGAAGCGGCAGCGGGGTGATGCCCTGCCTTTCCGTCCAAAGGAATACGAACAGAGGGTGGATGTTCCAGACAACATCGACCACCTAGAGGAGATCCAGGAGCCTCAGCGTGTCGTGAAGGCAGCACGCAATCATGAGGACTCCAGCTCCAGTGACGATGAGCGTCGGAAGAAGCTCTACGTCATATAAGGCGGGTCCGCCGACCCCTCGTCCTGAAGCGAAGTCAAGACTCTGCGCCGAGCGGTAGCGTCGGTGGCGCCACTCCCAAGTGCTGCACCGCACCTTAAGTGGACGGGGACCCCCATCAGCTTTGACGCCACCGACTGCCCCAGAAACATGGCTGGGGCCGGCCAACTACCGCTCCTAGTAGCCCCTACCATCGCCAACGTGAGAATGTACCACGTTTTGGTAGATGGAGGAGATGGGCTGAACCTCATCAACCGTGCAACTTTCCAGAAGTTGCAGGTCCCGATGGCCAAGCTCACCCCGTCGAGCCCGTTCTCAGGGGTAGGGCCGGGACAGGTCATCCCCTACGGCAACATTAGCCTCCCGGTGACCTTCGGGGCTCCGGACAGCTATCGGATAGGGTACATTCTGTTCGACGTAGCGGAGATAGACCCCCCCTTCAACGCCATAATCGGCAGGCCAGCCCTGTACCGGTTCATGGCTGTAGCCCACTACGGCTACCTCGTCCTGAAGATGGCAACACCGACGGGCGTCCTCAGGATTCGTGGGGACCGCACTGCTGCAGTGTCGGCCCTAGAGAAGCTCCAAGCACTCGCAACAGCTGGGGCATCAGCCCCCGGCAATACGGAGCCGGACCAGCTCCGTCCGAGCGCAAGTCACCGTGTTTCCGCCACAGCACCCCACGTGCAACCTCTCGACGAGGGCGGCGTCCCCTTAAAGGTCGTCCAAGTCGGTGCCGAAGCTACCCAGACCACCCGGGTAGCCGGGGGCCTGGATAGCAAATAGGAAGGCGCGCTCGTCACCTTCCTCCGGCACAACATCGACGTGTTTGCATGGCAGCCATCACAGATGCCGGGGATCCCCAGGGAGGTGATCGAGCACCACTTGAAAGTCTTCCCCGACGCCTGGCCGGTTCAACAGAAGCCCCGCAAGCAGTCCATCGAGCGGCAAAACTTCATCCGTGAAGAAGTCAAGAAGCTGCTGGACGCTGGCTTCATACGGGAGGTCCACCACCCCCGGTGGTTGGCGAACCCCGTCGTTGTCCCGAAGGCCGGCGGGAAGCTCCGGATGTGCATCGACTACACCAGTCTCAATAAGGCATGTCCCAAAGATCCATTCCCTCTCCCTAGAATAGATCAAATAGTAGACTCAACGTCAGGCTGTGATATGCTGTGCTTCCTAGACGCCTACTCGGGTTTCCATCAGATCCCCATGTCTAGGGAGGACGAGGAGCACACCTCCTTCATCATAGTAGACGACCTTTATTGCTATGTGTCTATGCCTTACGGCCTAAAGAATGCACTCCCCACCTTTGTGCGGGCGATGCACAAAACCTTTGGGGAGTTAATAAGAGACCTAGTTGAGGTGTACGTCGATGACATAGTTGTCAAGGTCAAGCAGGATTCATCTTTGCTAGATAACCTAACCTTAGTCTTTGACAAGTTGCGCTCTACGCGTACCAAGCTGAACCCAGATAAATGTGTGTTCGGCGTGTCCTCTGGGAAGCTCTTAGGGTTCCTGGTCTCGCACCGAGGGATTGAGGCCAACCCAGAGAAGATCAAGGCCATCGACTTGATGCGGCCCCCTGCCCGCGTCAAGGATGTTCAGAGACTCACGGGATGTCTAGCCGCGCTGAGTCGGTTTATACCGAGGCTAGCAGAGCGAGCACTCCCTTTCTTTAAGCTCCTGCGCAAGTTAGGCCCTTTTGCCTGGACTGACGAAGCAGAAGAGGCTTTCCAGGAGTTGAAGCGACTCCTGACGACCCTACCTATCATGGTAGCCCCTGAGCCCGGGGAGCACCTGCTGCTCTACATTGCGGCGACAACAGAAGTGGTGAGTATGGTCCTCGTCGCAGAGCGGCCAGACCCCTCACCTTCGCAACCTGCTCCGGTAGCAGAAGACAGACGCCAGGAGGCCCCGCAGGGCCAAGGCGGTCTCCCGGACCCCCCGGAGGTCCAGGTTGACCTCCCGGAGGTCCAGGGCGGTCTCCCGGACCCCCAAGATAAATCCCCGGGGGCCAATTGGGACCTCCTGGAGGTCCCTCAAGACCGCCCGGAGCTCCCGGATAATCAAGATAGCTTAAGGGCCTCCGGGTCCCAGTTCCCGGAGGCCCCCGTGGGTCCACTCACCTCCAACGGGCCAGGGCCAATGGACGAGGACCTCCCAAGCCTAAGAGAGAGGGTTCGAACCATACAGAGGCCTGTCTACTACATCAGCGAAGTACTTCATGATGCCAAGACAGGGTACCTAGAAGTCCACAAGCTGCTGTATGCGGTGCTCGTAGCCTCCAGGAAGCTCCTCCATTACTTCTAGGCCCACCGGGTCTCGGTAGTCACCTCGTATCCGCTGAAGACAATTCTTCACAGCCCCCATGCGACTGGCAACGTTGCTAAATGGGCGGCGGAGCTGGCGGAGTTTGAGCTGGACTTCCTCCCACGCCATGCAGTCAAGAGCCAAGCACTGGCTGACTTTGTGGCGGAGTGGACACCAACGAAGACTGACCCAGGGGGCCATGAAGGCGGTGAGCCAGAGCACCAAGCTCCGGTCTTCATCGAACCCCACTGGACACTTTTCTTCGACGGCTCCTCGCGAAAGCAGGGGGCCGGTGCCGGCGTACTGCTCCTCATGCCATCGGGGGAACAGTTTGGGTATATGGTGCGTCTAAAATTCAAGGCAACCAACAACATGGCGGAGTATGAAGCACTCATCTTTGGCCTGCAGACAGCTCTGTCTTTAGGCGCTCACCAGTTGTTGGCACAGGGCGACTCCCAACTGGTCATCAAGCAAGTCAAGGGTGAATGCTCCTGCAATGACCCGCAGCTAGCTGCGTATCTGCTTCACGTGCAGATGTTGGAGAAAGAATTCCTCGCCTTGGACCTGCATCACGTACCGTGCGCTGGTAATGCCGCAGCTGACAACCTTTAAACGAAGGCTTCCACCGGAGCCCCCACGCCCGAAGGAGTTTTCGAGAGGACGTTGTTGCGGCCTACAGCCCAGCCCGCCGAGCCGGGCGAAGGGGGCTTGACCAGCACCTCGAAGCTGGCGGTCCCGGCGGCCCTACAGCCATGGATGCCGCCAAGGATCGTAAGCGTCACTGGGGACTCCGTGCAACCCAGCGCTCAAGATCCAGAAGCTCAAGTCACACCCGATGCATGGATCACGGAGATCCGGGACTACTTGAAGGACAATATCCTCCCTGATGAACATGCAACCGCTGAACGGATTGTGCGTATGGCTAAGAGGTACGCGCTGGTAGAGGGGGATCTCTACCGGCGTGGCGCCAACCACATCCTATTGCGGTGCATAACCCAGGGGGAAGGCTGCGACTTGCTCGCTGAGATCCATGGAGGCGAATGTGGAAGTCACTCTTCCTCACGCACGCTTGTCGGTAAAGCCTTCCGGCATGGCTTCTACTCGCCGACAACACTCCAGGATGCCATCAAGCTGGTCGAGAGCTGCAAGGCGTGCCAGTTCCACGCCAAGCAGATCCATACAACGGCTCAGGCGGTACAGATGATCCCGCCCTCGTGGCCATTTGCCGTATGGGGGCTGGACATCCTGGGACCATTTCCCAGAACCGTCGGGGGATTTCGGTACCTCTATGTCGCCATCGACAAGTTCACCAAGTGGCCGGAAGCTACACCAATTGTCACCATCAACAAACAATCCGAAGTAAAGTTCATCAAGTCTATTGTCTGCCGGCTCGGGGTCCCGAACAGAATCATCACCGACAACGGGACCCAGTTCACCAGCGCAGCATTTCAAGACTACTGCGAGGGCCTTGGTATTCAGGTGTGCTATGCCTCTGTCGCCCACCCAAGGAGCAATGGGCAAGTTGAGAGGGCCAACGCGGAGATTCTCCGGGGCCTTAAGACTCGCACCTTCGCCAGCCTGAAGAAACATGGTGCCAATTGGGTGGATGAGCTTCCGAGCACACTATGGGCTAACCGGACATCCCAGAGCTGGGCCACCGGGGAGACACCCTTCTTCATGGTGTATGGGGCCGAAGCTGTACTTTCCCCAGAAATCACCATGAAGTCTCACCGTGTCCGGGCTTACGACGAAGCCGCGCAGGACAACCTCTGGCGTGGAGAAATCGACCTCGTCGACGAGGTCCGATTACATGCAGCACTCCGTAACGCGCGGTACAGACAAGCGCTTCGGCGCTACCACCAGAGGTCTGTGCGTGCCCGGGAGCTGCAGGAAGGTGACCTGGTGTTGCGGCGCATACTTTCTCACGAAGGGGCCCACAAACTCTCCCCTAGTTGGGAAGGCCCCTTCCGAGTCGCGAAAGTATGCCGCCCCGGGTGTGTGCGCCTTTCCACTGAGGATGGGGACCTGCTCCCGAACCCTTGGAACATAGAACACCTCCGTAAGTTCTACCCCTAGAGCAAAAATAGGACAGTACTTTCTTTTCGTAATAAACTCCAGAGTCTAGGAGCAGCGCTCGGAGCAGCTAAGCCCCAGGGGACGGTACAGGACTACGTTTAGCTTTGCCTGGTTCCGACTCCAAGCGCGTAGAGTCTTGCTTCCCCTCTTAATGGGGCGGGTCGTGGCCTCCATGTTTAGCCTGCCTTCCTCCTGTGGAAAGTTGTGCAAAAAGAAATCTGCTCTACTTTGCTCTTTCCTCGTACTCATTTAAATTGTGTATTAAGTTTTTTAACCACCCTTGGAGTGCATGGTTGCCATGTGCTCAGCTCCCCCTCTCTACAGTCCTCAAGCACCAAGCATATGGTTAGGGGCTATAAGTCAAATAAGGCTATGAGATAGGGGAGGGGCAGCCCCCAAGGAGAATTACGTTTCTTCTACCTGTGTGCAGGGCCTCCAGGCTATGGCGATAGGGACTACATAAAGCGGGGGGAAAGGAGCTATCAGCAGCACCGGCCCAGGACTGGAAGGACCGAGCCCCACCCCTTCAGCAGGGGCGAGGCCCGAAGGCCCCACGTGTCCCGCGGGTCCGGAGCTCTCGCCTCCCGAGAGGAGGGCTCCGGGCTCGCCACGTGGCAGGCGGAAACCGGACCTTCCCCCTCTGTGGGAGGGCTCCGAAAGCCCTACGTGTCCAACATGGCCTGAGCTCCCGCCTCTTAAGGAGGGGGTCCGGACCCGCCACGTGGCAGGCAGATTTGGAGCTCCCCAAAGGGCGAGATCCGGAGACCCCCGGGGGCCCCTAACACGGTTAGGACCCGGGGAGGGTGTCTATGCAGAGCTCCGAGATTGGAGATGGCCTCTGAGTACCTTGCGGAGCTAAGGACTCAGTTAGGCTAAGCCGAGAAGGAGCATCACAGACACAAATATCTTAAAGAGTCAAACTATGCAAGGCTCCATGAGCTGGACTACAGACTCGATAAAAAGAAGGAAACAAGCCCCAAGGGTCTCCTGACACGACCAGAATCCAGGAGTTGCAAGAACGGCCGCATCACCAAGCTTCAGCCCTGGCGGAACTCTCTCGCTCTATGACCCAAGCGCAGGAATCGCCTCCCTCATCACCGGCGCAAAAGCCGGTGACACCAAGGGAGCTCCTGAGGCCCCCTCCGCAGTATTCAGCGGTCTTCCTGGAGACTCTGCCGTCTGGGATCCTCCATGGTGCATCGGCGGCTTCCTTCTCCTGATGTTCCCTCATCATCGGCGCAAAAGTCGGTGTCGTCTAGGGTGCCCGTGGAGCCTCCTTCCCTCATCACCTGCGCAAAAACTGGTGTCATCAAGGGTGCTCTTGAGGCCCCCCCCCTCCGCAGCTTCAGCGGTCTTCTCGGAGACTCTGCCGCCTGGGATTCTCCTCGGTGCTTCAGCGGCTTCTTTAAAGACTCCACCACCTCGGAAGGGACGCAACGCCAAGGAGCTTTCTGCCTGCCGTGACCAAGGAAGGGCTCCGTCGGGAGGACAAACCAGAGACCCCTTGGTGGCGCCACCCTCATAGGCAGGGCAGGCAGGCTCCCTGAGTCCCAGGCTTGGTGCAGACGCCATCGCTGGAGGGAACCGAGAGCGATTCTCCCCCCCATAAGGCAGGTTAAGAGCCATGGAAGAAGACAAGACTGCAGAGACTCGAGGGAGGCGCAGGGGCTGGAAGCCTTATAACGGGAGTGTACCCACATGGGGGTTTCATTTCACACCTTCCCGGGTGCAATCCCAAGCGATTCGGAACTCTTCGAATACACTGCATCGGCCACCGCTTCGGCTCCTAGACCGAGAGCCGATGACGGGTGGACCCAAGCCGCCCAACTGGAGCGGTGGGTCAAGGAGTCAGTCTTCTGAGAAGATGAGCCAGCAAGGCGCTTCGGCGGTTCCCGAAGAAAGCGTCGCGACGTGCAGAAATGGCAGTCTTGGGAACCGCCGCAGTAAAAGCAACCATCAAGTGAGCGCACGCTCCCACGATCCCGCGGCCGTTCGTGCTCCGGCAGCGGTCAATTCGGGACTTAGAGAAAGTGCGCGGATCGGAAGAGACGGAGGTCCCACCTCGGGCTTGCTATCTCCCCCGAGATGGGCCTGGGGGCCACTGTCGGTACCTAAGATATGGGGTACCCCCGCGCACAGGGGAAAATGCCTAAGGAACTCGCCCTTCTCCGCAGGGAGAGCTCCGAAGGCGCCACGCGTCCGGCGGGGCCGGACCTCCCTCTCCTCAGAGGAGAGCTCTGGGCCCGCCACGTGGCATACAGAAACCGGACCTCCCCCTCCGCGGGAGAGAGGTCCGAAGGCGCCACGCGTCCAGCGGGGCCGGACCTCCCTCTCCTCAGAGGAGAGCTCCGGGCCCGCCACGTGGCCGACAGAAGCCGAGCCTCCCCCTCCGCGGGGAGAGGTCCGGAGGCTCCACGTGCCCCGCAGGCCGGACCCTCTTCTCTTCTGAGAAGGGCTCCGGGCCCGCCACGTGGCTAGGAGAACGGTGTTGCCTGCCCCCGAGAGATAGGCAGCGGGCGTAAAGACGCCCCATACCTTGCCCGTACAAGGTATTCAAGGCCCGCGTCTTCCCAAGACGCGGAAACGCGGAGCACGCCTCTGTCAGGCGCCGTTGCGCCCAGTCGCATCACAGACTGGCGCGCGGTGTCAGAACCTGCCAGCTAATAAACACCGCGACAAGACATCCCATGCCGCCTGCGCCGTCATCAACCACTACGACTAGCATGCGGCATGGGCAGGGCGGCAAGATGAAGACTCAGAAGCCTTCGCCCAGAGACAACTACCGGCATAACTGCAGATACAGTAGATAATGGACAATCTTCCCGGGACCACCTGTCGGGTCCTGGCTCCCCTTGTAAGCCACCCGAGTCTTGGACTATAAAAGGCTCGGGTAGGCGACGATAGCAAGGGTTCGCACTCTGCAACTCATACGCTAGCCACACACCCCCAAGCTGTAACTCACCCCCAAGCTCAGGACTCCGGCCCTTAGCAGCAAGCAATACAGCGAGCTCCATAGCTCGCCGTGGACGTAGGGTTTTACGCTCCGGCGGCCTGAACCACGTAAAACTCACCGCGTCAAGCTCTTACTAACTCGTCCATCCGTGCAAGCTCTCCGCAAGGGACTAGCCCCACCGAAAAAAGAACCTCCGCGGGCTGCCCAGTGCAGGCCCGGGGGAAGTGTCGACCGAACACTTCGATAGGTAGGGTCGTCAGGAGTTGTTTCAACTCCTGGAAAGCTTCTTCTGCTTCGTCAGTCCAGGCAAATGGACTGGATTTGCGCAGGAGCTTAAAGAAGGGGAGCGCTCACTCTGCTAGCCTCGGTATAAACCGACTCAGCGCGGCTAGGCATCCCGTGAGTTTCTGGACTTCTTTGATGCGGGCGGGAGGCCGCATCAAGTCGATGGCCTTGATCTTCTCTGGGTTGGCCTCAATCCCTCGGTGTGAGACGAGGAATCCTAAGAGTTTTCCAGAGGATACGCCGAACACACACTTGTCAGGGTTCAGCTTGGTGTGCGTGGAGCGCAATTTGTCAAAGACAAGGGCTAGGTTATCTAACAAGGATGAACTCTGCCTGACCTTGACAACGATGTCATCGACATACACCTCAACTAAGTCTCTTATTAGCTCTCCAAAGGTTTTGTGCATTGCACGTACAAAGGTGGGAAGAGCATTCTTTAGGCCATAAGGCATAGAGACATTAACAATACAAGCCGTCTACTGTGATGAAGGAGGTGTGCTCTTCATCTTCTCTAGACATAGGGATCTGATGGAACCCCGAGTAGGCGTCTAGGAAGCACAGCATATCGCAACCTGATGTCGAGTCTACTATTTGATCTATTCTAGGGAGAGGGAATGGATCTTTGGGACATGCCTTATTGAGACTGGTGTAGTCAATGCACATCCGGAGCTTCCCATCGGCCTTCGGGACAACGACGGGGTTCGCCAACCACCGGGGGTGGTGGACTTCCCGTATGAAGCCAGCATCCAGCAACTTCTTGATATCTTCTCGGATGAAGTTCTGACGCTCGATGGACTGCTTGCGAGGCTTCTGTTGGACTGGTCGAGCGTCGAGGAAGATCTTCAAGTGGTGCTCAATCACCTCCCTAGGGATCCCCTGCGTCTGTGACGGCTGCCATGCAAACACGTCGACGTTGTGCCGGAGGAAGGTGATGAGCGCGCCTTCCTATTTGCTATCCAGGCCCCCGGCTACCCGGGTGGTCTGGGCAGCGTCGGTGCCGACTTGGACGACCTTCAGGGGGACGTCGCCCTCGTCGAGGGGTTGCACACGGGGTGCTGCGGCCGAGGCACGGTGGCGTGCACTCGGGTGGAGCCGGTCTGGTTCCGCACTACCAGGGGCTGGTGCTCGAGCTATCGCAAGTGCCTAGAGCTTTTCCAAGGCCGACACTGCAGTAGTGCGGTCTTCACGAATCCTAAGGATGCCTGTTGGTGTAGGCATCTTCAAGACGAGGTAGCCGTAGTGGGCTGCTGCCATGAACCGGTACAGGGCTGGCCTGCCGATTATGGCGTTGAAGGGGAGGTCGATCTCCGCTACGTCAAACAGAATGTACTCTGTCCGATAGTTGTCCGGTGCCCCAAAGGTCACCGGAAGGCTGATGTTGCCGTAGGGGACGACTTTTCCTGGCCCTACCCCTGAGAACGGGCTCGACGGGGTGAGCTTGGCCATCGGGATCTGCAGCTTCTGGAAAGCTGTGCAGCTGATGAGGTTCAGCCCAGCTCCGCCATCTACCAAAACGTGGTACATCCTCACGTTGGCGATGGTGGGCGCTACCAAGAGCGGTAGTTGGCCGACCCCAGCCATGTTCCTGGGGCAGTCGGTGGCATCGAAGCTGATGGGGGTTCCCATCCACTTGAGGTGCGGTGCGGCACCTGGGAGTGGAGCCACCGACGCTACCGCTCAGCGCAAAGTCTTAACCGCGCATCGGGACGAGGGGTCAGCGAACCCGCCGTAGATGATGTAGAGCCTCTTTCGACGCTCGTCATCGATGGAGCTGGAGTCCTCATGGTTGCGCACCGCCCTCACGGCACGCTGAGGCTCCTGGAACTCCACTTGGTGGTCGACGTTGTCTGGGGCGTCGGTGTTCTGCTTGCCCTCCCTTTGACGGAAGGGTGGGGCATCAGTCCGCAGCTGCTTCCCTTTGCGGAAGCGCTCCACGAGCTTCTGAATCTCCCGGCACTCGGCAGCAGTATGGCGACAGCTGCTGTGCACGGGGCATAGCTCGCCTTGGTCACCATCTGGAGCTGGTGACTGTCGCTGCCTTTTGTCGGGGCGCGGCCACCGAGCTCCACTAGGTGTCGCTGCTGCGGTAACGGGAGCCGCCCCGGTTCTTGGCCTTCTTGCTGCTTCCATCGGAAGCAGCGCCAGATCCGGGCTGTCCTCCTGACTCGGAGGCTGGTAGAGAGTGCCAGTTCCGCCCTTCTACTGCCCTGGAGCATTTGTCCGCCAGGCTGAAGAGCTCTGAGATGTCACGAACCTCTCTGGTCGCAAACTTCTCAAGCATCTTCTCGTCCCAGACACCCTGCCAGAACGCCACCACCACCGAAGCACTTTGAATGTGCGGGATGGTGTTGCGTACTTGGGAGAACCGCTGGATGAAGGAGCGCAACGATTCTCCAGGTTGTTGCTGGACGGCGTGGAGGTCGAGCTCCGTGCCACGCCGGGTGTAGGAGCTGGCGAAGTTGGCGGTGAACTGCTGGCAGAGCTCTCCCAGGAGGTTATGGAACCTTGAGGGAGGTTCATGAGCCAAGACCGGGCTGGGCCGGTCAAGGCGACGGGGAAGTAGTTGGCCATGACGACCTCATCCCCTCCTACGGCAAGTACGGCGGTGGAGTAGATATGGTGGAACTCCGCCGGGTTGACGCTGCCGTCGTACTTCTCGGGCAGGTGCGGCCAAAACTTGCGCGGCCACCTCATAAAGCGAAGGTGAGGCGCCAGGGCCACACAATCTGCTCCTGTTGCCGCAGGCGTTGGTGCCACGAACGCTTGGTTCGCTGCTGGCACTGTGTACCCTAGTATGGGCAAGGCTCCGCCATAGACCGGGGGCGCCGTTTGCAGGGCATATGGCTGTGGCATATGCTGCGCGGCGTATGCCTGGGGCAGAGATCGCGTGGCGAAAGTCTGCTCCTCAGGCAGTGTTGAGGCTGACGTCATGCTGTCGCCGGCCTCTTGGCTGCGACGCCTTTCTCGTCGTCGCTCGAGGAACACTCGGGCGTCTTGGCCCAAGTGGCATCGTTCCAGCTCTGTCCTCAGGTCCGTCGACGGGAGCCTGGTGGAGCTGGAATCCGCCGTCTGCCCGTCAACCGTTGGCGTGAGCGTCAGCGAAACAGACGGTTGGCCCGAACGTCGTCCCCGCCGAAGTCGAGGGTTTGCGGTGGCAACGAAGAGACGGTCTACCTCACGAATCCACTGCTGGGTCGCTGACTGAGGCGCGTCCCCAGCAGGTGTATTGCACAGTAGCGCCCTTGCTGCAGCCAGCGCGCCCCCGTGGGGGACGCTTAGCGATGCAGAAGATATGACGCTCTCTGGAGCCTGCGTTGCCGGAGTCGGCGTTGCCGGAGTCAGCTGCTGGCTTCCAGCTTGCGCTGACACACTTCGTCCAGAGTGTGTCAACACGTATTCCCCGCTAGTCACGGTCCGTCGTGAACGCGGGGGAGGAGAGCTTGCCGCTGAAGGAAACTTCGTCATCTTCGTCGGTAGAAGCTCGTCGCGCAAAGGAAAAGCCCCCTACCTGGCGCGCCAAATGTCGAAGTGTGTGGTCGACACTTCCCCCGGACCTGCTCTAGGTAGCCTGCGGAGGTTCTTTTTCGGAGGGGCTAGTCGCTTGCGGAGAGCTTAAGCGTTAGGGACGAGTGAGGGAGAACCTTGACACGGCGAGTTTTACGTGGTTCGGGCCACCGGAGCGTAAAACCCTATGTCCACGGTGAGCAGAGGTGCTCGCTGTATTGCTTGCTGCTCAGAACCGGAGTCCTGAGCTTGAGGGTGAGTGATGTCTAGGGTGCGAGTTCATAGAGTTCGAACCCTTGCTAACGTTGTCTACCCGAGCCTTTTATAGTCCAAGGCTCGAGCGGCTTACAAGGTGGGCCCGGGACCCGACAGGTGGACCCGGGGAGATTTCTTGCCCTCTACCGTATCTGCAGTTATGCCGGTAGTTGTCTCTGGCGAAAGCTTCCGAGTCTTTGTTCTGCCGCCCTGCCCATGCCGCAACCTAGTCGTAGTGGTTGATGACGGCAGGGGCGGCAGGGGATGTCTTGTCGCTGTGTTTATTGGCGGGCAGGCTCTGACATGGCGCACCAGCCTGCGACGTGACTAGGCGCAACAACACCTGACAGAGGCGTGCTCTGCGTCTCCTCGTCTTGGGAAGGCGCGGGCCTTGAATAACATGTACGGGCAAGGTATGGCGCGTCTTTACGCCCGCCGCCTACCGCGCGGGGCAGGCAGCGTTGTCCTGCTGGCTACGTGGCGAGCCCGGAGCTCTCCTCTGAGGAGAGGGAGGTCCGGCCCCGCGGGACACGTGGAGCCTTCAGAGCTCTCCCCACGGAGGGGGGAGGTCCGGCTGTTGCTGGCCATGTGGTGGGCCTGGAGCTCTCCTCTGAGGAGAGGGAGGTCCGGCCCCGCTGGACACGTGGCGCCTTCGGAGCTCTCCCTGTGGAGAAGGGCGAGATCCTTAGGCATTTTCCCCTATGCGCGGGGGTACCCCATATCGAGGGTACCGATAGAGGCAAACTTCAAAACTCGAGGTTTCTTGTTAAGAATATAGCACTTGCTACCAAAAACTCTAAAGTAGGAGATATTTTGTTTGTTATTCGTTAGAAGCTCATAAGGAGTCTTCTTCAAGAGACGATGGAGGTAGAGACGTTTTGTAGCATGGCATACGGTATTCATCTCTTCTGCTCAAAACCGGTCGGATGTCTTGTACGCATCAAGCATTGTCCTTGACATCTCTATTAGAGTTCGGTTCTTCCTTTCGGCCAATCCATTTTGTTCAGGTGTGTATGGTGCCGAAAACTCATGCTTGATGCCCTCCTCGTCCAAGTACTCTTCTACTTGGGTGTTCTTGAATTCAGTGTCCTTGTCGCTTCTTATCTTCTTGATTCTTAAGGAGAACTCATTTTGAGCTCTCCTCAAGAAACTCTTAAGGACACCTTGAGTTTCAACCTTATCATGCAAGAAAAATACCCAAGTGAAGCGAGAAAAATCATCGACAATAACTAGACCATATTTATTACAGCCAATGCTTATGTAATCAATAGGACCAAAGAGGTCCATGTGAAGCATCTCTAGTGGTCTTGTTGTCGTCATCACATTCTTGGCGGGGTGGGTTACTACAACTTGTTTCCCGGCTTGGCACGAGCTACAAGGTCTATCTTTTCTCAAAAACAATGTTCTTAAGACCTCGAACGTGATTACCTTTTAGAAGTTTTTGAAGATTTCTCATACCAACATGGGCTAGCCTACGATGCCACAGCCATCCCATGTTAGTCTTTATCATCAAGAATGTGTCAAGTTAAGTTTTATCTGCAGAGAAGTCCACGAGATAAAGCTTTCCTTTGAGCACACCTTTGAAGGCAATTGAGTTATCTACTTTTCTAGTGACAATCACACCTTCGTTAGTGAATAAGCAATTAAAACCCATGACACACAATTGAGATATGGATAAAAGATTATAATCTAGTGACTCAACATGCAAGACATTTGAAATGGTGTGGTGAAGAAATGGAGATTTTACCCATACCTAGTACCCTTCCTTGGCTATTGTCACCGAAATAAATACCTTGACTTGGATCATTGGTTTCTTCATACTCTACAAACATTTTTCTCGCTCCGGTCATGTGATTGGTGCAACCACTATCTAAAACCCACTTTGTGCCTCCCAAGGAGTATGCCTACAAAACAAGTTTAGACTTTGGTTTTAGGTACCAAAGCTTGGTTGGGTCCTTTAAGGTTAGTGACGTGTTTTGGGCACCCATATACAAGGCTTTGGGCTATTGCGGAGTGGTCCAACATATTTTGCATAGACATATCCAAATTTTGTTTTCATTAGTACATAAGATGCATTGAAATCATGGAATAGTGTTAGGTTTTTATTCTTAGTATTACTAGCATCTTTAGTCATTTTAGTAGAAGTAGAGATATGACATTCATTCATAATTTTGTATGATCCTTCTTTGACAAAGGCTATATGCATCTTGTCACTCTTAGAGATGTTTGTATTTTGCTTTGCTTTCTTTGAATAGCCAAGACCATCTTTGATCAAAGGAGACCTTACAATTGAGTATGCACTGCGTCCATACTTAATCTTCTCCTTTTCAAAGATGCTAATCTTAGGTGCACTCTTTGCTATATTAAGTTCCTTCTTTAAATTAGGTTCAGGTTTTGTACATTTGCAGATTTTAGTGTTTAACTCTAAACTAGACAAGTTTGAGCTTGTTGAGGGAAGAGAAATAACATTTGACTTGAGAGTTGCAAATTGTGCTTCAAGATTGTTGTGAGCTTTTTTCAAACTCACAAGCTCATCTTGGATCACAACATTCGAACTCTTGAGACTTGAAGAGGTATTCTTGTATTCCGCAAGTTCAAGTTCAACTGCCAGCTTTTTCTTCCTCTCAAGCTCGAGGAGCTTCTCAAGGTCAAGATTCTTTTGTTTCTCCTCGATAAACAAATCCTCTTGTCTCTCAAGAAGTTCCTCCTTATCTAAGATTTCATCAAATAGTTTATTCATTTTATTTAGTGTATTTTTACTCAATCCTTCGAACAAATATTCATTTTCACTACCACTATCAAAATCTTCATCCTTAATAGAATGCAAGGAGAGTTTAGTTTTTACCTTTCGCTTTCCCTTCTTTGCCATGAGACATGTGTGGTTTGAGCTTTCCCATTCTCCCTTGTTGGGCATGAGAGTCTTCTTCATTGTTCGCTTCTTGATGGCGACGGTTGCCACCTCTGCTTTATCATCGGAGGAGGACTCATCATTGGAGTCCCATTCCTTGCCAACATGAGCGTGCCCATGTGTCTTCTTCTTGAATATCCTATTATCTTATGATTTTTCATCCTTATTCCTCTTCTTGTTATCTTCTTCCCTTTCATATGGGCAATTAACAATGTAATGCCCATACTCGCCGCAGTTGTAGCATGCTTTCTTGTTTCTTGACTTGCTTTTATCCTTGCCTCTACTCTCATAGCTTCGTCCTCTTCTTCTCTTCATCATCCTTCTGGATTTCTTGATGAAGAAGGCTAACTCCTCATCATCTATATGGGTGCTTTCTTCTTTACTTTCCTCATCATCACTTGAGACTTGTACTTCTTTGTTCTTGGCCTTGGGTGATGCTTTGAGAACAATCCCCTTTTCTTGGTGGATGTAACCTTGGCAAGATCGTTGACATGACATGCTTCCATTTCTATCATCTCATGATTGATGATTTTGCCAAGAACCTCATCCAGAGTCATTTTGTGGAAGTTTAGACTCTCTCAGATGAGTGTGCAAAGAGTCACATTGCGGGGCATGAAGTCTCTTATCATCGTTTTTACTATCTCATGGTCTGTCCACTTCTTCCAACTGTACGCTCGACTCTTGTTTATGAGAGTCTTGAGTCGGTTGTACATCTCTTGAGGGGTCTCGTCATCTTCCATGGTGAATCTCCCAAGCTCCCCCTCAATCATCTCAATTTTTTCCTCTCGTACAGAGCGGTTGCCTTCATGCGCAATTTTGAGTGTATCCCATATTTCTTTGGCTTGTTCCAACCCATCCACCTTGTTGAATTCTTCTTGGCTCAAAGATAAGTTGAGCAGGGCTGCCGCTTGAGCCTTGCGGTGGATGAGTTGCTCTTGCTCCAGTGTAAGTTCATCATCCACGAGGATATCTACAACTGTGCAAACAATGTGCCAAAGTGTGGGGTTTAGAGAAATAAGGTGCAGTTTCATATTTTATTTCCACATTGTGTATTTTGTGCCATCAAAATGTGGAAGTTTGCCTAAGGGAATAGATAAGTAATTTGTGTGTGAATTTAAACACTCATTGTTAAAAGGATATCGAGTGTAGTCCTCTTTGGGCTTCTTAAGTTTCTTTTCTTTCTCAAGTCTCCTCCTTCTTCTTGCTTCATCTCTTGCTTTTTGAAGAAGATCAGCAAGACGCCTCACTTCTTCATCTTCGTCAGCGGTCTCCAAGTCGAAGGGAGGAAACCTTGGCATTGTCCTTGATTGGGTTGACTCCCTTGTGAGGTGAGAACTTGAGCCCTTTACCGTTGTGGGTGTTGTTCTCGCCGGTGCCGCTGGTGCCGACGGACGGTAAGTCCTTCTTGTCGTTTTCCCCCATCTCCTCTCCAAGCGGTTAAGCATTTAAGAGAGGTAGGCTCTGATACCAATTGAAAGTTGCCTAGAGGGGGTGAATAGGCGGAAAATCTAAAATACGGCTCAATAAAAATGATTATTTCACAGAGTACAGACTAGTCTGGTCCTGAGGGCGGACTAGTCCGGTTACAGAGAATTTTAGCTCAAAAAGGCAAGAACACAAGATTTATCCTGTGGTTCAGCTCCACAAAGAAGCCTACATCCACGTTGAGAAGTCCACCAAGGACCAGGTTGCTCTCAACCTTTTCCTCACCAAGCCACCACCAAGTTTGGCTTGTTCTTCCACTATATCACAAATGCTTCACAATAAATCGTGGGGCAACTCACAACTTGATGCTCCCACGAGAACTCAGCTCAAAGCACTTACAAACCAATGCCCTTACCATCACACTTCTCACTCAGTGCTACAGAATCAACTAAGAGCTCTATGGTGCACACTCCCCTTCTTCTTCTCTTCTCAAAAACTTACAAACCCTCAAGAATCACTCTTAGAGCTCCAAGAATTTGAAGAGAGGGGACTAGAAAAGCTCCAGGAAGGCCATTTCGTTGTTATGGTGCTTCTCTTCTCTTTTGAGGCCCGGGCAACCCCTTTTTATAGAGGTCCCGGGAACTAGCCGTTGCTAACAGCAAAAGTCCGGACCAGTCCTCCCTTTGACCCCGAACTAGTCCGGCCTACGGGGACCGATGACATCACTCTTCACCTACTAAATGGTCAGATTATACCAACTAAACGGTCAGATTCTACAAACTAAACAGTCACATTCTACGGACTAGTCCGGTCCACAACGGACTAGTCCGATCTCACACAGAAATCATTGTTCCGGTTGAGAACGAACAAGACTGGTCCACCGGACTAGTCCGGCCTCTAGGGGCGGATAAGTCCGGCCATCCAAGGCTTAGTTCCTTCAGCTATTTCCAAGTCCCAAACGGACTAGTCCGACACACAGAGGACTAGTCCGATCTCACACAGAACCTCCTGTTCTGGTTTGAAACAGACTGGTTTGAGTTTGCGGACTAGTCGGGCCTCAAAGAGCGTACTAGTCCGATCCTTCAGGACTTAGCTTCTGAAGAGCTCAGACTCTTTTCCCACGGACTAGTCCGTACCCAGATGGACAAGTCCGAACTTACACAGAAACTCTTGTTCCGTTCTATATCGTATTAGTCCGATTCTTTGGACTAGTCCGGCCATCCACCTCGAATAAGTCCGAACTCACACAGAACCTCTTGTTCCATTCTACATCAGATCAATCCGATGTACCGGACTAGTCCGGCCTTCTAGCCGGACAAGTCTGGCCCTATTTCCAGGGCTATCCCAATTCTTCACTCCACTCAACCTAAACTCGGACTAAGAGCTCTTAGATGATTCTCAGTACTTACTCTATGATCACACTCATACTCAAAGGCTAAACTCAATATAAAAGAATTTAAATCCCTAAATTCTACTCTTCTTGTGTGTTTGCCTTTTTCTCCTCTTTTCCTTTTTGAGTGCCTCCATCTTCGTAGATTTCTTAATCACCTGTACTCACACTTGCAATGCTCATTAGTCCCTTAAGTATTGTCATTAATCATCAAAACCCACGGGGATTTAGCCTAGATGCACTTTCATTGGACCCTTCCGGGACCTTAGCTGTTCTAAGTGTTGTTCCTAGACACTATGACACCCTTACAAGAAAGAGAAAAAGAAAAAGCATCCTACCACTGTGCTAAGGGTAGAACTTACAGAGGTGTTCTATGTCCTATGGACTAGGTAGAGATACCTATCCCCTGCATCCAGGTGGGAGCACCTAAGGCGGCATACTTGTACTGGTCGGGAGGGACCCTCCCAACTAGGGGGAGGCTTGTCACCCTTCCTCGAGGAAGCATTGGCCGAGGCACCAGGTAGCCCTACCCTGGGTTGCCTACTCTTCACACAGAAGCTGATCCTGCAAGGCTTCGCCGTATGTCTAGACGTCGGGTGAGCCCTTGTCGCACGGCGAAAGGGAGAGAACATCTGGTTAGGCGTGGAGCGTCCTGCGTCGCTCGCTATGGTCGGAGTCGGAGCTCTCTCCTTGGTCATAGATGACCTTCAACACCCGCTTGGCGTCTTGGAAATCTATCTCCTGGTCGTTACTGACCTCCGGGTCAGCCTTTTTCTTGCCCTCCCGTTGGCGGAAGGGTGCGCCATCCTGGCGCCGCTGTCGGAGCTCTCGGAAGCGCTCCGCCAGCTTCTGGATTTCCCGACACTAGCTGGCGCTATGCCATTTGGTGTTGTAGGCCGGGCACATCTGGTCGTCGTCATCGCTGTCGGATGGCTGTCGCGAGCGCTTGTCGGTGCGTGGCCCCTGGCCCCTGCAGCCGCTACTGCTGTTGCAGTGTGGGCTCTAGCCAGCGGCTTGTCCTTACCGCCGGTCTTCTTCTTCTTACCGTCAGAGCTCTCCCTGGCGGGCTCACTCCCCTTGCCTGGCGGTGTGTGCCAGTTGTGGCCCTCTGCGGCCCTGGCACACTTGTCTGCCAAGCTAAAGAGCTCGAAGACGTCCTACACATCGTGCGTTGCTAACTTCTCGAGCATCTTCTTGTCGCGGACGCCCTGCCGGAAGGCGACGACGACGGAGGCATTGGAGATGCGCGAGATGGTGTTTATAACCTAGGAGAAATGTTGAATGAAGGAACGCAACGGTTCTCCTGGTTGTTGTTGCAGGGCGTGGAGGTCGGCCTCCATGCCCGGCCTGGTGTAGGAACTCCCGAAGTTGGCCGTGAACTCACGACACAATTCTTCCTAGGAGGTTATGGACTCCTGGGGCAAGTTCATGAGTCATGACCGGGCTCACCAGGTCAAGGCCACGGGGAAGTAGTTGGCCATGATGGCCTCATCCCTTCCTGCAGCTAGGATGGCGGTGGGGTAGATCTGCAGGAACTCGACGGGGTTGACTGTCCCCTCAAACTTCTCCGGCAAGTGCGACCAGAACTTGCATGGCGACACCGCCATACGAACATGTGGGGCCAGAGCCATGCAGCCTCCCACTGAGCCTGTGGAGACGGGGCTCTGGCCTGCGTAGATGGGGCGCATGGTACCCGGGGTACCATGCTCCTCCTCGAGGTTGCGACGCAGCTCACGCTGTAGCTCGATGGCGACGCGTCCATCTTCTTTTTGACGGCGGCGACAGTCCAGCTTGACACTGATGTCTGTAGTGGGGAGCCTGGACGTCACCGTCGAGTGGGTTGCCGCCATCCTGTAATCCCTCGTTAGGGTACGGGCCCGCAACTGTACCGTCTCCAGTCGCTGTCTTCGTTGGCATGACGAGTTGAGCGCGGAGATGACCAGTGGTCGACGTCGTTGCGCCACTGCTCTGCAGCGGACGGAGAAGCTCCTGTGCTCGGGGGGTTGTGTAGGAGCGTGTGCGCCGCCTGCAGCGCACTCTCCGGGCTGGCTTCGGGTGGTGCTTGCGACACCGTTGCAACCGAAGGTTGCCGGGTGGCAACGGGCATCGTCGCTGTATGGACAGGCGCCGACGCAGTCGTCCCTGCTCTAGAACGGGATGAGGCTTCCTGCTCCCTCTGTTGCTGGTGATGCGAGGGGCGGGAAGAGCCTCCGAAGGACCGGATGTTCACCATCGTGAGCTTAATGAACAACTCCAAAAGACCAAAAAGCCCCTTGCGTGGCGCGCCAAATATCGAAGTGTTTTCCTGCGACACTTCCCCCGGTCTGCTGGAGCAGCCCGCGGAGGTTCTTTTTTAGGAGGGGCTAGAGGTTTTCGAAGGTCGGAGCACAATGGCGAGGGTGAACACGAGGGTTTACGTGGTTCGGGCCGCCGGAGTGTAATACCCTACGTCCACGTGAGTGCTGTAACAACGAGACAAAAAAACGCCCCTTCTCCCTTCCCTCACTGCCAAGCAACCCCACACGTCGGATTCTTCCTCCAACCGCCATCTTCTCCCTCTCTCTCTTCTCCAACCGTTGTTATCGCATGTGGTGAAAACAACCAGCACATGGCCGAATTCGCGCGCCTCTTCAGCAACCGTCGCGCCCTACACCGCCGCCTCCTCCCCCTCTATAAAACCTACCCGAAACCGGCCTCTCTCCCTCACAAAAACCGCAGACAATTCCCTCCCGATGAGAAAACCACACACTCTCAATTCTCCGGGAAACACACGTTGATCTTCGGTTCTATCGCCCTCTACACCCTCCCTCGTCCACAAGGAAGGATTTTCGACGAAATTCTCTGAAGAACAGTGCTTGGGGAACGCTTTCGACGAAGATCGCCGGAGTCTGCCACTGATCGCCGTCGCCAACGCCTCTCCGGCCACTTCTGGTCCAAAAGATCCCTCTAGGTGAGTTCCCTGTGACATCCTCTACGTTTTGGTGAAAAGAGTCCGAGAAATGGTGAAGAATTCAGGAAAACCGAAGTTTTCGGGCCGCCGCTCGCCGGCGAGTCCGCGGCTGCCGGACGTGAGAGAGAAGGGCTAGGGACGACGTGGCACGATCTCGGGCGTCCAGTTTGCATTAACGGCTAGGATTAGAAACCACGTACCGGTTCGGTTATTTAAAATTTTAGGTCGTTGATCTCAGATCCAACGGCCCACGTTTAAACAGGCCGTAGCCGTTGGAGATTTCACAGTTAGGTCCTTGGAGATTCAAACTAATATGAAACAGCCTCTGTGCTTTACAGAATCAACCCTAGGCTTTATAGAAATTAGGAAATTCACTATAAAATAGCCAATTAGCCCCTGTTTTCTTTGTAAATTAAGAAATTAACTTTAAAACTTCAGACTAACCCCTGTAAAAATTATAATTAATATAATTCAGTCCAAATTACTTTATAAATTCATAATTGATTCTGTAAATATGGGCTAAATAAGTTCTGAAAAATGATAAAAACTTATCAAAGGTTCTGTATAAACATTTTGATCAGTATATAAATGCTGAAATTAAAACTAATGAATTTCAGAGGCTGAAATTATTTATTTAGTGACAAATTAATGCTGAAAATAAAAATAAAAATCATATATATTTCAGAAAATTTGTAGAAATACGTTAAAGTGCATGAAATTATTCTCTACATTTCTATGCATGTATAATTTCTGTAATTCAGAATAACAATATTTAGGGCCAAAAATGTATTTTTAAGTATTAAATAAATGCTGAAATATTAATAAATATAATATACATTGAAGAAAAAATTTGGAAATTGTCCAAAATGCATTAATAGGTTCTAAAAATGTTGAAAACAATAATATAGATTCTGTAGATAATTATAGTGGCAATTTAAATAGCTTTTAAGACTGAATTAATTATAAAATTAGTATATATGCATATATACATTCCAAAAATTATTAAAAATATCTACAAAATTAGGAAATGAGTATTTTGTCATAACAAAGATAAAAATAAAAGATTTAGATGTCAACTTGAAACTTATTTTCATCTCAAAACACATGAAATAATAGGAAATTAATAGTATATAGAGAAAATAAGTAGAAAATAAATAGTATATGTGTGTAATCAAGTATATATGTGATAGAAAAGTATTGTTAAGTTTCTTATGGCATGTTTTGCATTGTTTTGTGTGCATATACATGGATAGAACCAATCCAAGAACCACTTTCTAATCTTCAAGAGCAAGATTTCAAAGTGAACGAGAATCCATTCAAAGGCAAGTGTTCCTTGATCACTTTCTTCCTATTCTAGGATAATTAGTTAGAATGTTTGCATTATGTCCTTAATATGAAACCCAGTTTAGGATTTGTCCCTAGTTTTATTCCTTTATCATTCCTTGCAAAGCCATGGAGGGATTTAGTTAGGATATGCCATTGTCATTTTATGTGCTTAGCCATGCTTAGAACTTAGAGAATGAATGAAACATGGTTATTACCAGTCTTGTGGAATTATATGAAAGACACAAGGGTGTGTCATGGTGTTAGGAATCTAGACAGGCTGGTTATTTTGGATGGTGCTTCGTGCACGAGACTCGGGTTAGTGATAGTGCCTGTCTTAGATTCTAAGGACCGGTTCATGGAACGGTCAACCCAGCTTTACAGTGCCACCACAAGACTGAGATGGGGCAGCTTGGCCAATTAATTAGGAGTTTGCCGGTATAGTATGAGCGTTTGGATGGTGCGGGGAATGGAAGTCCATTTTTGACTGTCCTGGGAACTACAAGGCTCAAGAGGGAGCTTCTGCAAGGGAGGGTTTACTCCCAGGAACTGCAGCGGTGAAACCTCAGTGGGCTTATACTTGCCGGTAGACCCTTTGTAAAGGCCATGTAGTGATCTCCTGATCGCACAGCAAAGGAAGTGTGTAATGTGGCTTGCAACCACGGATATCAGGGAGGTTCTTAGTCCACCTGGCAATAGGGGATGAAATCACTACTTGTGGGTAAAGTGGTACAATCTCTGCAGAGAACCAAGCTTTCATGATAGCCGTGCTCACGGTCAAGAGCGGCTTGGACTTGTCCATGATTATAGAAACATGGATATGGGTTGGAAAAGTTGTTGGGTGGTGTAACCTAACAATAATGACTTTATTATGATGTTGGTGGGATTTATCACTTAGTAATAGAGGTTGCTAATCAAAGCTAAGGCCTTTCCTTACTAATAGCCTTTCCTTACTTATTATGATGCATAGTGCTTAACCATGTTAGCCTTTCCTTACTAATAGCCTTCATAACATTCTTTCCTACACTTGCTGAGTACCTTTGGGTACTCAAACTTGCTTTTGTTGGATATCATATGCTGCTCAGGTGCAAATGAAGACATAGACTTTGATGAGGAGGACTTCGATTCCGAAGAGTTGTTCTAGGCTCGCGAAACCCCCCGGGCAACGCCTGTGGAACTGGAGCATCCACACTATAGTCTTCCGCTGATTATGTTATTAGTATATTAGTATTCTTATTTGGTATTTTATGTTGTAATATTACGTTATACGTTGAACTAGGCTTGTAATATAATGATATTTCACTCTTGTTGGCACATGTATGAGTCAACTGATCCTGGCATACATGTAAGAATACACTCGGGTGTTCCTTATGGAAAACTGGGTGTGACAAGTGCTTGTTGTATTGCTTGCGCGTATAAGTGTGTGAGAGAGTGAGTTGGCTGGGTTGCGAACCAGAGTGTGAACCCCTTCCCCGGAGGCTGCCCCGGTCCTTTTATAGCCCAAGGCCGGGGCAGTTACAATGTGGCCCGGGGCACGACAGATGTCCCCACAACTATCTGTACCCTATACATGAGCTAGTGTATTCACAGCTATATGTATTGTCGTTGTCGGAGGAGTTAAGGTGTGCTGCCTGACACGTCGGGCGCCTCTGACCGGGTAGCCGATGGTGATGAAGTCCCCGTCTTGTCGCCATGTCTCCTCGCTCCAAAGAGCAGCTCTGTGCGGTTGGGCGGCACTGTTCTGTTGTCACGCCTCGCCACTCTGTCTTGTCACCGTAATGGTGAACACGCGGAGGACGGAGGCCTGAGCCGAGGGTCATGCTTCTAGGGAAGGCGCGAGCCTTGAATGCATGGCATGGCAGCACACCTTCCTCTCTACTCTTTGGCTATCTGCTCGTTGCTTGTCGGCGCGGCGTCTGGGTGGCAGGCCCCCGGGACACACGTCGCCACCGGAGCTGTCCTGCGGAGTAGCGAGGGGTCCGGAGTCGTTGGCCACGTGGCGGCGCCGGAGCCCTCCCATGCCGGAGATCGGGATCGAAGTCGTAGGACACGTGGCACATCCGGAGCCATCCTTGGCGGGATGCGTGGCTCGGAGGTTCCAGACACGTGAAAGCGTCGGAGCCCTCCCTGGCGGAAGGTCGGGCCCGACACCATTGGACACGTGGCGGTTCCATAGCCTTCCTCGGCCAGAGGTAAGGCCTAGAGGCCGAAGACACGTGGCAGCTCCGGACCTCCCCCTAGCAGGGAGGCTCAGACCTCACCCTAGGGCTGCCCATAGGTCCTAGGGTACGTGGCTTATGTGGTGGCCTGCCTCAGCAAGAAGGCGGGGTCAGGTTGTCTTTCTCCCACTGTGCGGGGGTACCCGGTCTACAGAATACCGACAGATACTTTATGTGAGAGGTAATTTGTGAAGTCAACTCATGATAAAATTGGGTATGATTTCACGTGTCGATGGCTATAACTGTTAGAGTCATAGATATGGAATAACATGCAATTGAACACCCGTGGACAACTTTTTCAATTTATGATGCATGCCATGAAACAAGTATTTTTTGTCATCCTTTTTTCCTAATGACGTCAATTAGTTTAATTTTAAACTAACCGGTGATATATATATATATATATATCACAACTACATGATCAAAAAATTTATCGGGGAATGCTTGCGTATACCAGAGGAGAGCTCGGGGAAAAGGCACAACAGGATCCTCGTTGTTTTTTATTAAAATCATAAAAAAGATTTCTAAGATTCGTCAAAAATTGTTTTTTTCTATGCAATTAAATTGATTATTACTGCTAAAAAATCACAACATGTTATCGGCTAAACAATCCCGTGTTGTCCACTTGTCCCAAGCAATCGGGGTCCAGGTGCGATTCTGCAACTGCCCACGCCCGCGAAACACCACCGCCCTCGTTCGTCGCACCACCCCCTCCCTTTAGATTCCAAAGGCGCCTCCTTCCCTTGCAAACTTTCCCTAGGACTGATAATAGGCCAAAAATGAACTAATAATGTGAAGAACTGGATCGGATTAGGATCAAATCTAATTTATATTTATTTTTAAACTAATATTTAATAAGTACTAAAATAAATTGTGAAAGGGCATGTGGGCCGAGCCCGTTTACCCCCCTATCTTTCCCCCATTCCTACCTACTGCTCTCGCCTGCGGCGGCGCAATGCCGACCTACACCATCCGAGGCGTCGACGTCCACTTACCCTTCAATGCCTACGACTGCCAGATCACCTAATACATCATGAACCAAGATCTGCTATTCATGTTTAAAGGCATATTCACTCTTCTGTTGCTGTTTTGTGTTTTTGTTATGTGAAATTTTGCTGTTCTGATTAACTATTTGTCAAAAGAATATGTTGTAGCAAGGTGCATGCAGTTATTTTAAGAATGTGATCTGGCACTTGTGGCATCCGAGAGAAATAGAATGGACGCAGCATAACTCAACTTTGAGCTTGTTAATACACAAGGAAATTAGCCAATGAAAGTTTCAAGTACAATGACTTTTTCTTTTTATATCTGGTAATAATTGCGGCCTGCAGATCACTCTTTCCTGGTTACACTCTAAGCTCTAGTTGCTAGTGTCAGCACTTTGCACAGTTAGGCGTTGTTATTTTATCTCCATTTTCTCCTTTGTCTTTTCTTGAAGAATAGAAGTCTACAAGTTGTCTGATCCTAAATTATCCTGTTTCTTCGTCATGCTGAATCGCAGGCATTCAACTTATTTTTTAATAGGCGAACTTCTGAGTGTATGGTTATTTGCTTATTGAATAAAATGACAAATTTTTAGGAGCGTTGTATTTGGTTCAGAACTTCGGCTGTGGTAAATTTTGTTCTCTGCAATTGGAATAATACCTATGTAATTAAAGTACGATATGTCAGAAAACAAGGATTATATCAAATGCATAGTGTCATGAGTCTCTTACAAGAGTCATTCTTTTTTCAGTTTTATTGAACCAGGCTAGCATCTTTGTATGGTTTCAGTCGCTTTGTAATTCTATTGCTTCATCTTAATGAAATATGTACCTTGCATGTTCCAGAAAAAAAACTACAGTATTGTTTGATATGCTTTTTAAACTGTTTGGGGGATTAACTGGCTCCCTTCCCTTTTTCATTTCATCTCAATTTTGCTCAAACAGTGCGTAGCTTAAAATCTGAAATTCCTACTCCTAACGCTCTTGCCAGTCCAAGGGGCTTTCCCCTTTGACGGGCTGCCCTTGCGAGTTCCAGCAGTGAGGTCAGCAAAGGCCCTGAGAATATGCTTGTGCACGGCTTGATCATTTAGCTGCAGGTAATAGAAGAGTAACTCCTCTAGGAAGTCCCAATCCAATGGCCGAGATGTGGAGCCATGGTGCATCCTTATCATGCTCCGCATGGATCTTCGGAAGTCGGTGTAAGGGTCCATGGAGAACACCACGATAGCCGTGCCGTCGCCGCTTTCCTCACCTGACCTGGCTCCCTTGATGTCTTCTGCAGCCGACTCGGAGGAAGACGAAGCCTCTGATGTTGGCTGCGTCTCGTCTACGAGTGATGTGGATGTGCCGGACAGTGACGGGAACCGTGGACGACCGTTGTCGTCGTCGTCGTGGATGTAGAGGGACCTGAAGTTGTCGAAGAGGAAGCGGTCGACGTCGGAGAGCGTCGCCGCCTGGTCCTTGCCGTCCTCATCGGCGGCGGCGTGATCGCCGCCGTCCAAGTCCAGCGACGGGGTCCTGGGGAACCTGCAGGCGTTGAGGAGGCGCGCGCTGGTGATGCTCGTTGGGATGGCCGAGCTGGGGATGTGGACGATCGGGGGGATCTTCTTGAGCTTCTTGGAGAGGTAGAGCTGCAAGGATTTGCGTAGCTTGGTTCGCTTGCCGTCATCTTCCATGACCTCTATCGACGATTCCCTCTGCATATGGAGCGTGGGAACACTACAACATCAGCAACCGTGAATGGTGGTGCTCCTTCTCTGTTTTGTCATGCTAATGGATGTTACGAGAAAGGGGATCAAGATGGCGGATTAAGTATATGGGAAGAAAAAACTAGTTGATTCGTGCTGCTTAATAGCCGTTTTTACTTCCTCTGAAACGTCTCCCCCCCCCCCCCCCCCGTTTATGAGCCTGAATTTATTATGCGTGTTCAGAGAAATAGCAGGAAGGCGTTGATAAGAAAAGGAAAATGTTAAACATGCTTCCTTTGATCATCTGATTTTTCTAATTCCGTCCTTGATTAACTTAATCTAACGGTGTTGATGTGGTAATGAATCCGGGTGGTAGCTTTGGGTAGTATGTATAGTGGAACTTGTGAAAAGAAAAAAACTTGAGCTCACGTCTACTATTACCTTCGTCCTAAAACGAATGACGTTTTAGGATCTGGATATGGAAACTAAGGGATGGAAAAATAGAGTGCGCATGCATGAAACGATGAGAGGAAGAGAGAGGTATATTTCTTTATGATAAGGAGAAAGAGAGAGAGAGTTGTATTAGGGAACTAGAATACTCTTTGTGAAACCTTTTTTGAATCTTATAGTGACATTCTTTATAGGATGGATGGAGTAGTTTGAAGCGAAGTCCTGCAAATGACTGCGTTTTCAGTTATGTAACATAAAAAAAACTGGCATCTGGTACATACATCTGTGTGCTTCTTCGATATCCGGTGGACCATGGCCGGTTTCTTACGTGGTCGCATTTCGCTGGTCTAAAGGTGCTTTAATAATCCAATTTCTACTTATTACAAGAGCACAGAAGGAGACAGGCCATTGCTTCCTCTGATAAAAATCACATATAATGCATTTTTGTGTTCGTGACAGGCGCTCTTCGTAACAAAATGTTTACTAATTCTCTTATCGTAACTTGTAATCTTCTGGGTCATCGAATAAGTAGGATGTAATAGATAGTACTATGCGTGCCTGTGATGCGCACAAAACCAGATTGCATGGATGGCATGATACGCAGGGCCCGGTCAACGTTGTCCAGCAGTTTCCTGGCGCCGATGTTTCCTGAAGAGTTCCTGCAGATAGAAGTTCAATCCAAAAGGTCAGCTCATGCTCTGAAGTGAACTCATGCAGATCGTGTGTGCAAAGTAGGAACAAAACAAACGGCTGATACAAATTCAGACAGCTTCACATCATGCCGCCAAGAGCCGACCGGCCATGCAAATGCAATAGCAGTAACACGCATGTCAGAAAGATCAGAACGCATGACGAGACTCTCTCTCAAACTCTCAGGTCAATACTGCCGGGCCAGGCGAACAAACTGACCGGTTCATCACCTCTTCAAATCTTCCTCAAGTCCTGATCTGATCAAATAAAGCACACCGGCAGTTCGTCACTCATTGGACCTTATTACCTCATCTGCCGCTATATATACCTTGCACACCCACCAGTCCCTAGACATCTCGCCCAAAACCATCAAAGAGCCCAGCCAGCACCATTTCTGAAGGAGTAATAAGGGTTCTTCAGTTCCTGCTCCGCATCAACTAATCTAAAAGATGGCGGCCCTGCTGAAGGCGTACGTGCTGCTGTTCACGGCGTTCTTCTTCTCCGGACTCATGCAGCTGTCCGTGGCGCAGGACAAGCCGGCAGCGGCCACGGCTCGTGCGGTTGACGCGACGGCGGTAGACCAGGCCGTCGCGTACTTGCTCATGTTTGCGGCGCTGTTCGTCACCTACTTCGCGCACTGATCTGGTGCTTCTCGTTGGGGCTGTGAGCAATGAGAGGTCTCGAGACAGAACAGCTCCTTGCTTAGACAGGGCTGTGCAATTTAGTTTTCTCGCTGATCAGTTTGTTGTATTTTTATTAATATTGTACGTCCAAATATGATGACTGTGTCCTGATATAATATTTGAAGGTTTTTAATTTACTTACAGAAACGTCTGTTATATATGTAGTATCAATTTTTGAGTCTCTGTTAGGGTCTTCCTTTGAACATTGCAATCTGCACATGCTCTTTTATCCCAGAAATTATAGAAAGAGGCAGGAGCCTCTTGGGCAGCTTATGATCACATTCAGATTTGGTTTGATGGTCTAGCACATGATGCTTCAGGTCCCCGAAGAAAGGGCCTTCGATCGCTGATTCTGATGGACTATCTGGAGGGAGCGTAATGCGCGTGTTTTTCAACACTGCGAAAGGTCACAATATGAAATTTTCACGTTGATGAAAGATGAAATCATAGATTGGTGTGCGGTTGGCTCCAAACACCTGTCAAACATTATCACTATACTATAATTCCCTCCCCTTCTATGTACCTCTGGTGCACGTAATTGAACTCTATCTTATCTTATAATTGAACGCCGGTCAGCCGGTTTTTCCAAAAAAAGGAGCCTTCCCTGCTGTTCTGCTCAAGAAAAAAAAGATGCAATTCTCCTGTGTGTTCTAAAATGAAACATCTCCAGAGTCAGGCACTGCTCTAAGGCTCTCTCAGGCTTTGATACACCGATATATATATATATATATATAAACACATACGCACACCCTACCTCCCAATTTCTCACCCATTACCTCTCTACCCCCGTGAAAAGAAGCCGCAACAAACATTATAAAAGATGAGGCAAAGCGAGGTTTTGATAACGCAATGGCATGCACAGAGCGACAAAGGCAGCCAGGAGCGAGATGCTTGGCCGCAGGCACGCTTGTAGCTGGTCCAGCTGGAAAGGTGTCGTTGATTGCCTGTTTGGTTTTTTTATTTCTGAACATTTATCGAGGATTAAAGGAGAACGTACAATAAACTCCCCGTCCTGTGGTCCATAATGGTATATCTAAATATGCACTCTGAAATGACATGTACCTAGGTCGGTATAATAAATCAAGTTGCAATTTATGAGTTTATAGAATTAGAATAGAACATAGGACAAATTTGCGGATCTAAATGTGCAATTTACATGTTAGTGGAAGAACATGAGATAAGTTCATGTACCTAGATGTGCGCACATACGGTTTCGTAGACCTGGATAAGAAGACCGAGTTGATGCTTTCATAAAAGTACGATATACGAATGTACTTTTCTGGGCAGGTCTACGTATATGGATTTTATATTTACAAAATTGCTTAAAAGCTAACAATAATCAATTTTCAAATTTGATGGAATCTTGGCTTAAGTATCTTAATTTGAAAACGGAATAAGTATTAGTGTATTACATCATTAAAAAATATTATTATTACACGATAAAATATCACTAGGAACATGCACGAATACACAAAGCTAAACCTGATTTGTGAAACACCGGAAAGTTCATATTGCACATTCTTGAAGTTGAACTACACATATCAGAAAATAAATCCCGACGATTTGAACGATACCCAAACCAGAGACCTCTACATCCTACGTACACAATCAGCAGCAAGAAACTCTATGCTGCACACCAAGACACGGATGGGCCCCCCGATCTGGATCAGTACCATGGCGAGTCGGGGAGCGCGGTGATGACGCTCTTGACCTGGAGGTACTTGTCCATGGCGGCCATGCCCTGGTCCCGCCCGAACCCGCTCATCTTGTACCCGCCGAAGGGCGCGTCCGGGTCGAAGGCGAAGTAGCAGTTCACCCACACCGTGCCCGCGCGCACCGATCGCGACACCCGGTTCGCGACGTCGAGGCTCTTGGTCACAATCCCGGCGGCGAGGCCATACCTCGTGCAGTTGGCCTTCTCGATGGCCTCCTCCACCGTCCTGCAAGAAGAAGAAGAAGAAGAAGAAGAAGAAGAAGAAGAAGAAGAAGAAGAAGAAGAAGAAGAAGAAGAAGAAGAAGAAGAAGAAGAAGAAGAAGAAGAAGAAGAAGAAGAAGAAGAAGAAGAAGAAGAAGAAGAAGAAGAAGAAGAAGAAGAAGAAGAAGAAGAAGAAGAAGAAGAAGAAGAAGAAGAAGTAGTAGTGTATGGCAGTGATGGTCAGAGCCCATTTGTCGTTTGTAACTAATGAAACATGCTAGACCAAAGATTAGAACTCACTTGAACTTCATGAGGCACATAACCGGGCCGAAGATCTCGTCCTGCGCGATCTTCATGTCCTCCTGCAGGTGGACCGAACAAAGTGAGAAACCAGTGCAATTTTCCCGTTTAATTTTACTGCTCTGCTCCCGGAACGAAGTTATACCTTGACGTCTGTAAATATTGTAGGCTCTATGTAGTACCCTTTGTCGCCGGCGGGCTTGCCGCCGGTGAGCAGGGTCGCTCCCTCGCTCTTGCCATGCTCAATGTACTTGAGGACCCTCTCAAATTGCACCTTGTCAACCTGACGCAAAGATGAAGAAAGTGATTCAGATATATGGTTTTGATATCATCGACACTGTTTGGAGAATCTGACATCCATTGGTCCAGGCATTTTAAAACACGCTGAAAAGAAAATGGTACTACTAGCTAGTGTGATGTGATTTTACCTGGGGACCCATGTTGCTGGTGACATCGAAAGGGTCTCCAACTTTCCAGTTCTGTGCAGCCTCGACGGCCTTCTTGACGAACTCGTCGTAGATCCCTTCCTGAACATAAACGCGCGATCCGGCGACGCATACCTCTCCCTGAAAAAGTAAGTTCAGACAGCAACAGCACATTCAGTTACCTTGTTGTTGCTCTGAACAGAGTTCTGAACTTTCTGAAACATCGTTTCGTGTATGCAATATGACGCCACGCCACAGTACCTTGTTGAAGAAGATGGCGAGCCGCGACAGGTTCACGGCCATGTCGACGTCGGCGTCGTTGAAGATGATCAGCGGCGACTTGCCGCCGAGCTCGAGCGACACCTTCTTCAGGTTGCTCCTCGCAGCCGCCTCCATGATGACGCGGCCGATTTCCGTGGACCCGGTGAAAGCCACCTGTCGTGATGCTACTGTGGTAAGCAACTACTACAACCAGCGCATATACTGGTGCTAAGGATCAATTCTGGCTGAAGATCGTGCGCTCACGCTGTCGACGTCCATGTGGGAGGAAATGGCGGCGCCGGCGGTCTCGCCGAACCCTGGCACGACGTTGACCACCCCGTCGGGAACGCCCGCTTGCCTGGCGAGGTGCGCGAAGAAGAGGGCGGAGAGCGGCGTCTGCTCGGCGGGCTTGACAACGACGGTGCAGCCGGCGGCGAGCGCCGGGCTGACCTTGAGGAAGAACATCATGGTGGGGAAGTTCCAGGGGGTGATGACGCCGACGACGCCGACGGGCTCCCTGAGCGTGTACCCCTGGTACTTGCCGGAGACGCGCAGCACCTCGCCGTGGATCTTGTCGGCCGCGCCGGCGTAGTAGCGCAGCATCTGCACCGCCGCCGGGATGTCGATGATCTTTCCCAGCAGCAGCAGCTTCCCGGCGTCGGCGCCGTCCAGCGCCGCCAGCTCCTCCGTGTGCTGCTCCACCAGGTCCGCGAACCTGTTCATGATCCGGCTCCTCTCCTGCGCACGGCAACATCGTCACCACCAATAACCGCTGCGTGATGAGAGTAGAGACCTGATCATGATTAGTAACTTACGTAGCCTGACATGCGCGGTCACTTGCCATTCTCGAAGGCCTCCCTGGCGGCCTCCACGGCCAGGTCGACGTCGGCTTTGTCTCCCTCTGCGACGTGGGCCAGCACGTCACCGGTCCGCGGGTCCCTCGTCTCGAACGTCTTGCCTGCAAGGTAAATCCGTAACAGAGACAGGGTCACACATCACATAGGTGTTCTGACTTCTGAATGCATCATCCATCTCTTTACAGGAACTGTTGGGTGCCACTTGCCACCAGACGTGCACGTCCACATGTCAAAAGGCAAGAAGAACCCCGGATGAAGGGAACGGTCCAGCGGCGAGGTAGCTTGGTTCAGACCAAGAGATCGGGAAGCATACGGCTTGGCTACTACTTCCTCGTATTATTTGACATTGAAAGAATTATTTTTAATTATCTCAACGCTAAATAATACAGAACAGGGGGAGTATTCCCTAGCTAGATACAAACTTCTTGGTTGGCAAAGAGGCGTGCTTGCCTGTGACATCCTACTATTCGTGAAAGTAACATGCAACTAGCTTCCCGGGATAATCCGCGAAAGCAACGCTAAGAGTTCGTGACCGCCGAGGCCGCTTTCGTCTCCGTTGGCGCGCCGCGACGCCAGATCCAAGCGGCCGAGCTAGCCATAGCTCGGTCCCAGCGTCCGAATGAACTGACGACGTTGACGAAGCCAAGCCAAAGAGAAGCCTACGCAGTGACAGATCCAAAATTTGCGCCGCTGTGGAGGCCGCGTACCACGTCGGTCCAACACACGCATCTCCGTTGTGTAGAGCGCGTCCTAGCTATATGTCCGACTTTAGCTCCTACTACCCGTCTATAAACAGTGGCTGTTCACCGATACGTGGCTACAAAATTTTCAGGCAAATGAAACAGAAAAAAAAAGAGGTGTCTCCTAGGCCTTTAGGGTGAAAACGAAAGGGAAGCAGCGGCAAAGCACTTACGTGTTGAGTGAAATGACTCTAAATTTTAACCGATTAAAAAATCAGCGTTTCCGAAGTACTTAGTGTCATGATCAACAGAAAAGGTAAGACAAAGATGAAGTGCTCTGTGAACATGTATACCGGAGACAGCGTCGACGAACTCGCCGTTGATGAAGAGCTTGGTGAACTTGATCTCCGGCGCCGCCGCCTTGCCGTCACCGTTGCCGTTGCTGCAGCCGTTGGTCGTCGCCATCGATGCCGGGCCCGTGCCTCTACGTGCGCGTGGGTGACAACCGAGCAACGAAGCTTCTCTCTATCCCGGCCTCTTCTATGAGGGAGAGGGAGAAAGGTCCTGGCGTGGCTCCGGCCTCCTTATATACTACTACAGGCCGGAGATGAGAGCTAGTTCTTGGGGAATGGGCTTCAAGGAGATTACACAATAATGGTGTCTAGTTGTGGTGTCTCTAATAGAGTAAGATTACATCCCCATCCGGCGGCGATGTGTTCTATTATGCAGGTCAACCCTCCATCTGTCACCTCTCCGATGGTTCAGTTCAGTTTGACGTTGCTTGTCTACATGCACGCACGCCTGCGTCTCACGAGATATTTATCGAGATCAGAGTTCTCAAACCTAGTGGACTACTTACTGTTACGCTGTGCGACAAATGGACAAGAAAATTTTAATACAGGCGTGCTTGTGTTTTAAGACGATGTCATCAAATAGAAGAACAGGGGGGGGAGTTTTTTAAGCTTCTCTCTATTGGGTACAGTTAAGCAGAATAATCAAGAGGAAAGCTGCCTAATAAAATTCTCTTTTCGAGACCCACGACGTGGTACAACTGTAGTATCTATCCATATGTATATGGATTAACCACAAACAATTACCCACAACCATGTACATTTCTACAATTACACACGATTCCTAAGAAGATGCCCTTTGATCACAAAACGTGCAGGTCTTGTGCGTGGACACCAAACATGCGGTTCTTGTATTTATACGCTTTTCCAGAATATAATATAGCAGCATAAGGTTGGAAGAGAGGTGACGGTGCTTTCTCCGAGGCAGGAAAACGAACGGGATGAGTATTCAGAGTCGAGTTGCCATGTTACTCGAGCACTTGATACGAGTCGTATAACCATAATCTAACGAAAGGTATTCCGTGTTCTCTCCTAACCGTAATTTAATCTGCTCCAGTCCAGACGCAGGTCGCCGTCAGCTTTTCGTTCGCCGTGCGCCGGTCCGGTCGCCGGCTGCTAGTCCCTGCTATCCTTGGGAGCATATCACTTTTACAGTATTACTATATAGGAGCTATTCTGTTTATACTTTGGATAGAAGTCTAATTGTGATTTTATCCTCCAAAATTAGAGTTTGTGATTTTACCCCTGTTTTTTTGAAACGAGGCCAAAGTATACCCCTATTCCGTTATGTGTTGTTAACGGTATTAAATTTTAATGAAAAAGGACAGAAATGCCCTTATGATTTTACCCCTATTTTTAATATGTGTTTATGATTTTACTTTTATTTTAATATAGTTATAAATTATTTTGTGTTTATTCAAAATAGTGGTAAAATCACAAGCATGGATCAAATTAGGGTAAAACCACAGAGGCATTTTTGTCTTTTGTTTATCATATTTAACACCGTTAACGATTCATAACAGAGTAGGGGTATATTTTGACTTTGTTTCAAAAAAATAGGGGTAAAATCACAAACTCTAATTTTGGAGGGTAAAATCACAATTACACTTTCACCCAAGAGTATAAACACAATAAACCCTATATATATATGTTTCCTGCAAATCATTTTTTTTCTTCAACCGGCTCGCCATTGCCGTTGCAACCGCTGGTCGCCATCGGTGCCTGGACCAGTCTGTCAGCGACAGCTAGATAGAGGAGAGGACACCCGTGCTGCCGGACAGTTCTGTTCCTTTAGTCTCGCTCTTGACAGTTCTTACTTGACGTGGCGTCGATCATCACGGGATGTGTAGACCGCTACTCCATTCGATAATTGTTGGTATTGGTTAGTGAGAAACGGCCAGCTCTCGATCCGTCACCTACTACCGCGATGGTCGTGTCTGATTTTGAAGAGAGGTGACGGTGCTTTCTCCGAGGCAACAGGAAGATGAACAGAACGAGTATTCAGAGTCGAGTTGCCATGATACTCAAGGATCTCATTCGAGTCATACAACCATAATTTAGCAAAAGGGATTCAGTGTTTTATTGTCATCACGAGCGCTTTGGTGAAGGCAGCTCTCAGATTCTACTGTGGTTTTGAACGGCATGAGGAATTCCCAAGGATCCAAGTCTCCTTGGTGCGCTTTGATCTTTTTGGCATCTTGGATCATGCCGGCTGCAATGCGTTTTGTAATTCTTGGCTTAGCGGAGAGCTCGGGTCGTACTCCTATGGCGCGCGCGTAATCCGCGGTTGACTCAGACGTAACTAAATCCGGTTTAGAGGCTGCTACGAGCCTGGCCTCGACATTGTGTCGGTAACCTATACTGCTACGCATTAGAAAAGGCGCCGCGTGACATCATCGGAGCAGCCTGGCATTCAGAAACTATGCTGATTTGCCACTTGCTCTCCTAACCTCCATATCTGAAAACTCAATTTGCCAACGATGAACGCCTAGTTGTTGAGGCGCCCGATAGTTTATAGTTTCATAGCATTTCGCTGTCCGGCGACAGCTACCAGAAACGAATCCTGCTGATGCCTCGTCAAGATTTATTTCGGGAACAGTGCTCCATAGTTTTATTGCTTACTGGCAGCATGCTAGCTACGCTGCGACACAGACATCCGACCACACATACATTTTACACCCCCCAGTGCTCTTCAATCTGTTTTTACCAAGGATGAGGCGATCAGAGCCAGGGCGTATTGTACAGGGGTGTCGCCACGGTCTTGGTCTGCAGGTACTTGTCCAGGGCGTCCATGCCCATGTCCTTGCCGAAACCGCTCATCTTGTACCCTCCGACCGGCGCGTCGGGGTCGAACGCGAGGTAGCAGTTGATCCACACGACGCCTGCGCGGATCGACCGTGACACCGTGTTGGCGATGTCGATGTTCTTGGTGACGAGGCCCGCGGCCAGGCCGTAGCGGGTGCCGTTCGCCTTCTGAATGGCCTCCTCAACCGTCCTGGAATGTTGACATGCATGCACAGGTATGCAGTATGCTCGGTTCGTTCAGTTGCTTCAGGGTTTCAGTTTCAGCTTTCGGAATCGAGTACAAGAAGAATGGTAAGGGAAGAAGCCTTACTTGAATTTCATGAGGGACATCACCGGCCCAAAGATCTCTTCTTGCGCGATCGTCATGTCGTCCTGCGTCAACATTCGTGGTTCAGAGATTTTTCTTGTACGTGTACTCGTCGTGATAGGGAGTGCTTTTGTCTCATGGGAATGCCTGCTGCGGGCTAGGGCTTGCGACGCACATGGCCACGGATCATAGAAAGGGACTGGAGAGCACTGACCTTGACGTCGGTGAAGATGGTGGGCTCGATGTAGTATCCTTTGTCGCCGCACGGCTTCCCTCCGGTGACCAGCGTGGCGCCTTCACGCGTCCCGATATCGATGTACTTGAGAACCTTCTCGTACTGCTCCTTGTCAACCTGCATCGCGTCTTATCAAAATGTTATTCTTGCGGCTTGTGCAGTATTCTTCTGTGCGCCGAATATGTGAAGGCGTGGCAGTGGCACTGATGTTCTTGCCTGTGGGCCCTGGTTGACACGCGGGTTGAAGGGATCCCCGACCACCGATCTCTCGGCAAGCTCGACGGCCTTCTTCACGAACGCGTCGTAGATCCCTTCCTGTACGTAGATACGCGTGCCGGCAACGCAGATCTCGCCCTGTGACATGGCAAGTGTTTGATTTTGTTCATGTCATGTGGTCGGAATCTCTGGTCGCCAGAATGACAGTCGGCTGATATTCATCTTGTATACAATGGGTCAATGGGAGGGAGCAGAGCTAGCGTGCCGTACCTTGTTGGTGTAGGTGGCAAAGTTAACCAGGTTGACGGCCATGTCGACGTCGGCGTCGTCGAACACAATGACGGGGGACTTACCTCCCAGCTCGAGCGAGACGGGCTTGAGGTTGCTCTTGGCCGCGGCCTCCATGACCAGCCGCCCGACCTCCGTGGACCCGGTGAAGCTCACCTTGTCGATGTCCATGTGCGAGGCCACGGCGGCCCCGGCGGTCGGCCCGAACCCGGGCACGACGTTGAGCACGCCGTCGGGGACCCCGGCCTGCCTGGCGAGGTGCGCGTGGAAGAGCGCGGAGAGCGGCGTCTGCTCAGCGGGCTTGACGACCGCGGTGCAGCCGGCGGCGAGGGCCGGGGCGACCTTGAAGAAGAACATGGTGGTCGGGTAGTTCCAGGGCACGATGTGGCCGACGACGCCGACGGGCTCCTTGAGCGTGTACGCCTGCACCCGCTGCGACATTTTGAGCGTCGCGCCGTGGATCTTGTCGGCGGCACCGGCGTAGTAGCGCAGCAGGTGCGCGGCGGCGGGGATGTCCCGGAGCTTGCCCGCCGCGAAGAGCTTGCCGGCGTCCACCGTGTCCAGGATTGCCAGCTCCTCGACGTGCCGGTCGATCAGGTCCGCCAACCGGTGCAGGACCCGGCCCCTCTCCTGCTCCACACGTTGGCGGGGAAAAGAAAGCTCATCCATCAGCTTGAAAACTATGCAGCGTGCAGGGCGACTGATGAGAGAGAGATTCTTACATAGCCCGTCATCCTCGGCCAGGGCCCATTGTCGAAGGCCTCTCGGGCTGCCTTCACGGCGAGGTCGATGTCGGCCTTGTCGCCCTCGGCGATCCGGGCGATGACCTCGCCGGTGCGTGGGTCCCGGGTCTCGAACGTCTTCCCTGCACGATTGCACAAACAGGATTAGAACGCTGTTTTTCCTACTGGCACGCACGGGATCCGTGTTGGAGGTCATCGTCGTCAGCTAGCAAGCACGCAGTAAGCCAAAGCTAGCGTCCACAAAATACAGCTGGTTGCCTGGCTGACTGACTGACTGATCGCTCCAGGCATTTCAAATAGGTGTAGCAAAGCAACTTGGCAGCTCGTCTACGCAACCTGGAGACGGCACTTCACTTGTTCTGTGAACGCCCAGTTGACAGTTGTGCAATCCATATGGAGTCAAACCTCGACGGGGACGGGCATCGCCAGCTTCAACCCCGGCGAATGGTCCTGCTCCACAGTCCCTGATTCGTTCCGGAACCTCTCACCGGACACGTGACCTCGTCGACAGACAAAGGCACCCGCACACTAAGGCATTCTGATTAAAGCAGCTGGCTCCATTTGATCTACGATGCAGCTGGCACCATTTGACTGGAACAGAGTCTCCCATGCGAGGCTGCGAGCTGACCATGGTCGTGTTCCCCCACGGGCACACAAAACCAAAGCAGATTTTTTCGGAGGAGGAGGCAGGGATCGGTGTACCGGAGACGGCGTCGACGAACCGGCCGTTGATGAAGAGCTTGGTGAACCTGACCTCCACCCGCGGCACCTCGAACCCCTCGTGCTGCTTCTCGTCGCTGCCCCCGTCCGCGCCCGCCATGGCAGAGCGCTGCTTGCAGTTGCAGTGTAGCGTAGCGGGCTTGGGGGTGAGTGGTGCGCGTGGCTGCGACAGAAGAGCGGGGTCCAGGCTTTTTAAAGGGGAAAGAAGGCGAGGCAGAGGCGGAGGGGAACAACTGAAATGATACGAGGCAGATGAAGGGTCAGATCATCCGAGCGTGACAAGGGCGGCACACATGGATCATATAGATGGATGGGGATGCAGTTGAAGGCCAAAGAGAAGTGAAGTGCAGCACCGGAGCCGAGGATAAATAAGAGGACGTGAGGTGACGAGGAAAGGCTTGAAAAGTGCGGTGCCGGAGCCGAGGAAACGCAGAAATGTAAAAATATCCCGGACGAGACGATAGATCCGGTTACTTTGGTGCGGGGCAAGTGATTCTGCAGGAGCATGTAGCAAGGCTAATGGAACCGACGGGAGCCGGCTGTATGCGGATGCCATGTCATCTGAAGCCAACTCAGATAAATATCCAGATAATGGACAGGCTAGGCTGGCTAGATGCTTCCTTGCGTTACACGTGGACATCCTCGGTTGCCACTTCACTCATATCGCCAGCAACGGGCTGCATGCGGGTGCTTGCTTCTTCTTCTTCTTCAGCCCGCTTCAGGCCAGCTGTAGACCAGTCACCGGCTATGTTACCTCCCCTCTTCGCACTCGTACAACTAGGATTTTTATAACGTGGACAGCTCTTCAGCTGCTAATTAAGACTTACTATACTTGCTCTCACAAAGTGGACCGTTCTCCAAGTAGGTGTGGTTCAAGTGACACCTGTAGCCGAGGAAATCCAAGAGGAGAAAATTTGAAATCAATCACTTCAAATTCTTCATCTGGCTGGTTAAAACATGTACACGAAGCGCACTTCTTGCACACGAATCTTAGCTTGAACACGAGCATGCCAAGATTACAGACATTTCAAAGACGTAGAGAACTCAGATTTCCTTCGGGCCCCTCCTCACGGCAAATAATTTGAACGCAACATTTCACAACCACGTGGCCCTTGATGTTCAACTTTCAACACGGCAAGCGACACCAGTCATTGAGTTAGAGAAAGGCTTTTCTGCATGTTGCATGGCAGGGGCACAAGCAGCCCAGGAAGAATGGAAGATACAGCCAAACAAATGGCCTCTATACTTTTTTGATCATTGAGATGAGGGTCGCAGGACATTCACATATCAGCTATCGGGTACACTAAGCTCCCTAGAACGAATGCTAGTGCACACTATATCGGGCGGCTGAAACATTAGCTTTAACGCCACAAGCCTTATTGCTCATCATACAGTTTTTTTATAGTACAGTTTAGCAAAAGGCCTTCTGCTTCATAATGGTCGCTCCTTGAGACTTTCGTACATGGTATTTGAAAGGGCAGAGTCAAGTCTCTTCAAACAGTCATGTTGGATTTCGGAAGAAAGGATGGTCTAGAGCTTCTTGGGCGGTAAGACGCTCTGATGGCTCAAACCTTAAAAGGCCATATAATAAGTCCACCAGTGCCACTGTCGAATGGTCAGCTTTCCTCGATACAAAGTCCTGAAGTTGCAATCCAAATATTCCCAATTTATAAGTTAATTCATATTCATATTTTACAGCATTTTACTCACGATAGGTTATCTTTTGTCATTTCTTAGTTGGAATGTGAAGCATCAAAATTCAAGGATAAAAAACATATCGTTGACAAATAAGGGGAATCAAGACCTTTAGTTGGTCGAGTTTGTTCACGGATCTGATGCTTTCCCTAGAGGCGGCACCTTCAGGCCAATTTAAATGTGTCCCTTTCCTGAAATATTTCTGGGCTGATGAACTGCAATATTCCATGTCACATTTGTAAGTACATTGAACAAGCGTTGAACAAAGTGTAAGTCAAAAGATTGCAATCAAACACCCAATGATATATCATAGGCTGGAACACTCCTAGTAGCTAAAAAAGACTAATAGGAAGGATTCTGACTTCTTACTGAAAGGAAAATAATAACATGCAGGCGACATAGCAGCAGACTTGAGAGTAGACACTTGTAAAATTTACTTCAACAAAAACTAGGGACGAAGTATTACATAGACACAGGCTAGCACTACAAGAATACATAAAACTATACATGTGAAAATAAAGTATTAAAAACAAAGATAATGAAGTTAGACATGATATAAGCGGTATGACACATATTAGAAAAAGGCAAAATAAAAGGTTCAGCTTGAGAATCTGATAGGTAAGAACAAACAGCAAATTCAGAACCTCAAGCAAATAAAGAGATTTTGCTTCTCAAAAGCTGAATTAGACACCCAAATCATTTCTCACAACTTTGGAAGAAAAAAATAGAGCAGGTTAAGAGCAAACGCACCAAGCTTTCCGTATCATGTGCTCCGGTAGTGGTCCCAGGACCCTCTCCATCATTGCTAAGTGCTCCAAGTTCTCGTGTGTTTGAAACAACACTTCGCCCTAAAAGGATAACAGTTAGCAAAACCCTTCTAGATTAGTACTATAAGAAAAAACAAGTCTGAGAAGTTATCTAACTGAGCAGAGTTCAACAAGAATACATCCAATGCTCCAAAGATCACATGGAAAACTCCAGCCTAGGCCTGCAATAAAAATACTCAATGTTAGACTGTACGTATAGGGGGTAGGGGCATTTTAGTCTTTTGGTATTAGGGTTGCTTAACCCTTAAGCTGTGTCCCCCTATATATGTAACCCATTGACAGGCTATCAATTGATTGATTACTTTTCCTAATCTAATTTGGTATCAGATTACCCTTCTCTCTCGCACGGCCGCCGCGCGCGCGCCCTCCCGGCCACCGCGCGCTCCCCTCGCGGCCGCCGCGCGCTCTCCTCCCGGCCGCTGCGCGCGCCCTCCTCTTCCGATCTCTCCCCGATGGCATCTACGAGCGCCGCCGCGGCCACAGGCGCCGCCGCAGCCACGGGCGCCGCCGCCGCGACCTCGGGCGCGGCCGCCGCGGGCGCGCCGGCCCCGCCGCCCCCTCCTCTCGATTTCTACCCCGCCGACCCGGCCGCCCCCTTCCCTGCGCCCGCCGCCACCGGGTCTGGCGCCGTCGGCCGCCACCTCTCCTGGGGGCGCCGCCACCAGATCCGGGGCTCCCAGCCCTGCGGCTGGCCTCCATGCGCTCTCCCCCAGGCACACAGCCGCTGGACTGCTCGGGCCCGGCTCTGGTGTGGCCGGCCCAGCCGCAGGCGGGTCCCTCGGCCTCCCCAGCGCCGCCTGGCCGCCGAGTTTCGCCGTTGGCATGGCTGGATCCGGGGGACAGCCCTCTTCGCACGTCTTTGACGTCGCGACTGCCCTGGCCATCTCCCGTGAGCGGGAACGAGCGCTCGTCCTCGCCTTGGAGCAGGAACGTGCTGCTGCAGCCTCTCTCACACGTCAGCTCGAGGAGTCTCCGCCCGTACAGTGGAGCGACGCACAGGATACTCTAGGAGATGGTGCTGCTTATACTACCTACTCGGCGTCTCTTGTCGCTGCTCTACATGCCCAGGCGGCTGGCATACAGAACATCCGGACTCTTGTCCCGGTTGTTCTCAGCTCCGACTCTACTTCCTTCGCTTGTTGACACAGCTTGCTTCTCCTGACGCTGCGACGCTTTCGGCTGCAAGACCATGTGCTGCGAGATGACTGCCCACTGGACGACTCGTGGATCTGCATGGACAGTCTTATCCTTGCATGGATCCTCGGCACACTTTCTGAGGAGCTTCAGGATATCGTCGCCCAGAAGGGTGGCGGTACAGCTCGTCAGGCCTGGCAGGTCCTCGAGCTTCGCTTCCAGGGGAACCAAGTGACCCGAGCTCTCCATATCCGGGCCCGCTTTGGTTCCACTGTCCAGGGTGATCTCTCCATTACTACATATTGTCGACAGATGAAGGATATGGCGGACGCCCTTCGTGACCTTGGAGATCCCATCCCGGACAGTACTCTCGTTCTTCAGGTCCTTCAGGGCCTGAATGAGCGCTACACCCACGTTCGCTTGTGGATTCTCCGCGAGAAGCCCTTCCCGACCTTCGAGAAGGTCTGGACGGACCTCGAGCTCGAGGAGATCACCCAGGGCGGCTCTACTGCTTCCTCCCCTGCCGCGGCCTTCTACGGCTCAGGGTCGTCTTCACGCCCTCCTCCACCTGCTGGTTCTGGGGGCCAGCTTCCTCGTCCACCTACCACACCAGGAGTCCCTGCTACCTCCGGTGGTGGTGGGAACCGCCGTCGTGGCCGACGTGGTGGCCGTGGTGGAGGGACTGGTGGAGGTGGTACGACCAGTGCTGGTGGTACCCCTGGTGGTGCTGGTACTACTGGTGGCAGTAGCGGTGGTCGGGGTCAGGGTGGTGTGACCTGGCCCACAACCTACAACCCGTGGACTGGCCAGATCTCGATGTGGCCTGGGCCGTCCCTGGGTCTCCCGGCACTTCGCCCACCACGTCCTCAGCCGGCTTACGTGACTACTCCGACTTACGCGGGCCGGTCTACGCTGCTGGTGGACAGTGGACCCTGCCCCCTGGTGGACCAGGCTACTCTGCTGCTGGGCCCTCCTCTCTAGCCAACTGGGCTTCGGGAAACCCAGTTGGTCAGCCCGAGTCGTCGGCACCACACTCTGACCCTGCTCAGGGCTGGGATCGCCAGTCACTTGCGTCTTCTTTCAGTACGATGAGTCTCACACCACCTAGCCCCGAGTGGGTTGTGGACTCCGGAGCTTCGTACCACACCACCCCTGACTCTGGTATACTCTCTTCTACCCACCCTTCCCACCCTTCTTTTCCTTCTTCTATCGTTGTTGGGAATGGGTCTGTCCTTCCGGTCACCTCAGTAGGTGACTCGGGTTCGTCGGGGTCTTTCCATCTTCGTGATGTTCTTGTTGCTCCGGACATCATTCGGCACCTTCTTTCTGTTCGTCGATTTACCACTGACAACCATGTTTCTATCGAGTTTGATCCTTTTGGTTTGTCTGTAAAGGATCTTACTACCCGGCGTCTTCTTCTCCGATGTGAGAGCTCAGGGCCCCTGTACACGATGAGACTCCCTGCTTCCGCTTCGCCCTCGCCTTTTTGCCTGACTAAGACAGCTCCGTCAACTACTTGGCATCGTCGACTTGGCCACCCCGGTGCTGAAGTTATGTCGAAGTTGTTTCGTAGTTCAGTGATCTCGTGTACTAGGGATTCTCATGAGTCTTTATGCCATGCTTGTCAGTTGGGTCGCCATGTTCGACTTTTCCACATTCTGTAACCCATGTGGAGCACCTTTTTTATCTGATTCACTGTGATCTATGGACCTCACCTGTTCTCAGTGTGTCTGGCTACAAATATTATCTGGTGATTGTTGATGATTTTTCCCATTATTCGTGGACCTTTCCATTGCGACAGAAGTCCGATACGTTTGCTACTCTCTCTCACTTCTTCGCTTGGGTTTCCACACAGTTTGGGTGTACCATCAGGGCTGTCCAGTGCGACAACGGCCGCGAGTTTGATAACTCCGCGTTTCGTCACTTCTTGCTTTCCCACGGGGTCCAGTTGCGCATGTCTTGCCCTTACACTTCCCCCCAGAATGGCAAGGCCGAGCGTATGATTCGTACGACCAACGATGTCATGCGCTCCCTGATGTTCCAGGCTTCTATTCCTGCTTGCTACTGGGCAGAGGCCCTTCACACTGCTACCTTCTTCATTAATCGCCTTCCTACAAAGGCGATTAGTGCTCCCACCCCTCTTTATGAGCACCTTCGAGTCTTCGGGTGTGCGTGCTATCCTAATCTTTCTGCTACCGCCCCTCATAAGCTCGCGCCTCGTTCGACTCGATGTGTTTTTCTTGGGTACTCCCCCGATCATAGGGGGTACCGGTGTCTAGACCTCTCTACTCGTCGTATCTTGGTCTCCCGGCACGTCGTATTCGACGAGTCCTCCTTCCCTTTCGTTGGGTCTTCTTCTGATTCGGTCTCCGAGTTGGATTCTCTCTTTTCCACTGATCCTACGGCCGCTCCTGTCTAGCGACCTTGTTTTTTACCCTCTGCAGGTCTTCCTCTAGCTGCGCCAGACACGACCACGGTGTCTCAGACGCCACCTGTCGTGCCTCCCGCGGCTCCGGCGTACTTGCCGCCACTTGTCGTTCCTCCGACGGCCCCGACGTCGTCTGCTGCGCCACGCGCGGCTCCAGCGTCTCCGACGACGTCCGTTGCGCCACGCGCGACCCCAGCGTCTCCGACGACGTCCGCCGCGCCACGTGAAGCCCCAGCGTCTCCGACGACGTCCGCTGCGCCACGCGCGGCCCCAGCGTCTCCGGCGTCGTCCGTCACGTCTCACGTGACTTCGATGTCCACGACAGTGTCTCCGACGCCCACGACGGTGTCTTCGCCGTCGTCAGCCACACCACCTGCGGCCCCTGGACCGCGGTACGCCGATCCCGCTCTCGTCTATCAGCGACGAGCGCGGATTGGTGGACCGTCCTCTTCGCGCCCTGCGGACCTGGTGTACCACCCTCCGCTGCTTCACCGGGACCCTCGTCACGTTCACTCGATGGTGACTCGACGGGCTGCCGGCGTCCTTCGACCTGTGGAGCGCTTCTCCGGGGTCGTTCTCTCGTCCTCGACCCCTCCGGAGCCTGCCTCGTCACCCATCTCGCCTATCCCCTCTTCTGTCCGTAGCGCCCTCGCCGATCCTCATTGGCGTCGGGCTATGGAAGAAGAGTATGCGGCCCTACTTACCAACCGGACCTGGGACCTGGTTCCCCGTCCTGATCGTGGCAATGTTGTCACGGGCAAGTGGGTGTTCATGCATAAGAGGAGGGCGGATGGGTCTCTAGAGAGGTACAAGGCACGGTGGGTGCTTCGCGGTTCACGCAGCGTCCCGACGTCGACTACGATGAGACCTTCAGCCCGGTGGTGAAGCCGGCGACAGTTCGTACCGTTCTGTCGCTGGCTCTGTCGCGTTCTTGGCCTGTCCACCAGCTGGACGTCAAGAACGCCTTTCTCCACGGGACGTTGACGGAGACGGTGTACTGTAGTCAGCCGACAGGGTTTGTTGATTCAGCCCGTCCAGACATGGTCTGCCGGCTGAACAAGTCCCTGTACGGGCTGAAGCAGGCGCCTCGGGCCTGGTACAGCCGGTTCGCCTCCTTCCTGGTCTCACTCGGCTTCGTCGAGGCCAAGTCGGACACTTCGCTCTTCATCTACAGGCGTGAGGGTGACACTGTCTACCTCCTCCTGTACGTGGACGATATTGTCCTCACGGCGTCCAGCCCGGCTCTTCTTCAGCGCACGATCTCCGCCCTGCAGCGCGAGTTTGCGATGAAGGATCTCGGCCAGCTTCACCACTTCCTGGGCGTTGCGGTCGAGCACCGCCCGGGTGCTCTGTTCCTCCACCAGCGCCAGTACTGCCTGGATATCCTCGAGCAAGCGGGCATGGTTGATTGCAAGCCATGCTCCACTCCCGTGGACACCCAGGCAAAGGTGTCTTCGGCCGACGGCGCCCCGGTAGCCGACCCCACCACTTACAGGAGTCTTGCAGGTGCACTGCAGTATCTCACCTTCACCAGGCCGGACATCTCCTACGCGGTTCAGCAGGTGTGTCTCCACATGCATGATCCGCGGGAGCCACATCTCACGGCGGTGAAGCGGATCCTTCGGTACCTGCGTGGTACTCACGACTACGGCCTTCTTCTGCGGCGCGACTCTGCCTCCGAGCTGGTCGTCTACACCGACGCTGACTGGGCGGGCTGCCCGGACACCCGTCGGTCCACCTCCGGCTACACCGTCTTCCTGGGCGGCAACCTCGTCTCCTGGTCCTCGAAGCGGCAACACGTGGTGTCCCGCTCGAGTGCCGAGGTGGAATACCGCGTCGTGGCCAACGGCGTGGCCGAGTCCTGGCTTCAGCAGCTGCTTCAGGAGCTCCACTCTCCCCTCGCCCGGAGTACGTTGGTCTACTGCGACAACGTCAGCGCCGTCTACCTCTCCACCAACCCGGTGCAGCATCAGCGCACGAAGCACGTAGAGATCGACCTTCACTTTGTTCGTGAGCGGGTGGCTCTCGGGGAGGTGCGAGTCCTGCACGTTCCGACGTCATCGCAGTTCGCCGACATCTTCACCAAGGGACTTCCTTCGACGGTGTTCACCGAGTTCCGGTCCAGTCTCAACATCTGCCGTGGCTAGATGTTGGGACTGCAGGGGGGGTATTAGACTGTACGTATAGGGGGTAGGGGCATTTTAGTCTTTTGGTATTAGGGTTGCTTAACCCTTAAGCTGTGTCCCCCTATATATGTAACCCATTGACAGGTTGTTAATTGATTGATTACTTTTCCTAATCTAATTCTCAACAACATCAAAAGTCAAATATTTATAGGAGAATTTTAAAAGAGCAATCAACAACAATTTTGACATGGTCTAACCACTAATTAGGGTAAGGGTCTTTTTTTTCCTTCAGCACATAAGCATAGAGGTCAGTCCGACTATTCTCATTAATTGGTAACAAAAATTAGCATTATTCAAGTTGTATACATAATAGGCACATTCCACATGATACAAAAGAAACTTTCCACAATAAGGAAATATAAGCACTAACCAAACACAATCAATTTCACCAGCATGCATTGTAATTAGCACCACAAGAACCAACCGTAAAACTGAATATAGCTCAAAATATATCGCAGAAGGGAAAAGAACTATGAAGTTTTCCTCAAATGATGTGTCAGTTGCTTAACTCCATGTGTTCTACTACATTGAAAAATATTTAAGATCATACAAACAGGTTATATCTCAAACAAGATAAAATGGAATCGAACCTTTAAGAATAACCAGTTTACCTAAGATAATTTCAGGTGCCCTGTAATGCCTCGTAGAAACAATCGAGTTATGTTCCTGATTATCAAAGGCGGCACTACCAAAATCTATCAGCTTTATGGCACTGGACTTTGGCAAGCACTTGAAATGCATCTCATCTTGTGAACCCTTCTGTGCAGCCCCAAGCGATCATTCAAGACAACTGCTAGAACAGAATGCCTACTTGCAAGATAGCATATGATCATTATGGAATTGATCGAGATTTGGTACCTTCGAACTTGGAACTTTTATGCAATCCGAAGACACAAGGAGTACGTTTTCTGGCTTCAGGTCAGTGTGAATAAGGCGCAATCCATGCACATCTATTTTGAAAGAAAAAAGAAGATGGTTAAGGCTGCCCATATTAAACAAGAGAAGAATGAAGCTGGAACTGTCAAATTTGCTAGGAATTGGTATGGAAAACCAAGCAATAACTAACACACATGCTACAGATTCCAAAAGTTGACGTCCAAATTCCCGCACAAGTTCCACAGGGTAAGGTTGGTATCTATTTCTCTTTAGAAAATCATATAAGCTTGGCCCAAGCTTCTCAAAAACCTGACAAGATCATTGATAATCCATTGAATGAAGAAAATCTATAAGTTGTGACCGTCAGGGAACCTTCATGAGCAAAGAACAGCAAAGGTTTTGCAGTCATACAAATCTAACCACAGATACAATTTTGTAATTTGAGCAGCTAGATCTCTCATTCCAAGCATGGGGTAGTGGGTGAACTAAGATAAATATCATCAACAAACAAGACAGAGAGGAACACACAGGAATTTGTAACTGTAGAAACAAAATAATTAAATCAAAACTGATACTTACAATGCAGATATGATTGCGATAATCGAACCATCTTTGAATTTGAACACAGCTGGTCATTTAAGAGAAATTAAGTGAGAAACTGAAGAGTAGCTCTGTAAGTATTAAGTTTTCCTACACACTCACAGTGATCTGTATCTCTCATTTTCTGCAAGGCGGTTGAGCACGTCTATCTCAATCATTGCAGCATATCGGTACTTGCGGATGCTCCGAACAACTTTTATGGCAACATATTCATGTGTTTCACGATCCCAGCATTCCAAAACACGACCAAAAGTACCTACGAAAATCCAACTCGTATTGCGTTGCATTAGAATAATGGCGAAGAGGACCATCAGAAGACAACAGATTGCGGAAGACCCAAACCTTCTCCCATTTTGCTTAAGATTTTATCTGCACGGCAATAAAAGAAACAGTCAACAAACACTCAAACAAAGTTCAGTAGTTAACCAACAATACAGTATTTAACAAAACCTAACACCAAGAATTTCTCAGAACTAAGAAAAACATGTCTGAATGCACATTCAGTTTATACACTACTAGAAACAAAAAAAATGAATGAAACCCTGTTTTACTCACCCACTTTATTCAACAGAAATACCCAGGATATACATGTGATCCAAGTATCTAACAGCCCCCATTCTTTATGCAGTTGTGGGAGAAGAAATTTTTCATGCATAATATAAGTCACGAGCATCCTTCAAAAAAATAACTATAGTCCCAAGCACGATTTCAAACCAATCAAAAAGTGACACGAAAATAACGAATATCCCTTCTGTTAGATAACAAATATCTGTTACAACTAATCGGGAATTGTGTTACTCCCACTATTTCCTTTTTTTACGAAATACTCCCACTATTTTGAAATACTTTACGCCAATGAACTGTTGGTAAGTCGAATCAGTCAAATATCTGCAAACGGGGGGAGTACACAACTAGACGGTAGCCGTGCACGGTGGTCCACGAGAGCGACGAGAGACGGGCACGTACATCGGCGGGCCAAGTTCTCGCCGAGATGGAACACGTAATGCCCGTCGCGGTCGTCCTCCCTCCACGGCGGCGACACGACGCCCCTCGGTACCTGCGTCCACAGCGCAGCCAGGTCCACATCAGCTCTGCCCCGAAGGCCCCCAGACCCTAACCTAACCTATGCCCAGGTAAGCGACACTACCACTTCCCGCTCCGGCGGTGGTGCGTCGTTGCCGTCCCACGCTTGGCGCGTACGCTTCCGGGACCGTGACGAGTCCATGGCTTCCGATTCGATTGCGGACAGGAGAGAAATTGTAGGAGAGAGAGAGAGAGAGAGGGAGAGAGAGAGAGAAACCCTAGTAGAGGAAGAAGGGAGGCAAATTGGCGAGCGCAAATGGTGGCGATGGCGAGGAGCCCGTGTGCGCGGAGGCGTGGCCAGCTGGGGCCCAGATGGAAGTGAGTACTGTAGTCTCTTGTCAGGCCCATTTATCGTCCCCCCCCCTTCCCGCTAACAGTAAAAATCGAGAATTATTTTCACAGGTATTGTACTCGGATAAGGTCTCATCTGGAACGCATTGTTTTCACAGGAATTGTACAGAAATCTCATATTAATTCGTTTCACAGAAAAAATTTAGAATTCGAAAAAAAGTCCCATAAAACAGAGGCGGCTAAGACTGTTAGAAGATTAGAACAGGTTTATCTTCAACTAATAAGTTTCACGCTGGGGGTCCAGAAGACTACGATGTTTCATACAAGTTCTGAGATCTTAAACATATGGCCCTTCATTTGTTTTATAAATGCGACGTACGCTGGTTCGCTAAAAAATGAATAGAGAATGCCCAAGAACATTTTAACTTGGAGGCATTGCACGCCATGCAACCTCAGAGTAAAAAAATATCTCAAAATAAAGCTTTAGAGAGATCCATCGGGTTTTCAATTGATTCGTTATGACAAGGTTCAAAAACTGAACTGACGATTTTGTTCCTAACGTCATGAATTCGAAAATGGAGGTGGAAGTAGATATTAGAATGCGATAATCTTTTTTTTATATCTTCCCTTTATTATTGACGATGAAGTACATGTATGTACATAATAATTTGACGAACATTTTACTAAACCTTGATGTGATGGATGAGGACGAGACTTTATCGTAAACCGCATCACACCAAAAGCGATAAAAAGTGAGAAGGAAAAGCAACAGAACCAAGGAAATGAACAACTCTCGGCTAGCCGTACGTAGCCGTCGGGGAAACTCCTCGTCGTGCAAGCGAGCAAGTGCATAAGCTATCGTGCGCCGCGCGCGCATCTCTTTGTGCGTGGCGAAGAGACGAGGACACTTGCGTCGTGGTTCTGTCCGTGTATATCAATCAGCTCGATCGGTGTAGGATGTAGGTCACGAAGAGCGCCAGGAGCATGAGGACGTAGGCGACCCCCTGGTCGATCGCCTTGGCTGCAAAAAAAAAACGCCCTTGCTCTGTTATTACTTCCATCCATGATGCATTCGGTAGTAGATCGTTCTTCAATCAGTGGAACGTGTCGGTAACAAGCGAAGAAACGAGCGAGGCGACGAAGGTAGAAGGAGTCACCGTTAGTCGCCAGGACCGTTGCCGGCTGCTGCGTGGCAGAGGCAGCAGGGGTGCAGCAGCGCGGCGAGCAGCAGGTAAGCCAGCCTCGCCATCACCGAAGCCATGGCGTCGATGGATCGATCGATCTGCCGGCCGCCGAGACCACACTCACTCCCGTCCGGCCGCGAGAATTGGTACGGTAACTAACTAGCTACCTAGTGCGGCTTTGTGCGTCCAAGTGGCCAGCAGGTAGCAGCAAGCCTAGCCAGCAGTATTATCAGCGATATATGGATGCGTCTGTGTGCCTGAGCTTGAATGCCGATCGTCGCGGCGGCGTGCCTGCGTATTTATACCCGATCGAGGCAGCAGCGGCCGTACCGTTTTGTTACTCCGAGGCCAGGCAGCGCGGGCGCGCGTAGGCTTGGACGCGTGCGGCGGCATGTCAAAGTTGGCGGGAGGGAGGGTGCCGCCGCGCCGGCCACAGATGGCTGGCTTCGTATCGTACGCGGTGATCTGCTAGCCCGTGTGTCAAACGCACCAGCCGGCTGGTCCGATCAATCAACTCGTGTGCGCCGTCGAAAGCAAGCTGTGAAAGAGCATCCAGGAACGGAACTGCACGCTGCTGGTTCCCTTCCCAATCGTTTTTTCCGACCCGACGAGCTCAGGACTGCATGAGCGTCATATATCTTCTCCCCGCGGCGGCCTTGAACGTGACCAAAACTGTACGTAGTACACACGTGAGCCTTGTAAAAAGTGTCCAGTTACTCCGTTCTCTTTTATTTGACGTTAGGACAGGAATTTTAGTTCAATTTTAAACTAAACAATCTGTCCTAACTGTTGGAGATGGGTTGATGATCTCCGACTCGAGTGAGGCCCAACGGCCCAACCCGAGTCCATCTCTCCCTCTGCGCGCCTAGATCAGATGCGCCAACCAACTCGTAGTTGAGGCCCCCTCTCACGCCCGCGCAATATATAGGGGTGGCCTCAGGAACGTGAAATAGTGTTCATCGTGCCCATCACGCCCCAACACCCATCTTTCGTGAACCGATCTAAGGCACCGGGAAGTGAGAGGAAGGACCTCAACTCCGCCGTCACCGCCGTCGGCACCTCAATGGCGTCAACTTCATCTACACCCGAAGGTATGTCCTAAACGTCCCGTTCTCGTTCATCAAGAAATAGTTTTAGGATTTGTTTATCTCCTCATAAATCCCGTAGATCTAGTGGCTAGCAATCATATAATCAACACTGACATCAAGAGCCGGGCTAGTCTTCACTAGATCCATACGAGATTCGGTTTAGATTTTTAAATCCATAGCATATAACATTAAGTGAAGAGAAATAAATCGATTTAGACTAAGAAAAAGAAGAGTAAGAACAAGAAAAGCAAGGGGGCGCTCCCACATGAGAGAGCGTGCGCTCGCCGGCGAGGAGCCGCCACGGCGGTGCCAGACTTCAAGCCGTTGAATCCTCTCTGGTTTTTCCCATGGCTAGACTATAAGTGGCGGCTGAGAGGAAAAGGAATAGGGAACAAATGAATTAGGGTTCAGTTTTGGGACAGCACCTCTGAGTGGTTTTTTATAGCCCTGAAAATGACTCTCATCCGTTGGATCATTTTGTATGGTGGAGATTCATTAGGGTTTGGAACTTGGGCCAAAAATGAATGCAAGCGGCCCAACAGAGCCTACCGGGCGCGCCGCGACCCTAACAGGCGCGCATGCCGCTCAAACCCTAACAGGTGCGGCCAACTGAGCTACCGGGAGCGCGGCAGGCAGCAGCCCTGGCGGGCGCGTGCAGCCACCGTAGCTACCCGCAAATATAAAATAAAATCTAGCACTGAGCTAGGGATCAAACTCGCGACCTAAAGGCAGAGAGTTCTGTACTCTACCAAGAAAGTTGAACATGCTGTCTTGTTTCAGTTAAGGTTGACTATACTTTAGTCTAACGACATTATCTGCACAGAACTGAGAATTTAGTAATTGGTTTTTTTATGCTGTAGCAAATTTTGCACTGTTTAAACAATATTATGCTACGGTTAAGTCTTAACATTTTGTAATTAGTGATTTTTAGTTTTAACATTCTGTAATTAGTGGTTTTTCGAATTATAAGTTTATAGATATTCATTAATTTTGCTACTATTTAAGTGTGATAAATTCAGAAATTAGTATTATGTAGCAAAATTAATTTCTTCAGTAATAACAAAATCATATTGCTGTGGATAATTAATTTTAATTAAGTAAGCTTCCGTTGTTTTAATTAAGTTTATTAGATTTCTAATTAAATTTCATTTGAGAAATTTAATTCAGAAAATTTTGATTAAGTCTTAATTTTGTTAAGTAACCAGCGTGAACAATAAAATTTACTATATATTAAGTTTGATTCGTGCAAATTTTATTGAGTAGTCAACGTGAAAAATAAAATTTTGCCATGTTTCACATTGATTTCGAATGTTGTGTTTTTTATTGAGTAGCCAACGTGAAAAATGAAAGTCACAACATTTCTAATTGATTAAGATTCTAGAAAATTTTGTTGAGTAGTCAACGTGAAAGACAAAATTTGTTATGTTTTGAATGTTGTATTTTATTGAGTAACCAACGCGAAAAACAAAACACGACACTTCTATATTGCTCTAAGTATTTTGTTCATAAAGAATTTCATTGAGTAACCAACATGAAAAATGAAATTTGCTATGATTTTGAATGTTATATTTTGTGGAGTAATCAACGCGAAAAACAAAATACAACATTTCTGTATTGTTTAAGTTTATTATATATTTATTTATTTATTTATATGCAATTCTAATGAGGTTCCTCCGAAGTTTCTTGAGCTCTGAGTTATATCTCTGCTATAGAGCCCCTCAATTGAGGGAACTACAACTCTTGGAGACAGAAGTTGGAGATTACGATGGCAATCTCAGCGATCGATCTTGCACTGACGACTCCATACCCCACTGAGCCTGAGGTTCTCGTTGTCTGTGATGGAGAGGATGCTGACTACTTCGACACTAGGATGCAGGAATATACAAAGTTAGGTCCATATACGATATAAATCGTATAAAATAGAGTCAGTCAAACAGGAAATGTTTGATAATAATTAAGAGCTCCATCATTGAGGCCATTCAGGTAGCAATCTCTGAATGCAACATTGCTACTGAGTATCTCCAAAAGGTGGAGAGTTAGTTCATTGGCTCTTCTAAAGCTTATGCAAGTACTCTGATAAAGAGACTTGTGACTGAGAAATATACTTGAGGAGGTGTGCGTGAGCACATACTTAGGATGATGAACATGACCTCGAAGTTGAAGCCTATGGATATGGGGCTAAAGGATGAGTTCCTTGTGCATCTCATCTTTGCCTCACTTCATAAGAAATTTGAGGCGTTTGTCATCAACTATAACTCTCAGCCTCAGCGATGGACTATTGAAAAACTTATCGCCATGTGCGTTTAGGAAGAAGAACACATTAAGTCCTTGCGTAATGACTCTGTCAACTACGTTAAGGGCAAATGTAAGGCTCAGGAGAGTTATTTTAATAATAACTTTTCTAAGCAATATTTTAAGACATATGCCTCTTTTCACATAAGTTTCATAACAAGGGTAAGGGTAAGGCACCTCAGCATCCTCCTTAAAAGGGATGTGAAGGTTGATGATCAGTGCAAGTTCTGCAAGGAAAGAGGTCATTATCAGAAAGATTGTGTTGAGTTTCTGAGATGGTGCTGTAAGAATGGGGTTCGCTATGAGGAGGATAATAAGAAAGAGAAAAGGGCCATTAGAGTCGCTGATGGCTATGAAGCTAAAGTCGAAGTCATTGGAGACCTTCCATTAGTACAAAGAGATGACTTTTGTACTTAAGCTCAATAATGTTCTTCTGCACCCTCTTTTAAGCGGAATTTGATTTCTATATCATGTTTGGATGAATTTGGGTATGTTTGTCATTTTGGCAATGACAGATGTTTGATTAAGCTTAATAATAAGGTTCTGGATCTTGCCTTATGACAAGACATGTTATATTAATTATTCTTGCATGGTAATATTAATGTGGTAAGCAATGATCAAATGTCCTCTCATAACGACTTATTATTTTATAAGCACAAAAGAATTGATCCCGAAATGTATTTGAAATTATGGCATTGACGTTTAGGCCATATTTCGAGGGGGAACTTGAGGCTTAGTACTTTCACTTAGACGTTTCGGATTCGTATGCTAATGGATATGGTAAGAAGTATATTAAGTTATTCAACTTTGCCGATTGGTCTATGGATGGAGGCGTTAAAAATCGACATTCATATTTTTAATCACGTACATAGTAAGTCGGTGCCAAAAATACCGTATTAGTTGTTAACAGGACGTAAGACCACACTTAATTATTTTTAAGCGTGGGGCTGTCATGCTGAGAGAAAAGTGTTTAACCCAAACATTGGTAAGTTAGATTCTAATACAATAAGTTGTCATTTTATTGACTATTCAGAAAAGAGTAAGGGTTATCGTTTTTACTGTCCTGACCGATAAACTACGTTTGTAGAAACGAGACATGCCATCTTTTTAGAGTATGTCATGATCAGGGGGAGTATGGTACTTTGTGAAATTGATCTTGAGTAGAAGCGGGTGTATGCACCCACTCTGATGATTTAAGAACCATATTTCTCGATACCTACTGTAGTTGAACCAACAATGCTCGCTGCTATTGTTTCAACACCTATTGTTAATCCCTCATCGGCGACAACAATAATAAGTGAGACTCCTGTTCTAAAGTAACCAGCTCAGTTTTCTGAGCCGCTAGAGTGAGTCGTTGCTAATGATGAGAGCAACAACTGTCTCAGATAAAAGATAATGTGTCGATTAGAAGATCTCAAAGAGTAAGAAGATCAACTATTCCTGATGATTATGAGATCTATATGAGTGAAGATTTTTAAATGGAGAATGATCCCACCTTATTTGAAGAAGCTATGAGAAGTCATCAATCATCCGAGTGGCGTAAAGCCATGGAGGATGAAATAGGTTCAATGAGTGCCAACAAAGTTTGAGAAATAGTCAAAATTCCTAATGGAGAGAAAACAATATGCTGTAAGTGGGTCTACACGATTAAGCGTGACTCCAAAGGGAAAATTAAAAAATATAAGACCAGAGTTATGGCAAAAGGCTTCACTTAAAGAGAAGGCATATATTATAATTAGACATTTTCACCCGTCTCTACTAAGGATTCGTTCAGAATCGTTATGGCCTTAGTGGCACATTATGATTTAGAATTACATCAAATGGATGTAAAACAGTCGAAAGTTTATGTCATTAAGGGTAAGAAACATACGAGATGCCGATTAAGAAAGTCCTTCATGGACTTAAACAAACCTCTAGGTAATGGTATCTCAAGTTCGATGATACTAAAAAAAAGTTGGGTTTAAAGAGAATGGGGTAGACAGTTGCATATATGCTAAGTTTAAGAACGGGAAGTTTATTTTTCTTGTTTTGTATGTAGATGACATATTACTTACGAGTAGTGATGTCAATCTATTATTAGAAACAAAGAAATTTTTGTCCTCCAACTTTGATATGAAGGATCATGGCGAAGCATCCTACGTGTTAGGAATTGAGGTTTACCGAGATAGAAGGGGTATTGGGTTTATCCCAAAAGACATACTTAGAAAGTGTACTAAAAAAGTATGGAATGTATCCATGTAAATCTTGCCTGCTCTATAGTCAAGGTGATAAGTTTGAGAATCAATAAGAGATCGATCAAACAAAATTAGTTCCATATGCTTCTGCTGTCGGAAGATTGAAGTTTGCTTAAGTAATAACACACCTTGACATAGTTAAGTAATCGAGATGTTTTGGCATAAGTAATTTATTCCAGATATAGATCGCTAGAATGTATGTAAGAAAGTTTTGCAAGTGACTAAGGTCTCATGATATGTTAAGTTAGAATAGGCAGCCTTAGATAATGGGCTACTAAGACTTAGATTCTGCGAGATGTGTAGTAAAATCCACATCAGTTTTAACACTCGCGGTTGGAGCTTTATTGTGGAAAAGATGCAAACGAACGATCACTGCATCATAAACGATGCATACTGAATTTGCATTATGTTGAGGTTGCTAAGCAGGCACAAGAATTACTATACCCGGTTTAAGAGTGGTTGACAACGTCGAAACCACTTAAGATGTTATACTCCTAAAGCAACAAGACAAATGTGTCGCCAAACACATTAATAGTAAGTTTTATGTTGTGAAAGAGAAAATCCAGAATTATATTATTAGTATTGAGCATATTAGTATCAAGCATATGCTTGTGGATCCGTTTACTAAAGGTCTTCTACCCAATGTGTTCAGAGAACACGTAGCCGCCATGGGATTAAGGGAACCTATGATCACCTGGATACTAAGAATCCAAACTAAGAATAAGGTTGTTTCTAAGTGTAAGATGTATTGTAGTCATCGAGCCAGATAGTACGTAATTGACTATTATAATGGGATGTGCTCAATATGTCGAACATGAAGAAATGAACACTAAGTTTATTTTAAGAAATTAAGTAAGTTTTGATAAGTTTTGATCCGAGGAGATCAAAGGGGGAGAATGTTGGAGATGGGTTGATCTCTGACTCGGATGAGGCCCAACCCGAGTCCATATCTCCCTCTGCGCGCCTAGATCGGAGGCCCCCTCTCACGCCCGTGCAATATACAGGGGTGGGCTCGGGAACGTGAAATAGAGTTCGTCGTGCCCATCACGCCCCAACACCCATCTTTCATGAACCTAAGGCGCCGGGAAGTGAGGGGAAGGACCTCAACTCCGCCGTCACCGCCGTTGGCACCTCAATGGCGTCAACTTCATCTACACCCGAAGGTATGTCCTAAATGTTCCCGTTCTCGTTCATCAAGTAATAGTTTTAGGATTTGTTTATCTCCTCATAAGTCCCGTAGATCTATTGGCTAGCAATCATAGAATCAACACTAACATCAAATAGTTGAGAACACAGGGAGTATTTATTAATGGCAGCCGATATTGATCCTAAGACCGATCGACCCGTTGACCTGCAAAGACGACGTACATTCATATCAACATGCCAACAACAACATTGACTAAGGGTTAAAAACAAAAGTTTACACCGTCATGTATCTATTTTATAACAATATGTTTTAAATTCCTCTTTATTAACTTGAATTTAGATTCATATCCTTTTCATTCGAGACCCACCTAGTGTGAAATCCTCAAAAATTGTAGCAAGATAAATCAATCAAACTACACATAGGAAAAATGGAGGAAATTAAAACTTTTGAGTACAAAGGTGTGTGATTAAAGTTCTCAATTCTACATACAAAGATATCCAAACATGGAGATTTAAATCCACAATTAGATTCTTTATAAATCAAATAGTATCCCTATCAAATTTCATTTAATTCGTGATGGTTTACTCTTTATTGGGAATTAAGTAATGAGGCAATTCAAATTTGAATTTAAGGGTTCTACAGGCTCCTGAACCTTGCATACAACTTGGGTTCTGGTTCCACCATGATGAGTGTGTCTGGGGAAAGCAGTTGCTAGAGGCTGGGATGAAGGGCTGGAACCATGCAGATGGCATATGGGTCTGCTCTTTATTAACGAACTGAAGAGCCTCCTCGGCGGGATGAAATTAGTTTATGTGCTTAAAGAGCACATTCAACAATGGTGATTAGCAGCCTCTCAAACTCTTGATCGGCTTACGCAGGGGCGCATCAGTAGTTAGCGTGTTTTTGTTGTTTGTTGGGTGTTTATGTTATGGGTGTTTCTGTTCTTAATGTACCTCTGGTACATAAATCGGATCTTTTGCTCTGCTTATAGTTGATCGCCGTATGGCCTTTCAAAAAAAAGTACTACTTCTTCCCCAGAGCTTCCCTGCACCAACTAATTAGTCAACGATGAGGACTCAACCTGTAACATTGGGCTATTTGAATCTACATGTGGTGCTTCCTCTTGGTTGTCTGGACCCCTTGGTCCATTTCATGTTATGCTATTGTTGCTATTGTTGTTATTGTTAGTGGAGGTTATTCTAAGGTTGTCAGTCATTCCCACCCTGATTACCATTCATGTTGCCTTGCTGTTGTGGAATACAAAGCAACATTCTAAGCTGGGTCCCCTTGTGCCTGTTGCAGTTGCTAGTTCAACATGTTCTCGATCTGCTCTCCTTTCGACTGGATGTGGAATGAGTGTGGGTTCCCATCTGCCAGTAGGCCATCGTGTGGCGGGTAGAACATATCAGGGTGCTCCCAGTTTATTATGTTAGCTGGACAGGAGCACGACCAACCGTTTCCATTCCTAAGTCCCTGCCTGAACAACAAGCTTCTAGGGATCGCTTGTAGGTCATTGTACAAGCACTTTAAGAGGATGTAGCCCAAGGGTCTTATATTGTTATGCCAGTGTACAAGTTTTACAAACGAGGCCACTGTCGAATCAATGTGCTTGAGGTTTCTATAATCTAGTGGAAAACCCAAGATCATGATCCATCCATTTGAGTATACCATGCTCACTTTTGTTCAGTCCATAATTGTGTCTAATAAATGTAACTATGACACCCTCGATTTCTAACGGGTTGGCGAAATGCAGAGTGTCTCTATGAAGTAGATTCTCCATTCTAAATAGGCTGATGCGAAGAGGATGAATGTAGCAAGAACGAACACCTAGGTTGAGTTCATCCATAAGGAATTGCCTGACTTGATGAATAAAGAAGTTGGACACGTTTGAATCAAGCACTCCATCAGCGTCCACCACAATGATACACTCCTCGCTCGTGTGCTCTGACCGGTTCTCTCCAGAGGTTAAGATGCCATAGGCGCATGTTACCCCCACCATCCCCAATGATGAATTTAGGGGCGATGAAGCGAGTTAGATCAACAAGGAGGATGACCATTGTTGGTTGGGAGTTCTTCGCTACGAGAAAGGAGGAAGAGGGGCAAGGGGGAAATGCCGAGAAACTTGACAAGATGGAATGCAAACCGTCATCGCTCCCGCTCGTTAAAGAGAAGGCCAAAGGCAAGGATCATTAGAGCGGTTGATGGCTTGCTTTCTGGCCAAGCCTTGATTAACTAGGCCCAATTTCCTTGATTAGCTAACTTGCCAAACGAAACATTCTCCCTTCTTTTGTTGTAGTCGTTTCTTTCCAAATGTCCATAGGAGAAACAAAATTGACACATGACCGGAAAGGTGCAGAAACGAACCCGGTGCAATGGGCTGAGACATAAGCAAGACTAGTGGCGAGAACGATCATTAACGGACACAACCCCTCCCTTGGGGACAATTGTTGACAGATGGAGTGGAGTTACTACTAATGTGTCATGTCTTTCCATCCACCATATATTGGGTATCAGCAACTTGCTAATCAATGGTATCTCTTCTAGAAATCCTACAATATGTTTTGTCACTTAAGGATCCTCTATGATCACGTTGACCCCTTGAACTAGCTGAATCTTTCCCCTCGATATCGTTCTAGTCATGCGTTGAGGATTTTATCGCGTGACCAAGATAACACTCTTCTCACATGGGGCAAGGCGTTGGAAATACGTGTGGTGACAGTCGCCCTCGATCGGCCCTCGTACTACTGTTGCGAACAGAGTTAGCCACAATGATGTTCCGTTTAACCTTGGTTCTCCACACATCGGGTGGAAAGAGGGGTGGTGATATGAAGGCATCCACTTAGGGTTTTGAATATTTCTTAAGAACCACTACACGAAAAAACAAAACTTACGACGACTATAACTGTTTTAGAGTTGGCCGTTGTAAGTAACAACACTGGCCGTCGTAAATAACGACTTATTTACGACGGACCGTCCTTGGTCGTCGTAAGTTTAACTTATTTACAACGACAGGAAAAGAGCCATCGTAAAAAAGTCTTATTTACGACGGTCAAGAATGGGTCGTCATAAATATGGCTACTATACCTGTCACGAGCGGGTCGCCTAGCTAGCGGCCTGCACCCTTCTCTCGCGCCGCCGCCCGCGCCCTTCTCTGCCGCTCCAGCGCGCGCCGCCTCCGCCTGCCCCCGCCGCCGCTCGGCCGTGCCGCTGCCCGCCTACGCCCGGTCGCGCCGCCCGACCGCCCCCCCCCCCCCCCCCCCCCCGGCTGCTGCTCGCACGCAACGCGAGTATTTTTTTGCATTTTAATTATTTTATTAAATAGCTTTAGTTAGTTTATCAGTTATGTAGTTAATTTCTTAGTTAGTTTTATATAGTTAATTAGTTTGTTAATTCATTAGTTTGCTAATTCATTAGTTTGTTAAATTATAAGTTTATTAATTCATTAGTTCGTTAAATTATTTGTTTCATTAATTTGGTAAATGAACTAGATCATATTTTTTAATTAAGTTATTGCATAATTACTTTATCAAATCTGTATTTAGTTTGTTGACTATTTAGTTAATTTAATTATTAGTTTGTTAAGTTATTTAGTTCATTTGTTAAATTCATAATTATTTTGTGTATTTCTTTATTAATTTAATATATTAATTAGTTGTTTTATTAATTAGGATAATTTTTGATTGATTGTTAATTAATTGCTTAACAACGGTTAGGTATATACACTGTCGTATGAGCTTATGTAATTATTTACGATGGTCAAGTCTATCGCAAGTAGTCCAACCGTTATAAGTAGTACGATAGTAATAACTTCACCCACTATAGCACAAGGAGATCAAGCCGGTCACAAAAGGCGAACGATGTTGGTGACGACGACAAGCGCGTCGACAAACAGAACATGACCACTTTGTGAATATGACCATCTCCTAATTTTTCCCCTGTCTTTCTTTCTTTCCTCTTTCTCACTGGAACACAAGAATTGAATGAATAAAAAATGAGTAATGTAACATATGTGTCACCCGTTTCAAACCGGCATGTGTCACTTGCGCTACGCTTGTAACGCGTCTTGGTTCAGAATTGTCCCTTTCTTTGGACAGTCACAGAGTGTCTGAGAGAGTTTTCTTATGACGAGACGTGAGGTCCGGATCAGATTGAAATTTTGGTATGACGTCAATGGGTTCCGACTCGTTCGACTCAATTTGAAACTCTTCGTCCTCTTGTGGCAACGACTAATACCGAAGTTTTGATGAGGGCAATTGATGTTGAAGGACGAGAAACTAACTATTATGGAATCATTAACAAAATCATCAAATTCAATTTTATCGGTAATATGAAAATTAAAGTGGTTTTCTTTGATTGTGATTGGTTTGATAACCATCATAAAAATCGACAATACCAATTTGGTATGGTTGAACTGAAACATAACGAAATGATATGAAGGTACGACATTTTTGTTCTTGCAAACCAAATTGAGCAAGTGTATTATGTACCTTATCCATGCGAGAAGATGAGTGCTTGGTGGGTTGTACACAAGGTTAATTCTCGTGAACGGTTATATACCCCAAGTGATGTTGGATACTAAGATACTCCAATGTTGGTTGGTGGGACTGATGATGTCTACCAAGAAGAAGACCTGCTAGCCTCATTTATCGTTGAGCCTGGTCAAGAACTTGATGATTTAGTTGGAGACGCTGATGATGTACGGATTTGTGAGAACCATAGATAGAAACAAGTCACTAAAACATTTTGATGGTTTAGTTTAAGGAGTAGAGTAAATGAGAGATATTCTGATAAATTTTAGAAATGAATACATGTAATATTTTGTTTATTTATTGTTTATTATTGTATACTTGTAATTATTGTACTTAGTAATAAATCGTTGAAATATGATCTCGCGAACATGGGTAAGGGGGTCAAGAAGACGTGAAGAGGTTTCTTAGTAGTGCGACCAGTATGTCTTGCACACGGGACGTGACGAACACCCTTTTTCAGAGTAGTTCGTCAGGAGAGAGCAGACGGTCTAAGTTCTTGAGGCATGTGCCCTCAGAGCTAGCGGGTAGACCTGTTGTCTTTCAATGGTGAACGACCGAGCGAAGTTCAGGTGTGGAAGAGAGGTCACAAGGCAAGCGATAGCTCGACAGCTGGTGAGTCTTTGAGTTACTTTAAGTTATTTGTACCTAATATTGCTATTGACATGTTTTCATGTTTTGCTTGTATTTGTAAAAGAAGTATGGGAGGAGGCAGTGAAGATTCACGGTGGAGACTACGATTGGCCGAACGCACCAATCGACGTCAGCGCTATGTATACGAGCGGTGACGGAAAAACCCATGGACGATGGGATGTTAGTTATTCTTTATTTTGTCAGTTCGATCTGCATAATCTCTCTTAATATTTTTTGTAGTTTTACCATTTTCGATGGAGTGGTTGACTCGAGGGAGGCAATACCTTCGAGGGGCTTCTCCCCTTAGTCTTCATCCACTGGACCCAGCCGGTGGATGTCACAGAGTGACCTTGAGCTCCAGAGTGTCCACGAGGAGCTACGCCTGACACACGAAAAGCTCCAGAAGTAATAAGCGCTTGCCAAGGCCAGAGAATAGTATCAAGCTAGCTACTTAGCACAGATGCAAGCAACGACACAGGTAAGAACTTATAATACTAAACATTCATATTATTTTATTATTATTCATGTGCTAATGCTTTGCTATCACGGGCCTTAGGCGCATCAACGTGGAGAGTAGGTTATCATTCCCTCATGACAACAGCCGATGGAGCCACAGGTACGGGTAATCAACACTTTTTGAAATCAAGGTAAATTAAATTACTATAGCAAATTGAGATAAAATTAGTCAAACATAACTAATTATTGGCAAACTTAGCTACATCTAGGATAGTTTAGCAAAACATAGCCAAACTTAGGCAGACTTCCTCAATTCTATCTCATCATAAGAAAAATTAGTGCAACATATATTTTTGCAGATAAAACTTGTCTAACAATACTTATACATCACAGGGATTGGCGACAGAGGCTCACATTCCATCGTGGCAGCTACCGCCACCTGGAGCACAAGGCGAGGATGACTTCCCGGGCTCCGGAGGTAGCGGATGTGGGAGTGTTTACTGTCGTATGTTGTGTTCTTATTATTGTTTTGTGAACTCCTATTATCCTATTGCTGTTGATATGTATCTGTCTATAAGCTAGCCATCGTGCAAGGTTAGCAGTTTTTTGTTTTTTTAATGAAACACCTTATTTACAACGGCCTGGTCCCCACCGTAGTAAGCAAAACTGTATAACTTATGACGGCCTGGTCCTAGCCGTCATAAATAAGTCTGTACAGTAAATAAGGTTCCCGAGGATGCCACCTAGCACGTCTTCATAGGTTACGACGGTCGGGCCAAACCGTTGTAAATAAGTTATTTACAGCGGCCGCCATTGTAAATTATGTTATTTACGATATTTGATTTGTAACTGTTGGAAACCGTCGTAAATAACCCATTACTGTCGTAATTAAATTATTTACAATGACGTATGACTTAATTAGATGGTTTGCGGCCGTTCTTAGTTGTCGGGTTTCTTGTAGTGAACTGAGGAATAACAATCAGAGTTCCATCGGTTTTCTCAAAGAAACAAAAACTTTAGCGGCCTAAACAAGCCTATTGTTGGTTGATATGCACAAACGTAATCTGGATGGTTTCGCACGGAAAACTGGACAGAGGATGTCGCTTATTTTGATGGGGAAACTATTTAGGAAAGGTTTGGACTTATGGATAGGGGATTGTTTCCTAATCAGTTATGTGAATGAAACACGCTTGTGCTTGAGGTTCTTCTTTCTAGAGACTAGTTGCCATTGATTCTCCTCTTTCTTCTAAATCCTATGGTCCAACTCGCTGTTGGCACCACCATCACACCAGAGAAAATAGACATCAAGAGCTTTGGTGGTGATTCTTTTCACGTATTGGACGAAAAGGTCAACGATTTTGTAAGCAACTGAGAAGCGAAAGTGGTGTTCCTTCTCATAGTGAACATGGAAACCACCAGGTGCATCCCCAAGCACCGAGTGCAAAGCCCAACCGACTGATTCTTCCATCAATCAGAAAGAATAACAACCGAACACCGTAAGAAGGAAGAAAGAAACCGAAGAGGAGGAAGAGAAGTGCTGTACCATGAACGGAAAGCGCAACTAGATTTTATTTGAGAACTTTCCGGGCTCCATGTCCCATGACTTGATGTCTGCATCTAACGATGAGTCGCGAACACCAAGCACGATGGAGCTATTGACCTGAGTGAGGGGTGCGATGATGGTGATGTAGGACACTTTAACGATGGGTGATGGTGAGGCGGGGTGGAGAGCTAGAGCAGCGCAAGTATGTACTATAGTAAACTGTCACATTTACAACGGACTAAACCGTTGTAGTTAAGTCATAATTTTATCTTGATGACCCATGTATTGATATAGGTGTGATATTATCACATACAAAGGAGTGCAAGTATTGCACCATACATTTTGAATGATCATACTTTTGACATTATGAAGATAGATACTACAAGATTTATAATCAAATGCAATAGAGCAGACTAGGGTTGCAAGTGACGGTTTCACCACCTAGTATAAATGCTTGCATGGTAAATTTAGATCTATTTTTTACCATTCATTTGTACATAATATTGATATGGGAATTACTAATAAAATTATTCTTTTGATACAAGTTAAGACAAACGATCAAAAGCAAATTTATGGCCATTAAACAAGTATGGTGACACAATGGCGTCAAACAAATGGATTGCTGATAGAGCATTGATTTGTTGAGTGATGACCCTACAATGAGGCCAAAGGAGTTGCAAGATGAGTTGAAGAAGTATAAGTTCGAAGTTACATATGACTCGGTATTTAGAGGCAAGGAGATCACACTTGATAGGATAAATGACATTACAACAAAGCGCAACAATTATGACAACCAACCTAAATTACGAAGGTTTTAGGGTTAGCCGTCGTAATTAAGTTGTTTACAGCAGTTAGCTCGGACCGTCGTAAATAAGTCCTTATTTACGACGGTCACATCTTAGCCGTCGTAAATAAGCTTTATTTACAACTGCCAAGAAAGGACCGTCGTAAATAAGGCTCTTGTACCCTGGCCTGAGGGCGGCGCGGGCTTTTTCGCCTGCGCCGACCCCACGTCTGAGAACAGCTAGAGTTCTCGCCGCCCCGGCCGACGCCGCCGCCGCACCGGCTCCCGGCATTGCCGCCCCGGCCCCCACCCCCGACCTTCCCGCGGCTCACCGCCGCCTCCGACGCCGCCATCGCCGCCTCGAGACAAAATAAGGTAAATATTTTGTTATTTATTTAATTAGTTGATGATTAGGATAGATGAAAATCGTGTTAGATGAAAATTGTTTTAGATGAAAATAGTTAATTATTTGGTTTATTTTAGTATTTAGTTCTATATTTAGGTATATAATTACTTTAGGTGTTTGATTAGTTGTTTATTACCTAGTTTATGCTTTAGTTGGTATATTGTTAATTACTTATTATATTTGCTTAATTAATTCATTATTTAGTTAGTTTATATTTATTTTTTTTCAGTGTTACCTAAACGGTATTAAACGGTCGTTTAAACGTGTTTAAACGGTAAACAACACTTGCTGTGTAGTTTAAACCCTCAACAGACATTTTAACTATTAACTCGTTTAAACGGATCAACGGCCGTTTAAACTGTGTAAACGAAATAAACAAAATTGTTTTTATTTGTGTTTAAACGTGTTTTGACTCGTTTAGTTGAAGTGAAAATGTTAGAACCAGCTTCTTTCAACTCATTAAGCTGCACGCGGTCGAGTACTCCTATTGCTTCTAGTGATTCACTGCCATCAATTACGTCCCCGTCCCCTTCGCTGGCATCCGAAGTAGCTCACGCTCAGCCACCGCTCATGCGCAGCTTGGTCGCCCTCTCCTCCGTCCCCCTGCCACCCCCACCCAGTCCACCGAGTCCATGCAGGGGCACGCAGCTCCGTCCCCTCCGCGCGCACGGTGATGTATCGGCGTCCCGTGTGCTGTGTGTGGAACCAGAGATCTGCTTGTTTTCACGGTTTCCCTAGCCAAAGATGAAGGATGGATGCATTGGTAGGATGCAGCCGTGCGTGCTTCCGTGCTCTCGGAACAGGCTTCATTAGCAGACCGATGGGCCTAGCTAGGGTCTGTTGTTACCTTTTCTGGTTTTGGAACATTTCAAGGATACATACCCCCATCCAAATCAGTTTTCAGAACGAGCGTACAACTGTTGGGCCTAATTGATAATGGGCTGCGGCACAGGAAAAAGAAGAAGCAGAGGGCTTTGTGCGATCGTATATACGGGCTGCACTCTCGCGTACATCCGGCCCTGGATCGTCTGTCTCGTTATTTTAATTATCACACGCGTCCATGTCACGTCGCAGGAATGGTGCAGCGAAGACCGCCGAATCAGCCATGGTCGTACGAAAATGAATCGACGGTCCTTGGCCTGGTGTCCGTTTTCCTAGCGCATGCAGCTTAAATATCTGTCTGCCGCTACCTAGCTTGTCCGTTCAAAACTGAGGAATCTACGTACTACTGCACGAACCGTTGGTGGTCGTCTCCTTCATCAGCCTCTTCCGCTACCTCTACTTGCTGCTGATCATTCACGAAGATAACTAGCTGGGTCGACCCACACAGGGGGAGTAGTCCATGATATAATCTACTAGCTAGCGGCAAGGAAAGCAAAAGAAACTGGTAAGCAATCACAATCACTAGATGAAGGTAGAGACAATCATAAACAACAAGTAAGTCTACAAACTTACTAGTAAGCGCGGAAGGTAAAATGCACAATATAAAGAAGTGGACAGAAGACACTCATCCGCTTTAAGATTCGTATGACACCTGACAAAAATCTAGAAGATATTGCACAAGAAAAGATTTACAATACTGTTATATAATTTTTTCCGTGAAAGCGGTACATCGGGTTGGACACGATACCTTAACTGCAAAGATTTCACGACCATCTCGTAACCTTTCCCTCTCTTTCTCTATTTCTTTCCTCTCTCTCATTGAAACACATAAAGACCATCGTAAATAAGCTTTTTTATGACGGTATTGAATGCATAAAAAATGAGTAACGTAGGCTATGTGTCACCCGTTTCAAACCGGCACATGTCACTTGTGCTATGCATGTGACGTGTGTAGGCTCGGAATTGTCCATTTTCGACAATCTCGGATTGTCTGAGCGAGGTCCGGATCTGATTGAAATTTTGATTGTATAACCCCGATGTTATCTGCTGCACCATTTCGGGACGTGCAGTTGGAGAACTGTGGGGTTATGCTGCCGAAATTTCATCAGGATCCGGACTCCGTGTCTCGTTGTAAGCAAGATCTCTCGGTCACTCTCAAGTGAGTTTAGGACACATCCTTCCTAACAGATGTAGACGTGTGATAGTTGATGTTGATTTATCTGCATTTGATTTGTAGACTCAAATATGAGTGAAGAATCAAACTCACTCACATGAGTGAGTGACCAAGACAACGGCTTTTGTGTACCGTGTTTTTTCGTTAGCCAAGATAAATTAGGTGTAGTGTCCATGTAGCAGATGCCGGAATATGAGGTGTTTGTACAAGAAAACGCTTTTAATAGATTTGTGTCGATATGGTTTCGTGCCACATTATATGGTATGGGTCTTTCACGGCGAATCAGAGCCTATATCCATAGAAGAAGAAGAAGAAGAAGAAGAAGAAGAAGAAGAAGAATAGAGGTTGATAGGATGGACGAGATGATTGAATCTATACAAGCAGACTTTAACGAAGATTCTCGTACAACGGAGGTTAAAGTGCTCTTCAAGCTTTTCAAAGTCTCAGAAGAGTCGCTACATGGGCACAAGAGCAGCTACATGAGCACACAAAAGTGACCCTCCTTTCTTTCATGACACAACTTGTGACAATTAAGTGTAAGTACTTTTCCTCAATAACTGCTACAACGATCTTATCAAATTGATCAGCGATATTCTTCCAAAGCCTTATAAGCGCCTAAAGACATGTACCAGTTAAATAAAATGATTTCTGGTCTCGTTAGTAAATATGATAAGATTTATGTGTGCCCAGACAACTGCATGCTTTTCTAGAAAGAGCGTGGCAAATAGAACAAGTGCTTAAAGTGTGGTAAATCGAGATTTGTCAAAGTTGTTAACAACGACGGTGACAAGGTGACGACAGAAGTCGCACATAAGTAACTTCGTTACTTGCCCATCACAACTCGGTTGAAGTGATTGTTCCTCTCTAAAAGAACTTCTAGACATATGAGGTGGCACAAAGAAGGTGTGCATGACAACGATCGAGTCATGGTGCACCCGTACGATGGGGAGGCATGGAAGACATTGGGCAACTTTGATGTAGACTTCGCCAGTGATGCGAGAAATGTTCGCATCGAGTTAGCGATAGATAGCTTCTCACCTTTTAATACAAACACCACACCTTACTCATGTTGGCCCGTTTTTGCTATTCCGTACTACTTACCACATGCTCTTTGTATTAAATATGAGTTCATGTTCCTTTGCCTCATTCTACCTAGACCAGATCATCGCCTGAATGTGATGTTACGACCGCTAATCAAAGAGTTGAAATGGTTGTGGACAAGGGTCAAAGCATACGACTATTACAAGAAGCGGAATGCAACCTTCGAGCTGCGTACTTGTGGTCGGTCAATGATTTCCCGGCATATGGCATGTTTGCTGGTTGGAGCGTCCACGGACGTTTGACATGTCCGATATGTGCTACAGACACGGATTGTTTTCTTCTTACTCATGGTGGAAATATCTGCTATTTTGATTGTCATAGACGTTGGTTGTCCTACAATCACGTGTTTAGACAATAGAATAATGCTTTTAAAAACGAACAATATTGTGATGAAGAGACCACCGAAGCGTTTAAGTGGGTCGGAAATTGCTGATATGTTGGATAAACTTGTGGTAGACAAAGATCGTCTGGAATTTTTTATAGGTTACGGAGAGGTAAACAATTGGACTCAGAGATGTAGACTATGGGACCTTCCTTACGTCAAGTCATTGATTTTAATGCACAATATTGATGTCATGCACTAGGAGCGTAACAGGGGCGAATGCATCATAAGCACGTGCATAGAAATGCGTTGCAAAACAAAAGACAATATAAAGGCTCGAATGGATTTGGCAGAGATCGTCCAACTCTTGAGCTCTATGAAAGTGGTGGTAAGTCATGTGCTTCTTTCTATCTTAAATCTAAACAGAAGAAAGAGGTTCTGAATTAGTGGAAAGGGTTGAAATTCCATGATGGTTATGATGCTAGCTTGAGACGAGTCGTTAATGTCAGGACGAGAAAACTAACCGGGTTAAAGAATCATGATTATCACATAATCATGGAAACACTCCTGTCCGTTTTGTTTCGGGGCTACAATGATGATGCGTTTGGGACGAGCTTAGCTATTTTTATAGGAACCTCTGTGCTAAAGAAATTACGATAGAGATGATGGAGAAGTTAGAGAACAAGATACCAGTTCTTTTATTGAAGATGGAGAAAAATATTTCCTCCAGGGTTTTTCAATCCAATGCAACACCTACTTATCTATCTGTCGTATGAATCTAAAGTGGATGGCCATGTGTAATATAGGTAGATGTATCACATTGAAAGAGCCCTCAGATATGTTAAATCAATGGTTGGCAATAGGGCTTGAGTTGAAGGGTACATCGCTGAAGAATTTACTTTTAAGGAGGTAGGATATTTTTCAATTGTTTAATTTGTAGAGGAACACAATGTCAATGCCTCTACGATGCAGTACGATGTAGATGAAGATCCTCCTTGTAGTGACTTATCAATTTTTGCAACGAGAGGCACCCCTGTTGATAGTAGCACGAGCTATAATTGTACAGCAGAAGAAATAAAGGTTGCATTGCTATACATGTATGCTAATATAGATGGGATGGATAAATATTTCGAGTAACTATTTATTCTACATCTATGCTACGTAGCATTCTTTATTATACTTCAATGCTAATGTTCTTGTTTTTCACACAGTGAGTTTCATAATCAAAATTAGACACTTAGACATCAACCTACAAGAAAGTAGGTAGAAACGATGCGACAAGATGAAATTAATGGAGGGCCTAATTTTCTATCTTAGTTTCGAGCTCAAATAATATTTTTTGTCATTTCTCTATCTTGAATTATACAATAGTATGTAACAAATATTCTTATAAGTTCATATTTTAGACACTGGGTAAAACATGTTGACGTCCATCAAGACTTGCAACAATTATCTTACGGAATGTTGAAAGTTAGAATCTATGGTTGGTACGACATCAATGGGTTCCGATTCCGTTCTACTCAATTTGAAGTTTTTCGTCCTCTTGCAGCAACGACTAATACCAGAGTTGTGATGAGAGCCATCGATGTTGAAGGACGGGAAGCTAATTATTATGGGATCATTAACAAAATCCTTGAATTCAATTTTACCAGTAATAAGGAACTTAAAGTAGTTTTTTATATTATGATTGGTTTGATAACCATAAACTAATTTGACATGGTTGAAGTGAAACAAAATGAAAGACTGCAAGGGCATGACCCTTTTATCCTTGCAAACTAAGTTGAGCAAGTGTATTATCTACCTTATCAATGCGAGAAGATGAGTGCTTGGTGGGTTATACACAAGGTCAATCCTTGTGAACGGTTACATACACCAGGCGATGTTGGGTACCATGATACTTCGACGTTGATTGGTGAGATTGATAATCTTTACTAATAAGAAGACCTACCAATCTCATTTGTCGTTGAGTCTGGTCAAGAACTCGATGACTTAGTTAGAGATGCCGATGATGTACAAACTCGTGAGAAGCGTAAACGGAAACCAGTAACTAAAACAGTTTGATGGTCTAGTTTAAGGAGTAGAGTAAATGAGCAAGATTCTAATAAATTTTAGAAATGAATGCAAGTAATGTTTTGTTCATCTATTGTTTCATGTTATATATTTTATAATAATTGTAATTATCAATAAATCGTTGAAATGGGATGTCGTTGGACAAGGCTAAGGGGATCAAGAGGACCGTAAAGAGGTTTCTCCGGAGTGCGAGTAGGGTGGCTCGCACACAGGACGTGGCGGACACCCCTTTTCAGGGTAGTAGCTCACGAGAGAGCAGACATCTCAGTTGTTGAGACACGTGCCCTGAGACCTAGCATGCAGATCTATTGCCTTTGATCGGACCGAGGTAATTTGACTTACCAACTGTATTCTATTATATTTTAATTAATATTTTTATATATCTAAAAACTATTATAATATTGTAGGATGACTTAGAGTCAAAGTCAGAAGCCGAGGCGCCTTCTGAGCCACAGTCGGCTGACCACCCTTCTGGGTCGGTGCACCACCCTTACGGTCATCCAAGGATACGGAGGCGCAGAGAAGGTGATGGACTAGGAGGAGCCATTATGTGGCTCCTCCGCCGGTTCCTAGAGATGAAGCAATACTGTCGACTATTCGCCCTGTTGGAGATAGGTAAGAAGCCCTTACGTTCTAGCTTTAGAAAATTATGTAGCGCTAAAATTGGGAAGACCCGATGGTCCCGACATATCAGGATATCGCTGAGAGGTGCTGCGATGGACATCACCGGATAACACATGAAAAAGGCGATAAGCGAAAGCTAAGTTTTATTACATCATCTTGTTTAGAAACATATTTACAACAAAATACGTTAAAGTCTACACTCACGGGCGTAGACTAAGCAAAACATTTCATGTTCAGCCCGTGAACGTGATCCCACGAGCTAACGGGAGAATCGAGTCTATTCAGGAAGAATTGCAGCAACAAGGAAATCGGAACGAACACCCCGAGAGATGTAGCAAGCTTATTGCCCCCACCCCCCCACTCCCAAAAAACAAAACACACCACACTAACATGGTGGCGTGCACAGCTCCCACTCGATGGTGATTCCCTCTAGGGGATCCATCTTCTCCTCGGGAGCCTCCTACTCATAAGACCCTGCAAACGCTTCAACAATAAGCAGTGAGCACGATGGCTCAGCAAGACTAACCCGTGTCATCTAAACATGCAACTCTACATGCTGGAATTTGAGTGTACGACAGGTAGTTAGTTTGCATAAGGACTCACCTAATTAGTTGACTCTTACTTTCAAGTTTTAGCCTCAAGTTAGTGGAAAACCTCGTGGTATGCCACATAAGAAGTCCACAATAAAACAAGAAAAGCATTCCTCTTATGTGATCTGCTTAAGGTTGAAAAGAATTTTGATTTGCTTTAGTCTAAAGCATTTCATTAGAAATCAACGCAAGACTTTTAAACAACAACTTTTAATCATGAAATCTAGCCTTTTATTTCTACGTCACGGTACAGTGAACAAGTGGTACTAACTGACTGTGGGGGACAGCGATTATAATTGACTTACACCTGCAGGGTTACCCAAATACCCCGTTACGTACGCCCGTACTCGATGTTTCGTACAGCAACCATCACGAACGTCATACACAATCACCTCTCAACCTACCCTCTGGACGACAAGCAATGCCTCAACATATCGCTACCTGAATTACATCGGTTTCCCGGTTCCCATATAGGCGGTAGGTCTTTGGTACAGTTCTAGCTTGTTCAACAGGCCCGCACACGGCTCGGTCCTCAATCGACACAAGCAGAGCTATGGCACCAAGACCCCAATGTCCTGCTGCCCTTACTCTCCGCTCGGTCTCATTTTCATGCCATGTGATTCATTGTCTATCTCACTAATCGAGTGGTGTGCCTCTAAGCCTATTCTCGCGAGTAGTTCTAACTACTCGACTTGTATTGAATCCTATACTATTTGAGCATTGCAGTGGCTACTCGAGGTTCTACTCTTAGACCCAACCCCCTGGTTCTCTTGGCTATGCAATTGGGTTTCAAGTCAAGACTCTAATGCACAATATATAAAATTCATAAGGTAAGTGATCAAAATATAAGACTTTATAAACAACTTAATGCAAACCGAGCCTGCCTTGCTGTTGGTCGTCGATTAGACTCTCTTCCAAAGGGATACAATCCAGTATCTCCGGGGCTTCCTCGACCTTAGCGACTACACAAATTAAAAAGAACAATGTGTGTCAATTTAAATGCACATGTGTTGAAGTGATAATGTGAATACAAGAACTCTAGCTAGACAACCCCTTTGACTCTGAAATTTTTAGTCTAGTTTGGTGACAACATAAACAAAGACTTGGCCAAATTTCATTTGAAGCAAAGCTCATTTGTGCCCTACATAGATAAATGTATAAAAGACCATTATTGGAGCTTCTATGGTTTTCTAGGGATTTTCATGGAGCAGGCCATTACTTTCTGGAAATTAGAGTTTAAGATGGTTCTAATAGAATTGGTTTCATCTAATATGGAGAATCCTAGAAAAAAGATATTGGCTAATGGAGTTCAGAGATATCTGAAAATTGTTTCTGTACATTTTTCTTTTTCTCTAGGCCAGTTCACTTAATCACAACATTAAGAAAGGGCAGCCCGGTGCATGTAGCTCCCGCTTTCGCAGGGTTCGGGGAAGGGTCCGACCCATTTGGATCTTTTGTACGCAGTCTTTCCCTGCATTTCTACAAGAGGCTGTTTCTAGAACTCGAACCCGTGACCTCATGGTCACAAGGCAACAACTTTACCGTTGCGCCAAGGCCCCCCTTCATCCTAGTAAAATTTCAGAATTTTTGATAAAAGGAATCTTTAGTTAAAATTCCCAATAGTTTAAATTTTGAGGAATTAATTCTGGAGAAATAATAAGTGTTATAGAGTGAAACTTGTTTTGCTGGAAAGTACTCAGGGAGCTGAATCCAAAAAAATTTGGTTCACTCGATTTGGACAGTCCTAGTCAAAGTTATGGGCTTCTAAAGTTTGGAAAAATCTGGAAAAAGAAAAACCCGCGCACAGACACTGCCGGTGGGGCCCCCCCAGTCAGGGTCGTCTTCAACCTCACGCCAGAGTGACCGCGCGCTTGACAGAGGAATGGCTAGGATCGATCTTCGGCTACGGTGGATAATTTTCGATGATCTTTCACGCTACACGCTCCTCAGATCATGCCCTAGCAGCAGGGCAAGGTTGTGTAGCATGACACTGACGGGAAACCGGCCGACATCCACGGCGGCGATCGGTGGCGCGGCGTCGACAATGAACACCGCGTCCCAAGCTTCTCCTGATGCCCTAAGCGGTCGTAAAGCACCCTGGAGCTCAGTGAGGGTTATGGTGCACTCAAACCTCACTGCAAACGACCGGAAGTAGGAGCTCGACGGTGACCCGAGGTCTTTTTGCCACCGGCGGCGAAATTCCGGCGCACAGCTAATCGGATGGACGGTTCTTCATGGTTTTGGGCCAGGGTGATCGTGAAGCATACTAGATGTTGTGGCTAGACCAGAATCGGAGTTGATCAACCATGCTAAACAAATTTCCCGATTTGGTTTGCTTTGGTTCTACACATTGATCATCGGAAAACTTGAAATTTCGGCTAGCCGGCGTGACGAGGGAGCTAGTGGGTTCAGGGGTAGCTACTAGACTTCATGGCTAACCTCTGGGTGCAGTTGGTCGTGCCGGAGAAGCTCGGAGCTGTCCGGACGACGGTGATCCATAGGTGTGCGGCGATGGTAAAATGGAGAGGTCAAAACCAGCTCGGTGTAGCTCGAGGAACGCCGGTCACGAGATGTTGAGGGCTGGAGCACGTCGAGGAATGTCGGCGATGCTACTAAGGTTCTAAGCCGAGCGTGAAATCCATCGGAGCAGGGTGATCGCCGAGGGAGCAGAGGAGTGGAAGCTCGGTCTGTTGTTTCGGGCGAGCGCGTGCACAGGGCTCAAGACTCGGTGAAATGGTTCCAAGAGCGTCCGATGGTGAGGAGGTCCACGAGCTGCTCGGTGGCCAGGGATGAGAAGCAGCTGGCGTTCTCGCCGTGGCTATCGCGTCTGAGCACGCAGAAAACCGGGTAACGCTGTGGAGTCGGTTGCTCTCGGCTGTATCACTGACAGTGGGCTCCATAGTTTCCAAATTGTCCTCACAAATTGAATTCCCTACTACTTTGAGTATTATGGACCCTAATACCCTTTGTAATTTGATCAAACCCCAATTTGGCCATTGAAGTTTAAATGATTCGAAGTGGAGAGTTGATTTGAATGAATTTGCTTCAAACATGACATCTGAAATTCAAATTCAGTTTAAATTTGCCCAAATGGATCATGTCAATATCAACTCCAAATGGAATGAAAATTGGTGGATGAGCTCATAAAAATGTGCTGGGTGTGAATATAAATCCCTCTTTTGAATTCATGTGATGAAAGGAGTTTGAATTTGAATTTAAGTTCAAACTAGCCTTTTAATGATTGTACCCAAAAGTACCTCAAAGAGGTTTGCATTTTTGTAAAAATTAGCATGAGCATTCCTAACAAAGTTTAGGATTTAATAGCATGCTCATCCCCTATATGATGCATGTGGCAAATACCACTATTGGATTATGTGAGTTCATCTTCTAATCATTCTATTGACGGTGGTTACTTGTTCATGTGATTACCACAAATGAGCTGAGGTGTGTGTGTGATGAACACTTTTAGCAAGTGAAAATTTGGGCCCTTACAAAAACTCTTTCATGTACGATTGTTCTTGCTACGGATGGGAGGACACTACCTTCGAGGGTTGAGGACGTCAGAGACAGGTCAACGTTGTCTTAGAGAACCTCGTTTATTTGCACTACCCTGGTGAGGTCCCTAGCAACGGTGACGAGCGTATCTTTACCAAATTATTGGATGATTACGCTCGTGTTACTGACCTGACGTACGGGACTGCTCAGGGTGCAGTATGGGCCGACTTTTGGGTAAGTATGTTTAATACATTATTCAAATTTTAGTTCTTCAATAACTAGAATGTTTAATAATACTTATGTTTCTGTCTTCTTGCAGAGACGGTTCTGTTTGGCAAATCCAGCAGATGCCGAGCACGCGAGAGTTGTCTTCAACAAGAACGCTAGGAAGCTTATTACGCAAGCGATCTCTTATGCCCGGATTCAAGCAACAAACGATTACTTGAAGGGGCATGAAGGCTAGGATATAGCGGCGTTCAGAAATGGCTCCGTCACATACTTGACGGCGCGGAGGTAAACTAGTAGTGTTTTAAGTATGGCTTTCTTATTTTGTAATGTCAACGTTATTTCAATCAATTACTATATGCATGCAGGTGGGGGTTTCTTAGTTGGAGGACCGTTCAGAAGCTTACTGGGACCTCTGTCGGCTGTGGTCCAGCGCGGACTTTGTCGCCAAGTCCAAGAGGGCTTGACAATGCCAAGCGTCTACCGGAGGCCATACGTATGGTCCAGATGGACATCTACGCCTAGCTAAATGAATGCTAAGGAAAATACCTACGAAGCTATAGTTACAATATATTTATGCTACTAACTCGTACTTACAGAAAAATGAGCTTGGTGAACGACCGAGCGGTGTTCAACTGTGAACAAGATGTCACAGAGCAAGTGACCAATCATATATCATTACCTTACTATTCATGTGCTAAAGCTTTGCTATCACATACCTTATCACAACACCATAGACATCAGATTCTCGGTCTCTCTTGGCAGCCGCCGATGGAGCCATAGGTGCCAGCGGAGCCACAAATGCCTTCTTCTGTGGCACAGGTAAGAAACGCATTTTGAAATCAACATAAATTTGATTACTATAGCAAACTGAGCTAAAATTAGTCAAGCATAGCTAAACATCAGCAAATGTAGCTAAATCTAGCATATTTTAGCAAAATATAGCCAAATTTGGACACAATTGATCAATTCTACCTCGCGATAAGTAAAGTTAGTGAAACATACACTTTTCAAGGTAAAACTTGTCTAAATACATTTTTACATCATAGAGATTGGCGGCGAAGACTCAGACTCTATCGCCGTAGCTACCGGAAACTGGAGCACGATGCGAGGACGACATTCCGGGCTCCAGAGGTAGCGCACGTGGGAGTGTCTACTGTCGTGTCTTATATTTGACAATATTGTAATTTAAATTGCATGTGATGTTCTATATATGTTTTTGTATCTGCCTATGAGCTCGCCATTATGCTAGGTTAGCAATTTTCTATTTTTTTAATATCTTATTTACAACGGCCTCGACGTGGTCATCATAAATAATCCTATACTATTTACGACATTCTAGAGATGGTCGTCGTAAATAAGCTTGTACACTTTATGACGATCAGCTCTAGGCCGTCGTAAATAAGGTTCTAGAGGGTGTCACCTGGCACGTCCTCATAAGTTACAACGGCCAGGTCAGACATCGTAAATAACTTATTTACAATGGTAGCCATCGTAAATTATGTTATTTACGATTCTAGACTTGTGACGGCCGCCTACCGTCATAAATAAGCCATTACTGTTGTAATTAAGTTGTTTACAATGGCTTATGGCTTAATTACGATAGTTTTGACTGTCGTAAGTGGTTCTGTTTCTTGTACTATAGGAATTGAATGACAATTATTATATGTTGAGTACTTATGAAGCTAAGCTTCTAAGATCTGTTTTTGGTAGTGTTGTTGAGCTAGATATTAAAATGCATTTTGATGGTGTGTGTTTCAAAAAGATTCTTTGTAGCTTTGAAACCAAGCATTGATAGTTCTGTGGAAGGGTTCAAACCCTAGATTGCCCTGAACTCTACTCACTTATTTAACATCGAACAAGTTTAATCTTCTAATTTGCTTCTTATATCTCAAATACTAACATAATATTATTGTACTATACAAGTCTCGTTATCAGAACATATGCATGCTAGGATTTGAGAAGGTTGTTCATAATGTGTATCCAGGTGTGGGACATAGGATATGCACGAGACACTTATGGAAGCATATGAACAAGCACCACTATTGTCCACTTTTCTCTCAAAATATGTGAGCTGCTGCTAAAAGTTTCCGAGTTGAGAAGTATAATTTTCACATTGGAAATATAGAGAAGGTTGCAAATTGCTTGCATGATTGGATGATAACCATTCATCTGTGTAGACAAGAAGCAAACTCATCAAAGAATCCAAGGTGCATTACATTAATAACAACCTCAAAATATTTCAACAGTTTGGTGTCATAAATCAAAGATCAATAGGGTAGACATGTATAACAAGATAAGGCAAAAATGGTTTCCCGAGAAAATAAGAGAAAAGATCAGGACTATTGAGAGAGACAAGATTGCTAGAAACATGCATGACTCATATTATTCAAAACTTGAATGCTAAAATCACTGGAGGAAAAAGCTAAACTTACGACGGCTAAGTCCATTTACTATGGTTTTAGGGTTGGTCGTCGTAAATAACATTACTTATGACGATTAACACTGGTTGTCGTAAATACCCACTTATTTACGACGACCCAATAAAAGACCGTCGTAAAAAAGGGTAGTAAACCTGTTCGCGAGCGAGCCCCCTTGCGGCCCGCTTGCTTCGCTCCGCCGCCGCCCGCGCCACCGCCACCGCCCAACCACACCACGGCGCCGCCAGCCCGCGCCCACCGGCGCCCGGCCGACCGCCCGCCTTCGACTAGTGCCCGCTGTCGCCACAAGTAGTTTTTTTTTTAAATTAGGTGGATTAGGTAATTTAGTTGTTAATTATTAATTATATTAGATAATTTAGTCTTTTGTTAGTTCAATTGCTAAATATTTATGTTATTTTATTATTTAGTATTAAATTATATGTAGATCAATATGTAGGATTATGTTAGATGTTAATTAGATGTTTTATTAAGTAATTTATTATTTAGTTAAATTAATTATTAATTATTTATTTTATTTGAATATTTAGTTGTAAATTATCTTTAGTTTATTAATTAGTATTATTTTAGGTGTATATTAGCTATTATATTAAGTAATTTATTATCTTGTTAGTTTAACTGTGAATTATTTTTTATTTGATTATTTAGTTGAAGTTCATCTGTAGTTTATTAATTAGCATTACTTTAGGTTTTAATTAGTTGTTACATTAGACAATTTATTATTTAGTTAGTTTATTTATTAATTATTTGTTTTATTTTATTATTTAGTTGAAAATTGTTAGAAAATTGAGTGTTAATTATTTGCTTCATGACGGTTAATTAGCTATATACACCGTCATGAGAGAGTGTGTATAATATATTTTTTACGACGGCTGTCGCAAGTAGTATGATAATGATTAGTAGGAGAACCATCGAGCGGAACACGTAGGCGAACGGTGTCGGTGCGGACGTCAGACGTTTGTTGGAATAGGACCATTTTCTGATCTTCCACGATGAAAACTACGATTGGCAGACCGCACCAATCGACACTAACGCCGTGTATGCGAGCGGTGGTGGAAAAGCTTATAGACAATGAGATGGTAGCTGTTTTTTATTTTTGTTAATTGGAGCTACATAATCTTACTCTTAATCCTTTTGTAGTTTTATCATTTTCGATGGAGTGGTTGACTCGAGGGAAGCAACACCTTCGAGGGACTTCTTCCCGCAGTCTTCGTTCGTTGGACCCAGCCGACGGATGTCGCAGAGGGACCTGGAGCTCCAGAGTGTACACGAGGAGCTACGCCTGACATAGGAGAAGCTCAAGAAGCAATAAGCGCTTGTCAAGGCGAGTGAGGAGTATCAACCTAGCTACTGTAACACCCCAAAAATCTGTTAAAGAGGTGGATTTAAAATTTTTGGACGTAATGCATGTGGAGAAAAATTCAAATTCAAACTGGAATTCAAATTTGAATCAAAACAGAAAAGAAAAAGGAAAAAGAAAAAGAAAAACAGCCAATGGGCCGAAACCCACCTCAGCCGGCCCAACAGCCCGCGACTGTTTTCCCCCTCCCCCTCTCTCTGACGTGCGGGGCCCGCGTGTCATCCCCTTCCTCCGCGCGCCCCCAACCGCCACCGATTCTCCCGCGCCGATCACCGATGCCTCGGTCGATTTCCACGCCACGAGCCACACTCTTCGGCAAAGCGCTGCTGCACCATCTAAACCGACCCCCGCCGCCTCTCCTCGTGCCTTTAAACTCCAGAAAACCCCGTCGGTTTCCCCTCACCGCCACGTTTTCCGCTCCGGTGAGAACCGATCGTCCCCCGCCAAAAAACCTTCGAATCTCGTCGCTTTTCGCTGGACTGACGGCTTTGTCATGATCCGCCGCCACCGGGGAACCTTGCAGGCGAAGCAGGCACCGAGCGTTGCGCCCGAGCTACGGCGTCGACGAGCACCGAGGAGCTTCACCGCCCAGCGTCGTCGCAGAGCCGGTTCCAACCTCTCCAAGCCCGAGAAACCCCCTAGGTGAGCTTCCCCTACCCCTCCGCAGCTGATCCGTGCAAAAAGATGCAAGTTCCAACGAATAGCAGCAAAAACCGAGTCTGCGCCGGCGAGATCGCCGCTCCCCGCCGCCGCGCGCGCGGGCTGGCTCCGGCCAGGGCGACGTGGCCCCCTGTGGCCAGTCTGTTTCAAATTGTGCGGTGCCGAATAGATTTAACTCGTACCGCTTCACGATCTAATCTCAGCCCTCCGTTTTAAATCCAACAGCCGACATCCGCCCTTGTTATAAAGGCCGAGAATCTTACGAGCTACCCCCTGGGGATCTCGGAAAACACGAGCTAGCCCCGGAAACTTCTGATCTAGCCCCTGGACCCTCAGAAATTCATGTAAATTCATTTAAAAATCAGTTTTAGCCCCTGGACTAAATAAGAATTAGGAGGACCTCCCTATTTTGCACACTTAGACCCCTGAAAATTTAGGAAAATGAGAAATGAGGCCCCACTACAGTGTGAATTTGCACATAAGCCCCTAAGGGTTATTAATTTCAGGAAATTGAATATGTGAATAGGATTTAAATTCAAAACATAGGTATAGTTTCAGTTGAAAATTGGTAGAACAATCTGAGGTCTGAATTTAGAAGGGAAATAAACTTTTAAACTAATAAGATTGTTGTTTTTTAATTTATCTCTGAAATAAACCCTTTAGGCACAAAACAAATTCAAATGTGGAAAAATGAATCCAAGTAACCAAAAAAGGTAGGAAAAATTTATAAAGGTTCTGTTTAGGTAATTGGAACAGTAGAAATTTTTGTATGAATTTAGGTTGCTGTTTTATTGGTGGAAATTCATTTTTAGGCTAGAAAATAATTCTGAAAATGGGTAAAAAAATTTAAATTGATCCTCATCAGAGAGGAAGTCAAAAGATATTTTATTGGACATTTAAGATCAGAACACATTCTGTTTAGGAGATATATTGTGCTATTTTAGTATTAAAGTTCACTTTTAGGTATGGAAAATAAATCTGAAAATATAGGAAAATAGGTATACCTAATTAGAAAATGTCAAGTGAGGTCCCCAAGTCCAAAACTTCGAATTAAGATTTTGTAGAAGATCTGAAAACCTATTTGGAGTAGGAAATTATCTTTTATGCAAATTCTGTGGCTAAGAAGTGTATTATCTAATATAGAGAATTTGTTCAAAATTGGAAATTCATATATAGTGTGCACATATAAATCTGAATATTAAAGTTAGAAATAATATATATGTTTAAAAGTGCGTGTATGCCTAGAATCAACACATTTAGGGTAAACACAACACTTAAATATGTGAATGATTTTCATATGTATGTATGTGTGGTTTGCATGAGTGGAAATGTGGACTATGGCTTATGAAATGTGTTTTCTTTTGCTATGTGTGTATTGGCATGAGTAGAGCCAGCCCCAGAGCAGGTTCTCACCTTTCAAGATCAAGACTTTTCATTCCCGGAGCAACAGGAAGAAGGCAAGTGTCCTTGATCACTTTGATCCTATACTAGGATGTGTAGTTAGAATTTAATTGCATTGTCAATTTGGAATATGATGCCCAAGCTAGGAAGTTTCCCTAGAATTGCATTATCTTGTTTCCTTGTAGCCTTGGGTTGGGAGTTACTTTATTATATCTTTCATTTATGCTACTCATGCTTAGCCATGCTTAGAATAGGATACATGGGATATGAGATCATCACCTTGATTACCTTACTTGTGAATGAGATATTATGAATTATGTAGAGGTAGGGATCGAGGCAAGTTGGATGCTTTGGTTGGTGCTGTGTGCACGAGACTCGGGTTTATGTTTAGTGCTTGCCTGGATCCTAAGGACCGGTTCATGGAGCATGTAACCCGGCTTTACCGTACCAACCACATGCTAAGATGGGGCAGCTTGGCCAATTAATTAGGTGCATCTCCAGCGTAGTATGGGTGTATTGGATGGTGCAGGGAATAGGTGTCAGCTGGACTACCATATGAACCGCAAGGCTCAAGAGGAGGCCACTGCAGCGGGGTTGGAGCCTCTTGTATGCTGTTAGGGGCGAAACCTCAGTGGACCCACACTCGTCGGAAGTCCCTTTGTAAAGGCCTCGTAGTGATCTCCTGGCTACACACCCTGGAAGTGTGGACGTGGTTCGCGGCCACTGGCATAATGGAGGTTCTTTTAGTCCACCTAGCAACGGGGGATGAAATCACTACATGTGGGTACAGTGGTGCAAACTCTGCAGAGTCAAAAACTGTCATGACAGCCATGCTCACGGTCAAGAGCGGCTTGGACTTATTCATGATTAGAGAATGATGAATTGGCTGTTGAGGATGTTAAGCGGGGAGCTTAACATTGAAAATGATGTTATTGTTTATGATTTAGGGGATTGGGACCATTTCACCTATGTAGTAATGTAGGTGCCTAATAAGCTAAGGTGATAGCTATTAATTGTGTAGTGCTTTAACCATGAGTTCAACCTCTCCTTGCTCTAGCCATGCATGACATAATTTTCCCAGACTTGCTGAGTACCAACAGTACTCAAGCTTGCTTTTCTGTTGGTTTAAATTGCTGCTCAGGCCAAGGGAATGACGTAGTGTTCAATGACCAAGACTTCAGACCCGAAGAAGGATTCTAGGTTCACGGAGTCCCCAGGGCAACGCCTGTGATGAAGCCCACAAGACTTATCTTCCGCTGCTATTTTATTTACATGTTATGAACATATTATCGTCCATCAAGACGTTATGCTATGTAAGACTTATTTATATTCGAACACTTGGCTTGTAATATAATGATGCTTCACCATCTGTCGTCACATGTATGAAAATGATCCTGGCATACATGTGGGAGTCACTCGGTCGTTCTTCGGATAAACCGGGTGTGACAACTACTTGGCACAGATGCAAGCGGCGATGCTGCTTGTGATCTTATTTATATTGTTATATTTTTTAAGTTTTTTAAATAAATCCCTTATTTATGACGACTTGATCCTGGACCGTCGTAAATAAGCATGTACTATTTATGCCGGTCAGGACCGGCCGTCGTAAATAAGGTTGTATAGTTTAAGATGGCCGGTACTAGGCCGTCATAAATAGGATTCCCGAGGGTGTCACATGGCACGTCTTCATAGGTTACAATAGTCGAGCCAAGCATTCGACTTTTGACTTGTGACAGCCGAAAACTATCATAATTAAGTTGTTTACGATGACATATGGCTTAACGATGACAGTTTTTGGCCATCGTTAGTTGTCGTGTTTTCTGTAGTGAATTGAGGTTATGCAGGATCATGAGGTGTTAATATTTGGAGGTGTGACTGCTAAAATAACTATGTCCACAATAAGGCATACATTAACTTGAACTAAGTTGTAGGGGTTGGCAAGTGAGTGAAAAATATGTTATCATGCTTTGGTTGTCATTATAAAGCTTAGTAGAGAGGTCCACATGAATGAATTTTTCCATCAATATTTTGCTGTTGAAAGGTTTAAAAAGACATGCAAGTGTTTTCAATCTAATGATATCCAAGCATTAGTGGACACTTGTTGATTTGGGCTCCAAAATCTATAATTATAAATTGAGAATAAAATCAAGGAAACTAAGAAAATGTATGATCAAAACATCTGATGAGGCTAGCACAAGGAAGAAAGGGGGATGTAGTAGAACTAGATCATGCAACCAAGTATTGTCAAGGAGCTCTCCCAAATAAGGAAAAGAGGACGAGGCTCTCATCTACAAAAAAATGCACCAATAGTGAATATCAATGATTCTAGTGTGGTACACACATCAAAATAAACTTTGCTGAAATTATTTATTTCTTGTTTTTATAATTAATTGCCATAAATTTGCCAACTAACTAATTTTTACTCCTCTAGTATGAAATGGTAGTGCAAGTGTGAGTGAAAGTCTTGAAGGGTGAAGAGAAAAGGAAAGGATAAGAGGAGTAAGAGGGAGGCTAGCAGTAGGGTTTGAACATGAATGATTACACTGCTTATCTATTAGGTGTTGCTTTTATATAGACATATAATGATTATGAGGCTTTTGTTGGATTTATTATGGTGCTTCCGTTAGACCTGCACAGTGTCATAATATACTTATTTTGCTATTGAAATACTGCTATTGAAATATTATATAAATATTGCTTAAATGCTACTGAAGTGTTGTCAAAATGTTGTTGAAATGTTGTACAAATTATAAAAAAATGCACAGAAAATTTCTTATTATTTTGAAATTCAGTAGTATTTCAGATACATATAAATTATCTGACTCTTTGCTAAATACATCTTTAATATGTTAACATGATTATATTAAAATAGGGTAAAATCACAAACACAGATTAAAAGTAAGAATAAAATTAAAAGAGCATTTCTATCTTTTTATATCATATTTGATACCGTTAACAGCTCATAAGTAGGGATAAAGTTTTTCTTCATTTTGAAAAGCAGAGGTAAAATAACATATCTTGAAAGGATATAATTACAATTGAAAATGGAAGTAGAGGTAGAATTATCATAGCCTCTAGAACGAAATGCTTGGTGCTAATTTAAACTTAGCACCTTGTCATAACTATAAGAAAAAAATAGAGTATCTATACGGGTGTATAATGCTGTCTCAACACTTTCGAACTCCCCATAGCGTTTATCGTCTGATATTCTCACCTTGGCCATAAAACGCATGCCGATTGAAGGATACCTATATCTCTATATAACCTGTACGTGACTTGTACTAGTAGTTGCTTCGATTAAAGCAGATACATAAGAACTTTTGAAATAGTTGTTCCCATTAAATTAATCAGATCCACAAGAAAGTATGGAATATGGTAACTCACCACAATATAAACCCTTTAAGAGTTTGAAGAATATGTTAATCTAGATAAGAAAGATTATCCAACTACTTGAAGTGTGTATGTGGTTCGCGGCCACTGGCATAATGGAGGTTCTTTTAGTCCACCTGGCAACGGGGGATGAAATCACTACATGTGGGTACAGTGGTGCAAACTCTACAGAGTCAAAAATTGTCATGACAGTCGTGCTCACGGTAAAGAGCGGCTTGGACTTATTCATGATTAGAGAATGATGAATTGGCTATTGAGGATGTTAAGCGGGGAGCTTAACATTGAAAATGATGTTATGGTTACTTGATATTGATGATGATTTAGGGGATTGGGACCATTTCACCTATGTAGTAATGTAGGTGCCTAATAAGCTAAGGTGATAACTATTAATTGCGTAGTGCTTTAACCATGAGTTCAACCTCTCCTTGCTCTAGCCATGCATGACATAATTTTCCCACACTTGCTGAGTACCAACGGTACTCAAGTTTGCTTTTCTGTTGGTTTAAATTGCTGCTCAGGCCAAGGGAATGACGTAGTGTTCAATGACCAAGACTTCGGACCCAAAGAAGGATTCTAGGTTCACGGAGTCCCCTAGGCAACGCGTGTGATGAAACCCACAAGACTTATCTTCCGCTGCTGTTTTATTTACATGTTATAGACATATTATCTCCATCGAGACGTTATGCTATGTAAGACTTATTTATATTCGAACACTTGACTTGTAATATAATGATGCTTCACTATTTGTTGTCACATGTATGAGAAAATGATCCTGGCATACATGTGAGAGTCACTCGGTCGTTCTTCGGATAAACCGGGTGTGACAGAAGTAGTATCAGGGTCAAGGTTGCCCGTAGGAACGTGGACCTAGATAGAAATGACGTATTTAAGGACCCTATGTTCATAAAAACTATTTTATAAAAGGAGTGGGGGTGAAAGTGTTATTTAGTGTTGCCGCTTTATTTTTATTTTGTTCATCTTGCCTCAACTTTTATCAAAATGCAATCTTGATTTAATTCTTATCTAACTTGATTTTAAATGCTTTATGTTTTAGATGGTTCGCATGGTCCGCACCGCCCGCAAGTCCACCGGAGGGAGAGTTCCTGTAGCTGTCCTTGCCTTGAGGGAGGAGAACCGCCCGGTGACATACCACTCCTACGGGTTGGCAGTAGGAGGCTTGTTGCGCCGCCTTCGGCGTATGCTCCACGCCGCCGGCAATGTTGACAAGTTGATCATACACTACAGCTCCACCAGGACCATCCGTGAGAAGCGTGAAGAATGGAGCTCAGAGATGAGGATTATCCATGACAACAAGCTGCTCAAGATCCACCGCTCTCCAGCTTGTCGAGCGACTCAGGCCGATGCTGAGAAGGATGTCACCTGGGAGGCCATCACCTGCCAGAGTTACATCAACTGTTGCCACCTGGACAGGACTGAATACATGTATGTCCTCCAGCGTGAGAGTGGCACCGCGGAGTACAAGTACCCGCCAGTGCAACAGGGGACTTCCCACGAGCACATGGACCTGTGCTTGGAGGATGCAGCTATGCTCAGCACTCGACTGCAGGAGTGCTAGCAGGAGCTTCAGGATGTCCGTGACACCCTGAAGGAGACTGAGGCGTTGCTTCGCGCTTGCTTGAGGGCGAGAGAAAGAGGAGATGGGAATGAACTGTGTGTCACCGAGAATGACACGTGGACTCCTGACTCCCCAGACCGCCGGGCTAGCAAGCGTCACCGCACTTCTCCACCAGCAGCTTCCCCACCTAAAGCGGAATCAGAGGGCAGCCGCAATGATGAGGATGACCCCGACGAGCCAGCTCAGTGATACGTGTTGTTTAGAGTCATTTCCCTTATTTCAGCAGGTTATCGAGTAGTCGAGTCAACACCCTATTTATTTGTTTGTTAATGTTTCGTGTGTGACGTGAGTTGTGGAAGCCATGGGCATTTGTCCACAACCTCATCTTTAAGATTGCATTTGCTTTTGTGTGTGAAACCTTATGAATCAATAGTACGTTTGTTTTTGCATAAGTTTAAGTTATACAAGCAATGTGGGAAGTTAATGCGTAATGATTAAGTTGACACTTGGTTGATCATAATAGATGGCCGAAAGAGGAAGAGGTCGTGGTGCCAACCCCAACAACAACAACGATGAGGCCGCCAATCCTCACCTTCCTAGAGGGCAAGACAGGGGTGGTCGCCGTGAAGGAGCTGATCCTATCTACCAAATGATCGACAATTAGAATTAGCTCATCCAGAGTTTAACTCAAGTGGTGGCCAACTTACACCAAGCTCCACCCCCACAGGCTGCACCACGTCAACCAAGGTTGAGTGAGTTTCTGGGAACTCAACACCCAAAGTTTTCCAGTGCTGCTGAACCTCTGGAGGCAGATGATTGGCTAAAGACCATTGAGAACAAGATGAGGATCATACAATGCCAAGGGTATGAGAGGGTGCTGTTTGCCTCTCACCAATTGCATGGACCCGCTGCTGATTGGTGGACCGCTTACGTGGTAGCCCATCACGACCCCGAGAACATAACTTGGGAAGAGTTCAAGCGCAGTTTCCGCAACCACTACATACCAAGGGGAGAACTCAAGAACAAGAGGAAGGAGTTCTTGGGACTGCAGCAAGGCAACATGACTGTGAGGGAATACCTCACCAAGTTCACCCAACTATCCCATTATGCACCACGGGACATCGAAACTGATGAGCAGAAACAAGACTGTTTTGTGGAAGGACTTACCATGGAAATGCAATGTGCAATGTCCTCCAACGAATATGAAAGTTTCCAAAAGATGGTGGACAGGGCGTTTGTCGTGGAGAGGAAGCTGAAGGCCTTGGAGAATGAAAACAACAGGAAGATGGGATGGTCACACCAAGCATCAAGCAGCAACACACGTCCACGTCTGATGCAGCAACCTGCAGGGCAGACGAGCCGTGCTGTGGTACCCTACCCGAAACCGAGAGGGTACAACCCAAACTTCAGGCCTCCATCAGCGCCAGTATAGCCGCAACGTCAGTTTGTGCAGCAGCCATGCCCCGCTTATCAACCTCGACCAGCAGGACAAGGGCCACAGAATCCACCCCAAGATAACAAAGGCCAGACACCTAAAGTTGGGGTGCAATGCTTCAACTGTGGTGAAGTAGGGCACTACGCTCATAAGTGCCCAAAGAAGAAGCCTATGCAGCCATAGCAGCAGAATGTGATGAGAGGATGGGTGAACCACATGACCATGGAGGAAGCGAAAGAGGCACCGGACGTGGTGATTGGTAAGTTCCCTGCAAATTTACACATTTCAACCATATTTGTTCGATTCTGGTGCTACCCACTCGTTCATTGCTCAAGGATTTGTTAAGAAGCATGATCTAGCAACAACACTAATGAATCATATGTTAGCAGTGAACTCTCCAGGGGGAGAAATAAGAACAAGACAAGTGTGTCCCAAGGTGAATCTAGACATTAATGGGGTAGTATTTACTGCAAACCTCATAGTGATAAACTCACAAGGGATAGATATTATTTTGGGTATGGATTGGTTGACCAAACATAAAGGTATCCTCCATTGTTCGACTAGAACGGTGGAACTAACTCACACTAGTGGCACAAAAGTGAAGTTCGTAGCCGTACAAAAACCTAAGAGGGACATTAAACTCAATCAAGTAGAAGTGGAAGTGAAAGAGATAAGGGTTATCAAGGAATATTTGGACGTTTTTCCTGAGGAATTGCTAGGTATGCCCCCAGATCGTGAAGTGGAGTTCGCGATTGAACTAATGCCTGGAACCGCCCCGATATACAAGAGGCCCTACCGGATGGATTCTAAACAACTAGAAGAGCTCAAAGAACATATCCGGGAATTGACAGAGAAAGGGTATATTTGTCCTAGTTCCTCACCATGGGGAGCTCCAGTGATATTTGTGCACAAGAAGGACGAAACCCAAAGGCTATGCGTAGACTACCGTGTGTTGAATGAGGTAACCATCAAGAACAAGTATCCGTTACCTCGCATTGAAGACCTATTTGATCAGTTGAGAGGGGCTTGTGTATTCTCAAAAATTGATCTCAGGTCAGGATATCACCAACTGAAGATAAGGCCAACCGACATTCCTAAGACAACTTTCGTATCTCCGTATGGGCTGTATGAGTACACCGTCATGCTGTTCGGGCTAACTAATGCCCCGACGTACTTCATGTATCTCATGAACAAGGTATTTATGGAGTATTTGGACAAATTTGTGGTGGTTTTCATTGATGACATTCTCATCTTCTCCAAAGATGAAGAAGAACACGAGGAGCATCTAAGACTGGTGTTGTAAAAGTAGAGAGAACACCAACTATATGCCAAGCTGAGCAAATGCGAGTTTTGGCTGAGAAGAGTCCCCTTCTTAGGACACATAATCTCGGAGGGAGGAATCTCCGTAGATCCCGCCAAGATCGAGGATGTGCAGAAGTGGAAGACCCCTGAAAATGTTGGGGAAATTCGAAGCTTCTTAGGATTGGCTAGGTATTATCGACGGTTCATTGAGGGCTTCTCCAAGATCTCGAGACCCCTCACCAAACTGTTAGAGAAGGGAATCACATTCACATGGACACCGAAGTGTGAGACAAGTTTCCAAGAGCTGAAAAAAAGATTGACAACAGCCCCAGTGCTAGTTATGCCAGACATGCAGAAGAATTTTTCGGTGTATTGCGATGCATCTGGACACGGGTTGGAATGTGTTCTCATGCAAGAGGGGCATGTCGTTGCCTATGCTTTCCGGCAGCTCCGAAAACATGAGAAGAACTATCCTACGCATGACCTAGAGTTAGCCGCAGTGGTCCACGCTTTGAAGATTGGCGGCATTACTTGATGGAAAAGAGGACAGAGATATATACAGATCATAAGAGATTAAAGTATATTTTCACACAGCCAGACCTCAACCTTAGACAAAGAAGGTGGTTGGAGCTAATCAACGACTTTGATGTGGGTATCAACTATCATCCTGGGAAAGCAAACGTCGTGGCGGATGCTTTAAGCCGGAAGGTGCAGGTCAACATGTTGAGCTTAAATGACACGTCTACGGAATTGAAGGAAGAGATTGTAAAACTCAATCTATGCGTGGTGAACAGTGGTGAGGCCATCGCCATGGAAGTGGACTCCACATTGGAGCAAGACATACGCAACGGTCAGAAGAATGATGAGAAGATACAAGAAATCAGAGAACTCATCAAAGAGAATAAAGCTCCTGGGTTCAGAGAGGATGAACAAGGTACGATGTGGAATGGGAAAAGAATTTGTGTGCCTGAGGTGAAGGAGATCCGTGAATTGATTTTGAAGGAGTCTCATGATTCCGACTATTCCATTCATACTGGGAGTACGAAGATGTATCATGACCTCAAGGGCAGATATTGGTGGTATGGCATGAAGCGAGATGTCGCGGAACACGTTGCCCTATGTGACACATGTCAGTTGGTGAAAGCAGAACATCAATGACCCGCGGGACTGCTGCAACCACTCAAAGTGCCTGAATGGAAATGGGAAGAAATAGGTATGGACTTCATATTGGGACTGCCTAGGACCCAATCGCGATATGACTCGATACGGGTCATCATCGACAGGCTGACTAAGGTAGCTCATTTCATCCCCGTGAAAGAAAGCTACAGCGGATCCAAATTGGCAGAGTTGTACATGTCAAGAATCGTGTGTTTTCATAGAGTGCCAAAGAAGATAGTGTCAGATCGAGGGACGCAATTCACCTCAAGGTTCTGGCAGAAGTTACATGAAACCATGGGAACTCATCTGAATTTTAGTTCCGCCTATCACCCACAGACTGACGGGCAGACCGAAAGGACCAATCAAATCCTTGAGGATATGCTGAGAGCTTGTGCACTCAAGAACAATAAGAGTTGGGATAAGAACTTACCGTATGCGGAGTTCTCCTACAACAACAGTTATCAGGCTAGTATAAAGATGTCACCCTTTGAGGTGTTGTATGGGAGGAAGTGCAGAACCCCATTGTTTTGGAACGAAACTGGGGAAAGCAAAGTGTTTGGGCCTGAGGTACTACAAGAAACCGAGGCGAAAGTGAGGGAAATCCGCAACAAATTGAGGATAGCCCAGACCCGACAAAAGAGCTATGCCGATGTACGGAGAAGAGAGCTCATTTTCAACGTGGGGGACTATGTTTATCTCAAGGTGTCCCGTATCCGAGTGCTTCGTCGGTTCAAGGTGAAAGGGAAGTTATCACCTCGATACATCGGACCCTTCCAGATTCTAGAGAGGAAAGGCGAAGTGGCATATCAGTTAGAACTACTGGCTCGCCTATCAGATGTGCACGCTGTATTCCATGTGTCATAACTCAAGAAATGTTTAAGAACACCCGAAGAGATGTTACCCATGAATGAGGTGGACGTACGAGAGGATCTTTCATATGCCGAGCAACCGGTCAAGATCCTGGAGACAATGGAACACATCACAAGGAATAAAAGAATCTGAATGTGCAAAGTGCAGTGGAAGCACCACTCGGAAGCAGAAGCCACATGGGAGCGAGAAGACGAGCTCAAGGCACAGTTCCCGGATCTGTTTTCCTAGAGTCACCAATCTCGAGGACGAGATTTTTTTTAAGGGGGGTAGAGTTGTAACACCCCAAAATCTGTTAAAGAGATGGATTTAAAATTTTTGGACGTAATGCATGTGGAGAAAAATTCAAACTCAAACTGGAATTCAAATTTGAATCAAAATAGAAAAGAAAAAGGAAAAAGAAAAAGAAAAATGCCCAATGGGCCGAAACCCACCTCAGCTGGCCCAACAGCCCGCGGCTGTTTTCCCCCTCCCCCTCTCAATGACGCGCGGGGCCCACGTGTCATCCCCTTCCTCCGTGCGCCCCCAACCGCCACCGATTCTCCCGCGCCGATCGCCGCTGCCTCGACCGATTTCCACGCCACGAGCCACAATTTTCAGCAAAGCGCTGCTGCACCATCTAAACCGACCCCCGCCGCCTCTCCTCGTGCCTTTAAACTCCAGAAAACCCTGTCGGTTTCCCCTCACCGCCACGTTTTCCGCTCCGGTGAGAACCGATTGTCCCCCGCCGACAAACCTTCAGATCTCATCGCTTTTCGCTGGACTGACGGCTTTGTCACGGTCCGCCGCCACCGAGGAACCTTGCAAGGGAAGCAGGCACCGAGCGTTGCGCCCGAGCTACGATGTCGACGAGCACCGAGGAGCTTCATCGCCCACCGTCGTCGCAGAGTCGGTTCCGACCTCTCCAAGCCTGAGAAACCCCCTAGGTAAGCTTCCCCTACCCCTTCGCAGCTGATCCGTGCAAAAAGATGCAAGTTCTAACGCATAGCGGCAAAAACCGAGTCTGCGCCGGCTGGCTCCGGCCAGGGCGACGTGGCCCCCTGTGGCCCGTCCGTTTTAAATCATGCGGTCCCGAATAGATTTAACCCGCACCGCTTCGCCATCTAATCTCAGCCCTCCATTTTAAATCCAACGCCCACATCCGCCCCGCGTTATAAAGGCCGAGAATCTTACGCGCTACCCCCTGGGGATCTCGGAAAACATGAGCTAGCCGCGGAAACTTCTGATCTAACCCCTGGACCCTCAAAAATTCATGTAAATTCATTTAAAAATCAGTTTTAGCCCCTGGACTTAATAAGAATTAGGAAGACCTCCCTATTTTGCACACTTAGACCCCTGAAAATTTAGGAAAATGAGAAATGGGGCCCCACTGAGTATGAATTTGCACATCAGCCCCTGAGGGTTATTAATTTCTGGAAATTGAATATGTGAATAGGATTTAAATTCAAAACATAGGTATAGTTTCAGTTGAATTATTCTAACCCTGTTGAAAATTGGTAGAACAATCTGAGGTCTAAATTTAGAAGGGAAATAAACTTTAAAACTAAATAAGATTGCTGTTTTGTAATTTATCTCTGAAATATACCCTTTAGGCACAAAACAAATTCAAATATGTGGAAAAATAAATCTAAGTAACAAAAAAGGTAGGAAAAATTTATAAAGGTTCTGTTTAGGTAATTGGAACAGTAGAAATTTTTGTATGAATTTGGGTTGCTGTTTTATTGGTGGAAATTCATTTTTAGGCTAGAAAATAATTCTGAAAATGGGTAAAAAATAAATTTAAATTGATCCTCATCAGAGAGGAAGTCAAAAGATATTTTATTGGATATTTAAGATCAGAACACATTCTGTTTAGGAGATATATTGTGCTATTTTAGTATTAAAGTTCACTTTTATGTATGGAAAATAAATCTAAAAATATAGGAAAATAGGTATACCTAATTAGAAAATGTCAAGTGAGGTCCCCAAATCCAAAACTTCAAATTAAGATTTTGTAGAAGATCTGAAAACCTATTTGGAGTAGGAAATTATCTTTTATGCAAATTCTGTGGCTAAGAAGTGTATTATCTAATATAGAGAATTTGTTCAAAATTGGAAATTCATATATAATGTGCACATAGAAATCTGAATATTAAAGTTAGAAATAATATATATGTTTAAAAGTGCATGTATGCCTAGAATCAACACATCTAGGGTAAACACAACACTTAAATATGTGAATGACTTTCATATGTATGTATGTGTGGTTTGCATGAGTGGAAATGTGGACTATGGCTTATGAAATGTGTTTTCTTTTGCTATGTGTGTATTGGCATGAGTAGAGCCAGCCCCAGAGCAGGTTCTCACCTTTCAAGATCAAGACTTTTCATTCCCGGAGCAGCAGGAAGAAGGCAAGTGTCCTTAACCACTTTGATCCTATACTAGGATGTGTAGTTAGAATTTAATTGCATTGTCAATTTGGAATATGATGCCCAAGCTAGGAAGTTTCCCTAGAATTGCATTATCTTGTTTCCTTGTAACCTTGAGTTGGGAGTTACTTTATTATATCTTTCATTTATGCTACTCATGCTTAGCCATGCTTAGAATGGGATACATGGGATATGAGATCACCACCTTGATTACCTTACCTGTGAATGAGATATTATGAATTATGTAGAGGTAGGGATTGAGGCAAGTTGGATGCTTTGGTTGGTGCTGTGTGCACGAGACTCGGGTTTGTATTTAGTGCTTGCGTGGATCCTAAGGACCGGTTCATGGAGCATGTAACCTGGCTTTACCGTGCCAACCACATGCTGAGATGGGGCAGCTTGGCCAATTAATTAGGTGCATCTCCGGCGTAGTATGGGTGTATTGGATGGTGCAGGGAATAGGTGTCATCTGGACTACCATATAAACCGCAAGGCTCAAGAGGGGGCCACTGCAGCGGGGTTGGAGCCTCTTGTATGCTGTTAGGGGTGAAACCTCAGTGGACCCACACTCGTCGGAAATCCCTTTGTAAAGGCCTCGTAGTGATCTCCTGGCTACACACCCTGGAAGTGTGGACGTGGTTCGCGGCCACTGTCATAATGGAGGTTCTTTTAGTCCACCTGGCAACCGGGGATGAAATCACTACATGTGGGTACAGTGGTGCAAACTCTGCAGAGTCAAAAACTGTCATGATAGCCGTGCTCACGGTCAAGAGCGGCTTGGACTTATTCATGATTAGAGAATGATGAATTGGCTGTTGAGGATGTTAAGCGGGGAGCTTAACATTGAAAATGATGTTATGGTTACTTGATATTGATGATGATTTAGGGGATTGGGACCATTTCACCTATGTAGTAATGTAGGTGCCTAATAAGCTAAGGTGATAGCTATTAATTGCGTAGTGCTTTAACCATGAGTTCAACCTCTCCTTGCTCTAGCCATGCATGACATAATTTTCCCACACTTGCTGAGTACCAACAGTACTCAAGCTTGCTTTTCTGTTGGTTTAAATTGCTGCTCAGGCCAAGGGAATGACGTAGTGTTCAATGACCAATACTTCAGACCCGAAGAAGGATTCTAGGTTCACGGAGTCCCCCGGGCAATGCCTGTGATGAAGCCCACAAGACTTATCTTCCGCTGCTATTTTATTTACATGTTATGAACATATTATCGTCCATCGAGACGTTATGCTATGTAAGACTTATTTATATTCGAACACTTGGCTTGTAATATAATGATGCTTCACTATCTGTCGTCACATATATGAAAATGATCCTGACATACATGTGGGAGTCACTCGGTCGTTCTTCAGATAAACCGGGTGTGACAGCTACTTGGCACAGATGCAAGCGGCGATGCTGCTTGTGATCTTATTTATATTGTTATATTTTTTAAGTTTTTTTAAATAAATCCCTTATTTATGACGACTTGATCCTGGACCGTCGTAAATAAGCATGTACTATTTATGCCGGCCAGGACCGACCGTCATAAATAAGGTTGTATAGTTTAATATGGCTGGTACTAGGCCGTCATAAATAGGGTTCCCAATGGTGTCACATGACACGTCTTCAGAGGTTACAATAGTCGAGCCAAGCATTCGACTTTTGACTTGTGACAGCCGAAAACTGTCATAATTAAGTTGTTTACGATGACATATGGCTTAATGATGACAGTTTTCGGCCATCGTTAGTTGTCGTGTTTTCTGTAGTGAATTGAGGTTATGCAGGATCATGAGGTGTTAATATTTGGAGGTGTGACTGCTAAAATAACTATGTCCACAATAAGGCATACATTAACTTGAACTAAGTTGTAGGGGTTGGCAAGTGAGTGAAAAATATGTTATCATGCTTTGGTTGTCATTATAAAGCTTAGTAGAGAGGTCCAGATGAATGAATTTTTCCATCAATATTTTGCTGTTGAAAGGTTTAAAAAGACATGCAAGTGTTTTCAATCTAATGATATCCAAGCATTAGTGGACACGTGTTGATTTGGGCTCCAAAATCTATAATTATAAATTGAGAATAAAATCAAGGAAACTAAGAAAATGTATGATCAAAACATCTGATGAGGCTAGCACAAGGAAGAAAGGGGGATGTAGTAGAACTAGATCATGCAACCAAGTATTGTCAAGGAGCTCTCCCAAATAAGGAAAAGAGGACGAGGCTCTCATCTACAAAAAAATGCACCAATAGTGAATATCAATGATTCTAGTGTGGCACACACATCAAAATAAACTTTGCTGAAATTATTTATTTCTTGTTTTTATAATTAATTGCCATAAATTTGCCAACTAACTAATTTTTACTCCTCTAGTATGAAATGGTAGTGCAAGTGTGAGTGAAAGTCTTGAAGGGTGAAGAGAAAGGGAAAGGATAAGAGGAGTAAGAGGGAGGCTAGCAGTAGGGTTTGAACATGAATGATTACACTGCTTATCTATTAGGTGTTGCTTTTATATAGACATATAATGATTATGAGGCTTTTGTTGGATTTATTATGGTGCTTCCGTTAGACCTGCACAGTGTCATAATATACTTATTTTGCTATTGAAATACTGCTATTGAAATATTATATAAATATTACTTAAATGCTACTGAAGTGTTGTCAAAATGTTGTTGAAATGTTGTACAAATTATAAAAAAAATGCACAGAAAATTTCTTATTATTTTGAAATTCAGTAGTATTTCAGATACATATAAGTTATCTGACTCTTTGCTAAATACATCTTTAATATGTTAACATGATTATATTAAAATAGGGTAAAATCACAAACACAGATTAAAAGTAAGAATAAAATTAAAAGAGCATTTCTATCTTTTTATATCATATTTGATTCCGTTAACAGCTCATAAGTAGGGATAAAGTTTTTCTTCATTTTGAAAAGCAGAGGTAAAATAACATATCTTGAAAGGATATAATTACAATTGAAAATGGAAGTAGAGGTAGAATTATCATAGCCTCTAGAACGAAATGCTTGGTGCTAATTTAAACTTAGCACCTTGTCATAACTATAACAAAAAAATATAGTATATATGCGGGTGTATAATGCTATCTCAACACTTTCGAACTCCCCATAGCGTTTATCGTCTGATATTCTCACCTTGGCCATAAAACGCATGCCGATTGAAGGATACCTATATCACTATATAACCTGTACGTGACTTGTACTGGTAGTTGCTTCGATTAAAGCAGATACATAAGAACTTTTGAAATAGTTGTTCCCATTAAATTAAGCAGATCCACAAGAAAGTATGGAATATGGTAACTCACCACAGTATAAACCCTTTAAGAGTTTGAAGAATATGTTAATCTAGATAAGAAAGATTATCCAACTACTTGAACCAATTATTAAATAAACCATTTTTTTACTGCATTGGACAGTCCTTTGGAGCCAAATATAATTTTTTTTGTGTTTTGTTGCAAATACCTGGAAAATTAATACTTCTTACGGGTGTTTAAAAAATCAAAAGCTTGGGCCATCTAGGCAACGACTAGCCGCTGCGTAACAGTGGTCGGCGCGCTTTTTTAGCTTTTCTCAACTTTGTTCTGCTTTTTCTTCGTTTTATTATGCTTTGTCATATAAAAGGAGTGTCTTGACCTAGTGATTTCCTATCCCATCTCGCTGTTGGTTGCCTGTCACGCATGCGCCCTCATGATTCCACACATGGCATCACTGATCTTGGCCACACCCTCCCCGATCTCGCTTGCTCTATTTCAGATCGAGCTCGTCCACTATGGTCCCCTATGAGCAGGGACCGCACGAAGGGTGACGATGGTCATGACTGCTACAACTACGACAATAGCCACATCTCCCTCAACTACCCCTATGACAAATATGACGTGTGTCGGATCCTGAGTGACTTCAGATGCTCTAGCTCTACTAGTTGCTTTGAGCTGAGACATGTGCATGCACTTCTAGCTTTTTATGGAGAGTTGCTTTGAGGCATTTGTTATTGCTTTAATGTTATTGATTTAACATTGAAGTATTTATTCTTGTTAAATTTGAAAATTTACATATGACATATATAGATTTGGCCATATTTTTGCTGAAACGCCTAGACGCTGCCTTAGCGGCCTAGACGCTAGATGGAGCTCGTCTCCTGTTTTTCTTCATCGGTTTTTTAAACACTGCCTCTTACACATAAATCACCTACAATGCAGCAAAATTTTGGAGACCAAACCAGATGTAAGTTGATTCAATCATCCTGCCTGAGTTGGAAGCGTTTCTTCCAACACTCTCTCTCTAGCCTTGTCAGACTGCAAATAAACAGCAAAAAACAAATAACAAGAACAAACGTTCAGAATGTTGGAAGAACTATACTGTTACTTATGCATCAGAAGTTTCACTTCAAGGGAACTTTTTCCAGAAAGTGGAGTATTCAAAAAATTGTGAATAACTTCTTATTCTGCGGTTTGTTACTTTTGTCTCTGTTGCATCAAGATATTGGAGGAGCAAATTTGTTGCCAAAAAAAGACAGCATATGGAACCACTACATAAAAATGCACATACATCTATACTATACCTCAAATGCCTGCATAACTTTTATTGATAATTTATTTGAAGTACAAATATATGAAATTTCTTGACAATCCAAATCAGAGGTTTGAATTTTAGGCCTTAGGGCTCTTATCCCTTATCACACCAAAGATTTTTTTTCATCACCCAGGGCTAACGCATTAGCACTGGAGCAGGAAAGCATCAACTATAGCAGTTGAATAGTACGGAGAAGCAACATCAAATAAAAGGAAAGAGAACCTACCATCTTCCCCCAGTTTGTCATTGCAGTGATGACAGATAGGAGAGTGACCTGTGTGGCTCCACCAGCTATCATGCCCATCCAAAAACCAGCTCCTCCTAAATGCATTGTAAAACCGAGAAAAAGAGCCACAGGAACACCAACAAGATAGAATGCGCCCAGGTTAACATAGGCGCCTAAATGCTGCCAGCCACACCCCCTAGAGATTCCTGATGCAATGAAAGAACTTTAAGTTTAAACCTAATGCTGACACACACACACACACACACACACACACAGGGAAAAAAGTACCTGTGAGAACTCCTTGAAGGTTGTCTGCAAGAACTGAAATTGAAAGCAATGGTACCATTCTTGTGACATAACTTATAACCTCCTCCTCATTGCTGAAAGCAATTCCAATGAAACGGCGCAGCGATAGGAGAGTCACGCTCACCAGAATAGCTGAGCAAATTACAATGGATAAGGCAACAACTACCACTAAACGGGCTCCTTCTGGGTTCTGTGCACCTAGCTCATTTGAAACACGTACACTGACACATGGACATAAGTGACATCAGGTTCAATAGGCTACAAAGCGATATATCCTGATGAATTTTGATAATAAAAAAAGATGCTTCTCTACCTTGCAGCTGTTCCAATGCCAAATGGGAGATTGTACACCAACACTACGGTAGATATGCTGTTCAAAACAGACATTAATAATTTGGTACGCATTTCAACACAGGATTATATAAGTTTAATCGTAGTTATGCTTATGCATACCATATAGAAAGCACAGAAGTTTCAAGTGCGGGATTTGGTAAGATCCCAGAAAGCAGGACGAGCAGCTCATATGACCACCATTCAAGACTGTTAAGAAAATATAACAACTTATCAGAGAGAGAGAGGGGGGAAAGAGAATATGAAAAACAGGATTCAAAGATTACAAGATAGAACTAAACTTCCTAGATTTCACTAAATGTGCCTAGTAAGATCATAACATTCGCTTGGATTACACAAAATGTAAATAATTTTCTCCAAAGTAATTTGGAATACAAATATTAGTTTGCATCTTTCTGATGTCCACCTATCCTGCACACAATTCTTTCTTCATTTTCCATGGACCATATACAATATACAATGTGTTTCCTGTCTCTATACTGAATATAGTGTCATTCTTTGGTACACCAATTTAATGCAAAGAGATAACTCAGCTGAGATTTAAACTGGAGAAGAAGCCAAATGACAACAAAAAAGAGAGCCATTCCTAATGTTGACATATACCCCCGGAAAGGGGTGACTAATATAGACATGGAAAAATAATGTCCAAATGGATCAGAATCCTTTTTCCCCGTCCTATTTTCCCGTGTTAGCATTCCACCTTGTAAGGCTTGGTTATTGTTGTTGTAGCATTCCACCTTGTCATATACAATATTATAAGCTATCAAGACAGATGAACATAGTAGTTCCAACAGGAAGGAAGAAAGTATTATGTACGTGTTGTATAATTCAGATTAAGCTTAATGTTGGACTGCTACAAAGAGTAGTAAAAATGCATAACTTGATATTTGCAATCAAATTACATAAAATGAACTGAAATGAGCATTTCAATATGATTCTCTTTGAATGAAAGGAAATGAACTTAAAAGAGTTTTTCTAGTTTTAGAAATAACCCTTCCCCAGACCCCACATGTGTGGGAGCCTTCGGCACTGGGTACGCCCTTTTACAGGTTTTTCTAGTTTTCATCCGGTACCATCCCTCAAAACGTGATTTCCACACTTTTTAAATAGAAGATATATCTGTACGCCAGACGAGTATTGAGAAGGATTTGGGGAGGGCGATGACAATGAAGTTACGAGGCATCATCAATTTGGAATAACATTTACTTACCAAATCATAAGAGCAGATGGTACAGCCAACCGTGTGAAGCTGCCAATCCCTCTGAAAGCTTCCCACGTGAATGGAGCACGAGTTTTGTCACAGGAAGGTGAGTATTTAATATAAAGACCAAGAACAGTCACTTCAAGCCAATCACAGATGCTAACTGATAAAGCAGCTCCAGCATTACCCATTCCAATTTTGTAAATCATGAACCAACACAACGGAATAAAGATTGTGAGTGTTATCAAGGAGCTCAAAACCATGGGGAAAATCAGGCTCTGAGATTGGAGGAATTTTGAAAAGCATTGTGCCACACTGAAGGCGAATAAACCAGGGATAAGCCACAAGGCGTATTTCCCAGCCTCACTAGCTATTTGTGGATCCTGACCAATGAGAGGAAGTACCTCCGGGATGAAAACCCACATAATGGCGATGGGCATACTCACAATAAGAAGTACAACTATAGACCTGTAGGTATATAAAGATAGCTTATGATATTGTTCTGCTCCATAGGCTTGTCCACAAAGAGTTTCCAAACCGGTTGCAAGTCCAATCTAAAAGGGAAATGCAACAGTAATGAATTAATGAACCATATGAAATGTGGAAAGGCAAGTATAAAAGTCAACGAAAATTAAACGGTGCCCACGTGAGCGAGCGTCTCTCCCCCCCCCCCCCCTCTCTCTCTCTCTCCCTCCCTCCCTCCCTCCCCCCCTCCCCCCTCCCTCCCTCCCTCCCCCCTCTCTCTCTCTCTCTCTCTCTCTCTCTCTCTCGCACGGGCAGCTCAGTGGCAGCTCGAATATGCTCTGCTGCCAGATGTCCATGGAGAGATCGCAGAGTCCTCCACCGCACCAGGGACAGCTCAGGCGCAGCTCGCGTATGCTCTGCTCTGCTCTGCAGTCCATTCGTCGTTCCCATTGAAGGAATTCATGTTGGAGCATCATCTCTGACCCACCACTGGTGGAGATTGACGCAGCGCCACCTGGATGGTTGAATCTTTTCCATTTTCGATAGTTGTCACACGCTGTGGCTGATCAACATAAACACCTGCCTATCTTAGTCGCGAGCCCGTGTTGGTTGTATGTTACTACCCTAGCGTCTATATTGTTCTCGCTCTCTGCATTTTCTGTATCTTCATCACCGATGTCTATTGTTGCTCTGCAGCATGTTCTATTTATTTCTTCTACACTGATGATGACCTGCTATACACTATTTACTGTTTAGACTTTGGCCACAAAAAATTCTATCACCTTTCTATCTTTGATCTGCAAGGCGATGACCTTTTTCAGATGTTTGATTTTGATCTACTAAGGAATGATGTTTGTACAAGCTGCATTGTTGCTTTATTTCTTTATAAAATGATTGGCAGTATCGCGTGATCAGATATTGATATGGTGCTGGTACTGCTGCAGCCCACAGGGTCATTTTGATCTGAAGGATCTGTTCGCTTTAATTTGCAGCTCAGTTTAGTGAAGAAACAAAGTTTTTATTGACACTTAATCTTCCATTTCTTTGTTGTATACGCTCAGACCTTCCCGCTGTTAGAGATATAAGAGTTTATTGTGTTTTCTCCACTGTGTGAGTGGTTTTATGCATATTTATAATTTCCTATACCTCTATATATTCAGGCCTCCTACCCCATAACAATACAAGTGCTATTCATAACATGGTAACAGAGCCAGAAATTAGGGTTTCGTTTCTACCCTATTCTCTGCACTTCGTGGTTTCTCCTCTGCCGCCGTCGCCGGATCGATGCCTCCTTCTGTGCACTCATTCTTTTTTTTTTGGCGCCGTGTCTCCGCTGCCCTCTGAGCGCGCCGGTGTGTGGATCCCGCCGCTCGAGCGACTTGCCGCTCTGCTTGGGGATCGGCGCCCGCTGACCCGCTCCTGCTTAGCGCTGCCTCCTAAGCGGCGCTGCCCCTGCCTTCGCCTCTCTGTTTGCACCCAGGGGCACGTTTGTGCTGCTTGTTTATTGGGCTCCTCCTAAGGTTTGGCTGCTCGTTTTTCGACTTCTCGATAGACCACTTCTCCACCGACGGTATATTCTTCGGCTGTCCCTCCTTCTGCACCTAGAGGACGTGGTAGTCTTCACCGTAACTACTGCGGTAAAGATGGGCATGTGGAGGCGTATTGCTTCAGGAAGAGGAAAGCTCAGCCTCACCGTTCTTCACAGTCTGCTAGTAGTACTGGAGGCTCTCATAGGAATTCTCCTACTATAGATGACTAGTTGCTTACGTTGTTTCGTCGTTTTGCTGCCTCTACACCTTCAAGAGCTGCTGGTTCTGTTACTCAATCTTCTGCACTTCCAGGTACTGCTGCTGCTTCTCAGTCTTCCACTGAGGGACCACCTTCCACTTCTGTTCCAGATACCTGTCCATGGATTTTTTATTTTAGTGCATCGTTCCATATGACTCTCTATCGTACCAATTTGTCTTCTTTTAGTTTTTCCTCCCGTTCTCTCACTGTTCATATTGTCGATGGTTCTCCTTTTCCTATTGTTGGATAGTGCACTCTTTTATCTGACTCTTTTGATATTTTCGATGTTTTCTATGTTCCTGGTCTAACCATGTAGCTTATATCCGCTGACCAGCTCACTGATCATGATTGTCGAGTGATTCTTGATTTTGATCTTTGTTAGGTTCAGAATCGTCGCACGGCAGCACAAGTCGCCTAGTTAGTACTGGCCCTTGTTGTCGTGATTCCCAGCGTCTCTGGGAACTTGACTGGCTTCGTTTTCCTTCCGATGCGTCTGCCAGTCTAGATGGCTCCGCTCTTGTTGTTTCATCCACTTCATCTTTTGGTCGGTGGCATCATCGTTTAGGTCATCTTTGTGACTCTCGTCTATCTATCTTAGTTCGTCAAGGTCTTTTAGGATCGGTCTCAGGTTCTGAGTCTTTATCCGTGTGTCAGGGTTGTCGATTAGGGAAGCAGACTCAGCTCACTTATCATTCTAGTGAGTCAGTGTTCGAGCATTCTTTTGATCTTGTTCACTCAGATGTATGGGGTCCTGCTCTTTTTTATTCCAAAGGAGGATATTGATATTATATCATTTTTATAAATGATTTTTCTCATCACACATAGATTTACTTTATGAAACATCGTAGTGAGGCTTTATCTATCTATAGAATTGAAAGTGCATCTAGGCATTTCCTTGTGGGTTTTGGATAATTGATGACAAATGAATCGAGATCCTAATGAACTTGTTGAGATAAATACAGATTAACTCGTGTAAGACATAATTGGTGCACTCAAAAGGGTGAAAAATGAAGTGATGAAGAAAAAAGAAAAGGACAGATCCATGAACCAAGCACAATGTAGACTTTATTGTATAGAATGTGTGTCCAAGAGCTCAAAATCTTTGCGTAGGGGTAAGGGCTTAAAACATATCCAAATCACTCACAACATCGGTGTACCGGACTAGTCCACTAATAAACTGGACTAGTCCGTTCAACTTTCTGTTGCTTCACAACACGGTGCACCGGAGTAGTCCGCTCAGAAACCAGACTAGTCCGTTCAACTTTCTGTTGCTTCACAACACGGTGCACCGGAGTAGTCCGCTCAGAAACCAGACTAGTCCGTTCAACTCTCTGATGCTTCGCAACACGGTGGACCGGAATAGTCCGTTCAACTTTCTGGAACCAACACTCACTTTGCACTGGACTAGTCCGCTCAGAAATCAGACTGGTCCGTTCAACTCTCTGGAACCGGCACTCACCTTGCACCGGACTAGTCCGCTCAGAAACTAGACTAGTCCGTTCAACTCTCTGGAACCGGCATTCATCTTGCACCGGACTAGTCCGCTCTTGTACCGGACTAGTCCGTTCAACTTTCTGTAAACACTTTAAATTAGGGTTTCCACTGTGCCGCATGGAACACGAGAATTGTACACGGCACACCGGACTAGTCCGGTGAACAGAGCGGACTAGTCCGGCCGCCAGGACTTTTGGAAACTTTATATAAATAGAGGTGCACGACCACACATTGTAGAAGGTCGAACCCTAGCGCCAGCGCACGCTCCAAGAGCACAAAAATTACCTCTATCCACTCATTCTAAGCTTAGAAAGACTAAATCTTTGAGGAATAGAGATTGGATAAGGAGAGAATCGTTATTCTCGACATTGAGCTCTCGGTTTGTTTTCTCTCATACAATTGCTAATCATTGTTCTCTGTTTGTGTGTGGGAGAAAGGGTTACACTCTGTAATCTTGTGGGAGCACTTAAATTGTGAGAACGCTCCACGTATAATTATTTACCCCCGTGTGTAGTTAGTGGATTTGAATCGGCCTTTGTGGTGATTCAACGAGGGTAGGGTTGGTGAAGACTCGGTCCTTGATGGACTATTCAACGGTGACGTAGATTCCTGGGTGGAATTGAACCTTGGGATAAAACCTTGTCTCGTGTCTTCTTGATCTTCCTTCAATTGTCAATTAGGGGTGCTAGTTATCATTTGAGTTACATCGACACCTAGTGTTAGAATTGATAATTACTGTTTCTTACTTCATTACACTTGAGTAGTCATTTATTTTCCGCTGCACAAATACTTGAAGTAGGAATAAGTCTAACTTTAATCTTTTAATTACGTTCCTACCGGAATAGTCCGCACCAATACCGAACTAGTCCGGCCCAACTGGAACTAATCCGTTCGCTAAGTGTTTTTAGGGAACTGTTAAAATTCAAAGAGCCTATTCACCCCCCCTCTACACTACATTCAATTAGTATCAGAGTCAAACTCTTCAAAAGAGAATCACCGCTCGAAGAGACGATGTCGAAAATCAAGGGTGAATCCAAACGCTTCAGTCATGAAAATGGTGGTGACGAAGGAAACCAAATGTTGGAGAAGCTCCTCAATGTCATTTAGGACTGCGAGGATGATGATGAGAAGATGCTCCAACTAAAGGCGCTTATGCAGAAGAAGACACTCGCCCCCAACGGGAAGAAAATCAAAGACAAAAAGCAAAAAGGGGTAGTCACAAAGACTACTCCCGATATCCTTTTAATTATGAGCGTTTAAATTCAAATAATCATTATTTGTCAATTCCATTAGACAAATCATCTTACTTTGATGGAACTGATTATACAATGTGGAAACAAAACATGAAAATGCACCTTATATCTCTTAACCTAAGTCTTTGGCATATAGTGTGTACAGGTCTAGATATATCTGATGATGATGAAGAGCTAACCCTGGATCAACAACAAGCTATTCATCGGAATGCTCGAGCCGCAGCAGTAATCACCTCATCATTGAGCCGAGATGAGTTCACCAAGGTGGATGGACTCGAAATTGCTAAAAAAATATGGGACACTCTCAAAACCACACATGAAGGTGATCGTCATGTGCCTGAAGCCAAGATTGAAATGATAGAAGGTGAATTGGGAAGGTTTGCCATTGAAGAAGAAGAATCACCTCAAGAGATGTACAATAGACTGAAATCTCTCATCAATAAGGTTCGAGCCTACGCTAGCAAGAAGTGGACGGATCATAAGGTGGTCAAGTTGATTCTTAGAGCATTCATGCCTCGGAACTTGACACTCTGCTCCATGATTAGAGAAAGTCCCGGGTTTCACGAAATGACCCCGAACGAGATTCTTGGCAAGATCATCAACTTTGAAATAATGGAGAAGGAAGCCAAGCATGTCAAGAAACTTGCCGACCTTACCTCGGTAAAGAAGAGAGGAGTTGCATTAAAGGCAACATGCAAGCCAACATCAAAAGAATCTCTAGAAGCTCCTGAGGATGATGATGGTGATGATGAAAGCACTGATATCAATGATGAAGACATGACCCTGTTCATCAAAACTTCAATAAAATGATGAGAAGAAGAAAGGGTGGCAACTCAAATGAAAGAAGATACAAGGATAAACAAAGATCCAAGACGAGGCACGCATGCTACAATTGTGGAGAATATGATCACTTCATGGTGGATTGTCCACATGAAGATAATAAGAGGAAAAATAAAGACAACAAGCCTCAACAAAAGAAAATAGTCAAGAAAAAGAAGCAATGTGGCCAAGCACATCTAGGAAAGAAATGAGACTCCAATGATAAATCCTCATCTGAATAAGAATGGGAGATGGCCACTATAGCTATCAAGAAGCCTACCATGAAGTCTACTCTCTTCCCAACCATGGGAGCATGGAAGGACACCAACCACACAGCCTAATGGCCAAGGAACGAAAAAGAAAGGTTAAAACCAAATCTTCCTCCTTGCATTCCTTTACTAGTAATATTGATAATTCTAGTGATGATGAAGACATTCTTAGAGTTTTAGATAAAAATACTATAGCTAAAATGAAAATTCTAATGGATGAGATTGTTGATAAGGAGGAGCTAGTCAATCGCCAAGAAGATATGATCATTCTCTAAAAAGAGAAATATCTTGAGATTGAAGGGCTTCTTGAGACTGAAAAAAAGCGAAGCAAATCACTTGATCTTGAGTTACCTTCAAGCAAGGAGACTTGTTTGAAACTAAAAAACTCAAACATTGCGCTCAAGGATGAACTTGCTAACTTAACCAAGGTTAACAAGATTCTTGAGGCGCAAGTTGAGTTACTAAAGTGGTTCTTCATCCTATTTAAGCTCACCTTATCAACATGTTGAATCCAAAACTCTCTTAACGTGTACATGTGCTAAAATGACACCAACTTAAAAGAAAAGTCAAACTTGACAAAAGACAAGCATCCCTCTCAAAGTGGCATGTTTGACAAGGAGAAGGTCAAGTATGCACGTAATGCATACTTGGTCACAAGACCTTCTAATGTTAAACATGGCATTGGGTATTTTTACGGTGAAAGGCAAAACGCTAGATGCCACAAGGATGACAAGAAGAGCATTATCTTTGTCAAGAGAAATACCTCCCAAGTTGGAAAACATAATAATATTGATAAAATTAACATTGAAAACTCATATGAACAACAAATCTTCTTTAGATCCTTTGATGCTTCATACGTGCTTATGAAAAATAGTCTTGGAAAAGTTCATGCCAAATATGTTGGGTCACGCCATGAGAACACCAAATCTCGTGTGTGGGTGTCCAAGTCACTTGTCACTAACCTCAAAGGACCCAAGCAAGCTTGGGTACCTAAGACCAAATCATAGTTTCTTTCTTGTAGGCATATGCATCCGGTGGGGCAAAATGGGTGCTAGATAGTGGATGCACCAATCATATGACCGGAGAAAGAAAAATGTTTGTGGAGTACGAATAAAATGAAGACTCAAGCGAAGGCATCTGTTTTGGTGATAATAGTTAAGTAAAGGTGCTAGGTACCGGTAAAATAGGTATTTCATCACAACATATACTTTCTCATGTTTTACATGTTGATTTCTTAGATTATAACCTCTTGTCCATATCTCAACTATGTGACAAAGGTTATAATTGTTAGTTCACTAATAAGGGTGTGACCGTCTCTAGAAGGAGTGATGACTCTATTGCTTTCAAGGGTGTGTTAAAGAAAAAACTTTATCTAGTTGGTTTTAACAAAGATAAAGCCGAAATTGACACATGTTTGATTGTAAAGATCAACATGGGTTGGTTGTGGCATAGACGGCTAGCGCATGTTGGTATGAGTAATATACAAAAACTTCTAAAAGGTGATCACATTCGAGGTTTGAAGGATGTTGTTTTTGAGAAAGACAGACCTTGTAGCGTGTGCCAAGCCAGAAAGCAAGTAGGAGCACTCCATCCCGCGAAGAATGTCATGACTACAACAAGACCGCTCGAGCTTCTCCACATGGACCTATTTGGTCCAATTGCTTATATAAGCATCGGCGGTAATAAATATGATTTAGTCATTGTCGATGATTTTTCACGATTCATGTGGGTTTTCTTTTAGCATGATAAGTTAGAAACTCGGAACACTCAAGAATTTTCTCAGACGAGCCCAAAATGAATTCTCACTGACGATCAAGAACATAAGAAGTGACAATGGAACAGAATTCAAGAACACACAAGTCGATGAATATCTAGATGAAGAAGGAATAAAGCATGAAATTTCGGCACCCTACTCCCCACAACAAAACGGGGTAGCCGAAAGGAAGAATCGAATGCTCATTGAGATGGCAATGACAATACTTGACGAATACAAGACCTTTGACCGATTTTGGGATGAAGCTATCAACACTGCTTGTCATGCAACAAACCGATTGTACCTTCATCGCCTACTCAAGAAAACCTCATATGAACTACTCACCGTTAACAAACCAAATATTTCATACTTTCGAGTTTTTGGTTCAAAATGTTATATTCTAAACAAGAAGCCTAGGACCTCGAAGTTCGCTTCGAAATCTGATGAGGGTTTCTTGCTCGGCTATGATTCAAACTCCTACGTTTATCGTGTCTTCAGCAAGGTCTCCAGACTTGTTGAAGTAGCACGTGACGTAGTATTCGGTAAAACTAATGGCTCCCAAACGGAGCAAGTTGACAAGTATGTGCTAGATCAAGAAGAAGTCGCATGTCAAACATTGAGGAGAATAACACTTGGTGATATTCGACCTCAAGAACAATCACAAGAATCAAGTGCTTAAGATGACACTCAAAAGGAGAGCTATGATCAAGGGGGAGCCCGTGCACAAAATCAAGATCAACAAGATGATCAAAGCATTAATGACGGCAACGATCTAGGGGGAGCCGAAGGAGATGATGATTATGAGAACGCAACACCACAAGTGCCACATCCAATAGTACACCGAAGAATACAAAGAAATCACCCTATCGACAACATAATTGGTGATATACAAAAGGGAGTGACAACTCGATCACGTATAGCTAATTTTTGTGAATACTATTCCTTTGTATCCACTTTAGAACCATACAAGGTTGAAGATGCGCTAAAAGATCTGGACTGGGTGATGACAATGCAAGAAGAATTAAATAACTTCAAGAGGAACGAAGTATGTGAACTTGTTGAAAGACCAAAGTCCAACATCGTCGGCACTAAATGGGTCTTCCGCAACAAGCAAGGCAAACACGGAGTGGTAACAAGAAACAAGGCACGACTTGTGGCTAAAGGTTACTCACAAGTCGAAGGTTTGGATTTCGACAAGACTTTTGCTCCCGTAGCTAGACTTGAATCAATTCGTATATTACTTGCATATGCTACTCACCATGATTTCAATCTGTATCAAATAGACGTCAAAAGCGCATTTCTCAACGGACCTATCAAGGAGGAGGTGTACGTGGAGCAACCCCCTGGGTTTGAAGATCAAGAGTACCCCGACCATGTGTTCAAACGGCATAAGGCTCTCTATGGCCTCAAACAAGCTCCTAGAGCTTGGTATGCGTGCCTTAGAGATTTTCTAATTGAAAATGGTTTTAAAATTGGTAAGATGATTACACACTGTTTACCAAGCACTTCAATGATGATCTATTTATTTGTCAAATCTATGTTGATGATATCATATTCGGTTCAACTAACAAATCATTTTGTCAAAAATATAGTAAAATTATGACAGATAGATTCAATATATCCATGATGGGAGAATTGAGATACTTTTTGGGATTCCAAGTGAAACAATTAAAGGAATGAACGTTCATAAGGCAAACAAAGTACACCCAAGACATTCTCAAGAAATTTGGCATGGACAAAGCGAAGCCCATAAAAACTCTCATGGCAACAAATGGACATTTAGACCTTAATGAAGATGGACCTAACGTGGATCAAAAGGTATACCGTTCTATGATCGTCTCTCTACTTTATCTTTATGCATTTAGGCCTCATATTATGTTGAGTGTTTGTATGTGTGCAAGATTTTAAGCCAATCCTAAGAAATGTCATTTGACAGCCGTAAAGAGAATCTTGCGATATTTAGTCCATACACCCAACCTAGGCCTTTGGTATCCTAAAGGGTCAAAGTTCAATATTATTGGATACACCGATGTAGACTATGCTGGATGCAAAGTGGATAGAAAAAGCACCTCCGGGACTTGCCAATTCTTGGGTATGTCCCTAGTTTCCTGGTCCTCCAAGAAGCAAAACTCCATTGTCTTGTACACAGCCGAAGCGGAGTATGTTGCAGCCAGGAGTTGTTGTGCACAGCTCCTTTAGATGCGACAAACTCTAAGAGACTACGGTTACAATATAAACCGTATTCCGCTCCTTTTGTGACAATGAGAGTGCGATTAAGATTGCACATAACCCTATTGAGCACTCTAGAACCAGACAAATTGATATCTGGCATCATTTTTGGGCCCACCTGGAATTAATCCGTTCGCTAAGTGTTTTCAGGGAACCGTTAAAAAATCAAAGAGCCTATTCACCCCCTCTAGGTTACATTCAAAAATTTTCTCAACTATGTTTCACACTCAATTTGACACGTCTATCCATGTTTTTCGTGCTAATTCTGCTGGTATGCATCTTTGTGATGCTCTTCGTCAGGTTCTTTCTGAGCAAGGTACTCTTGCTCATTTTTTTTGTCCTGATACTCATGCTCAAAATGTGTGGGGTCCCATATGTGTGGGAGGTTTCGGCACTGGATACGCCCTTACTCATGCTCAAAATGGCGTTGCTGAGAGCAAGCATTGTCTTCTTGTTGAGACTGCTCGTGCTCTTCTACTCATAGTTATTAAGGCGGTAAGACGACATATGGCAACCTACCCCTTTTTACCTTTTAAGCGATAAGGCGTAAGACAAGGCGACGCCTTACTAATATATAAATATAGAAAAATATAGAAATACAATCTCAAATTCCAAATAGATGAGGATAAAAGTAGCAATTAGCAAATAGAAGTAGTTCAACATAAACCAACATAATAGACTAAAAGTCAACATAAGTAACAGATAGTAGCATCAAATCCAATCGAGCGTTTCTAATGGGTTGGGCCGAACAGACAACAGACCTGACCTAAACCCTAAGGCATCGCCCAGGACACGCCTCACGGACGCCCCAAGACGCCTCAGGACGCCTCGGATGCCTTACGCTGAAAATCAAGGCGACAAGGGCGCCTTACTGCCACCGTGCACCTTATCGCTTAAGCGTCGCTTAAGCGACACCTTAACATCTATGCTTCTACTCGCTTCTTTTGTTTCTCCTAATTTTTAGGCTGAGATTGTTTCTACTGGCACTTATTTGATTAACATTTAGCCCTTGACTGCTCTTTAGGGGGGTTCCTTTTCAACGTCTCACTGGTAAGACACCTGACTATGCCAGCCTTTGTCTTTTTGTTTGTGTGTGCTATATGTTGCTTGCATCTCGTGAGCGCACTAAGCTCACTGCTCAGCCGGTCGAGTGTGTTTTTCTAGGTTACAACGCTGAGCATCAGGGGTATCGTTGTTAGGATCCAGTTGGACGACAGATGAGGACTTCACGAGATGTTGTTTTTTATGAGACGCATCCTTTCTGCCCTCGTCCTTCTTCATATATCTCTTTTGTTTCTGTTGTCGATCCTATTTCATTCTTGTTTTTCCCTGATACCCCCGCTGCTAGCATGCCTCCTTCACGCTCCGTCCCTCTTTCCACGGTGTCTCCTTCAGAGCCTTCTTCTATAGTTCCCGATTTTACTATGAAGCCTCCCGTGACATAGGTCCATACTCGACGAGTTGTGCCTTCCTCAAATGTGCCATCTTCCTCTAATGAGCCATCTACTCCAGTTGAGTCATCTTCTTCCAATGACCCATCATCTCCAGTCGAGCCTACTTCACCTGATGTACCGTCTTCTCCTGAGGGGTCATCTCCTTCTGGTGATTCTTCTCTTGAGCAGCCTCTTGGATGTGGTCATCGTACTTGTCGACCTCCTGAGTGGTATTCTCCTTCTAGTTTTGTTGCTACCGTTATTTCTGAGTCAACTACGTATCGTGATGTCATTCTTCATTCAGAATGACAACATGCGATGGCTAAGGAGATTGCTACTTCTGAGCGCACTGGCACGTGGGAGCTTGTGCCCTGTCCCCCACGTGTTCGTCCTATTACCAGTAAGTGGGTTTATATGGTTAAGACCCACTATGATGGTTACCTTGAGCGATATAAAGTTCGCTTAGTCGCTCGTGGTTTCCAGCAGGAACATGGCCGTGACTATGATGAGGCTTTCGTTCCTGTTGCTCATATGACCACTATTCGCACTCTTCTTATTGTGGCCTCCGTTCGAGAGTGGTCCATCTCTCAGTTTGATGTGAAGAATATCTTTCTTAACAGTGAGCTGCGTGAGGAGGTTTACATGCGGCCACGGCCTAGGCATTCTGTTCCTGAGGGTATGGTTTGTCGTCTTCGTCGCTCTCTTTAAAGCCTCAAGCAAGTTCCTCGTGCTTTGTTTCAGCGGTTCGCATCGGTGATCACTGCTGCTAGCTTTTCTGCCAGTGTTCATGATCCTACACTCTTTGTGCATATCTCGTCCCGTGGTCGTACTCTTCTTCTTCTCTATGTTGATGATATAATCATCACTAGAGACGACCCTGAGTACCTAGGCTTTATGAAGGCTCGTCTTATTGATCAGTTTCTTATGTTAGATCTTGTTCCTCGTCGTTACTTTCTTGGGAATGAGATTTTCTCTACCTCGGAGGGAATCAATTTGTCTCAAGAAAAGTACATTCAGGATCTTCTTGATCGGGCTTCTCTTACTGATCACCGGCTTCACCGCACTGTTAAGACTCCTATGGAACTCAACATTCACCTTCGATCGACCCACTGATGGTGAGCCTCTTGATGATCCTACTCGTTATTATCATATTGTAGGGAGTCTAGTTTATCTAGATGTCACTCGTCCTGACATCTCGTACTCCATTCACATTTTTGAGTTAGTTTGTTTCGGCTCCGACTCAAATCTACTACAGTCATTTATTTTGTGTCTTGCATTATCTTTGTGGGACTACCTTTAGACGCTTGTTCTTTTCACGTTCTAGCTCAAGCTCCAGGTGTATTGTGATGCCACTTGGGCTAGTGATTACTCTGATCGTAGATCTCTTTCTGCTCATTGTGTTTTTCTTGGTGGTTCCTCATTGCTTGGAAAACTAAGAAGCAGATAGTAGTTTCTCGTTCGAGTGCAGAGACTGGGTTGCGTGATATGGCTCTTGTGACTGCAGAAGTTACTTGGTTACGGTGGTTGCTTGAGTATTTTGGTGTTTCTGTTTCTATGCCGACTCCTCTTTTGTCTGACAGTACAGGTGCTATCAGCATTGCCCGTGATCCGGTCAAGCATGAGCTTACCAAGCATGTTGATGTTGATGTTTCTTATACACGAGCTCAGATACATGATGGTGATATTGATCTTCAATATGTGCCTTTAGAGCTTCCGCCGGCTGATTTCTTCACGAAGGCACAAACCCGGGTTCACCACAGATTTTATCTCTCCAAACTCAGTGTTCTGATGCACCTTGAGTCTAAGGGAGTGTTAGAGATATAGGAGTTTATTGTGTTTTCGCCTATTGTGTGAGGGACTTTATGCATATTTATAATCTGTTGTACTTTTATATATCTGGGCTTCCTGCTCCCATATAATATAAGTGCTATTCAAACAGCTGCATGTTCTCGGTTTATGACACAGGAAATGATGTGATGGAACTGAAAGTTCCAATCATATAGGTCCATCACGATCCTTCTTCCAACATAGTAAGTTATTTAAAATGGTATAAATTTTTCATATGCTCCAGAGTTCATATTTGTATGTATATATGCTATCGTCGTACTGTTTCCCTATTGGATTAGCAGTTTCGTTCAGTTTATGTATTTTTTACGTTCCCTTCAAATCCTTAGATAAAACCATGAGAAACTTCATTCTTCAGATTAATAAACCTATTTTGTCAGACTAGGACTTTATTACCTAATTTTGTCAGCAAAGTTGTCAACTATATATATACTATTATCCAACTATCCACGAGACACTTTGTCCTTCAAATTCATAAACCTTTTTAGTTCAACTATTTCTACGTCTGTCCAATGCTCATCTGTAAAATGATTCATAAATTCCCGTACGTGGCAATGCACGGAAAACCCACCTAGTATCTATTAACCTATGTGTTCATTTTGGTGTTTTCTCTTCTTCGGATATTACAATTTATTTGCCTTTGTAGTTGTATATATAATCGATGTATAAAAGGTTACAGATGAGTAGGTTTCGACGTCGAGTGGAACCTAGTAGATGTATCATACTTTATTGGCTTATATCAGATAGATGTAGTGTATCTAGAAGACCAATGAAGCTCGGACAGTATTCTCCAAGCCTTCAAATCCTTAGCTAAACCACGAGCGTAGGCGCAAGCAATCATTCTAGGGTGAGTAAATACTCAAAGCTCTCATATGGAGTAGATGCGTATATAATTGACCAACTTGGTCATCGTGTCCGTTTGACCGATGGCCTCCCTGCCCCATGCCCCCGTCGATATTGATTGCGATCATCAAGAAGCATCATGGACACGCCAGTCGCGCGCATTCCCAGGAAAAACTCTTGGGCGCCTCGCCCCGCCGAGGCGTCCGCGGCCACGCGAGCGGGCACATCTCGCACAACCGCCGCCTAGTCAAGCGATTAGGGACGCGGCGTACCGAACCACGGAGGGACAACCATCCCCACAGGCCGAGTGGTAGTATCACGAACAAACTCCCAAATTAATTTTAATTTATTTCCTTTACGAAGAAAAAAAGTACGACGATGAAGAAGAATGGGTTCAGGAAGGAGAGCTTACGAGGACACTGAATCCGGCGACGTTGGTGAGCGAGCTGGCGATGGCGGCGCCGGCGAGCGGTACCTCGCCCAGGTGCCCCACCATGACGGTAGAGATGAGCTGCATCATGAGCTGCAGCAGCGCCACGGCGATCATGGGCGCCGCCAGCGCTGCGAGACGCCCGGCCTCCGCTGTCGCCTCTCCCCACCATCCCCCATCGTCGCCGCCGTGCCACCACCGCTGCTTGCCCTCCTCCTGCTGGCTGCTCTCCTTCCCCGCCGGGAGCGGGAGCAGCAGGGGCACCTCGGACTCGGACGAGCCCATAGCGGTTGGCTACTCGTCTACACGCAGCGGTGGTGGCCAAGACAAGGGGACAAGTCTGGTTTGCCCGTGTCTGTTGGGTGGATTGACGAATGACCTAGTAAATGAAGGAAAAATAAAATGGTTTGGAATGCCGTGGGGAATGGAGCGGGGGATCCAACGCAAACAGCGAGCCAATTTTATTGGGAAGGGCGTAGTTGTCGCCCGGTTTGAGCGTTTGTTTACGTAGAGTAGAATTTTTCATGTGGATTAAAATAAAAATTAGTTCAGTTTTCACTTTATTCTATTCTAATCCACTTCTATTTAATTTATCCAAACAAGCCCTAAATAGGATCACTCGTCCTTCTCTTCCCAGCTCATGCACGGAGGGATGTGGATCATTTAACTTTTAAGTGGGTGCAGTAGAGCTTATCATTCGTTTAATTTATATCCAGCTACATTATATAGAGTTTACTGTAACTGTTTAATAAAACAAACAGTAAATACAACTTACTACATAAATAAAGTTAGGGATGATACGAGATCTGATCGAGAGCACATCACTGCTCGAAGAAATAGTTTTAGACAATATTTTAGATCTTAAGAAGTGATTAATTAGGATATTTTACCTTTTTACTCATGTTAAATACATTTAAGTATATGTACAATCCAACTAAACATTACAGGCTAATTGGTTAAAACACAACACTCTAAGCGTTTCATCGTGGTCTGGATTCAATTCTCAACTCTCTTTTTTGTAAATCTTTATGCAAGGAGTGAAAACGACTTTATTTAGGTTACTTTAAAGTATAAGTCTAAAGCGATCTTTTTGTGACATTGGAGAGGGGTACACATGTAACGTAATCCATACGATACAGAGGAGCGCGCGCTGCTTCTGAATCCTGATGGGACGACGCTTGCGACGTTCTGCCGGTGTCGGGTGCAGCACGAGTTCTTGTGACTGAACAATACGTACAGACAGAACCAGCAGCAGTTCACTTTTCTGTCACAGGCCAATGATTTAGGCCCCGTTTGGATTGAAGGGATTTTACAGGAATCCATTCCTGTAGAACAGTTTTCTTTGTTTGCTATTTGAAATGCAGGAACGGTGAGTTCCTTTCCTCAGGAACGGTGTCCTTTCCTGTAAGAAATGGAGGAATCAGAAAATTCACTCAAAGCTCTTGGAGACATTCCTGCGTGTGAAGGTGATGCTAAGCACCTTGCTAATGACATGGTTGTAGCTTTTCTTCACAAGCACAGCTCGAACTCGTGTGACACTAGAGGACTCGGCTCAAGGCTTGTAAAGCTAACTCGCATGGCCTGTTGCAGAGTAAATATATGTGTGACACATCCACCATACTTTGGATTAGTGAAATACTCCCTCTGTTTTCTTTTATTTGACGCTGGTTAGTTCATTTTTAACTAATCAGCATCAAATAAATCGAAACAGAGGCAGTATAACTAATTTAGCTTTTAACTAATCTATATTAGATATTTTTTACTATTTTTATTTTCCAGTTCATGTGTTATAAATTCCTGCAATCTAAACAGCAAGAGTTCTGAATTCTTTTATTTTTCTATTCCTGCGGTTTTCTCACTTTCTCCATTCTTTTGTTTTCTTCATTCCCACATTTTTTCCTATTTCATTCATGTATTCCAAACAGGGCCTTATTTTAAATTGTAAATCCCAATGGACCCCATGACAATGTTAACTTCATCTTATCCTTGGTATCAGCTCATTAGGACATCCACACAACCTCCACCACGACACATTGACACCACGTCTTTTTCAGATGAGTTGGTGTTGACTTGAAATGTTTGGCCTAACTTCGATTATTGGCCATTACCTAACGAACGTGAAACGTTTGCCGTGTTCCGATATTTAGCGAGTAATGCCAATGTGGGCCATGCATGGAGTGGAGTAACCGGCAAGCAGCACTGATGATCAACTTTGCACACCTCCGGCCGGGAGCGGTAGGGTTTTGACAGAAAAAGTATTCAAAAGTAGCAGGGCGCCTTTCTCAAAGGACCAAGGGTTGGTGTTGCAGGTGCATATATGACAATTTGTGAGTAGTTGGTACAGTTGAAAGGAGCGGTAGGAATACTCTCGGTTTCAAAAGGTCATCAGTATTGTTTTTCAAATCTATATAAATATGTCAGTCTTGCTGAATATTTGAAATTGAAAAGGAAAAAAGTGAAATCAGTTGATTCATTTGAGCTCCACCATATAATTAAATTTATCCAGTGTGATAAGTACAAAACTATAACATCAAAACCATCTGATTATGGAGAGGCGTAACCCAGAGTTCGCGTCTTAGATTATGGCCCGCGGAGCCTTACGTTTTGGTGCCATTGGTCGGCCGACTGCTTCTTGAATATCCGGAGTACGTTAACCCATCACGAACATTCTCTAGCTTAACTATATAGCTTTATTTAGTTCCTCAACTTAAATTAAGAAGTAATTAATCCTCGACGTAAAGGACTAAACAAAGGAAGAACATGGGCATACTAGGTGACATTTTTGTACTTGCAGCACATTCGCTTTCAACTGGTAACATTTCGATTTCACCAACTCCTGCTGCTTTGCAAGTTTCGACATTCTATACATATAAAACGGGAAAAGGGCTACTCTTGGACCTATGTATGTAGTAGTAATTATCATGGGCACGGCGCTGGTCAAACAAACGTGAGTTTGGGGTCAGGCTGACAAGTCAGAGATCGCTTGCATCTTTTCCCTATAATAAGGCTTAATCGCACATCCGGTGCATGATGTCGCTGATCAGAAGCGAGGCTGAATCTTCACGCAACGGGCACGTGGTTGAGGGCTTAAGGTGTGTTTGGTTGAGTGTACGAGGCTGGATTAGACTATTTCATTTAAATTTTTTAATTAGTAGTGTTTGGTTGAAGTACAGAGGTGATGAGGCGATCCAACTAAAGAATATTCATTGGAGATGTTGGACCAAAGGATCCGGAAAACTACATGGGGTGAGTCGTATGTAACTACCATATAGATGTTATTGTATAAACTTCTTAATACTATATGATCTCAATCTTATGATCGACTTAATTAGTATGATCAACAACAAGATTCTCAAAATCAAATTGATCAATATCAATATAATGACAATGATCAAGTTGAGACGGTGATGAAGATGGAGGTGGTCCAAGATCTCAAATGCCTCTCCAAAGGTATATCAAGTGTTCAACAGGAACCACCCTGTTAACAACATACATGAAGATGTCATAAGAAATGTAACCACTTGATCTCGTGTATCTAATGTTTATAAACATTACTTGTTTGTTTCTTATTTGGAGTTATTTAGAGTGAAACAAGCACTATAGGATCCGGATTGGATGCTGACAATACAATAAGAGTTGAACAACTTCAAATGAAATGAAGTTTGGGAATTGGTGAAGAGAACAAATGCCAATATTGTATGCACCAAATAGGTGTTCTGCAACAAACCATATGAATATGGAGTGATGATAAGGACAAGGCAAAACTTATGCCCAATGGGTACTCACAACTCAAAACTTTAGATTTCGATGAAACTTTTATTCCTCTAGCTAGACATGAATTAATTTACATTTTATTAGTCTATTCTACTCACAATGATTTTAAGCTTTATCAAATGGATGTGAAAAGTTCCTTGCTCAACAGGCTAATCAAGGATGAGGTGTATCTGGAGGAACCCCGGCTTTGAAGATCAAGAATATTCTATCTATGTTTATAAATTGCATAAAGCTCTCTCTAGTCTCAACCAAGCTCCTAAACCTTGGTATGAGTGTCTTAGAGATTTTCTTATTGAAAATAGTTTTAGGATAGGAAAAATCGATTATACACTCTTCTTAAAGAATATTAATGATGATTTACTTGTGTGCCAAATATATGTCGATAATATTATGCTTGGTTCCACTAACAAATTTGACAGGGTAACGTACCCCGGGTACCTAAGGAACAGTCAATCGATCAACTACATCAAGACACGCGGTTCCACGAAGCCACCACCCAAGGCACGAACGCGGGACGATGTCATCACGAAGCCCGATGCTTCGGGAGAGGAAGCGACGGCCGACTTCTAAGCCTGGACGATGAGACCGGAAGAGCGAAATAATCTGGGCTCGAAGCCCGGACAAGAGACAGGCGAAAGACTTAAATGCGAACGTGATGAAACAGCACAAGGGATTTAAGACAAAGTGGGAGGCCACGTGTGACGGGGCAAGCATGATGCCGGGCCATCATCATCTCCTGTCCCATCTCGCTCGCCCGCAGGTGTACAGGGACGGAAAGTAGACGTAGACCGTAGACTAGACGTGAGCAGGTGTACAGATCGCTCTGTACTGCTTTGAGTTGTCTTAGACGCTGACACACCATGTAAACCCCCGCACGATTCATGAGGAGTCGGTGGGCAGGTATAGGCGTCCGAGCTATAAAAGGGGAGGCCCAGAACCTCCCCTCGGATGGGGAGATAACTCACACACACACGACACATAGACTTTCTTCTCGTTCTCGCAAGCAAGGAAGTCTCACATGTAACTATGGTTTCCCTTAATCGACCAAGCTAATACATGGCCGACAAACCCTTCAGACTAGACGTATGACACATTGTCTGAACCTGTATAAATCTTTGTCTTTGTTAGCTAGCCATCCAGACATAAAACCCTTCAGACTAGATGTAGGTCGCGTGGCTCGGGCACCGTCTTCACGATGGAATGCAAATCCGCTGGAGCTCCCACGCTGTGACGATCCCTCGCTCACCCAGAAGAGAGACGACCAACAGTAACACGGGACTTCATTCAGTCAAACATGGCCGACAATGAAAAAGGAGAAGGGGAACCACACATACCCTCCCTTAGCCTCCTCTCTTTTCTAACTTGCGTTACCAGAACTTGCAGGAAAGCAGGAATGTGAGAGGAATGGAGAAAGAGGACGAGCGGTGAAAGTAGTAACTTGCACCCCAAGGGGCAGTTGGTGTAATGCGTTCGCTTCCCTTTTCCCAGCCGACTCTCCGCCAAGCCCCTTCGCTTACCCTTTACACGACGTCGACGGGTCGTACAAATCAAAGGCCCAGGTAAGTAGGTTAGTTTATTATGGCCCGTTTTTGGGGCTCGATTGAAGTTATGAGTTATAAGGTATACCTACCATGTAGGTCAAAAGAACCACTTGGAACGAACCAGAGTGAAGGACAGGGGATACGAGATGGTCATCAATGGCGCACTCGAGAGCCTCGAAGCCCCCGACATCTCTAAGTCTGATATCCGAGTCCCGACTTGGCGGCTCTCCGGTATCCCCCTCTCTTGAGGGGCCGACATCGAGTCGCAGGCCTGGGATCTGCACAAGTGTACCAAGAGGGATCTTATGGGACGCTGGCATCAAGCCTTGGTCAGGTCAACATGATTCCCTCGACCTTGCGGAAAGGTGGTGGGGTTCCACTTAGATTTACCCGTTAGGCTACTCACCGATCCCGACAATTCGACAATCGTTGCATTTTCCCGATTGACTCAACCCCTCCAAACCCGAGGATGGTTTGTGGACAGGGAGCGAAGCAGATTCACTGATTAAATCGAGCCCGACTCGCGGAGGGGGGGGGGCTCGGGGGCTATTTGATGACTCAAAGTCATGAAAGGTTCGGTGCCTGAGGATTTGAGCTCGGACTTAGCCACGAATCAAAACACAACAACAATCTCACACAACTTCCGTTTTTCTTATCCTTTTAGGTCCTTCGCCACATGAAGAAACATGCCTCCGACCCATTCTGAAGAAGCTCGTCCGAAGGCCCGAGGGCTACTTGAAAGTGCATCTAGGATAGTTTCCCGTGGGTTTTGATGATTAATGACAACACTTAAGGGACTAATGAGCATTGCAAGTATGAGTACAGGTGGTTAAGAAATCTACGAAGATGGATACATCAGAAAGGAAAAGAGGAGAAAAGGCAAATGCACAAGGAGAATAGAGTTTAGGGGTTTTAATTCTTTTGTGTTGAGTTTAGCCTTTGAGCATGAGTGTGATCATAGAGTAAAGTGATGAGAATCATCTAAGAGCTCATAGTCCGAGTTTAGGTTGAGCGGAGTGAAGATTCGGGATAGCCCTGGGAATAGGGTCAGACTAGTCCGGTACATCGGACTGATCCGATGTAGAACGGAACAAGTGGTTCTGTGTGAGTTCGAACTTGTCCGGGTGGGAGGCCGGACTAGTCCAAAGTATGAGACTAATCTGATATAGAATGGAACAAGAGTTTATGTGTTAGTTCGGACTTGTCCGTCTAGGGACGGACTAGTCCGTGGAGAGAGTGTCTGAGCTCTTCAGGAGCTAAGTGCTGAAGGACCAGACTAGTCTGCTCTTTGAGGCCGGACTAGTCCGCAGGTTTAGACTAGTCCGTTTCCAACTGGAAGATCGGATTAGTCCTATTTGTGTCAGACTAGTCCATTTGGAATCAGGAAGTAGCTGCAGGGACTAAGTCTTGGATGGCCAAACATGTCCGCCCATGGAGGCCGGACTAGTCCGGTGGACCAAACTTATCCGTTCTCAACCGAAACAATGGTTTCCGTGTGAGATCACACTAGTCCGTTGTGGACCGGACTAGTCTGTGGTTTGTGACCATTTAGTTGGTAGAATCTGACCGTTTAGTTGGTAGAATACGACCGTTTAGTAGGTGAAGAGTGATGTCATCGGTCCCCGCAGGCCGGACTAGTTCGGGTCAAAGAGTGGACTAGTTTGGGCTTTGGCAGTTGGCAACGGCTAGTTCCCGGGACCTCTATAAAAAGGGGTTGCCCGGGCCTCAAAGAGGAGGACAAGCACCCTACGCCGAAACAACCTTCCTAGAGCTTTTCTAGTCCCCTCTCTTCAAATTATTGGAGCCCTAAGAATGTTTCTTAAGGGTTTGTGAGTTTTGGGAAGAGAAGAAGAAGGGGAGTGTGATGAGGACATCACAACAGTGGATACTCACATTGATATACAAGGACCAATCACAAGAGCACGAGCACGGTTACTAAATCAGCAGGTGAACTCGTTCCTAACTTCCTACCCATGTGAATTTGAGAATGGATTGCTATTGAATGATTTAATTGTTATTAGGAACCATGGACATGATCAATAAGTAAAGGGAGGAGGATTTGGGGACGTAGAGAACCAGATGGGACGCTCACAAGTTGATGGAAACAGTCACCAACTCGAATCGAGTTCAACTCGGAGTTCAGGAGGAGTCCATCTTAAAATGGACGCCTAGGATGCATATGGACTCCGTTTTCGACGTTCTACATATGCATGGAAAGATGAGAAGATAAATTTTCCAATGTTCTGGTCCCACATTAAAATTCGCCAGGAGTCACTGGGAGTTGTGGAAACAAGTCGAATTCAGAGTTCTGTCCGGTGCTGCACCACCGTATTGGGCTTTTGGGCCTTGTATCCCGTATGAGTTTATTAGGAACGCGTCCAAGGGTCTTCTGACCGAACCCTAGCTTTTAAATACTGGAGCCACCAGCCAAATTTGTGGGTCTTTCTTAGATAAACAGCCGCTGTTCTACGGTTTTTGTGAAACCCCAACTTCGTGATTTTCAGATCACGTCTTCTACGTTCATGCTCGTGTTCTCGGTTGCACCTGTAGGGATTAGCCTTCTTAGCGAGGTCAAGCGTGTGCTGCACGGTTGATAACCAACGGAGCAGTGGTGTAGTGATTGCAGGGGTGTTCGAACTGCTCGAGTGGCGCGGATCATCAACGTCGAGTTCTCCACCTCAATCGACCTACCTTTTGGAAGATCGGGGCTAAACCACTCATCATTTGGTATCAGATTTCAGGTTGCCTGTGAGGTACTTTGATTTCCCACTAGATCAGTTTTTGTTTTTCATACCTAGAGTCCGCAGAAAAAGCACAAAAAAATCATATCGTGTTTACCGATTCCTAGACCATAGTGCCTTCAAGTTTCGTTTTTCAGTTTGCATTGTTGAGTTTGCATTCGTGTGGTCGAGTCTGGTTGCTGGTTTAGCATTGTGTTTTTGGGTCGTAGTTATCGTTTTTCTTCCTTGTTTTTCTTGTTGCTCACCTATTCTACAATCCCTAAACAACAAACCGAGCCAACAAGATCATCGGTTTGCCCTAGCTAGCCGCCTTGCGTGAACTTCCGCATCGCCAACCCCAGAACAGGTGACAAACCATTGTGCCAGTCCTCCTTGATTCATCACACAACATCACATCATTCGTCGTTGCTAAATTCCAATTATTTTTCATATTTTATTGCGAGATCTTTTTCAAAACCGAGTTTGAATCAATATAAAAAAACAGTAACTCGGGTAGCCTACCTTAAAACGGTCATAACTTTTGCATACAAACTCGAAATCGGGTAAATTTTTTTCAAATTGATCTACTCGAAATTTTGCAACCGATTTTCCACGGCTTTGCCGTGTTCGGCGAAATTTGTTTGGCCAAATTCCCCTCAGAAGATAGATTATCCGGCCTCCGAAGTTTCAGCCCTAATTTAAAGAATCTTCCTAATTTCTATAGGCCACATCTTATATCCAATTGAGCTGCAAAAGAAAAAAATAGTGAAGAGAGCACAAATATTAAAGCATTGACAACACACACTTGAAAAAAGTTGGCCTATACACTTGTGCTGTACTTGTTGGTTATATCTTCCTGATTTTCTATTTTCCTTTCTACCGCCTTGTGTTGTGCTAGGCCTAGAACACTTGTTAACCAGCAACAGTTCCTACATTGAATACTAATTCAACTTTGTTTGTTGTTAACGATTTTTTTTCTTATTAGCCGCCATATTATGCCATCCAAACTCCACTTTTCCTCTTGAGCAGAATAGTTACCTTTGCAATCACTTCACGCTTCATTGGTTCTCACCGTCCACCGTTTACCACCTACTGTGTCGGTAAGAACACTTGTAAGAATGTGGTAAGACGCTTGAGAGAGAGAGAGTTTGTTTCCTTCCTTCCACTTTTCACATTGCCACTATCCTTTGTAGTTGATAGGGATAACATCTTTTTGTTGTCTTTTGTTTACTACTAACAATGGCAGAAGATAAAAGGAATGATGAATGTGTTCAACATGCTGAGTTGCGTGACATGATGAGGGAAATGACAGATATGTTCACCAAAACCCAAGCATCGACAGAGGCGTCATTGATGACCTTGAATCGCCAAGTTGCTGATCTTGTTGTTCGGATGGATACTCTTGAGGCGTGGATGCCTCTCGTTGAAGATCGTGAAGACGGTGCTTATAATATGAAAGATCATAACAATCAATCATGACTTCCACTTTATCTATGAGGTATGAGAGGTAATAATTATTATAATTACAATGATCGTCATAATAATTTTAATTGCCCTCTTGATGATCCTTTTGCTAAAGTCAAATTTACTATACCCTCTTTTTCTGGTGCTTATGATGCTGAGGTATATTTTGATTGGGAGATGACAGTAGAGCAAAAATTTAATGCCCACCTTATTCCTAAACAACATAGAGTTCGTCAAGCCACTAGTGAGTTTAAGGATTTTGCTATCATATGATGGAATGAACTTGTTAAAACTAGAATTGATCCTCCAACATGGGATAGATTAAAGAAAGCTATGCGTGTCCGTTTTGTTCCTCCTTCTTTTCAGCGGGACCTTCGCAAAAAATTATAGCGCTTAGACCAAGGTAACATGTCCGTAGAGGAGTATTATCAAGAGTTACAAAAGGGTATGTTGCGTTGTGGGGTAGTAGAGGACATGGATGATAAAATAGCTCGTTTTTATGGGGGGTTGAGGCGTGAAATTCAGGACATTGTTGATTATAAGGAATATGATACTGTTAACAGATTATTTCAGCTGGCTATGTTGACAGAAAAAGAATTGTAGGGCTGCCAACAGCAGCAGCACCAACGCACGAGGAGCACTTTTACACCACGTTCGACATCTACACCATCCAAAATAGCACCATCTTCGAGTTTTCCCACTGCCACTACACCATCCAATGGTGGCCAACGAACTTCATCTACTGCTCCATTTCCTCGTGCACCAGAGGGCAGCAAGACGACACCATTCAAGCCTACGTATTCCACTCCTCCACGAGTCGAACTTCCAACATTAAGTGTCACCGCTGCCAGGGAGTTGGTCATATGATGAAAGATTGTCCTAGCAAACGAGCATAATAGCACGAGATGATGGCGGGTATGATAGTACTTCGGATATTGAAGATGAATATTCTCTTGCTACTAACGTTGCAGAACCAAAAGATGACCACTATAGCACAGATGAAGAGGTACTTGGTACTGCAACAACGGAAATTTGTAGAAGCATAACTGTGCAGCGTGCTTTGAGCTCCAAAGTTGAGGCGGATGACAAGCTACAGCGACACAATCTTTTCACATGTTTATCATCGTCAAGGACTGTCGTGTGCACACTAATTGATGGAGGCAGTTGCAATAACTTGGTGAACACGGATGTGGTCAAGAAACTTGGATTGACAACAATAGCACACCCTCATCCATACCACATTCAGTGGTTTAACAACAACGGTAAGGTTAGGGTAACACAAACAGCGAGAGTACATTTTTCGATTGATTCTTACCATGATTTTGCCGATTTGGATGTCGTACCTATGGATGCTTGTTCTCTTTTGTTGGGACATCCTTGGGAATTTGATACGGATGCTATTCATCATGGTAGAACTAATAAATATACTCTGATGCATAAAGGAAAGAAAATCACTTTGCTTCCTATGACTCCTGCTGAAATTGTATATTTGGAGAAAAGTAAAACACGTGATGATAAGGCAACAAAATCACTAGACTATGAAAAACAGCAAGTAATTAAGTTAAAATCACCTTCGCTGCTCACAACTAAATCTGACCTTGCTGATTTATTTAATACCAAGGGGATGTACTATGCTTTAGTATGCAAAGAAGCCACGTTTTTGCTTCATAAAGTGTCCATTGCATTGCCCCTGCTGTTGCTAACCTTTTGCAGGATTTTTCGGATGTGTTTCCCCCCGAGATACCCTCTGGATTACCACCTATGAGGGGCATTGAACATAAGATCGACTTGATTCCAGGGGCAAGTTTGCCAAATCGTGCGGTGAACAGGGCGAATCCGGAAGAGAGAAGGGAAATTAAGCGACAAGTTCAAGATCTTTTGAACCGCGGGTATATTCGTGAAAGCCTTAGTCCTTGTCCTGTTCCTGTTCTTTTGGTTCCTAAGAAAGATGATAGCTGGCGCATGTGTGTTGATTGTAGAGTGATTAATAGCATCACCATTCGATATCGTTATCCTATTCCTCGCTTAGATGACATACTTGATGAATTGGGTGGTGCTATTATTTTCATATAAATTGACTTGCGTAGTGGTTACCACCAAATCAGAATGTCACTAGGAGATGAATGGAAAACTGCATTTAAAACCAAGTTTGGACTTTATGAGTGGTTAGTCATGCCTTTTGGTTTAACTAATGCACCTAGCATTTTTATGCGATTAATGAACGAGGTTTTACGTGTTTTATTGAAAAATTTGTGGTGTTTTACTTCGATGATATCCTCATTTACAACAAGTCATATGACGAACATCTTAATCATTTACATGATGTTTTCAGTGTCTTGAGAGATGCACATTTGTTTGGTAACCTCAAAAAGTGCGTCTTTTGCACCAATCGAGTTTCGTTTCTTGGATATGTCGTTTTATCGCAGAATTGAGATGGATGAGGCAAAAATTGTGGCTATCACTAGCTGCCCAACTCCATCGACCGTCACGCATGTGCGTAGTTTTCTTGGTCTTGCGGGTTTTTATCGACGCTTTGTGCGGGATTTCAGCACCATTGCAGCACCTCTCCATGAACTGACGAAGAAGGGAGTGCAGTTTCGATGGGGCGAACAGCAGCAACAAGCTTTTGATGTTCTCAAATCAAAGCTTACACAAGCACCATTGCTACAACTTCTTGATTTTTACAAGACATTTGAGCTAGAATGTAATGCAAACGGCATTGGTATTGGAGGTGTTCTCAAACAAGGAGGTAAACCCGTTGCATTCTTTAGTGAAAAATTGCATAGTCCTTCTCTGAATTATTCTACTTATGATAAAGAATTATATGCCTTAGTGCGAGTTCTACAAACTTGGCAACAATACCTGTGGTCTAAGGAGTTTGTCATATATTCCGATCATGAATCTTTGAAGTATCTTAAGTATCAAACCAATCTGAATAAACGACATGCTAAATGGAATGAGTTCATAGAATCGTTTCCATACATCATTAAGCATAAGAAAGGGAAGGAGAATGTTATTGCAGATTCATTATCTAGACGTTACACCATGCTGTCCCAACTTGATCATAAAATATTTGGTTTGGAAATAATAAAAGGATTATATCCTACTGATTTGGACTTCAAAGATGCCTTTGAAAATTGTAGAGAAGGAAGAACTTGGAATAAATATGTACTACGGGAGGGTCTCCTCTATCGTGCTAACAAGCTATGTGTTCCTGCTAGTTCCGTTCGCCTATTACTTTTGCAGGAAGCTCATGGAGGAGATTTGATGGGACATTTTGGAGTGAAGAAAACTGAGGACGTGCTGGCCACACACTTTTTTTGGCCAAAGATGAGACGTGATGTCGAGCTCTACGTGTCACGATGCACTACTTGCAATAAAGCTAAGTCTCGACTTAACCCACATGATCTTTATATGCCTCTTCCTGTTCCTAGTGTACCTTGGCAGGATATTTCTATGGATTTTGTTTTGGGATTACCTAGGACTAAGAGGGGGAGGGATAGTATTTTGTGGTTGTTGATCGTTTCTCCAAAATGGCACATTTTATACCTTGTCATAAGAATGATAATGCCTCACACATTGCTGATTTGTTTATGACGGAAATTATTCATTTACATGGTGTACCAAATACCATTGTTTCTGATCGTGATGCAGAATTTTTAAGTCATTTTTGGAGAACTTTGTGGTATAAATTAGAAACCAAGCTGCTATTTTCAACCACACGTCACCCACAAACCGTTGGACAAACCGATGTAGTAAATCATACTCTATCCACTATGTTGCTGGCTGTTTTAAAAACAAATTTAAAGGGTTGGGAGGATTGTTTACCACATATAGAATTTGCTTACAACAGGTCATTTCACTCTACTAAAAGGTAAGCCCATTCCAGGTAGTGTATGGTTTCAATCCCCGTGCTCCTATTGATTTATTATCTTTGCCTCCTTCTAAAACTATAAATTTGGATGCTACACGACGATTTGAATTCATTCTTAAGATGCATGAAACTACAAAGAAAAATATTGAAAGGATGAATGAGAAGTATAGAATTTCTGGTAGTAAAGGTAGAAAAGAAGTAAAACTTGAACCAGGGGATTTGGTATGGCTACATTTAAGAAAATAACGATTCCCTCACTTGAGAAAATCTAAACTTATGCCACGAGCTGCTGGTCCTTTTAAGATTGTTGAAAAGATCAATGACAATGCATATAAGCTTGAGTTACCTCCCGATTTTGGGGTTAGTCCCACATTTAACATTTCAGATTTACGACCATACTTGGGGGAAGAAGATGATCTTGAGTCGAGGACGACTCCAATTCAAGAGGGGGAGGATGATGAGGACATCACAACAGTGGATACTTACATTGATATACAAGGACCAATCACAAGAGCACGAGCACGGTTACTAAATCAGCAGGTGAACTCGTTCCTAACTTCCTACCCATGTGATTTTGAGAATGGATTGCTATTAAATGATTCAATTGTTATTAGGAACCATGGACATGATCAACAAGTAAAGGGAGGAGGATTTGGGGACGTGGAGAACCAGATGGGACATCCACAAGTTGATGGAAACTGTCACCAACTCGGACTCGAGTTCAACTCGGAGTCCAGGAGCAGTCCATCTTAAAACGGACGCCTAGGATGCATACGGACTCCGTTTTTGACGTTCTACATATGCTGGAAAGATGAGAAGATAAAATTTCCAATGGTTCTGGTCCCACATTAAAATTCGCTAGGAGTCATTGGGAGTTGTCGAAACAAGTCGAATTCAGAGTTCTGTCCAGTGCTGCACCACTGTATTGGGCATTTGGGCCTTGTATCCCGTATGAGTCCATTAGGGACGCGTCCAAGGGTCTTATGGACGAACCCTAGCCCTTTAAATACTGTAGCCACCGGCCAAATTTGTGGGTTTTGCTTAGATAAGCAGTCGCCGTTCTACGGTTTTTGTGAAACCCCAACTTCTTGATTTTCAGATCATGTCTTCTACGTTCTTGCTCGTGTTCTCGGTTGCACCTGTAGGGATTAGCCTTCTTGGCGAGGTCAAGCATGTGCTGCACGGTTGATAACCAATGGAGCAGTGGTGTAGTAATTGCAGGGGTGTTCGAACTGCTCGAGTGCCGCAGATCATCAACGTCGAGTTCTCCACCTCAATCGACCTACCTTTCGGAAGATCGGGACTAAACCACTCATCTAAGTGTGCACTGTAGAGCTCTTGGTTGATTCTCTAGCACTGGGTGAGAAGTGTGCTGTTGAAGAGCATTGGTTTGTAAGTGCTTTGAACTAGTTCTCGTGGGAGCCTCAAGTTGTGAGTTGCCCCACGATATATTGTGAAGCATTTGTGATATAGTGGAAAAACAAATCGATATTGGTGGTGGCTTGGTGAGGAAAAGGTTGAGAGCAACCTGGTCCTTGTTGGACTCCTCAACATGGACGTAGGCTTCTTTGTGGAGCCAAACCATGGGATAAATATAGTGTCCTTGCCTTGTTGAGCCAAAATTCTCTGTGACCGGACTAGTCCGCCCTCAGGACCGGACTAGTCCACACTCTGTGAACTAATCATTTTTATTAAGCCGTATTTCAAATTTTTTTGCCTATTCACCCCCCTCTAGATAACTTTCAATTGGTATCAGAGCCTAACTCTCCTAAAATCTTAACCGCTTGGAGAGGAGATGGGGAAAACGCCAAGAAGAACTTACCGCCCGTCGACACCACCGGCGTCAGCGAGAACAACGACAACAACGGTGAAGGGCTCAAGTTCTCACCTCACAATGGTGTCAACCCAATATAGGACATGCCAAGGCTCCTCGCTTCGACTTGCAGACCGACAATGAAGATTAAGAAGTGAGGCGTCTTGCCGATCTTCGTTAAAAGGCAAAAGATGAAGCTAGAAGAAGGAGGAGGCTTGAGAAAGAAAATAAAATCAAGAAGCCCGAAGAAGACTACACTCGATATCCTTTTACCTATGAGCGTTTAAATTTGCACACAAATTACTTATCTATTCCCTTAGGCAAACCTCCACACTTTGATGGCACAAACTACACAATGTGGAAACACAATATGAAGCTGCACCTTATTTCTCACAACCCCACACTTTGGCACATTGTTTGCACAGGTGTATATATCCCCGTGGAGAATGAAGAACTTACACACCGGAGCAAGAGCAGCTCATCCACCGCAACGCTCAAGCAGCAGCCGTACTCAATTCTTCTTTGCGCCAAGAAGAATTCAAAAAGGTGGATGGGTTGGAACAAGCCAAAGAAATATGGGATACACTCAAAATTGTGCATGAAGGCAACCGCTCTGTCCGAGAAGCAAAGATTGAGATGATTGAGGGGGAGCTTGGACGATTTGCCATGGAAGATGACGAGACCCCTCAAGGGATGTACAATCGACTCAAGACTCTTATAAACAAGAGTCGAGCATATGGTTGTAAGAAGTGGACAGACCACGAGGTAGTCAAAAGGATGATTAGAGCCTTCATGACTAGCAATGTGACGCTTTGCACACTCATCCGAGAGAGTCCAAACTTCCACAAAATGATTCCGAATGAGGTGCTTGGCAAGATCATCAATCATGAGATGATGGAAATGGAAGTATGTCATGTCAACGACCTTGCCAAGGTTACATCCAACAAGAAAAAGGGGATTGCTCTCAAAGCATCACCCAAAGCCAAGAACAAAGAAGTACAAATCTCAAGTGATGATGTGGAAAGTGAAGAAGAGAGCACCGATATGGATGATGAGGAGTTGGCCTTCTTCATCAAGAAATTCAGAAGGATGATGAAGAGAAGAAGAGGACCAAGCTATGAGAGCAGAAGCAAGGATAAAGGCAAGTCAAGAAGCAAGAAAGATTGCTACAACTGCGTCGAGTATGGGCATTACATTGTTAATTGCCCATATGAAAGGAAGATGACAAGAAGAAGAGGAATAAGGATGAAAAGCCACAACAGAAGAGGATATTCAAGAAGAAGAAGACACATGGGCATGCTCATGTTGGCAGAGAATGGGACTTCAATGATGAGTCCTCCTCCGATGATGAAGAAGAGATGGTAACCGTCGCTATCAAGAAGCCAACAATGAAGAAGACTCTCCTACCCAACAAAGGTGAATGGAAAAACTCAAACCACACATGTCTCATGGCAAAGGAGGGAAAGCGAAAGGTAAAAACTAAACTCTCCTTACACTCTATTTGTAAAAGTCCCAAAACATGTACATGAATAAAACTAAGGTTGAATTCTTATGTGTGGCAAAGGCATGAAAAATGGGACTTGCTAAAACTTTTCTTCATGCAAAGTGATACATGGATGATCATCCAAAAATGAGGCTCACATTTTTATTTGAAAGTGTTGAACCAATAAGGATTTAAATACCTATTTGCATGTAAGTTTAAAAAACAGATTTTAAATTCAAAGTTCACACAAATGGTGGCCAAAAACTTTGAGTAAAAATGTAGCCATATAGTTGAAAATTGTGGAAAAAGTTGATGACAAACTTTTCATTTTTAGGGTGGGCTCCAAAAAGGAATTATAAAAGCATTTTCAAAACTCCAACCAAATTCAAATTTGCTATGCAAATTCAAACTGAATTTGGAGAATTCAAATTGTAACCCATCTTTCAAACTCAGAGTTTTGGAATTTGGGAGGATTAACTTGAGGAGATCTTTTGGAGAGGAGAGAAGTAGGGGACCCACATGTCATTGGGGTGAGGATTTAGACTTGCACATGAAGCAAACAAATCACATGGGCTCTGTTTTCAACTCAGCCGAGGACCTTCTCAACCGGGTGCCACCACTGACTCAATGGTGCCACCTCCTGCTCATTGCCCCCACGCGCTGGCGCCCAGAGGCGGTTCCATCGGCATGATCTACTCCCCTAACCGAAGAAAAGTCCATTTGCTTTCTTCTCCTCGCGAACAAACATCAGACCGAGTGCCTCTCCCCTCCGCTACTCGGCCTGATCGGGAAAACCGGCAGAAACAATAGTGCCATCCTCCTCAGAGCTGCTAGACAGCGCCACGAGCTCGGTTCTCACTTCCCCGACACCCAAACCACTGAGCTCCGGCCTCCCTTGCCCTATAACAGCCCCCCCCCCAGCGGAGACCTAAAGAAGAACGATGATCGGGCGCTCGTGGACAGCTCTCCACAGGAGCTTTCATGGCCGAGCAAGGGCGGCAACGGAAGCGCACGACCACCGTGCTTTCCTCACCCAAATCTCAAGCCACGCTGTGAAGCATAGATGGCGAATTTCGAGATTTTACTCCGGCGGGTGCAAACCGGACGTCCGGTACGATTTCTTCAAATTCATCTCTAATCTTCCATAGCTTGTCAAATCATGCACATAGGTTCTGGACTAGCCGGCAATCAATTCTCCTTTAGCAACCCCAGCATGAGGTCAACTCAGAGCAGAGGATTTCGAGCTCTACCCAGGGTGTTCTTCACGGAACGAATCGAGCACATGGTGCCAACCTATTTGCCGCCATTTCCGAGCCAGTTCAAGACCTTGCCGAGCTGGGCGATCATCCACAGGTGCTTTAGATCGAAGTGGTCGAGCTTTTGGTGGGCTAGTAACCCCGGCCGACGATGCCGAAGTTCAACCGAGGCCGTCGCATGTTGCCGAGGTATCTTCGGTCACCGACAGCCCCAGAAGACCCCACAGTCGTGTTCCCCGGCATCAATAACCCTCTGGCGGCGAACCTCAGCTCGAGCGGTGGCCGGCAGTGGCGATCCGGCAAGTTACAGCTCGTCCCGACGAGGTGGCGGCGGCGCGCGCATGAAACAGGGCACGGGAGGTTGAAGAAGGGGTCAGGCCCGGCTGTCAGCGGCTGGGAGTTTAAATCTGTGATCGGATGTGGCCCGGGTCTGGTGTGCTGGCGCGCTGAAGATCTGTTGCCCGGTGTGGCCCATTTCCTATTGGCTGGGATTTAAATAGCGGGCCCAGTCAAATTCCAGTAGGGAAAATAATTCCAGAGTTTGCCGCAAGTTTGGAAAATCGTATCTCTTTGTAGAAACCTCCAAATTGAGTGATTCCAATTGGGTTGGATTCATTTTTAAGAGGTCTATCCAAATATGAACTCAGATTTGTATGAAACTCAATATATAATTCTTGAAGATTCTTTGAAGGTTTTTTGAAAAATAATTATTGAGGGAGTTTGGTTTATCCAAAATCCTCAAATTTTGCCAGAATATTCTTTAGAATAGTGTTGACCTTCTAGAAAATTTTAAGCTCATTTTAATATCATTTGTGTAGGAATTTGCTAAATACAAACTTCTGTGTTCATAAGAGTCCAGAAACATTTTCAGAAAATGTTTCCCACTTGTAAAATCTATTCTGGGATTCCATAGTTCCAAAAATCATAGGAAAATTTATACAAGCTCTCTGAGGCATACTTGAAATTGTAATTTACTAAATTGGGCATGAAAATGCACAGTACTTCAGAATTTATTCTTTTGAGTAGAAATGCTTAAGGAACTGTTCTGGAGGAACTACTCAAGTAAAATGGTTAAATTTTGAACCAATTGACTCTCATGTGACCAGGAACTCACATGTAAATTATCAGCTCATGTTGAGCCCTAGAACTCTCTGTGCTTTTTTTCTAAGCTTATGTATATGGGAAAATACATAAAGACTCTTGGGAGAATTATGGAGAGCATAATTGTATCCCACATTAGCTGCAATTTGGCAAGCTAAATCCCTAGGTAGTATAGAATCTGCTGTAAAAGTTTTGAAGCCATTGGAGTTCTTGTTCTTCAGATGCAATCAACTCTTTTCAGCTTATCTTTTATAGTCATTAGGAAAGTTAGTAGTGCATAGCTAAACCATCAAGACCAAGTTAGTTCATTATGTTTCTTTGCACAACAGAGGCAAACCAAGCCATTCTTGGCCTTTCCACACAACCTCTGCTCCTAAGAACTCCATTCTATAATTCTTTCCATTACATTCCATAAAAATTGTGCATATATATTTCATTAGGATTCACGACAAAGGGGATTCAAAGGAGCGATTCATTGAAGTGTATCATACTCTAGAGGATCAAGGGTTGATCAGTAAGATCACTAACTGCTTATATACGACTACCCTACAAAACAAGCAAGCTCCGGTTTGCATTTAACAGCTGTTAAGTTTTTATTTGTATTCACTTTCGGTTAAGATATGAATTGTGCATTAGGTCTAGTGTTTGATACTCCTCTTGCATATCCAAATAAACCCATGGAGTATTGGGTAGGTGTCTTTCCCGTGTAGAACTGTCATGCTTAAGTAAGGTTCGGTAGAAGTCGAGTGGTGAGATGCTACTCGCATGCTCAGGAACAACAGGGGCATACGGGATTAGTTCATAAATGAAATCAGCAAGTTAAAGTTGAGATCGGAAGGTTGTAGGGGCAGCAGGACATAGGGGCCTGGGTGCTATAGACCTGTCCGTGTCGGTCAAGGACTGATCCATATGCGTCCCTGTTCAACAACTTTAAGTTGTGTACCGGACTCATGCTGGATATATGGGACCCAGTAAACAGATGTACCTCGGGAAGCTTGCGTTGAGCCTTTTCGGGTCGCTCAAGCGATACGGCCAGTGTGCAGTATGTGGGTAACATTCTCATGACATCTCATGTCAGTAGGTGCACCATGAGGGTGGCTACTGTACGGGGCGACCTGATCGATTCAATGGGGGTGAAACGGGAGAAAGGTTGTCACGTACGACGTCAGTGGTGATTGTTGTAGGCAACGTCGAGTATGGGCATACATGTCGTGTAGTCCGGGTGTTATTGATTTGAATCACCGTCGCTCGCACAATGGACCGAGCATGCTTGTTCTCATAGTCATGACGTAGTAAGAACTTGCCTGAGAAATGAACTAATCACATTGGTTTGAAGTTTCATACTAGCTTTGTATTGGATCTTTATGAATAGGCTAGTGCAAACTCGATTCTTTTATGCCGTGAGCAAATTACATTGGGGGAAAGCATTTCTTGTTTGATTGTGGACTCCCGATGTGGCGTGTCCAAGGTTACTTAAATTGCTGCAAATAATACCTGAAACTAAGGATTCACTTTTAGGCAAGTTTTATTATGCATTATACCATCCTACTTTATGTTCATAACGTCATGTAGAGTTTCATGACTAGGGTGACGGTTAAGTCTTGCTGAGCGTTATGCTCACGGATGCTATCCGAGTTCTTTTCCAGGATTGACCTCATGCTATGAAGGGATGCCGATGAGACTCGGGAACCTCCGAGTGGTTACTCAAGAGCATCCTCGCCGCTGCAGATTGTTCTTCGTGTTGCTAGTAAGAAACGTCCGCGGGCTGGACTGTTTCTTTGTTGCTAAGTTAGAATTGAGTCGTGAGAGTTGTAGTCTTCCGCTGTAGCTTATTTGAGATAAGTATTTGTAAAACACTTCTGTACGCTTCCGCAAATGATTTATGTAATGTGATGTGTTTCTTCACCCGTGTGCTGTTGGGTGCCGCATATCACGGCACCACCCGATGACGTCCTGGCGGGGCGTCGTCTCGGTGGCGGGTTCCGGCAGCGTGGTATCAGAGCTGCATTGGGAACAGAGCACGGATTGAGCATCATATTATGTTAAAAATTTAGGATACGCTGAGATGATGGTATTAGGCCCACATAAGGACTACTATATTAGCATATTGTGAAGGTGGCAATCTAACCTATTTGTTATGTCAAAAAATCGTGCATCTCGGGACGTTCGATGTATTGGGGGTGCATATAATCACTGTCTATCAGTGCGCACAAGCTGAAGGGTGGAGCCCTACGGGTGGCAGGTAACCCGACCCGCTTTAATATCCTCTACGACTCTTCATGTCGTTTGGGGTATTCGAGCAACGCCTTTCCCTAGCATGCTTTGGGCAAGTTTGGGAGACTCCATCACGTGGTCAGTAACGTGAACACGTAGCTCAAGTCGTGTTTGGCTTGAGAACATCCGGGCGAGTGATGACGAACGGGTGTACAAACTGTATTGGGACCAGGTTCGGTGTGCAGCTGAACCTGATGATTGAGTGTATTTTATGTAGGTACTAACCACGAAAACTAAGTATGTGTAGAACACGTTTGCGAGTGACCATTTTAGTGCCACCTAAGGATACGTATATGCCGGTGTAATCCAGTTAGGTTTTTCTTTTGTGAGGCAACGTAGTACCGTCATATGTCTTACGGTGCATCGCCACCGTACTACACTTGATAGTCTTCTTTCCTATGAAGAAATCATTCATGACTAACTTTCAAACTAAAAATGGATGCTGGAAAGCACATATTAGTTACTGAGCTCTTCATTTGAACTAAGTTTCAAAGAAGAGAATTGCTAGGTTTCTTTTGATCTCAAAAACAGAGTGCTCTGTTCTGGTAGAAATTGTTGCTGAACTTTGACAGAACATAACTCTGAGTAGATTGACCAAATGGAGATGTATGATACAGTTCTGGAAAGGTTTTTAAGTTATATACAACTTTTCTGTAGACCTCCAGAGCAAAATCAGACGCCAACTTGGTTGAACGTCCAGATAAATGCAAACTCTTCAGAAAACAGAACAGCTGCAACCTTCTCTGGATGTTTCTGTAAAATAGCCATAACATTCTGTAGAAAAATTTCTAAGGGTCATATGATACACCGTTGGAAAGGTTATGAGATTTGCAATGATTTTGTAGTTCATAGTTTGTTCAGAATTGTATACATTTTTATGTACAACTGTGATGAAAACAGCCACATACAAAGGAGATGCTGGCAAATTTTATCCAAAAATTCTGTCAACTTTGAACAATCATAACGTTTGATCCAGAAATGATCTAGGAGCATATGAGTACTCATTGAAAACATACTGAAGTTAACTTTAACTTTGGTACTCAACTTGAGTTATAAAAATACTGTTAACCAGATCAAAATCTGGGTTAAGTACAGAAAGGTATGTTCTGTACAGAACAAGGGACTGATTGGGTTGGCTTTAGGAAGATGTGTAAACATGAAATTTTGTTATGCTTTCATAAAGTTTTAGCATGTTAATGTTTTACACACTTTCACATACTGCTGAGTTCAAGTTTTGACTCCCCTCAAAATTATTCTTTTGCAGTATGGTGCGTGCTCATTCTCTGAGTAGGGCTGAAGGTTCTCGCCAAGACGGTGATGACTCGACTCCACCACGAGCACCGCCATCAACGATATGGGTGGATGTCATGGCTCAGATGGTCGAGTCAAGTAAAGAGAACACAAGACTACTCCAAGCCTTGGTACAACATGGCTTACTCCAACAAACGCAACAAGTCGTTCCACCTCGGAACGCCTATTTGGACTTCGTGGCGACACAACCGCCAATTTTCACGGAAGCCAATGAACCAGTGGAAGCTGATCAGTGGCTTCAGGTTATGGAGTCCAAGTTTGGAGTGTTTGAGTGCGATGAGTATCAGAAGACATTATTTGCAGCTCAACAGCTCCATGGAACCGCCGAAAAACTGTGGTTCGCTTATCTCGCCACCGTTCCGGAAGGCCATCAAGTGGAATGGACGGAATTTTGTAAAGCATTCCGTGTTCGTCATATTCCTATCGATTTTATCAAGGCCCAGCAGCAAGAATCTATGAACCTGAAGCAGGGGGACATGAGTGTCCTCGATTATGTCAAACGGTTCAACCTTTTGGCACAATATGCTTATGCTTATGCGACAAGCGAAGCTGCAAGGTGTGACTATTTCTTCCATGGCCTGAGTGCCATATTAAAAGATAAGTTAGCTTTGTTCAATCAAGGCAATTACACCGAGTTGATAGTGCTGCTCTGCTGCAAGAACAAGCGACACTTGAGTGTCAAGCAGAGAAGAGGGACCGAGATGATGTGCAAGAAGATACACCAGTTGTTCCTCGTAAATACCGTGTGGTGTATCACACACCATCTGATGAACTATGGGAAGCGCCAGTAAGATCAACTCAGTACAAATTTCCTGCTCAAGAATCATGTCTTGAAGCAACACCATTGCCGCAGCAACGGATGATACCTGGTGCATCATTGCTGCAGCCAAGTGCACCAACTTCTCAACCACAAGTCAACTAAGAACCGGAGAAACGCCTGTGTTCTTATTGCCACCATTCTGGGCATTTTAGGCAAGAATGCCGGGAGAAGTTGTTTAACACCAGACAACCATCATCATCACGTGGTAGTACGCCACCTGCTCAAGTCAATATAACAGCATTGCAATCCGGGAGTGTGAAACATCTTGCTATTGAGGATGTCCCGGAGGGAGCACCGGTGTTAGTGGGCATGTTTACTCTCAAAGACGTGCCCGTGCTTGTACTTTTTGATTCCTGTGCAACCCATAATTTTATCAGCAAATCATGCGTGGATCAGCACCAACTATCCACCAATACTCCCACAACGAGTTATCTTATCCGTTCACCGGGAGGAAATATCTCTGCTAATCAGATTGTGTCCCGAGCAGCTTTGTGTTTGGGCGGAAAAATATACCCAACATAGCTGATTATGTTGGATAGGCAGAAGATATATATAATATTGGGGATGTCTTGGTTAAATCGTCATAGTGCCGTTCTTAATATCGGTAACCGGACTGTCCAGATTGACTCGCTGATGCACGGACAGCACGCGCTGTTTTTAGACAATGATGATCAAGATATGGTAGAGACCTACCACACGGAAGCACTTAAACTTGAAGATATTCCGGTGGTACGTGATTATCCTGACGTGTTTCCCGATGATTTACCGGGCATGCCGCCCGAATGGGACGTCGAGTTAAGGATTGAACTGTCGCCGGGAACAACGCCCATCTCACGAAGGCCTTACAAGACGGCACCTAATGAGCTAGCGGAGTTGAAGGAGCAACTGAATGAACTCATGAGCAAGGGTTTCATACGACCAAGTTCTTCACCTTGGGGTTGCTCCGCGTTATTTGTTAAGAAGAAGGACAAAACACTGCGGTTATGTGTTGATTATCGTCCTCTAAATGCTATCACGATAAAGAACAAGTATCCTTTGCCCCGCATTAACATCCTGTTCGATCAACTTGTGGGTGCAAAGGTATTCTCGAAGATGGATCTTCGGTCGGGCTATCATCAAATCAAGATCCGACCGGAGGACATACTGAATACAGCTTTCTCGATGAGATACGGACTCTATGAGTACCTCGTCATGTCATTTGGGTTAACCAACGCTCTGCACACTTCATGTACTTGATGAACTCGGTATTCATGGCGGAGCTGGACAAGTTTGTCGTGGTCTTCATCGATGACATATTGGTATATTCCAAGTCGGAGGAAGAACACAAGAAGCATATGCGTATAGTCTTGCAACGGCTGCGGGATCACAAGTTATACGCGAAATTCAGCAAGTGCGAATTCTGGATATCGCAAGTTCCTTTTCTCGGGCATATTTCTCAGTGGAGAGCATTGCTGTAGACCCGAGTAAAATCACACAAGTGCTGAATTGGAAGTCCCCGAGAACTGTTCACGAGCTACGGAGTTTCCTTGGACTCGCAGTATATTATCGGAGGTTCATTCCGAGCTTCTCAAAAATTGCTAAACCCATGACGGAGCTGCTGAAGAAGGGCACTAAATACATGTGGAATGCAGCATGTGAAGCCGCATTCAAAACTTTGGTGAAACATCTCACAACAGCCCCAGTTCTTGCTCACCCGGACACGACGAAGCCATTTGATGTATACTGTGATTCATCCGACATCGGTCTCGGCTGCGTTCTGATGCAAGAAGGGCGTGTAGTCGCCTATGGGTCTCGTCAACTGCGAAACCACGAGCAGCATTATCCAACTCACGATCTCGAGCTTGCTGCTGTGGTGTTGGCGTTAAAGATGTGGAGGCATTATCTACTTGGTAATCTTGTTCACCTCTACACCGACCATAAAAGCTTGAAGTATATCTTCACGCAGAAGGAACTGAATATGAGATAACGGAGGTGGTTGGACCTCATCAAAGATTATGAAATTGAGATCCACTATCATCCGAGAAAAGCAAACGTGGTTGCCGACACGCTTAGTCGGAAAGCCCACGTTTACATCTTGGCGATTGCTAAGTTGACAGATGAAGAACCAAGTCTCCGTGTCATTCCGTATGGAGCACTTTACAACATTGCTCTCATTCCAACAATCCGTGCAGAGATTGTTGAGGCTCAAAGAAGAGACATAGGTATGTCTCACATACGGAGAAGACTAGACAACAGAGAGGTGAAATGTTTCCTGAAGGATGAGAACGGTAACGATATGGTTTAACGACCGTATAGTGGTACCGCGTAATATGAAACTCCGGAAGAAGATCTTGGATGAAGCCCACCTGTCTAAGTTTTCCATTCATCTCGGCAGTAACAAAATGTACCAAGATTTGAAACAGAAATTTTGGTGGACGAGGATAAGAGGGAAATCGCTAAATACGTATCCGAGTGTGATACGTGTAGACGGGCCAAGGCTGATCATATGGGGAAAGCCGGACCGCTACAACCACTGAATATACCGGCATGAAAATGGGAGGATGTGAGTATGGATTTCATCATCGGATTACCGCTCACATCCCAGAAGCATGACTCAATATGGGTGATCGTCGACCGGTTGACGAAATTAGCTCATTTCATACCGGTAAACACTCATTATCGAGCAAGGCAATATGCGGAGCTATACATCTCCAGAATTATATGCTCACATGGCGTCCCGAAGACCACCATTTCAGATCAGGGTGCGCTGTTTGTCGCTCGTTTTTGGGAGCAGCTGCACGCCTCATTGGGCACCAAGCTGATTAGGAGCTCTGCATATCACCCTCAAACCGATGGACAAACTGAGAGGGTGAACCAAGTACTAGAAGATATGTTGAGAGCGTGTGCCATCCACCACAGTAAGAATTGGGATGATCACTTACTGTTGGCGGAACTTTCATACAACAACGGGTATCAAGCGAGTATTAAAATGGCATCGTATGAAGCTCTCTACGGTCGGAAGTGTCGCAAACCGCTGAATTGGTGTGAGTCCGGCAAAAGAGTTCTGTTTGGGGTTGATCTTGTCAACAAAGCCGAAGACCGAGTTCGGTTGATACAAGAGAACTTGAAGGCTGCACAATCCCGACAGAAGAGCTACGCTGATCAAAGGCGTAGGCCATTACATTTTGACGTCGGAGAGCATGTTTATCTTCGTGTGTCTCCGATGAAGGGAATTCACCGGTTCGGTGTAAAGGGGAAACTCGCTCCCCGTTTTATAGGTCCTTTTGCTATCACGGCGAAGTGCGGACCCGTAGCCTACCGGCTGGAACTACCGGCAAGTCTTGTGGGTGTCCATGATGTGTTTCATGTGTCACAGCTGCGGAAGTGCCTCAAGTTCACCGCTGCTGTGCGCACCGAGGAAATTGACGAATTGAAACCGGACCTTACCTACACCGAGTGACTGGTTTAGATTTTGGATGAAAAGACCCAGGTAACCCGGAACCGGACGATCAAATTTTACAAGGTGCTATGGAGTAATCATACCGCGGAAGAGGCGACGTGGGAAAGTGAAGATTACCTCCGCACCAACTATCCGGAACTTTTAGCTTTGTACAGTTTGTAATTACCTCTCCCGTCTTGTTCTTCTTTTGTAATCTCGGGACGAGATTCTTTTAGGGGGGAATATAAAAGTCCCAAAACATGTACATGACTAAAACTAAGGTTTGAATTCATATGTGTGGCAAAGGCATGAAAAATGGGACTTCCTAAAACTTTTCTTCATGCAAAGTGACACATGGATGATCATCCAAAAATGAGGCTCACATTTTTATTTGAAAGTGTTGAACCAATAAGGATTCAAATACCTCTTTGCATGTAAGTTTAAAAATCAGATTTTATTCAAAGTTCACACAAATGGTGGCCAAAAACTTTGAGTAAACATGCAGCCATATAGTTGGAAATTGTGGAAAAAGTTGATGACAAACTTTTCATTTTTAGGGTGGGCTCCAAAAAGGAATTACGGAAGCATTTTCAAAACGCCAGCCAAATTCAAATTTGCTATGCAAATTCAAACTGAATTTGGATAATTCAAATTCTAACCCATATTTCAAACTCAGAGTTTTGGAATTCGGGAGGATTAACTTGAGGAGATCTTTTGGAGAGGAGATAAGTAGAGGACCCACATGTCATTGGGCTGAGAATTTAGACTTGCACATGAAGCAAACAAATCACAGGGGCTCTGTTTTCAACTCAGCCGAGGACCTTCTCACCCGGGCGCCACCACAGACTCAACGGCGCCACCTCCTGCTCATTGCCCCCACGCGCTGGTACCCAGAGGCGGTTCCCTCGACATGATCTACTCCCCTCACCGAAGCAAAGTCCATTTGCTTTCTTCTCCTCGCGAACAAACACCGGACCGAGTGCCTCTCCCCTCCTCTACTCGACCTGATTGGGAAAACCGGCAGAAACAATCGTTCCACCCTCCTCAGAGCTGCTAGACAGTGCCACGTGCTCGGTTCTCACTTCCTCGACACCCAAACCACTAAGCTCCGGCCTCCCATGCCCTAGAACAGCCCCCACAGCGGAGACCTAAAGAAGAACGGTGATCGGGCGCTCGTGGACAGCTCTCCACAGGAGCTTTCATGGCCGAGCAAGGGCGGCAACGGAAGTGCACGGCCACCGTGCTGCTCTCACCCAAATCTCAAGCCACGCCGTGAAGCATAGACGGCAAATTTCGAGATTTTGCTCCGGTGGGTGGAAACCGAACGTCCAGTACAATTTCTTCAAATTCCCCCTTTCTAATCTTCCATAGCTTGTCAAATTGTGCACATAGGTGCTGGACTAGCCGGCGATCAATTCTCCTTTAGCAACCCAAGCATGAGATCAACTCGGAGCAGAGGATTTTGAGCTCTACCCAGGGTGTTCTTCGCGGAACGAATCGGGCACACGGTGCCAACCAATTTGCCACCATTTCTGAGCCAGTTCAAGACCTTGCCTAGCTTGGAGATCATCCACTGGTGCTGTAGAGATAAGTGGTCGAGCTTTTGGCGGGCTAGGAACCCTGGCCGACGATGCCGAAGTTCAACCGAGGCCGCCGCATGTCGCCGAGGTATCTCCGGTCACCGGCAGCCCTAGCAGACCCCACAGTCATGTTCCCCGGAATCAATAACCCTCTGGCGGCGAACCTCATCTCAAGCGGTGGCCGGCAGCAGTGATCCGGCGAGCTACAGCTCGCCCCGGCGAGGTGGCGGCGGCGCGCGCGCGACACAGAGCGCGGGAGGTTGAAGAAGGGGTCGGGCCCAGCTGTCAGCGGCTGGGAGTTTAAATCTGTGATCGGATGTGGCCCGGATCCGGTGTGCTGGCGCGCTGAAGATCTGTGGCCCGGTGTGGCCCATTTCTTATTGGCTGGGATTTAAATAGCGGGCCCAGTCAAATTTCAGTATGGAAAATAATTCCAGAGTTTGCCACAACTTTGGAAAATCTTATCTCTTTGTAGAAACCTTAAAATTGAGTGATTCCAATTGGGTTGGATTCATTTTTCAGAGGTATATCCAAATATGAACTCAGATTTGTATGAAAGTCAATATATAATTCTGGAAAATTCTTTGAAATTTTTCTGAAAAATAAATTATTGAGGGAGTTTGCTTTATCCAAAAATCCTTAAATTCTGCCAGAATATTCTTTAGCATAGTTTTGACCTTCTAGCAAGTTTTCAGCTCATTTGAAGATCATTTGAGTAGGAATTTGCTAAATACAAACTGCTGTGTTCATAAGAGTCCAGAAACATTTTCAGAAAATGTTTCCCACTTCTAAAATCTATTCTGGGCAATCCATAGCTACAAAAATCATAGGAAAATTTAGACAAGCTCTCTGAGACAAACTTTAAATTGTAGTTCACTAAATTGGGCATGAAAATGCACAGTACTCCAGAATTAATTCTTTTGAATAGAAATGCTTAAGGAATTGTTCTGGAGAAACTACTCAAGTAAAAGGGCTGAATTTTGGACCAATTGACTCTCATGTGACCAGGAACTCACATGTAAATTATCAGCTCAAGTTGATCCCTTGAACTCTCTGTGCTTGTTCTCTATGCTTATGTATGTGGGAAAATACATAAAAACTCTTGGGAGAATTATGGAGAGCACAACTGTATCCCACATTAGCTGCAATTTGGCAAGCTAAATCCCTAGGTAGTATAGAATCTGCTGTAAAAGTTTTCAAGCCATTGGAGTTCTTGTTCTTCAGTTGCAATCAACTCTTTTCAGCTTATCTTTTATAGTCATTAGGAAAGTTAGTAGTGTATAGCTAAAACATCAAGACCAAGTTAGTTCATTCTGTTTCTTTCCACAACAGAGGCAAACCAAGCCATTCTTGGCCTTTTTACACAACCTCTGTTCCTAAGAACTCCATTCTATAATTCTTTCCATTACATTCTGTCGGTACCTGAGATATGGGGTACCCCCGCGCACAGGGTAAAATGCCTAAGGAACTCGCCCTTCTCCGCGGGAAGAGCTCCGAAGGCGCCACGCGCCCGGCGGGGCCGGACCTCCCTCTCCTCAGAGGAAAGCTCCGGGCCCGCCACGTGGCATACAGAAGCCGGACCTCCCCCTCCGCGGGAGAGAGGTCTGAAGGCGCCGCGTGTCCAGCGGGGCCGGACCTCCCTCTCCTCAGAGGAGAGCTCCGGGCCCGCCACGTGGCCAACAGAAGCCGAGCCTCCCCCTCCGCGGGGAGAGGTCCGGAGGCTCCACGTGCCCCGCGGAGCTGACCCTCCTCTCCTCTGAGAAGGGCTCCGGGCCCGCCACGTGGCAGCAGAACGGCGCTGCCTGCCCCGAGCGGTAGGCAGCGGGCGTAAAGGCGCCCCATACCTTGCCCGTACAAGGTATTCAAGGCCCGCGTCTTCCCAAGACGCGGAGGCGCGGAGCACGCTTCTGTCAGGTGCCGTTGCGCCCAGTCGCATCACAGACTGGCGCGCGGTGTCAGAACCTGCCAGCCAATAAACACCGCGACAAGACATCCCATGCCGCCTGCGCCATCATCAACCACTACGACTAGCATGCGGCGTGGGCAGGGCGGCAAGATGAAGACTCACAAGCCTTCGACCAGAGGCAACTACCGGCATAACTGCAGATACGGTAGATAATAGATAATCTTCCCGGGACCACCTGTCGGGTCCCGGCTCCCCTTGTAAGCCGCTCGAGTCTTGGACTATAAAAGGCTCGGGTAGGCGTCGATAGCAAGGGTTCGCACTTTGCAACTCATACGCTAGCCATACACTCTCAAGCTGTAACTCACCCCCAAGCTCAGGCCTCCAGCCCCGAGCAGCAAGAAATACAGCGAGCTCCATAGCTTGCCGTGGACGTAGGGTTTTACGCTCCGGCGGCCTGAACCACGTAAAACTCACCATGTCAAGCTCTTACTAACTCGTCCATCTGCGCAAGCTCTCCGCTAGAGACTAGCCCCACCGAAAAAAGAACCTCCGCGGGCTGCCCAGTGCAGGCCCGGGGGAAGTGTCGACTGAACACTTTGACATTTGGCGCGCCAGGAAGGGGGCTTTTCTCCTAGCGCGACGAGTCTCCGCCGATGAAGATGACCAAGCTTCCTTCAGCGGCGAACTCTCCCCCCTCGCCTCTACGGCAGACCGCGACCAGGGGGGAGTACGTGTCGACACACTCGGGACGGAGTGTGTCGGTACGAGCTGGGAGCCAGCAACCGGCTCTGGCAGCGCCGACCCCGGCAATGCAGGCTCCAACCAGATTCAAGTCTTCAGTAGCGCTGGGCGTGCCCAGTGGGGGTGCGTTAGCTGCGGCGAGGGCGCTACTGTACAATCCGCCCGCTGGGGACACGCCTCAGGCAACGACCCGGCAGTGGATCCGCGAGGTAGACCGTCTCGTCGTCGCCGCCACAAACCCTCGACCTCGGCGGGGACGACGCTCTTACCAACCGGACGTGTCGCTGATGCGCGCACCATTGGATGACGAGCAGGCGGCAGACTCCAGCTCTACCAGCCCCCAATCAACAGATCTGAGGACAGAGCTGGAGCGGTGTCACCTGGGTCAAGATGCCCGGATATACCTCGAGCGGCGCCGAGAAAGGCGTCGCCACCAAGAGGCTGACGACAGCATGACGTCGGCCTCAACCCAGCCTGAAGAGCAGACCTTCGCCACGCGATCTCTGCCCGAGGCCTGTGCCGTGCAGAATATGCCACCGTCATATGTCCTGCATATGGCGCCCCCGGCCGATGGTGCAGCCTTGCCCATGCCGGGGCACGCGGTGCTCAGTGCAAACCAAGCGTTCGCGACACCAGAACCTGCGGCGACAGAAGCAGGGTGTGCGGCCCTCGCGCCCCACCTTCGCTTCGCAAAGTGGCCGCGCAAGTTTCGGCCGCACCTGCCCGAGAAGTACGACGGCAGCATAAACCCAGCGGAGTTCCTCCAGATCTACTCCACCGCCGTACTTGCCGCAGGAGGGAATGAAGCCGTCATGGCCAATTACTTCCCTGTCGCCTTGACTGGCCCAGCTCGGTCTTGGCTCATGAACCTCCCCCAGGGTTCCGTAACTTCCTGGGGAGAGCTTTGCCGACAGTTCATAGCCAACTTCGGCAGTTCCTACACCCGGCCTCGCACGGAGCTCGACCTCCACGCCATCCAACAACAACCTGGGGAGTCGCTGCGCTCTTTCATCCAGCGGTTCTCCCAGGTGCGGAACACCATCCCACACATTCAAAATGCTTCTGTGGTGGTGGAGTTCCGGCAAGGCGTCCGAGACAAGAAGATGCTTGAGAAACTCGCGACCAGGGAGGTCCGCGATGCCTCAGAGCTCTTCAGCTTAGCGGACAAGTGCGCCAGAGCAGCCGAAGGACGGAACTGGCACTCACATCCATCCTCCGAGTCAGGAGGGCAGCCCGGATCTGGTCCTACTCCCTATGGAGGCAGCAGGAGGACCAAGAGCCGAGGCAGAAGCAAGATAAGACCACCGGCCGCGACCCCAGTCGTCACTGCAGCGACGCTCAGTGGGGCTCGGGGGCCGCGCCCTGACAAGAGGCAGCGAAAGTCACCGATCCCGGAAGATAGCCAGGACAACATGTGCCCCGTGCACGGCAGCTGTCGCCACACTACTGCCGAGTGCCGAGAGATCCGAAGGCTCGCAGAGCGCTTCCACAAGGGGAAGCGGCAGCGGGCTGATGCCCTGCCCTTCCGTCCAAAGGAAGACGAGCAGGGGGTGGATGTTCCAGACAACATCGACCACCCAAAGGAGATCCAGGAGTCTCAGCGTGTCGTGAAGGCGGCACGCAATCATGAGGACTCCGGCTCCAGTGACGATGAGCGTCGGAAGAAGCTCTACGTCATATACGGCGGGTCCGCCGACCCCTCGTCCCGAAGCGCAGTCAAGACTCTGTGCCGAGCGGTAGCGTCGGTGGCGCCACTCCCAAGTGCTGCACCGCACCTTAAGTGGATGGGGACCCCCATCAGCTTTGACGCCACCGACTGCCCCAGGAACATGGCTGGGGCCGGCCAGCTACCGCTCTTGGTGGCCCCTACCATCGCCAACGTGAGAATGTACCACGTTTTGGTAGATGGAGGAGCTGGGCTGAACCTCATCAGCCGTGCAGCTTTCCAGAAGCTGCAGGTCCCGATGGCCAAGCTCACCCCGTCGAGCCCGTTCTCAGGGGTAGAGCCGGGACAGGTTATCCCCTACGGCAACATTAGTCTCCCGGTGACCTTCGGGGCTCCGGACAGCTATCGAACAGAGTACATTCTGTTCGACGTAGCGGAGATAGACCTCCCCTTCAACGCCATAATCGGCAGGCCAGCCTTGTACCGGTTCATGGCTGTATCCCACTACGGCTACCTCGTCCTGAAGATGCCAACACCGACGGGCGTTCTCAGGATTCGTGGGGACCGCACTGCTGCAGTGTCGGCCCTGGAGAAGCTCCAAGCGCTCGCAACAGCTGGGGCATCAGCCCCCGGCAATACGGAGCCGGACCAGCTCCGCCCGAGCGCGCGTCACCGTGCTTCCACCACAGCACCCCGGGTGCAACCTCTCGACGAGGGCGGCGTCCCCTTAAAGGTCGTCCAAGTCGGCGCCGAAGCTACCCAGACCACCCGGGTAGTCGGGGGCCTGGATAGCAAATAGGAAGGCGCGCTCGTCACCTTCCTCCGGCACAACGTCGACGTGTTTGCATGGCAGCCGTCACAGATGCCGGGGATCCCCAGGGAGGTGATCGAGCACCACTTGAAAGTCTTCCCCGACGCCCGGCCGGTTCAACAGAAGCCCCGCAAGCAGTCCATCGAGCGGCAAAACTTCATCCGTGAAGAAGTCAAGAAGCCGCTGGACGCTGGCTTCATACGGGAGGTCCACCACCCCCGATGGTTGGCGAACCCCGTCGTTGTCCCGAAGGCCGGCGGGAAGCTCCGGATGTGCATCGACTACACCAGTCTCAATAAGGCATGTCCCAAAGATCCATTCCCTCTCCCTCGAATAGATCAAATAGTAGACTCAACGTCAGGCTGTGATATGCTGTGCTTCCTAGACGCCTACTCGGGTTTCCATCAGATCCCCATGTCTAGGGAGGACGAGGAGCACACCTCCTTCATCACAGTAGACGGCCTTTATTGCTATGTGTCTATGCCTTACGGCCTAAAGAATGCACTCCCCACCTTTGTGCGGGCGATGCACAAAACCTTTGGGGAGTTAATAAGGGACCTAGTTGAGGTGTATGTCGATGACATAGTTGTCAAGGTCAAGCAGGGTTCATCCCTACTAGATAACCTAGCTTTGGTCTTTGACAAGTTGCGCTCTATGTGCACCAAGCTGAACCCAGATAAATGTGTGTTCGGCGTGTCCTCTGGGAAGCTCTTAGGGTTCCTGGTCTCGCACCGAGGGATTGAGGCCAACCTAGAGAAGATCAAGGCCATCGACTTGATGCGGCCCCCTGTCCACGTCAAGGATGTTCAGAGACTCACGGGATGTCTAGCCGCGTTGAGTCGGCTTATACCAAGGCTAGCAGAGCGGGCACTCCCTTTCTTTAAGCTCCTGCGCAAGTCAGGCCCCTTTGCCTGGACTGACGAAGCAGAAGAGGCTTTCCAGGAGTTGAAGCGACTCCTGACGACCCTACCTATCATGGTAGCCCCTGAGCCCGGGGAGCACTTGCTGCTCTACATTGCGGCGACAACAGAAGTGGTGAGTATGGTCCTTGTCGCGGAGCGGCCAGACCCCTCACCCTCGCAACCTACTCCGGTAGCAGAAGACAGACGCCAGGGGGCCCCGCAGGGCCAAGACGGTCTCCCGGACCCCCTGGGGGTCTAGGTCGACCTCCCGGAGGCCCCGGACGGCCTCCCGGACCCCCAAGATAAATCTCCAGGGTCCAATTGGGATCTCCCAGAGGCCCCTCAAGACCCCCCGGAGCTCCCAGATGATCAAGAAAGCTTAAGGGCCTCCGGGTCCCAGTTCCCGGAGGCCCCCGTGGGTCCACCCACCTCCGGCGGGCTGGGGCCAATGGACGAGGAGCTCTCAAGCCTAAGAGAGAGGGTTCGAACCATACAGAGGCCTGTCTACTACATCAGCGAAGTACTTCATGATGCCAAGACAAGGTACCTAGAAGTCCACAAGCTGCTGTATGCGGTGCTCGTGGCCTCCAGGAAGCTCCGCCATTACTTCCAGGCCCACCGGGTCTCGGTAGTCACCTCATATCCGCTGAAGACAATTCTTCACAGCCCCCATGCGACTGGCAACGTTGCTAAATGGGCGGCGGAGCTGGCGGAGTTTGAACTGGACTTCCTCTCACGCCATGCAGTCAAGAGCCAAGCACTGGCTGACTTTGTGGCGGAGTGGACACCAACGAAGACCGACCCAGGGGGCCATGAAGACGGTGAGCCAGAGCCCCAAGCTCCGGTCTTCACCGAACCTCACTGGACACTTTTCTTCGACGGCTCCTCACGAAAGCAGGGGGCCGGTGCCGGCGTACTGCTCCTCATGCCATCGGGGGAACAGTTTGGGTATATGGTGCGTCTAAATTTCAAGGCAACCAACAACATGGCGGAGTATGAAGCACTCATCTTTGGCCTGCAGACAGCCCTGTCTTTAGGCGCTCGCCAGTTGTTGGCACAAGGCGACTCCCAACTGGTCATCAAGCGAGTCAAGGGCGAATGCTCCTGCAATGACCCGCAGCTAGCTGCGTATCTGCTTCACGTACAGATGTTGGAGAAGGAATTCCTCGCCTTGGACCTGCATCACGTACCGCGCGCTGGTAATGCCGCAGCTGACAACCTTTCAACGAAGGCTTCCACCGGAGCCCCCGCGCCCGAAGGAGTTTTCGAGAGGACGTTGCTGCGGCCTACAGCCCGGCCCACCGAGCCGGGCGAAGGGGGCTTGACCAGCACCTCGAAGCTGGCGGTCCCAGCGGCCCCACTGGGGACTCCGTGCAACCCAGAGCTCAAGATCCAGAAGCTCAAGTCAGACCCGATGCATGGATCACGGAGATCCGGGACTACTTGAAGGACAATATCCTCCCTGATGAACATGCAACCGCTGAACGGATTGTGCGTATGGCTAAGAGGTACGCGCTGGTAGAAGGGGATCTCTACCGGCGTGGCGCCAACCACATCCTATTGCGGTGCATAACCCAGGGGGAAGGCTGCGACTTGCTCGCTGAGATCCATGGAGGCGAATGTGGAAGTCATTCTTCCTCACGCACGCTTGTCGGTAAAGCCTTCCGGCATGGCTTCTACTGGCCAACAGCACTCCAGGATGCCGTCAAGCTGGTCGAGAGCTGCAAGGCTTGCCAGTTCCACGCCAAGCAGATCCATACACCGGCTCAGGCGGTACAGATGATCCCGCCCTCGTGGTCGTTTGCCGTATGGGGGCTGGACATCCTGGGACCATTTCCCAGAACCGTCGGGGGATTCCGGTACCTCTATGTCGCCATCGACAAGTTCACCAAGTGGCCGGAAGCTACACCAGTTGTCACCATCAACAAACAATCCGCAGTAAAGTTCATCAAGTCTATTGTCTGCCGGTTCGGGGTCCCAAACAGGATCATCACCGACAACGGGACCCAGTTCACCAGCGCAGCATTCCAAGACTACTGCGAGGACCTTGGTATTTAGGTATGCTATGCCTCTGTCGCCCACCCGAGGAGCAATGGGCAAGTTGAGAGGGCCAACGCGGAGATTCTCCGGGGCCTTAAGACTCGCACCTTCGTCAGCCTGAAGAAACATGGTGCCAATTGGGTAGATGAGCTTCCGAGCACACTATGGGCTAACCGGACATCCCAGAGTCAGGCCACCGGGGAGACACCCTTCTTCATGGTGTATGGGGCTGAAGCTGTACTTCCCCCAGAAATCACCATGAAGTCTCACCGTGTCCGGGCTTACGACGAAGCCGCGCAGGACAACCTCCGGCGTGGGGAAATCGACCTCGTCGACGAGGTCCGATTACATGCGGCACTCCGTAACACGCGGTACAGACAAGCGCTTCAGCGCTACCACCAGAGGTCTGTGCGTGCCCGGGAGCTACAGGAAGGTGACCTGGTGTTGCGGCGCATACTTTCTCGTGAAGGGGCCCACAAACTCTCCCCTAGTTGGGAAGGCCCCTTCCGAGTCGCGAAAGTATGCCGCCCCGGGTGTGTGCGCCTTTCCACCAAGGATGGGGACCTGCTCCCGAACCCTTGGAACATAGAACACCTCCGTAAGTTCTACCCCTAGAGCAAAAATAGGACACTACTTTCTTTTCGTAATAAACTCCATAGAGTCCAGGAGCAGCGCTCGGAGCAGCTAAACCCCAGGGGACGGTCCAGGACTACGTTCAGCTTTGCCTGGTTCCGACTCCAAGCGCGTAGAGTCTTGCTTCCCCTCTTAATGGGGTGGGTCGTGGCCTCCATGATTAGCCTGCCTTCCTCCTGTGGAAAGTTGTACGAAAAGAAATCTGCCCTACTTTGCTCTTTCCTTGTACTCATTTAAATTGTGAATTGAGTTTTTTAATCACCCTTGTTGTGCATGGTTGCCATGTGCTCAGCTCCCCCTCTCTACAAGTCCCCAAGCACCAAGCATATGGTTAGGGGCTATAAGTCAAATAAGACTATAGGATAAGGGAGGGGGAGCCCCCAAGGAGAATTATGTTTCCTCTACCTATGTGCAGGACCTCCAGGTTGCGGCAACAGGGACTGCATGAAGCAGGGGGAAAGGAGCTACCAACTACTCTGACCTAGGACTGGAAGGACCGGGACCTGCCCCTCCAGCAGGGGCGGGACCCGAGGGCCCCACGTGTCCAGCAGGCTCGAAACTCTCACCTCCCTTGAGGAGGGCTCCGGGCTCGCCACGTGGCGGGCGGGAACCGGACCTCCCCCCCCACCCCCCGGTGGGAGGGCTCCGAAAGCCCTACGTGTCCAGCATGGCCGGAGCTCCAGCCTCTTGAGGAGGGGCTCCGGACCCGCCACGTGGCAGGCAGACTTGGGGCTCCCCATGGGGCGAGATCCGGAGACCCCCAGGGGCCCCTAACACGGTTAGGACCCGGGGAAGGTGTCTATGTGGAACTCCGAGATTGGAGATGGCCTCTGAGTACCTTGCGGAGCTAAGGACTCAGTCAGGCAAAGCCAAGAAGGAGAGAAAAGGCATCACAGACACGGATATCTAAAAGAGTCGAACTAAGCGAGGCTCCATGAGCTGGACTACAGACTTGATGAAAGGAAGAAACAAGTCTCAAGGGTCTCCCGACATGACCAGAATCCAGAAGTTGCAACAACGGCCACGTCACCAGGCTTCAGCCCTGGCGGAACTCTCTCGCTCTATGACCAGAGCGCAGGAGTCGCCTCCCTCATCACCGGCGCAAAAACCAGTGACACACGGGGGCTCCTGAGGCCCCCTTCGCAGTAAAAGCAACCATCAATTGAGCGCACGCTCCCACGATCCCGTGGCCGTTCGTGCTCCGGCAGCGGTCAATTCGGGACTTAGAGAAAGTGCGCGGGTTGAAAGAGACGGAGGTCCCACCTCGGGCTCGCTACCTCCCCCGAGATGGGCCCGGGGGCCACTGTCGGTAATTGAGATATGGGGTACCCCCGCGCACAGGGTAAAATGCCTAAGGAACTCGCCCTTCTCCGCAGGAAGAGCTCCGAAGGCGCCACGCGCCCGGCGGGGACGGACCTCCCTCTCCTCAGAGGAAAGCTCTAGGCCCGCCACGTGGCATACAGAAGCCGGACCTCCCCCTCCGCGGGAGAGAGGTCCGAAGGCGCCGCGTGTCCAGCGGGGCCGGACCTCCCTCTCCTCAGAGGAGAGCTCCGGGCCCGCCACGTGGCCAACAGAAGTCGAGCCTCCCCCTCCGCGGGGAGAGGTCCGGAGGCTCCACGTGCCCCGCAGAGCTGACCCTCCTCTCCTCTGAGAAGGGCTCCGGGCCCGCCACGTGGCAGCAGAACGGCGCTGCCTGCCCCGAGCGGTAGGCAGCGGGCGTAAAGGCGCCCCATACCTTGCCCGTACAAGGTATTCAAGGCCCGCGTCTTCCCAAGACGCGGAGGCGCGGAGCACGCTTCTGTCAGGTGCCGTTGCGCCCAGTCGCATCACAGACTGGCGCGCGGTGTCAGAACCTGCCAGCCAATAAACACCGCGACAAGACATCCCATGCCGCCTGCGCCATCATCAACCACTACGACTAGCATGCGGCGTGGGCAGGGCGGAAAGATGAAGACTCAGAAGCCTTCGACCAGAGGCAACTACCGGCATAACTGCAGATACGGTAGATAATAGACAATCTTCCCGGGACCACCTGTCGGGTCCCGGCTCCCCTTGTAAGCCGCCCGAGTCTTGGACTATAAAAGGCTCGGGTAGGCGTCGATAGCAAGGGTTCGCACTTTGCAACTCATACGCTAGCCATACACTCTCAAGCTGTAACTCACCCCCAAGCTCAGGCCTCCGGCCCCGAGCAGCAAGAAATACAGCGAGCTCCATAGCTCGCCGTGGACGTAGGGTTTTATGCTCCGGCGGCCTGAACCACGTAAAACTCACCGTGTCAAGCTCTTACTAACTCGTCCATCTGCGCAAGCTCTCCGCTAGAGACTAGCCCCACCGAAAAAAGAACCTCCGCGGGCTGCCCAGTGCAGGCCCGGGGGAAGTGTCGACTGAACACTTCGACACATTCCATAAAAATTGTGCATATACATTTCATTAGGATTCACGACAAAGGGGATTCAAAGGAGTGATTCATTGAAGTGGATCAAACTCAGGAGGATCAAGGGTTGATAGCGAGATCACTAACTGCTTATATACGACTACCCTGCAAAATAGGCAACCTCCGGTTTGCATTTAACAATTGTTAAGTTTTTATTTGTATTCACTTTCGGTTAAGATATGAATTATGCATTAGGTCTAGTGTTTGATGCTCCTCTTACATAACCAAATGAACCCATGGAGTATTGGGTAGGTGTCTTTCACCGTGTAGAACTGCCATGCTTAAGTAAGGTTCGGTAGAAGTCGAGGGATGAGATGCTACTCGCATGTTCAGGAACAACAGGGGCATACGGGATTGGTTCATAAATGAAATCAGCAAGTTAAAGTTGAGACCGGAAGATTGTAGGGGCAGCAGGACATAGGGGCCTGGGTGCTATAGACCTGTCCGTGTTGGTCAAGGACCAATCCGTATGCGGCCCTATTGAATAAGTTTGAGTTGTGTACCGGACTCATGCTGGATATACGGGGCCCAGTAAACCGATGTACCTCAGGAAGCTTGCGTTGAACCTTTTTGGGTCACCTCAGGCGAGATGGTCGGTGTGCAGTATGTGGGTAACATTCTCATTAAATCTCATGTCGGCAGGTGCATCATGAGAGTGGCTACTGTACGGGGCGACTTGATCGATTCAACGGGGGTGAAACGGGAGAAAGGCTGCCACGTACGACATCAATGATGGTTGTTGTAGGCAACGTCGAGTACGGGCGTACGTGTCGTGTAGTCCGGGTGTTATTGATTCGAATCACCGTCGCTCGCGGAATGGACAGAGCATACTTGTTCTCACAGTCATGACGTAGTAAGAACTTGTATGAGAAAGGAACTAATCACATTGGTTTGAAGTTTATACTAGCTTTGTATTGGATCTTGATGAATAGGCTAGTGCAAACTCGATTCTTTTATGTCGGGTGCAAATTACATTGGGGGGAAGCTTTTCTTATTTGATTGTGGACTCCCGATAAGGCGTGTCCAAGGTTACTTAAATTGCTGTAAATAATACCTGAAAGTAAGGATTCACTTTTAGATGAGTTTTATTATGCATTATACTATCCTACTTTATGTTCATAACCTCATGTGGAGTTTCATGACTAGGGTGACGGTTAAGTCTTGCTGAGCGTTATGCTCACGGATGCTATCCGGGTTGTTTTGCAGGATTGACCTCATGCTATGAAGGGATGCCGATGAGACTTGGGAACCTCCGAGTGGTTACTCAAGAGCATCCTTGCCGCTGCAGATTGTTCTTCGTGTTGCTAGTAAGAAATGTTCGCGGGATGGATTGTTTCTTTATTGCTAAGTTAGAATTGAGTCATGAGAGTTCTAGTCTTCCACTATAGCTTGTTTTGAGATAAGTATTCATAAAACACTTTTGTACGCTTCCGCAAATGATTTATGTTGATGTGTTTCTTCACCCGTGTGCTGTTGGGTGCTGTATATCACGGCACCACCCGACGAGGTCCTAGCGAGGCTTCGCTCGGCGGTGGAATTCCAACTTCGTCCAAATCCAAATTGAATTGCACCATTGGGTTCCTCATATTCAGTTTAGCCGACATTCAAAACTTTACTATTTTTGGAGTTGGTTTACTATTTTAAACTAATTTACAAAGTGGATAAGAGTGAGGTGGGACCCACATGTCAGTGCGGGTGTGCTGAGTTTTCTTCCCTCCTCCCATGCGCGCGACACTGCGGCTCGCCGGCGCTCTTACCCAAGCGGTGAAGCACACACTCAGGCACCTCGGTGGAAAAACGAGTTTAATGCGACATTATCTCCATGACTATACATGCCCCTCCCCGTGGAACCGACCGAGCTCATCGTTCTTCCTGATTTTTTGGCCGCCAAATTCATCCCACCGCCGCCGCTTCGGACCCCGATCGCCCCGGCGATCCAGCCGTTTTCTTGCCGCACATCGAAAAGCAAAAGGTGCGCCATCGTGTGCTGGTGCTTACGGTGAAAGTTGTTTATCGTTTGCTTCATTGTGCGCCGAGTAAATCCTATTTTTTCCCTCGGTGTGTTCATTTGAGCCGAATTGTTTTTGAGATGGAATTGACCTCACACAATCCTTTAGCGATCGTACGCATTCTAGACATCCATAGTGAGTTGTAGGAAGTAGTAGATCAAGTTTTGCCCAAGAAACCGAGGAGTTCACCGCGTTTTTGCCTCCAGCGGCGAAACCCTTTCAGTTCACCGGTGAACTCTAGGTTCCGTCCGTTTTCATCTGCTTCTTGGTTCATTTTCATGTTCCACGTGATCCGACGATGCTGTAGGAGCAAAACCCGATCGAAAAGAGATCTTCTCGAGCTAGAGCACCGTCGTCGGTGAGCTTTGAGCCGTTGTCGCCGTGGTCAGCCATGTTCTGACCATCTCCGGCGTGGGCTGAGGTCACCAGCATGCTCAGTGTGTAAAGTTAGGCACTGGCGGCGAGTTTGGAGTATGCGGATGGCCGGGAACGCCTCAGCGGCGAACTCGTCGTCGTGCGCCGCCACAGAGAGGTCAGGCGTCGGGAGGTAGAAGACGACCCGACTGGTCCCACGTGTCAGCAACTATTCTGATCAGTTATGGCTAGGATCCAGCGTGGCAGCACCGAACCTCTCCTTAGCAGGGAGGCAAGGTCCAAAGCTGGAGGACACGTGGTAGCAGCGGACCTCTCCTTAGCGGGGAGGCAAGGTCCGAAGCCGGAGGACACGTGGCAGCATCAGACCTCTCCTTAGCGGTGAGGCAAGGTCCGAAGCCGGAGGACCAGACCTCTCCTTAGCGAGGAGGCAAGGTCCGGAGCCAGAGGACACGTGCCAGCTCTGGAGCTCTCCAGATTGAGGGCAAACTTTGGAAACTTATATCTTTCTGTAGGATTGTCTAAAATTCCTCAACCAAATTTCGTTAGAATTCTTGTGACCATTACTTTCTGGTAATACCATCTAATTGGTATGAGAGTATCTGGATTTTACTTATTAATTCTTTTAAGTTATTTCTTTAGTAATTAATTACAGAAGATCTCATATTAGGAAAAATCCCAAAGGTGAGCAGAACCTCCTTGATAATATCTTTGAGTATCAGGCCAAATTTCAGCTTCAGTAGACTTTCGAAGCATGGATAATCTGTTGCTTAGTTCCGTATGTCTAATTTAGAAACCTATTCAAATCTATACTTAAGCCTATGTTTTAATTGGGTATTCCTTTGTTTCCTTTGAACACCAAAGGATTCTTTAGCACATTTCAATAGTACTTAAGCAAACTTTTAAATTAAAATAAGCTGCAAGTATTAAGTCAATAAATTTCTTTTCTCAATGGCATATGCATAATGATAGTGATCATGGCGAAAGAGCTCGACGAAGGACTTCCATTGGGAGGTTCAGCAGCTGATTTGTGATTCTCAAGACTAACACTGACTAAACCGTTGATCAAGGCAAGCCCCGGTTTGCATATAACAACCTTTATAATTTTTTGCTTTACCTTCACATTATATTCATTAGATTTGATATTGTGCATTATGTCTAGAATGTTTGACACCCCATTTGCATGACCAATAAATCCTTGATTAGAAAGATTAGTATAGGATCCCCCTCGTAGTAGGTTGCTAGGCTAATATTGTAGATGACTTGGTAGAAGTCGAGTAGTTGGAATCAACTCGCGAGAGAAGTCGAGTAGCGAGATTGACTCACGAGAAAATAGTGGATAGATCACTCGCAAGTAGATTGAGATGTGGACGATGAGTTTCTGTAGGATGGAACGCACAAAATTATCTCAACCCAATTGGTGGAGCAATGCTTGTGACCACATTGAACCTGGGCCAGTTATGGTAAGGTCGATGTGGAGGTTGGGATTATAGCCCCGTCTGTGTCAGTTAAGGACTGCGCCGTGTGTGGCTCTGCTGGGCAAGTTTAAGTTGTACCGGATACATAATGGTATATGACACCCATTAAAATTGATGCAACTCGATGGACCGTGGTGTGTAAACTCATCCTTCATCTGGTAATGACGTTGAGAAGGCGGGGGTGTAAAGCCTTTAGCGGATAACTCCAACGTGTCCGTAAAGAGGACCTTCCTGCTCGGGACGAAGCGTATTTCTACACTGGGGTGTCAGGTAAAGCTAGTGGGAAGCGTCCCCGGACTGGACGACTTCTCTTCGACGTAGCTAGGATCGAGAGTGCGCATGTATCTAGTTTTATTCCGCTGCGAATGTACTACCACACATTATGTTGTAAATATTACTTTGTTAAAAATAAAAGGACTTTGTATGTTTTATATTGTCTTTTCATTTATGTTGTTCAGTGTCGCATATCACGACACCATCCAATGCGATTCCTGAAGTGTGGACCCAAGGGTCCCCACAACTAGTACGTTTTAACTTGAACCCGGTTCCTTTTTTCTTCTAATTGTATTTGTCACGTTACATGTTTTATAATATAATACTACAAAATGTCAATAGTTCTCGTGAAAAATTCATGCATATTGTCACCACATATGTCCTTAAAATATGTAAAGAGTTTATTGATGGTAGCTGCAATTCATCACGTCGTGAGTTAGGGTGCCCCCACTAGTTCAGCCACCATTCGTCTCCATTCAATACTTTGGCTAGGCACTGAATGTTAGGTGTGCAACATGTACATTGCCCTACAAAATTTCAACTAAGGTGCGGCAACCAGCCAATCAAATCTACTTTTATCACAAACCTGACACGTCTTAACATTGCCGCGTGCCTAGCGTTAGTCGCAGGAGGGGAAGGTCAGGATATTTTTCCCATTATCTAAAAAAAGCAATCTACATGCCCTTCATATCCAAGCTTGTTAGATCTCCGATGAACAATTTTTATTGCTGAAAAAAGTTCCACACTACTTATATCGTAATTATTGACTTGCAAATTTGATGTTACTTTATTTTCACATCTAAGTCACTCAATATGTGGCCTAGCTTTGCTCTTCTTCACCTTATGAAGTTATCACAATCGATTCGATCTAACAAAATGTAGAGTTCAATCACTAAAGAAAATGGTGGATGGCAGGTTTGACTAAAGAGCAAAGAACATGTAATATTAATAACACATTATATAATTATATAATCTTTTCATAAATGAATAATATGTTCTGCTGCATTTTTATTGCTTCAGCGTAGCTGTATCTTGAATGAATATTGCTTCTCCCTGTGGTGTAAAGGAAAGCACGTAGGTATTATATTAGTCTCGTTATTCTAAAGTAAATGATGTTTAAAGTAACTCATTTAATTTAGATTAAATTTGATTTTTTTACCTTAAATATTATTTATTCTAGAACGGAAGAATAAATACTAACAAAGTGTCAATCTAGAATTTTAAAAAGGCCATAGTTACAAAGATTTTACGTAGCCCGCTGGAATCCGCCTTCCTAGCCGATTTGACTTTTCCCTTTCGTTTGCAAGACCCATGCACCGCAAGCTCCCGCCGTTACCTCATCTCACTCTCCGCAGCTCCTCTTCCTCCGCTGCCTCGGCCCCCGCCTCCTCGCCACCGCCACGCCGGCTCCCTCCACCCGTGCCGCTACGCGACCTCCTAGCCCACCGCCTCCCGCCTCCGCCCGACCCGCCGCCTCCTCGCTCGCCCTCGCCATCCCTGCACCCTCACGCCGACCTCCTCCTCTTGCTCCGCCGCCGCGGCGGAGCCTCCCCGGAGAGTCTCCACGTAGATCTAGTCAAGCGCGGGCTCAGCAATGACCTCTTCCTCGCCAACCACCTCGTCAATTCCTACGCCAAGGGCGCGCATCTGGCCGCCGCGCGCCGTGCGTTCGTGGAAATGCCCGAGAGGAATGCGGTCTCCTGGACGTGCCTCGTATCCGGGTACGTTCTTTCGGGGCTCGCGGATGAGGCCTTCCGGATTTTCCGCTCCATGCTGCGGGAGGAGGAGCCCGAGTGCAGGCCCACGTCGTTCACCTTTGGAACCGTGCTCCGGGCATGCCAGGACATGGGGCCCGATCGGCGGGCCTTCGCGAGGCAGGTCCATGGGTTGGTGTCAAAGACTGCGTACGCGGCGGACACCACGGTGTGCAACGCCTTGATCTCGATGTATGGTGGATGTTCTGTTGGACCACCTGTCCTGGCACAGCGGGTGTTTGATACGACTCCGGCCAGGGACTTGATCACCTGGAACGCCTTGATGTCTGTGTATGCCAAGAAAGGGGATGCGTCTTCAACGTTCACTCTGTTCATGGATATGCATCGAGAAGATTCAGAGATTCAGCTGCGGCCGACAGAACATACCTTTGGCAGTTTGATCACTGCGATATCTCTCTCATTATGCAGCTCATGTGTGCTTGACCAAGTGTTTGCGAGGGTACTTAAATATGGCTTCTCTAGTGACCTCTATGTGGGCAGTGCTCTGGTTAGTGCTTTTGCAAGACATGGTTTTCTTGATGAAGCTAAAGACATTTTTATCACTCTAAAAGAGAAAAATGCAATTACTTTGAATGGTCTGATAGTGGGGTTGGTCAAGCAGCGCTGTGGTGAAGAAGCAGTAGAGATTTTTGTGGGAACAAGGGGTTCAGTTGTTGTCAATGCAGATACATATGTTGTGCTTCTCAGTGCGATAGCTGAATTTTCTGTCCCTGAAGAAGGTTTAAGGAAAGGCAAGGAAGTCCATGGGCATATGCTTAGAACTGCACTAATTGATGTGAAAATTGCTATCAGTAATAGTTTGGTCAATATGTATGCCAAATGTGGTGCCATTGTTAATGCATCTACAGTTTTTCAGCTAATGGAAGAAAGGGATAAGATTTCATGGAACACCATCATCTCAGCTTTTGATCAGAATAGTAATTGTGAAGAAGCAACAATGCATTACTATCTGATGAGGCAAGGTTCCATAAGCCCCTCAAACTTTGCAGCAATCAGTTGCTTGAGCTCCTGCGCCGGTTTGAGACTTTTAGCTGCAGGCCAGCAAGTGCATTGCGATGCTGTTAAGTGTGGCTTAGATTTAGATATTTCCGTTTCAAATGCACTGGTTAAAATGTATGGAGAATGTGGAGCTATGTCAGAGTGCTGGAAGGTTTTCAACTCTATGACTGAACATGATGAAATTTCATGGAACTCTATGATGGGGGTCATGGCCAGTTCACAGGCACCTATTTCTCAAGCTGTGGGTGTTTTCTCCAACATGATGAGGAGCGGCTTGATCCCAAATAAAGTTACATTTGTAAACTTACTGGCTGCTTTGTCCCCATTATCTGTTCTTGAAATGGGGAAGCAGGTTCATGTGATGGTGCTAAAACATGGAATCACAGAAGATAATGCAGTAGATAACGCACTCATATCATGCTATGCAAAATCAGGAGATATGAATTCCTGTGAACATCTGTTTTCTAAAATGTCTGGCAGAAGGGATGGGGTCTCATGGAATTCTATGATTTCGGGGTACATCTACAATGGTCATCTACAAGAGGCTATGGACTGCGTTTGGCTTATGGTACACAGCGACCAAATGATGGATTGCTGCACTTTCTCCATAATATTAACTGCATGTGCCTCAGTTGCAGCATTGGAGCGAGGAATGGAAATGCATGCTTATGGTATTAGGTCACACTTGGGATCAGATGTTGTGGTTGAGAGCGCTCTCATTGATATGTACGCCAAGTGTGGAAGGGTGGATTATGCTTCAAAAGTTTTCAATTCCATGACTCAAAGAAATGAGGTTTCATGGAACTCTATGATTTCTGGCTATGCAAGACATGGTCTTGGAAGGAAGGCCCTTGAGATATTTGAGGAAATGCAGCGCAGCAGAGGGAGTCCAGACCATGTCACCTTTGTCAGTGTCCTATCTGCATGTAGTCATGCTGGATTGGTGGAAAGAGGGTTAGAGTACTTTGAAATGATGAGGGGTCACGGTATAATACCTCGGATTGAACATTATTCTTGTATCATAGACCTTCTTGGTAGAGCTGGTAAACTTGATAAGATAAAAGAGTACATACAAAGAATGCCAATGAAACCAAATGCTCTCATTTGGAGGACTGTTTTAGTTGCTTGTAGGCAATCAAAAGATGGGAGTAAGATTGATCTGGGGAGAGAAGCTTCAAGGATGCTTTTGGAAATAGAACCTCAAAATCCTGTAAACTATGTCCTTGCTTCTAATTTTCATGCAGCTACAGGAATGTGGGAAGACACAGCCAAAGCCCGAGCTGCAATGAGACAAGCGACAGTGAGGAAAGAGGCCGGTCGCAGTTGGGTAACTCTAGTCGATGGAGTTCATACTTTCATCGCTGGTGATAGATCGCATCCAAACACCAAAGAAATATATGAAAAGCTGAAATTTTTGCTGCACAATATCAGGAACGCTGGTTATGTTCCACTGACAGAGTATGCCTTGTACGACCTTGAAGAAGAAAACAAAGAGGAGCTGTTGAGCTATCACAGTGAAAAACTTGCTGTTGCCTTTGTACTGACTCGTTCCTCCTCAGGTAGCCCTATAAGAATCATGAAGAACCTTCGGGTCTGCGGAGATTGTCACACGGCCTTTAGATACATTTCTCAGATTGTTCGCCGGCAAATCATTTTGAGGGATTCCATCCGATTTCATCATTTTGAGGATGGAAAGTGTTCTTGTGGGGATTACTGGTAACTCATTTGTAAGGTTGGTTCCAGTACCAGTTCTTAATTTCCCAGATCACAGCACCACATTTCCATATACAGGTTAAATTAACCATTCAAATCTTTGTACCTATTATTCCATCCCCCTATACCAATGAATTTGTGAAGCAAACAGTGCATCTGTCAAATGTTCAAAGCGTACTATTTGTTGATCTGGCTTGCTGTGATGTGCAGACTCATATTGAGCTTCAGGAGATTTTTTAGAAATCCTGAGCTGAAGGGCCTATAATTTCTGCTGATATATAGCCATCTTCTTTTCATGAAAACTTACGAAAAGAACACAATTCGAGGTGATAAATTATTTGTGATGCATCCATAATCTGCCTGAATAGCTTTGTTTTTCTATGTTATAACCGTATGAACAAGTGTAGTTGTATTAATCTTGTTCCGAGGACCACTTTTTATGGAGATATGTTTAGCTGACTGCAATGTGTATAGGTCGCTGCTATCCTGATTCATTTTCCTTAAATGTTTGTCTAGCTTACTAGCTTAGTAATGTACATGAGTTTGAACGCAAGCTCCATGAGCTGTTATTTGACTGAAAAGCTTAAAAAAGGATTATTTTGTTAGCGTAGTTAATCTTAGCACGCAACATAAAATCCTTATGGAGTCACCTTGTTCTCCTCCATGAGCAAATCCAGATAGATGAACATAGAAGAAAACTGGAAAATGGCCTTTTATGTTCATCAAAATTTACAAGCCAGCATGAAGGAAACCAAGTTATTAGTTAAAACAGTGTGCTAGTTAAAACAGCGTGCAAGATTGAATTTTTATATTCCAGATCAAGTAGGGTACATTATCTTTAAAAGACTTATACAGGACCATAACTTCGACGCCATCAATCCAAGTCCACAATTCCAAAATTGGAGAGAAGGATCTTCACTTGCTGAACAAAATCCGAGCCTGTCGCGTACTCTGTTAGCATCCCTACTGCAAACCCAAACATAGCCCACCTGCAAGTTTTTTTAACAGTATGAAACATCCAATCTTAACGTATTTAACATCATGCATAACTATAAGTCTAGTAATCCTGCACTTCTAGCATGCTTCTTGTTGATTTGTAATACTCTGGTTGAGTTAGTTGCTACTCCCTCCAAATGTCAAGACAAAAAAATCTGAGGTGGCACTTAAAAGGGCAATGAATATGATAGTCTGCTGTAATTTCACTAGATCAGTTTTCCTATTGACTAACAAGCACTTTCTATTACCATCTAATCTAACTACGAACTGAATAATGTCAATTGCACCCTCTTTGATCCATTGTTTGATTAAGGAGCATGCTATTCGTGACAACATTTGGTCATGATCATTCTGCTCACCACTACATAGTTTAGTTTAGTTATTTCAGGTTCTAGTTATTCGTTTGATTCTTGGATTGCTGGGAGCATGCAAATTACTAACTAATGAATACTCTCATTCTTAAGATTTTGAAAATAAGGATAAAAATTCTCACCAACCATGCTTCAAAAGAACTCTCTTTGTTCACAGCATTTGATGCATCTTGCAGGGCAAACGTACCTCCCATTGGAAATCTCGTTCTTTGGCAAGAACCCAAAGGGGGGTCCCTGGTCGGCCTCCTCCAGCTTCTTCTGCTTGAAGTAGTCCTGCAGCTCCTTGGCCACCTTCCTCTGGTACTCCAGCGTTACAGCCCCAGCCACCGGCCTCTGCACAGCTGCTGCCGGAGCTGCGGCCTCCACCGGCTTCGGGTCAGGAGGTGAGGACGGTGATGGCGATGACGGTGTCGGAGCAGCCAGCTTCGGTGGCTGCGACAGGGTCGGAGGTGTAGAGAGAGCTGGCGTCTTGGGTGGCCTCGGCGGCGGCGGTGACAGCGGCGGTGCCGCGGGTCTCCGGATGGGCCCCTCCGCCTTGGAGCTCCTGATCACCGCGAACGACCTGCAGACACGGTGCGGAGGCGAGACGCTCCCCACCTTCACCTTGATGGAAGGGATTGACGCTGCTAAAGACATTGTTGCTGAGCTTTAGCTTCGCAAGAGCTGGCCTGCTCTTTTGGTTCGTGGTATGAACTAGAGATGGAGAGAGGGAAGGAACGCGTGGAGAAGGTTTGGACACACACGCTCTCGTTATGGATAAGAGTGTGTGGCGCCAAGTTTCCCTTCTCCGGGCACAGGGGCCAAGTAGCGCGAGACCCTTATTAATCGGGCGTCTTCCCCGACGGTTTGTGAGGTTTTCAGGGGCTCAACATGGGCGCAGCACATTCAGACATTCTGCTGGTCTCCGGCAACGTGTTCCAACTGTCGCTGTCTCTTGGGGCCGGGGGCTCGTCACTTTGATGGATCACGGACTTGCACATGTGGACTCGTCATCTGGTGTCTTTACTCTTTCACAGCAGATCATCACCGTAATTCCCATAGCCAAGTGGCACAAATACTCGTATGACCGGATGTTGATTTTCCTTAGCCATATTTCTGGTCTGTTATATTTAGCGGAAGCCAACTGCTCCCTCTACTTTTTCTGCTTTACATCGAGGCAGTAACTATTTGAAAAGCAGTGAAATTTAAGGCATTTAAATTATATAGGGATACTTAGGATCTAGCACTCAATAGAATGGCAACTTTTAGAATTTTGTGACTTTATTACGCCTTCAGCCACAAGTCTGTGATATACAATGAATAGTAATCTCAAGTTCTTAGTCCAATGTAACCATTGTTTGTATGAAAGGAAAGATCACCTGGTAAAGAAATTTTTTACACAACGTTATTACAACAGTTACGTTCAGCTTGTAACAACATCAAAGCCTCAAAGGAAATGTAGACAAGCCATCTGTCAACACGTTAGGAACAAAATAAAACAAGAATATCAGAATGCCAGGAATCCAACACCCCCAACAGTAGCAGGACAACTTCATATGGTACAAAGGGAATAAAAGGTCAATGGAAAAGTAGGGGAAAAGAAGATGAAAAAAAATCAAGCAGTGAAATCTCGATATAGGAGATACAGGTGGGATCAAAACTGTAACCCTACCGTGCAGACTAGCTAAAGACAGCACCAACAAAGAATTAAGATATCAAGTCATCCATGCTTGTGACGTTTCCACAATCAAAGATCATTCTTGTTGCTTATAGGTCACCAGTGTGACATAGTTTACCCAGACTAACTCCAGTTTTCCATGAATCAATGCCTCTGACATGCTTCATTGTTGTACCCAACATAAATTTACTGAATCACACACTCACATTTCCTGAAACCTTCGTTTCCCGCTTCATCATCAGACAACCCTTCATCACTGTGGAACCAGACTTCAGTAACAAGATTATATTACAGCTACAACAATGCAAGAGGTAAACAACACATGTACATATATACACTTCTTGCACCCATGTAAAAAAGAACAGCTTAAGGAACTAACATGCCTTTTGATATTAAAGTTAAGGGAAAAAAGTAACTGTGACCAGGTATTTTAAATATGTAAATGAACTGTTAATGTTAATTGACTTGGAGGGCGTTCATACTACAAAAAAATGGATGGATGCAAATCGACACAAGGAGGAAGACTATCTTCATATTGTTGGCATTCAATAGCAATCCTGACACCCAAGCAACAGCAGCAACAACAAAGCCTTTGTCCCAAGCATGTTGGGGTAGGCTAATCCTGACACCCAAGCAAGACATTTAAATTATTTGATTGTGCAACTGCTTTTTCAATGAGCTCAAACTAGAGTAAAACCCATTCATCATATCAAATATGCAATAACTGAAAAATATATATTTAATTTTGGTAGGTGGGGTTTTCTTCAATGTATACATAGGGAACTTCTGGTGGAGTTTAGACTCCATAGGAGAGATATAATAGTTTCTGTTTCATTATGGTGGAATCTATTTTTAGGCAGAAAAAATACTTCAACTTCGTGGTAGAATTCATACTCAAAAGTCTAAACATCATATTTCCGCACACAAGTAAAAAATGCTTGAGGTGATGGCTGTTTTTTAGCTCTTCTTTTGGAGTCAACCTTTGTAGAAGATGACACTATGCATTCATAATGTGTATGTGTGGCAAATGACAATAGATACATAGACACTAACAACCAAAATGAAGATATGTTTTCTGAGAAAAAAAATAGGAACAGAGATAGATAGAATCTCTGAAACCCACCTTGTTCCGAACTCCCTGATCTCAAAAAGATCCTTTCCACATGCGTCAGTCCACTGAACTTTCCTCCGTTCCATACCAGCTTTCAATGTCTGCACCTCCTCCAGTGACTCACGCGGTTCTTCACCTTCACTGACCACTATGTAATGCTCCAAGGAATCCCTTCTCGAACTGCTCTTAAGACAACCTCTTATCCCATTCGCAGTGACCAAACCATCAGTTATCACCTTCTTCGTTGAATCAGATGACTCATCCAGTGAGCTCCCAAATGCATTGCTCGAACCCGCCTTTGGAGGAGAGGCCCCATCAAGACCAGTAGCCGTGCAACCAAAGCAGACGAACGGGGCACATTTCCCAGGAGCCTCGTCCTTGCCGGAGTCGAGATGGAACGCCTGCTCGGCTTCCCGATCAACTAGCCGGTACTGGTTCCACGGTGACACCTTGACAGCCTTCTCCTCACCTTTCTTTCCAAGTAGCATGAGAGCGAGACCATGGCTGTACCCTGATGCTGACGACGAGAAGAACCCTCCTCCTTCAACGGCCAGTAGCATCTCCACAGCTCATCCAGGAACCATGAACTACGATCCTGTGCACGGCCCGACAAGTTACCAATCCATTGGCTAGCGAACCTATCCTGCAAAGGAAAGTTGCGTCATTTGATTTGGATGCGTCGGGACATCAACTGCGCAATGGTTTCGGATTAGATGAATCACAGCAAGAAAAGATTATGTGCTTCCTTACCGAGAACAAAAGGAAGGGGATCAATCCAGATCTGGAAGGAGCCCCATGCTACGCCGGTCAAGGGGACAACGAGGACGCCCGCGGGAGAAGGAGGAGAGGTGCAGCCCCGGCGGCGGAAGGATAGCGGGATCTGGATCGAGAGCTGTTCGGCGGTGGAGAGGGAAGAGGAGACCAATAGAGCAAAAGCTGCAGGAGGGGGAAAGTGCTCTGTCACTGTGTGGAGCGTGGACTCGGTTCAGTCGGTCAACAGCATGTGGACCGCTCGGGCTGAGCAATGAACCGCGACGAGGCGTTCAAGGGAACGGCCCGGCCCCTGCGCGCTTGAATTTCTCACATCTGGCCAAGCTAAAAATATTTTAAGATACTTCGGTTGAACCGGCTTTAAAAAATATTTTACGCTTTTCGGTACGATATTTTTAGGCTATATTTGTCACAGCTTCACCTCGTAAAAAACAGATTATTTAAAAGAGGCCGTTTCTTAAATATCATTGGTTCACACTATAATTCCTGATCCGCTGCCACTAAACTCGTATCACAGGCATTAAGCTTTAATACTTGATATGTAATTCCATCAACATTTGACTGGTTTGACCGACAGTCAATCTAATACAACATGATGATTTAAATAGATTCAAAAACAAGTTATGGTTTAGACGGAAATACATTTAAAATAAAAAAACCGGTGTTTAGGAGGAAATACCAGATTGTGAAACGTGGCAGCGTATTCTTTCATTTTTTTCATCAGCGCAGATTTCAGCCGTTTATACTCTTGATACAAATTTCAAATACTGATCTTTATGTTACTAATGTCCTGTTTGGTTCAGATTCTCCGAGAATCTGTATTTCAGTTTTAACACAGAAATATTTCTTAACTTGAAACAAAATCACTTTAGAAACTGTTTGATTGATTTTTTTATTTCAGTTTCAGTATAGAGAGAAAACTATTGAAATGACCTATTTACCCTTGAATAGACTGTTTCGCTGATTTTTTTTATTTCAGTTTCATTATAGAGAGAGAACATAAAATAAAACCTTACAATCTATATTATATAAGTGTTATTACAAGATATATGTCATCATCCACATATACAGATAAATCCATGTTGCACGTTAGCGGTGGCGAGTGGCTCAACTTGGACGGCCACGAGTTGAGTTTAACAATAGGGGTGGCAAATCTTTGTAAATAATAGCGAAAGTGAAAGAGAGGTACAATAATATGAAACGTTTTAGGTGTAGACCACTTTTACAGCCATTTCGCATTCGTAGTCAAAGAAATGTAAATCGTTCTTATAAATTCACTGCTGAATTTGATACCGTTTCAAGTGATTTAATTAGAAACCGAAAAATTTCTGGTTACCAAACAGACCCTAAATAAAAGGTGCCCTAAATGGCAACGAACGGGACCAAAGGTCACGCACATGATGGGCCGAACTTGACGAGAACATACAAATAGACCAGCCCGGCCTGTTCTCTGGTCGCGTGAGTCAAATTTGATTTCTTTTGCTATCTTCCCCTTTTCCTTAAAATGAAAGCTCCCATCTCAAAAAGAAAAAAATGAAACCTCCTGCGTATTTGATTTGGTTTGATTAAAGCGGTGCCGAACCGAACCACAGGTGAGGAAGGAAAGCGAGAGGAGGAAGAGATTAGATTACAATTTGCAGGCGCAAGCAAACCCTACCCCTCCTCGCCGAATCGATTCCCCTCCCGTCGTCGGTGACGATGCCGAGGAAGAGGAAGACGGACGCGGCGCCGCGCCTGGACGAGGCCGACCGCACGCTCTACTCCGCCTTCTGCGGCGCCGCCAACTCCCTCTCCCAGCTTTACACGCAGGCCATGGCCCAGCAGAAGCTCTCCTTCCAGGCCGGCGAGCGCCACGCCCTGGTACGTACGACCTGCGCCCTCCATCCCTTCCGCCTGCTCCAGCCCCTCCCTCTACTCCCTCTCTTCGTTCGCTCGTCGGTGGTAGGATAGGGAATCCGCGTGCGAATCCGATTATTATAGTTTTTTTTTATTTTGCAATTAGTTTTGGTGATTTGGATTGGAAGGCTCGGTTTCAGTCATTCATCCATATCTAGGTATTGAATTCCTGATTCCGCATGCAAGCTTAGAGAAATGGCGGTTGGGGTAGTCTCAGTTTGGTGTTTATTGTTAATAGTTAGGCCATCTTGAGAGAAGAGACTAGGTCACTCACAGCTATGGCACAAGTAAATTATGCAATGTCGGGACTTGAGGTTAGTGGAACATGAAGTTTCATTCTATTTTTCTTTCAAATCATACAGAAACAGTAAGTGTGGTGCCTACAAGGATAGGTAACGTACATAATTTGATACTAGAGTTAGTTGATGTCCTTGCTGACAACATATGCAACCATTTGCTGTTCCTCGAGCATGATAAAAGTATTCTGCCATTGAAGAATCTGTATTTTAATGCGTGTTTTTCACATCACATCAGTCTCGTCCCATTGCCTTGCTGAATTCAAGATTTTCTAATGCTGCAGGAAAAGCTTCACCAGTGGATATTGAGGAAGCACGAGGAAGAGGAGCGGCTCACTGTAGCTGATATAATGTCTCATATCCAGGTCCATCCTTGCTATTCTTCTCTACTCCCTTTTCGTAAGAACCTGCTTTGACTATGAGATGCCTTACATTTGTGGAGGAAAAAAGGAATAGATTGATTTATTGAAAGCACAACTTTACTTTGCATCTGGGTATTTGAAGCAGCCTAGTTCCATATCTTGGTTTTTTTTTGTTTGTGTGTGTTCAGAATGTTTATGGACCTCCTTGAATAGAATCAGGATTACGGATCATACAATATGCAACTCATACTCCACCAGAGATACATTTAGCAACGGATGTGTAGAATTGCATAACTGTGGGCTGCTGAGATCTATTATGAAGTATGAGTTATATGCATATCTTGTATTCTTGTTACAGTTATGCCTGTTGCGTTGGGTATTAAAATTTCTTGCATTCATTAAATTTGTGAGGCAAACATAATGCTGATGTGCCCTTGTTCTTGTATAGCATGAGATGGACTATGGAGGTATTGATGCACATATCTCCCCTAGAGTACATCAGCATGCTCAGATTACAAGTCCATTAACAAACTCGATTGTCCAACCTGCAACTTTTTTGTATGGGCAAACAACAGCTGGGTTTGCTCCTAGACCCAGCCTCAGTGACCAGTCAAAGAACACAGTATTCTCAAACGCACTATCTAGCCCTGTGCGGAGGAGTCTCCAAAACTATCACTTGACTCAAGGTGCTGGAAATGGAGGGCAGAATACAGAAGCAAACTTAGCAGGTGCAAGTCAGGAGACCAATCTGACAAGCTCTAATGATACCACTATGGACATGGTTTCAGACAGTACCGGGAATGAATTTTATCCATAATTTGTGGTGAGATGTTCCATCCGCAATCAGATGGCACCACAAACAAGTGTTGACTGCATTTTTTCCCTTTCTTTTCCTGTAGGAACTACAGTTCCCTCTTCTGAACCATTGGATGTCATATCAAGCCAAACAACTCAACCCTGTGCTCTCTACAGAACCTATTGTGCACCATATAAAATCTTATGCCTTGTGTGAATTGGACAAATTACTCAGAGATGTTGGATATAGCCTAAGTAACTTTCATTACCACAGCCAGATCATGATTCTTCACAAGTTTATACAAATAGACTAAAAATGGAAGAGCTTGCTTATAGTTCTAATACTTTACTGGAAGAATTAAATGGTCCGATCAATCAACTTAATTCAAGCCAAAAGAAATATTTACGATTTAATACGGCATTCAACCCAAAATGTTTTTTAACAGCAAGATTCAGTCCAAAATGTTATCGCCATACCTTCTTTGTTTATGGATATGGAGACATTGGCAAAGCATTTCTTGGAATGTTCTATTTAGCAGTATTAGAAATCATGGTAAAATCGCCTTGGCAGTTGCATCTTTGTTACTTCCTGGTGGTCGAATGCCCCACTCACGTTTCAAAATTCCCTTATATATCAAAGAGCATTACTTGTGTAGTATTAAAAAGCATACACGGCTGCCTAAATCCGTATGAGTTTCTCTACTCAATCCAAGAGTTGTGGAGTGTCTACCCTGTTGAGTTTCTCAACTCAATCCATATGAGTGGTATTCCTGATCACCATTTACAATTGAAGACCGGTGTCCCCACTATCCTGCTCAGAAATTGAAATCCGTCAAAGGGTTTGCGCAATGGAACTAGACTCATAGTCACACAACTCTACGTACAATTGAGGCCGAGATAATCACAGAAAAGGCCAAAGGATCTAAGGCTTATATTTCAGCGATTGTCTTTATTCAGCGGATCCCAAGTGGCCTTCAATTTGAAACATCGTCAATTTCAGTTCGTGTTTCAGTTTCATAGCCCGTGACGATAAATAAAAGTCAGAAGCAAACACTTAGTAGAGTTGGTGTTTATCAACCAAACCCTGTGCTCTCATGGGCGACTTTATGCTGCTTTATTACGTGTCACGCACATTGAAAATAATTCCCCGGAGTAGGAAAACAAGACACAATGTGGTCTACACTGAAATTACCACTGGCATCAAACCAGTGCCATTAGTTTGGGCCCAGGTATTCTTACCCATTCCTTGTAGATTTTTTTGACTGATATCGCTTAATCCAACTCATTTTTTTGGGGTGGGGGGGGGAGGGGATTGGGTTTATGACATCAAAAGATCACGATTTTAGATATTTATCGTCAAATCGGATCAGTACACTTTAATACCGGTGAAACATCTTTCTGCTAAGAAATTTACCATTACCTCATATTTACCGTCATCTTTGCCTATCTAGGTTTAATAAAGGGCTTAAAAATAAACTAATAATGGTAAGAACTATATCAGATTAGGCTCAGACTAAATTTATATTCATTATAAACTAATATTTAATAAAGAATAAAATAAATTATGGAAGGTCCCATGAGTCGAGCCCAATTACCACCCCTATGCCTACCTCGGTTTCTATGCTCTCTCATCTTTGGTTCGGTTGGCCACGGAATAGATTGATACTAAAGCAAATAATTTAACTGTACAGAATCTGGCATTCGTAGTCCGCAACTTGCATATGCTTGTAATCATGGTGCTTTCCTCAAGGGGTTTGAATTGTTCGGTTCAACAAAAACAAATAATGCGTTCCTTCCTTGCACCTCTACATCTATTGATGTAGCTGGATCTAGCTTTGACAGCAGCGAAGAGGCTACATCTTTGTTAGTTTTGACTATGAACCATACCGAGCTTATATTTTGAAATCCTCGTATTTTATTTGCTTATTCATCCTGTCTCAAGGCAACTTGATAAGCATTTAATCTAAATGACTTGACACGAGCTGCCAGCTCAACATCTGGAAAATGATCTGTCAGGCTGCAGCAAAATATTCGGAAACAAAAAATAAGAAAACAGCTACACCGTTTTTGATAGAAATTGCTAGCTGATCCTAAAATCATGGAGGCGCAACCGACTCGTGGTTGTGGCCCCAGATCGAATACTGTCATATAAAAGAGGACGACCGGCTCCACGTTGAGGCCAATATTTTCATGGTCTCTACCACCACTACAAGAAAACGATATATTTTTGTGGGCATCTGGCCCATGAAAATAACCCGTCGAAAATAAAGTTAATTTTGTCGGTAGCTCATGAAAATAAGTTTAATTTCGCCGGCCTTAAGAGGTCCACGAAAATATTCATTTTCGTGGGCCAAAAAATAGCCCACGAAAATAATGTACTGTGTGTGCCACCTTCTGGCTCATGAAAATATGATCTGCTATTTTCGTGGGCCTCCTTCTGGCCCACGAAAAAATAGTCCTGTTATTTTCGTGGGCCAGAGTATGACCCACGAAAATAAAGTCCTGTTATTTTCGTGGGCTAGAGTGTGGCCCACGAAAATACTGCTTGGTTATTTTCGTGGGCCTTCTTTTTGCCCACGAAAATAATGTTGCCCTATTTTCGTGGGTCTTTCTGTGGCCTACGAAAATAATATTGCATTGTTTCCGTGGGCCACTTTTGGCTCACGAAAATACATTTGACACAACATAAAATGTTACATATTATTTAGTTCCAAGCACATAAAATAATAGACACATAAAATAATACATCAAACACACATAACATAGACACGTAATAACAAATACAACAAACTCAACATTATGAAATGCATTACGTCGTCGACACAGTATTCTCCAATACATTGTACACATACAATAAACATAAACGATCATATGTCATATTATTCATACAACCATTTTGTCAAAGCAACTCATATCACATGGCAGACATTTGCTTTCCAACAAACCAACAAAATTGCTCCGACACCATTTTGCTTGCTGTTTCGCCGTTTTCTAGTATGAAAACAAAGTGAAGAATATGACTAATAGATTGAAATAAAAAGCAACAACATATTTGATTATATGCCTTATTATACACGAACTCCATTTAAAATTAAGATACATAATATATAATGCAGATGAAAACACAAAACTTACCTAATTGCTACCACCGGGTGCGAAGAATTGATCGACAAAATCGTCCCCTCCACCCTGTCCCGCTGAAGAAGATGCTCGCAAATTTGTAACGGGGGGACTATGAAAGTTTTGTGCCCTTGAGGATGATCACTAAATAAACAATAATACATGTTACAAGTATACTAACAGTTTATAAAAATGAAAGTGAACATAACAATAATATGTACCTGTGTTGCAACGGGAAAAGGCTTTGGAGGCACCGGTAGCGGTGAAGACATAGGTAGCTGCGAAGGCTGCGGTAGCGGTGGCATAGCGGCAGGCAGCCCAAGTTGAGAAAAGTATCCCTAAAATCATTTTGAAATATTTGGGTTCATTCTACTATAAATATGCATACATCTCTTGTTTAATAAAAATATTGAACTATTATATTAATGTACCTGCATCGATTGTTGCCACGCTGCCAGATTCGAGAAGTAGTCATTTTGTGCTTTTATAAACTCTTCTTGTCGTTTCATACGGTCTTCTTGTAGTCTCAAGTGGTCTTTCAATGCAGCCTGCTCCTCCTCCATTTGTTTTAGCCTGGACTCATTTCCTATATGAGTACGCCGAGAAGAACTTTGTCCGCTCTGTGTTCACCGTGACTACGAGAGAACCACATCGGTGTTCATGACACCGTTGAACATCGAATACCTGCAATAGTGATATGTCGTAACTAGTGACACTTGGAAAAATTGAAATATGTAAATATATAAATATAAAAGAGGTAAGTTCACCTCCCGTGACGCTTTCCTCCACCGGATTCATATAAAGCTACTACGTCGACGTCTTCCTTTCTCCAATTGTAATCATCTCCATGACGTCGAAATATCTCTTCACCATATTTCTCCTACATAAAAACTAATTATAAAGGTACTATATAACAATTGTATTGATTAATAATTACTTTTACTTATATGACATACCAAGTTCTGAGTTGCGGATGGAGTGCACAACTGACTGTCATCTGTGCCCCTATGCCCTCTGATATAAGCATCAATGAAAGAGGGTTGCTCACCACTTTGAGCAGCCTATATAGATATGTTATAAATATAGTTACATAAAAGCTAATATTATAATACTAAATTGTAAATCTACTAAACTTACCATCCGTTTCGAGAGACGAATATGACCATCTTCACCGTAATGATGGAGAACTTCACCACCGGACTCACGGTTGATTCTCTTGGAGTTAGATTTCTCTCAATACTCACTCGATGCCCAATAAGCACATAATAAATAATAAGCATCAGCACACTTAACCATCCAAGGAATCATTACCTGACGATATTGATCGTCCTCGAGATAAATTTTTGAAGCTCCCATTTTCTTGTTCATCATTTGTCCAAGCTTCTCCTTGTAGTATAAGCACACAGCTGTGATCCGAGCATTAGACATCATATCATTCACGACTTTACGTGCCGCTTTGTGGAAGACTTTGTGTGCTCTAGACACGAGAGCAGCGTCATGATCATCGGGCAAACGATATCGTTCCTATAAAAAAACGTAGTACTTTTATTACTAAAAATATAATAGACATAATCATAGTGCAGTGTAGTAAAAACATAAACAAAAATCATGCCAGACAGCCCCTGCCACATTCTCATGCACAGCATGTGGAGCAATCCTATAGTGCTCCCAATATATTGCAGGTTTCTCTTCACCTTTAATATTCACAAGTTCTGGATAATGATGGCGACATATAGCACCCAACACTGCATTAGGCTGCCGATGATGTTCTCATCCATTCCAATCCAGGTCATCCCATTGCCTAAAAGTTAATTTATCAACATATAATATTTATTGAAAATAATATATTATAATTTAATACTGAGTTTTATATTTACCTACCAGTCACCGACAGGAGTAATCCGTAATCGCTGTTGTGGAGGCACGGCTAACGGAAGAGTGTTTGAAGACCGATACCTGAATGATTGCGTCAACTCTCCCGTATCGGTGTCATCCCCCTCTTCCTCCTTAGCTTCCTCATCAACATAGGCTCTTACCCCTTATTGTTGTTCATGCCCCGCAGAAAGTCCTTCCCCTTGGTCCTCTTGACACTCCTCAGTATCCTCCTCCTGGATCTCCTGCTCCACCTGAAATTATATAAATTAGGTTTCATAATATGATATAAGTAAATATAAAAAAATATTAATAAATGAACTTGTTCATTAGCTTGTTCCATGCATCTTCTAAATGCCTCTCGTCTACTATTGTTTGAGGCACTGCCTTGGAAAAGAGAGTCTTGACTACGTGAAGAGGTAGCAGACTGACTCCCACTTTTGCTTGAGGAGCCAAACAACCCCTTATCTATATTCTTAAGACCACGTGGCATCCTGTTGAAAATAATTGTTAGAGATAAATACTTAATGATACATACAAAAGTAATGAAAATTAATTCAAATGTAATATCAATCAATTACTTGATTAAAATTTATCATGATCCGATATTCCTTCGGTAACATGTCGAACAATTTTCTTCTTCTGTCTCATCTTAACTTTTTTAGTGCTAGGTCTCTTTCTTTTAACCAGTACTGCATCTTCTACCCCATTATCTTCAACATCACCAACTAATGTATCAAGTCCTAAACCATTATCTATATTAAAAGATGGTAGTATATCATCCTCTTGGTACACTTCTTCTTGTTCTTCTTGATAACCATCATCACCAGGTGGATATAACCATTCTCGTGGATTAACTTTATAGACGACCCATCAAGCACTCAACTTTGGACAAGGATACGGTAGGTAGTAAACCAACTCAACTTGATGAGCAAGAACATAATTATCGCATCCACGAAGTCTATTTTCATGTTTTACCTCTACTATACCAAATTCATCCTGTCGTATTCCCCTGTTATTATCAAACCAGTCATAGTGGAAAAAAGTAACTCTAAGATCTTTGGAGCCACCAAATTTGAATTCCACAATATTTTGAATAATCCCATAATAGTTAGTTTCATGCCCCTGTGCATCACATGCTCTAGTTACAACTCCACTATTTGTCGTGGCTGCAAGGGGATGTTTTGCTTCAAATTTAACCGAACGAAATCGGAACCCATTTACGTCGTAACGACCAAAACTCCTTGCTGTTATGGTTCCTTGAGAAAGTTGTCGTAGGTCTTCATGAACATTAGCATCAACCATGCACTGAGAATTAAATAAAAATATTAGTTTTACTAATCAACTTAGAGACGATAAAAGTAACATGTAATAAGAGAATGTTACATGCTTCCAAAACCAATTGACGAAGTTAGGACCACCATTAAGGCCATCACGACGCATTTTATCTAATTGTTTGCTTGTTGGTTGACGCGTATACTTCCAAAATTGTTTGTTAAACTCACTACATAATATAAAATATTATTACATTAGAACATCTATCATGTAAAATATAGAAAACATTACGTGTTACCTCGAGGTAATTAGAATAAAAAATACTTACACAAAATACTGAGCCATCTCTTCGATATTTATATACATGTATAACATGCATGAATTCCATTCTTCTTCTGAAACCATGTGTCTACTGCTGCCACCAACCGCTTTTCCTTTCCATGAAAAAATACTTAATTTTCCCGCAGGAGTTCCTTCATCTATGTGGTACCGTGTTGTGGGAGCGTACACATTATTTTCCTCTACAAAGAATGTACTTGAAAAATATGCTACCTCTTTCAGAGCAAATGCTTCTGCAATGCACCCTTCTACTCTTGCTTTATTCAAAACCATTGCTCGTAGTTTCTTTAGTGTCCTTTCAATATGGTACATCCATCGATATTGTACGGGGCCACAAACTTTAGCTTCGTAAGGTAAATGCACAAGTAGATGTTGCATTACATTCATAAATCCTGGCGGGAATATCTTTTCCATTTTGCATATGAGTAAAGGTATTTCTTTCTCAAGTTTTTCCATCATTTGAACTGTAATTTCTTTTGCACATAGTTGTCTATAAAAGAAACTAAGTTCCGCAAGTACTCTCCACACATACTGATGCACATATCCACGGAATATTACTAGAAGAAGTCTTTCCATCATTATATGATAATCGTGGCTTTTAAGATTATTTAGTACCCAATTTTCAAGATTTGTTGTGCGCCTCAACCCAGCATAGCAACCGTCAGAAAACTTCAATTGTTGCAACCATTTTAGAACTTCTTTCCTTTCACTAACTTTAAGACAAAATGGAGCACGTGACAATCTCTGTTTTCCACTACCATCCTGTCTGACTTCTAGAGTCGGACGATTACAAATATCTGCTAAATCTTTTCGAGCCTTCAAGTTATCTTTTGTCTTTTTAAAATTGAAACATGTGCTAATTATGTTTTCCGCTACATTGCGTTCCTGGTGCATCACATCAATGTTGTATAGCGATAACAATGACTTAGCATAAGGTAGATCCCATAAGCCACATATATGAGTCCATTTTGCTCCTGACCAAAACCAATAAACCCATCATCTGTAGGGATAAGTTGATTGAGCCATGCAGCAATCTCAGCACTAGTCAAACGTTTCGGCGGACCCTTTGTTACAATAGTATCCATTCGAAATGTATTAACTTGCTTTCGAAATGGGTGATTTGGTGGAAGAAATCGTCGGTGACAATAAAAAACACACACTTTGCCCCATGAGTAAGTCTAAAACAATCAGAGTCTGATCCACAAATAGGACAACAAAGTTTGCCGTGTGTGCTCCATCTTGAAAAAATACCATATGCAGGAAAATCATGAATGGACCACAAGTATGCTCCTCGCAAGTTGAATTTCTGTTTTTTTAGGTATCATACGCTTCTACTCCGATCCACAATTCTTTTAACTCCTCAATCAATGGTTGAAGAAAAACACCTAAATGTTTTTCTGGGTGTTTACGACCGGGAATTATTAGAGACAAGAACATGTATTCATATTTCATACACATAGCTGATGGAAGGTTGTATGGTATAGCAAAAACCGGCCAACATGAGTACGAGACAGAAGATGTGTTGAATGGTGTGAATCCATCGTGGCCAATCTAATACGAACATTTCTAGCATCTTCTGCAAAGTACTCATCAAAAGAGTCCAACGCCTTCCAAGCCTGAGCATCAGATGGGTCTGTCATTACTCCCGTTGTTTCGCGCACACCTTCCTTATGCCACCGCATGTGTCTCACAGTTGATTTAGATAGAAACAACCGTTTCAATCTAGGTGAAAGAGGCATATAACGAAGTTGTTTAACCACCACTTTAGTCTTCACCAATTCACCGTCCTCATTTGTGGCCTCAATGTATCGAGATTCTTTAAAAACTGAGCATTGTGTCAATTTTGCATTCTTCTTCCAGAAAATCATATAATTGTTAGGACAACAATCAATTTTTTCAAACTTCATTCCAAGGCCTGACAACAATTTCTTTGACTGGTACATGTCTCTTGGCAACTTATGATTAATCGGAAGAATGTCTGCTATCAAATACATAAGATCATCGTAGCACTTGTTCGATAAATTGTACTTTGATTTTATAGACATGAGACGAGTAACAGTCGAAAGGACAGACACTTAAGTGTGATCATGCAACTGTTCATGTGATGCTAAGAGAATTCTATAGAACTTTTGAACTTCAGGTACAGGAATTTCTTTAGATGTATCTGCACCACGATCACGATCTAATGCTTCAACCATGTCTTCTATTCTGTCCTCGTTATCACCATCTATATTATCAACATCAACATTACTATGATATAACTCGCCATGCTCATACCATGTTTCATAACCTGCCATAAAACCAAATCGACAGAGGTCTCGTTTCATGTCAAACTTTTCCTTGCATAAAAAGTTATGACACTTGTTGCACGAACATTTCACAAAACGGTTGGTCGATAAAGAGAAAGCCCGACTTATAAATGCCTTAGTATTGATGGCCCATTCATTTGAAGGCGCAACATTCTTCCGCCAACCATCATACATCCATCGTCTATCATCCCCCATGTTCTAGACTATATAATATAAGAATATAAAAGTTATAAATATGTATGTTGCAACTATAAGATCGCAAAAACAAATTATTATTTAATTACATTCACTTTACATCTATTGGAAGGGATAGGTCCTAAACCCACCCAAGAGTAACTGAGGGATGTGCTTATAACGAGACACGGGGTACAGATCCAGACGAAATTTCGGCAGCATAACCCCGTTGTTCTCCAACTACACGCCCGATAATGGTGCAGCGGAGAACATTAGGGTTATGCTGTCAAAATTTCGTACGAATCTATACCCCGCGTCCCGTCATAAGCACACCCCTCGGTCACTCCCAGGCTGTCCAAAAAGGGACAATTCCGAACCTACACGCCTCACATGCGTAATGCATGTGAGACGAGCCGGTCCGAAACGGGTGACGCATATTGTATGGGTTACTTGAATCTTACTTTTTAGAGTGATTTATAAGAGAGAGGTAAGAACGAGAGATAGGAGGAAAGAACGATTGAATCTTACTTCTAAGAACACTATGTAATATTTTTAAGCTACTAGTTACTTTTCTTGCATAGGTTGGTATAGTACATGCATGATCATAATATATAGCCATTAAATAAAAGCACAACATATAAATTAAAATATACACATTAATTAAGGTAATGAAAAATGAAACTATATTATAGCGTTATCCTTAAACGAGTAATGAAACTACGACGAATTAAGGTCATATATTTTACTTAAGGTTAGGACTAATTATCAAAACTAAAATAATTCAAGAGATTACCTTTGTACGTAGGATGAATTCGGTGGAGTTGGACCGGTGAAGAAAGCGGTCGGCACAACCCGAACTTTAGCTGCATGATTTTTCGCTATGCGTTAATTTACACACAATTGAACATTGCTTATATATATAATATCAAAACAGAAAATGTGGACATGGGCGAGCGAGTTCAGCTCCACGATCTGAGCTACTCGTTCCACGCCTCCTTCGCTAACAAACTTGATGCCACGCGATATGCGAGCACGTCGTGCCGCTGACAACCATGCTAATGCAAACGAGACTCAGACACATATGATGCAAAGTATTGTATACAATCGGCTAAATACAAATATAATAGATAAATACAACTACCTGACGGCTTCTTCCGATGGCGTGGCGGTCCAGTCAACACGTGAAAAAAGCGGCTCAATAGCCTGGGGGCTGCAGCGCCGGGCCGGTCGATGTCGGGCTGCACAGCGGAGAGAGCGGCAGCACGCGCAATGGAGGTTGTGGCCGGGGCAGCCGGGGAAGAGGCGACCGGTGGTGCAGCGACTAAGGAACAGGCGACCAATCACGGGGAACAACGCGACCGCAGCTGCAGCGCCGGTAGCGGCGTCGGCGAACCCACGGATGCCGGGCTGCGTTGTTGAAGACGCGGTCGAAGGAGACGGCAGCCCGTGGAACAGCTACGACGGTAGGTGACGACAGCAGCAGGGCGGCGCAGCGCAAGCAACAGGCGCAATCACGACGGCGGCGGCGGCAGAATGGTTGGCGGCGCGCGGCGAGGCGGAATGGCTGGCGGCGGTTCGGTCTTGCGCGAGAGAAAGAAAAGAAAGCTAATGCCTAACCTATAAACCCTTATTTTCGTGTGCAAAGCCCAATGGCCGACGAAAATAAACGCTTTGATGTGCGTGCCGGTCGGTACAGGGAGTATCTTCGTGTGCTTCGCCGCCTGGCCTACGCAAATACCTCTATCTTCGTGTGCTAAACCGTCGTGGCCGACGAAAATGAGTCCTTGATGTGCGTGCCAGTCGGTAACCCTTTATTTTCGTGTGCTCTGACGCTCTAGCCGACGAAAGTCTCCCTATTTTTGTGTGCTTTACCGCCTTGGCCGACGAAATTGGAACCTTAATTTGCATGCCGGTCGGTAGCCCCGCTATTTTCGTGTGCCACGGCAGGCCAACAAAATTAAAGCCATCTTTTTCGTGAGCTAGGACCAAAGCCGACAAAAGTACCATTTATTGTCGTGCGCTTCCCCGTGGCCGACAAAATTGCATGACCTAGGTGTGCGTGCCTTGTTAGAATTTCGTGCGCTTGTCGTCAGCCGACGAAATTACGTCACTTATTTTCGTGTGCTACCTCATTGACCCACGAAATTAGATTTTTTTCGTGTGCCAGTAACCGAGCCCACGAAATTAAATTGTAATTTCGTGTGCTTCATATACAACCCACGAAATTATTATTTTCGTGCACAAGGTAGTGGCTCACGAAAATAGGTTTAATTTCGTGAGGGCCCACAAAAATAGATTAGGCCCACGAAAATTTTTCGTTTTCCTGTAGTGCACCGGCATCGACGAGGACTCTTACTACCTTTGTCATTGGCGCCGTGAACGCTGAGGCTATCCCGAGAGTGATCAACAACATCGAGTTGTTGCTTCCGTTGCTGCTCCATCACCCTCTCTCATGGCTGATGTCTCGGCTCCAGGGCACAGTTAGTAAAAGCTCCGCTATATGCTCATGTGTATAAGGACGTGTTTGGTATGGCTCCGGAGTCCGAATTCACTTCAGAGCTCAAAAAATACATCCAAACACCTCAACTCCATAACTCCGTGGAGCAGCCCAACTCCACATAGTCGAAGGAGTTACAATTCATTTTTTTCGGAGTAATTCATTTGTTGCTCCAAAAACAGTGAATATGAATGGAGTCGTGGAGTTGGGGGATAATTACCCGCAATTGCCATTTGTTAAAAAACGTTTCGTTTTTTTCTTTTCCTCCACCCGGCTGGACTCCCCCGGCAGGCTTGGGTGAACCCTAGGGTGCCGCCGCTTCCTCCAACCTCCACCGGCTGCGCTACCTGAAGGCCGCACGTTGGGCGCCCTCGACCAGCCCCCGCCGTCAGCTCCTGCGCCGCCTACAGCACTACGCCCCCACCCCCTCAACGCGTTCAGAAGGCGGCAACCGCCTGCAGCTCGCGCCTGGTCGCCTGCAGCCCGCGCCCGTGCCGGTCTTCTGCAGCCCGCGCCGGTCGCCTGCAGCCCGCGTCGGCCCCTTGCAGCTCACGCCCGGTCGCCTGCAGCCCGCGAGCGGGCCCCTTCGACTTGCGCCGACCTTCCTCCGCCTACAGACGCCGGTTGGTCTTCCTCCGCCTGCAGATGCGGGTTGGTCTTCCTCTGCAGCAAGCTAATTTGTGGAGGTGAGATGCAAATCTTTATAACTCGTGTTGATTATGCACCTAATCGTGATGTATTACGAGATTCCCATTGAATTGAACATATTCCCTGCGATGAAATCTGAATCCTAAAAATTTTGATTTGTCTGTTGTTACATTATTGATAGATACAATTATCCGAATGAAACAGGATACAAATCTTCTATTTTTGTTTAGAAACTGATGTCGTATGCTTTTCATTTTACATTTGAGTATTACAATTTTGCATTAGTAATTGGTGTTTGTTATTATGCTAAGAACCTATAAGTTGGTTTAAATGGTGGAAATTGATTGGAATGTTAAGGTCACTCGAGTCCTTTGTCAATTATTTGTCAAACAAGTTGCAAGAGGGAATCGTCCAAACACGTACTTGAACCCAGTTGGTTATGCCGAGGTTGAGAAAGGATTAAAAAATAGACTAGGTATTGTGGTGATCAAGCAACAACAAATAAAAAATAAATGGGATAAGTTGAAAGAAGATTTCAAGGCGTGGAGGAAACTAATATTGAAACAGACCGGAACCGGTTGGTGCTCCATAAAGGGCACCATTGTTATGGATGACGAGTGGTGGAAGAAAGCTCGAGTTGTTAGTGTTGATCGGATGTCATCTTTTTTTATCGTGCACATATTGTTTTATTTTTACTCATGTGGTTGCATGTTGGATGTTTCAGGATATTTCAGGATGTGGTAAATTTAGAAAAATGGGTCTTCAAAATGAAGAGGAACTACAAAAGTGTTTTGGAGACATCACTAGTATTGGTGTGGACCACTGGTCTCCTCTTATGGCCAATGCTTCAATCAATATTAAGCAACATTAGACACAGGAGGTTGCACATGATGAAACACAGGATGAACCAATTGATGTTGAGGGAGGTGACACCAATGAAGTTGAGGAACTTCCTCCTGTCAATGCTAACAACAAAAGACCACGAATAGTTGGTCAAGATAAAGCCAAAAAGGCAAAGACAAGAACAACACTACTCATTCAAGAGGCAATGTCAAGTATGGCTACCTCGACAAGCACTTATGCTTCCAACAAAGAAGGAAAATATTCTATTGATGAAGTGATGGACCATGTGATTGCTTGTGGTGCCACTTATGAGACCGACCAACATTACATTGCGTCTGAATTATTTGTGAAGAAGGAGCAAAGGGAGATGTTCATGGCCTTGTCTACTAAATAGATTAGGTTCAACTGGCTCACAAGAAAATATAAGGACAAATATGGAAATTAGTAAATCTCATATGTTATTGTTCAAGATGATGTGTATTGAGTCATATCACTTTGTGAAGCTTGTTTCTTTCTTATTTTGTTTATTGCACTTTGTAAGACTCTTCATTTAGTTTGGAATAATGTACCGTTGTGACATTTATCTCTTCTTTAATTTAAATGGTTGTATGACATTTGTCTCATTATTTTACTATTGTTGTTTGTACATATGTCTGATAATGTGAGTGATTTATCTAGTGAGGGTGGTGACCGCCTTTTGATATAATAACAACTGCCGGTAAGCTTGGAAAGTTATATTCAAACATTTATTTGAGTAAGGCACCACCAAGAATGTCAATTCAAACCGGAATGGGTTGGTTACATAAGACTATGGAAACTCCAGGAGAGTGTCACAGGATGCTTCGAATGAATAAAGAAATATTACTTGATCTTCACGATACTTTGGTTGAGAGGTATCAATTGCAATCATACAAACATATGAGTTCTTATGAGATGCTTGCTATATTTCTCTTCATTCGTGCTTGTTGTGAGTCAAATAGAAAGGGACAGAATAGGTTCAAACACTCTGGTGAAACCATAAGTAGAAAATTTTACGAGGTGCTAGATTGTTTGATTGCAATGGCTGAGCATTACCTTAGACCAACCGATCTTAATTTTAATACAGTTCACAAGAGGATTAGAAATGATAATAGAGCATATCCACACTTCAAGTATTGCATTGGTGCCTTTGATGGAACTCATATTCGTGCCTCTCTGTCACCTGAAGAACAAGTGAGGTATATTGGAAAAACAGGCATTCCAACTTAAAATGTCCTTGCTATTTGTGATTTTGATATGCATTTCACTTATGTGGTTGTTGGTGAATCGGGTTCTTATCATGACACAAGTGTCTTGTACCATGCGTTGAAAGAATCTGAGAATCACTTCCCACATCCATCACTAGGTAAAATTGCTAAATGGTTATTCAGCTTATCTTGTTGTCACATTACTATTCCTTTACATATTTGTTTATTTTTAAATGTGTAGGTAAATATTATGTTGTAGATGCGAGTTATGCTAACCGTCTGAGATATCTAGCGCCATATAAAGGTGAAAGGTATCACTTACCCGAGTGGCATAGAGGTATGGAACCGAGTACACTAAAAGAGAAGTTCAATCGAGTACACTCATCTATACATAATATGATTGAGAGATTATTTGGAATATGGAAAATGAAATGGCAAATCTTGTACAAAATGTTTAAGTACTTTGACACAAAAAAGATTATAGTTGCCACTATGATTCTCCACAATTTTACTCGAGAGCATTCAAGTGGCGATGTGGACTTTGATAACTATGATCGAGATCCTGACTTTGTATCTACAATTCGAGATAGGTACAACAAATATGTTGTGTCAGCCCGTGCCTCCGATGATTCAACTTCGGAGTCAAGTTTTGTTACGATGGATGCATTTCGTTATAGTGTTGCGACATCTCTTTTCTTTGCGTGGAATTAGTATGAATATATGTAATAATTTGATAGAATAAAGGAATTTAAGTGATTTGTAAGAAGACGAAGATTATGTACTATGCTAGCATTTTATTTTGGGACAATTGCTCTATTGACCCCCTTCTAAAGTTTAATTGTACCTTCGACCTCTCTTTTTAGGGTTTGCACGTTTGACCCTAGTTTTTGAAATTGAAATTGCTGTTTGACCCTGTTTTCACCTTCCGTTAGTTTGTATTACTAAAAGAAATAAGAAGATCATATGGAAATAAAAAGAGACTAAAGTACCCCTGTGTATACAAATAAACCATATCCAACGAGCAGAGTATGTGTTCCTTATCCAGCGGGCGACAGCGGCGGCAGAGGAAGCACTGTGTGGCGGGTGCACGGGCAGCAACGTGGGCAGTTGCTCGCGCGACGGCTGATGGGCGGCAGCGAGGACAAGCGCTTGCGCGACAGGCAGGTGCGCACGCGACCTGCGGCGACGAGCGCGGAACTGTAGGCGTGTGCGCGCGCGATAGGCGGCAGCAGGCACCGGCCTCACGCCATGGGCGGCGGCGGGCGAGGTCGCGCGTGACGGGCGGCAGCTCGCCAGCTCGCACCTCGCGCGGCGGGCGGCAGTGAGCACGGTCGCGCACGACAGGCAGCAGCCGGCGCGGGCCTCGCGTGATGGGCAGTGGAGGGTGCTAGCGCTCTCGCAATTCTTCCAAAGCTGAGATCTAAATGCTGCAGCCACATACGAATAGGGAAAATGTAGGGTTTTGCATCTGAAAAATGGTTAAATTATAGTGAAACTGCTGTTTAAATTATCTAAAATTTAAATTGATTTCGATTTACAGATTTCATCACAGTCAAATTATTGATAAAACATGTTTAAACTGTTCCTGAAATTTTGCTACAATAATATGAATACTTCTGAAATTTTGATGTATAAAGTAGGGTTATAAATGAAGATTAACTGAAAAGTAGGGTTAATGATGCAAGGGTAAAGATGTCTTTTTATTTTGAACTTAACACCATTAAATAATCTAAACGGAGTAGGGTCAATCTATTTATTCAATTTGAAAAAGTAAGGTCACACGTACAAACAGTAAAAAAGAGGGTCAAACATACAGTTAAGGTTCAAAAGAGGGTTAGTTTCGTAAATGCCCCTTTTATTATTCATATATGGTTCGAACAAGTGTTTAAATAAAAAGTAGTTGCATATACATCATTACATTTGTAGCAAGTGTTCGAATAAAAAATAGTAAAAAATTGTTACATACACTTTATTATTGTAGAGTGAAAAATCTCATTTTTCCTGAAATAATGTATAATTTAAAATATTTTACGAATTTCATATACTTTACTATTCATAAAAAGCATACAATCAGCGTAGCAGGGTAATACTGGTATTACATCCTCCAAACTCTCTTTTCTGGAGCTGACAACAACATTTCAGCCAAACACCACCCATGAACACTATAACTCCACAGAAGAGTTACTCCACCTTAGAGTTTTGGACTAGAGTTGCTCTACTGTGAAGCAGAGTCATGTCAAACACGCGCTAAGTGTTATAGACTAAGCAGACCGTAATGCTACGATCTTTTGTCTTATGCATGCACCTTCCAATTGCAAATGTTACCATGAGGTTAAAGACAATGAGTTGGATCAAATTAGACGTAGCTCAGCTCGTTGGGGTCATTATGGTGGAATTTACCTAACCGAGTTCAAGTCCTAGATTCAGTATAAGTATTACATTTATGACTATCTATTCTTTTAGTGGGCTAATAAAGAGAACGACTAGAATTTAAATTATTAGACAAATAGTCCCACATTCTATTTATACCCAATAATGTTTGGTGACCCTATCATAAATATGTACCACACTCAGTGGTTCTACTTGAGCGGTACTCTTTTCCAAAATCCAAATTAGCAGAATTTGACGAGGGCTTAACAGCAAAAAGCTTGATGACCACATCCACATGTGACATACTACAGTCTACAGCCCCTCAGTTCGTCTCCACGTTCTTCTCGCCGGAGAACATCCATCGATCTGCCTTGAGAGTCGCGGGTCGCCTGCGCCGGCCTCGCCGGATCATGGCGTCGCGGACTCTCGCCATCGCCAAGGCGGTTCAGGAGCTTCCGAATCGGTCTCGGTTGGCCTGGAGGACCATCGAAGTCACCGAGGCGGGCAAAGCCGGCCAGGCCGAGAAGGCCCTCGACCTGTTCGAGGCAATGCCCGTGAAGAACCAGGTCGCCTGGAACGTTACGCTGGCCGCGCTCGTCGACGCCGGCCGCACGGACTGGGCGTTCTCCTTCTTCCGGGAGATGCCCAGGAGGAACGCAACGTCGTACACCACCATGATCGGGGGCCTCTCCCGTGCCAGGGCGGCCGCCAGGGCCCGCAACCTCTTTGAAGAGCTGCCGCTTGATCAGCACAACGTCTTCACCTGGACGGCCATGGTGTCGTGCCATGTCCGGAACGGGGAGCCTGACAGAGCCATAGAGCTCTTCGTGGCGCTCTACGCCGAGTTCTTCGGACGCAAAGTGCTCCCCAACGCCCACACCTTCAGCTCGCTGCTCAAGGCCTGCGTCGGTCTCCATTCTCTCAGCATGGCGTTGCAGCTTCATGCGGTCATCTTCAAGCTCCTGGATGAGGGAGGCGGAGACTGCTTCGTGCGGAATGCCTTGATTGATGCGCACGCAAAACTGGGCGCGCTGTCAGACGCCGAGAAGGTGTTCCACGAGATGCAGTACCGGGACATCTGTACTTGGAACATCATGATGGATGGATATTCACGGCGTAAGCTAGTCGACAAGGCTCTAGATCTCTTCAGAATGATGAGGGACATGGACGCCTTCTCATGGAACATCATCATGCACTGCTTATCAGAGAACGGTCGGGGCGAAGATGCACTCCACCTCTTCATTGATATGGTCAGATTGATTGGCCACTGTGGTGGCAACGTCAAGCCGAATACGTCGATATACACCACAGCTCTGCACATCTGCTCGGTTCTCGCCTTGCTTGAACTTGGGATGCAAATCCATGCGCGCATCGTCAAGGATGGCCTCTGTAAGCGTAACGTCTTCGTCTGCAATTCTCTGATCAGCATGTACGGCAGCTGTGGCGCGACATCTGATCTGGAGCAGGTGTTCGACGAAATGACAGTGAGAGACATCGTATCTTGGAACGCAGTGATACAGGGGCTGGGTCAGAACGGGCTCGGGAGGCGAGCCCTGGTGGTTGCAGAGCGCGCACTGGAACAGAAGATGTACAACGGCAACACCTTCGTTGCCATCCTCACATCCTGCAGTTATGCCGGGCTGATCGCGGAGGGGCTGAGCTTCTTCGACGCAATGACTGAGAAGCACGGTGTAGAACGGACGCTTGACCACTACATCTGCGCCACGGATCTCCTCGGTCGCGCAGGGAGGCTGGAAGAGGCGTACGGCCTCCTACGGAACATGCCATTCGCGCCAAATGCGGTTGCCTGGTCTACCATCTTGCATTCTTGCCTAGCCCACAAGAACAGCGTCCTGGGGAGCGTGGCGGCGCAGGAGCTGAGAGCTCTTCAACCTGACGGCAGCGAGAACTACGAGAGGCTGGTGCAGAGCTGCAGGGGCTGCGACGAGGTTGTTGTGAAGCCGTTCGGCGACGCGAGAAGTGGAAATCACGTTCCCGGTTGCAGCTGGGTCACTTGAGTTTCCGATCTTCAAGTTCGTGCCCTGAACAGTCCTGAATCAGTAACTTCAGATTTGACCTGCCAAGAATCTGCAGAGCTCTTGCAATTTCTGGAGCGATGAGATATGCATCACCTGAATCCATGTTTGGAATTCAATAGCGAGAAGAGATTGAATGCAGAAATGGTTCAGAAACAGCAACTCAGTCTGCCATGGCAATTCGGAAGCTCCGTGGACAACAAAATGAGGTTTGAGAATAAGATGTTTGAAACATGGAAGAACAACAGAGATACCAGGAGACTTAGATTTACGCATAATTTCTTTTAGACCACAGATTTCCATAAAAGGGGATATAAGGAGAATTTGAAGAATATTTTAACATGAAGCTGCATATAAACTAATAATCAGAAAATGTATTTTTTTACGAAGCATGTTACAGACATAGACAAACACATATATACTCGCCCTATAAACACGGGCATACACCCTACCCCTATGATAAACTCTGGAAGACTAGATCGGCTGATCTCAGAATTAGATTAGGGAAAAGTGATTAGTTCCATAACAGCCTGTCAAGGAGGATACATATATAGGGGGACACAACTTAAGGGCTAAGCAACCCTAATACAAAAGACTAAAATGCCTCCTAATACACGTACAGTCCAACACCCCCCGTAGTCCCAACATCTAGCCACGGCAGATGTTGAGACTGGACCGAAACTCGGTGAATACCGTCGAAGGGAGTCCCTTGGTGAAGATGTCGGCGAACTGTGACGACGTCGGAACGTGTAGGACTCGCACCTCCCCGAGAGCCACCCGCTCACGAACGAAGTGAAGGTCGATCTCTACGTGCTTCGTGCGCTGATGCTACACTGGGTTGGTGGAGAGGTAGACGACACTGACGTTATCGCAGTAGACCAACGTACTCCGGGCGAGGGGGAGTGTAGCTCCTGAAGCAGTTGCTGAAGCCAGGAGGACTCGGCCACACCGTTGGCCACGGCGTGGTATTCCGCCTCGGCACTCGAGCGGGACACCACGTGCTGCCGCTTCGAGGACCAGGAGACGAGGTTGCCGCCCAGGAAGACGGCGTAGCCGGAGGTGGACTGACGGGTGTCCGGGCAACCCGCCCAGTCAGCGTCGGTGTAGACAACCAACTCGAAGGCAGAGTCGCGCCGTAGAAGAAGGCCGTAGTCGTGAGTACCACGCAGGTACCGAAGGATCCGCTTCACCGCCGTGAGGTGCGGCTCCCGCGGATCATGCATGTGATGACACACCTGCTGAACTGCGTAGGAGATGTCCGGCCTAGTGAAGGTGAGATACTGCAGTGCACCTGCAAGACTCCTGTAAGTGGTGGGGTCGGCGACCGGGGCGCCGTCGGCCGAAGACACCTTCGCCTGGGTGTCCACGGGAGTGGAGCACGGCTTGCAATCAGCCATGCCCGCTCGCTCGAGAATATCCAGACAGTACTGGCGCTTGTAGAGGAACAGAGCACCCGGGCGGTGCTCGACTGCAACACCCAGGAAGTGGTGGAGCTGGCCGAGATCCTTCATCGCGAACTCGCGCTGCACGGCGGAGATCGTGCGCTGAAGAAGAGTCGGGCTGGACGTCGTGAGGACAATATCGTCCACGTACAGGAGGAGGTAGACAGTGTCACCCTCACGCATGTAGACGAAGAGCGAAGTGTCCGACTTAGCCTCGACGAAGCCGAGCGAGGCCAGGAAGGAGGCGAAACGGCTGTACCAAGCCCGAGGCGCCTGCTTCAGCCCTTACAGAGACTTGTTCAGCCGGCAGACCATGTCTGGACGGGCTGAATCAATGAACCCTGTCGGCTGACTGCAGTACACCGTCTCCGTCAACGTCCCGTGGAGGAAGGCGTTCTTGACGTCCAGCTGGTGGACAGGCCAAGAACGCGACAGAGCCAGCGACAGAACGGTGCGAACCGTCGCCGACTTCACCACCGGGCTGAAAGTCTCGTCGTAGTCGACGCCGGGACGCTGCGTGAAACCGCGAAGCACCCACCGTGCCTTGTACCTCCCCAAAGACCCATTCGCCTTCCTCTTATGCGTGAACACCCACTTGCCCGTGACAACATTGCCACGACCAGGACGGGGAACCAGGTCCTAGGTCCGGTTGGCAAGCAGGGCCGCATACTCTTCTTTCATAGCCCGACGCCAATGAGGATCGGCGAGGGCGCTACAGACAGAAGAGGGGATAGGCGAGATGGGTGACGAGGCAGGCGGCGGGGAGGTCGAGGACGAGAGGACGACCCCGGAGAAGCACTCCACAGGATGAAGGACGCTGGCGGCCCGTTGAGTCACCATCGGGTGAACGTGACGATGGTCCCGATGAATCAGCGGAGGGTGATATACCAGATCCTCAGGACGCGAAGAGGACGATCCACCATCCCGCGCTCGTCGCTGATAGACAAGAGCGGGGTCGGCGTACCGCGCCGCAGGAGCCGCGTGTGGTGCAGTAGTCGAAGTCGGGGACGCCGAGGCCGCGCACGGCGCGACTGCTGGTGTCGGGGACACCGAGGCCGCGCTCGGCGCAGCAGGCGTCGGCAGGGACGCCGGAGCCGCGCGTGGCGCAGCAGGTGTCGTCGAGGCCGCGCGTGGCGCAGCGGGCGATGCCGGGGACACTGGGGCCGCGCGTGGCGCAGCTGGCGGCGTTAGGGACGCCGGTGCCGCGCGTGGCGCAACAAGTGGTGTCACGGACACCGGGCCCATGCGTGGCGCAGCAAGTGGCGTCAGGGACGCCGGGGCCGCGCGTGGCGTAGCAGGTGGCGTCAGGGACGTCGGTGCCACATAAGGTACAACAGGTGGCATGGAAGACGCCGAAGCTGCGCGTGGCGCAGCGGGAGGGTAACCTGCAAGAGGTAAAAGACAAGGTTGCGGTACAGGAGTGGCCTCAGGGTCAGTGGAGAAGAGGGAATCCAACTCAGCGACGGAGTTAGAAGACGGGGTGGAAAAAGGAAAGGAAGACTCTTCGAAGACGATGTGTCAAGAGATCAAGATACGACGGGTCGTAGGGTCAAGGCACCCCTTGTGGTCAGGGGAGTACCCAAGGAAAACACACCGACTCGAGCGAGGCGCAAGCTTATGGGGAGTTGTGGCTGAGAGGTTATGGTAGCAAGTGCACCCAAACACTCGAAGGTGGTCGTAGAGAGGAGGGGTGCCGAACAAAGCGAAGTGAGGGGTGGGAGCACTAATCGCCTTAGTAGGAAGGCGATTAATGAGGTAGGTGGTGGTGTGAAGTGCCTCCGCCCAGTAACGAGCAGGGATAGAAGCCTGAAACATCAGGGAGCCCATGACATCGTTGGTGGTCCGAATCATGCGCTCAACCTTGCCGTTCTGGGGGGAAGTGTACGGGCAAGACATGCGCAAGTGAACACCGCGAGAATGCAGAAAGTCATGGAACGCGGAGTTGTCAAACTCGCGCCCGTTATCGCACTGGACCGCACGATCGTGCTCCCAAACTGGGTGGACACCCAAGCGAAGAAGTGAGAAAGAGTGCCGAACGTATCAGACTTCTGTCGCAAGGGAAAAGTCCACGAATAGTGTGAAAAATCATCAACGACCACCAAGTAATACTTATATCCAAAAACACTGAGAACAGGTGAAGTCCAAAGATCACAGTGAATCAAATCAAAGATGTGCTCGACACGAGTGACAGAATGCGGAAAAGGAAGTCGAACGTGGCAACCCAACTGACAAGCATGGCAAAAAGACTCATGAGTACCCCGAGTACACGAAATCACTGAACTACCAGACAACTTCGACATAGAATCAACACCAGGGTGGCCAAGCCGACGATGCCAAATGGTCGAAGAAGATGTCGTAGTCAGGGCAAGAGGCGGAGCGGAAGTAGGAAGACACATCGTGTACAGGGGACCCGTACTATCACAACGAAAGAGAATGCGTCAAGTAGCAAGATCCTTCACAGTTACACCATAAGGATCAAATTCAAGGGAAATATGGTTGTCAGTAGTAAAACGACGAACTGAAAGAAGGTGCTGAATGATGTCAGGAGCAACAAGAACATCACGTAGCTGAAACGAATCCGGTGAACCCGAGTTACCTACTGAGGTGACTGGAAGGGTCGTCCCATTCCCAACAACGATAGATGAAGGATCAGAGGGACGGGAAGGGTGTGTAGAGGAGAGGATACCGACATCAGGGGTACCGTGGTACGAGGCACCGGAGTCCACCACCCAGTCAGGGCCAGACGGCGTGAGACCCCGCAGGTAAATCGACGGTGTAGAACGGGTCGCGACATGCCCCGGCGGTGGCGACGCCGAGAGAAGACAACACGCTCGGACCCTCGACGGTGGTGCCAACCGAGTAGGCAACAGCCGATCCAGGTACATCAGCCGATGGCGGCCGAGAAGTACCTCCCAGGGCGGCAGCAGGCCAAGCGGCGCCTTCGTGGGGGGCTGCAGGACCGACGGCCCAAGGGGCGGCTGCAGCTGCTGCGGGCCAGGTAGCGGCCCCATCGTGAGGTGCTGCAGTGGCGACGACGGTAGGCCAAGCGGCAGCAGCGGCTCGAGGGGTGGCAGCGCTGGGGGCTGCAGGAGCGCGGGCGGCCAACAACGGGGTCGCGTCGGCGGGCGGGAGCAGGGGTGCGCCAGCGGGCAGCAGCAGGGGTGCGCCGGTGGGTGACAGCAAAGGGGCGCCAGCGTACGATGGTAGAGGCACAGTCCATCGGGGAAGAGAGGAGGTAGTTGCGGCCTGGCGGCGCGGCGGCGGCGCGCGAGGAGGGCGGCGCAGCCTAGCGGCGCAACAAAGAAGAGGCTTGGCGTGGATGCAGCGGAAAAGGCGGCGGCGCCGATCGAATTTGGTGCGGCACCGGTGGCGGAGGTGCTTCCGAATAGGCTCAGGGTGGTGGCCGGTGAGGAAGTCGCGCCGAACAAGCCCGGGGTGGTTACCGCGGATGAAGTCGACCCGAACAGGGTCGGGGTGGTTGCCGCGGCAGAGGTGGCGCCGAAGAGGCTCGTGGTTGTGGTGGCGGCAGTGGCACCAAACAGGTTTGGTGCGACGACCCTGTGGCGGCCCCAAACCCTAGAGCTGGTGCAGAGGCCGGGGTGGAGGCAGTGCTCGACGCGGTAGCCCCCGAGCTGAGCGAGAAGGCGAATGTTGACATCGAGGCGGCGGCCGTGGTAGCGGTGGAGCCGAACGCGGGAGTGCCGAAGCCGAAGCCCGTGGCGGCGCCACAAAAGAAGGGGGGGGCGGCGGACAGGCGGCGGGCGACGCAGCCAGCGACGCCGGATCCGGTGGCGGCGAGCGCTGAGGAGGCGGCGACCGGGTCGGCGGCGCTGAATCCAGTGGCGGCCGCGACCGGGCAGGCATCGGGTAGGGGAAGGGGAGCCGGCGGCGGCTGCTGCGGCGACGGGGCCAGCGCGCCAGCGGTGAAATGACCAGCAGCCTCTCAGCCACTGGAACACATCTCTCCAAAGACAAGTGTGGGTGCACCGTGTGTCCCGTATCCAACAGCTTCGCACCCATTCGCCAACAGCATGAAATGACCAGCAGCCTCTCAACCACAGAAACACTTCTCACCGAAGACACGGCGGGTGCACCGTGTTTCCTGGATCTGACAGTATCGCACCCATTCGCCAAGAGCTGGAAATGTACCACTAGCCTGTCAGCCACCGGAACACGTCTCACTGAAGACATGGTGGGTGCAGCATGTTTCCCGTATCCCATAGTTTCGCACCCATTCGCCAACAGCTTGAAATGAGCAGCAGCCTCTCAGACACTAGAACACATCTCACCGACGACACGGTGGGTGCACTGTGTTTCCCGTATCTAACAGTTTCGCACCCATCAGCCAACAGCTTGTCATGACCAGCATCCTCTCAGCCGCCGGAACACGTCTCACCGAAGACAAGGTGGGTGCACCATGTTTCACGTATTGAACAATATCACACCGCTTCTCCAACAGCTTGAAATGACAAGCAGGCTCTTAGCCACAGGAACACGTCTCTCCGAAGACGAGGGTGGGTGCACCATGTGTCCCTTATCCGACAGTTTTGCAGTCGGCGTCCGTGGGTGGCATCGGGATCGGGATTGGGAGAGGAGAGAGAGAAAAGTTAATCTGATACCAAATTAGATTAGGGAAAAGTGATTAGTTCCATAACAGCCTATCAAGGAGGATACATATATAGGGGGACACAACTTAAGGGCTAAGCAACCCTAATACAAAAGACTAAAATGCCCGCTAATACACGTGCAATCCAACACTCAGGATTTACAATTGTTAGATATTTGGGTCTAAGACCCATTTATTTAAATAATTTAGACAATTTAATTCCAATGCACATGTGAAATATTAGTAGTATATTTTATTAAGAGAGGGTTAAACCAATTTATACATTGAAATATTGTCTATCTATTGTGAAGGTGTGAGAGGGTAAATATTATCCGACACACGTGCACGTGTCGTGTCAAACCATATCACACAGTGTCGCGCTGGCGTGGCGCCATGTATTGACGTCTTTTGAAGATCAATTCAGCCAAACTAATGACTAGTAACGGACACGTTAATGGTTGTCATAACGGATCGAATAATGACGAGTAACGGACATGTTAATGGTTGAATTATAATCGCTGAATTGATATTCATTCTCTCATTTCTTGACTCGTATATAAGGAGTTCATCCCTTCATGTGATAGACACAAGAAGCAAATCTTCTTTCTTGCTCCTCCACACGTCCTTTGCTGCGCTGGCTCGCTGTCTCCAAGCATTTTCGACTCTGCTTTCTGCACGCACAGAAAATAGAGTGAGCAGGCCTTCAAAATCGATGTTTCTCGAGATCCTACCGCGGGATAGAGAGCAAATACGATTTTTGGGTACAACACTCGTGTGACTGCTCGATTTTCCGTTCGTGTCCTTACGCTCGTGTACGACTACTTCGGGTGTTTATGCACGTAATCTGCACTGCAACGTGACTGCACTGCTTCGACGATCTTACTATACCAAACGAGATCGACTACTTCAAACAGCCCAACATGTCGACTGGCGAGAACGACGCCGCCGGTGCCTTTACTATTAGTCCCGCCTATGGGTACTTTTCTAAAACTCATATTTTAACTTTAGTGATTTTGTGTATTACTATTGCTAAAACTCAGAGCATAAGATCAATCATAATTGTCATATTTATGATTTATTTGTAAGTCATGTTTTATGATTTAATATGGATTGTTTTATGATTTAATATGGATTAAACAAACCGTAGAATTTCTAATTTTCCAATAACAATGTCATCAAAGGCATCTCACCTCGTTGTCGATAGAGGTGTCGTCTACCATTGAAAGAATAAATATTATTAAATATAACACCTATGCTCAGTCTAGGACTCGAACCTGGTTGAGAAGAAAGGTTTCACCATAATAAACCTAACCAGTTGATCTAATCTCAAAGATTCCACATGAATCATAAAAATAGGAATAATTATTCAAATATTTATGCAAACATTTGAACGATAGATGGTCTCCTAACATACAAGCAACCTTTCAAACTTCCACATCGTACATATATATTTCAAAGAATGGATTTGATAGTTTCATAATAATATTTTTTCTAATATTTAAAGGAAACATATATAGTTTAAATAGTATTTATGGTGTTAGCATGCTAACAAACACTTATGACCATTAGATCTATCATGAAAGACCGTTAGGGGTGGTAGAAGATACACATACATTTAAATGGACTCTAATTGTGATCCATCATATTTCATTTAATTGATTCATGTGTCTTACACCATCCCTAATCATGGTCTCATGATAAATCCGATGGTAATAGATGCATGTTAGCACCACAAGTGTTGTCTTCATTGGATATATTTCCATCTTTAAATACTTGTAGTTTTGACAAAAAAGTATTTCCATCTTTAAATACTTGTAGTTTTGACAAAAAGTTGTATATTTCAAATAAGAATGGCATTAGCAGTTTCATCACAGTATTCCATCTAATCTTTAAATACTTGTTATTTTGACAAAGTTCCGCTTAAACTTTAAAACTTTGACCATCAATTTTTTTTAAGTACAGGAAAATATAAATCATACGCATTGATATGCCTGAATGAATATTGCTGATATATCATATATTTGTTTATGTTTTACAAATTTATTCTAATTGAAAAATAGCGGTCAAAGTTGTGTTATGAGAATTTTATCAGTGAAAAAAAAACAACTATTAGAAAACTAGATGGAGTATGTACATTACTAAAAATGTAACTGATCACTAATTTCTATTTTAATATAACTTTAGAGTAGAAATCAAATAAAATTGTGACATCATGAAAATTTCAACCAGCAAAGAACAACAATCTTGCACATATGCAATTAGCTATAGGGTTAGATGCTGTCATCAAATCAGTCAATATCTTGCCACACCAATTTGCAAGAATTAAGGTACCTTTATTTTTCCGCTACAATTCTATCTGATGATCAGTTACTAAAAAGAAAAATGCTGGAGTTCTAATTACAAAGAAAAAACATGGGGGAAAGGGAAACAAAATAAAAGCTACTTCACAAATCATTCATGTTCTTATAGTTTTCGATTGGCTAGTACAGTACAGTCAGGACCAGCAGCAAGATGTTGAAGCCCCCTGCAATCAAGCATCTTGATCTATAAGGCTATACAAGAAACTCATCTATCATTACAAAAGCTTTGCACCAGAACATCCGTGTTGTCTTTAACAAGTTCTGCTGACTAAAATCATCTGATGGCATGCATATAGAGGATCAGCGAGCTGGAAACATCTGCATATATGGAAGCGATGTCAGCTGTATGATTTATGTACCCGCAAACAGCACTAAGTACAATTATACAGTAAAAAATGTGTTTGCTCTACCGTGGATGCAACATTTCTGTTTTTAACTGTCGCCATGACAGCTTCCAGGTAAGCCTTTGCAGCCTCCGCATCAGTTTCTGCAGCGTCAGCAACCCTTGCTGCCTCCTCAGCTTCTGCGATGGCTACCTCTGCCTCAGCAACTGCCTTGGCAGCAAATGCAGCTGCCTCTTCCTTAGTCATGCCTCTCATCTTCTCCAGTTCAGAATCCACTTGAGGCTTAGTAAGCTGTTTAACATTATTTTCTCCATTCACCTTTTCTGCCGAGTATACCTTGTTACTCTTTCTGTAGGTCGGTGAAATCCGTGCAATTCTGTACTTCTGATTTACCTACAATCAATTTTTTTTAAAAAGGCAATTCAGAAGTCTGGCCTCATTGAGATGTGTGTGTGTGTGTGTATGAGAGAGAGAGAGAGAGAGAGAGAGAGAGAGAGAGAGAGAGAGAGAGAGAGAGAGAGACCTTCACCAATTTTCCGGCAGAAACTAATGCCTTCAGTTTAGTATACAGAAGGCGTTGAAAATCAGGAGGTGGCCAGTATTGCTCCTAAAATACAGACAAATCTTGTTATAGTCTTCAACCAGAAAAATAACCAGCCAAGTTGCCGCATATATAATAAAAAGTCAGCTATTAAAACTGACAAAAATGAATACAACAACAAAGCCTTTGTCCAAGCACGTTGGGGTAGGCTAGACATGAAACCCAATAATTGAAACCGACGAAAATGAATGTGTGAAAATATTACTAATTTATGACCATCAACCTCAATATATGCAGCAATGGCCGCCTTATTAGACCCCAAAGCCTCCTTAAGATTTTTAATAGCCTCTATTATGAGGTCATCAAGCCTGCAAAAATGGTAGACAATTTGGATAAGCAAAAAAAAACACTGAATTATTGGCAGGTGACTGCAAAGATGCAAAGAATTGAACATTAGGTGCTGTTAAGTCGAGCATAGGTGAGCATAGGGGATATGTCTTGTCAACCATATATTTTCCAATACTTAGGTTTTTTTTAAAAAATGGATATACCACAGAAGTGGAGCTTAGTGCAAGCCAAAGTAGGCTATGCCTCCCCTAGGCCTGGAGGTTTCTTTAAATGAACAGTGATTGTTTAGAACTATGTGTCCAAGACCAATGACATTCACCATAAGAGAAATCTACAACCTCACTACAACATCCCTATTATAGCAGCAGGCACAAAGAATTATAATTGCCATGTGGCAACTATGCATCTACGCATGAACATACAACAAATGATGACCAAAATGTGGCTTTCTGAAATCATGTCATAAATTGCAAGCTACATACTTACATAGTCAGTAGATATGAAGTAAACTTTTAGTGTTAATTATTTAAACAGCGTTCACATTTACATGCAAACATAGAAATCCACGAGCCAACTGATATAATAAGAGATAGGCCAGGACAACATTTATCAATACCATTTCCATGCGCAAGGTTCACCATTATAACTAATTAACTATGCCCACCATAATGGTTCAATATTTTAAATGTGTAGTTTTTTGATGTTACAATTTGCATTCCTCTCTTTTGCTTCCCTTTGTTATTCCTCTTACGGGTTTCATCTCTAGCCTACCCCGACTTGCTTGAGACTATCTTTTAACTTTCTTTCTAGAAAACAAAAGAAGTTACCAACAGCGTTTCTAGTTCTATTTTTAGGTGTTTTCATAAGAAACCAGAAAAGAGAAATACCTCACAATCAAACAGGTAAGGAAGAACACAACTGTGGAATAAAATATACATTTCCAGTTATTTGTATGATTTTAAATACTATATCAAAGTGCATGAATGTCAGTATAGACATAATCATAATCATGAAAGCCTTTCCAAAATACAAGATCCATTGTAGAACTTAATGTTAAGCCCTAATCTAGTTGCAAAGCTGGCTCAGGTACCCAACATTGTTTGGAAAAAAAGTTTCCATCAACACCAATTAGTGAGGTTTTGATGTTTAACTAGTAAGTAATTAGCATAGCAAAGTTTCCATTGCTTCACAGTGATGGCAAATAGAATTAACATATCATCGTAAATAAATTCACTGAAATTGAAGGATAATGGATTATGCAGGTTACTTGCAAAGTGAATTTGAAGCAGCCTTGGTAGCACATTTACAGAGACTCAGAGAGTTTACTAACCTAGCAACTGACTTTTCAGAACTATACTCAAGCTGCAAGGGCTCCACAACCATTGCTAACGGCTGTGCATCAAGGACAGCATCACGATCATTGTTCATGTTGTCGTCCTCAACACCCATGGGCTCAGCAGTAACCTTAGGCACACGCCTGCCTTTCTTCAATGCCATTCTCGCCTTCTCCCTAGAGCCATAACCTCCAGCAGTAACACTCAAGTTGCGCCACTTGTCCTACACAATCATACCATACCAATTGCAATAAGATTCAATTGTAGTACTTGACAATATACAGCAACACCAAAAAGAATGATTCAAGACTCGATACTAGTAGTGTAGAACAATCAACATTTTGTTACAAAAGAAAATCCTAGTTAGGGCTAGAGTCTAGATGCAAGGGAATTATAGGAGCTTATTTGATGCATTCCAAGTTTTATCTTAGTAGAGAATGATGAAAACAGCAAAAGCTGGCAGGACCGTTCGATTGATCTAAGAAGATATGCAACTATCTCAACAATGTATCAAAAGGTCACAAAGGCCCCTCTGACTGCATCTTAGAACCTAACTCAATGAATCTTATGAGTTCCCCAGCCTAAGTAGCACAAAAGAGGCCTTGCCATTGGGTACAGGGCAAATGACTTCAAGCAATCATCAAGCCCTGACTAACACCAAGATGTCCAAGATCCTGGTTGGAGTGAAACAAAGGGACGGAGAAGCAATCTGTAGCTGTGAGGTAGCTTCTGAGACATCAATCCATCATCATCGCCCGAAATGAGTGATGGAGATCACTGGGCGATCTACATAAAATAGAAACAATCGTCTCACGAACTAAAATCTCCCCCAGGCAATCGCTTCCGCGACCACCAGAAATCCCCGATCTTAGATTCCATTAATTGGCCCCGAAACCGCGGCCTTTCCTTCCGCCTCAAAAGACTCGAAACTCCCCCAGGCTCGCCGATCGCCAAACCCCCACCGCCGGCGAATTCACAGAACCTCCCCGCCGATCCGGTGCGGGGACGGCGCAAAAACCACCCACCTTGAGGTCAACATTGGAGCGGAGGCGCAGGAGCGCGCTGAAGTCCGGGTCCCGGAGGATGGTGCGCCACTTGCCGGGGCCGTGCTTGGCGACGCCGGCCTTGAGCGCGGCCTCCTCCTCCGCCGTCCACCGCTGCTTCGGCGCTCCCATCGCGGCGCGCAGCAAGGCGAGGGGCCCCACCCGGCCCGCGCGGGGGTTCCCAAGAGCCCTCCTCCTCAGGCAAGGGAAGGGATCAAGGCCCTTGATCGGTCCCGGCTCGTCCCGTCCCCTGGAATTCAACGGAGGGTGTCGTCGCGGGCGGGTCAGACGGCGATCGAGGAGGGGTGGAGTTCGGCGAGGGTTCTTCTTCTAGGGCAAGGCGGCGAAGGCAGGAGATGAGGAGGAAGCCATTAGGCGGTGGAGGTTGCGGAAGGGAAGGGGGTCATTAACTGGTGTCCACCCAGAGCTGTGTTTTGCGCCGCGTTGCAAGCCTCCTCGCCTCCTCTCGCTCTCTCTCACTCTCTCTCTCTCTCTGTTCGTGGGGTCAGGAGGGTGGGCGGCGGACCACTGACAGTTTGGCCCTTGTCCTCGGACTGTACAAGCAACGTGGGGCCCACTACCTTTTCACGTGGATCGTGGATCCGTTAACGGAAGCATCGTGCGATTTTATTTTACCCGTCGCGATTCGCCCGTTTCGGAACTCCACGTGTAAAAGTTGGGAGTTCCAGACCGCGATCGCCACGCCGGCGGGAGGCCGCCGTGCTGATGAGGTCCACGCCGCCGCTACAAGCTCCTACACGGCGGCCTGCTTGCTGGGCCGGCCGGCCGTCCGGTGGCGGTCGACGGATGGACGGGCCACTGTCTGTCGACGGTTAGATCGCGGGGCAAACGGGTGAGCTGGTGAAGGCAGGACGCTAGCGACGCAACGAAGCGGGCAGCCCCGCCGCGGCGCCCCCATCAACTTTGACGGTCCTTCCTACAATAAATGATCATTTGTTGTTGCTGGAATGGCGACATCAACGGCTTCATTCTGCTCGTCACGTTCGTAACATCTGGCTCCTCGAGTCTATATTTTCTTGCCTCAAGAATCATCAGAAGACGGTTGCCTTCGTTAGATTTTTGCAAAGGCTTTTAACTCGGTTATTTGGGAGAGCTTGCCAACTATCCTCTCGGTTATTTAGGAGAGCTTGCCAACTATCCTCTCGGTTATTTGGAAGAGGCTTAGTGGTGCTTTGGCTGCACAACATCATGTCCTCCTCCAAATCAGCTGTACTCTTACTCGTTCCTGCTGGTGGCAGATGTTCTGCAAAGACTCGTACAGGCAGATGGCGGTGTCCGGCACCCGCTTGACGACAACAGCAGTTGCCCCCATACTCCTCCGTGCCTATCCGGATACTCCTCTGTGACGATCCGGATGATGTCTGTGGCCTCAAAAAAAACTGCTTAATGATTTCTCCACCGCCACAGGCCTTCGTATCAATTTTAACAGAGCACAGTTGTACCAATGCACGTTGATGACAGTGCGTTACCACTTTGCATCGCTGCACTTGGCTACCAGCAAGAAACTTTCCGTGCGACTCTCAGCTTTCAACTCCCCCATCTCAAAGTCAGGTGGTAAATATTTGAGTGGCTGGCAAGCATCATTGCTGAACCAGACGAGTCGTACAGGGCTTGTAAATTCAATCCCGGACAGCCTTCCCACATATATCAGGTCTGTATTGGGGCTGCCTCAGGATCTGATGGATGCCATAGACCCGCAGGCGTGCATTTCTTTGGGCAGGGGAAGAGCAAGTTTCTGGAGCTCAGTGCTTGGTCCATTGGAAAATAGTGTATGAGACAAAGGGTCAAGGTGCACTGGGCATCCGAGAGCTCGCCACATCAAACAGTTGCCTTCTCAAGCTTGTTCACCAGCTCCATCACCCAAGCGAGTCTGAGTCGGCCACTTGGGTTCATTCCCAGATTGACATCAACACCCTCGATGGTGATATAGCCGGCACTCATTGGAACACACTGAGAACTCCTGCCAGCCTACTGAGCTCTGACGACCATTGAGATTGGCGATGGCCACCGTTCAACCTCTTTCTGGCATGATGTCTGGCTGCCATCAGGCACCTTGGGAGACACGCTGCACAGCCGTTACACAAGATCAGAAGTCACCTTACATGCTGTGGATGAAGATGGACTGGAAACTTACCTCGTGTCACGCCTGTCCCAAACAGCAACCGAAAAGCATGATGTTGTGCCTCTACAAGGTGCATGATGTTGGCTATATGAACTAGTACAGGGAAAAAGAAACTACTCTATTCATTTTTTCATTCAGGTAGAATATCTAGGAGAAACCATGTGCTGGGTGGTACTAGCTCCATATTTTATTTTGTCGTTAGGACAATGTGCTTAGTCCAATTAGTAAGAAACATCTATTCCTAAAAAACAAGATTAGTGGGGGAGACGTCCCACTAACATCATATTAAGAAGGTACGCACCAAAGCCTACAGGGAGGTGGGGCACAAATTCCACAAATATGGTGGGGCACCACCAGCCTTTTCAAGGCGTCGCCTAGGCGTCCAGTCGGTGCGGAGGCGACGCCTGGACCGGTCGCCTCGCCTGGAGCAGGCATGGCACCCGCCTAGGACGTCCAGCCGACGCCTGGGAGCCTAGGCGTCGTTCCAGGCGGACGCCTAGGGCGCCTGGTTCCCAAACCCTAAGGGCTAAGGCCCGGCCCACACCTCCCTTGAACAGTTGTTTGCATTCTGTCCTCCTCCTCCGCTCCTCCTGCAGTCCTGCCGCCGCTCCCTGACCGGGACCCGGACGCGCCCCCCCGGCCACCGCCTCGACCCCTGACCGCCGCCCCCCGGCCCCCGGCTGCCGCCCCGGACGCCTGCGGCCTGCGGTCCTTCCCTGGCCCCGACCCCGGCTCCCTCACCCCGGTAGGCTGAAGCTGAACTGTTTAATTGATAATTGGTGTGCTATTGTGATGTATAGGCTTAGTCTGAATCGATTTTGACCTCTATTTAGGGATGGATCAATCGATTGGAAGCCAACACGATGATGTGCAGCAGCAGCAAACTGAGGGTCCATCAAATTAATACGATCCATCTAAGGATCCAAAGAGGAAGGCAAAGTCCAAAGATCCGAGGTGGAAACATGGGCTTTGGCCGGATTTAACAAACAAAGATTTGGTGCAATGTTGTCTTTCTAGAGGTTAAAGCACGTGCACTCCGACATAAAGAGGTTAAATCAACATCTAGACGCTGGTTTTAGGGATGTTGAGAAGTATCCAAAAACCACCACGGCAATAATGAGAGATGCAAGAATATATCAAGAAGAGTGCAAGGTCCGTGAAAATTATTTTAGATGATGATGAGGAGGAGAAAGAAAGGGATGACGTTGAGGTTCGAAAGGGTACTCGAGAGGCATCATCTCGAGCTTCCTCTTGTCACTCTTCAGTTCCTAGCTCCGCGACAGCGGCTAAGAGAAAGCAAGCTACTCTTTGCTTCAAACCTGTGGCTAAAGATAAAGAGGTGAAATATGTTTCATCCATGATAAAGAAGACACCAGATTAGGTGGTAGAAGAAAGACACTCAAAACAACCATCTCAAACTTCTATCGAGCGATGCATGAGGACAAAGAAAGAATGGGAGACCACACATGAGCATGTCTCACATTTTTTCTATAAGTGTGGCATACCCTTTAATGCGGTAAATGCTAGGAGATTTAAAATTATATTGGAGTCTGTGAGACAGTTTAGTCATGGATACAATACAAGCCTTTTTCTATACACCAATTAAGGGTGCCACTACTTGCTAAGGCAAAAGCTAAGATTGAGGCTTGTGTCATGAAACTTCAAGTTGAATGGAAAAAATATGGTTGCACCATAATGTGTGATGGATGGACTGAAATGAGAATGACACATTTGATTAATTTTCTTGTTAAAAGTCTAGAAGGTACATGCTTCATGAAATCTATAGATGCCTCTTCTCAATTGCCGATGCAAAAATGCTAGCAGCTTTGCTAGAGCAGATGATTGTGGAGGTGGGTGTGGATAACGTGGTTCAAATAGTAACCGATAATGTGGTTTAAATAGTAACCGATAATCTTGTAAGGCGTATTTTAGACCTTTGTTGCTCGGCATCCGGTTGTGAACGTAATTGGAGCGTCTTTAAATTTGTAAGCAACTAAACTATAGTGCTTTTATACTACACACATGAACTTTACTCATTTGTTTAATTGTTTGTAATGCTTAGTTCCATACAGAGAGACCAAACTGATTGGAGCATCAAAGATTGAGTGATTTGGTGTACATCCAATACAACACGAAAATCATGAATAGATTTAGGAAGGGGCGTGAGGAAGGAAAATGTTACCTTTTGATCTTAGAGGATTTTCAATGGGATAATGAATGGGTTGAAATGAATAATGATGAAGTTCATGTCGGAGAAGATCTTCTATGGTCTCATGTTGATGAAGCCATTAGTGCATCACGTTCACTTGAAGGACGTCATTTGCCAAGAGCAACCGCAACATATAAATGTCGGCCCTTTGAAGCTTCTACCTCAAGGTCCTCTATTAATAAGGAAGAAGACCAAAGTTTGGGAGAGGAGGAAGATATTGATCAAGATAATGTGTTTGTGTCCGATGATTTAGAGATTGAGGATGATTTTGGTCAACCACCACCACTTCCTTCTAATGATAGTTCTCAAGATGAAGAAAATGAAGGCGCCCCAAATGATATTGAGCTTGATATTGACTAGATGATGTCTTATTAGAAGCTTCAAAACTATCTATGATTATTTATTTTTATCTATGTTGTTACCATAGTTGAATTTGTTGGATTTATATAGCTATGTTGAACTTGTTGGCTTGTTGCCTTGTTAAACTTGTCACTAGAATGGGACTGCATTTATCTAGAATTTATGGAAGTCTAGAACTTGAAATCTTTACTAAAAATGTAACTGCAGTTCTACACTTAGCCAATTTTGCGACTAGGCGCCTGGCGGGCGCCTAGGCGTCCAGGCGCTGTTTCACAACACTGGGCACCACAGGTTCAAATCAAGGGGGCGCTGTGAGCGCCTTCGCAGTAACATCTAATCCTGTCGACAAGAAGAGAAAGTTCGGAGATAGTACATGAAACCATTCTATAAAACTAGAGAAAAAAGTTCAGCTTGAAAGTTTACCTGATTGGAGAAATCAAATTTGAGCTTGAAAGTTTACTTCACCTGTCCTGAATATCAGGATGGAGAATTCAGGTGTGCATTGAATGAAACTTCACTAAGTGGCATTAAGTTGTTTCTAGAGTAGGCCGTGCCTGGTAGCATAAAGCTCTTGAAGGCATTATGATCCACCAAGGGTGCCATAAATTTCAAGAACCAAAGCTTCTTCACCATAACAGCAGCAAGATGGACTGGCCAGTTCCTTCACCATCCAGTCACGACCTCCTCAGCTCTGCGAGGAAATCGGTAAGAGAACCTTCATTGCCCAGGTGATGCTCCAGAGTGTATGGTGTCAGCTTATTAACTCCCCCAGAATTTGCAGAAGCCACAACGAAGATGGGCATCAACAAGAGTTTCAATGTAAGTATCTAAAGAAATGGTAATGCGACATATGTTCTATAACCAATAACCATCAAATGCCATTTGAAACCAGATAAATAAAGACTTCTGAAGATATACTCACCAATCAGATCAAATGCCATTTGCACAGTTTCATGAAGTGCACCTCAATGCATGTTCAACTGTCACCGGCATTGAATAAGAAAAGAAATCAACAAGAAAGTGATGGAAAGCTAAAAGTCAATGCACGGTGTAATTAGTACTTTGCACACATGAGATTTCATCATAATCAGAAAAAAGGCTTTATTTGATCTTTGTTCATCTCAAGAAGATGACATAGCCAAGCAAAAGTGTCAAATATGACCTGAATCAAATTAGAGGTCATAGAATTTCAACACCACAACAGTACAGCTTAAAATACTGCAGTTTATACAACATGCAGCCATAAAACAAAACTGGGCATATATGTAAACATAACATAAGCCCAACTAAAGAATTAATCTGATGTCTCTTCAATATATTATGGTTCCTTTGGGCTCTCCAATGCTAATATCTGCTTATTTAGGGCTTCATAATGTTTTTCAGAGCTTTCCTTTATTTCCTCCACCTGAAAGAAAAGCACATAAACCTTAGTCACCAGTGAAATTCAAGAATAAACTAATGTGAACTTTCTTGCGAGGTGATGGTGTACCCTCCTAAGCCACAAAGTAATAACAATACTAATAGAGGGATTAGTCTAGGATGTATTAGATGATAATTATCAACAGGGTACAGGGTCCATTATATAGAGAGATTAGGTGAGGAAAAAAGACTAAACTACCCCTAACCCTAATCCCTCACTAATGACTAAACTGCCCCTGTATTACCAACATAATTACAGAATCTAACACCCCCACCCCCGCAGTCACAACATCTAGCCAATGCAGATGTTGAGACTGGACCGAAACTCGGAGAACAGCGACGACAGGAGGCCCTTCGTGAAGATGTCGGCGAACTGCGTCGTTGTCGAGACATGGTGTACCCGAACCTCGCCGCGTGCAACCCGCTCACGAACAAAGTGGAGGTCAATCTCCACATGCTTCGTGCGCTGATGCTGGACCGGGTTGGTGGAGAGGTACACGGCGCTGACGTTGTCGCAGTAGATCAGGATGCTCCTGGCGACGGGAGTGTGGTCCGTGTGGAGCTCCTGAAGCAGCTGCTGAAGCCAGAAAGCCTCAGCCACGCCGTTGGCCACGGCGCGATACTCCGCCTCAGCACTCGAACGCGACACCACGTGCTGTCGCTTCGAGAACCAGAAGACGAGATTACCGCCTAGGAAGACGGCGTACCTAGAGGTAGACCGGCGAGTATCCGAGCAACCTGCCCAGTCAGCATCGGTGTACACGACCAGCTCAGAGGCCGCGTCACGTCGAAGGAGGAGGCCGTAGTCGAGGGTGCCACGTAGGTACCGAAGAATCCGCTTCATAGCGGTGAGGTGCGGCTCCCTCGGGTTATGCATGTGGAGGCACACCTGCTGAACCGCATAGGAGATGTCCGGCCTGGTGAAGGTGATATACTGAAGAGCACCTACAAGACTCTTGTAAGCAGTGGGGTCAGTGATGGGTGTCCCGTCGGTAGCGGAGAGCTTCGCCTGAGTATCCACTGGAGTGGAGCACGGCTTGCACCCAGCCATGCCCGCTCGCTGGAGGATATCCAGACAGTACTGTCGCTGGGGAAGGAACAAGCCGCCTGGTCTGTCCTCAACCGCAATACCCAGAAAGTGGTGGAGGCGGCCCAGGTCCTTGCGAACTCCTGTTGTAAAGCAGAAATAGTGCGCCGAAGAAGAGCCGGACTGGACGCTGTCAGGACAATGTCATCGACGTACAGTAGAAGGTAAGCAGTGTCACTGCCACGTCGATAAACAAACAGTGAAGTGTCCGACTTAGCTTCGACGAACCCCTGTGAGACCAAGAAGGAGGCGAACCAGCTATACCAGACTCTCAGTGCCTGCTTCAGACCGTACAGGGATTTATTCAGCTTACAGACCATGTCTGGATGAGCTGAGTGAACAAATCCTGTTGGCCGACTGCAGTACACCGTCTCGGTCAGTGTACCGTGGAGGAAAGCATTCTTGACGTCCAATTGGTGGACGGGCCAAGAACGCGAGAGAGCCAGCCACAGAACGGTACGAACCGTCGCCGACTTCACCACCAGGCTGAAGGTCTCGTCGTAGTCGACTCCAGGGCGCTGAGTGAAGCCCCGAAGTACCAACCGAGCCTTGTACCTCTCCAAGGTACCGTTCGCCTTCTTCTTATGTGTGAATACCCACTTGCCCGTGACAACATTGCCACGACCGGGGCGGGGAACCAGGTCCCAGGTCCGGTTGGCAAGCAGGGTCTCATACTCTTCCTCCATAGCGCGTCACCAGTGAGGGTCGACAAGGGCGCTACGGACGGAAGTCGGTATGGGTGAGATCGAAGGAGAGTCGGTCGGTGGAGACGTCGTCGACGAGAAGACAACTCTGGAGAAGCGCTGAACCAGCCGGAGACTCCCGGACGCACATCGAGTCACCATCGGGTGGACGTGAGCAGGATCCCTATGGAGAAGAGGAGGATTGTACACCGAGCGCTCGGGTACAACAACCTTCTCTCGTCGTGGGTAGACGAGAGTGGGTCTCGAGGCCGCGCGTGGCGCGACGACTGATGTAGAGGGCTCTGGTGTCGCGCGTGGCGCAGCTAGAGCTGGGGCCCCATCCCGCGCTCTTCGCTGGTAGACAAGTGCGGGGTCGACGAAGCGAGAAGTCGTCGTCGGTGCTGCGCCTGGTGCGACTGGTGACGTCGGGCTCGCTGCAGGTGACATCAGGGAAGCCGAGGCCGCGCGTGGCGCAGCTAGTGATGTAGGGGTCACCCAAGGCGTAGCAGGCGACGCCAGAGACGTCGATGCCGCGCGTGGCACAGCTGGTGGCGTCGGGGCCACCCGAGGTACAGCAGGTGACGCTGGAGGCGTCGATGCCGCACGTGGTGCAGCAGGTGACGCGGGGGGCACCTGAGGCGTAGCGCGTGTCGAACCTACAGAAGAAAGAGGCCAAGGCAGCTGGGGAGCAGCCTCGGGGTCAATGGGAAAAAGGGAATCTAGCTCTGTGGTGGAACCGAAAGAGGTGGTGGAGAAGGGAAAGGAGGACTCGTCGAAGACGACGTGCCGAGAGATCAAAAGGCGGTGAGTAGTGAGATCTAAGCACCGGTACCCCTTATGATCAAGGGAATACCTAAGGAAAACACTCCGTGTCGAGCGGGGTGCAAGCTTATGTAGGGCAGTGGCGGAAAGGTTAGGGTAGCAAACGCACCCGAAAACTCTAAGGTGATCGTAAAGAGGATCAGTGCCATATAAAGCGAAGTAGGGGGTGGAGGCACGAATCGCCTTGGTAGGAAGGCGATTAATGAGAAGTGTGGCAGTATGGAGAGCCTCCACCCAGTATCGGGTTGGAACTGATGCCTGAAACATCAGGAAGTGCATGACATCATTGGTGGTGCGAATCATGCGCTCTGCCTTGTCGTTTTGAGGAGAGGTATATAGACAAGACATGCGTAGTTGTACCCCATGTGCGGAGAGAAAGTAACGAAACGTCAAGTTATCAAACTCGCGTCCGTTATCACACTGAACAGCTCGGATGGTGCGCCCAAACTGAGTGCAAATCCAAACAAAGAAGTGAGGAGGAGTAACAAAAGTATCAGACTTCAATCATAATGGAAAAGTCCAGGAAAAGTGAAAAAAATCATCAATGATCACCAAGTAATAATTAAAGCCCGATACAGTGGTAATGAGTGATGTCCACAAATCACAATGTATAAGATCAAAAGCGTGCTCAACATGAGTCACAGAAGTGGGAAAAGGAAGTCGAACATGGCGACCAAGCTGACAAGCATGCATAAGGAGTCATGTGTGCCCCTAGAACACGAGATAACAGAACTACTGGACAACTTCAACATAGCATCTGCACCAGGGTGGCCAAGTCGGCGATGCCAAATGGTGGATGAAGCTGTTGTAGTCAAGCAAAAGGCGGTGTCGCAGCGGAAGTAGGAAGTCGAAGTGTGTACAGGGGCCCCGAGCTATCACATCGAAAAAGAGGTCGCCGGTTAGAAAGATCCTTCACAGACAAACCAAATGGATCGAGCTCAATGGAAACATTGTTGTCAGTGGTAAAACGACAGACAAAAAGCAAGTTTTGAATGATATCCGAAGCGACAAGAATGTTTTTAAGCTGGAAAGAACCCGGGAGACCAGAATCACCTACTAAGGTGACCGGAAGAACGGACTCATTCCCAACAACGATAGATGAAGGAAAAGAGGGATTGGGAGGGTTGGTGGAAGAGAGTATACCAGTATTTGGAGTGGTATGGTATGACGCTTCGAAGTCAACTATCCAGTCGGCACCTGGTGGAGCAAGGTGCATGGTGCTGAAGGAGGAGGCCAGCGACTGTCGATCCCACGTCGAGGATGGCTCCTGGAGAGGTGTCGATGGCTCCGAGTACCCAAAAGGATAGTCGGTGCCTCCGTAGGTCGAGGCTGACTGTCCACCAGAAGGGTAGCCAGGCCCACCGTAGGCCTGAGTCGGCGGCCCACCAACACTGTAGGCTGGTCCACTGTAGCCCGGGGTCGCTACGAACGCCGACTGGGGGCGTGGTGGTCGTGGAGACTGAGAACCCGGAGACGGCCCAGGCCACATGTAAATCTGGCCAGTCCACGGGTTGTAGGGTGTGGGCCAGGGTGCACCTCCCCGGCCGGTACCACCATTACCGCCAGGAGCCGGAGTAGTGGATGTAGGAGTGCCGCCTGCACTGCTACCTCCACCACGGCCGCTGTGTTTGCCTCAACGACGACGATTTTCACCTCCAGTACTAGCAGGAGTGCCTGGGGTGGAAGGTGGTCGTGACGGTGGTCCACCAGCAGCTGGTGAGGATGGACGAGGGGACTGCCCAGAGCCGTAAAAGGATGTGGTAGACCCGGAGCCAGTAGAGCCTCTTGCAGTAATCTTCTCAGGCTCAAGATCAGACCATACCTTCTCGAAGGTAGGGGGTGGCTCCAAACGGAGAAGCCATGTCCGTAGGTGACAGTAGCACTCATTCAGGCCCTGAAGGACCCGAAGAACGAGAGCGTTGGCAGTGACCGGCTCGCCAAGATCACGTAGAGCATCCGCCATGCCCTTCATCTCCAGGCGGAGACAGAGTGGTCACCCTGGACGGTGTTCTGGAACCGCGCGCTGACATGGAGGACTCGAGTCGAGCGGTTCCCCAGAAACCGCTGCTCAAGGACCAGCCAAGCCCGTCGAGCAGTACCACAACCGTGTTGCCTGACGATGTCCTGTAGCTCCTCGGAGAGGGAGCCAAGGATCCAGGATAGGACAAGATTGTCCATGCTAATCCAGGAGACATCCACCGAGGAGCCGTCCTGGAGGACGTGGTCGTCGATGAAAGAAGGCTAATGATAATTGTATTGAGATGATTGAAAAGCTGAGGTACAGGTGTGATTATATAGAGGGATTAGGAGGGGAGAAAAGACTAAACTACCCCTAACCCTAATCCCTCTCTAATGACTAATATACCCCTGTGCCATACCCCTAATTACAGTGTCTAACACCCCCCCGCAGTCACAACATCTAGCCGCTGCAGATGTTGAGACTGGACCGAAACTCGGAGAACAACGATGACGGGAGGCCCTTCGTGAAGATGTCGGCGAACTGCGTCGTCGTCGGGACATGGTGTACCCGAACCTCGCCCCGTGCTACCCGCTCACGAACAAAATGAAGGTCAATCTCCACATGCTTCGTGCGCTGATGCTGGACCGGGTTGGTGGAGAGGTACATGGCGCTGACGTTGTCGCAGTAGATGAGGGTGCTTTTGATGACGGGAGTGTGGAGCTCCTGAAGTAGCTGCTGAAGCCAGGAGGCCTCAGCTACGCCGTTAGCCACGGCGCGATACTCCGCCTCTGCACTCGAGCGCGACACTACGGGTTGTCGCTTCGAGGACCAGGAGACAAGGTTGCCGCCCAGGAAGACGGCGTATCCAGAAGTAGAGCGTCGTGTGTCCGGGCAGCCTGCCCAGTCAGCGTCTGTGTACACGACCAGCTCGGAGGCCGTGTCACGTCGAAGAAGGAGGCCGTAGTCGAGGGTGCCTCGTAGGTACCGAAGAATCCGCTTGACAGCGGTGAGATGCGGTTCCCTCGGGTCATGCATGTGGAGGCACACCTGCTGAACCGCATATGAGATATCCGGCCTGGTGAAGGTTAGGTACTGGAGAGCACCTGCAAGACTCCTGTAAGAAGTGGGGTCAGAGACGGGTGTCCCGTCGGTGGCGGAGAGCTTCGCCTGAGTATCCACTGGAGTGGAGCACGGCTTGCAGTCAGCCATGCTTGCCCGCTGAAGGATATCCAGACAGTACTGTCGCTGGTGAAGGAATAGGCCGCCTGGTCGGTCCTCGACCGTAATACCCAGGAAGTGGTGGAGACGGCCTAGGTCCTTCATAGCGAACTCCTGCTGTAAGGCAGAAATGGTTCGCTGAAGCAGAGTCGGACTGGATGCTGTTAGTACAATGTCATCGACGTACAGTAAGAGGTAAGCTGTGTCACTGCCCCGTCGATAGACAAACAGCGAAGTGTCCGACTTAGCTTCAACAAACCCCAGTGAGACCAAGAAAGAGGCGAATCGGCTGTACCAGGCTCGCGGTGCCTGCTTCAGTCCGTACAGGGATTTGTTCAGCTTACAGACCATGTCTGGGTGAGCTGAATCTACAAATCCTGCCGGCTGACTGCAGTACACCGTCTCAGTCAGTGTACCGTGGAGGAATGCGTTCTTGACGTCCAACTGGTGGACAGGCCAAGAACGTGAGAGAGCTAGCGACAGTACGGTACGAACTGTCGCCGGCTTCACCACCGGGCTGAAAGTCTCGTCGTAGTCAACTCCAGGGCGCTGAGTGAAGCCCCGGAGTACCCAACGAGCTTTGTATCTCTCCAAGGTGCCATCCGCCTTCTTCTTATGCGTGAATATCCACTTGCCTGTGACAACATTGCCACGGCCCGGACGGGGAACCAGGTCCCAGGTCCGGTTGGCAAGCAAGGCCTCATACTCTTCCTCCATAGCGCGGCGCCAGTTAGGGTCGGCGAGGGCGCTACGCACGGAAGTAGGTATGGGCGAGATCGAAGAAGGCTCGGTCGGTGGAGTCGTCGTCGACGAGAAAGCGGTACTATCGAACCGCTCCACTGGTCGAAGACTCCCGGATGCACGTCGAGTCACCATCGGGTGGACGTGACCAGGATCCCTGTGAAGTAGAGGGGGGTTGTACACCGGCCGGTCGGGTACAACCATCTTCTCTCGTCGTGGATAGACGAGAGTGGGTCTCGATGTCGCGCGTGGCGTCGTCGGAGCAGGAGCCTCTCCCCGCGCTCGTCGCTGGTAGACAAGTGCGGGGTCAGCAAAGCGAGAAACGTCGTTGGTGCCGCGCGTGGCGCGGCTGGTGGCGTCGTACTCGCTGGTGGTGCCGCTGGTGCCGTACGTGGTACAGCTGGAGACGCCGAGGGCTCCTGGGGTACAGTAGATGGTGTCGGGGAAGCCGAGGCCGCGTGTGGCGCAGCAGGTGACGTCGGAGGCGTCGATGCCACACGGGGTGCAGCGGGTGACGCCTGAGACATCGATGCCACACGAGGTGCAGCAATCGGTGTCGAGGGCGTCTGGGATGTAGCTCGTGTCGATCCTGCAGAAGAAATAGGCCAAGGCAACTGGGAGGCAGCCTCGGGGTCAGTAGGAAAAAGAGAGTCCAGCTCTGTGGTGGAATCAGAAGAGGTGGTGGAAAAAGGAAAAGATGACTCGTCGAAGACGACGTGCCGAGAGATCAAAAGACGGTGGGTAGTGAGATCTAAGCATCGGTAACCCTTATGATCAAGGGAATACCCGAGAAAAACACACCGTGTCGAGCGGGGCGCAAGCTTATGTGGGGTGGTGGCGGAAAGATTAGGGTAGCAAGCGCATCCGAAAACTCGAAGGTGATCATAAAGAGGATTGGTGCCATATAGAGCAAAGTAGGGGGTGGAGGCACGAATCGCTTTGGTGGGAAGACGATTGATCAGAAGTGTGGCGGTATGAAGAGCCTCCACCCAGTATCGGGCTGGAATAGATGCCTGGAACATCAGAGAGCGTATGACATCATTAATGGTGCGAATCATGCGCTCTGCCTTGCCGTTTTGAGGAGAGGTATACGGACAAGACATGCGTAGTTGTACCCCATGTGCGGAGAGAAAATTACGAAACGCAGAGTTATCAAACTCTCGTCCGTTATCGCACTGGACAGCTCGAATGGTACGCCCGAATTGAGTAGAAATCCAAACGAAGAAGTGAGAAAGAGTGACGAAAGTTTCAGACTTCAATCGTAATGGAAAAGTCCAGGAGAAGTGAGAAAAATCATCAATTATCACCAAATAGTAATTAAAGCCCGATATACTGGAGATGGGAGAAGTCCACAAATCACAATGTATAAGATCGAATGAGTGCTCAACATGAGTCACAGATGTGGGAAAAGGGAGGCGAATATGGCGACCAAGTTGACAGGCATGACATAGAGAGTCATGTGTACCCCTAGAACACGAGATAACTGAGCTACTGGACAGCTTCGACATAGCATCTGCACCAGGGTGGCCAAGCCGACGATGCCAGATGGTAGATGAAGCTGTCGTAGTCAAAGCAAATGGCGGTGATGCAGCGGAAGTAGGAAGCCGAAGTGTGTATAGGGGCCCCGAGCTATCACATCGGAAAAGAGGTCGCCGGGTGGAAAGATCCTTCACAGACAAACCAAAAGGATCAAATTCAATGGAAACATTGTTGTCAGTGGTAAAACGGCGAACAGAAAGTAAGTTCTGAATGATATCCGGAGCAACAAGAATGTTTTTAAGTTGGAAAGTACCCGGAAGACCGGAATCACCTACTGAGGTGACCGGAAGAACGGACCCATTTCCAACAACGATAGATGAAGGAAAAGAGGGATTGGGAGGATGGGTGGAAGAGAGTATACCGGAATTAGGAGTGGTATGGTATGATGCTCCGGAATCAACTACTCAGTCGGCACCAGGTGGTGTAAGGTGCATGGTGCTGAAGGAGGAAGCAAGCGACTGTCGATCCCACGTCGACGGTGGCTCCTGAAGGGGTGCCGATGGCTCCGAGTTCCCAACAGGGTAGTCAGTGCCTCCGTAGGTCGGGGCTGACTGCCCGCCTGAAGAGTAGCCAGGCCCACTATAAGCCTGAGCTGTCGGCCTACCAGCACTGTGGGCTGGTCCACTGTAGCCGGGGGTAGCCGCAAACGCCGGCTGAGGACGCGGTGGTCGTGGAGGCTGAGAACCTGGGGACGGTCCAGGCCACATGTAGATCTGGCCAGTCCACGGGTTGTAGGGTGTGGGCCAGGGTGCACCTCCCTGGTCGGCACCACCACTACTTCCAGTAGTCGAAGCCGTGGGGGTGCTGCCTGCACTGCTGCCACCACGGCCGCCGTTCTTTCCTCGGCGACGACGGTTTCCACCTCCTGTACTGGTAGGAGTAGAAGGTGGACGTGACGGCGATCCACCAGCTGCTGGTAAGGGTGGACGCGGGGACTGCCCGGAGCCATAGAAAGCTGTGGCAGATCCAGAGCCAGTAGAGCCTCCTGCAGTGATCTCTTCAAGTTCAAGATCAGACCATACCTTCTCGAAGGTAGGTAGTGGCTCCAGTCGAAGTAGCCATGTTCGTAGGTGACAATAGCGCTCGTTCAGGCCCTGAAGGACCCGAAGGACAAGAGCGCTGTCAGTGACCGGCTCACCAAGGTCATGTAGGGCATCCGCCATGCCCTTCATCTCCCGACAATAGGTGGAGATGGAACGATCCCCCTGGACGGTGTTCTGGAACCGAGTGCTTATGTGGAGGGCTCGAGTCGCACGGTTCCCTAGAAACCGTTGCTCAAGTACTAGCCAGGCCTGCCGAGCAGTACCGCCACCGCGCTGCCTGACGATGTCCTGTAGCTCCTCTGTCAGGGAGCCAAGGATCCAGGATAGTACCAGGCTGTCCATGCTGATCCAGGACACCTGTACTGAAGACTCATCCTGGAGGACGTGGTCATCGAGGCAGTAGCGCCTCAGCGTGAGGAGCACCATATCACGCCACCGGGCATATGAGGTGGACTCGGAACTGAGAATAACCGGCACGAGCGTCCGGATGTTCTGAATCCCTGCGGTCTGTGCATGAAGAGCGGCCACAAGCGAAGTCGAGTACGTACCAGCGTCCGAGGGAGGCTCATGGATAGCACTCATTGATCGGCGAGCACTCTCCTCAAGTTGGTGGGATAGTGATGCCACGGAGGCACGCTCCTGCTCTAGGGCAAGGGCGAGTGCCCGCTCGCGCTCGCGAGAGGCGGCCAGTGCTGCGGCGATGTCAGATGTCTCCGCAGTGTTGGTGCCGTAGGAAGAAGCTGTGTTCTCCATAGTAGTACCGGCAGCTGGGAACGGAATCGGCGGGATCGCCGTGGTGCTCCCGTCAATGTCGAGGCCGGTGGCGTCCCGTAGCGCGGAGGTACCTGCCATGAAGGTAACAGCGGTGGCGGGGTTTCTGGAGGTACCGACAAGGGGTTCACCGGCGGCTGGACCGGTTCTCGAGAAGGAGTGGGCGGCTGCAGAACCAGCAGCAAGGGGCCTAGGGGCTGTGGCTCCTCCTAGGAAGGCGGCGCCCCCTCCAGAAGTTGTTGTTCCTCCAGTTTCAGCAGTCCAGAGGGTGGCGCCCCTTCCAGTGGGGCTGGCGGACCCCCCAGGGGCGGATGCGGAGCCCCCAGGGGCGTTGGCGGCCCAGGCAAGCCAGGGGGCGGCGCTCCCTCCAGGGGGGCCGGCGGACCCCCCAGGGGCGGAGCACCCAGGGGCGGCGGCGGCCTAGACAGGGGCGGTGACGCCCCCCCCCCCCCCCCCGTGCGCGCACGGCCCCAATCCGGGTGGGGGCGGCCCGAATCCGGGCGGGGCCGCCCCGATCCAGGGCGCCGCGGCCCCGGATCCGGAGGTGGCGGCGGCGGCGGCCCCTCCCCGCGCCCAGGGTGGGGTGGCGGCGGCTCCGGCCTGCGCGCGCTGTCCTCCAGAGGAGGCGGCGCCCCCCCCCCCTGCGTGCGCAGCCCAGATCCGGCGGCTGGCGGCGCCCTGGCGGCGGCGGGCGGCGCACCAGGGGCGGCGGCGGGCGGCTGCTCAGGGGCGGCGGCGGGCGGCTGCTCGGGGGCGGCGGTGGTTCTGGCCCAGGGTGGGGTGGCGGCGGCGTGCGCCCAGGGCTGCGGCGGCTGGCCCATTAGGATTAGGGTTAGCCCTAATCCTGATTATTCCTAGCTAATGATACCATGAAAGAAGGCTAATGATAATTGTATTGAGATGATTGAAAAGCTGAGGTACAGGTGTGATTATATAGAGGGATTAGGAGGGGAGAAAAGACTAAACTACCCCTAACCCTAATCCCTCTCTAATGACTAATATACCCCTGTGCCATACCCCTAATTACAGTGTCTAACAGTCGAGGCTGAAACGCCTCAGCGTGAGGAGCACCAGGTCACACCACCGGGCGTATGAGGTAGACTCGGAGCTGAGGACAACCGAAACGAGTGTCCGGATGTTCTAAATCCCCGCGGTCTGTGCATGAAGAGCAGCCACAAGTGAAGCCGAGTACGTACCGTGGTCTGAGGGAGGCTCGTAGGTAGCACTCATCGGCCGTTGAGTGCTCTCCTCAAATTGGTGAGATAGAGCGGCCACAGAGGCACGCTCCTGCTCCAGGGCGAGAGCGAGTGCCCGCTCGCGCTCGCGAGAGGCCGCCAGGGCTACGGCGATACCGGAGGTGTCCGTCGTGTCGATGCCATAGACGGAGGCAGTAACCGCGCTGTCAGCAGCAGCGCCAATAACTGGAAACGGGAGCATCGTTAGAACGGTGGTCATGGTGCTCCCGTCCACGTCGAGACCAGTGGACGTGACGGCTGAATCGTGAGGCCCAGATGTAGTACCTGCTATGAACACAACTGCAGCAGCAGGTTTGCCGGTGATACCTACGAGAGGTTCGCCGGCGGCCGGTCCGATCTTCGGAGATGCAGCGGTGGCGACAACTGCCGGCGTAGGGTGGGAGGCGCAGGCCGATCTGGAGTTGGGTACAGCCTAGGGAGGCGACGAGATGGCGACAGGCCATGGTGGCAGCGCAGCAGCGCGTGCAGAGGAGGACTTGAGGTAGGCCAGCAGTGGTGCAGAGGCAGCGGTGGGGCAGGACGCGGCAGATCTGTTGCCAAAAGGGGTGGCGGTGGGGTAGGGCGAGTCGGCGGCGGCTGTAGCAGTGCCAGCAGGGGCGGCGGCTGTAGCAGCACGCGCAGCGGGGCAGGTGCGGCGCCAGCAGGGGCGGCGGCGGCGGGGTAGGGCGTGGCGGCGCCGGCATGGGGCGCGGCAGCGTGGGGCGCGGCAGCACAGGGCGCGGCGGCGGCGGCGTGGGGCGCGGCGGCGTGGGGCTTGGCGGCGGTGCCGGTGGCGGCGCCGGCGGCGGCGTGGGGTGCGGCGGCAGTGCCGGCGGCGGCTGCCAGGGAGGCGGCGGCTGTGAGGCCATTAGGGTTAGGATCCTAATTTTCTAGCTAATGATACCATAATAGAGGGATTAGTCTAGGCTGTATTAGATGATAATCATCAACAGGGTACAGGGTCCATTATATAGAGGGATTAGGTGAGGGGAAAAGACTAAACTACCCCTAACTCTAATCCCTCACTAATGACTAAACTGCCCCTGTGTTACCCACATAATTACAGAGTCTAACAAATACAAATTGCATCCTCATGAGGTTGCAACATGTGGTCAGTTCATCTACAGTTCCAAAAGTATGTTCAAGGTTCATCAGAAATTTCCGAAACAACATGACATCAGTTCCTGAATCCTCGAGCATAAAGAATATATCAGAAGCTTTGATTAACCTTATCAGCTAGCGCAATGGTCTGATGCGATAAACAGAGTGGTATGGTCAAACCAAAGTTATACTGAGACTAACATGGCAACTCTAAAGCCAATATAATGTGCTACATGGTTTGCACCAACAGTATTGATCCTTATTTCGATACAAACATGTGACTCAACAGCTAGGTAATTTTGCAAGAAAATATTTCAGTTTGTTGAGACTAAGAAACAGGAAGCCCTGCTGAGACATGTCATTAGTACCAATCACCAAACCTCACAAGTTTATACTGAACCTGTTGCAATAGAAATACATCATTGCTTAATAGTAGGTTGTGCTTCACCAAATTACCAATTTATACAATATCCAAAGGAATCAGAGCAAAATAACTAGATGGGGTTCCAACTGCACAATAGAATGCTAGTGGGTACCCAACTGGTAGTTGTGGGTCAAATTTCTAAGTTATTTGTTCTACTAGCTTGATGAGAATATGTGATAGAGGTGCATTTAGTTGACTGTAGAGAGTTTAGAGCCAAACCAATGACCCAAAATATTGAGGACTTGTATCCCTATGCGCAATCAAGCATGAAACTATAACGCTCTACAAGCATATACCAGTGGGATTGTGGGAACGGCTGATGCTCGTGGCTAACCTCACAGAAGGAATCAATCATAACAACATTCCCATTCATCCCTGGGAACCAAAATACTTGCAGCCCTCTAATCAAGAAACCCACAAAACAAAGGGGAAAAGAAACTTCACACATCCTAATCGCCTAAAGGTAATCAGCATGTGTGCCGAGCTAGATGCCCAGATCACGGTGCGTGAGAATGCCCTCGGGAGCCAACCAGACGCCACTAAAACAGCGAGACTAGAAACGGATGCGCAACCGGGTACCAGATTATTCGCTGCAATTGTATCAACAAATGGCTAAAGGTAAGAAGCGTGGGGTCGGAGGGACTCACCTGACGGGCGATGGCGGCTCGGGTGAGGATGTGGTCCTTGTAGAGGAGGAAGAAGCCCGCCGCCGACGCTGCCGCCGCGCCGGCTGCGAACGAGGAGAGTCGCACTCGCCACAGGTACCCCATCCCGCAACTCCCTCCCTCTCTCCTCGCCGCTGCTTTGCTCGCCGGAGATGGAGACGATTCGCGATATTAACAGACGATTCGCAATGTGCCAGTGGCTTCTCTATCAATGGGCTCGTCGTCTAAAGAGGAGACCCACATGGGCTTGACAGAATTTGGCCCAGCCCAGGCCAAAATTAACTTTCGAGATAAATGATGCCGAAAATATTAAGCGGATAAAGGAACCGCCACGACGCGACGCCTGCCACTGACGAGATGCGGTCGCCGGCGCCGCCGTCTCGCGGCCTCCTCCCACCTCTCGCGAAGCCGAAGCCTGTGCTCTCCGCCGCCAAACCCTTGGTTCGGAGGCACACTGAGGACCAGGCCCGAGCACGAGCCCAGCCTGTCGCGCTCGCCAGGTCCAAGCGCCTCGACGACGCGCTCTCCGCAGGATTCGTCCGCCACCTGAACGCTGGCCACCTCCAAGACGCGGACTCTGGCGGTGGAGCAAGGGATTTCTACGACCCCAGGCCGGGGGACTTCGCCGTCGGGGTCGTTGTCTCCGGCACAGAAGCGCGCCTCGACGTCGCCGTCGGTGCCGACCGCCTCGCCACGCTGCTCTCCAAGGAGCTCCTCCCGCTCGACCGTGGCAGCGCTGACCCAGCGGAGCAAGAGGCTCTGCCTCGACCGGGGAGCGTGGGCGTCGTGGCGGGCCCCGCCGTGGGCGAGGAGGCTCGGAAGCAGAAGCGCGGGAGCAGGACGCTGGTGGTGCCCGGCACGGTGGTCTTCGCGGAGGTTCTTGGCCGAACGCTCAGCGGGCGGCCGCTGCTCTCAGCGAGGCGGCTCTTCCGGCGCCTCGCGTGGCACCGCGCCAGGCAGGTTTAGTATTCCTCATTGTTTCATTTTTCTCTCCCGCCTTGAGCCCTTGACATTGTTGAGGCCAGGCTGACACTGCCAGTTCACCATTCAGAGCAGTGTGTGAAATGTTTCGTGCTGATGAATGATTCTTTTTTTTTAATTTGTCAGACAGATTATGCAGCTTGACGAGCCAATTGAGGTCAAAATTTATGAGTGGAACACCGGGGGCTTACTCACAAAAATTGAGGCAAGGGAGAATTTTGCCCCCTTTTCCTTTGTTGATGTATGATGTATCCAATGATCAGTAAGGTTGTTTTGTTTCAGTTTGAGGGTAACGTATAGTTCAATTTCATTTCAGGGGTTAAGAGCATTCCTCCCTAAATTTGAGCTTATGGACAGGATAAACACATTCACGGACTTGAAAACCAAGGTTGGGAATTTCGATTGTTATTGCTGTTAAACCAAAATGCCATCCTGGTATTGTTTTTGGTATTACTGTTACATCGACTATTGGTATAATCTACTTGTAAGATTTTTCCCATAGAATATGCTTAAATAAGGTTTTCTGACTTACTGTGTTGGATGACATCATTTGTTGCTTGGCATATAGGTTGGTTGCAGCATTCGCGTGTGCATTATAAGGCTCGATGAAGAAAAGAATGACCTGATAATCAGCGAAAAGAAAGCATGGGTTGATATAATGATTTGTCTTTCATCAGCTATTTATATGCTTTGTTTATAAACTTACAGATTATATGTATCTGTAAATTGTGATTGCCAAGTATCCAGTACCAACAATACCAGTTGAAATTAACACAATCAAGTATAGGGAGGTACATTACAGGGATATGGAAAATATGTCATTTTTGGCTCCAAACTGAACCTGAATGATGTCCGACTTGCACAAATCATCAGCGCCAAAATCAGTTTTTTATACATCTCATTTTCTGTACTACTAAAATCAGTAGCCAGAGTACTAAACCTTGCACCCACAATGTTAGTTCCTTTTCCAGTTATAAGGTAATTACATATTATGTATGAATAGATGTGGTAAACTGGTTCCCACTTTACTATCCCGTTTGAAGATACGGCAACTATGATTGTCCTGATATGTAGACTCCTGATTATCAGGAAATGAGTCGTCTTAAAGAAGGGACTCTCCTACAAGGAACCATTCGCAAGATTTTTTCATATGGCGCACAAGTTAGGATAGCTGGGACAAACAGAAGGTAGGTATTGAGGCTGGAATGTACTTTCTGTTTTTTAGTTGCTGATTTTGATTAATTTATTTAGCTTAAATGTGAAGCCAATCTCAAATTGAAAAGTTGCCTTTTTCTCGGCCGAGGTACAGCTAATAGTGTACCCAACTACTGATTTGCAGTGGATTATTGCATATCTCCAACATTAGTCGAGGCCGGGTTTTGTCAGTAAGCGGCATTCTGAAGATTGATGATGAGGTGAAAGTTCTCGTGATCAAGTCAAATGTTCCAGATAAAATTGCACTCAGGTAAATCTGGCCTCACTTGCATTGGCTTCTGTTTTTTAATTGTTAACTTGTTTGTAGTTCTGAATTTTACTGATACGAGAATATACTAAAATATATTTTGGTCCTCGTCAACAGCATAGCAGCCCTAGAGAGTCTGCCTGGTTTGTTTCTTTCAGACAAAGCGGTAAGAGTTGAATTGCGGTTTAGCCTAGTTGTATATTCCCCGTCGCCTTTGACGCATTTCACCTCTTATGTGCATCTCTTCTTAGTACTTTGTCTTGTACTGATGCAGAAGGTGTTCTCAGAAGCTGAAGAAATGGCACAGAGATACAGGGAGCAACTTCCAGTTGTCTCTCAGAACACTAACTTGGATGATGACCTTCCAGGAGAGACAATCCCGTTCGATGATGAAGCTACAATGTACGCAAACTGGAAATGGTTCAAGTTTCTGCAGCAGGCCAAGCCTGGTGACAACAGTCATGGAACATAAATGCAGCAGCTGTACATCTAACCCACTGAATTTGTATTACGAAACTTTGCATCCTCTTGAAGAGTGCGTCAACAAAGGTTAAAGAACAAGTTGCGGAAAGTAAGCACCAGTGACCAGTCATATGACGCTGAACTGTCGCTAGATAACCTGAGACAGTTCTTGGTGATAGGTGACCCATGTGGGCTGCGGGCAAGTGAGCTGAGCAGGTACAGGCGACTTACACCTGACAAGTCACGAGAAAAGTAGAAAACGAAATTGAAATCCAGACAGAGTATTTCCTTCCAATTTCAACCCACTCTACCTGTAACAATTTTGGATCCTCTGAATTGCACTCCTTCCTACCTGGTGACAACGATTGCCCTATTTGTCGTGTTTTGTATCTGAAGAATAATGTTTCGTTACTTCGTCTTCATGTTATGCAAAACCGAGGTCTAGATTTCTCCTCGAAGTTAATAAAATTACAAGATGACGCTGATGTGTACTACCATTTGGCGAAAATCGGTGAACTACTGTTCATGTGCTATGCTGAACTCTGAAAGCAGTGTGACGAGCTGGAGCTGCGATGTGCTATGCTACTACGTTATGTACTAGCAGTGGTACGGTATAGTTGCACTATTGTTCATGTAATCGTGTTGCCGGTGTTGCACGCTCGAGGGAGTATCTGGACGCTGTACAAGGCCCGTCTTACGCTTTTCAGCCCGGGCCTGCCCTGCTGAATGAAGCCTGGCGCAGAGCGGTATTTTAGTCGGAGTGCTGTACTGCTAGTAGTACCTCTTCGTGAGATTACAGTAAGTAGTGGTGCAATACAGCAGTCGGTCAGCGACGAGTGCTCGTAACTTGAATCGAAGTCGAATCGTCAGTCAGTGGAGTGAATATCTTGCTGCGCGGCGGGTTGGCGTCGAGCTGGGACGTGTGCTGCGGCTGCGTGCGTTTCCGGTGCTCGACGCTGCTGTTACAACATGTGTGTTGTGCGACAAACATTCAGCTCAAAACTGTCGCCTGAAATCCAGAGTTACATGTGGAGAAAAACCATGTGGTCTCGCGGATGCAGCTCTGTCTCTCGTCGCGGTTACGCGCTGGCCATGATCGACCTGATCAAATCGATCGCAGCGGTTTTCTTTCTCCTGGAGGAGGATAGCGCGCGCGGAACGCATGCCGGAGTCGGCGCCGACGAGCTCCGACGAGGACGGACGGCGCGTCGACGCACGCCGCGGGCTGGAGACCGGCGCAGGGGCGAGTACGAGTGGACTGCCACTGCAAACCTGCTGCTGGTCAGGTAACCGTCGTCAACTCGAGACAAGTCAGCCTGCGGTGCGGTCCAATGTGACGGCAACACCCCCGTACTGCGCTCCCTTGCGCAGCTAGCTACGCAGGCGGCCACCTCTGGCTTCGAATGGAAAAATAGAAATGGGCACGCTATGCTATGCTAGGCCGGCATCCAACACGCACGGAGTAGCTAGACTAGGCCATCTCCCTGCGCGCTTCCTCTGCCGCGAAGATCCTGCCGCTTCTGCTGTCCTTGAGCGGACTCGTCGAGTCGAGGGAACAAAAGGCTGCACTGCACTACAGTGCATGCACGTTTTGGCAACGACGCTACTGTACTGTACTAGTGCTATCTCCGTCGACGATCAACCGGCCGTCCCTTCCCGAAGCGAACGGAATGATTACAGCTTTGGCCGCACGTACTCCAACTGGACTGCTCGTACGCTGCGTTTACGTCGCCCTTCCTTGGAAACGCGCGCGCGCGAGCACCATCATTGCGCTGCGACGCCTTTCCTCTCAGGCTCCCAACAAACGCGGAGGCCGGACGGGGAGGAGCAGCCTAGCCCCAGGCGGCCAGGGGCTAGCTCGGTTAGGCTGGGTGTGGGTTTGAAGTCCCAAATATTTCTTACTTTGGGTTTCCCGCTGTATGTATTATCATGACTGGAGTGGAGTGGAACAAGCGAGGGCCAGGCCATCGCTGCAGCTCGCTAGCTTCTGTTCGGACAAGTGATCGATCGAAGCTAAGCAGCAAGATGAAATGATTACAGCTTTGGCCGTAGCTTCCGTTGGTAGCTACTACCAATCCAGTATCTGTACGTACTGCTGTGGCTTTTCCTCGGAACGACGCGCAGTAGCAGGGTACTGGCGCGTGGTGCACGGCACGGTAGATTGATGCGATGCGATGCGATGCGACGAGCTGAGAGTATCCGAGCAGGAGGAGGAGCATACCTTCCACGCAGGAGTCCGAACCGTCGATGTTCGCTATGCTCGATACGTACACCTCCCATGTAAGAAATACAGTACGAGAGCAACATGTTTAACAAGCAGTAAATAATCGCAGCTAGCACTTCTTTATTTTCGAATTATTTAATGTTTACTAGTTCAAAATTAAACTAGACAACATCGAGTAATTTAAAACGGTGGAGTATACAGTTTAACTGTCATATATAAGTACTGGACCGTAGATGTATTCGTAATCACGTACAGCCCAATCGTCACAGCGGGGGCACGGCGGCGGGCAAAGGTACGTAAGCCTACACTGTGCTTGGATCTCCTGCTCCTGCATCATCACGTCTCACCGGACGACGTGCAGAGCGCAGAAGTGTACTAGTGGTACCGGTCGGTTCGACGGTTCCGTTGGGCAGAACGAAAAGCCCACAAGAAGCAACGACGCGACGCGACGCGTACGAGCAACAGCGGCTCGTGTGTCCACGGCGCCGCCACCGACCGCTCGCGGGGACCCACGTCGCGCGCGGCGCGGCTCGATCGCCTCCCGGCGGGCCGGTCCGTCCCCACGCCGGCGACGCGAGAAAACAGAAGCGCCGCGCAGGAGATCGAGCGGCGCCGCGCGCACGTTCTCCCCGGCCGGCCCGCCGCCCGACTGACACGTGTGCCCAGCCCCACCGGGGGTGTGAGCGTGACGTCTCGTTTTCGCCGCTCCGCCCCCGGCCCCACGCGTCGGCCGCCGCCACCACCACCACAACGTGGGCTGCGCCTGTGAAAGGAGATGGGAGTTGAGTCAGTTGACAACGCGAGGGCGCTCGCGCCGCAACGGCGTCCGGTCGGGTCGGGTCGGTGCCGATCCAAGCAAACCGACCAGCCGGCCGGCAGTTTTGACATGATAACTGATGTGGTTGTGTCAAACGTCCAAAGAAACTAATTACTCTCTATTTTGAAATAAATGATGTTTAGGACAGTTAATTTGATTTAAATTAAAATAGATTTTTCTAAACGTCATTTATTTTAAAACATAGAGAGTAGTTTGGTAAAGACTCTTTGTCCTAACTGTATAATAACTTAATGACTGACATGTCTCTAAGACACGTTATACCTTAAATGTGACTACTGAAAAGGTAAAAAAAGATATATCCAGTGCTGAAAGCTCCCACACGCTATGTCATTTTATGTCAATATTTTACATAATTACTACTTCCTTATGGTACAAAAGATGAGTGCATTCCCACCATCCAAATTTTATGTACTAGAAGTTTGCTATCACAGGCGTAACAAGCATTCATGGTAACAAAAGCGACGACTACAGAATCATGAAATGCAGTCGTATGATATGTTCATATACTTCAAAGCTTGTCTCATCTAGGGTAACTTGAGGGGTTACAGTGTGTCGTCATCAGAGTTCTCAGAGTCATTGTCATCTATGGAACTCTTCCTGATCAAATTATGAAAGAACAAAATCTATCTTCTTGAAGCCTAGAATGCCCTGTTCTAAACTGAGGATCTTTTAGTTTTATGATCTCGACAGCTAGGAGAGTGAAAGAGTATAGTGCCTCAGTAAATTTCCTAATGACAGTCTCTATTGAATGGTTTAACACATTCTTGATTGTGCTGTTTTGATTGAGGTGCACCTAAATCCACATAAACATAGCCAATGCTTTCTACTACAAACTTCCCTAGATGACTGCAAGCCAGAATATTTCACCAATGTGTCATGGAGACTGAAAAACTTAATATCTCATAACACTTGCTTCTATCTGCAAGTTATATCTTAGTTCACACAGTTGGAGACATAACAGGTACTACATTCCCAGCCTTCTTTGCACTGTAAATAATAGGACTCTTACCATAGGAGTTTTATAATAGCAATTTGAGCTTAACCTTAAGCCGATGGTAATTGCGGGGCATGTTCGGCGTCGGAAGCGTCCGAAGATGAGGCCGAAGCAGCATGTTTGGCCACGTTTCCGGCTTAACTTTCCAACGGAAGGGGCTTGTAATCTCTTCCGAATGGGGCCCATGACCATGTACCACCGCTACCAGGATCGCGGAGGGATCCAGCGACTCTCCACGGCGGGGCCTGACAGACGCGTACTAGTAGATCGTGCGTACGTGTCGACGCGGTGCACCTCCCGGGGCAGCGACACGTTCCGTCGACACGCTAAACTAGGGAGAGCGACATGCAGCGCAGAGCAGAGCAGAGCGAGGATGATGTCACCGGATATGATAATTGATGGGTATATTCTGGTGGTAGCAGTAGTAGCAGCCGATCGAGGAGGATCCAGGCTCTGCCAAGTCGCAGCTCCGGCAACCAATCGTTAATATTGGGACCACGTTTGATAATACTAGCTTATTGCAAATTAAGAAGTACGGGGTACTACTACTAGCGCTAGTTAGAAGCTTACTTAGAAAACTACGAGTAGTAGTAATAAACCCTTTGCTCATCTTTTAGCTGGACGTGGCCTCTGAATTATCTCCACACCCCGTACCCATCGTTTGTTTCTTGCGTGCTACTCTTTCTGTTTTTTTTTATTTGATGTCGATTGGTTTATTTTTCAACTGACCAGTATTAAATGAAAAGTAACAAAGTGAGTACTTGGAATAGTAGTCCCGTTGCATTTGTCGGTGAGAGGTAGATCTGTTCCATCTAGTTATCGAGCATTTGACATTACAACACGACATGTGTCTTGTAGTACCTCCTGCGTTTCGAATGCGTTAAATATAAGCTCGTGCTGTTTAGACTACTGACTTGGTATCCTGCCACGCGTAAGTACCGTCGCCGGTGCAGAAAACTACTACAAACGACTCGCACGCTCATCGCCAACCAAGGGACAGGAGGCAGGAAAGAACGCCCAGCGAGGTAGTAAGCTAGCTGTCCTCTCTTGTAGTACTACTTTTCTTTTTTCTACAGGATGGACCTGATTCTCTTTTTTTTCCCATAGAGGATTCAGTCCTGATCCTGGTACATTTCAATAAAGTTTACTCGTTCATACGGCGTACTTCCCCTGGCGTCCTTACACTTAGTCTCGAATCCTTTGGGAAAGAATATTCTTTATATCAGATATATTGCATCCTTGGATTTCTCACCTGTACTGATGACATTGAAAATGCAATGCCTACGTACAGAGGCAGTTCAATTCAGCGAAAAAACGTCATTCCTGAAAGCATGCACGGAAAGAATTCTAAGCGTCGTTACATCGCCATGGACCGGCGACGATTAATCAATCGCATGGACCTGTTCCGAGCAAGATCTGCTGTCATCCGCACGTCTTTGTCGTCGTCGTCGCCCGATTTCCCAGCCAGCCAGCCAGCCCAGCCGCGGAATCAATCCATTCGTTCCGAGGCAAAGATCTAATTGGAGGATCGTAACCCCGTATCTCCCCCATGGATTCAGTCGGTGGAAACCTCAGAATAGTAGCGGTTCTACTGCCGCCTATGGATCTGTTGGCCCTGGCTGGCCGGTCAGTCAAGGAATCATTGCCTGAACCTGAATTGGGCAGGCAACCAAGCAAGCAAACGCCCCGCGTGACCTCGTGCGTGGATCTGCAGGGATTGCTGCAGCAGAATTCAACTCGTAACCATCAGTATCCGGCCCCAGTTTAAACAATTGTAAGTATGGCCTCATCACCAACCACTTACTTGAACGTTTGATTTGACGGAAACGGCGGCGTCGTGTGCCCCACCACTTGCCTGCGCTCAAGTCGGCGATAACTGTCGCCCATGAAAGATTCATAAACAGTTATGCTACTACTATAATACTACTACCAAGTGTATTATACTACTAGTGCAGAAGTATAATGCCGCAGCAGCGACCAGGTGTTGTACCAGCTGGTCCCTCGTGATCTTCGAGCTAGATAGTAAACCTGAGCGTCATCGACAACTTGAGGAGCAGAGTATCTGCGGCGTGTCTTGTGAGGTACTAGACGAGGCTCGCAGCGGATGGATGGTCGGTGGGGCCGGGGCGGTGCGAGAAGAATATTTGCGCGGATGATCCTCGGGGGAGCTTAACAATATTCGTGATTCGCGAGTAGATTAAACCGGGAGAAAAAAATTATCAGAGACGTGGGACGACCATGTTGTGACCGCGTGGCGCGACACGTAGCCTGCGGTTCTGCCGCTTGATTCGTTATAGTTAAGTGTATAGGCATTGTCTGGTGACAGCTCAGCTTAGACTTAATACTTGCTAGCTGAGATCGGTGACTAAACCAGGTGTGGTCATGTGGAAGTACTAGCTGCGTATGGAAACCGTACACTCTTTCAAGTACACCTTTCTTTTGTGACAGATATTAGATAGGGCCAGACTAGGAGATGAGAATCTCATGTAAGACTTTTAGTATTAGATCGAACACGGATAAAATTGACTTCTATTGATGGATCCAGGATAATTTGCTAGTTTAAAAATAAATCAAACATACCGTACGTCCTAACCATTTTCTCGATTCTTACATATTTTTTTTTTACTTTTCGCTGTCGCTGTTGTTTGAAGTCTAAAGTGTTTTTCCCTGTACGATTCATATCTGTGAATTCCTGATAGAAGTAATATCTGTTACTGTCTTGAACTTGTTGCCGGCGTCTCTCCGTCTCTGTCCCACGAGGAGAACCAGACTGATCAGAACGTACGATTTAATCATGCGTATGATTGAAACGCGAGACTCGTGTGTTCACTGCGCCATGCAGAGGCAGAGGCAGATCAAGGAGAGCGTCCAGACTGCACAGCAGGGAAGAGAGAGAGAGAGAGAGAGAGAGAAGCGGAAATGAATGCTGGTTGCCGTCGCCCGGGCCAGGCAGGCAGGGCGCCACGACACGCGCAGATCTCACTCGTAATCTCGCCATTAATTCGAGTCAAACGACGGGGCCGCGGAACGATGGGAGGTCGCACGCTCGGGCGCGGCCCCGCCGCCCCACGACAACCGGACGATTCCAGCGGCAGTAACTCTGGATGAAATGTCATGGACAATCCCCATAAACACCTTAATCTATTTTTGAACCTGCTGGTAGTGTCGTCGCTGTAAAGGCAGCACGATGTGTTTAGCACCATCGTGATCATCGTATAGTAATTCAAAGTTTCTATTGAAGAAACAGGTCAACCTGAGGGGAAATCCAAGTATTAATCTGTTCGCCGATTCCATGCGGTATGCTCCCGACTGGTGATTTCGTTCCCGAGCGCTACGGTACCGGCACGAACCTTTTTTTTCGTCGATACAACACGTGTTTTTTTAGCCATCGAGCACCTGAATTCCCCCTACCTCCAGCCTGCCCAACCCCATCACCGCCCAAGCAAGCCGTCGCCCTAGGCGCCAATGGGGGAGGAGGCCGACCGGAGAGGGCGCCGCTGTGAGGCCGACAGAGATGTGGCTGGAGGCGGGCGACGGCGAGGGAGGGGGAGAGGGAGATGAGGGCGACGGTATCGTTATAGGAGGAGAGAGTTCGAGAGAGGAGAAAGAAAGCAAAAGGTTCGAGAGAAGAGTAGCGTCTTAAGGAAACAGGGAGAGAAAAAGAGAAGAAAAAAGCAAAGCAAAGGAAATAAAGAGACAGAAAAAAGAAAAAGGAAAGAAGGTAATTAGAGAGGGAAAATAGAAAAAGAAAGCGAAGAAGAAAAACAGAGGGGGGAGAAAGAAATAGAGGAAAAGAGGAAAGAAAATAGAAGGAAAAATAAAGAGAAGAATGGAAGGAAAGGGGAAACAAAATTGAAGGAAAGAGAGGAGAGAAAAAGGAAATAAAATAAAATGAAGAGAAGCGAGGAAAAGGAAAGAAAAAAGAAAGAAAATAGATAGAAAATATTGAATGAGTGTAAGTGGATATGGAGTACGGCTAGTAAGTATGATAAGTGCGGAACCATCGTAATTAGAGTAGGTTTTTATAGTATATGAGTACCGTCAGTTTAAGACGTTAAGCTCTGGGAAAGCTCGAATGAGATGGGAAATGAATTTGGAGACGCACCATAGTTTTGAATAAGGCAAAGAAATGCCTTAATAGAAAAAAATCTTGGTGTTGAGGGCTTCAAAACACCCAGTACTATTTTCGCTTATCTTTGTTTGTATACATGTAGCGTTAGCTCCATCCATATTCTTGTGCATGAATGAAGTTATATAAACTAATTACTGATGTTAATTAACTTTACTTTTAGTTGGTAAAAACCCTCACTATTCAAACTATTATGTCGATATAGTCCAACTCTAAATGTAATGTATCTTGCCCTTTTAAGTTTTTCAAAATCGAATGTAAATAATAAATCATTTTTCTTCATCCAATTGAGTGAAGGTTTAGACTTAACTGAACCCCAAACGACTCTTTATTACGCACAAGTGAGTAATTAAAAATTCTTATAGTACAGTGACTGAAGTAATTTAAATCCAGGTATTGCAAATGGGGTAATTTTTGATAAATCACCGCCTGTTGAAGTTGACACAAAAGTGCAAAGGCCCTGCCTCAATCAGGTGGGCCCACTCAGCCCCTACAATGTGGGACCACCGACCCAGGCCCTCTCCTCTTCCAACTCACGAAGCACGTTGGACACTATAAATTGACGCCTACCCCCACGCCGTCCGGCTCAGCTCAGGCAAGCCTTTCCTCTCGTCCAAGTCGCGATCTCTTGTGTACTGCCTAGTCTTCCTTACCGCTACGTCCACGCGCCCACCTACCCAGAACAACCCCAGCCACCGCCGCCCTTTCTTGCTCTCAAGGCTCCACCTCGTCGGACGTCGTCACCGGTTGCCAGATCAGCTAGCTGCCCCCACCCAAGCTCGACGGCGGCGATGGCAATGGAGGCAGCTTTGGCGACCGAGAGGAGCGGCGGCAACGGAGCGGCCGGGGCGGGGGTGGTGGTAGCCGCCGCCGCGCCGGCCGGGAGCGCGGCCGACAGGGGGTCCCGGTTCCGGCGGATCTGCGTGTACTGCGGCAGCGCCACGGGCCGGAAACCGAGCTACCAGAACGCCGCCGTCGAGCTCGGCAAGGAGCTGGTACGTGATCAGACCTGCCCCGAAAAATTCCCGCTTTCGCGCCGCCAAATACCGTAAAAATCCGATCTTTGTTGGTGGAATCGCTCGGCTTGGTCTTTGATTTTTCTCGTACCTTGGCGCTCGTGCGCTGCCGCCGGCTGAGGCGCACACCGCTTTCTCGCTTGGTCACGCGCATACCCGCACGCGGCGCGGCAAAGCTTTGCCTGGCTCTTGCCGTCCGGGGAGCCGAAAGGCGCCGCGATTCTTTGCCCTTCGGGAAATGGTCGTCGTGGATCATGATGTCTGCCGCGGTGACCTCACTTGCCTCCCCAAATGAACAATGTTTGCTTGTCCCATGCACGAAAAGTCCCTTGTCTAAACAAAAAACCTCGCCTTTTTCTGCGCTTCTTGATGCAATTGTCGATGACGAGCTTTCTTCGTTCGTCTGTTGCAGGTGGAGAGGGGCATTGACTTGGTCTACGGGGGAGGATCCATCGGCCTCATGGGCCTCGTCTCTCATGCAGTTCATGATGGAGGGCGCCATGTGATTGGGTGAGCATCTCTCACGCTCTCTTCAGACAAGTTGTCTTGCGTGCATGCCAGGTGCTCTGCATCACTGCTCTAGCTGGGTGCACGCTTCCTGCGCCTTCTTGTATCAAAATGGCAGCCTTTGATTGCCACCGTGGTGGCCCTTGCCCCTGGCCAGGCGTGTTGAATCATTTCGTCTCAGCGGCAGGCATTTTGAATGCATTTGCGCTTCACGACGGGAGTACTTGGAAGCACCTTCCGTTCATGCATTCGAAAGGCAACTCGCTTGCATGCTTCAACTGTGCATTGAGTTGCAAAAGGCCGAGCTGGCCACTGCTTCTGTCTTCTCAGCCTTAATAATTGTGCAGCTGTTACTTGGTCCAGTCCAATCTGCCCCTCTCTAGAGTTCGGACTCTAGACTGTGGCTGTGCTGTACCAAGTCTGAGCCCTGCCTTGCCTGTTTCCTGGAAGGGGAAGGCCCAGGCCTGTTTCTTCTACCTGTATGACTGCTTCATGCTAGAAACTGATGTGCCTTCCTGTTTCCACTCTTTTTTCTTGACAGGGTGATACCAAGATCCTTGATGCCAAGAGAGGTGAGTCTTTGGGAACGCATGTCTTGCTCCTCTCATGATGCGTTTCTTCACACGGCATGCATCTGAGGGTACAATAGAGAAGTACCAATAAATTGCAAAGGACATGTCGCGTAGGTGTACATATTGCATTTATATCAATCACATGAATGTAGTGCTCCTTGGCCAACGACTCCTGCATGAGGAACTTAATTTGACACTCAGGCGTTAAACTTTAATTGCACTCTTGCACTTGCTTGCTCTGATGTTTTTACTGGAATATACGTAGTAACTGGTTCATTAATGTTCTTGCACCCACATGTACTTTTGAAAGTAGAATTAGTTAGTCATGTGTGAATAGTCTTGGTCGGCTTTGAATGGTGCATCATGTGGAGCTAGTCTATTCTGCTCTAATAATAAACAGAAGCTTGTGTAGCACTATTCTTTTGATACATTAACATGCATATGCATGCACTCGGATCCTTATATTTTTTTTTTGCTTCTGCAGGTTACTGGTGAGCCTGTTGGAGAAGTAAGAGCTGTGTCCGGCATGCATGAAAGGAAGGCTGAAATGGCTCGGTTTGCTGATGCTTTCATAGCATTACCTGGTAGGATATTTGTTAAATTACTCCCTATGTTTTCCAGTGAACCAACCGTTTTGGAATGCAAATCGTGATTGCTACCTTGCCGTGCGCTACAGGGGGCTACGGTACCCTGGAGGAGTTGCTTGAGGTCATCACTTGGGCACAACTAGGAATCCATAAGAAGCCGGTAACAACCGATTCTGATACGTTGTTGGATCCAGTCAACGTACTCATGCATGCTTAATAATATAGGATCATGTGGTGCCTCCAATTCTCGGAATTGCTTTTATCTTAAGCACATACCCATATCAATTGTTTATCCCGAAGTCATTAGATCAGAGATTGTGATCTTCTGCTAACATTGGTCATGGCTCAATCGTGGTGCACCCATGTGGATGTCTGAAGTTTCGGATGTCCAGATGTGACAAACTAATGAACTATTGTTTAGTTTAGTTAGTTTTCCGTCCACAAGTGTTAATTACATCTTAGGTTGGGGAGAATGTGATTGGCGCTCTATAGTTAAATGACACCTTTAATGAATATTCTGGCACAGCTAATCCGAAGATGTAGAGGATCTTGTCCCAGTTAAATTCCACAATCGATAGGAATGATGTGTGGTTGGCAACTTTATTTTTAAAAAATTATTGCTTAGCAATCCACAAATGATAGATAGGGAATTTGAACAAACAACCCAATGGGTCTCTACTTGGACGCTTCACCGGTTACTAATATGGGAGCTTGGTGGCCCCATCTGGATTGCTCCCGTATTATCTCTGCTGGGATACTTAGTCCAACACCACTCCTATATTCTAGTGTCATGGAATAAGTTAAAAATCATCAGTGATTTGGGATCCTGGAACTTTTTTCTAATCTTTCCTTGAGCTGCCGTGGAAAATTTTATGTCCTGTTCATAGCTTTCCTTCGCACTACGATCCACATTTACCTCTGGAATTCTGTTCTGTTTTTTTAACTTACTGTAAATATTTATCAGGTTGGTCTGCTGAACGTGGATGGCTTCTACGATCCTCTCCTGTCCTTCATCGACCTGGCCGTCAACGAAGGTTTCATCAAAGAGGACGCCCGGCGCATCATCATCTCAGCTCCGACGGCGAAGGAACTTGTTCTGAAGCTCGAGGTAGAATACGATCTCATACTCTGATACCAACTCAACCATCTCTACTTTTCCAAGGTGGAGGAGGGATATATGTGTTGACCAAAACGTCAGTCAGGTTCTCACTCTCACACCCAGGAATCCGATTTGCAGGAGTATGTTCCGGAGTACGAGGTCGGTCTGGTGTGGGAGGATCAGATGCCGCCGTCGCGCGGGTTCGCGGCCGAGCTCGAGCCGGGGATCGCGTCGTCCTGATGGTCCGTCGGCTCGCCGCCGGCCTTGACCGGCCAGATTCTGAGTTCTGACAGCCAGCCAGCCAGCCCCAGTAGTAGCATCTAACAAAGTCAAGCGAAGAACCGGACGTTTTAGCATCATCTTGCTGTGTTCTCTTTTGGTGTAGTAGGGGACCATTGTAAGCGTCTGTGCCGTTGGCTGTTCTTTTGCTCCTCTCCTAGAAGTAGTTGAAGGAATGTACATTCTTCTCGGTAGCAACCCCCTCATGGATCTTTCGGACATGCGTAATGGACGGAACGGACATGAATGGATTGGTTCGGTTCAGACATTGTTCAGCTCGTGCAGACAGTTATGATTTCCTCCGGCCAACGTAAAGTCTCGGCTCTTTGTGTTTCCTGTCTGTCGGAGGAAGGAGGACGAGAACGAATCTGGTGCGGTTCTGGCGTCGCTGTCGCGGGCGGTGTCGGCAGGAGGATATCGGTGGGGCCTCGCTGCGGCGGCGACCAAGCGGGGGCGGCTGTCTTGGCCTTTCGGTTGGCTGGTTCGTCTCCGTTCCAAAGCCGATCGAGGTTGACATCGACGGTTCTGTGTCCCCCGCCACGGCGGCCGTGGAGATGGGATCCGCGCGTGATGACTTTGGGGATCCCGACACGCGGGGCCCGCTACCCGGGTCCCAGGGGGGGAGTTAGTTAGAGCGGGTACATTAGGTAGGGGTCATGGGATCAGATCCTATCGACACCGGTACGGCGAGAGCATCCTCGACTCGACTCCCGGCCTTCACACAGGAGATGGGGACGTTGTTTAGGTAGTAGCTTTTACCTGCATTGTCCAAACGATTGTCCGGTCCGTTTCGGACGTTGCCGACGACGAGGTCCGCGTACACGGATTCCGACAGCAGCAGCTGCTGCTCTGCTGGTCGAAGCGATCAGCTGACTCTACTGCAAGTAGTACAAGACGGCGAAGGAATACTAAACTGTGTACGTATGCGTCAAAAGGTATGCGTAGTGTGTACCGAACAAATACTAAACTGACCGCACGCATATCGCACAACTCTGAAACTGAAGCGGAAACGAATGCTACACGTGTTTGACTCGAGCCGGGTACTTCACACAGACGACAGTACAATTATGTGGCAAGCAAGCGGCCACGTTGCACGGGTAAGATGGTCAACGCTAATCTGTAGCGCCTTTGGAGACCAGCTGAACAAAGCAGCAACAACACGCAGCCGAGCCAACCGCACCATCTAAACAGGCTGACCCTGCAGGTGGACGATGTACAACGCTTCTTCCTCAAGGCTGCAGACTTGGAATGATAGCACAAGCTGACACGACACGCAGCAACACCAGTTTGCTTGGAGGAGACACCATGATGGCAAGAGGTCAACCCAGGATACAATGAATTACTTCCATCCATAAGTAGCACACGTCTTTACTTTAGAAAGAAAGGCGCGTACATCATGATGACCCGGTGTTTTGGGTGTATGGCAGAAGAAACTGGATCAGCTCGGATGCACTGTTTACAGAATTCCTCAGTAAGGCGACATGAGACAATGACAGCCCCGTTATTTTGCACTGGTGGATACACTGAACAACAACATCTATGACTTGTTTTTATTAACTAAAATGGGACGGGCGTGCCCTGCTTCTTGTTCACAATGGCCATGGCTAAGTACCTAGTGCCCATGCCAATAGGAGTCTGGTCATCAGGACCTTCCCAGAATGGAGCTTCCCCGTCTCCAACTAAACGCCAGTAGCCTGTTCTCAGAGCTTCAGCTTGCTCCTCAGTGCAGTTCTTCAAAAGTGCTTCCACCCTGAGGTTGATACCGAGAGAGCCCAGTAACTGGGATTGAGTTATTGGCCCATGGACTGATACATCTTCTGCAAAAATCGCAAGTAAATCATATGTAACAATTGCTGGTTTTACAATCAAAAGTATAAGCAGTAGGACTTAACAACGTCAATACAAACCTGAAGCTTCCAGAGCAGAGTGTCTGATCGAAGCAAAATCAACATAAGCACTCAGATCAGCAGAGCCAGGTTCATCTAATATGTGCACAAACTTGTGTTTGCGGATTGCCTGCATGCATTTCAGTTTTCTTACTCCAAGCTGTTCATCCAGGATAGCAACACAAGACATTTCTAGCATAAATAATATGGCAAAAGAAGCACTCAATGAGAGTAACTCCCTGTTTTAGCAAATTTAACCATTATTCCATTCATTATTATTGAACACACAATCCACCACCACCACCACAATGTAAACCTCAAATAATACTTACAATAAAGACGTAAATTTAGTATTATTCCATTCAAGAAAAATTGACCACTAGGTATTTATAAAATTACCAAACTGTGAAAGTATATTCATAAAGAAAACTTTTAAACATATCATTTTCATTTCTATAGCAGAACTTCAGTATGTCTGACTGCACATACATCAAAATATCAATCTCTTGTAACCGTGGAGTGTCCATGAAGTCAACAAAGACTACCGATTGTACTTCAAGAATTTATGCTACAGAGGTGCTAAACAGCCAGCATTTTGAGTTCACGTCACGTACAGAGAAATGATATTAGGCTATTCGCACTCGTGTAGCTCTATATCGGACCTCTAAACGAATATTTTTACTCTTTTACAGTCAACTCTAAAAGATTCCTACGTTTACAGTTTAATTCTCCGCACTCGTTCACCTCTAAACCAGACCTCTATATCAATTATAACATATTTTATATTAGATAATACATCTTTTTATATTTTAAAATATTTCATATAATTATTTTTATGTTGCTAATATTATAATTATAACTTATAAAAATTCATCAACTTTATTTTTCGTTTTTTATTCTCTCCTTTTTCCTTTTCCATTTTTCTTTTTTCTTTCTTTTCTTCTTTTTCCTTCCCTTCTTTTTTCTTTCTTTTTTTCCTTTTTTCTTCTCTTTTTTCTTTTTCTTTTCCTTTCTTTCTCTTCTCTTTCTCCTTCTCTCTCTTTTCCCGGCGCTACAGTGCGCCGCGACATTTATAGAGCGACTGTAGACACCTCCATTTTAGCGATCCGCTAAACACTCCCGCTGCGGCGAGCCGCTACCCGCGCGCCCGCTACCTTTGCAGGCGCGGCGCGGGTAGCGTGCGCCGCTGCGCCCAGTCTTAGAAAACAAACCTGAAGACTGTCAGAGACTATTCCGTCTTTGCCATAGTCAATAATAAGAGCACCTCCGCCATCCGAACTAATTCTGTCTGTGATTTGTTCAGTAAGCTCCATTGCTTTGGGGCAGACCTCGACATGCTCAATCTTCTCAAGTTCCTCAGTACTAGCCCATTTACATCGCTTGGACAGGTAAATTAAAGAGGCCGTAGGCTGCGGAGACAGAACAAAGCGAAACCTGCTGCAAAGCAAGGATTACACATTTCCATAACATTAAGGATACACAAACACAATTTATAAAACTTACGAGGAATCCTCTGCAAGGTCCACCATCTTTTCGCACCAGCCACGTGATGCTTTCTGCACAAAAAAGATGATTACTCACTGGAATGACTGCAAAATCTTGGTGAGTGGATAATATATTAAATACAATTAAACACATAGGCAAACCTGAAACTGATGGATTGGTAAGGCATCATAGAATTCATGAGCGATGATTATGGTTGGTGCTGCAGGGGGGAGGTTACGAATAAGAGAAATCAGAAATATAAGAAATGCTAATCGAGATTTTCTTTTAAGAGAAATGAACTTGAAGAAGCCAAATGAATGAAGCTAAACTGTTTCACAACCATACAACAACAACAACAACAAAGCCTTTGTCCCAAGCACGTTGGGGTAGGCTAGACATGAAACCTAATAATTTTTTTTAAATGAAGTAAAAGAGAGAAAGATATATAAGAGTAACAAAAAAACAAAAAAGAAAAAAAACTAAGGTTCTGCACATGAATTGCTACTTTCCATGTAGTCCTATCATGTGCTAAGTCCTTAGATACATTCCAATCTCTCAAGTATCGTTTTACCGCCTCCTACCAAATCAACCTTGGTCATCCTCTACCCCTCCTAATATTTTCTCTACCTCTTAAAATCCCATTGTTAACCGGTGCTTCTGGAGATCTCCGCTGGATATGTCCAAACCATCTCAGTCGATGTTGAACTAACTCGTCTTCAATCGGTGTCACCCCTACTCTATCACGAATCGCCTATGTTCCTAATTCAGTCTCTTCTTGTGTGCCCGCACATCAATCGTAGCATGCGCATCTCGGCAACACTCATTTGTTGGACATGTTGTCATTCAGTCGGCCAACATTCCGCTCCATATAGCATCGTGGATCTGATCACCGTCCTATAGAACTTCCCTTTTAGCTTTTGTGAGGCCTTCCTATCACATAGGATTCCAGAGGCTTATCGCCATTTCATCCATTCTACCCTAATCCTATGGCAAACATTCTCGTCAATATCGTCATTGCTTTGTAACATTGATCCTAAGTATCGAAAAGAGTCCCTCCTAGGTACTATTTATCCTTGTAGACTACCATTTCCCTCTTCACAACCAACACCACTAAAGTCACACCTCATATACTCGATCTTCGTCCTACTAAGTCCAAACCCCTTGGAATGTAAAGTTTGTCTCCATAACTCTAATTTCTTATTAACACTATCTCCAGTTTCATCTACCAATACTACATCACCGACAAAGAGCATGCACCAAGGGATATCCCCTTGTATATCCTTCGATACCTCATCCATCACTAAGGAAAAGATGTATGGACTCAAAACTGATCCTTGATGTAGTCCTATCGTGATAGGAAATGTATCGGTTTCACAACCATAAGGTGGAAAAATTATTCGATACTTTAAACAGAGAGCTGGTTAAGTACTGTTGTGTATTTTACATGGATAGAAATGATTAAACTAACAAAAAAGCATGACATGTTAAATAATATAAGTTATTTGAGATCAATCCCCAGGTTTACCAACACCTGGGCAGGCATGCAAATGGGCGCTCGGACGCTTAGGCGTCCGGCCAGGCAGCAGCAGAGGCGGACACGGAGTCGGGAGGGGGCACGACGGAGTCGGGCTGAGGAGGCGAGGCGGTCTGAAAGCCCAACTAGTAGGAACCGTCAGATGAGATCCGACGGTTCATATTTTAGATGGAGTTTATAAAACACTATCTAACCTAACCCTACCCATATTCCTCCCCCACTCTCTCTCTCTCTCCTCTCCAAACGCGACGGTGGCGGCAGGAGCCAGTCCAGGCGGCACCGGCAGTGACGACACGAGGGGCGGCCCGCCTAGGCGAGCAGAGGTCGCGTGAGGGGGCGGGATGCGGTTGCGGCGACCTTGGCGGCGGCGGACGGAGGCGGCACCGGCGGGGGCAACGGCCGGCCAGGCGAAGCGAGCCTCCCTGGTGTCCCCCCGCCACCGACTGGACGCCTAGGCGGTGCCTCAACAACGCTGCACCTGGTTACTTCAATCACATGTGCGAGATTTAAGTCTTAATCCCTTCACGCACCTAAAAAATTTCAATGTAGACAATGATGACTACTGTACTGTTGCTGTTAGTCCCTAACAAAGTAAACTGCATATCAACAAACCCATATTTAGGCACTATGTCATATATGATGAACCATTTTGTACCTCAATAAAATAATCAGATCATACAATTTTCCTAGTACCAGTTAGTTACTGGCTTAAAAGATTTACCTATTATACTTTAAATATGAAACACCATGTGAAATTTGATTATGCATGTGCTTAAAATGAGACCAATAATAAAAAACGTTAATTTCCAAAATGAAAAAAGCCTCATACATCCTGAAGGAACCTGTTCGAGGGATGCATGCCAGCAAACAGATGCTCCACAAAGCTTGCTAACCGTCCTTTTGCCATCATCAACAGGTTCATCTTCACATTTCAGAGTATTATACTGCACTTTTTGCAATGTAGGGCTGCAATCGACCAAGTTGATGTTGAGTGCCTTGGTGAAGTCGACAAACTTTGCTGAGCCCTATAAATAGATACCTCCAGTAAGAACAAACGAACAATACAATGGAAACTCAATAGATGATGATACACACAAGCAAGGAAACATACACGAAGTAAATCTGCCAAGAGAGTTCCTCGCCCTGGGCCAAGCTCAATCAGATTCACCTTCGGGGGCCTGCCCATTTGCTCCCAGAGGCACATTGCCCAGACACCAATCATCTGAGAAAACATAACAGCTAATTGATCTGACCAAAGAATTTATAGCACAAGACTGATTAATCAAGCAAATAATTTAGTGATCTTACAACTTCTACCATATTGGGTTTGCATATTAGCCTTTTTCAACAATTAATGTCACACATTTGTTCATTTCACCAGCATATTGTCGACTTAAAAAAGTAGCATGCATTGTATCACTGTAATTACTAGTTGAAATAAATAAAGCATTTGCCTCAGTTGCAAATACAACACAGCCTATAGTATACCCACTAGTGACATAACAATCAATTATGTAACAGAATCCATTAGATACCTCTCCAAACATCTGGCTGACCTCCGGTGAGGTTATGAAATCTCCAGACCCCCCAAACACATCTCGATTCATGTAGAACCCGGACTGAGGGTTTGTCAGGACCTCCTCCATGTACTCGGCGACACTGATCGGCCCACTCCGAAACTAACACCACAACAACCACAATAAAATTGTAAATGCCAAGTAACAAATTTGCACACCGCGAGCAACAGTGAATAGCAGAAAAACATGCTCGCAAAAAAAAAAAGAATAGCAGAGAAAGAAACACAGGCACCTTTATGATGCTCTTGAGGTGCTTGACGAGCTCCGAGTCCGATGAAGCCTCATGTGAGTGATCTATTGCAGAGCCCAAACTCCAACCATTCAGGAACCCTAAACCCAGACCATACACCTCTGTGCGTGGGCGTGGACGAGGGAAATGTCTTTACCTGGAGGGTTGTAGAGGCCGGAGCGGTCGACGGAGATGCTGAGCCGTGGACCGGAATCTCCAGATTCTCCCGTGAGCTCCCCGTCCTCCGCGTCCTCATCGCGGCCGGCGGCGGAGGACGGAGGCGGCGAGGAGGAAGGGGAGGTCGGGTTCGACAGGTAGCGGGCGAGGATGGAGGGTGCACCAGGAGGAGGTAGGCGCCGGCGAGCGGCTCCGACACCGCAGGAGATGTGAGGGGTGAGGCTCCGAAGCAGGGCGGCGGCGGGTCTCCGAAGCATGTCGGCGCCGGCGAGAGTGACGGGCAGTGTAGGCGAGCTGGGCCGGACAGAAATTAGGGGAAGAGGATGTGTGGGGCCAGCAGAGGGCCCAACAGGCCTTGCCCAGAAAAGTTTTAGGGTATTTGTGAAAATGACCCTGTTTTAAATTTTAATTGCATGTGTAACCCTCTGTGCATATGACCCTATTTTTCAAGTTGAACAAATGGATTGACCTTACTCTGTTTAGAGTATTTAACGGTGTTAAGTTTATAGTAAAAATATATTTTACCCTTGCACTATTGACCCTACTTTTCAATGTTGCGTTGTCGGTACTCTGTAGACCGGGTACCCCCGCGTAGTGGGTAAAAGACAGCCTGGGCCCCGCCTCCCTGCTGAGGCAGGCCCCAGCGTAAGCCACGTGCCCTGGGCCCCATGGTCAGCCCTGGGGCTACTGGCGCGCTTAAGCTCCGGAGCTCACACGTGCCCCGGGCTCCGACCTGAGCCTCCCCGCTGAGGAGAGGTCCGGAGTTGCCACGTGTCCCCGGCTCCGAGCCACCTTCCCGAAGAGGACAGCACTGGGGCTGGCACGTGTCCCGAGCTCCGTCCTAAGCCTCCCCATTGAGGTGAGGTCTGGAGCTGGCACTAGCAGGCAGTCCTCCTTCGGTGAGGCGCCTAGAGGACATGTCCCACACGACACTGGCGTAGGGACTCACTGCGAGTCGAGGACCCTGTCCCCGACGGCCTCGCCTACCACCGGCGCACCATCAGGATGGCATGTGCTTCTATCTGAGGCTGTAAGGGGAGGGATGCACCAGAGAGTCTCACCGAAGGCCGCATACACACGAACATCTCGCAAAAGTGGACGAAGAGGGCTGCCAATATGAAAGTATCTAGTGGGCGAATACACCGGGAAGCAGAAACTTTCAGCGCGCAAGAGGAGAACAAAGGCCACATGGTGAGGGGGGTGCCATCCTACATCGGAAGGCCTCCTTTTATACACAGCCACGACCTCTGGCACCGAACAGGCACGACGATTGGGTTTCTACCTTGACACGCCGTGGGTTATTCGCCTCCCCTACGGTGGGATGGATCCAGGTCCACCCGTCAAAAACTGGGGGCTAGGAGGATAACCTCTTGGGAACGTCCGGCGGTTCCCAAGGAGAGCGGAGCAACCACCTCATCGGTTGACGTAGTAAATGACCCAAGGCAACCCCTTGGGCATGTTGCCTAAATACTCACCTCCCCTGTAGGCGGGTAGGACCCAGGTCCACCCGTCACACACAGGGGGCCAGGTGAGTAACATCTTGGGAACGTCCGGCGGTCCCCAAGAAAAGAGATGTGGTGGAACTGCAGCAACCAACCCGTAGGCTGCCGCAGTAAGTGCCCTGAGGCAACCCCTCGAGCACGTCGCCTTAGTACTCGCCCCCACCAATGACAGGTAGCACCCAGGTCTACCAGTAAGACACTGGCGGGGCAGGCGAGTAGAAACTCGGGAACGTCCGGCGGTTCCTGAGGGAGGCAGCGTGGTATTCCTGCGGCCTATGGACTGCCGCAATAATTATCCCGAGGCAACCCCTCGAGTGCATCGTTGTGACCTGTCAAATCAGGAGTAAACACGATGACACGCTACTGCTTTGACTCAATATGCCCACTATGCAAAGGACGTGCATCCTTTTCATCTCCTCGGTTCAACCACTCGTCCACTACGCGAAAGTCTCACCACCGCTTCGGTTTCCAAAGCATCGATTCAAAACCACCACGTAGGGAGATGAGGGCCCCACTCGCAGGCTCAATGCCTCCCCCGAGATGGGCTCGGGGGCCACTGTCTGTACTGTGCAGAACGGGTACCCCCCACGTAGTGGGTAAAAGTCAGCCTGGGCCCTACCTCGCTACTTAGGCGGGCCCCAGCGTAAGCCACGTTCCCTGAGCCCCATGGTCAGCCCTAGGGCTACAGCGTGCGCTTGAGCTCCGGAGCTCACAAGTGCCCCGGGCTTTGACCTGAGCCTCCTAGCCGAGGAGAGGTCCGGAGCTGTCACGTGTCCCCGGCTCTAAGTCACCTACCCGAAGAGGACAACACTAGCGCTGGCACGTGTACTGGGCTCCAGCCTAAGCCTCCCTGTTGAGGTGAGGTCCGGAGCTGACGCGTGCCCTATGGCTCTGAGCCGCCTCCCCGCTGAGGATAGCTCCGGCGTTGACACGTGTCTCGGGCTCCAGGGTCCGAGCCTCCCCGTTGAGGTAGGGTCCGGAGCTGCCACGTGTCTCCGGACACCAAGCCCGTCGATGAGAGCTCTAGAGCCGCCACGTGTCCCAGAATCCCTCGTGGGCCATGAGTCGACGAAGTCAAGAAGGAAGTGCGCTGTTAGGCTTCATATTCAAGGCTCACGCCTTCCCCAGAAGCTTGGCGCACTACGCACGCCTCTGTCCCTTGCTCGTTCGCCATTACGGTGACTAGATGGGACGACGAGGCATGACAGCAGTACAGTGCTGCCCAACGGCACTAAGACCGCCCAAGCAGGGCGAGGAGACGCGCTGACAAGACGACGTATTCATCATCACCTGACATGCAGTCAAGGGCGCTCGGCGCGCTGGACGGAGGGACTTAACTCCCCCACCGGCAACTCTACTCAGGGGACGAAGCCCTAGATCGTGTATAGGACACTCGAAGCTTTGGGGCCGCCTGTCGGTCCCCAAGCCTCATTGTAACCACCCCAACCTTGAACTATAAAAGGACCGGGGTGACCACCCTGCAAAGGGTTCCGAATCCTCGCTCTCCAGATCACACAATGCACAAGCGCTCATGCTCAAGCAATATATCCCTGTGGATGTAGGGTATTACACTCCGGCGGCCCGAACCACGTAAATCCCCGTGTTCATCCGCTCCCTCGTTGACCTGACACACAACTGTTACCGAATGGAAAGACCCGCCGCTCCGCCCACCGCCCCGCGACCCTCGAGCACTCTGTCGACCCGCCTGCCCCCGCCCACCGCCCCACGTCCACGTCGAGCGCCGATCCTGCGGGCTCTCGCAGTAACTGCGCATCTGTCGTGGCGCGTGTTCCTCCTCGCCCTGTCTGGACCGGTGCGGAGCGGAGATCCTCTAGCCGGTTTCGTGCTGGTTTTTGTCGCTATTTGTGTTGGAAGGACTCGCCGGTGAGACTACTCGTCTAATACTCTAGGTTGAGGGGAGGGAAGATTGAAGTGAGTGAGGGCTCAGTCCGTTGGGCATCGTTTCTGCCTATGGTGATTCTTCGACCTTACTACGATTCCACATTCCAGAAAGGGTTCTCAGCAACGACACCTTGCTTCACTACGATCACGAGCGGTAATAAAGTTCTAAAGCAAGCTTGATTTCTTTTCATCCTGGATTGACGGGAGTGGATTATCTCGATCAATTCTGTTTTCTGCTACCTTGTTGCGCCTATACGCTTTAGGTGGGTGATTATCATTTGGAATTTGCGATTCTTGAAACGTCTTTCGTGCTTTGGGTATTTTGGTTCTTTCAAGTTTCTTTCTTATCTGCATAGTGAATTTGCTCAGAATTGGGTGCTTTCATCGAGATTGATAGGAACAATTTGATTTGGGTTGAGACAAATTTTCACATTGATATTGAGTACTCTTGGTGTTCTAGTTTTTGTGCTTTATGGCGATTATTGTAGAACAAGATTCTGGATCTTGCCAAAATGAACATCAAATCAGTGGAAAAACGGGAATAGAAAAGAGGAAAATACTGAGACTGTAATTCAGATACAAACTAAGGGGTTTAACACAAATGTATGTCAGGGGCAATATGGGAAAGAAACTCCTAATTTTACCCCTGGTTGTATCAATAAGGTGGGGGACTGGCTAGGGTTTCCTCACTCTCATTTCCCGCCACCTATGAAACACACCAAAACGCAGGAGAAATACTTCGGTCACTTTTGGGGAAGAAATCAGATTTTCGCTTAGGTGGTTCCATATCGTCTTGCTCCAACAATCATGGTGGCGGGAGATGAGGAGAAAGGGGGTTCGAATGACCCTGGGAAAGCTAAAATAGGTAATCCTCCTCCTAATCCTGGAAAGGGGGATTTGGGTTCTCATATTGGAGATTCAAGATCTGGGGAAATGGTTTTGGGGGGAAAGGATGGTTCTGATGCGATTTGGGAAAAATGCTACAAATCGATCTACACGACGGGTGGATAATACTCGAGGGGTAGGGGAAAATCTAGAGGTTGTTGTTACTGGGAGAGGGAGATCAACTGTTGGGTATGAAGGTGGGAGTCGAGGAAGGGATGGGAGAGGTCGATGCGGTTGTTGGGGATATGCGGATGGTGGCTGGAGAGGTGGTCGAGGAGATCTTCATGCTACGGGTTGGAATAGAGGTAGAGGGCGTTTTGAATCTTTTGGTAACAATTATCAGGGGTCTTGGAGCAACAATGCATGGCATCGGCAGTCGGGGTGGAACCCATGGAAGAAGACCAACTCAGATGAAGGGAATATTGATCGTAAACAAACCAATGTGATGCCTGATTCTTCTACGGGAGGAAGCTCTAGTCTCAATAGAGGTAAGGACTCTAAAGAGGCAATGGGGGAAGAAGTTCTGCAACAAAAAAATCTCAGTGAACAGATTACTGGAGGTGCTATAGGGTTTAACAAAGATATAAAGGATGAGGGCAAGACAGTTGCTGATAGTGAAATTCAGTGTTATAATTGTGGAAGTAAGGATCACATAATCAATGCCTGTCCAAGTGCAAAACATTGTACAAGATGTGCCAAAGTTGGACATGAGGCTGTTCACTGCTATACAAAACTCTTTAGAGATTATATTGCTCCACTTTGTGCTACCCAGGTGGAAGGACATGCTTTCTTCAGTATTCCTGATATTTTCTCTGAGATAAAAACTAAAAAAGTGGAAAGTACTGCTATTATGACAGTAATTAGGGGGGTGGCTACTGCAGCTCAAATAGAAGAACAGTTTAGCTCGAGTGCTATGAATAAATCCTGGGAGTGCCCTGCTAAAAAGATTGATGATAATAGATTTACAATGAAGTTTCAGGAAGCCCAAATGATAAACAACTGGAAAAACTTTAAGCTCTTGCTTAACAATGATGCTCAGATCACTGTTGAAACTTGGAAACCTACACTTGGTGCAAAGGGACGGCTTCAAGAAGCATGGTTCCAGGTCAGTGGAATTCCCTATGATAAAAGGAACAAAAAGACTTTAGCATATGTGGGCTCTTTGGTGGGTCTTACAATTGAAATAGATGAAGATGGGGTAGAAAGTAATGATTTTTTTAGAATGAAAATTGCATGCAAGGATTTAAGGAAAGTGCCTGCTCCGGTAGAGGGAGCCATATACCCATACTTGTATGATTTGTGGTTGAAATAGAGGTGGAAAATTCTTATAAAAAAAGAACATACAACTAGTTCGCAGATATATGATGATGATGCCTCTCAGTCATCTCCAAACAGGGCTAAGATTGGTCAGGTAGGAAATAAAGGGATATCTCATAACCAAGATGTGGGGAAACAAATTCCACAAAAAGAGAAATCTGAATGTGGTGATAAGGGACAGAGAGATATGGTGGTTGAAGGGGAAATACAAACAGAGGATAAATTTGGGAAGGAGAAACAAGTTATGAATGAGATGAGTGCTAAAGTAAATACACTAGACAACTGGAAAGAAGAGGAAGATAATCTTCTAGGTGATGAAATTATGGATATTCCAGATCCTATTGATATAATTAAATCTAATCCTCTATCTCTGTTTAAATGTGATTCTACTCTGAGATTAACACATACAAGCTCTGATGTCCATGTTAATGAATCTGAAAAAGTGGGAGATATTTTCAAAGTAAATGAAGATCAGAGGATGGTGGTTCATAGACAGAGTGCTCGTATCCAGAAATAAAATGAAGAGCTGATCGGGAAGCTGCAAGTTCACAATGCTGATGGCACAAAAGGTAAGTGCCATACATCCATATCTTTTACTGAGATTAACTTTGAGAATATTACAGTGCTTGCTTCGGGTATGGGAATTAGAATAAGTGATAGGGATTTTGATACAGTTAATATGATTAAAGACTTAGAAAAAGCTAGGTTGGATCTAGCTGCTAAAAACAGAATAAAAATAAGAATGAAAAGGATATGGCTAAAAACAAGGAGGAAAAATGAGACTCCATCCTTGCTTTTAGAATGGTATGACACAAAACCTGTTGATACAAATACCTGCAATAAGCTTAAAGGGAGGAATAATGTTAGGGAGGTAATAATAAATAATGATAATGTTACGAGAGTTGCTCCTAGAAGAAGTAAAAGGAGTGCTCCATCTGTTTGTAGAAATAAAGGATTTCAGATTAGATCTGACTCTAGAAGCAAATTTAGGAAAAAATGAAAATGGAAGGTATTTTTTGGAACTGTAGAGGAATTAGGGGAAAAGGAAAACCTTGCTACATTAGAGATCTTATTAAGGAATATCAATTATATTTTATATGTATTCAATACGTTAAGATACAAAAGTTGGAAGATGACCTTTTGAGGAAGATTGATTATAATGGTAATTTTGAATGGCATATTATACCTTCTAGAGGAATGGCAGGGGGAATTATTTCCGCTATAAATAGGAAGGTTTATGATTGAATCTTGGAAAGGAGTGTATATGTGTCAAGTTTGTCTAAAAAAGGGCATACCCAGTGCTCAAAGCTCCCACACGTTGTGGGGTCTGGGGAAGGGAATTTCTAGGCAGCCTTCCCCTTGCTTATTTTGCAAGGAGGCTGATTCGAACCCAGGACCTCCAGGACACAAGTGGAGAGACTCTACAAGTTTGTCTATGGGACAAAAATGTTAATAAAAGATGGTCATTAATTAATGTCTATGGACCTCCTAGGGAAGGTAGAGAAGAATTTTTTGCCGACTTATCTGATTTTTGTTATAAATGTTATTCACCTTTTTGATTGGAGGTGATTTCAATATTATCAGAAATGGTGATGAAAAGAATAAGAAATTTGTCAAGAATAGATTTCCTGATATGTTTAATACGATTATTAACCATTTAGAACTTAGGGAAATTAAGATTTCTGGGGAAATATACTTGGTCTAATAACCAAGTGAAACGTACTTTAGAGGCCCTTGACAGGGTTCTTATGTATAAAGAGTTAGAAGATTTGTTTCGTAGGATCACGGTGCTTAAGAAAAATAGGCGCTTTTGTGACCATAACCCTTTGGCAATGCATCATGTAGGTGGAGATAATAGGAAAAAGTTTTCTTTTCATTTTGAATTATATTTGCTGAAAATCCCGAGTTCTTAGAAAATGTTAAAAGAATATGGGATGAACCAACAAGAGATATTCATGCTTTAAGTAGAATTCTCTTTAGACTTAAAAAAGTGAAGAAATTCTTAAAAGGTTGGAACTTCAATACGACTGGAAATGAAAAGAAAAGAAGAGTAAGACTAGCGGAGTTAGATATGAAAGAAGAAAAAGAATGTTAGGGTTCAAATGAAATTAGGGAATACACTAATATGAAAACAGAGCTTTTTAATCTTTGGGAGAAGGAAGAACTTTACTGGCTTAAGAGAAGTCGACAAAATTGGCTACTTAATGGTGATCTGAATACAAATTCTTTTCATAAGGTAGCCAATGGATGGAAAAGAAAAAGTACTATATTTTCATTTAATCATGAAGGAAAATGGATATATGGGGATGAAAACCTTCTTAAATATGTAACATCGTTTTATGAAAATCTGTTCGTGAAAGATGAGACAAAATATTTTGAACTAGACAACGAGTTATGTGATTTTAAATGATAGGGTTACAAATGAACAAAATATTAGGATTACTAATGAATTTATGGAGGAGGAAATAAATCTGCCTTGTTCCAAATGGAGAAAAATAAAGTACCCGGACCTGATTTAATTCCTATAAATTTTATCAAGCATCTTGGAAAATCATTAAGGATGATATTCTTGAGATCTTTTAACACGACCCCACGGTCTTGTTGAGCCAGGATCACGCTGAGGGGTGCTGCGTTGCACAGCACCGGATAACACACATCAAAGGTACAAAGCGGAAGCAAAGTTTTATTACATAAACCAGTGTATGAACATTTTTACAACAAAATATGTTTAGTCTACTCTCACGGGCGTAGACTATGCATCGAGTTCACGTTCAGCCCGTGAACGTGTCCTTGCTAGCACGCACGCACACTAACACGGCGGCGTGCACGACTCCCACTTGATGGGGTTTTCCTTCTGGGGTTCCGTCTCCTCCTCAGGAGACCCTTCCTCATAGAACCCTGCAAAAGCTTCAAACACAAGCAGTGAGCATGAAGGCTCAACAAGACTGAACCGTCTCTCCTATACATGGAACTTTTACATGATGGATGATAGGTTACATGAGGTAAAACAAGTTGCAAAGCACTCGCCTAATTAGTGGAACCTTACTTTCAAGTTTTAGCAACAGGTTGTGGAGGCTTTACGCTAAGGCACATGAGAGAGCCGCAATCAAACAAGAAACACATTTCTCTTATGTACTTTGCCTAAAGTTGAAAGGAACTTTAATTAGCTCTAAACTACATCAAATCATTAACAATCAAAGTCCATCTTTCAATGAGCAACATTTTAACATGTAACTAGCCTGTTCTTTCTACGTCACGGTACAGTGAACAAGTGGTACTCACTGACCGCGAGGGACAGCGATTATAATCGATTTACACCTGCAGGGTTACCCGAACAACCCGTCACGTACGCCCGTACTTGATGTTGCCTACAGCAACCATCACGGACGTCGTACGCAACCACCTTTCGACCGTCAGCCAAATATTGAACCGGTCCCATCGTCCCGAGCAAGAGCTCTCTGCACGCGCATCTCAGTGCCGCCAGTTGATTTACATCTCAAGCTCTCAACCTACCCTCTGAACGACGGGCAATGCCTCAATACCCAACTACCCGAGTTACATCGGTTTCCCGGTTCCCATATAGCCGATAGGTCTTCGATACTGTTCTAGCTTGTTCAATAGGCCCGCACACGGCTCGGTCCTCAATCGACACAAGCAGAGCTATAGCACACATGCCCCAAAGTCCTGCTGCCCTTACTCTCTGCTCAGTCTCATTTTCTTTCCATGTGTTTCATGTGCTATCTCTACCCGAGTCGAGTGCCTCTAGCCTATCCTTGCGAGTAGTTCCAACTACTCGACTTGTACCGAATCCTACACTAACTTAGCATTGCATTAGCTAACGGGGTTATCAATCCTAATCACAACCTATGGTTTTCTTGTCTATGCATTTGGGTTTTCAAACAAGACTCTAATGCAAGAATTAATGGTACTCAAGTAAGTTCTCAAAACAATAAAAATTTATAAAAAGGTTAATGCAAACCGGAGCTTGCCTTGCTGCTCTTGGTCGTAGGCTAACTGCTCTTCCGGAGTAACAAAGTCTAAGACTTCGGGTTCCTCCTCGACCTTAGCGACTACATGAGATAATAAGTACATGTATTAATTTAAATGCATTTGAATTGAATTTAAACTTGTGAAGTTTATAAGTCTCACTAAACAGATCCAATGACTATGAAATTTTTACTGTGGTTGGGTTACAATCTAAACAGAGACTTGGCCAAGTTTTATTTGCAGCAAAGCTCATTTGAGCTCTCAACAAATAAATATGTACTTGACCTTAATTGGAGCTTTTAGGGTGTTCTAGGGATTTTCATGGAGCAAGCTATGACTTCCTGAAAACTAGATTTTCAGAGGTTTCTAATGGAGTTGGTCTCACTTAATTTGAAGGTTCCTAGCTAAAGATATGAGCTAAACAATTTTAGAGAAATTCTGAAAATGTTTCTGGACATTTTCTATTTTCTCTGGAACAGTTTCATTAATCACACCATTAGTTGGATCAAATGAGCTCAAATGACTCTGAAATTTTTATGGTAGTTCAGAGATATCTTGGTGAACATCCCAGCCAAATTTCAGAATTTTTCTCCAAAGGATTCTCCAGTTAGAATTCTAAACAGTTTAAACTTTGAAGAATTAATTCTGGGGAAATAAAGATTTTCCTGAAGTGATACTTGATTTTCTGGAAAGTACTCAGAGAGCTTAATCCAACAAAATTTGGTTCACTCGATTTGGAGTTTCCTAGCCAAAGTTATGAGGATTTGAAGTTTAAATGAAATCTGAAAATCGGGGAAATGTTTAAATCTGCCGGTGGGTCCACGGTACACGTGTCGGGCGCTGAAGCGATGGCACACCGGGCTTCACGGGGTTTTTGTGCGCCAGCACACCGGACCCAAGCCGCAGACTGATCCCGGATTTAAAATCCGAGCCGCTGACACGTGGGCCACCCAACTTCGTCTACCTCCCGACGCCCGCGTTCGGACGCCGCGATGCCTCGCCGGAGAGCTCACCGGCAGCCTCTGTGGTGCTCCAAACTTCATGATTCTTGCCGCCCCTGCCTAAGTCCACTCGGGGAACACGATCCTGGGCTCAGTTCGTCATGAAAATGGCCGACACACGATCGGCGACGAGCGGCAGCTTCGAAAGAACTTCGGCCGTGTCGGCCGACCTCCCAAGCACCTTAACCGACCGAGCAAACGTCCGGAAAGCATCAGTGGTCCCTCAAGAACCTCGGCATGGGCTCGAAGCAGCTCGGGGGAGGCCCGAAGTAGGCTCCCACCGTGCGCGTGATGCTTCCCGCAGGATCCGCCATCGGCAAGCTTCGAAATACGCCGGGTACAGGGGTTCTCAGGCTAAGGGTTGTGAAGGCAACTTGTGCGCTACCAGGTCTAGTCTGTGTAGGAACGGATTGATACTCTCTAACCCTTCCTAGAGCGTGAATTTGACAGAACCGCCAGCGATCAAGCCCTCGGGCTGTGGCTCAGGGGTGAGCAGCACCGGTCCCTAACGCGTCCAGGGACGCCTTAGTTAGGGCGTGACAACCCCCCGGTTGGGCTGTCCACGGGAGCCCGAAGTGCGGCGGATCTAGGTCACTGAACGGAACTCTCGGTATAGCCGAGATCACCCGAGTTCAGCCGATTTCTAGTGACGGGGAAGGAGAAGGGAAGTCCCTAGTACCTTGTCGTAGCTTTGGAGGGAGCGGGGAGGCTGTGATCGTGACTCTCCGATCGGTTCCGAGCAGCGGAGGGCAGAGCATCGGCGCCGCGTTCTTGTGAGAGGAAAAACAGCGAGGGGGCTTCGGCCGAGGCGTGGAGCGCCTTAAGAAGGGCTCAGAACCGACCTGCGCCCGCGCGCGGCCAAGCTGCTGGTGGCGCGGCGGCCTCCCCTCGGTGGCGCCCTCGGAGGGAGCTCGGGGACCCGAGTACTGAAGTCTCAGTCGGTTGACTCTCTTCAGTGGCTGACATGTGGGTCCCACTCCATTTTTAACCTCTAAACTTAACTCTATATTACTGTTGTAAACAGTAAGCCCTACAATGCCCATGGTGATTTGAATTATTCACCCCTGAGCCATTTGAATTGGTTAGAATTCAAATTAGGTTTGGTTTGACTAAGTTTCAGCACATATTCAGTTTGAAATTTAAATAAAGTTTGAATTTGCTACACTTAGCTCATGTCAAGATCAACTCCAAATGGAGTGAAAATTGGTGTGTGAGCTCACAAAAAGGTGCCGAGTAAGAATATGCCTCCCACTTTTGAATTCATGGGATAAAAACAGTTTGAATTTGAATTTGAGTTCAAACTACCCTCTTTCTAGCTATACCCAAAGGACCTCAAAAAGGTTTTGAATTTGGGTGAAACTTGGCTTGGACATTCCTAGCAAGGTGTAGGAGTTTTCCAAATGTCCAGCCCCTATATGATGTATGTGGGAAATGCCACTTTTGCATTTTGTGAGTTTGTTCTCTAATGAGCATGTTGATGGTGGTTACTTGCTCTTCAAATGTGTTCATCAACTTCCTTCAAATGAGGTGTGTGTGTGTGGTGATGAACACTTTAAACATGTGTCAAAAACTGAGTCCTTTACATTCCTCCCCCTTAAAAGAATCTTGTCCCGAGATTATAAGGTGAAAATGAGAGAGAGGACGGTGGAAAATTACCGGATATGCGACGTGAAAAAATTGGGGTAGTTAGCGCGAAGAAATCCTTCGCTCTCCCATGTCGCTTCGTCCCTGTAGTGATTACTCCACAAAACTTTGTAGAACCACAACGTACGGTTGCGTGTGGTTCGGGCCTTTTCATCAATAACCTGAATCGGTTCCTCCTTATAGGTGAGATCCGGTTTCAGTTCTTCAATATCCTCCAGCTGAACGGTAGTTGATAGCTTGAGACACTTCCTCAGCTGGAAACATGAAAGACGTCGCGCACACCGGAGAGTGCTTCTGGTAATTTCAGCCGGTATGATACTGATCCACATCTTTCGGTAATCTGAAATGGACCGATGAATCGGGGTGCCAACTTTCCTCTCACCCCGAATCTGTTCACGCCCTTCATTGGAGACACACGTAGGTATACGTGATCCCCGACCTCAAATTGTAATGGGCGTCTTCTCCGGTCCGCATACTGTTTTTGTCGGGATTGGGCGGCTTTTAGGTTCGCTTGAATCAGCCGAATTTTTTCCTCCGCGTTGTTGACAAGATCAATCCCGAAGGTAACCCTCTCGCCAGATTCACACCAATTCAGTGGTGTGCGGAATTTCCTCCCGTATAGCTCCTCATAAGGCGATATCTTGATGCTGGCTTGGTACCCATTGTTGTACGAGAACTCGGCTAACGACAAGTGATCATCCCATTTCTTGCCGTGGTTGATAGCGCAAGCTCGTAGCATCTCCTCTAGAATCTTATTTACCCTCTCGGTTTGCCCATCCATCTGCGGGTGGTATGCTGAACTACGGATCAGCTTCGTCCCCAATGCAGCGTGCAGCTGCTCCCAGAAACGGGACACAAATAAAGTGCCCCGATCCGATATGATGGTACGAGGTACGCCGTACAAGCATAGGATCCGTGAGATGTACAGTTCAGCATACTTCTTGGCGTTGTAGTTGGTGTTGACCGGGATGAAATGGGCAACTTTGGTGAGCCGGTCGATGATCACCCACACAGAATCATGCTTTTGAAAAGTGGTGGGTAAACCGACGATGAAGTCCATGCTCACATCCTCCTACTTCGAGGCAGGAACGCCCAGTGGTTGTAGCAGTCCCGGTTTCCGCATATGATCTGCCTTCACCCTTCGACATGTATCACACTCGGACACGTACTTGGCGATCTCCTGCTTCATCCGTGTTGTAAGGATCGAAACGCCCAAGAGGGGGGGTGAATTGGGCTTTTTAAAATTTTGGAGCAATTTAAAACTTTAATGGTTGAAGCCCAATTCCCTATGCAAACTAACTACGCAAGCAAGAGAGTTAAGTGCGGAATAGTAAAAGCGTAATAGTAAGGGGTGAGGAGAAAAATGCAAACTCCCGCGGAGACTCGGAGACACGGCGATTTTCCCGTGGTTCGGTAAGATCACAAAAATCTTCCTACGTCCACGTTGTGGCACCCACCAAAGGGTATAGACACTCCCAAGTCACCAAGACGAGGGAATCCACTATCTTTCTCCGTTCGCCTTCTCCGGCAAGGTGGAGCTCAAGCCTTGTACAACGGTGATCTTCCGGGCTTCCACAAACACCTTGGTAAGCTCCGGAGTGATCTCTTCTTCCTCCAACGTTTACAAGGTGAGAGAAGTCACCAAGACACTCTCTCTCACTAGCCTAGAGATTCCAATCACCAAGAATGGACGCACACAAGCTTCTCTCTCGCTAGATATAACCTATAGTTGGAGTACAAGAGGTTTTGAAGTGTGGAAGTGGTAGCTCTTGGTCTTGAATGCTTGAGAATGTCTAGAGAGGCTCTGGTGATCAAGACTTATCGAAATGGCCGGTTGGAGGGGTATTTATAGCCAGCCCACACGAGATAGCCGTTAGAAAAGTGGGCAGACTTTTTCAGTGAACATCGGATCCTCCGATGTACCCCTTTATATGAGCATCGGTCGAATTCCAAATTAGCTGATGTCACGTGTCAGATGTGACTGTTGGATATAACCGTTGGATCTTTTAATCGACCGATGTTACTTCAATTTATCATCGGATGATCCGGTGAGTTGATCTTCAGAATTGGGTCAGAAATATTATCTCTGTTGAATTTGACCGATGTTCACTTACTTCATCATCGGATGATCCGGTGAGTTGATCTTCAGAATTACTCAGAAATTATCCTTCTGTTGAAAGCAACCGATGTGCCACTTCCTTCACATCGGATGATCTGGTGTTTACTGGGCTCTGAGGTCTTCTTCTTCTGCCAACTCAAACTCGACCGATGTAGTCATTTTGCAAGACATCGGATGATCCGGTGAATGCAACTTGTTTGCTTCGAGTTGTTTTGAGTTGATCTTTTAGAATCTTCTTGAGTGACCTCTTTGACACTTGTTTGAAATGATATTACGATGAAGTGTAAGCTCCTTGTGTTGCCAATTTTGATAAAGTAGACTCGTTGTATGAGTTCTTCATTTAGTTTTCATGAGTATCGAATAACCCCTTAGAATGGATCGTTGAGGGGTCTCCATTTGTATCCAATGAGCAGTAGATGGTGTGAATAGATAGTTCATTTAATGTTTGATGTGATGTACGTGAAACCTTGCATCCACAAACTCATTAGTAATAACAAACAGTTGTCATTAATCACCGAAACCATATCTCACGGGGGCCTAGATGCTTTCAATCTCCCCCTTTTTGGTGATTGATGACAACACAACGAGTAGAGTATGAAATTAAAACGCAATGCTCAAAAAGGAAACATAACAAGTACAAATTGCAGCACAAGTGACTCGAAGGCTCAAATAATAATTAATAAAGCGTAAGAGCACAGAGTAGCACCCGGAGTACAATAATAGCAAATAATAATAATCTCCAATAAAGTAGCAAAAAGGGATAGACACTCCCCCTAGAACCAAGTACTCCCCCTAGAGCTAAGCTAACCTCCCCCTGACTCTAACTCTTCTCCCCCCTTGGCATCAAGGCACCAAAAAGGAAAGTCGAGTGACTACGACTCAGGCGCGCTCCTGGCGATGGTGAAGCGGTCGGCGTCGACGGTGCTGTCGCCAGAGCTGCTGGAGGTGGAGGTCGCTGGTGCTGGAGCTGGAGCGGGAGGAGCTGGAGCTGCTGTGGGGGCTGGAGCTGGAGCTGGAGCTGCTGGGGAATCCGCTGAGATTGCTGGCGCCGGTGGAGGTACTGCCGGAAGAGGTGAGGACTGGAGCGACGTCGGTGGCAGTACTGGAGCTGGTGCCAGTGGGGGTGCACCTGGAGCCTGACTGAGTCCCAAGTGCTGAGGTGGAAGAGCCACTCCAGTCTGCTGGTAGAGGTTGGTGACCAACCCCAGGATGCCCAACAGCATCTGCTGAGTCTGCTGCTGCTGGTCCAGAGTGCGTCGCGTCATCTGATCAACAAGGTTGGTGAACCTGTCGGTGTCCTCTCGCCTCTGACGGGCGATCTCCAGCTGCATCTCCTGCTGCTGCCTCTGAAGCTGCTCCTGTCGAGCTGCTTGCAGCTCCTGCTGCTGAGCCATCCGCTGAAGTAAGGTGGTGAGCTCTGATGGCTGAGTCACCTGAGCCTCTGACACTGGAGGAGGTGTAGGTGGTGGAGCAGCTGAGCCTCCTGCCTCTGCGTCGTGCTGCCTCGGTGAGGGAGGAGCAGGAGGGAAGTACTCCTTGACACTGTCACTAGTGTCGCTATCCGACCATACGTGCTGTAGGTCTCCTCCCTGAGCCTCTGCCTGTGCCAGCTCTGCGTCTTCCTGAGTCAGCTCTGCCCAGTCCTCCTCTGACAGTCTGGCTCGAACCTCACGCTCGACGGGGCGTCCAAGGCGGCGGTCTCCCGGAGTGGGGACTCGGTAGTGGCTGAACCGGGTCACATGCATCTCCGTCAGCTGAGAGACTCCTGGAGTGTCCTCTGGAACCAGCTGGTGAAGAAGGTGACAGATCCAGTGACCAAAGACCAGCTGTCGTAGCATCCCAACTCCGTCGGTGATCACGTCCTCCATCTCGCAGATCAGAATGTCTACTATGTCGAACTCCATCCCGTTCATCACATAGAACAGGATGGTCTGCTGAAGGCTCGTGAAACCCTCCAAGTAGCCGGACCTCGGTAGCAGGGTACGCCTGAGGACGTGGTGAACTGTCCGAGCTGCTGGGGTGAGAAGCGCTGGCACCCTCGGCTGGTCAGGTGTGAACGGCTGTGTGAACAAACCTCTGATCTCCTCGAGGGGCGGTGCCACTCCTCCAGTCAGTGGCCTCCTCGGCGGATCTGCATCTCCGTAGACTATCTGGTGCAGGCACGTAGTGGAGAGCTCCACACCAAGCAGTCTGCCCATCAGGTCTCGGGATACGTCGTGGATTCGCCCCATGAACATGAAGTGAATCGAGCGACGACCCTCAGAGACGTAGAGTGTCGCGTAGAACACCCTAACCCACTCCTCGACGTAGGCACTCCTCTGGTGCGAGAGTAGGTCCACAAGGCCTCTGTATCTCTCAAAAAGTGGCCTGATCCCGTGTCCTGCTGCCACTGCAAGCTGATCCCAGTCAATGCTGTTATGCTGGAATAGCTTGTGACCCCGACGCCTGTAAGTCTCGTACAGGGACGCCTGTGTCAGGGTCCAGAAGCGGGAGTCCACTCGAGCGTCCCTGGGCCGTGGGAACCACTCCTCGATCAATGCTGACCATCTGAGCTTCTTTAGTTGCCTCGCCTTCATCTTTCTGTAGTCAGTGAGTCTGACCTCTTCGGCAACACGGACTGCTGTGTCCATCAGGTGGATGGCCCTTTCGGCCTCTCTGTCCTCGGCGCGGTCAGCTGCAGAGGGGCGCCGACTCGCCGTAGGAGTCTGTCCACCTCCCCGAGTCCTCGGGGTGCGCCGGCGGATGAGAGGCGGCACCTCGGTCTCCTCCTCGTCGGAGCCCTCGGGAGGCACCGGCTGGATCGGAGGCTGCTCCTGCCTCTGCCGGGACTCGCGGATCCGTAAGGAACCGCGATGGCCGCGCTCACGCTCCTCGGCGGCGCGAGCGGCCAACTCCGCACGACGCGCGTCCTTGGACATCTTTTGCTTCTTCGCGGCGGGCTCCTCAATAGCCTTCCCTTTTCCTCTGCGATCGCGACCCATTTCAGCAACGAATGGCGAAGCTCGGCGAGGGAGACGCGGTGGAGGAGGGAACTGTGGCGGCGCGGTGGAACGGTGGCGGCGCTCGCGAGAGAGGCGGTGGCGGCGACTGGAAGTGGCGTGCGTGGGTGAGATGGCGGCGGCGGCTGCTGAGAGTCGGCGCGGCGGCTGGGAGGCGGCGCGGCAGCTGGGAGGCGGCGAGGCGGCTGGGAGGCGGCGCGCGGGGAGAGGTGGTGACGGCGGCGGCGCCTGAAGGTGGCGGCGGCGCTTGGTGGCGGCGGCGGCGCCTAGAGGCGGCGGCGGCGGCTGGGGCGGTGGCGAGGATGTGAGGCGGCGGCGGAGGTCGGGGAAAGAAGGAAAGAAAACGAGCGGCGGTCGACCCCCCCTTTTTAAACTGTTCGAGCAAACCCTAGCCGCGCATAACACACCGGATGGACCGATGATCATCGGAGGATGCATCGATTGAGTTTCAACAGAGAGTTGTTCCAAAAACTCTCTTTGAACACCGGATGGACCGACGTTGAGGTGGCGATCATCGGTCGATTTCTGCAGGGCACCAGGAAAACTGAACACCGGATGCTCCGATGTCTTCTGAAATGAACTCATCGGTTGATTTGTGACATCTGACTTGAACTGAAGCACCAATTGATCCGATGATCTGCTGGCCCTGGCATCGGATAATCCGATGACTACAGAAAACCTAAGACTGCCCATATGTGTCCTTGGACTTAAACACACAAAGATAAGGATGGGTCCTCGGACTTTTTGGGCAACTCCTAACCTCTAATATAAGGCTTTAAATATAGTGCCACATATTGGCTAAGCCCTTAAGCAAAGAGAACACACAAGGTTAGGAGTGAAACCATGAAAATGTAAGGCCCATGCTTTGTGAGCTAGAGTATAGAAAACTTCTATCTCCTTAAAGCATGTACCTTTAGAATTTTGCTCTATCCACATTATATGAGTTGAGATATTGCATTTTGAACAGGTCTCCTTCTCATGATGTGGGTTCCCCTTTGTGACAATCTACCGTATGCAATGCCAAACAAAATGATGCAAGATATTGAATGAGTGCAAGTCTATATGGCAGGAATCATGCAAGGCGTAATGTAAATCTATCTTGCCAAGTTTAAACCTGCCAAAGGCTTCCTCAGGAAAAGCTATTTCTAGCTTGCCCCTATCCTTTGGGAGTTAGACAAGACCTATTTGATATGCAACCTTACATGAACATGGCAACTTACATGACGTTAGATGCATCTAGCACATTCAATTCACTTCTAAGTCTAGAAAAAGTTTTCTCATCAAGTGGTTTAGTGAAGATATCCGCCAATTGTTCTTCGGACCTAACACCTTGCAAAGAGATATCTCCTTTAGCCTCATGGTCCCGCAAGAAGTGATGGCGAATATCAATGTGCTTAGTGCGGGAGTGTTGAACGGGGTTTCTAGCTATCTTAACCGCACTTTCATTGTCACAAAGGAGAGGCACGCAATCAAACTTAATTCCAAAGTCCAAAAGGGTTTGCTTCATATATAGAATTTGGGCACAACATGCACCGGCCGCTATATATTCTGCCTCCGCGGTGGACAAAGCCACGGAGTTTTGCTTTTTGCTTGACCAAGATACTAGGGAACGCCCAAGTAAGTGGCACCCACCGGAGGTACTCTTGCGATCCACACGGCATCCGGCAAAGTCCGAATCCGAGTAACCCAAGAGATAAAAACTAGCGTTCTTGGGGTACCACAAACCTACACTTGGGGTATGCTTGAGATACCTAAGTATCCTAAAGACCGCCTTACGATGCGATTCTTTAGGTGCCGCTTGAAAGCGAGCACACAAGCACACACTAAACATGATATCGGGCCTAGATGCGGTAAGATATAATAATGAACCAATCATGGAACGGTAATGAGATTGATCAATAGGTTTACCGTCCATGTCCGCGTCGAGATGACAATTTGTTGCCATTGGAGTACTTCTTGAGCTGCAATCTTCCATTTCAAACTTCTTCAAGAGGTCTTTGGTGTACTTTTCTTGGTAGATGAAAGTCCCCTCTTGAAGTTGCTTGATTTGAAATCCTAGGAAGAAATTGAGTTCTCCAATCATTGACATCTCGAACTCCCTAGACATCATGGTGCCAAACTCAAGACTAAGAGATTTGTTAGTTGAGCCAAAAATAATGTCATCAACGTAAATTTGACAAAGAAATAAATCCCCGTTGATGTCCTTGGTGAAAAGTGTGGTGTCCACCCTCCCGATCTTGAATCCTTGCATGACTAGGAAATCCCTAAGACGTTCATACCATGCCCTAGGTGCTTGCTTGAGCCCGTAGAGCGCCTTGTGTAACCTATACACATGGTTAGGATTCCTCGGATCCTCAAACCCGGGAGGTTGCTCAACGAAAACAAGCTCGTTAATATAACCATTGAGGAAGGCACTTTTCACATCCATTTGATAAAGCATAATATTGTGATGTGAAGCAAAAGCAAGGAGTATGCGAATAGCTTCTAACCGTGCGACCGGGGCAAAGGTCTCTCCAAAATCTAGTCCTTCTACTTGTGAAAAACCCTTGGCCACAAGCCTTGCCTTGTTGCGGACCATCACGCCATTTTCGTCTTGCTTGTTGCGGTACACCCACTTTGTTCCGATGACGTTCTTGTTCCTGGGTCGCTCCTCCAATACCCAAACTTCATTTAGGGTGAAGTTGTTGAGTTCTTCTTGCATAGCCATCACCCAATTGGGATCTTGGAGTGCTTCCTCAATATTTGTGGGTTCTACACATGAAACAAAAGAGTAGTGCTCACAAATGAAGCAACATGGCGAGAACGAGTACTTACTCCCCGTGACGGACTTCCGATGATTTGATACATCGGATGTGCCTTGGAGATGCGCCCATGCCTCATAAGAGGTTGTGAGGCACTTGGTGGTGGTGAGGCATCTTGCTCGTCTTGTGGTTGGACTTGACCTTGGACTTCTTCTTCTTCTTGGTGTTGTGTGGCATGTGAATCTTGCATTGGCAATGGATCATTTTTCTCTTCTTCTTCATCAATTTGAGGCGCCATGGAGGTGTTGATGTTGGAACTTGAGGCTCCCCCTTGATCATGTCTCTCCCCAACTTCGGGCTTGATGTCTCCTATGGTCATGTTCTTCATAGCTTCTCGTAGAGGCTCATCATCTATATCATCATGACCAAAACTCTCCTCTTGGGAGCCATTAGTCTCATCAAACTCAACATCACAACTTTCTTCAACTAACCCGGAGGTTTGGTTGAATACTCGATATGCTTTTGAGTTTGACGCATAACCTAGAAAGATGCCAACATCACACCTTCTTTCAAACTTACCGAGCCTTTTCTTGCGGTAGATGTAGCACTTGCACCCGAAGACTCGGAAGTAGGAGATGTTGGGCTTTCTCCCAATGAGGAGCTCATATGGGGTCTTTTGAAGTAGTCGATGAAGGTAGACCCTATTTGCGGCATGGCACGCCGTGTTGATTGCTTCGGCCCAAAACTTTTCCGACGTGCCATAGTCATCAAGCATTGCTCTTGCAAGGGTGATGAGAGTCTTGTTCTTCCTTTCAACGACACCATTTTGTTGAGGGGTGTATGTGGCCGAAAACTCGTGCTTCACGCCTTCACGATCACACCACTCCCCAATGTTGTAGTTCTTGAACTCGGTGCCGTTGTCACTCCGGACCTTGATGATAGGAAGTTGAAATTCCCTTTGCGCTCGTTTAGCGAAGGTCTTGAAGATTTCCGGAGTTTCACCCTTGTCACCTAGAAACAGTGTCCAAGCATACCGAGAGTAGTCATCAACAATGACAAGACAATAAAGGTTACCACCAAGGCTTTGGTATGTGGACGGTCCGAAGAGGTCCATGTGAAGTAGTTCAAGTGGCTTGGAGGTTGACACCATTGTCTTCATCGGATGGTGTGAGGCAACTTGCTTCCCGGCTTGACATGCGCTACAAAGCTTGTTCTTTTCGAATGTGACATCCTTCACGCCGGTCACCATCCCAAGCTTGAATGACTTCTTGAGCTTGCTCATCCCAATGTGAGCAATGCGCCGATGCCATAGCCATCCCAAACTTGTCTTGGTGAAAAGACAAGTGGTCAAGCTAGCATCCTTGTTGGAGAAGTCCACCAAGTAGAGATGTCCATGCCGAAAACCTTTGAATATTAGTTCTTGGCTTGAATCACTAGTCACCACAACACCATTCTTGTCAAATGTGCATGTTAGTCCAAGATCACATAATTGTGCAATAGAAAGTAAATTAAAACTAAGAGACTTAACGTAAAGCACATTAGAGATAGACAAATCGTGAGAAATAGCAATTTTACCCAAACCAATCACCTTCCCCTTTGAGTTATCACCAAAGGTGACTTGTTCATGATTGCCGGGGTTTTCTATGGAGGTGAACATACCATCATTACCGGTCATATGTTGAGTGCACCCACTATCGAGTACCCAATGCTTTCCTCCGGCTTTGTAATTCACCTACACACATGAAGTTAGTTTTTGAGTTTAGGAACCCAAGCCAACTTAGGTCCTTGTATGTGTGATACAAGTGTTTTTGGAACCCAAAGTTGCTTGGGGAGCTTCCCCTTCATGCCCTTGATGTCTTTGCCGATGAACCTTGCCTTCACTTTTCCACCTACTTTGCTCAATAGATAGTGATAATCATTGAACGTAGATTTATAGTTGGGAGGCAATTTGGGAGAAGGACGGTTGGGAAGAGGACACTCCCTCGTGTGATGTCCGGTGACCTCACAATGTTGGCAATAGGAACCAACTTCCTTGATGAAGCTTGTCCTAAGCTCCGGTGAGGGCACCTTTCCTTTGTTGGGCACCGGGAAGGATCCAAGTCCCCTCTTGTGGAAGCCTTTAGCTTGTTGGTAGAGGATTTCCTTGTGCTTGTCCTCCCCCTTAGAAAGTCTTGCCACACTAGTGCGAAGACTTTCAATTTCGTCCATTAGCTCCTTCTCCCTAGGGCTTGCTTTCAAAGGCAAAGACTCATCCAAAATATTAGTGGCATGTGAATTAGGTGATATTTTGCCATCAAGGGTTTCTTTCTTTGTATTTTTCACTTTAAGTTCAATCGCTTCATAAGCAAGGTTAAGCACTTCATGTTCTTGAACCAACTCATTGTGCTTTGCCAAGAGTGCTAAGTTAGCTAAGTCAAGCTCATGATACTTAAGCTTGATTTGAGCATTCTCCTCCTCGATTTGCTTAACATTTGATTTGAGCGTGTCATGCTCTTTAAGTATGGTTACATACTTATCATGCAAATTGAGGTTGGCACTTTCAAGCTTAGCTCGAGCTAGCTCAAGAGCCTTAACCTTAGCCTTTTCCCTTTTTATAATGGCATGATATTCGTTAATCATAGATGCTAATTCATCGGGTGAAAGCTCATCATCATCATCGCTAGAATCTTCACATACCTTTGAGTTACCTTTCGCCATTAGGCACATGGGAGGTGGACGAAGAGGTGAGTCATCCTTGTTGACGACGGCGAGGCCCGCCAAGTTTTCTTCATCTTCACTATCTTCGTCGCTTGACTCTTCATCCGTGATCCACTCATTGGCTTCACACATGAAGACTTTTTGAGGCCCTCTTCTCTTCTTTGGAAAGAGCTTGGTTTTCTTGCCTTTGTCAAATTTCTTCTTTCCAAAAGAACGCTTGGGCTTAACCTCCTCTTCATCATCACTTTCTTCTAGCTTGGAATGCTTCCCATTTTCTTTCCTTTTGTCCGGTCTTGGACAATCATATGATATGTGGCCTAGATCACCACAATTGTAGCACGTCTTGTTTTCATCTTTTCTTGGCAAGAAGGCTTTCTTTTTAGGATCAAAAGAGTATCCCTTCTTTGCAATCTTGGAGTTGAGGCGTGAGAATTTCCTCATCATCAAAGCAAGTTCATCATCATCATCTTCGCTTGTTTCTTGCTCTTCTTCACTTGCTAGGCTCAACCACTTTCTTCTTCTTGGAAGTTGTCTTCTTGGTTGAAGCCTTGAGAGCAATGGTTTTTGATGATGACTCCTCCATCATTCTAAGTACGCTCATCTCATGAGCATGGATTTCTCCAATGAGCTCCGAAACTTCCATGTTGTCTAGTGACTCCTTTTGGAGCATTGAATTGATAATGTTGTACTTGGGCTTGGGTAGAAGCATGAGGATCTTGCGATTGATAAGTCCCTTGCCAAGAGAAGCAATGTCAAGTGCGTTAATTTCCTCAATGAGCACATTTAAACGAGAAAACATTTGGTTAACGTTCTCATGAGAAAACATCTTAAATTCATCATATTTTGATTTAAGCATGTGATATTTAAGTTCTTTAACCCGAGATGAGCCCTCATGTATTTCAATTAGACATGCCCGAATTTCACACGCTTTTTCTTTACTAGCAATCCTAGCAAAGACATCTTGACTAATGCATTCATATATGGCATTTCTAGCCTTAGCATCCCATTTTAGTTGGTCACCAACATAGTCAAGATTTCCAAACCCCGCATGGGTCGCTTCCCACACTTCGGGAGCAATTGCCTCGAGGTAAGCGCGCATGCGTGCTTTCCAATAAGCAAAATTCTTGCCCTCGAAGGTAGGAACCGAACCCCCATTCTTGGCCATTTTCGCTCTCTAGCGGTGAAGCTAGAATGATCCAATGAGCAACCTTGCTCTGATACCAATTGTAAGGATCGAAACGCCCAAGAGGGGGGGTGAATTGGGCTTTTTAAAATTTTGGAGCAATTTAAAACTTTAATGGTTGAAGCCCAATTCCCTATGCAAACTAACTACGCAAGCAAGAGAGTTAAGTGCGGAATAGTAAAAGCGTAATAGTAAGGGGTGAGGAGAAAAAATGCAAACTTCCGCGAAGACTCGGAGACACGGCGATTTTTCTCGTGGTTCGGTAAGATCACAAAAATCTTCCTACGTCCACGTTGTGGCACCCACCAAAGGGTATAGCCACTCCCAAGTCACCAAGACGAGGGAATCCACTATCTTTCTCCGTTCGCCTTCTCCGACAAGGTGGAGCTCAAGCCTTGTACAACGGTGATCTTCCGGGCTTCCACAAACACCTTGGTAAGCTCCGGAGTGATCTCTTCTTCCTCCAACGTTTACAAGGTGAGAGAAGTCACCAAGACACTCTCTCTCACTAGCCTAGAGATTCCAATCACCAAGAATGGACGCACACAAGCTTCTCTCTCGCTAGATATAACCTATAGTTGGAGTACAAGAGGTTTTGAAGTGTGGAAGTGGTAGCTCTTGGTCTTGAATGCTTGAGAATGTCTAGAGAGGCTCTGGTGATCAAGACTTATCGAAATGGCCGGTTGGAGGGGTATTTATTGCCAGCCCACACGAGATAGCCGTTGGAAAAGTGGGCAGACTTTTTCAGTGAACATCGGATCCTCCGATGTACCCCTTTATATGAGCATCGGTCGAATTCCAAATTAGCTGATGTCACGTGTCAGATGTGACCGTTGGATATAACCGTTGGATCTTTTAATCGACCGATGTTACTTCAATTTATCATCGGATGATCCGGTGAGTTGATCTTCAGAATTGGGTCAGAAATATTGTCTCTGTTGAATTTGACCGATGTACACTTACTTCATCATCGGATGATCCGGTGAGTTGATCTTCAGAATTACTCAGAAATTATCCTTCTGTTGAAAGCAACCGATGTGCCACTTCCTTCACATCGGATGATCTGGTGTTTACTGGGCTCTGAGGTCTTCTTCTTCTGCCAACTCAAACTCGACCGATGTAGTCATTTTACAAGACATCGGATGATCCGGTGAATGCAACTTGTTTGCTTCGAGTTGTTTTGAGTTGATCTTTTAGAATCTTCTTGAGTGACCTCTTTGACACTTGTTTGAAATGATATTACGATGAAGTGTAAGCTCCTTGTGTTGTCAATTTTGATAAAGTAGACTCGTTGTATGAGTTCTTCATTTAGTTTTCATGAGTATCGAATAACCCCTTAGAATGGATCGTTGAGGGGTCTCCATTTGTATCCAATGAGCAGTAGATGGTGTGAATAGATAGTTCATTTAATGTTTGATGTGATGTACGTGAAACCTTGCATCCACAAACTCATTAGTAATAACGAACAGTTGTCATTAATCACCGAAACCATATCTCACGGGGGCCTAGATGCTTTCACGTGTCTACCAAAACTTGCTTCTAAGTTCTTGATACATTTCGTTGCTGCCGGGGTGAATAGAAAATTTTGACAAGTGAGCCTCATCAAAAAATTTCTTCCGTAAGTCCGGGTTACGGGGTACGACGATCCGGTCCTTGAACCATAGGACGCTGTCTTTATCTTTCCGGAAACATTTAAGCTCCCCACTGTCTATACGTCTCCGCAAATGCGACATACCCTTATCATGTTTCTGAGCTGCCGCTATCTCTTCAGGGATGGTGGGGGATCAAAGCTAAGTTCTAGAGAGTTCCATGTGGAATCACATGCAGTGGTGGTTCGCTCTCTTCCAACGGTGTGATGGTCAGATTGTTGACATGTGACTTGCGACTTAGCGCATCCGCCACTACGTTTGCTTTGCCGGGGTGATAATGGATCTCTATTTCGCAATCCTTTATCAACTCTAACCATCTTCGCTGCCTCATGTTCAGCTCCTTCTGAGTGAATATGTACTTGAGGCTTTTGTTGTCGGTGTATAAATGTACGAGATTACCAAGTAGGTAGTGCCTCCACATTTTAAGTGCCAGTACCACGGCAGCGAGCTCCAAGTCGTGAGTTGGATAATTCTGCTCATGGTTTCTAAGCTGCCGTGACCCATACGCGACCACTCTTCGGTCTTGCATCAGCACACATCCGAGCCCAATGTCGGATGCATCGCAATACACGTCGAACGGTTTTGTTGTGTCTGGCTGCGCCAAAACCGGTGCTGATGTTAGGTGCTTGACTAAAGCCTTGAATGTTGCTTCACACGCTGGACTCCAAACATATTTGGTAGCCTTTTTCAGCAACTCCGTCATAGGCTTGGCAATCTTCGAGAAGTTCAGAATGAACCTCCGATAATATTCCGCGAGTCCGAGTAAACTCCGTACCTCGTGAACAGTTCTCGGGGATTTCCAATTCAGCACTTGTGTGATCGTACTCGGGTCTACAGCGATACCCTCCGCTAAGATGATATGCTCGAGAAAAGGCACTTGCGATATCCAGAACTCGCATTTGCTGAATTTCGCGTATAGCTTGTGATCCCGCCGTCGTTGCAAGACTATACACAGATGCTTCTTGTGATCTTCCTCTGACTTGGAATATACCAGGATGTCGTCGATGAAGACCACGACAAACTTGTCCAGCTCCGGCATGAATACCGAGTTCATTAGATACATGAAGTGAGCTGGAGCGTTGGTGAGGCCGAAGGACATGACCAGGTACTCATAAAGTCCTTACCTCATCGAGAAAGCCGTCTTCGGAATATCCTCAACCCGTATTGTAGGATCGAAGAGCATGTGAAAAGCTACCAGAGGGGGGTGAATGGTAGATTAAAACTTTTCGCAGCGGAAACAACAAAATCCACTCAGCAAAAAATCAATCGGTTAAAGAAACCGTGTGTGCAAGTGTTTTCAAACGTGTTCAATCGTGACAAATCAAGTAGAAAGGTAGAGAATCAAGTCACGGATCTAATTCAACAAGAATCACTTGAAAACACGAAGTAAAACTTGAGATACGATCAAAACATTAAACGAAGATCAATCTGTTCTACCCGATATAAAACAGATCTGCAACACTGCAAAGAAACTCATGTATCTCAAAAACTACAGATCCGAAGCTCGTGAAAATTTCACAGATGATAGATAATTGAGTTGTGAAGACAACCCAAAAAGAATCACGTCAATCGGATCTGTAAAACTCGAGTTATGAACGAAACACCGAAGCAACGTCGGTCTGTCCAGAAACTCGGCGAGAAAGACTTGATGAAAAACAAATCGGACGAACAAGGCACAAAAGCTCCTCGAAATTATGAACTTTATTCAATAGAAACACAAGAGGAACAGCCCAAAGTTCTCTCCCCACAAGAGCTCTAGCCTCCCTTGCTTTTATAGCCAGCCCTCAGGCTAATCAATCCAATCTAGGACTCCTACTCCTAATTGGACTCGTATCCTAACTTACCATAATACTCTCCTATTCGTAGATGGAAGCAATCGTGAGACTTCCAAACACCTTAGGAACGTCCTAAACATTCCTAAAACAACTCAACTTCGTGCCTAGCACGAAATCCTATCATAACCAACTCAAATCTTTCATATTTGAGCCATATCTGACTCAGCCTCAGCGTGAGTACGCAATCCAGCCGGTTGGACCTTTCCGACCAATTCTTTACGTCCACTTCTCTTCATCACGCCTTGGAACAATGTTGCCACGTCCATGCACTCCTTGCACACGTGCAAACACCTTCCAACGAAGTACACGTAACCTTCATATGCACTGCCCTTGATCCAAACATGCTGCGCGACCTCCCGATCAACTCAACCACAGCTCCTCCTGAACTCGGTTGTTGGAACCTCATCTCCTCCCTGAGACTAGTCCAAGGATCTCGTCACCAGCCATGTCTTGAACTCAAGCAACACCTGCACATGAATAAACAACCAATTCTTCCGAGCACAAGTCCTCGACTTGACTCACGTTAGTTCGAAAACCACAACACCTTACATGAGCACGTCACATAAGCATGTTGCAAACCATATCAAATGATAACAGCCATAACCACCAAAACACACCAAAAACTTAGCAAATTAATACTAAGCAAACCTTCCCATAAAGCAAGTTTGAAACATTGCGAGTTAAAAGTAAAAACAAGACGCTGCAGTTCTACGAGTTGAACTTCACGGGAGCTCCCTAAAAACAAGCTCCGGACCTCACAGAAGCTCTCCGGACCTTGCAGGAGCTCTCCGGACCTTGCGTCGGACCTTGCCAACACTTGGCGGACCTAACAAAGAACTTGTCGGACCTTGCCACAGAAGAATGTTTTGGCAATATTCAAAACTTTGAATGTTAATGCTAACTTTTATCCTAATTGCCAATGTATTCAGCACACATAGGTCTCACAATCTCCCCCTTGATGAATGCATTGGCAACACTAATTAAAATCCGAACATTGGCTTATGAAAAGTTTTGAAAAGCTTTGAAAACTCATTTCTCCCCCTTTATTAATTTCTTCCCATTTTTTAAAATCAGAGAAGGAAGAAAGTGTATAACATATGCAAAGTGTAAAAAAAATCTCTCCTTATACATATTTCTCCCCCTTTGACAATGTATTCAGCAAGGTTCAAAGGAGAAATTTTTAAATGTTATGAGCATATTATAACATATAAATACAAAACAAAGCTCATCCAAGTCATACTATCAGGTTACTTACACTATCACATCAATAAGATACATAAAGTAGTGTAAGCCATGCTAGAGATCAAATGTATTTTTCAGTTTAAGCAAGTCATGATCTCCCTTACTCAACTATTTCAAAACCTGAAAACATGACACTTGTTGCTGCATTTTTATTATTCATAATCATTTAAGGCACAGAGTTGATCATATGATATTTGCAAGAGATTATATGCCGCATCAGCCTTATTCTAACCAACCAAGCCAAGCCTATGTCATTTGACAATCAGAAGCTTAAGGACATGGTTTTAGTCATACACAATTCCTTCCAAGTTCATATCTTAGTGCAATGATAAGCAATCTCAAAAGAAGAAGTGCGAGGCATGCATATTCTCTTGATCTTTTCTCAATTTTTTATTTGAAAACTCAACATGTGAGCTGATCACTTGATTAATTTTTTATGATTAAAAGCACTTGTGAGCACGCAACAAGTTCAAAACAGCAAGAAAGTTTGATCATGACCAGATTTAGTGTAAGTAATTATTCCAATTACTAGTCATGGCAAAAACTACAAAATGTATAACATGAGTAATGTAGTAAGAACTTTCAGCCTGTAAAAGGAATCACAAAGTCATATATGTATGAAATACTATGCTCATATTATTTTAGTTTTAGATTCACACATAGACTTTCAAAGTTTCAAAAACTCCCCCTCAATTTAAGCCATGAGGATGCATAACCCCTATTTCACTACGAATGAAACAAAAACGAGTGAAATCCAAAGGTTTTATAAAAATATCAGCCAATTGTTGTTCGGTATCGACATGGTGAAACACAATGTTTCCCTTTTCAACACTATCACGAAGAAAGTGATACCTAATGTCAATGTGCTCAGTTCTAGAGTGTTTCACTGGGTTTTTAGCAATAAAAATTGCAATAGTGTTATCACAAAACAGTGGAACACTATCTAAATCAACCCCATAGTCCTTAAGTGTTTGAACAATCCAAAGAATTTGTGAGCAAGCGCTAGCCGCAGCTACATATTCAGATTCGGCCGTGGATTGTGCAACTGAACTTTGTTTTCTAAGGACCAAGCAACAAGTGAATTACCAAGAAAATGACAAGCACCCGAAGTACTTTTCCTATCAATCCTACAACCCCCAAAATCAGCATCCAAAAAAGCTTTCAAAGAAACGGTTGAGGAAGAAGGAAGAAAAATGTCAAATTCTTGAGTTCCATGTAGGTACCTGAGAATCCTTTTGATGGCTTGGCGATGTGAAGCACGTGGAGAAGCTTGAAAACGTGCACAAAGACATACGCTGAATTGTATGTCCGGTCTTGACGCCGTGAGATACAAAAGTGATCCAATCATACTTCTGTATTCTTTTTTATCGACCGGGTAACCATCTTCGTCAAGTTCACGTGTTGTTGCTGTTCCCATTGGTGTCCGAAGAGGCTTGCATTTGTCCATGTTGAAGCGCTTAAGAAGGTCCTTTGTATACTTAGTTTGATGCACAAAAGTTCCTTCTTTTGTTTGCTTGATTTGCAGCCCTAAAAAGTATGTGAGTTCTCCCATCATACTCATCTCAAATTCTGAACTCATCATAGCTGAAAACTTGGACACGAGATCATGAGAAGCACAACCAAAGATAATATCATCCACATACACTTGAACGAATAATGAGTCATTGCCATGCTTAAGTACAAAAAGAGTTTTATCAACCTTGCCCATGGTAAACCCCTTTTCAAGTAAGAATGTTTTTAACCTATCATACCATGCTCTAGGGGCTTGTTTTAGACCGTACAAGGCTTTGGACAGTTTGTAAACATGATTAGGAAAATTTGGATTTTTAAAACCCGGTGGGTGCTTAACATAAACCTCCTCCTCTATGTAGCCATTAAGAAAAGCACTTTTAACATCCATTTGATATAACTTGAAACCTTTAGATGCAGCAAATGCTAATAAAATTCTTATAGCTTCTAATCTAGCAACAGGAGCAAATGTTTCATCAAAATCTAGACCTTCAATTTGAGTGAAACCTTGAGCAACCAACCTAGCTTTATTCCTAACCACAACCCCATCCTCACTTTGCTTATTTTTAAATATCCATTTAGTTCTAATTAATGTGTGACCTTGAGATGGAGGTACAAGTTTCCAAACATTATTTCTTTCAAAATTTTCTAACTCTTCTTGCATGGCATTAATCCAAGATTCATTAGTGAGTGCGTGTGATATATCCTTGGGTTCAAAAGAAGCAACAAAAGCATAATGAGCATGAGAGTTTGGATCGCAAAACCTGGACCGAGTGACTCGTTCATGCAAGCTTCCAATGATTTGTTGTGAGGATGACTTTTGAGTACTCGGAGGGGAGTAGACACTTCACAAGCACATTTTTCTTCATGTTCGGACCTTTGATTAGGAGAGCTTGTTGATTGAGGAAGGTCCGAACCAGCAGTAGTGACTGTTGGTGCTGGTTGTGGTGCAAAATCAGCAGCTTGATCGTTATTTACTTCCGAGTTTTCGGGCAGCAGCATCACTTCTTCATCTTCTTCAATACAAATACTCTCCCCCTGCGGATATGGATCCAGACCTGCAATATCGGAGCTAGTACTTGGGCTAGCTTCATCAAAAGAAACCTCGCAAGTCTCCACAATTTTGTTAGTGTCAAGTAAAAGCACACGGTAGCCTCTAGTATGAGATGGATAACCAAGAAACATGCCATCAACAGATCTAGCTTCAAATTTATCAAGATTACCATGTTTCTTAACAAAGCATTTGCAACCAAAAACCCTAAAGTGTGTAACACTAGGCCTATGTCCAAACCAGAGCTCATATGGGGTTTTTCCAAGCTTAGCACGCAAGAAAACACGATTTGAGACATAACAAGCGGTTGCAATTGCATCAGCCCAAAATTTCCTAGGAGTTTGATATTCATCAAGCATAGTCCTAGCCATCTCAACTAAGGTCCTGTTCTTTCTTTCTACGACACCATTTTGTTGTGGTACATAGGGTGAAGAGTATTGATGATCTATTCCATTTTCAGCACAAAAGTGATTAAAGGATTGGTTTTTAAATTCAGTTCCCTTATCACTTCTAATTGCTTTTAATGATCCTGGGTGATCAATAGATAATCTAAGAAATAAAGTTCTAAAATGACTAAAAGCTTCATTCTTAGATGCCATAAAATAAACCTAAGAATATCTGGAATAATCATCAACAATCACAAGCACATACCATTTACCTCCGAAGGATTGAACACGTGTCGGACCTACTGTGTGAAGATGTAAAAGTTGTCCCGGTTCAGCTGTCATGGTCATTGAGAGAGGAGCATGTGAACCTGCAACAAACTTAGCATGTCTACAAGAAGAGCGCACAATATCATTGTCCTTTTTAAGCTTCGGCAGCCCACGTATGCGATCGAGAGCACTAACACGAGTGAGATGATCAAAGCCTATGTGACCAAGTCTACGATGCCAAAAATATAGATCCTTTGTATCATTAGCAACTAGACACCGATGCTTAGAAGTTGACAAATCATAATCAGCTTTAAAAACTCTTCCAAACCTAGACATGTTAAACAAAAGCTCACCTTTTGAATCTACAACCTTGCAGCAATTTTTAGCAAAGGTAACCTCTAGATTTTCATCTAGCAATTGTGAAACTGAAAGCAAGTTGTATTTCAAATTTTTAACAAGTGCCACATCTTTCAAAGTGTAGAGATTGTTTACTCTAACCGAACCTTTAGCAATTATGGGAGTAGAAGAGTTATCGGTGAAAGTAACTTTTTCTACACGTGACACAAAAGAGAGAGAGGAGAACCATTCTTTGTTACCGGTCATGTGGCGTGAGCAACCTGAATCCACAATCCAAATGTTCTCCTTCCTCAAACGTGAAACCTACACAGCAGCACAATACGTCGATGACTCAATACTGGGGTTAGTTAAAAGACTTTTAGGAATCCAGTACTGAGTCACACGACGTCCAGCAGGAATAACACGCGAAAGCTGAGAAGGTACAACAGGTTTATGAGCCAAACATCGAAAATTTTTGTTCCCAACTACTGAGTTAGAAGATGTGTTATATGTAGCACAAAAAACAGTAGGTCCGAGAGCAAGTTTTTGACTCATTACAGCAGGTTGCAAGCTCCGAACATTCGGTCTAGCAGATTTTGCTTGGTTGTTATGTGATCTACCAAGTATTCTTTGTTTCTTATCGTGTTTAGCTAGTCTATAACAAAAATCCATGACATGACCATCTCTACCACAGTAGGTACAATGAAAAATAACCTTATTATCATGTCTAGATGAGCAAGCAACACGTTTATTAGAACCCGAATGGGACAGTACTCCTGCATATTTGAAAATCACCTCTTTTTGTCTAGGAGCTGTTTGAATCAAACCGCTTCCTAATGACTTTACAACTTTAGGTGGGTGTGCCTTAGCATGAGCATGAGAATTAAAACCTAAACCAGTTTTATCATTACAAGACTTGGAAGAATTCAGCAGCGAGTTTAGGATCTTATTTGCATTAGAAAACCGATCTAGTGTCCTATGCATGTCATCAAGTTTATTGGACAGATCAAAGCAGTTTTCACATGAAGTTTTTCCTTTTAGTTTGCAATTTGAACAATATTTAACTTCATGCACACGTAAAGCATTGTTCAAAATAGAAATCCCATTCATAGCATCATTTAGTTTCTTATTCAGATCATCACATGAAGAACAATGCAAATAAATTGTAGAACAACAAGCATCTTTCAAATTTTTATCATTAAGTGCAGCAAGCTCTTTGTTCTTTTCAATTTCAAATTCAAGTTTATCAAGTGTAGATGCGTGTGCACTTCTTAAAGAGGATAATTGTTCATAAATTAAATCACATGAGGAACAAGAATCATCACTAGGAATCAAAGTTTTTAAACGATTAATTTCAGATTCTAGTGATTCAATTTTAACAGCATTGTTTCTAAGTTTTTTATCCTTTTTCTTTAATATAACAGTGGCACAAGAAATAGCATCACACATTTCTTCGCAAGTGGGACATACCTCTTCATCGTCGCTATTGTGTTCTGCCTCCTCGAAGCTTGAACTTGACTTGCTCGCCATGCAGCACATATTTGCCATAGCTTCTTTATCTTCATCACTACCGGCGTCCACATCACTTGAGCCGAGATCTTGAAGTGCAGAGATCATACTATGCACTATGTTGCGCATTGATAAATCTTTCTTCTTCTTATTCTTTGCAAACGATTTCTTCGGCCTTGTTTGCTTTTCTTCACGTGAAGTCGGACCTGAAAGGTTAGGGCACTCCGTACGAAAATGTCCTGTCTTACCACATTCAAAACATCGTTGAGGTCCGGAGCTTCCTCTCCTTCTAGTTCTCACATTTTGCAATGCTTTTGAGAACCGAGTAGAGATGAGTGCAAGCTCCTCCTCTGGAAACTCTTCAATGTGTTCAAGGGTTAGAGAGGACATCAAAGAGAGTGCAGCACTAGATGATGATTGACTAGAACTTGACATGTCACGTTGCGAAACAAATGCAATAGACTTGTTGGGATCTTTACGTGAGATGATGTCAATTTCATGAGTTTTCAATTTAGAATAAAGCACATCTAAAGTAAGAGAACTCATGACAGTAGATTCACGAATAGATGTAACTTTCATCTCCCAAATTGACATATCTAATGCTCCTAACAATTGTCTAGCATTTTCAGCATCTGAAAAGTTAACATTGACACTACGCAAGTTGCTGAGAATTTTATTAAAGCGAGCAAAAAGGTCGTCAATTGACTCACCGGGTTGCATCTCAAAACGCATGTATTCTTTCTTGAACATATCTTGCCTTACCTCCTTGATCGTATTGGATCCTTCATGGTAGTCACAAAGAGCTTTCCAAACATCATATGCAGATCGGAGGTGTGCAACACGGTCGAAGTCGCTTTGAGTCAATCCTTGGATGATCAAGTTGACAGCCTTGTTGTTTTTGTCAACATCTCTCATGTTCGCAGCCATAACTTGATCGTTGGGTGGTACATCGAAGTTCCGGTAGACCTTTTCCCATATGGCGAAGCCTTGCGCCTGTATGTAGCCCTCCATCCGCGCCTTCCAAACCTGAAAATCGATGCCATTGAACATACAAGGTTTTGCGGAGTACTTCTCCATGATGGTTAGTCAAAACACGTGCAAATCACAAAGATTAGAGCACCTTGGCTCTGATACCAATTGTAGGATCGAAGAGCACGTGAAAAGCTACCAGAGGGAGGTGAATGGTAGATTAAAACTTTCCGCAGCGGAAACAACAAAAACCCCTCAGCAAAAAATCAATCGGTTAAAGAAACCGTGTGTGCAAGTGTTTTCAAACGTGTTCAATCGTGACAAATCAAGTAGAGAGGTAGAGAATCAAGTCATGGATCTAATGCAACAAGAATCACTTGAAAACACGAAAGATGATCAAAACATTAAACGAAGATCAATCTGTTCTACCCGATATAAAACAGATCTGCAACGCTGCAAATAAACTCGTGTATCTCAAAAACTACAGATCCGAAGCTCGTGAAAATTTCACAGATGATATATAATTGAGTTGTGAAGACAACCCAAAAAGAATCACATCAATAGGATATGTAAAACTCGAGTTATGAACGAAATACCGAAGCAACGTCGGTCTGTCCAGAAACTCGGCGAGAAAGACTTGACGAAAAACAAATCGGACGAACAAGGCACAAAAGCTCCTCAAAACTATGAACTTTATTCAATAGAAAAACAAGAGGAACAGCCCAAAGTTCTCTCTCTATGAGAGCTTTGGCCTCCCTTGCTTTTATAGCCAGCCCTCAGGCTAATCAATCCAACCTAGGACTCCTACTCCTAATTGGACTCGTATCCTAACTTACCATAACTGCTCAGGACTCTCCTATTCGCAGATAGAAGCAATCGTGAGACTTCCAAACACCTTAGGAACGTCCTAAACATTCCTAAAACAACTCAACTTCGTGCCTAGCACGAAATCCTATCATAACCAACTCAAATCTTTCATATTTGAGCCATATCCGACTCAGCCTCAGCCTGTGTACGCAATCCAGCTGGTTGGACCTTTCCGACCAATTCTTTACGTCCACTTTCTTCATCACGCCTTGGAACAATGTTGCCACGTCCATGCACTCCTTGCACACGTGCAAACACCTTCCAACGACGTACACGCAACCTTCATATGCACTGCCCTTGATCCAAACATGCTGCGCAACCTCCCGATCAACTCAACCACAGCTCCTCCCGAACTTGGTTGTTGGAACCTCATCTCCTCCCTGAGACTAGTCCAAGGATCCCGTCATCAGCCATGTCTTGAACTCAAGCAACACCTGCACATGAATAAACAACCAATTCTTCCAAGCACAAGTCCTCGACTTGACTCACGTTAGTTCGAAAACCACAACACCTTACATGAGCACGTCACATAAGCATGTTGCAAACCATATCAAATGATAACAGCCATAACCACCAAAACACACCAAAAACTTAGCAAATTAATACTAAGCAAACCTTCCCATAAAGCAAGTTTGAAACATTACGAGTTAAAAGCAAAAACAAGACGCTGCAGTTCTACGAGTTGAACTTCACGGGAGCTCCCTAAAAACAAGCTCCAGACCTCACAGAAGTTCTCCGGACCTTGCAGGAGCTCTCCGGACCTTGCGTAGGACCTTGCCAACACTTGGCGGACCTAACAAAGAACTTGTCGGACCTTTCCACAGAAGAATGTTTCGGCAATATTCAAAACTTTGAATGTTAATGCTAACTTTTATCCTAATTGCAATGTACTCAACACACATAGGTCTCACACGTATCTTAATCTGATGGTACCTGGATCTAAAGTCCATCTTGGAAAAGATCTTTGCTTCGACCCAACTGATCAAACAACATGTCGATCCGTGGCAACGGGTACTTGTTCTTGATGGTTATGGCGTTAGTCCATGCAAAGCCGCAACATCTCATCCTTCTGCTGGCGAAGTGTCCTGGACGACCACATTTGTAGCATGTGGCCGCTGCTTGTTCGGTGCTTGGAGGACGAAAGCCCGGCATGCGCTGCTGAGGTGCATACGTACGCGGCATCGCCCGCTGCTGTTGTTGCTGCGGAGGTGGTGCTGGCAGTGCCGGCCTGAACGCCGGTGGGGAATAGGGCCGACTGCGGAATGGCATCGACCTCTGTGGTGGCTGCCAGCGTGGACCTGATGGTGGGCGATTCACCATTCGAAATTTCTGAGAAGGACCGCCTCCTTCTCCGCTGCTTTGCGGCGCGCTTCGCTTTTGTAACACCCCAAAATTTTGTTAAGACCCTAAATCATGTTAAGAGGGGAATTTAAATTTTTTTGGACGTGTTGCATGTTTTACAAAAATTCAAATTCAAATTGGAATTCAAATTAAACTCAAATCAGAAAAGAAATAGAAAAAAGAAAAAGAGAAAACAGAAAAAAAACTGGCCAGTAGGCCGCAACCCACCAGCCGGCCCAACCAGCGCCGCGGCAGCCCGCAGCCACGCACGCCGCTTCCTCCCACTGACAGGCGGGGCCCGCCAGCCCTTCTTCTACCTCGCGCTCGCGCCGGGATTCTCTCACCCCGGATCAAAACCGACCCGGATTCCTACGCATCCCCGCCGAATTCCGTTCGTAGGCGACGCGGACTTGATCTAAACCACCCCGCCGCCTTTCCCCGTCTATAAAAACCCCGACCTCGTTCTGTTTTTCCCACGCGATCCGCCGATTTTCCTCCGGTGAGAACCGAGACTTCTTCGGCGAATTCTGGCCAATCTAAGCTCGAAAATTCCGATCTAACTCGCTGGTCTTGATCCACCGCCTCCGGGTAACCTTGCAGGTGCAGAAAACTCGGTGACTTGTGGCGTAAACAAAGCGCCGACGAGCCTCGCCGTGGTTTCACCTCGGACCTCGTCGCCGATCACCTTCCAGGACCCCCGAGTTCAAGAAAACCCCCGAGGTGAGATCCCCACCTCCCCTCCACCGATCTATGCCATAAAATCACAGTTCTAGGAAGAATTCTCGAAGATCCGAAAGTCTTCGGCGAGATCGCCGCTTCCCGCCGCCGTGCGCTGCCGGCAGCGCCGCCCGCGTTCGATCAGAGCGACGTGGCCGCTTGTGCGCCATTTATTTTAAATCGCACGGTAGGGTTTAAATCCCCGCGTACCGGTTCGACGTTATAATCTCAGCCGTCGGTTTAAAATCGGACGGTCCACGTCAGCCCCGCGTTATAAAGACTAGAAATCTTACGTGCTACCCCCTGGGGTTCTCGGGAAATAAGAGCTAACCCCGGAAACTTCTGATCTAGCCCCTGGAACTTCAGAAAATCATGTAAATTCATTTAAAAATCAGTTTTAGCCCCTGGACTTAATAAAAATTAAGAAAAACTCCTCTGATAAGTGTAGCTAGACCCCTGGAAATTCTGAAAATAATATTATAGACCCTGTAGTGGGGTGAGTTTACCTTTTTAGCCCTGTTTAATATTCAATTTAGGAAATTGAATATGTGGCTAGTGTTTAAAAATTAAAAAGTGGGACAAACATATTGTCAAAATTTAATTAAAGACTTTCTCAGTATTTAGGAAACTTTGGAGTGAGATAAAAACATATTTTGGGCTGAATTGAATCTGTTTAATTTATTATTCACATTTAGGGACACATTTTTAAGTAAAGAATAGTTCTAGGAAATAGGGAAAATAATTATGAAATAGTTTACATCAGAGGCAAAGGTCAAAATATGTTATTAAATTATTTAGGACCAGAACCTATTCTGTTTAGATGATGTGTCTTACTATTTTCATAATAAAGTACACATTTATGCATAGGAAAATAAATCTGAAAATATAGCAACTAGTAAATGATAAATGGAGTTTCTAAAATCCAAAGAATTCAGTTTAGGGTTGGTAGAAATTCTGAAGACACATATGGAGAAGAAAAATACCTTTCATGCACACTTGGTAGCTAAAAGGTGTATCAATTGAATATAAGGAATTTATTTAAATTGGAAACTCATATATTATATACAAACATAAATATGAATACAAAAGTAGAAATCATATGCACATGTTGAGATGGGGCTTTACAGTGCCAACCACATGCTGAGATGGGGCAGCTTGGCCAATTAATTAGGTGTATCCCCGGCGTAGTATAGGTGTGTTGGATGGTGCGGGGAGTAGGTGTCAGCTGGACTACCATATGAACCGCAAGGCTAAAGAGGGAGCCACTGCAGCGGGGATTGGAGCCTCTTGTATGCTGTTAGGGGTGAAACCTCAGTGGACCCACGCTCGTCGGGAATCCCTTTGTAAAGGCTTCGTAGTGTGAATGTGGTTCGTAGCCACTAGCATAATGGAGGTTCTTTAGTCCACCCGGCAACGGGGGATGAAATCACTACATGTGGGTACAGTGGTACAAACTCTGCAGAGTCAAAACTGTCATGACAGTCGTGCTCACGGTCAAGAGCGGCTTGGACTTATTCATGATTAGAGGATTGATGATTTTGGAAGTTGTGGATGTTAAGTGGGGAGCTTAACATCGGAAATAATGTTATGGTTACTTGATTTTGATGATGGATTGGGAGATTGAGACCATTTCACCTGTGTAGTAATGTAGGTGCTTAATAAGATAAGGTGAAAGGTATTAATTGCATAGTGCTTAAGCCATGAGTTCAACCTCCCCTTGTTCTAACCATGCATGACATAACTTTCCCACACTTGCTGAGTACCATCGGTACTCAACCTTGCATATTTGTTGGTTTATATTGCTGCTCAGGTCAAGATAATGAGGTGGTGCATAATGACCAAGACTTTGGACCCGAAGAAGGTTTCTAGGTTCATGGAGACCCCCGGGCAACGCCTGTGACGGAGCCCTCAAGAAATAATATTCTGCTGCTAGTTTATTTACTTGTGATGAACTTATTATTGTCCATTGAGACATTTGCTATGTAAGACTTATTTATATTCGACACCTGGCTTGTAATAAATGATGCTTCACTATTTGTCATCACATGTATGAGAAAATGATCCTGGCATACATGTGATATTCACTTGGTTGTTCTTCGGAAAAACCGGGTGTGACAGAAGTGGTATCAGAGCCAAGGTTGCCCGTAGGAACGTGGACCTAGGTAGAAATGGACGTATTTAAGGGCCCTATTTTCTTAAAAACTATTTTTACAAGATGTGTGTTGAAAAATGTTATTTAATGAGTCACTTTCTTCATCTTACCCCAATTTTCATTCAAAATAGGATTTTATTTAAAAAGTTTATCTAACCTAAGTTTAAATGCTTTTTGTTTTTAGATGGTTCGCATGATTCGCACCGCTCGCAAGTCCACGGGAGGGAGAGTTCCCGTAGTTGCCCTTGCCGAAAAAGAGGAGTGTCGTCCGGTGACGTACCTTTCCTACGGATTGGCAGTAGGAGGCTTGTTGCGCCGTCTTCGACGTATGCTTGAAGCCGCCGGCAATACGAGCAAGCTAATCATCCACTATAACTCCACCAGGACCATCCGTGAGAAGAGGGAAGAATGGAGTTCAGAGATGAGAATTATACACGAAAATCAGCTGCTTAAGATCCACCACTCTCCAGCTTGTCGAGCGACACAGGTCGATGCGGAGAAGGATGTCACCTGGGAGGCCATCACCTGCCAGAGTCACATCTATCGTCGCCACCTGGACAGGACTGAGTACATGTATGTCCTCCAGCGTGAGAGTGGTACCACGGAGTATAAGTATCCGCCAGTGCAGCAAGGGACTTCCCATGAGCACATAGACTTGTGCTTGGAGGATGCTGCTATGCTCAGCACTCGACTGCAGGAGTGTCAGCAAGAGCTTCAGGATGTTCGGGACACCCTGAAGGAAACGGAGGCGTTGCTGCGAGCCTGCCGGAGGGCGAGAGAAAGAGGAGATGGGAATGAACTGTGTGTCACCGCGAATGATACGTGGACTCCTGACTCCCCAGATCGTCGGGCGATAAGGCGTTGTCGCACTTCTCCACCAGCAGCCTCCCCACCCAAAGCAGAGTCAGAAGGAATGCGAAATGATGAGGAAGATCCCGAGGAGCCAGCTCAAGAAAACGAGTAGTGTAGAGTCCTTCCCTTAGTTAGCAAGATGTCGAATAGTCGAGTCGTTAAGTTAAGTTAATGGTGTGTTAATGCTTGGTGTGTGACGTGAGTTGTGGAAGCCATGAGCAATTGTCCACAGCCTCGTCTTTAGATCGTTTTGCTTTGGTGTGAGAACCCACATGAAATAATATTGCATTTATTTTTGTGTGAGAAATGAACCCTCAGAAAAGTATAACAAAGCCTCAACACTTCAAAGTACAAACAAATGAAAGTAGTAAGATGATACTAAATGCTTTCAAATTAACATTGGTTGATTCTGCCAGATGGCCGGAAGAGGAAAAGGACGTGTTGCCAACCCCGCCAACAACAACGATGAGGCATGCAACCCTCATCTTTCTGGAGGCCAGGACCGGGGTGGCCGCCGTGAAGTAGTTGATCCCCTCCACCAAATGCTGGAGAATCAAAATCAGCTCATCCAGAACTTGACTCAAGTGGTGGTCAACTTGCATCAAGTTCCACCTCCACAAGCTGCACCACGCCAACCAAGGTTGAGTGAGTTTCTAGGAACTCAACCTCCAAAGTTTGCAAGTGCTGTTGAACCTCTGGAGGCAGATGATTGGCTGAAGACCATTGAAAGTAAGATGAGGATCATACAGTGCCAAGGGTATGAGAGGGTGTTGTTTGCCTCTCATCAATTGCATGGACCTGCTGCTGATTGGTGGACCGCCTATGTGGCCGCCCATCATGACCCTGAGAACATCACTTGGGAAGAGTTCAAGCGTAGCTTCCGCAACCATTACATCCCAAGAGGTGACCTCAAAAACAAGAGGAAGGAGTTTTTGGGACTGCAGCAGGGAAACATGACGGTGAGGGAATACCTCACTAAATTTACTCAACTATCCCGTTATGCCCCACGGGACATAGAGACTGATGAGCAGAAACAAGATTGTTTCGTGGAGGGACTTACCGCAGAAATGCAGTATGCAATGTCCTCAAATGAGTATGAAAGCTTCCAAAAGATGGTGGACAGAGCGTTTGTGGTAGAAAGGAAGCTAAAGGCCTTGGAAAATGAGAATAAGAGGAAGGCCGGGTGGTCACATCAAGCCTCAGGGAGCAACACCCGCCCACGTCTGATGCAGCAACCTGCAGGGCAGACGAACCATGCTGCGGTACCCTACTCAGCATCAAGAGGGTACAACCCGAACTACAGGCCTCCGGCAGCACCAATACAGCCACAACGTCAGTTCGTACAGCAGCCTCGCCCTGCATATCCACCTCAACCAGCAGTACAAGGACCCCCAAACCAACCCCAAGACAGCAAAGGCCAGGCACCTAAGGTTGGGGTGCAATGTTTTAGCTGCGGAGAAGTGGGGCACTACGCCCATAAGTGCCCAAAGAAGAAGCCCACGCAGCCACAACAGCAGAATGTAATGAGAGGACGGGTGAACCACGTCACTATGGAGGAAGCACAAGAGGCACCCGAAGTGGTAGTTGGTAAGTTTCCTGCCAATTTACACATTGCAACCCTGCTGTTTGATTCTGGTGCTACCCACTCATTCATTGCTCAAAGGTTTGTTAAGAAGCATGACCTAGCAACAACACAAATGAACCATATGCTAGCCGTAAACTCTCCGGGTGGAGAAATAAGGACAAGACAAGTGTGTCCCAAAGTGAACCTAGACATTAATGGGGTAGTATTTACTGCTAACCTCATAGTGATAGATTCACCAGGGATAGATATTATTTTGGGTATGGATTGGTTGACCAAACATAAAGGAATCATCCATTGTTCGACCAGAACGGTGGAACTAACTCACCTAGTGGCACAAGAGTAAAGTTCATAACAATACACGAGCCTAGGAGGGACATTAAATTAAATCAAGTTGAGGTGAAAGTTGAGGAAATCAGGACCATCAGGGAATATCCAGATGTTTTTCCGGAGGAGTTGCCAGGTATGCCTCCCGATCGTGAAGTGGAATTCGCAATTGAGCTAGTACCTGGAACAGCCCCGATATACAAGAGACCTTATCGGATGGACTCCAAGCAGCTAGAAGAACTCAAGGATCATTTAAGAGAATTGACGGAGAAGGGGTATATTCGTCCTAGTTCCTCACCATGGGGAGCTCCGGTGATATTTGTGCCCAAGAAGGACGGAACCCAAAGGTTATGCATGGATTACCGTGCCTTGAATGAGGTAACTATTAAGAACAAGTACCCATTACCCCGCATTGAAGACTTGTTTGATCAGTTGAGGGGAGCTTGTGTGTTCTCGAAAATTGATCTCAGGTCGGGATACCACCAACTCAAGATAAGGCAATCTGATATTCCCAAGACAACTTTCGTATCTCAGTACGGACTGTATGAATACACTGTCATGCCTTTCGGGCTAACTAATGCCCCGGCATACTTCATGTATCTCATGAACAAGGTATTCATGGAATATCTGGACAAATTTGTGGTGGTTTTCATAGATGACATTCTCGTCTTCTCCAAAGATGAAGGAGAACATGAGAAACATCTAAGGTTGGTGTTGCAGAGGCTGAGAGAACACCAACTATATGCCAAGTTGAGCAAGTGTGAGTTTTGGCTGAAGAGAGTTCCCTTCTTAGGACATATAATCTCGAAGGGAGGAATCTCCGTAGATCCTGCCAAAATCGAGGATATCCAGAAGTGGAAGACCCCTGAAAATGTCGGGGAAGTTCGAAGCTTCTTGGGATTGGCTGGATACTATTGACGGTTTATTGAAGGATTCTCCAAGATCTCGAGACCTCTCACCAAACTGTTGGAGAAGGGAATCACATTCACATGGACGCCACAGTGCGAGACGAGTTTTCAGGAGCTAAAGAAAAGATTGACAACAACCCCAGTGTTGGTTATGCCAGATATGCAGAAGAATTTCACAGTGTACTGCGATGCCTCTGGAAACGGGTTGGGATGTGTTCTCATGCAAGAAGGGCATGTCGTGGCATATGCATCCCGGTAGCTTCGAAAGCACGAGAAAAACTATCCTACATATGACTTAGAACTAGCCGCAGTGGTACAACGGCGTTGAAAATTTGGCGGCACTATTTGATGGGGAAGAGGACCGAGATATATACGGATCATAAGAGTTTGAAGTACATTTTCACACAGCCAGATCTCAACCTCAGACAAAGGAGATGGTTAGAGCTAATCAATGACTTTGATGTGGGCATCAACTATCATCCCGGGAAAGCAAACGTCGTGGCCGATGCTTTGAGTCGGAAAGTGCAGGTCAATAAGTTGAGCTTGAAGGACATGCCTGCAGAATTGAAGGACGAGGTTATAAGGCTCAATCTATGTCTAGTAAATAGTGGTGAAGCCATCGCCATGGAAATGGACTCCACACTAGAGCGAGACATACGCGAGGGTCAAAAGAATGATGAGAAGATACGAGAGATCACACAACTCATCAAGGAAAATAAAGCTCCGGGTTTTAGAGAGGATGAACAAGGAATGGTGTGGCACGGGAAAAGAATCTGTGTGCCTGAAGTAAAGGAGATTCGTGAATTGATTTTGAAGGAGGCTCACGATTCTGACTATTCCATTCATCCTGGGAGTACGAAGATGTACCAGGACCTCAAAAGCAGGTATTGGTGGTATGGCATGAAGCGAGATGTCGCGGAACATGTTGCCCTATGTGACACATGTCAGTTGGTGAAAGCAGAACATCAACGACCCGCGGGATTATTGCAACCACTCAAAGTGACTGAATGGAAATGGGAAGAAATCAGCATGGATTTCATCGTGGGATTGCCTAGAACCCAATCAGGATATGATTCAATATGGGTCATCATTGATAGGCTAACCAAGGTAGCTCATTTCATCCCCGTGAAAGAAAGCTACAGCGGATTCAAATTGGCAGAGCTGTACATGTCAAGGATCGTGTGTTGCCATGGAGTGCCAAAGAAGATTGTGTCGGATCGAGGGACACAGTTCACCTCGAGGTTTTGGCAGAAGTTGCATGAAACCATGGGAACCCATCTGAACTTTAGTTCTGCCTATCATCTCCAAACCGATGGGCAGACGGAGAGAACCAATCAGATCCTTGAAGATATGCTGAGGGCATGTGCACTCAAAAACAATAGGAGTTGGGACAAGAACTTACCGTATGCGGAGTTTTCCTATAACAACAGCTATCAAGCTAGTATGAAGATGTCACCGTTTGAAGCTTTGTACGGGAGGAAGTGCAGAACTCCCCTATTTTGGAACCAAACAGGGGAAAGTAAAGTGTTTGGTCCAGAAGTACTACAAGAAGCCGAGGCGAAGGTGAGGGAAATTCGCAATAACTTGAGGATAGCACAGACACGCCAAAAGTGCTATGCCGATGTACGAAGAAGAGAGCTCGTTTTCAACGTGGGGGACTATGTCTATCTCAAGGTGTCCCCTATCAGAGGACTTCGTCGGTTCAAGGTGAAAGGGAAGTTGTCACCTCGATACATCGGACCCTTTCAAGTTTTGGAGAGGAAAGGCGAAGTGGCGTATCAACTAGAGTTACCGGCTCGTCTATCGGATGTGCACGATGTATTCCATGTGTCACAACTCAAGAAATGCCTGAGGACGCCTGAGGAGGTGTTGCCCATGAATGAAGTGGACGTAGCTGAGGATTTGTCTTATGCCGAGCAACCATACAAGATTTTGGAGACAATGGAACGCCTCACCAGAAATAAAAGAATCCGGATGTGCAAGGTGCAGTGGAAGCATCACTCAGAAGAGGAAGCCACCTGGGAGCTGGAACATGAGCTAAAGGCACAATTTCCGGAATTGTTTTCTTAGAACCACCAATCTCGAGGACGAGATTACTTTTAAGGGGGGTAGAGCTGTAACACCCCAAAATTTTGTTAAGACCCTAAATCATGTTAAGAGGGGAATTTAAAAATTTTTGGACGTGTTGCATGTTTTGCAAAAACTCAAATTCAAACTGGAATTCAAATTAAACTCAAATCAGAAAAGAAATAGAAAAAATAAAAACAGAAAACAGAAAAAAAAACCGGCCAGTGGGCCGCAACCCACCAGCCGGCCCAACCAGCGCCGCGCCAGCCCGCAGCCGCGCGCGCCGCTTCCTCCCACTGATAGGCGGGGCCCGCCAGCCCTTCTTCTACCTCGCGCCCGCGTCGGGATTCTCTCACCCCGGATCAAAACCGACCCGGATTCCTGCGCATCCCCGCCGAATTCCGTTCGTAGGCGACGCGGACTTGATCTAAACCACCCCGCCGCCTTTCCCCGTCTATAAAAACCCCGGCCTCGTTCTGTTTTTCCCACGCGATCCGCCGATTTTCCTCCGGTGAGAACCGAGACTTCTCCGGCGAATTCTGGCCGATCTAAGCTCGGAAATTCCGATCTAACTCGCTGGTCTTGATCCACCGCCTCCGGGGAACCTTGCAGGTGCAGAAAACTCGGTGACTTGCGGTGTAAACACAGCGCTGACGAGCCTCGCCGTGGTTTCACCTCGGACCTCGTCGCCGATCACCTTCCAGGACCTCCGAGTTCAAGAAAACCCCCGAGGTGAGATCCCCGACCTCCCCTCCACCGATCTATGCCATAAAATCACAGTTCTAGGAAGAATTCTCGAAGATCCGAAAGTCTCCGGCGAGATCGCCGCTTCCCGCCGCCGTGCGCCGCGCGCCGCCGGCAGCGCCGCCCGCGTTCGATCAGAGCGACGTGGCCGCTTGTGCGCCGTTTATTTTAAATCGCACGGTAGGGTTTAAATCCCCGCGTACCGGTTCGACGTTATAATCTCAGCCGTCGGTTTAAAATCGGACGGTCCACATCAGCCCCGCGTTATAAAGACTGGAAATCTTACGTGCTACCCCCTGGAGTTCTCGGGAAATAAGAGCTAACCCCGGAAACTTCTGATCTAGCCCCTGGAACTTCAGAAAATCATGTAAATTCATTTAAAAATCAGTTTTAGCCCCTGGACTTAATAAAAATTAAGAAAAACTCCTCTTATAAGTGTAGCTAGACCCCTGGAAATTCTGAAAATAATATTATAGACCCTGTAGTGGGGTGAGTTTACCTTTTTAGCCCTGTTTAGTATTTAATTTAGGAAATTGAATATGTGGCTAGTGTTTAAAAATTAAAAAGTGGGACAAACATATTGTCAAAATTTAATTAAAGACTTTCTCAGTATTTAGGAAACTTTGGAGTGAGATAAAAACATATTTTGGGCTGAATTGAATCTGTTTAATTTATTATTCACATTTAGGGACACATTTTTAAGTAAAGAATAGTTCTAGGAAATAGGGAAAATAATTGTGAAATAGTTTACATCAGAGGCAAAGGTCAAAATATATTATTAAATTATTTAGGACCAGAACCTATTCTGTTTAGATGATGTGTCTTACTATTTTTCATAATAAAGAACACATTTATGCATAGGAAAATAAATCTGAAAATATAGCAACTAGTAAATGATAAATGGAGTTTCTAAAATCCAAAGAATTCAGTTTAGGGTTGGTAGAAATTCTGAAGACACATATGGAGAAGAAAAATACCTTTCATGCACACTTGGTAGCTAAAAGGTGTATCAATTGAATATAAGGAATTTATTTAAATTGGAAACTCATATATTATATACAAACATAAATATGAATACAAAAGTAGAAATCATATGCACATGTTTAAAAGTGCATGTAAGCCAAAATCAACATACATAGAGTAACCACAACACATAGAAATGAGAATGACTTTCATTAATATGAATGTGTGGTTTGTATGAAGTGGAAGTGTGAACCATGTCTTATGGATTGTTGTTTTTCTTTTGCTATGTGTGATAGTATGATGTAGAACCTGCTCAAGAGCAAGTTATTCCTTTCCAAGACCAGGACTACCCATTTCAAGAGCAGCAGGAAGGAGGCAAGTATCCTTGACCACTTTGATCCTATGCTAGGATGTGTAGATAGAATTATTTGCATTGTCAAGTTAAATATGAAACCCATGCTAGAAAGTTTCCCTAGAATTGCATCACCTTGTTTCCTTGTAGCTTGGGTTGGGATTTATTTTATCATGTCATTTATTATTATGCATATGCTTAGCCATGCTTAGAATGGGATATTTGGGATATGAGATCATCAGTTTATATTACCATACTCTTGAATGAGATATTGTGAGTTATGTAGAGGTAGGGATCAAGGCAAGTTGGATGTTTTGGTTGGTGCTGGGTGCACGAGACTCGGGTTTGTGTTTAGTACTTGCCTGGATCCTAAGGACCGGTTCATGGAGCATGTAACCTGGCTTTACAGTACCAACCACATGCTGAGATGGGGCAGCTTGGCCAATTAATTAGGTGTATCCCCGGCGTAGTATGGGTGTGTTGGATGGTGCGGGGAGTAGGTGTCAGCTGGACTACCATATGAACCGCAAGGCTCAAGAGGGGGCCACTGCAGCGGGGATTGGAGCCTCTTGTATGCTGTTAGCGGTGAAACCTCAGTGGGCCCACGCTCGTCAGGAGTCCCTTTGTAAAGGCTTCGTAGTGATCTCCTGGCTACACACCTGGGAAGTGTGAATGTGGTTCGTAGCCACTGGCATAATGGAGGTTCTTTAGTCCACCCGGCAACGGGGGATGAAATCACTACATGTGGGTACAGTGGTACAAACTCTGCAGAGTCAAAACTGTCATGACAGCCGTGCTCACGGTCAAGAGCGGCTTGGACTTATTCATGATTAGAGGATTGATGATTTTGGAAGTTGTGGATGTTAAGTGGGGAGCTTAACATCGGAAATAATGTTTTTGTTACTTGATTTTGATGATGGGTTGGGAGATTGGGACCATTTCACCTGTGTAGTAATGTAGGTGCTTAATAAGCTAAGGTGATAGGTATTAATTGCGTAGTGCTTTAGCCATGAGTTCAACCTCCCCTTGTTCTAGCCATGCATGACATAACTTTCCCACACTTGCTGAGTACCATCGGTACTCAACCTTGCATATTTGTTGGTTTATATTGCTGCTCAGGTCAAGATAATGAGGTTGTGTATAATGACCAAGACTTTGGACCCGAAGAAGGTTTCTAGGTTCATGGAGACCCCCGGGCAACGCCTGTGACGGAGCTCTCAAGAAATAATATTCCGCTGCTAGTTTATTTACTTGTGATGAACTTATTATTGTCCATTGAGACATTTGCTATGTAAGACTTATTTATATTCGACACCTGGCTTGTAATAAATGATGCTTCACTATTTGTCATCACATGTATGAGAAAATGATCCTGGCATACATGTGATATTCACTTGGTTGTTCTTCGGAAAAACCGGGTGTGACAGGTTTCCTTCCACCGCCGCTAACTCCTTGCTGGAGTCCTCCTGAACAATCGCAGCATCAATTATGTCGTTGAGGCTGCCGCGATTGAACATCGCCAATTTGTCCTTCAGGAGAGGATTAAGCCTCTGGTAGAAGTGGTCCTGCCGCTTCTCATCAGTATCAGCGTGATATGACGCGTAGAGTGCGAGATCGTTGAACGCCCTGGAGTATTCTAGCGCATTCCGGCTCCCTTGCTGTAGGTGTAGAAACTCCTGCGTCTTCCTCTTCATGAGACCCGGCGGTATATGATAGGCCCTGTAGGCCGTCCGGAACTCCGCCCAGGTCATAACTCGATCGGTGGGTTGTGAAGCACAGTAGTTCGCCCACCATGCGCTCGCGGATCCCTGGAGCTGTTGGACCGCGAACTGAGTCTTGTGCTGCTCACTCACTTGGAGCAGCGCGAACTTCATCTCCATCGTGCGGAACCAGTTGTCCGCATCGATGGGTTCATCCGCCATTGAGAATACCGGGAGATGAGTTGCTAGAAAGTCGGAGTAGGAGCTCTGTTGGCGCTCCTCACGATCTTGACGCCTCTCTGGTCGAGACGTATTGGCAATGAGGGTCTGCAGCAACTCCGTATGCTACTGATGAGAGCCCGCCATTGTTGCTACAATATCTGCCAAAGTAACCGTTGGCGGTGGCGGTTGTTGCTGTGGCTGCTGCTGCTGCTGTTGCTGTCCTGAGGAATCCTCGGGAGGCTGTTGGGAGGTTTCTCCCCCTTGACTAGAACCCCCAACGTCCGGGTTGGCACGAGTACGAGTCATTCTGAAATTCAAAACAGCAGCGATCAACATATGTCATAGTTAAAAATTCGATATGAAACAGTAGGTATTGAAGTGACGGATGAATAATTTGCACAACATTCACATATATTGATAAAGCATAACTTTATACAAGATACATTATTCTCGGGTCTCCGAAAAGTCGTGCTCATGTCGTCACTACCTATACATACGCTACTGACTACACGACATGTCACTGGTTACAAAAGTTTGGGTTACTCCACTCTGGTTGCCCTACTTGGCAATGGTAACCCCCTACTCGGAGTAGAACTCGACCTCTTGTGGGTCGTCATCCTCCGGTACCTCTGCTGGTGGCTCCGGATCCACAACCTCTTCTCCCATCTCAGGTTCTCCCATTGCCGGAAGACCCAAGACCACCGGTATGCCCAATACCGGAGGTACGAGGTCCTGCAACACGTGCACCTCATCCATGGCCTGGTTGTAGTCCTCTTCCCAGCCTTGCCCCTCCTCAATAGCGTCGTCTCGCTCTTGAGTAAGGACCTCATTTTGCTGGGTCAGAGCCTGCACTTGTTCTTGCAATGCAGCTATGTCAACACGGCTTTTATTCTTTGCCTTCTTCAGACGATGCAACTGATTATGCTGTTCATTCAGTCGCTTAATCGTCAGAAGGAGCACATTGCGGAGTGCGCTGTGAGCACTCTCGAAATGGTCTCCACGGCTTGTGATACCCTTGAGCTTCGCAGCAAGACAATCCGTATGAACAACTTGGCTGTCCATCATGGTCTTTCCTGCTTTCAATTGGAGGTTGAGGTTCGCCTCCGCAAGGTTGTACCTTGGGCAACCCGGATCTGTTGCCTCTATGTACCTCCCTTCCCATACGTGATTAGTCCGTCCCTCCACCGGAACGAGCGCGTATGGAGTACCCTCCATAGCTCTCACGTGTAGCTGGCAGAAACGCGACATGGTGTCACGTACTGCCACTTGCCACATTCCCTTCGGTTGTCTACCTCTCACCGTGACGGTGAACGGCGCCCAACCGGGTGGCGTAGGCCCTGCAGGAACCTCGACATGGATCGTCCACGTCTTGTTCCCCTCCTCGCCTTCTTCTTTGGTGAAGTACTGCGGCATCTTGTTGTACCCGAAATATTAAAGCATCTGCCTCAATGCTTCCGGATAGCCGCTGCAGTGAGAACAGTGGGATTCCGCCCACCCGTTCTCGAACTGTTTATCCGCTGTCATCTGTAAAAACATATTTGAGAAATGTCAAATATTTATTTGAACAGTAAAACATTGAGTTATAACATAAGACATGACATTGAACCCATAAGACTTGGAATCATAGTTCAAATTTAAACAAATTTGACTGCTGATCTGTCGTCCAACATAACAGCCCTGACCAGTTTCAATTTCAAACTGATTTAGGCCATGCTAAAGGCAAAACAAATTCTGGAGCTCAACATCAAAGTTAAAGCTAACTTCAATAGATTTATAGAAACTATTTGCTTGGCCTAAGATCTGTCCTGGTTCAAAAGTTATGAGATGTCAAAGTTAACAGAATTTCTGAAGAAAATTGGATAGCACCTCCCTGCTTTAGGTACTGATTTGATCCAAGAATTCCAGTTAATTCTGCTCCCAATCTGACAAAACTTTCTGTTACAAAGTTGTAACCCATCTCATAAAATTTTCAGAACTACCTCATTTTCTATTTTTGGATTTTTATGCAGGAAGTTATGCTTAATTTACAGAGAATTACAGAGAGTGTTTGCTCTGCCCTGTTTTATGGACAGTTTCCACTCCACTGCATGTTTCGATTGGTTAAGGGATGAAACACCTCTGGACCTCCACAGAAAAGTTTTAAAGCTCTTCCAAATCTTTCCAGAAATGTATCATATGACCCCAATCTCAAAATAACTCAACCTCTAACATCTGATTAACTTCAGCCTTAATTCAGCTGAAAACAGGGGACTCTGTCCTTAGTATCCTATAAGTTGAAAACTTGTTAACTTTGAATATCCAGATTAAGGGAAGGAGTTATATCAAGTTTTAGTGCTCTGGCTAAAATTTTCAAGTTTTACAATGCGGTTGCTCATTTAGTGGGGCGTGATGTCGACGCGTCACCAGATCACGTCGGTACTACGTCCTCACAAAGAAAAACCTATACCGGACTTAGCCGGCTTCGTTAGTTCAGTGGCACTAAGCGTCACTCGCACACGAATTCTACACGTCTACTGTTTCGTGGTTAGGCTACCTGCAGATAACTCACACAATCGTCAGACTCGGCTGCACACCGAGCCCGGTATCCATACAGTTCGTACACCCGGCCGTCATCACTCGCCCGGATGTTATCAAGCCAAACACGCCTTGAGCTACGTGTTCACGTTACCGACCACGTGACGGGGTCTCCCAAATTGCACCACGCACGTCCGGTACATACGTTGCTCGAATACCCCAAACGACATGAAGAGTCGTAGAGGATATTAAAGCGGGTCGGGTTACCTACCACCCTTGGGGCTCCACCCTTCAGCTTGTGCGCACTGGTGGACAGCGCTTACGTGCACCCCCCAAGACATAAAGCGTCCCGAGGTGCACGATTTTCCGACATAAGCAAATAGGTTAGTATGCCACTTTCTATACACTAATAACATCCTTATATAGGCTATTAAATCGTTCCTCACTGGATTTTTGAAAAAGATGACCTTTGTAGTGCGTTAAACCTCAAGCGAGCTCTGATACCAACGCTGACACGACCCCACGGTCTTGTCGAGCCAGGATCACGCTGAGGGGTGCTGCGTTGCACAGCACCGGATAACACACATCAAAGGTACAAAGCGGAAGTAAAGTTTTATTACATAAACCAGTGTATGAACATTTTTACAACAAAATATGTTTAGTCTACTCTCACGGGCGTAGACTACGCATCGATTTCACGTTCAACCCGTGAACATGTCCTTGCTAGCACGCACACACACTAACACGGCGGCGTGCACAACTCCCACTCGACGGGGTTCCCCTCCTGGGGTTCCGTCTCCTCCTCGAGAGTCCCTTCCTCATAGAACCCTGCAAAAGCTTCAAACACAAGCAGTGAGCACGAAGGTTCAACAAGACTGACCCGTCTCTCCTATACATGGAACTTCTACATGATGGATGATAGGTTACATGAGGTAAAACAAGTTGCAAAGAACTCGCCTAATTAGTGGAACCTTACTTTCAAGTTTTAGCAACAGGTTGTGGAGGCTTTACGCTAAGGCACATGAGAGAGCCGCAATCAAATAAGAAACGCATTTCTCTCATGTACTTTGCCCAAAGTTGAAAGGAACTTTAATTAGCTCTAAACTACAGCAAATCATTAACAATCAAAGTTCATCTTTCAATCAGCAACATTTTAACATGTAACTAGCCTATTCTTTCTACGTCATGGTACAGTGAACAAGTGGTAATCACTGACCACGAGGGATGGCGATTATAATCGATTTACACCTGCAGGGTTACCCGAACAACCCGTCACGTACCCCCGTACTCGATGTTGCCTACATCAACCATCACGGACATCGTACGCAACCACCTTTCGCCCGTCAGCCAAATATTGAATCGGTCCCATCGTCCGGAGCAAGAGGTCTCTGCACGCGCATCTCAGTGCCGCCAGCCGATTTACACCTCAAGCTCTCAACCTACCCTCTGAATGACGGGCAATGCCTCAATACCCAGCTACCCGAGTTACATCGGTTTTCCGGTTCCCATATAGCCGGTAGGTCTTCGGTACTGTTCTAGCTTGTTCAACAGGCCCGCACATGGTTCGGTCCTCAATCGACACAAGCGGAGCTATAGCACACAGGCACCAAAGTCCTGCTGCCCTTACTCTCCACTCAGTCTCATTTTCTTGCCATGTGTTTCATGTGCTATCTCTACCTGAGTCGAGTGCCTCTAGCCTATCCTCGCGAGTAGTTCCAACTACTCGACTTGTACCGAATCCTACACTAACTTAGCATTGCATTAGCTAACGGGGTTTTCAATCCTAATTCTAACCCATGGTTTTCTTGGCTATGCATTTGGATTTCCAAACAAGACTCTAATGCAAGAATTAATGGTACTCAAGTAAGTTCTCAAAACAATAAAAATTTGTAAAAAAGGTTAATGCAAACCGGAGCTTGCCTTGCTGCTCTTGGTCGTAGGCTAGCTGCTCTTCCGGAGTAACGAAGTCTAAGACTTCGGGTTCCTCCTCGACCTTAGCGACTACATGAGATAATAAGTACATGTATTAATTTAAATGCATTTGAATTGAATTTAAACTTGTGAAGTTTATAAGTCTCACTAGACAGACCCAATGACTATGAAATTTGTACGGTGGTTGGGTTACAACCTAAACAGAGACTTGGCCAAGTTTTATTTGCAGCAAAGCTCATTTGAGCTTTCCACAAATAATTATGTACTTGCCCTTAATTGGAGCTTTTAGGGTGTTCTAGGGATTTTCATGGAGCAAGTTGTGACTTTCTGAAAACTAGATTTTCAGAGGTTTCTAATGGAGTTGGTCTCACTTAATTTGAAGGTTCCTAGCTAAAGATATAAAAAGGGCAAAGGACATATCCAGTGTTGAAAGCTCTCACACGTTGTGGGGTCTGGGGAAGGGAATTTCTAGGCAGCCTTCCCCTTGCTTATTTTGCAAGGATGCTGATTCGAACTTAGGACCTCCAGGACACAAGTGTTCCTAGCTAAAGATATGAGCTAAACAATTTCATTAAAATTCTGAAAATGTTTCTGGACATTTTCTATTTTCTCTGGAACAGTTTCATTAATCACACCATTAGGTGGATCAAATGAGCTCAAATAAATCTGAAATTTTTATGGTAGTTCAGAGATATTTTGGTGAACATCCCAGCAAAATTTCAGAATTTTCCTCCAAAGGATTCTCCAGTTAAAATTCTAAACAGTTTAAAATTAGAAGAATTAATTCTGGAGAAATAAGGATTTTCCTGAGTGAAACTTAATTTGCTGGAAAGTACTCAGAGAGCTTAATCTAACAAAATTTGGTTCACGTGATTTGGAGTTTCCTAGCCAAAGTTATGAGGATTTGAAGTTTGAATGAAATCTGAAAATCGGGGAAATTTTTAAATCTGCCGGTGGGTCCACGGTACACGTGTCGGGCGCTGAAGCGATGGCACAGCGGGGTTCACGGGGTTTTTGCGCGCCAGCACACCGGATCCAAGCCGCAGACTGTTCCCGGATTTAAAATCTGAGCCGCTGACACGTGGGCCACCCGGCTTCGTCTACCTCCCGACGCCCGCGTTCGGCCGCCGCGACGCCTCGCCGGAGAGCTCGCCGACAGCCTCTGTGGTGCTCCAAACTTCATGATTCTGGCCGCCCCTGCCTAAGTCTACTCGGGGAACACGATTCTGGGCTCAGTTCGTCATGAAAATGGTCGGCACACGGTCGGCGACGAGCGACAGCTCCGGAAGAACTTCGGTCGTGTCGGCCGACCTCCCAAGCACCTTAACCGACCGAGCAAACGTCCGGAAAGCATCAGTGGTCCCTCAGGAACCTCGGCATGGGCTCAAAGCAGCTCGGGGGAGGTCCGAAGAAGGCTCCTGCCATGCGTCTGATGCTTCCCGCAGGATCCGCCGTCGGCAAGCTTCGAAATACGCCGGGTACAGGGGTTCTCAGGCTAAGTGTTGTGAAGGCAACTTGTGCGCTACCAGGTCTAGTATGTGTAGGAAGACATTGAGACTCTCTAACCCTTCCTAGAGCGTGAATTTGATAGAACCGCACCCGAAGGTCGGTCTGTACCGAGAAAGGGGAAAACTAGAAATTCACCGCCGGCGATCAAGCCCTCGGGCTGTGGCTCGGGGGTGAGCAGCACCGGTCCCTAACGCGTCCAGGGACGCCTTAGTTCGGGCGTGACAACCTCCCGGTTGGGCTGTCCACGGGAGCCCGAAGTGCGGCGGATCTAGGTCACTGAACGGAACTCTCGGTATAGCCGAGATCACCCGAGTTCAGCCGATTTCTAGCGACGGGGAAGGAGAAGGGAAGTCCCTAGTACCTTGTCGTAGCTTTGGAGGGAGCGGGGAGGCTGTGATCGTGACTCTCCGATCGGTTCCGAGCAGCGGAGGGCAGAGCATCGGCGCCGCGTTCTTGTGAGAGGAAAAACAGCGAGGGGGCTTCGGCCGAGGCTTGGAGCGCCTTAAGAAGGGCTCAGAACCGACCTGCGCCCGCGCATGGCCAAGCTGCTGGTGGTGCGGCGGCCTCCCCTCGGTGGCGCCCTCGGAGGGAGCTCGGGGACCCGAGTACTGAAGTCTCAGTCGGTTGACTCTCTTCAGTGGCTGACATGTGGGTCCCACTCCATTTTTAACCTCTGAACTTAACTCTATATAACTGTTGTAAACCGAAAGCCCTACAATGCCCATGGTGATTTGAATTATTCACCCCTGAGCCATTTGAATTGGTTAGAATTCAAATTAGGTTTGGTTTGACTAAGTTTCGGCACATATTCAATTTGAAATTTAAATAAATTTTGAATTTGCTACACTTAGCTCATGTCAAGATCAACTCCAAATGGAGTGAAAATTGGTGTGTGAGCTCACAAAAAGGTGTTGAGTAAGAATATGCCTCCCACTTTTGAATTCATAGGATAAAAACAGTTTGAATTTGAGTTCAAACTACCCTCTTTCTAGCTATACCCAAAAGGACCTCAAAAATGTTTTGAATTTGGGTGAAACTTGGCATGGACATTCCTAGCAAGGTGTAGGAGTTTTCCAAATGTCCAGCCCCTATATGATGTATGTGGGAAATGCCACTTTTGCATTTTGTGAGTTTGTTCTCTAATGAGCATGTTGATGGTGGTTACTTGCTCTTCAAATGTTTTCATCAACTTTCTTCAAATGAGATGTGTGTGTGGTGATGAAAACTTTAAACATGTGTCAAAAACTGAGGCCTTTACAACTTTCTTCATATTAACTTTGGTTATATAACCTTAATTCCAAAAATTAAAAAAGCAAAGAGAATTCAACAATATAGACCCATATGCTTGCTGAATTGTCTTTATAAATGGTTTACAGAAGTGTTGACCTCTAGATTGGAACTTTTAGCTGATAAGCTAATTCATAAAGTTCAGTCAGCCTTTATACTAGAAGAAATATTATGAACGATATCTTATGTTTACATGAGGTTATACACACAAAGAGACTGAAAAAGATGAAATTGGAATAATACTTAAATTAGATTTTGAAAAAGCTTATGATAAAGTTGATTGGAATTTTTTGATAAGATGTTTAGAGATGAGGGGATTCTGTAACAAATGGTGTTTTTGGATGAAAAAAAAATATTAGAAAATGGTACTCCTAGTGTTAAACTGAATGATAAGGTTGGTCCCCATTTTCAAAGTTTCAAGGGAGTTCGCCAAGGAGATCCTTTATCCCCTATATTGTTCAATTTTGTAGCGGATTGTTTAACCCGTGTGGCACATAAAGCTCAGCAATCTAGAAGGTTATAGGATTAGCTGATAATCTGATTCCTAATGGTGTTGGTATATTACAATATGCTGATGATACTGTTCTGTGTATAAAAAATGAAATTTAGAGTGCATATAATCTAAAATTGCTCCTTGTAATATATGAGCATATGTCTGGCCTTAAAATCAATTTTGATAAGAGTGGGATTTTTATATTAGGTGGAGATACTAATACTGTCATGCAATATGCTCAAATTTTTAGCTGTCAAGTTGCTTCCTTTCCCATTAAATATTTAGGGGTATTTGTATCAGCGAATAGGTTACATGTGGCTGATTGGAATAACTTGGAATTGAAAATAGCTAAGAAAATAGATACATGGAAGGCTAATCTTTTATCAATGGCCGGTAGGGTTATTCTTTTAAATGCTAGTCTAAATAATACTCCTGTCTATCATATGTCTATATTCTTATTACCTAAGACAATTATAGAACGAATTGACTTGAGTAGTAAAAGATTTCTCTAGAGGGTTGTCGAAGTGTGTAGCCGACACTTCCCCCAGGCCTGCTCTGGGCAGCCCGTGGAAGTTCTTTTTCGGAGGGGCTAGTCACTCACGGAGAGCTTACACGTTAGGGACGATGGAGGGAGAAGCTTGACACAGAGATTTTTACGTGGTTCAGGCTGCCGGAACGTAATACCCTACGTCCACAGCGAGCAGAGATGCTCGTTGTATTGCTTGGTGCTCAGGAGCGAACCCTGCGTGAGAGTGTGTAAAAGGCGAACCGCTAAAGTGCGAACCCTTGCTAACATTGCCTACCCGAGCCTTTTATAGTGCAAGGCTCGGGCGGCTTACAAGGTAGGCCCGGGACCCGACAGGTGGTCCCGGGGAGATTGTCTGCCATCTACCGTATCCGCAGTTACGCCGGCAGTTGTCTCTGGCGAGGGCTTCAAAGTCTTCGTTCTGCCGCCCTGCCCATGCCGCAAGCTAGTCGTAGTGGTTGGCAGGGGCGGCAGGGGATATCTTGTCGCTAGGTTTATTGGTGTGCAGCCTCTGACGCGGCGCACCAGTCTTCACTGCGATGTGATTGGGCGCAACGACACCTGACAGAGGCGTGCTCCGCGTCTCTGCGCCTTGGGAAGGCGCAGGTCTTGAATACCTTGTACGGGCAAGGTATGACGCGTCTTTACTCTTGCTGCCTACCGTGCGGGGACAGGCAGCACTGCTGGTCATGTGGCGGGCCTAGAGCTCTCCTCTAAGGAGAGGGAGGTTCGGCCCCGCTGGACACGTGGAGCCTTCGAGGCTCTCCCCGCGGAGGGGGGAGGTCTGGCTCTGCTGGCCACGTGGCGGGCCCGGAGCTCTCCTCTGAGGAGAGGGAGGTCTGGCCCCGCTGGACACGTGGAGCCTTCGGAGCTCTCCCCGCGGAGGGGGGGAGGTCCGGCTCTGCTGGCCACGTGGCAGGCCCGGAGCTCTCCTCTGAGGAGAGGGAGGTCCGACCCCGCTGGACACGTGGAGCCTCCGGAGCTCTCCCCGCGAAGGGGGGAGGTCCGGCTCAGTTGGCCACATGGCGGGCTCGGAGCTTACCTCTGAGGAGAGGGATGTCCGGCCCCGCTGGACACATGGCGCCTTCGGAGCTCTCCCTGTGGAGAAGGGCGAGGTCCTTAGGCAGTTTCCCCTGTGCGCGGGGGTACCCCATATTGAGGGTACCGACAAGGGTGGTAGTGAAAAAAGAAGTACCACCAAGTTAAGTGGGAAATGTTTGTAAGGATAAATTGAAAGGAGGTCTAGGTGTCAAGAATTTAAAAAAGATGAACATCAACCTTTTAGTAAAATGGTGGTGGAAACTTGAGACGGAATATGGAATGTGTGGCAGGAGATTGTAAATGCCAAATATGTTAAAGGTAACCTCATTGGAGGAATTAGACATAAGAGAACTGATTCTCCCGTGTGGGCAGTCCTTCTTAAGGTTAGAGACATTTACATAAGCGACAGAAAATTTATTTTAGGGAATGGGAGAAAAATTAGATTTTGGACAGATATTTGGCTTGAAAATAAGCCATTGTGTCTAACTTATACCCTTCTGTATGAACAAAGAGTTAACTGTGGCTCAGTGTGCGGATGACAATTGGAGAATACAATTTTCCTCATCATTTCCTGTAACTCTACATGAAATGTGGTATAGACTGGCTGCAAAATTAAATAGTTTGATGCTTTCTGAGTCAGATGATAGAGTAATATGGTTATGGTCCAAAAATGGTGTTTTTAATGTAAAGTCGATCTATTAGAAAACTCACCGAGGCTGAATCTGGTTTGAATCATAGGAACATATGGCACTCTAAAATACCTCCCAAGATTAAGATTTTTCTTTGGATTGCTGCTAATAGGGCCACAGTGACAAAAGAATTTATGGCCAAAAGAAACTGGAAAGGGTATGTTTCATGCTGTTTCTGTGATAAGCTTAAAACTGTAGAGCATCTGTTCTTTTCATGCCAAACCGCGAAAAGCGTTTGGGGCATTGCTGACAATGTCTTTGATTCACCTCAAAGACCAAGGAGTTGTAGTCAGTATTGGGAATGGATAAAAATTAGTCTACCAGGTGGTAAGAGTGTATATACCTTAGGTCTGGCTGCAGTATATTGGGCCATGTGGAAAACAAGAAATAGGGCATGTTTTGACGATAAGCTTATTAGACACCCGTCAGAAGTTATCTTCTTAGCGTGTTCACTAATGAATTATTGGGCATGTCTTTATTCTCTAGATATGCAGGTTGTGATCAGGGCTGGGGCGGAAAGGATGTTTCAGGAGGCTTTAAAATGGATAGAAATTCAAGGGAGACTTGCCCTGCCACACACTTTACAAGCAGATCAGCAGGGGGACGATAAATGATGGTCACGGCGACGCCCCAAGTTGGTTGAGAGGATCTCTGATCAATTTACTTTGTAGCTTAAACTCATTCTGTTTCTTGGTTTTAGATACAACTTAAAAGACTTATGTGGCACATGTTTTGTGATGTAAGACATTGACTAAACCCTAGTCGGGATGTGGAGGATCCTAGAAATCTAGGATTCGCTGGAAAGCTAGTGGATATAGAGGTGAGAACCCTCCTGTTGTAGTGTTCGCTACGACACTTCCCCTGGTCTTCTCAGAAGCAGCCCGCGGAGGTTCTTTTTTCGGAGGGGCTAGTGGAACTCGAAGGTCGGAGCACGATGACGAGGGTGAACACCTGGATTTACGTGGTTCGGGCCGCCGGAGCGTAATACCATACGCCCACGGGAGTGCTTGTTGTATTGCTTGCGTGTGTGAGAGCGTGAGCCGTTTTGATGCTAGAGGGATCTGAGTGTGAACCCCTTGCCCGGAGGCTGCCCCGGTCCTTTTATAGCCCAAGGTCGGAACAGTTACAATGTGGCCCGGGCCCGACAGGTGGCCCCGAGGCTGTATGTACCCTATAAATGAGCTAGGCATTTACACCTACATGTTATGTCGCTGTCGGAGGAGTGAAGGCGCGTCGCCTGACACGCCGGGCGCCTCTGACCGGGTAGCAGCTGATGACCGTCTTATCACCGTGTCTTCTCGCTCTACTGAGCGGCTCTGTGCTGTTGGGCGGCACTGCCCCGCTGACACGCTTCGCGCGCCCTGTCATGTCACCATAATGGTGAACAAGCGGAGGACGGAGGCGTGCGCCTTGCACCATGCTTCTAGGGAAGGCGCGAGTTGAGCGACCGGACCGTGCACGTCTTCCTTTACTTCAGAATCTTTACGACCCACGACTGGTCATGGGACACCTGGCGGCTCCGGAGCCCTCCTCAGCAGGGAAGTCCGGCCCGGGAGTCCAGGGACACGTGGCAGCGCCGGACCTTGCCTCAGCGGGGAGGCCAGGTCCGGGGCCAAGGACAAGTGGCGGTTACGGAGCCCTCCGTAGAGGGAGGTCCGGCCCGAAGCCCGGGGACACGTGGCAGCGCCGGATCTTGCCTCAGCGGGGAGGCCAGGTCCGGGGCCAAGGACACGTGACGGCTCCGGAGCCCTCTTTAGCGGGGAGGTCCGGCCCGAAGCCTGGGCACACATGGCAGCGCCGGACCTTACCTCAACGGGGAGGTCAGGTCCGGGGCCAAGGACACGTGATCGTGTCAGGGTCTGCCTCGACACGGAGGCGAGGTCTGGAATGTTTTTAATCTTCCATGCAGGGGTAACCGGTCTTGAGGGTACCGACACCTCCGATTCAAAAAAAAAATCTGTTGCCTCGAGCCCAGGTCGCGAAGGGTGTCAAGACCCCTCCGGAAAAAAAAAACCTTGCAGGCTGCTTTCGCCGGAAGGAGTGTCGCAGCTCACACTCCGACATGCGTTATACATTAAATTTCAGCACTATCCATATTATTGCAGCAAAATTTCAACAGCACTTTGAACACATTTTATTAATAATTTGGATGTAATTAAAACTGTAAACCATAATTAGTTTAAATAATGCAACAAAAAAGCAACTAGCTAGCTATTAGATGAACATTCAAAGACAGGATGCTCACGCCCGGCGCGGCCGCCCGGCGCACGCCCGCCGCCCACGCCCATCACGTGCTTTGTGTTGTTCGCCTGTCGTCCGCCCGCCGCTCGCTGCTACCGCCGTCTGTCGCGCGCCTGCCGCCAACTGTCACCCGCGCGCGCCCGCCGCCGCCGCCTATGATGCATGCGCCTGCACCTGGTGCCGCCCGTCGCGCTAGCGCTCGCTCCCGCTTGTCGCGCGCGCACCCGCCGCACTGCGTTGCTCTATCGCCGCCATCGCTTGTGCTAGTGTTTCGGGTGCCGCCCGCGGCAGAATGCAAACAACTGCTCACTGAACTATTTAGGGGTATTTTAGTCTCTTTTTATTATCCATATTAATTTTTTATTTATTTTAGTAATCTAAATTGGCTGGAGCTAACGGAAGGTGGAAACAGGGTCAAACAGTGATTTCAATTTGAAGAACGAGGGTCAAACGTGCAAACTCTAAAAAAGAGGATCAAAGATACAATTAAATTTTAGAATGACATCAGGAGCGCAATTGTCCCAAAAGTTGCAGATGGATGGTCTGCACTTCAAATTTGAGGTTCAAATTTTTTGTTAAATTTTCGGAAGAACAGTTAAAATTAAAACTCACAGTGGAAGGACAAATACGAACTACGGCATGAAACAATCATAGTAGAAACTACAAAGTAATATAGTTAGATTTTGTAAAAAAATCTAGTCTACGTGTAAGGTTTATTATGCTCTTCTTTAAATACCATAAGCTTCTTCTTGATGTTCTAAAATTAATATTCTGTGCCGCATAAATGGAAATGTCTGAACCTATATTTAGAATATCCGAACAGATATGCTAAGGCAGAAGGAGGGTTGTTATGGCAGCAAAGGATATATGAAGGTTTAAAGTTTTCATATGAGGATGTCACTCTAATAGAAGTATTGATGCCTTATTGTTGCACTTTAATATTTTATTTTAACTCGACCAGACATGAAGGTTCAAAGTTGTCTGATGGAACTCTAAATCCTAGTCTTTTCCAACTCCAGTTAGGCTAATGGTGAAGTTCAGAAGAAGCGAACCAATGATAGTATGTCTGCTGTCGCTGGCGATTGTGATTCACTCAGTTTTCTAATACAGTCCCTCATGCAGTATGTATGTCTCTTGACAGCAGTAACATCGGTTAGTTTGGTCAACAAAATCAAGCAAATAGGGCTCTAGGTAAAGCTGAAGGAAGAGAGGGTCTTGGAGGAAAAGGTGGAGGCTCTGCATCTCGTCTCAAAAGACAAAAGCTGGCAGCATGCTTACCTGGTATATTTGACACAATTTTTCTCATCTACCACTCAAGGAAGCAATCTATGATGACAAAGCATGAGCTCCTACATAAGATAATTGAGAGTAACCTAGGATGGTCAGCCGAGGTACGCATCAGCGTTGACTGTGAACCTTTTTCAGCCGACGCATGCATTTCTAAGTGTTTTATTTGTCGACCATGTTATATGTGAAGTCAAATTTTTCTTACTAGGGATGATTGCTGGAGCTGATTGATGATGGCGGAGAGGCACAAAAATTAATGATAGACACTGTAGACATGCTTTTTTTCATGTACATTGAATGAATTGATTTGTATATTTTTAACTATCGCCGTTAAGTGTGACATTTTGATAACAAATAACCACTTCGTAAAGTTTGGGTGGCCTGCCTATGAACCACCCCTTCACTTGCGCTTCATCATCACAATGTGTTGTTCTTCACCAATTTGTCATGTGAATATTATCATGGTTTCATTACTTTTAAGCCTGTAAACTATTACAATGCTTGCATTGAACCGATTACCACAGTTTGTTTGGACACTTCTCTTTTGATTGATATCGATTTACATAGCTCAGTAGCAAGCTGTAGGGGAATCATATTCCCACCATATCTGTGTGGCTGTCTGAGAAAAGCAACTATTTTAAACTGTTTTTTCACTTTAACACACATCACAGCCTAGCAGTTACATTGGTAAAACTTGTGAGGCACAGGTTGCCCATCCCGCATAAGATTTTTTGTTAATGAATTAGTTTAATTGATAAAGAATTACATATTCAACTGACCGAATTAAAAACTTATAAGTACCTCCATGTTTTGATAACTCATTCGCTTGAAGTCTTTATTCAAATGACTGAGCTATGTGTCTTCATCGACCCAATTGGTTTTCTCCGGTATCTCAATGTGTCATGGACCAGAGAGCATATATGGCGAATCTGTTTGATCATGTGGCAGAAAACAAGCTAGCAAGAGAGGAAACCTGGCTATGGTGATTGCTGAGACACGCATCGCTATTTATTGCCCATCCTTGTTGGGCGCTGCAAAGTCGAGAGTGATGAGAGTAGTACAGATCACAAGTTTCTACTAGTGATTGATGTTGCGCTCCTTCACAACAACGTTGCCTTTGTTTCACAACTTCATCGCGGGAATTTCACAAATATGCTGCCTTCATTCCTGTTACAAGGTGTTGCACTATATTTCACAACAATGCTGCATTCATTTCAGACCTCAAATCACGACAATAATGTGATGCCACAACAAAGCAATGTCCAGTATAAGATCTCAGATCATGGCAGTAAGATAAAATAAAGTTTTTATATTTTTCTAGTCCAAGATAAGAATAAAAAAGACTTAGTCATAGACCTCTAATAAGGCCACTGCATCAAATACATAGATTTGTTAGAGCTGGAGCTCTGCCAAAAGGGATCATATAGTCTTTAGAAAACTCCAATAACAATGAGCGTGCTCAAGGGCAGTTTAGTGCCTGCGTACAAGCTACAAAGGATGGGCTATGCTGGGAACAATGGAACAGTCATAGTCTTTACATTTGTTGCTGGTCAGCACCTGGGCACGTATTTTGAATGGTATTTTTAGCTTGTCATATCGAAATCCATGATTTCAATGTAAGCCTAGACGTCAAACTAATGTTTGTAAAACCTGAACAATATATCACATGTCGTTCACCCTGCATGAACATTTGTTTGGAAAACCTGAAACGTGTAGGTTGTCCACCCTGAAAGCACATTTTGTTAGTCATTTGTAGTTGCTAAGTTTTCACTTGATCATCGGAACTCTACGTCTGATTAACTCCCCCGTCTGCTTCTCCTCAGTAAGATCAATGGTGTGATATCTACTGTTGCCTTGAAAACGAACGCATCCGTCTGTTGCACAAAGACCGTAACTGGCAAATCAAGAACCAGCTGTTGCCAAGGAACTGATCTGCACATGAGAGTAGGTGTCCAGTCCGACGAGCAACTGCCGGCTTACAATTTTGTAAGTACGTTCCCTCTGGGATGCAAGTACATCCGTTAGGAGCTCATATAGACAACGACCAAGAGTATCTAATGATTGTGCCCTTGTTAGCATCATGGCAGCAAGCGACATCTTCATATCCGTTTGGTTTTCTACAGTATTTCATTGGAGTGTGTGTGTCACCTTCACAACTCACTAGCTTGAGATCAGGAAGTATGACACCTCCAATATCTCCTGTCGCTCTTTATTGTTATAGTTATTGTAACCGGACATTAGAGAGGGATGGGCAGTACTTGAATCTCCACATGTTTCCCTCTTTTACAATAATATTGCCTTTTTTCAACAATTTTATAATGGGATATGGTCTACCGTCACACGAAAGCAATGTTCCTTTCACAAATAACACAAGAACATCAACATTTGCATGATTTTGCATATTAAAATTCATAATCATAGTATCTCAATGATCAAAACAACATTGCTGGTGTCAAGAAGTTAAAGTCTTCTAGAGTCACACACACCGAGAACACTAGTACTAGACTATACCGTCTCACCATCTACCTACTTTAATTGTCAACAGTTTTGCTTTCTTTACAATGTGATCAGAGCATATGCCACCATCATCAGAAAAAGTGTTGTGTTGTTTAATTCACACATGATGGAAACAACCTCGAAGAAGAATCTTCAAGGAGTCCTCAAAACGGGAGAGAAAGCGGGTCATTGTTTATCTTTGGAATGTGCTATTTTAACAAGATGCTAGGATTTGATGGACTTATCCATAAAACTATGTAGTTTTCTCCAGTATCTCATGGCGTGGCTGCATATGAAGTGATTTGATCAAGGTTAGGAGTTATAGTGCCCCCAAATTAAGGAAAAACATAGCGATATTTAATATGGTCCATTGCGTCACTGGCACCCGCATCTGTATTTATCATTGTCGTTGGTAGGACTAGTAGGTGAAGAGCTTCAATGGTAAATAGTATCTCCATGAGTCTGTTGTTTTCCTTGTGAGTTTGGTAGGCACAACAATAGTGCCTTGCATCACAACCTTTTCTATCACCGGAGTAGCATACCATCACAATCACGTTAAATGGCGTGATAAAAATTGTTGTAAATTCATCCGTCATATTACATAATCAACAACAACAACAAAACCTTTGTCTCAAGCACGTTGGGGTCGGCTATATTACATGATCAACATGTTCCCGAGAAGATTACACTTTTTTAGATCCAGAGACGCAAGCCAACAAAAGATTTTGGACAGAGGAGATCCGCCTCGCTCCCATGCAAGATTCATCGTCCGTGTTGCCATCTCTGTCGCCCGATCAAGACACCCACGATGGCACGCAGTTCACTAGACCCAACCCCAGAGAAGCCGTCACAATAAAGGGCCACAGCCGGGAGCCCGAAGGTGTGTTATCAAGATGATATCGATCGTCAACTCCAACACATTTGGTTTTCTCCACCATCTCACTGTATGGGTGCGACTGTGCGAGCATGGCAAACCAATTTCGTAGTATGGTTACAGTTTTGAGGGAAGGGAAGCATTACAGTTACACGCTAGATCGAGAGGAAGCATCCTTTAATGGTGTTGCCGGCCTGAAGGGTGGAGAGGGATAGGATAGAAGATTACTTCAAATCTTCATATGAATGCTACCCTCTTTCACAATAATCATTATATTTGTGTTTCAAAACTATATCATTTTACTGACAGTCATATCAAATGGAAGGCCCCCTAAAAATCGTGACCTATCACATAGATCATTTAATGATACATAGGCCTTCCACCACATCTAATTATAGTCTCCTCGTGATGTATATGATGATCACAGATGCATGTTACATGTTAGCACCATAAGGATCATTTACATCAGATATGTTCTATTTCTATCTGGGACATGTGACATTTTAGCAAATTAGAGTATGTTAAGCAACACTGTAACAATTTACTTTGTTATTTCTATCTGTAGAATTAGGACTTTTTTCTTCTATTGGCTGATCTTATGATGAGAACTGAGCTAATATTTTCTAGTGAAAACATATAAGAACAGGCGATCAAATGAAGCGCTCCATGGTCTATGTGAACATTACATGTACACATCCATGTCATGATCCACGAACGCCTGCATTAACAAAAAGTCACACTAACGCAAGCCGTCATTTGAGTTGATTTGGTCACAGTTAGGAAAGGTAAAGAGCTCCAGCGCACGGGTTCTTTCATAACTTATTTCAGTCCTTGTTAAATATTAAGTTAAAAATAAATATAAATTGACTCGATTTCCATCCGATCCGACCCTCCCGGTACTCAGTTCATTTTTATGACCCGTTATCAGGCATACTCACAGCTTCGCTGTCAGTAAGAGGCACCAGAGTGTCAGCAGCTCTGGTAGTCGTCTCTGCCGTCGCCGTAGCAGCAGCAGCAGATCACCTGAAGAGCGCGGCTGCTCGCCTTCGCCTCCCCCACCGGATGCACTATTACCGTCCGGCGTCTCAGCGACATCGTTCGGTTCCTTTGCCGTCCGACGTCCTCCTTCCGGGCGTTGAACTTGGTGCCCCCGGCCGAGGTGCGCGCAGCGGAGCATCATCGGCAGCATGGAGCGGACCTTGACCTGCCCGTTCGCCGGCCGCCGCCGCCGCGGGACGGGTCGAAATCGATCGGGTAGTACTTGTTGACGACCTTCCGCTCGCCAATCTCGCCGGCCCCCGCGCGCTTGCTCGTCGGACGAACGGAGCGGCGACCGGATGAATCGGTTTGGTCGAAGGCAGATATCAAGTGCACTGGATTTGGAGACGGTGGCCGAGTTGTTTCGGGCAAATTCGGCCTCCGGCAGTGCGACTCCATCCATCGGTGCGGGTAGGAGTCTGATGCCCGTGCACCGGTGTACATATTCGAGTTCAACGTGCAGGCAAGTCGAGGGTGAGATATTACAAGATCATATAGCTCGAGTATAATATACCTCTCCTGTTTTTAAAACAATAAGTTTTTTAAGAAAATGAAAGTTGTTTTCGTAACGATAACAATTTAAAAAGCGAGAGGGTATAATATAGCCATCCAAAAAGGCCCATCCAAAGAGGTACCGATGGAAACAATAATAACGGCACCAGAAAGTTGCTCACTGATCCATATTTTGCCGTTCACAAGTGACTAAACTTAGGAAATTAACTTGCTTAATCAGAAACGTCATACAAAGCAAGTGCAGAGTTTTGGTGAAGTTCAGAGCAAGCGTTCACAAGGGCTGAAACAGTTCCAGCAGCAGAGCTTTAAATCTAACATGTAGCGATGCTCAGGAGCCTAAATCTACCACGACCCTACAGCGCCCTGAGCTGGGTTTTCAAAGTGAGAGAAGCCCCAGTAAGTCTTCAAGGAGTATGGCGGGTAGATGGTTGCTCCTTCAGTGGTGATCTTGGCAATCTGTCAACATTGTGAATTGTGTTACAACAGTGAATCAGGCTAGTAACTAGGCATTGAATCTCATCAGGTTAAGCATTTTTGCCAAGGTCACGAAGTCCATACCTGGAATTTGTTAATAGATGATCTGTCACGGTACAGCAAGACCAGCAAGCACTTCTCAACCAGCTTAACAGCATCCTCAAAAGTCATATCCTCATGCCATTCAGCACGAAGTATCGGGATCGCCAGATGATTTCCAAAGCCAGTCGCAGTATGGTTTTCCTCAAAGTGTGTACCAATCATGTTAACCTGAACAAGTAATACAGCAGGCATAAGATGCTGGCGAGACAGACAAGTGAAAAAGTATAAGATATTGTTGTTTGAAAGATGAGCATACCATGCCAAGATACTTCTCTGCACCCTTTGGACCCATTTTAACTCCACCAAGTACAAGAGAGTTCCAGAGAGGATCAAACTTGTTGCGTCTGTTGTACATTACCCTAGTCAAATAACTGTGGATCTCTTTGGGGCCCAAGGAATTTCCATCATCCCACATATGGTCAGACAAACTGAAAAAAGGCAAGGGGAGTGAAAAAACTTAAACCTTCATACAAATATAAAGAAAAACACACGTTTTCATCATATAATCATTATGAAGATTCCTATCTACTCACTAACAGGGTAACTTACGTCAGTTCATTCAAATAGCACAAAATCTCCTGGAAATCACTGAATTCTCCACTTCCTCCAATAAGGCTATGCTTACCGACCGCCTTAATGCGCTCAACACTCTTGTATCGCAAAGTCGATCCATAGGAGGCTGCAAAATGAAGATAACACTAAGTTCCCAATAGTGATAGGAGTATATCTCTGCAGAACTGGGGACTAACCTCCAGTATCACATGCCATAATCACACCATCCTTGTATTTCAAGGCAATGACAGAAGTACCAGTCACATAGGGATACCTGTCAATGTAAGACAAGGGCAGGAGTAGCTCACGTAAATCGTGTACTTCTCAAGAGCCAGGCAACACTACCACCTGTGTTGAATAAAAGTGTCACACTAGAAGGAACAACGGAAATTGGAGGTGTTTTGAAAATCAAACGTGCAAAACTTAATCATATGACTCTCACCAAGAAGCTATTAGAAACATAGCATGACTAGTCAAAACTGAGAATGATCAAAACCACTATGCATAGAACACATTACATTTTTTTTAATTTATTCCATAATAATCATGCAGAGAACTGTAATGAAAATTTAACTCCCATGCAGCAAGTAACCTTTGAACAGATGCCAAAGCCGGTTGGTTAACAATAATTCTAATTAGCCATCAATTAGACTGGGCCGAGCCAATAACTGAACAGGAGGTGGCAAAATGATAGCTCCCCTACACTAACAAATCCTCTAACTCAGCCATATGAAGTGTTCAGTCATCATGACATGTTGATCAACATCTACAATTACAAAGGTTAAATCCAAGTATTTAGCAGATAAACTCAAAAACATCCTCCCCAACAACTTTGAACATCTCACTGCCTGAATTCTGAACATCATGTCGAATCACTAACCCTAATCCGCAATAACCTACATGTCCCAAATGATAGAACCTTTTCTTTTCGAAGACGATTTCACCAAGGGACACTAAACCAAAACGTTCTTAAAGGGTTGAATGTTTTCCCTCGGTGCCCAAATCACCGGAAGCAAGTTTTTTCTACCTTCACGCAAAAAAAAACGCGCACTTTCGTCCCAGGTATCACAATCTGCACGACCGCCCGAAGCTCCGAAACAGAATTTATTGGAGAAAAAAAAAAGAAAAGAAAGACAAGGATCCGGATCATACTGTGTACGCTGCCTCTCTCCTTCTCCTGCCGCCGCCTCCGCCGTCTGGTCCCCGCTCGCGGCGTTGAATCCACCCATAGGTTGATCCCACTGCAAATCCCCCAACAAAGATGCGTAAAAAAAACCAAATCACTACTGAGGGAACTGTTTGCGGGCTTCTCCCACGGGCATAGCTTGTCCATCACCTTTGGCGGGCCGTGGGCTTTGACCCGAGCGGGACAGCGATTGGACTCGGGCCCGTTGGGTTCGATTACGTTTCGTTGAAGAACTGGCTTTGGAGATTTGGGCCAGTGGCGCATCAAACCAAACCGTCCAACATTTTGTTCTTCTGTGTCGAATTGTATGGGCAATTTTATTTTTCTTTTGCGAATGTACGAGCGAAATACTTCCCCTTTCTAAAATAAATGATGTTTAAAATAAAAAATCTACTTTATTTTAAACTAAATTAGCTGTCATAAACGTCATTTATTTTAGAACGTAGGGAGTACCTTGCGATCGTATGTCTAACTTTGAAAAATACTTTCACTTAGACATTTACCTTTAGAAATCCGTAAAATTACTTAAATCAAACGACGATCATAAGTAATTGTTCTATGAATTATTGATTAGTTTGTAGTCCATAATTAAAGTAACAAAACTTCCATTTACTGATCTAGAGGAGAAATCAATAAAAATGTGAACCATATGATGAAATTATGAGTACAAGCATCATAAGGCGAACAAACAACCAAACATCGCAGCAAGTATTTTCAACATCAGAGTTAAATTTTTGAAAAATGACATCATGCTTTATGCTACTAAATATATTAAGAATACATTTCCATTTTCTGCATAGGTTTGGCAAGACCGAAAACAGATTTAACTTTGTGTTATGAAAAGAAGACACACAATTAATCATGGACAAATTTAACTTATTTAAAAAGCTAGCCAAAGTAACTTGTGTTTATATTTTGTTTTTAGTTCGTTCTGAGAAGCAATTAAACTAATAAACTGTTAGTCGGGCACAAATTCTACCCGTTTCTATGAAAAAGTTGTCAAGACAAGGCTACAAACTGTAACCTAATATATGTTATTATGTATCAGCTACAAAACTTTAGACCTGGTGACGAGGCACGAAGGCAAGACTACTGCTCCTTATGTTGATCTCCTTTTCAGTCACTCGTCTTGCCAAGCTGGTGTATGAGAATAAGCACCACGGCATTGCTTATGTCTAAAGTTTGAGCTCCATTTGACATCTCGATGGCTTTTTCAAAAGTTTGTTTACTTTTCTATTTTTACTGTTAATTTTAATCGAAGCATCTTTTTTAAACCTGTTACAACTAAAATCAGACCGAGAATGACAACTATTTCTACAATTGAATAGATTCCACGGCACAACATAACAACCACAACGCAAACAGAATCTCCAGGCAGTGCCAGGATCTAAAAATAAATTGGATTCCCTGTGATAAAGTCCGCTACATTATTCGATGGGCACCTAACTTTGCTAGCCATCATTGACGACCCGGGAAAGAACACAATAAGAAAATCACCACCACACGAAAAGGAAAACCATCCGTTGACCATTCTAACACCGTACAGTTAACAATTGTTTAGTGACAAACCACATGGCGAAGCTCACGTTTTCAGTCTGTTTATTCGGAAGCTGGCCGACCAGGTGGACATTCTTGACCGTGTATACACGGAACAGATTTCCGAAGCCATTTTTTCTGTAAACGATTATCTTAATGATAGATCTAAGTCAATAAAGTCATGTGTTTTTTGTGTGTTTAGAAAAATATTAATAGCTGGGCAGCACTCTATCCCATTATAGCATCAACAATTCTTGAACGGAGAGAATTCTTTAGTGTGTTGAGACCAGGTTGATCTTTGACAGTTTGGTTTCAGCTTTTTGTCCTGGATATTTTTAAACGTTGGAACTACTCCCTCTCGTCTAAATTAAATGATGTTTTGGACAGCTAATTTAGTTCAAAATAAATTAAATTTTTTGTCTAAAACCTCATTTGTTTCAGAACAGAGGGAGTACTATCTTTAAAAAGTGAATCATAAAGTGTAGTTGAGTTCTCTAATTTTTGTATTATTGTATATGACAGGGAAAAGATTATTAATTTTAGAGTCAGTACGAACTTAATATTTTGGGAGATGTTTTTTTCAGTGGACTATGCCGTTGAATACTGCGCACTCGTTCTCGGTGTTTGCCAAATTCCCACGCCCCTCCCTGCCCGAAAGAACCCTCCCCATCCCAACCCGCTTCACTCTCTTCCACTCCGCTCCCGTTTGCCTCGAGCCTCACACCATGCCCGCCCACGCGCTCGCCGGAGGCCGCGCGGCGCGGCTTCCCATTCTGCCATGTTGACGAGGGGGGGGGGGGTGGGGAGGGCTCTCCGGCTGGGGGTTTGCGCTGCTGGTGTCTCGGTACCGGGAGGGAGGGAGGCGAGGCGATGGGGAAGCAGCAGCGGGAGGGGAAGCGGCGCGGGGAGGACGGGAGGCGGAGGGGAACGGGGAGGAGGGCGGCGGCGGCGGGAGAGGAGGAGAAGGACGCGGCGACGGTGACAGGATGCTGGATCCGCTTCCCGCGCTTCCGCGGCTGCATGCCCTCGCGCGCCAAGGTCGACTCCACCACCAGCGGCGGCGGTAAGAAATGCTCTTGCTCCTCAGCCTCTTCCTATCCGCTCTGTTGCTCAGCCTGTCTACTTTCGCCTGCGCCGTCGCTGGATTTTGCGCTTGCCTGTCCTGCCCGGTTGCCACTGTTTGAACGGTTGCCAGGGAATTCTGCCCGGAATCTTCGTCGGAGAGGTGGTGGGAGGCTGGGAGCAGAGCATGCTCTTTTGACCGTTTCTTAACTGGATAAATCGATGTTAATGGAACTGTGCGAGGATTCCACGATTAAATCGGATGTGTGTAGGTGTGCACTGAAGTCGCTGGGTGGGTGGCACAACTCAGCCGTGTGACCGTGAGTGTTGGACAAGGGTGGTTGGTGTTGGGGTCGGTTGTCCGGATGATATTGTTCCGTTTTTACTTCTCTGCGTTGGCAGTGTCGCAGATAAGCTGATGTGAGTTGTGAGGTTAGCTCTTGCCCAGGAGTTGGAATGCTGCCATTGACGGGCATGTGGTGCTGCCTGCGGGAGTAGAGGTTTTGTGGCTTGCTGGTACAGGTGGATCTTCTTCACTGCAAGCAGGTTGTAGCTCAGATGGAATGTAGGGGTTGCGGTTTGTTTTGCTGCAAGATGGGTTTAATTCCAAAGTTGTATAAGCTATTGATTCTTTGGAGTATTGTTTGGGTGTATAAATAATTAAGTAGACATGACAACTATTCTGGCACGATTGAGTCATTCAGGTTACAGTTGTGCTCACTTGGAATATGGACAAGTGGGTGCATTTGAGTGGCGTATCAAGTGAAGCGCTCAAATGGGTACCATAGTTATTAATAGAGGGGAAAATTAAGAGATGGATTAATATGGGGTCAAAGGGTACATTATATAGAGGGATTAGGTGGGGGAAAAGGGCTAAGTTACCCCTAACCCTAATCCCTCACTAATGACTAAACTGCCCCTGTGTTACCCATATAATTACAGAGTCTAACACCCTCCGCAGTCACAACATCTAGCCACTGCAGATGTTGAAACTGGACCGAAACTCAGAGAATAGCGACGACGGGAGGCTCTTCGTGAAGATGTTGGCGAACTGCATCGTCGTCGGAACATGGTGTACCCGAATCTCGCCGCGTGCGACCCGCTCACAAACAAAGTGGAGGTCAATCTCCACATGCTTCATATGCTGATGCTGGACCGGGTTGGTGGAGAGGTACACGACGCTGACGTTCTCGCAGTAGATCAGGGTGCTCCTGGCAACGGGAGTGTGGAGCTTCTGAAGCAGCTGCTGAAGCCAGGAAGCCTCAGCCACGCCGTTTGCCACGGTGCGATACTCCGCCTCAGCACTGGACCAGGAGACGAGATTACCGCCCAGGAAGACGGCGTACCCAAAGTTTGATCGGCAAGTGTTCAGGCAGCCTACCCAGTCAGCATCGGTGTACACGACCAGCTCGGAGGCTGCGTCACGTCGAAGGAGGATGCCGTAGTCGAGGGTGCCATGTAGGTCCCGAAGAATCCGCTTCACAGCGGTGAGGTGCGGCTCCCTCGGGTCATGCATGTGGAGGCACACCTACTATGCGCATAGGAGATATCCGGCCTGGTGAAGGTGAGGTACTGAAGAGCACCTGCAAGACTCCTGTAAGCAGTGGGGTCAGTGGCGGGTGTCCCGTCGGTAGCGGAGAGCTTCGCCTGAGTATCCATTGGAGTGGAGCATGGCTTGCACTCAGCCATGCCCGCTCGTTGGAGGATATCCAGGCAGTACTGTTGCTGGTGAAGGAACAAGCCGCCTAATCGGTCCTCGACCGCAAACCCAGGAAGTGGTGGAGGCGGCCCAGGTCCTTCATAGCGAACTCCTGCTGTAAAGCAGAAATAGTGCGCCGAAGAAGAGCCGGACTGGATGCTGTCAGTACAATGTCATCGACGTACAGTAGAAGGTAAGCAGTGTCACTGCCACGTCGATAGACAAACAGCGAAGTGTCCGACTTAGCTTCTACGAACCCCTGTGAGACCAGGAAGGAGGCGAACTGGCTATACCAGGCTCTCGGTGCTTACTTCAGACCGTACAGGGGTTTGTTTAGCTTACAGATCATGTCTGGATGAGCTGAGTCAACAAATCCTATCGGCTGACTGCAGTACACCGTCTCGGTCAGTGTACCGTGGAGGAAGACATTCTTGACGTCCAACTGGTGGACGGGCCAAGAACGCGAGAGAGCCAGCGACAGAACGGTACAAACCGTAGTCGGCTTCACCACCGGGCTGAAGGTCTCGTCGTAGTCGACTCCAGGGCGCTGAGTGAAACCCCGAAGTACCCACCGAGCCTTGTACCTCTCCAAGGTACCGTCCGCCTTCTTCTTATGTGTGAATACCCACTTGCTCGTGACAACATTGCCACGACCAGGGCGGGGAACCAGGTCCCTGGTCTGGTTGGCTAGCAGGGCCAAATACTCTTCCTCCATAGCGCGGCGCCAGTGAGGGTCGGCGAGGGCGCTACGCAGGGAAGTCGGTATGGGTGAGATCGAGGAGTCGGTCGGTGGAGATGTCGTCGACGAGAAGACAGCTCCGGCGAAGCGCTCAACCGGTCGGAGACTCCCGGACGCACGTCGAGTCTCCATCGGGTGGACGTGACCAGGATCCCTATGAAGAAGAGGAGGGTTGTACACCGGGCACTCGGGAACAACAACCTTCTCTCGTCGTGGGTAGACGAGAGTGGGTCTTGAGGTCGCGCGTGACGCGACGACTCGTGTAGAGGGCTTCGGTGCTGCGCGTGGCGCAGCTGGAGCTGGGGCCCCATCCTGTGCTCGTCGCTGGTAGACAAGCGCGGGGTCAGCGAAGCGAGAAGTCATTGTCGGAGCTGCGCCTAGCGCGACTGGTGGCGTCGGGGACGTCGGGCTCGCTGCAGGTGACGTCGGGGAAGCCGAGGTCGCGCGTGGCGCAGCTGGTGACGTCGGGGAAGCCGAGGCAAGCGCGTGGCACAACTGGGGATGTAGGGGTCACCCGAGGTGCAGCAGGCGACGCCGGAGACGTCGATGTCACACGTGGCGCAGCTGGTGACGTAGGGGTCACCCAAGGCGCAACATGCAACGCCGGAGACGTCGATGCCGCGCGTGGCGCAGCAGGCAACGCCGGAGACGTCGATGCCGCACGTGGTGCAGCAGGTGACGCCGAGGGCACCTGAGGCGTAGCGTGTGTCGAACCTGCAGAAGAAAGAGGCCAAGGCAGCTGGGGAGCAGCCTCGGGGTCAGTGGAAAAAAGGGAATCCAACTCTGTGGTGGAATCAGAAGAGGTGGTGGAGAAGGGAAAGGAGGACTCGTCGAAGACGACGTGCCGAGAGATCAAAAAGCGGTGAGTAGTGAGATATAAGCACCGGTACCCCTTATGATCAAGAGAATACCCGAGAAAAACACACCGTGTCGAGCGGGGCGCAAGCTTATACGGGCCAGTGGAGGAAAGGTTAGGGTAGCAAGCGCAACCGAAAACTCTAAGGTGATCATAAAGAGGATCGATGCCATATAAAGCAAAGTAGGGGGTGGAGGCACGAATCGCCTTTGTAGGAAGGCGATTAATCAGAAGTGTGTCAGTATGGAGAGCCTCCACCCAGTATCGGGCTGGAACAAATGTCTGGAACATCAGGGAGCGCATGACATCTTTGGTGGTGCGAATCATGCGCTCTGCCTTGCCGTTTTGAGGAGAGGTATACGGACAAGACATGCGTAGCTGTACCCCATGCATGGAGAGAAAGTTACGAAACACAGAGTTATCGAACTCGCGTCCGTTATCACACTGGACAGCTCGGATGGTGCGTCCAAACTGAGTGGAAATCCAAACGAAGAAGTGAGAAAGAGTAACGAAAGTCTCATACTTCAATCGTAATGGAAAAGTCTAGGAAAAGTGAGAAAAATCATCAATGATCATCAAGTAATAATTAAAGCCCGATACACTGGTAATGGGTGATGTCCACAAATCACAATGTATAAGATCAAAAGCCAACATGAGTCATGGAAGTGGGAAAAGGAAGTCGAACATGACGACCAAGTTGACAAGCATGACATAAGGAGTCATGTGTACCCCTAGAACACGAGATAACAGAACTACTGGACAACCTCAACATAGCATCTGCACCAGGGTGGCCGAGCCGGCGATGCCAAATGGTGGATGAAGCTGTCATAGTCAAAGCAAAAGATGGTGATGCAGCGGAAGCAGGAAGTCGAAGTGTGTACAGGGCCCCGAGCTATCACATCGAAAAAGAGCTTGTCGGGTAGAAAGATCCTTCACAGACAAACCAAATGGATCAAACTCAATGGAAACATTGTTGTCAGTGGTAAAACGACGGACAGAAAGCAAGTTTTGAATGATATCCGGAGTGACAAGAATGTTTTTAAGCTGGAAAGAACCCGGGAGACCGGAATCACCTACTGAGGTGACCGGAAGAACAGACCCGTTCCCAACAACGATAGATGAAGGAAAAGAGGGATTGGGAGGGTGGGTGGAAGAGAGTATACCAACATTTGGAGTGGTATGGTATGACGCTCCTGAGCCAACTATCCAGTCGGTACCTGGTGGAGTAAGGTGCATGGTGCTGAAGGAAGAGGCCAGCGACTGTCGATCCCCCGTCGAGGGTGGCTCATGGAGAGGTGCCGACGGCTCCGAGTGCCCAACAGGATAGTCGGTGCCTCCGTAGGTCGAGGCTGACTGCCTGCTAGAAGGGTAGCCAAGCCCATCATAGGCCTGAGTCGGCGGTCCACCAGCACTGTAGACTGGTCCACTGTAGCCTGGGGTGGCTACGAACGCTGACTGAGGGCGTGGTGGTCGTGGGGGCTGAGAACCCGGAGACGGCCCAGATCACAGGTAGATCTGGCCAGTCCACGGGTTGTAGGGTGTGTGAAGGAATAAGTCTTGTACTCTTAGTCTGTGTGGCCCCTAGTTAGGACAGCATCTCAGTCCTTGTTAGGACAGCAGATTAGTCCTTTGGTAGGACAACATCTTAGTCCTTATTAGGACCGCATCTTAGACCAAGAGGACAACATCTCAGTCCTTGTTAGGATAGAATATTAGTACTTTGGTAGGAAAGCATCTTAGACCAAGAGGACAACATCTCAGTTCTTGTTAGTACAACATATTAGTCCTTTGGTAGGACAACATCTTAGACTAACATCTAAGAATATGCTTGGCTGCCTCAGCTATAAATATGTAACCCCAACCCCTAGGTTGGGCATGGCATTGTGTGTGGAATGAAACCAGAAAAATTTCCCAACTCTTAGTGTCATCCTCTCCATGAGAGTAATACTTGAGATACTAACAAGTGGTATCAGAGCCGTTCTATCCTGTAGCATAGACGTCTCCTGCTCATCTCCCTCCCACACCTCTCTTCGTCTTCAGCCGGCAGTAATAACACCGGTTGTTTCAACTCATTCCTCTTGCACAGACAAGCAACAGCTTGTCTGAGACAACCTCTTCCCCACACAACACTCTCTCACTAGCACGCCATGTCCGAAGGACAGTCTCAGCACTCGGTCGCTTCGAGCGCGCGGCATCGGCAGGAGGCCGAGGTCGCCGCGGCAGAAGAACGCGAGCGAGCAGCGGCAAGGCTGCGGCGAGGGCGGCGAGGCTGGCGGCGGCGGAACTGGCAGCGGCGAAGGCGGAAGTAGAAGCAGCAGCGGCTGCGGATGCAGCGCGTGCGGATGCAATGAGGCTCTGCGTAGCGGTAGCGACAGAGGCTCTGATTCTACCGACGACGGCATCAATGAAGACCTCAGGCTGGCAAGGAAGGTAGCACGACCACAGACGCCACAATGGGCAGACGCGCACCCCCATGAGCGCGGCGGCTGCAGCCCAGACGGGCGCGGACGCGCTGGCGATGCTCCCGGAAGGGGTGGTTGGGTCGACGGAGATCGAGGCATTTACAGGCGGGGCAACTCTCCCTCCCCGAACAGGTACCATGGTCACCACGGGATCCAAGCCATTGTCAGGGACGTTGGTCCCGACGGTGGGTGGCCTACCCTCACCAAGACCAACTACGTCGAGTGGGCCGCGGTGATGAGGATACGGCTCCAAGTACGGCACATGTGGGAAGCAGTCCGGTACGGCGACGTCGACTACTACGAGGATCGACGGGCGCTGGATGCTCTCATTGCTGCAGTACCGCCCGAGATGCAGTTCTCGCTTTCCAACAAGTGGACTGCCAAGGAGGCCTGGGACGCCATCGCTGCGGCACGCATCGGCAGCGACCGCGCCCGCAAGACCACACTGCAGGCACTCTGCAAGGAGTGGGAGAACCTGACCTTCAAACCAGGTGAGGATGTTGATGACTTCGCTCTCCGTCTCAACACACTACCGCAGAAGATGGTGCAGTTCGGCGATGACACCTACAACGAGGAGAAAGCCGTCGAGAAGCTCTTTTGGTGCGTCCCTGAGAAGTACAAGCAGATCGCTCGCTCGATCGAGTCCCTGCTGGACCTCTCCACGATGTCGATTGATGAGACGATAGGCCACCTCAAGGTCATCGACAGCGATGAATCTCAGCCTCTCTCGGGGCCTATCACCATCGGTGGGAAGCTACATCTCACTCGGGAGCAGTGGGAGGCCTGCCAAGGTGACGAGAAGAAGGGGGAGCCCTCCTCCTCTAAAGGCCGCCGCAAGCGTGGCAAGCCAAGCAAGGGGCGCGGAGGTGCCCAAGCTGGGGCGCAGAGACGTGCCGAGGGTGGCGCCCACGGAGGCACCCAAAGCGGCGCCGCCGGCAGCCGGAAGCCAGCACGAGACGACACCTGCCACAACTGTGGCAAGTTTGGTCATTGGGCCAGGGAGTGTCGGCAGCAACGACATGGCCAGGCCCACGTCGCACAGGTGGATGAGGAGCCGGCTCTACTCCTGGCGCACGCAAGCATCGAGCCACCTCCAGTGGCATCGACCACAACGGCTCTCCTCCACATCGATGAGCCGAGAGCACACACCTTTCTTGGTGACGGCTCTAGCAACGACAAGACTGACGGGTGGTGCCTCGACACCGGCGCCACCCATCACATGACTGGTCGACGGGAGTTCTTCACTGAGTCCGACCCCAATGTTCGAGGCTCCGTCAAGTTTGGGGATGCCTCTGGTATGGAGATCAAGGGCGTCGACTCCGTCATCCTCACCGCCGAGTCCGGTGAGCACAAGCTGCTCGTCGGAGTCTACTACATCCCCGCGTTGAGGAACTCTATCATCAGCCTGGGCCAGCTGGATGAGAACGGTTCACGCGTGGAGATCAAGGATGGAGTCATGAGGATTTGGGATCGCCATCGTCGCCTTCTTGCCAAGGTAACCAGAGGCACCAATCGACTCTACGTCCCTAATGTGCAGGTAGCACAACCTCTCTGCCTTGCTACTCGCCGGGGTGATGAGGCGTGGCAGTGGCATGAGCGCTTTGGGCACCTTCACTTCAAGGCTCTGAAGCGGCTCAGTGCCAAGGAGATGGTACGGGGCCTGCCGTGCCTTGACCATGTGGAGCAGTTCTGCGATGTCTGCGTAGTGACAAAGCAGAGGCGGCTCCCCTTTCCCCAGCACTCGAGCTTCCGAGCCAAGGAGCGGCTCGACCTCATGCACGGGGACTTGTGTGGCCCGGTGACACCGGCTACACCGGGAGGACGACGTTACTTCGTGCTGCTTGTCGATGACCTCTCCCGCTACATGTGGGTGATGGTCCTCGGCAGCAAGGGAGAGGCTGCTAACGCCATCAGGCGCTCACAGGCCATTGCGGAGGCGGAGTGCGGCCGCAAGCTGCGCGTGCTGCGCACTGACAACGGCGGCAAATTCACGGCGGCTGAATTTGCGTCGTACTGTGCGGATGAGGGTGTTCAGCGCCACTACTCCGCGCCGTACAGCCCGCAGCAGAACGGCGTCGTCGAGCGACGCAACCAGACGGTTGTGGGGATGGCTCGGGCCCTACTCAAGCAGAGGGGAATGCCGGCTATCTTCTGGGGAGAGGCGGTGGTGACGGCGGTCTACATCCTCAACCGCTCGCCCACCAAGGCTCTCAATGGCAGGACGTACGAGGCTTGGCATGGGCACAAGCCGACAGTCTCTCACCTACGGGTCTTCGGCTGCCTAGCGTTCGCCAAGGAGCTTGGCCACATCAGCAAGCTCAACGACAGGAGCACTCCAGGGGTGTTCATCGGCTACGCGGAGGGCTCAAAGGCCTACCTCATTCTCGACCCAGGAACACAGCGCGTGCGCACGACACGTGATGTAGTGTTCAATGAAGGGCGAGGATGACAAGGCGGTAGACGACGGCTCGACTCCGACATTCGACAACTCCATCGTCGAGTACGTCCACTTCAAGGGAACTGGGGGAGTCGGCAGCTCGTCTCCACCGACTTCAGCGCCACGCTCCACAGTCACGACCTCGGCTGCGACGACCTCTCCACCACCACAGCCAGCGACCCCACGCACTCCAGCACCGACCGCCATCCCTCCGGGTACGTCCACTCCGACACCAGCTCGTGTCCAGCACAAACCGGTGGAGTTCGTTACTCCGCTCTCCCACGACGAGGAGCGCATCGATGTGTACCACGACGGCGAGCCGTTGCGGTATCGTACGATGGAGGATCTTCTCGGTGACCAGTCGGTGCTGGGACTGATCCCTCGTGATCTGGAGGCGCAGTTGCACCTTGCGTGCGACGACGGCGAGCCTCGGTCTTTCGCGGAGGCTGAGAGACAATGCGGCATGGCGTGCCGCGATGCAGTCGGAGATGGACGCGCTTGAGAGCAACCGCACCTGGGAGCTTGCTGACCTCCCTCATGGTCACCGCGCGATCACCCTTAAGTAGATGTTCAAGCTGAAGAGGGATGAAGCCGACGCCATCGTCAAGCACAAGGCTCGCTTGGTGGCACACGGTTTCGTGCAACAGGAGGGGATCGACTTTGACGATGCCTTCGCGCCCGTGGCGCGTATGGAATCTGTGCGACTCCTCCTTGCGCTGGCTGCTCAGGGAGGCTGGCGGGTTCAACACATGGATGTCAAGTCGGCGTTTCTTAACGGCGATTTAAAGGAAGAGGTCTATGTGCACCAGCCGTCGGGATTTACGATTCCTGGCAAGGAGGGCAAGGTGTTGCGTCTGCGCAAGGCCCTCTATGGCCTTCGGCAGGCACCAAGGGCGTGGAATGCCAAGTTGGACTCCACGCTCAAGGGGATGGGCTTCGAGCAAAGCCCGCACGAGGCGGCATCTACCGGCGGGGCAATGGAGGAAATACCCTACTGGTGGGTGTCTACGTCGACGACTTGGTGATCACCGGCACCAAGGATGCGGAGGTTGCAGTATTCAAGGAAGCGATGAAAGCCACCTTCCAGATGAGTGACCTGGGATCTCTCTCCTACCTGGGGATCGAGGTGCACCAGGCCGACTCCGGGATCATGCTTTGACAGACTGCCTACGCCAAGCGCATTGTTGAGCTGGCTGGGCTCACAGATTGCAACCCTGTTGCCACTCCCATGGAGGAGAGACTGAAGCTGAGCCGCAACAGCACGACGGAGGAAGTGGATGCCACACAGTATCGGCGTCTCGTGGGGAGCCTTCGCTACCTTGCCCACACACGGCCGGACTTGGCATTCTCTGTCGGCTACGTCAGTCGGTTCATGCAGCGACCGACGACGGAGCACCAGCAGGCTATGAAGAGGATCATACGCTATGTTGCGGGGACTCTCGACCACGACCTCTACTACCCGAGGTGCCCAGGGGCGGCACACCTTGTCGGGTACAGCGACAACGACCATGCCGGCGACATCGACACTAGCAAGAGCACGAGCGGGATTCTCTTCTTCCTCGGCAAGTGCCTCGTTAGCTGGCAGTCGGTCAAGCAACAAGTGGTGGCCCTGTCTAGCTGCGAGGCCGAGTACATAGCGGCCTCTACCGCTTCGACTCAGACGCTCTGGCTAGTTCGACTGCTTGGTGATCTCCTCGGCAAAGACACCGGAGCGGTGGAACTCAGGGTGGACAACAAGTCCGCTCTGGCTCTAGCAAAGAACCCCGTCTTTCATGAACGGAGCAAGCACATCCGGGTGAGGTACCACTTTCTCCGAGGCTGCTTGGAGGAAGGGAGCATCAAGGCGTGCTACATCAACACCAAGGACCAACTTGCAGACCTGCTCACCAAGCCCCTTGGGAGGATCACGTTCCTTGAGCTTTGCTCCAGGATCGGGATGGTCCAACTCTCCCACAAGACAACGCACAAGATTTAGGGGGAGAATGAAGGAATAAGTCTTGTACTCTTGGTCTGTGTGACCCCTAGTTAGGATAGCAGATTAGTCCTTTGGTAGGACAACATCTTAGTCCTTATTAGGACAACATCTTAGACCAAGAGGACAACATCTCAGTCCTTGTTAGTACGAAATATTAGTACTTTGGTAGGAAAGCATCTTAGACCAAGAGGACAACATCACAGTCCTTGTTAGGACAACATATTAGTCCTTTGGTAGGACAACATCTTAGACTAGCATCTAAGAATATGCTTGGCTGCCTCAGCTATAAATATGTAACCCCAACCCCTAGGTTGGGCATGGCATTGTGTGTGGAATGAAACCAGAAAAATTTCCCAACTCTTAGTGTCATCCTCTCCATGAGAGTAATACTTGAGATACTAACAGTGTGGGCCAGGGTGCACCTCCCCGGCCGGTACCACCACTACCACCAGTAGCCAGAGTAGTGGGTGAAGGAGTGCCGCCTGCACTGCTACCTCCACCACGGACACTGTGTTTTCCTCGGCGGCGACGATTTCCACCTCCAGTACTAGCAGGAGTGCCTGGGGTGGAAGGTGGTTGTGACGGTGGTCCACCAGCAGCTGGTGAGGGTGGACGAGGGGACTGCCCAGAGCCATAAAAGGTTGTGGCAGACCCAGAGCTAGTAGAGCCTCCTGCATTGATCTCCTCAAGCTCAAGGTCAGACCATACCTTCTCGAAGGTAGGGGGTGGCTCCAGATGGAGTAGCCACGTCCGTAGATGACAATAGTGCTCATTTAGGCCCTGAAGGACCCAAAGAACGAGAGAGCTATCGATGACCGGCTCGCCTAGGTCACGTAGAGCATCCGCCATGCCCTTCATCTCCCGACAGTAGGTGGAGACAACGCGGTCACCCTAGATGGTGTTCTGGAACCGAGCGCTGATGTGGAGGGCTCGAGTCGTGCGGTTCCCCCAGAAAACGCTGCTCAAGGACCAGCCAGGCCCGTCGAGCGGTGCCACCACCGCGCTGCCTGACGATGTCCTGTAGCTCCTCCGACAGAGAGCCAAGGATCCAGGATAGGACCAGTCTATCCATGCTGATCTAGGAGACATCCACTGAAGAACCGTCCTGGAGGACGTGGTCGTCGAGGCAGAAGCGCCTCAGCGTGAGGAGCACCAGGTCACGCCACCGGGCATATGAGGTAGACTCGGAGCTGAGAACAACCGGCACGAGCCGGTTGTTCTGAATCCCGACGGCCTGTGTATGAAGAGCAGCCACAAGTGAAGCCGAGTACGTACCAGCGTCCGAGGGAGGCTCGTGTGCAGCACTCATCGGTCGGTGAGCACTCTCCTCGAGCTTGTGAGATAGAGCGGCCACGGAGGCACGCTCCTGCTCCAGGGCGAGAGCGAGTGCCCGCTCGTGCTCGCAAGAGGCAGCCAGAGCCACGGCGATGTCGGAGGTGTTCGTCGTGTCGGTGCGTAGGAAGAAGTGGCTGCGCTCTCAGCAGCGGCGCCAGCGACTGGAAACAGGATCGGCGGGACAGCGGTCGTGGTGCTCCCGTCGATGTCGAGGCCGGTGGGGGTAGAGTCACGTGGCCCAAAGGTACCTACCATGAAAGCGATAGCGGCAGCGGGTGTGGCGGATTTTCTGGTGGTACCTACAAGAGGTCCGCCGGCGGCCGGACCGGTCTTCGGAGACACAGGAGAGGCGACAACGCCTCCCGGAGCAGAGATAGCGGTCTGCCGAGGGGGGGGCGTGCCAACTTCCCCCGGAACAGAGATGGCGGCCGATCCAGTAGCAGCAGCCGCCACCCCCCCCGGGGAGGCTCCTCCCATGGCGGCGGCGGAGGCCCCCCCCTCTGTGCGCTGGCCGGCCAGCCGTAGTCGCCTGGCCCCACGAGCGCACTGTCCAGGCGCAGTCGAGATGGTGAGATAGAGCGGCCACGGAGGCACGCTCCTGCTCCAGGGCAAGAGCGAGTGCCCGCTCGTGCTCGCGAGAGGCAGCCAGAGCCGCGGCGATGTCGGAGGTGTCCGTCGTGTCGGTGCCGTAGGAAGAAGTGGCTGCGCTGCGCTCTCGGTAGCGGCGCCAGCGACTGGAAACAGGATTGGCGGGACAACGGTCGTGGTGCTCCCGTCGATGCCGAGGCCGGTGGGGGTAGAGTCACGTGGCCCAAAGGTACCTGCCATGAAAGCGATAGCGGCAGCGGGTGTGGCGGATTTTTCGGTGGTACCTACAAGAGGTCCGTCGGCGGCTGGACCGGTCTTCGGAGACACAGGAGAGGCGACAGCGCCTCCCGGAGCAGAGGTAGCGGTCTGCCGAGGGAGGGGCGTGCAGCAGCAGCCCCCCCCCCCCCCCCGGGAGGCTCCTCCCATGGCGGCGGTGGAGGCCCCCCCCCCCTCTGTGCGCTGGCCGGCCAGCCGTAGCCGGCGGCGACTGGCCCCGCGAGCGCACTGTCCAGGCGCGGCGCTGGCCACCCGAGGCACGCCGGTAACGCGCCTCCCAGGGCGGCGGCCGCAGCCCCCCCCCCCCCCCCCCCCCCTCCCCGCGCTCTGGTCAGGGGCACCGCCGGCTGGCGGCGGCCGCAGCAGGGGTCGCAGCGACCCAGGGCGGCGGCGTAGGGTGGTGGCGCAGTGGCACCGCCAGCGGCCCTAGGTGGCGGCGGCTGAAGCCTGTGTCATTAGGGTTAGGGTTAAGCCCTAATCCTAATCAATCCTAGCTAATCTGATACCATAATAGAGGGGAAAATTAAGAGATGGATTAATCTAGGGTCAAAGGGTACATTATATAGAGAGATTAGGTGGGGGAAAAGGACTAGACTACCCCTAACCCTCACTAATGACTAAACTGCCCGTGTTACCCACATAATTACAGAGTCTAACAGTTATAAATGGAAATGAAAATGCGAAAAATTACTGTGGGTACTACACAACAGTGTGTGTAATACACATAATCTCGGACATAAAATAAAATTTAGTAGTACAAACAAAAACCTCCAAAACATTTGTACTAGTAAATGAAATAAAATGGTTCTAAATGTTTGTCATTAGAATTCCTATTGTCACATTAGGCAGTTGGTCCCCAGCTTGTGATGTGTTGGAGGAAAACAAGATCTTGCTAGTACATGAACCTTTTTCATGTTAATCAGCCCTCACATGTTTGACTATGTCAAGGACTTATCATCTAACAGGCATCATATCTACATGTGCAGGAAGCAAACCAGCGACAGATGGTAGCAAGGACCGATCAGTTAAACCAGCTTCAGGTTCCACAACAACCAGCAGCACTGGAAGTGTTTCACCTTCTTCCGTTGTTGGCGAGGAACTTAAACTTGCTTTCCAGCTGCGTAGATTTACCTTCAATGAACTTAAGTGTGCCACGAGAAACTTCCGTCCTGAGAGCCTTCTCGGTGAAGGAGGTTTTGGTTGTGTCTTTAAAGGGTGGATTGAGGAGAATGGAACTGCTCCTGTTAAGCCAGGCACTGGACTAACTGTTGCTGTCAAGACACTCAACCATGATGGGCTGCAGGGGCATAAAGAGTGGGTGGTATGTTTTGAATCTTGTTATGTGCATTATGAGGAAAGGCATTGTTCAATTTCTGCTAATGCATCATTAAGCTAATTGCCATTGTTTGTTCGCAGGCAGAAGTTGATTTTCTTGGAAATCTTCAACATCCACACCTTGTGAAATTGGTTGGTTATTGCATTGAAGATGACCAAAGGTTGCTTGCATATGAATTTATGCCCCGTGGAAGTTTGGAGAATCATCTTTTTAGGAGTAAGTATCTTTTAATCTGATGTTTTATTTGTTTTATGTTAACAGATTTGCTACTATATGTTTTTTGTTTCAGTTAATGATTACTAGAATTTTGTTTTCTTGTTTAGTAGCCGAAATGCAATACTTTGATGAATGTGGCATGGACACTTTTGTTCCGGTAAATACATGTGCCACGAGCACTTTAACTTACCCGTGATTTATTTATAGCCATCTGTCCTACTTCATACATGGTATTTAGTTGTTCAATGGGTTATTGGTGTTAGCCTTGTCACAACATGTACTATTGTCTAGTGGGTTGGTATGTAAGAATTCATGAGGAAGTGGATATTGTATGATGTTTTTTTCTCACCTAATGCATATTGTTTTAACTATCAATAAGGGCTCTAGGGGTTTTACATGTTTGCAATCTTACATTATCTGTTGTTACTGGTTTTAAAGTTATTAATTTAACTGACTGGCTTGTGTGCAAATGATCTGGTTTGATTTTCTAATAGTTTTCTCCTACTGTTGAACTACATGTGCTCCTATTGCTAAGATATGTTTATGTGCCAAATTTGTCCCACATAAAATCGTTTTTTGGTCATGTTTCTATGATTAACTGTTGCATACACATTTAATAACTGTTTTGGGTACTTCTGTATTGAATAGAGTCGGTGCCTCTCTCATGGACCATTAGAATGAAAATTGCTCTTGGTGCTGCTAAAGGACTAGCTTTTCTTCATGAAGAAGCTGAAAGACCAGTGATATATCGGGATTTCAAGACTTCCAATATTCTTTTAGATGCGGTATGTATTCAAAACACATTGGCTGTATAATTTCAAACAATTGCGCTTAAACATTTATTTTTTCCAGGACTATAATGCAAAACTGTCTGATTTTGGACTTGCTAAAGATGGTCCTGAGGGAGATAAGACACATGTCTCAACTAGAGTCATGGGAACATATGGATATGCTGCTCCCGAGTATGTGATGACAGGTGAGTTGATCAGTTATGATACACTGAAATTGTGAGTGTGCTCTGTGAATTTGGATGGGAGGAGGTTCCCCGACTGCGCCTAGGGCTGCGCAAGGGAGGAACCAGCAGCGAGGAGGCGTGGAAAGAATTGTGCAGCGTGTATCACGGGGGAAGAGAGGGAAGATCACGACGGCTAGGGTTAGGGTTTGCAGCCACGGTAACCCAAGGAGAAGAACAACCCAATGGAACAATTCTCATTTTTTCTTTATGAAGATTACATGGGGGAGGGGTGCTGCATATATAGGGGTCTAGGGACCCTCTGCCGCCCCCTAGGGCTCGCTGCTGCACCCAGGTCGGTTGGGACACCTCCAACCGACTCAATCTCTTATTTATTTAATTCTATCTATAATAGATTGAATCCTATAATTTTATCTATAACAGATTTATTCTAATCTTAAACAAATCTTCTAAAAGGCGCTTAGGCAGGGGTGCGGCTGGGCTGTGGGCGCCATAGGCCCTGTGGCGACCATATTGGCGGCCCACGAAGGCGTCCACAACATTTCCCCCCTTTCTGACAAAGAGCTCGTCCTTGAGCTTGAAGGTGGGGTGCTTCATCTTGAAATCTTCTAGCTGGACCCATGTAAAATCTGCATCAGAATGACCAATCCACTTGACTAGCAGCTCTCAGACTCTTCTATTCAGTCGTGCCTGCTGAATCTTCTGTAGTTGTGGTATGACGCGCCCATGGAGTAGAGGTGGCAGAGATGCCACTTGAGTTGGTGCAGGGCTTTCAAACTTCTTCAGGAGGGACACATGGAAGACGTCATGTATCCATGCTTGAGGAGGTAGCTGCAGCCTATATGAAACCACACCAATGCGCTGTATGATTTGATATGGTCCAAAATACTTAGGACCAATCTTTGATAGTGGTGCCACTATCACACCCATTGTAGTGCGCTGATGAAGACGTAGCCAAACCCAGTCTCCAATATTAAACTCCACCTCACGTCGAGTCTTGTCTTCATAGCTTTTCATGGTAATCTGAGCCTGCACCAATCCGTCTTTAATTTCAGCTAGAAATTCATCTCTGTTCCTTAGCTGTTGGTCAACTGCTGCTACCTTGGAGACTCCCTGATAAGAAATAAGTGCTAGAGGATCGATAAGAAATAAGTGCTAGAGGATCTCTGCCATAGACCACTCTGAAGGGTGAACACTTGAGGGTTGTCTGGTACGATGTGTTGTAGCAGTACTCAGTCCAAGGAAGCCATTGCAGCCATGACTTTGGTCGATCACCAGCCAGACAACGAAGATACATGGTGATGAGCTTATTGACGACCTCAGACTGGCCGTCGGACTGTGGGTGGAATGCCGAGCTGAGCTGCAGACGAACACCGACTAGCTGAAACAGGTCTGACCAGAACAAACTGGTAAAGATGGTGTCGCGGTCGCTGACGCTAGAGCAGGGGAAATTGTGTAGACGTGCAATGTCGTCGAAGAACGCCCTTGCCACGGACGCAACACTGTACAGGTGGCTCAATGGAATAAAGTGGGTGTACTTCGAAAAGCGATCCACCACCATCAAGATCACCGTCTTGCCTCCAACCTTCCGAAAACCCTCGATGAAGTCCATGGAGATATCACTCCAGATCTTCGAGGGTACATGAAGAAGTTGTAGCAGGTCAGCCGGATGTAGATGGTCCATCTTGTTGCGCTGGCATATGGCGCAACCACGGACGTACTCGCACACCCATCGTAGGAGTGACGGGCTATAGAAGGAGAGTTGTAGCCGGTGCGCTGTCTTCTGGATGCCCTTGTGGCCCCCATCATGTTCGGCCCAGAAAGCACGTGCGGCTCCCTCCTAGAGCTGGGCGCGCAACTGTTGGCGCCTGCTGTTCTGTGGCGATTTCCGTACGAAGCGAGTCGAAGAGGTGGATGACTGGTGCTGATATGGCGTGAATAGCCATGTCTTCCTCGTCGCGGCGAGACAAGCGTCAGCTACCCCGTTCAGACGCCCCAACCTGTACTCAACCTGTAGATCATAGGCAAAAAGCTTGCTCACCCAAGCATGCTGAGGAATTATCGTGAGGCGTTGATCCATGATGTATTTTAGACTGAAGTGATCAGTCCGAACGGTGAAGGGTGAAGGGGCAGCCCCATAAGTAAGGCCGCAAGTGACGCACGACCTTCACAAGGCTGATCATCTCGCACTCGTACGCCGGTAGCTTGTGGTGGTGAGGAGCTACGACGCGACTGAGAAGGTGATTACACCGTCACCCTAGTGGAGAACCGTCCCGAAGCGGGCGCCCGACGCGTCGCAGTCGATGACGAAGCGCTTGTTGAAGTCCAGCATTTGGAGAAGAGGTGATGTCATCAGCGCTTACTTGAGCTGGGAGAAGGCGTCCTGCACGTCGTTGGTCCAGCAGAACGCCTCCCAGTTGAGGAGGGCAGTGAGGGGTGTAGCCACTGCGTCATACCCCGTAATGAACTTGCGGTAGTAGCCGGTGAGCCCAAGGAAGCCTCGCAAGGCTCGTAAGGACCGAGGTGTAGGCCAACGCTCCACGACCTCCACCTTGGTCGGATCCATCGTCATACCCTAGGAGGAGATGATGTGTCCCAGGTAGGACATGGTCTCCTGGCTGAAGAAGCACTTGGACCTCTTCAGGAACAACTTGTGCGTCCGGAGTGTCTGGAACACCAACTTGACATGCTGTAAGTGTTCGGCCCAGGACCTGCTATACACCAAGATGTCATCAAAGAAGACAAACACAAATTTCCTGATGTAGGGGTCAAGGACGTCGTTCATCAACAACTGGAACGTGGACGACGCATTGGTGAGGCCGAATGGCATCACCAAGAACTCATATCGGTCTCGATGAGTTTGGAATGCCGTCTTGTCGATGTCGTCCGGGTGCATGCACACCTAGAAGTAGCCGCTGTGGAGGTTGAGTTTGGTGAAGAACATCGCGCCACGGAGCTCGTCCAATAGCTCATCGACCACCGTAATAGGGAACTTGTCTTTTAAAGTTCAGGCATTGTGATAGGAGGATGAGTCCCGATCTTTCGAGAGGTAGGGTAAACTTGATTGGGTGGAGATCTCGACGTTGATGATCCAAGGCTCCGAACGAATGAAACTCCACAATCACTACACCACTGCTCCGTTGGTTATCACCCGTGTCACACGAATGACCTCGCCACGAAGGCTTATCCCTGCAAGCGCAATCAAGAACACAAGCAAGAACAGAGAAGTTGCAATCAAAACTGAATTGATCATGAATTTGGGGTCTTACAACCGATGATCGGCGACACTATTCAATGACAGATTGTAACTAAGCAAAACCCACCTGTTTGTGACGGCGGCTAGGGGGTATAAAGGAGGTGGAGGACGACCAGGGGGGTTGCTGGGGTCGTGACCTAATCCTAAGACACGTACATAATGTACTTGGACTCGATACAAGGCCCAATGGCCCAACTAGGTGATGCAACACCCTGATAGACTCTAAACTTTATATTGTTTCAAAGTTTCCCGTCGACTTCGAGGGAATTTTGACGTGGGGTCAGTTCCATTAGAAAGTTTATCCTCTCAGCTTTCCGTGCATATGTAGAACGTCAAAAACGGAATCCGTATGCCTCCTATGCATCCATTTTAAAGTGGACTGCTCCTGGGCCCGAGTTGGACTCGAGTTTGAGTTGGGCTCGGTCTCTAACTTCTTGTTGGCGTATTTTCTGGTCCTCCATGCCTCCAAACCCCTCTCCATGTATCTCCATGTCCTCTCCATGGTTCCTAATCATAATTAATCCATTAGGTAGCAACATACTCTCAAAATTCACATATAACGAATTGTTCAGGGACGAGCTCACCTCTAAATTCAATTTTCGTGCTCGAGCTCTAGTAATTGGACCTTGCATGTCTACCATGTTAGTGTTGTGTATATCTGCAGGAGTGACGTCCACATCACATTGAGCTCGCGGTTGTCGATGCAAAAGCGTCACGTCTCATTGGCTTTTTGGACTAATAACACTGGTGAGGAGAATGCAGAGGTGCACTCTCAGATGATGCCCTGGCGAAGCATCTCGACGCACTGCTTCTCAATGTCGTCCTTGAGAAGCTGGGGTAGCGGATGGCTGGACAGCTACTAGAGTTGTGCCAGGCAGGAGCCTGATGTGGTGGTCGTGGCGCCATGGAGGAGGAAGATCGCGTGGCTCGTCGAAGAGGTCATGGAAGCTATCCAGGAGGGCGCCCATCATGTCGGTAGGTGGCGCCAGAGAAGTGCACACGGAGGCGGAGCTGCACAGCCCCATCCAGACCACCTCACGTTCCTCGCGCCACAACTTCATTGTGAGGTCCTCGAGGTTCCAAAGGATGGGTCCCAGGGACCACAACCACTGAACTTCCAGAACAAGGTCGAAGCCGTCAAGTGGCAGCGCGTAGCACGTGACGTCGAAGCGATCTTCTGCAACCATCAGTGGTACACGTGGACATATGCTTGTGCAGGAGATGGAGTCGCCGTTGGCGACCCGAACACCGACGCCTGGCCGTGGCAACATCATCAGGCCGAGCTCCTGGATAAGGGGCTCCCTGATGAAGGTGTGAGTGGAGCCCGTGTCAACCAATGCGGTCCAACAGCTTGCCGCGGATGTAGATCTGTAGCTTCATCGTGTTGGCGAGGTTGATGCCCGTCAGGGCATGTAAGGAGATGCCCATGTTGACAACGGCCGCGTCAACATCGTCGAGCTCCAGGAGGAAGATTCCCTTGCCGGCGCACTTATGGTCCAGCGTGTACTGCTCCGAGCAGTGATATCACTCGTCACTCGCCCGTTTGGCAGCCATCTCATCAACCGTGAGACGCTTGAAGCGCGGGCGTGAAGATGTTGTCACTGAAGATGTCGGAGCAGGTGCGGCAGAACCACCACTAGAAGTTGTGGTGGTGGCGCGTGACACTGGAGAAGGGCGCGTAGAGTATTGAGAGGCGACACCCTTCTGTGTCCCACTGTCTGTTGTTGCCGCGAGTCGATGTTCGAAGGCCCTGGCCAAGCTCATGGTGGTCTGCAGATTTGTGAGAAACTGCAGCTCCACATCAGGACGAAGTGGCTCCCCAAGGCTAGCTGTGAAGAGATTGATCTGTTAGCGCTGACTGAGATCCTCACAATGGCAGAGAAGGACCAAGAACTGGCGCTGGTACTCCTCAACCGTACCAGTACGACGGAGATCTTCAATCTCAGCCAGATCGTTGGAGCGGAGGTCCGAAGTACATGTTGACGAAGTCTGCAAACCACTCTCAAGACACAATGTTGAAGTCTCGTTCCAAAGCGGTGTACCACTCGGCCGCGGCTCCCTCTAGGTGGAGAGATGCGAGCCACAACTTCTCTTCAGGCATCGTACGTGTCCCGCGGAAGTATGTCTCACACTTGGTGAGACAGGGCAGCGGATCAGTTTCCCCGTTGAACATCGGGAAGTTGATCTTGTGGCGGCGCAATCCACCGTCATCGAACTTGTGACGCCCCTAGGGACGTCGGCCGTAGTTGCGCGGGCTGAAGTCGTCCCCATCATCGCTACCGCCGCCGCTGCCGCCGCGGCCACCGTGTCCCTAGCGAGCGCCGCGCATCCAGCAGTCGCCGCCATCGATGTCCGTGTTGAACAGATCATCGTCGCCCGTGGTGATGTCCTATGGTTGCTGCTGTGGTGAGAAGGCCGAGCAGGCTGTTTCTCAATACGGGCAAGACGGACGTCGTGCCGATCGAGGCGAGTGCGGACGGTCGCCACCTCAGCTGAGAGGCGATCAATGGAAGCCATGATGTCGGAGTGCATGGTCTTCATGAGGGCAGCAATGTCCCCCCATGGAGATAGGCCCAGAATCAGCCCTGGAGACGAACATGGTTGGTGCTCCGCTAGATCGTGATACCAATTGCTGTGAATTTAGATGGGAGGAGGTTCCCCGGCTGCGCCTAGGGCTGCGCAGGGGAGGAACCAGCAGCGAGGAGGCCTGGGGAGAATTGCACAGCGCGTATCGCGAGGGAAGAGAGGAAAGATCACGATGGCTAGGGTTAGGACTTGTAGCCACGGTGACCCAAGGAGAAGAACAGCCCAATGGGACAATTCTTATTTTTCCTAGATAGAGATTACATGGGGGAGGGGTGCTATTTATATAGGGGTCTGGGGACACCCCCAATCGACTAAATCTCTTATTTATTTAATTCTATCTATAACAGATTGGATCATCTAATTCTATCTATAACAGATTTATTCTAATTTTAAACAAATCTTCTCGAAGGCGCTTCGGTAGGGGGTGCTGGGCTGTGGGTGCTATGGGCCCTGCGCCGGCCATATTGGCGGCCTACGAAGGTGTCCACGGCAGTGTGATACACTGAAGTTCATATGCACTTGACGCAAGCACACAAGCATGCTTTCAGGAGCATATGTGTGTATAAGAGATCATGTGTACTTAACACACACACATGTGCCTCAGACCTGTTCAAGTTCTCTTTGAGTGTGTTTGCATGTAAGCTTGTATGTTCTGATCACACAAACATGTTTTCAAGTTGTTGGCACATATGCTAGTTTGTGTATCTAACACTTGCATGCAGTGTGCCTTCACGTTGTGGATGTTAGTTTGTATGTATCGTGTATGCTTACACAACATTTGCATGTGCCTTCAAGTTGTCGGTGTCTGAGATTCTGCATGAATATTGAATATTCCCTCGAGTATAGGAATAGACACAAAATGGAACTTGTTCTGGAGCTTTTTTTCATTCTGCTTTGTACTTCTATTGCTTATAAGACCCGTTGTTTTCCAGGTCACTTGACATCAAAGAGTGATGTATACAGTTTTGGCGTAGTGCTACTAGAGATGATGACTGGTAGGAGGTCAATGGATAAGAACAGGCCAAATGGGGAACACAACCTGGTTGAATGGGCGCGGCCCTATCTTGGAGAAAGGCGCCGATTCTATAAGCTCGTGGACCCCCGTTTGGATGGAAACTTCTCCATAAAGGGTGCTCAGAAGACGGCTCAGCTGGCTCATGCGTGCCTCAGTCGTGACCCCAAGGCTAGGCCTCTAATGAGCCAAGTGGTGGAAGTTCTGAAGCCTCTCCAGAACCTCAAGGACATGGCCAGCAGCTCCTACTTCTTACAGTCCATGCAACATGAACGAGGCACATCCTTCACCAATCCGCGTGGCAGTCAAAGCATGAAGGTGCAGAGCTCCTTTGCACGGAACGGTCAGCAGCCAATGAGGAGCCTCTCCTATGGCCCACATGCTTCTCCGTACCGCCAGTCCCCGAGACCTAACGGCAAGCGGCAGTGAAGCTCATATTGCTCATCTTCCCACCATGATCAAAATCAAGACTTGTTTTACATCCACAGAACTGGTGGATTGACCCCACCATGCTGCTCCTCATGGCATTTGAGCTTCCTATGTTGTGGATGAAGCAGCAAAGATTATTAGAATTTGAAGCAGCTAGGATGATTAAAATTCTGCAGGTCATATGCAGAGAAATATTCTTCTTGTTCCTTAGCTTTAGCACTCCAACATTTACAATTCTTGCTGCCACGACTTGAATGGAGGGGGATTAAAGATGTGGTTTTGTGTATCTTTCAATCAATGCTAAAGCATATGCTTAGGAATTGTTTCTTCATGGAGAGTTGTTATACTTGAGACTGAAGAATCTGTGTGACTTCCGGATCTGTTGCTCAGACTGTCGTTCATTTGTAATTAGTTGTCATGCGGAAAGAGCAAATGGGGCAATTGATGGCAGTAGTGAGTTAAGGCGCATGCTTGTGCTACTGATGGCAGCTTGCGCATTCAGATGTGGTACGTTTGCCAGATCACAAATCATTCATGGTTTAAGCTGTCATTTCTTAGGGCATTCACGATTCGTTGTATGCTATGGGATCGTTTCTTTCTTTTCTTTTTTTCCCTCCCTCCTTGGAACCAGATATTATAATAATAAGAAGGGATATTATACTAGCTTATACACTTGATCTTAGCCAAAAGGCCGATAAAGGTATGAGTTGTATAATTGTCGTGCCCCTTCTTTTGTCAATGTTCGTGTCACTCCCGGTTTTATATAACGTAAAAACCGGTCGCAATCTACATGTATGGCAGGATCGGTTTAATCATACATATTGGACAAAATAGTGATAAACAATTCTATATCGAATATAAACAATATTTATACCTTAAATAAATTTCAGATGGCAGCAGAATAGGAGAAGCTTGTAAGACTGTCCACAGGCAAATCGACTGGCGGCTACGTGACCTTCTTCACACCGTGTTCAATTGATATTCCGTTCACCGAGCTACATTTATAATAGAGGAAAAAGAAAAACGTCTAAGTATATAGAGTACTCAGCAGGTGTGTGAAATTGATGACATGCAGACATTTAACAAAAAAAGGCTAGACACGGGTTTAAGCAATAAGCAACCTATCCTTAGTATATTTTAGCATCATGTGTTACTAGGTGAATCCTCCCAATATCCAATACTACATAAACATATACCGTCAGGTTAACCACCTGACCAACATAATCGTCCAGGTTACACCCATCTGGACACCATTTCACCGGGTTCCCACCACCCGACTACCAAGAACAACCCAAACCAACTAATCATGAGAGAGTACTAGCCCGCTCTTGACCGGTGAGCACGGCTGTCATGACAATTTCTAACTCTGCAGAGTGTGTACCTCTTTACCACAAGTAGTGATTTCATCCCCTGTTTTCGGGTGAACTAAAGAAGCTCCATTTTGCCTGTGACCACGTACCACGTTCACACTTCGCAGGTGTGTAGCTAGGAGATCACTGCGAGGTCTTTACAAAGGGATTCCTGACGAGCATGATCCCACTGAGGTTTCACCCCTAACAACATCCAGGAGGCTCCAACCTCCGCTGTAGTGCCCCCCTCTTGAGCCTTACGGTTCCCAAGGTAGTCCAGCTGACTCCTATTCTCCGCACCTTCCGAACACCCACACTACATCGGAAATACACCTAATTAATTGGCCAATCTATCCTATCTCAGCATGTGGTGACACGGTAAAGCCAGATTAAATGCTCCATGAACTGGTCCTTAGAACCCAAACAAGCACTAAACACTAACCCAAGTTCTCGTGCACACAACACCAACCAAATACATCCATCTTGCCTTTCTATCTCTACAATATTTCATCATATTCCATTCAATAGTAAATAGTCAAAGTTGCATCTCATATCCTAAAGTATCCCAACTCTAAGCATGACTAAGCATAAAAGTATAAATAATAAACATACTAAGTAATTCCCACCCCGGTTACAAGGAATAAGTCATGAAAGTTAGGGAAAACATCCTAACATGGGTTTCATCATTCATATCACAATGCAAATAACTCTAACTAACTTTTCTAGTTTAGGTACAAAGTGGTCAAGACACTTGCCTTCTTCTTGTTGCTCGGGGATGTCGAAAACTTGGCCTTGGAGGTTCAGAACCGGCTCTGGGGCTGGTTCTACTCGTGTATTCATACATAGAATAAAAGCAAACAACATTCCATAAGAGTTCATCCACATACACACTCATGCAAGTCAAACATGCATAAAACATAGCTTCATTTTATGTTTTGGCCTAAATTCACTAAAGTTTCCATATATGTATTCACTTTGAGTTCTTTATGATGAAATCCTCACTTTCAACATCATATAACACCTATACCCAACTGTGGTGTGTATATGTGCATATACATTGCCTTCTAACTTTACTTTTAATCAAATTTTGCAGTATATGAGTTGTATCTATGCCTACATACAACTTTTGAACATATATATGGTTCCTAAGTTGAAATTCAGATTTCAAACTCATACATAAACTGAATTCTTAATTTAAATCAAGTTCTATATTGCATATCACTATTCTGAACTACAAAACTTGCATAAAAATATATTTGCCATCCTAGAATAGAATTTCACACCTTATCAACTTTCAAACTTAAATTTCATATTCAAAACCATATGTGAACCTTTCCTAAAGCATCCCAAATTTTTGACATAAATTAATATTTATTTTTATGCCTAAAATGTGATTTCAACAATTAAACAAAAATTAAATTATGTTTTCAGAATATATTTACCATCTAAAACCATATTTGAGATTGTGGTAAAGGTTTTCTAGGTGCTACATCAATTTAGAATGAATTTCACATGATGGTTTGCATTTCTAATGAATTCAAATAAAATTCAAATGACCAAATGTATGAATTAAATATTGTACAGGGTCTAAATCCTAAAGATGCACTGCTGCAGGGTCCAAAATCCTATTTTCCATAAAGTTTAGGGACCTAAACATATAATACAGAAATATTTTCTTAATTTTCCAATTTTCCAGGGCCTAAAACAGGTTTTTAAATGTGTTTACACAATTTCTAGAATACCTAGGGGATAGAACAGAAGATTATGGGGCTGCGGGCGGGATGGAGGTGGGATGTTGGATTTTAAGCGTGCGGTCCAGATTAGAAGGGGTACGCGAGGGTTCTGTCTTAGGCTGTTGGATTTAAAATGACCGTGCCACAATGCGCCACATCACTCCGGCCGGAGGGAAAACCAGTGCTCGGTGGCGGGAAGTGGCGATCTTGCCAGGATTTCGCGCAACCTCGACTAAACGCCCTAGACCTTCACTTTCTTTGCAAATTTCGACGGGGGGGGGGGGGGGGGGGTGGGGGGAGTAGGGGAACAGGGGGATCCGAAAGGCCCGGAGAGTGCTCGGCGACGGTGAAGCGTGGCGGTTGTCAGCGAACGTCGTCGGGAGTGTTAGCAAATAATTCGCAAACAAGATCGAACACGAGACACAGATTTTACGTGGAAAACCCTTGCTGGAAAAAAACCACGGGCGCCGACCGGCGATCTTCACTATATGAGGAGAGTTTACAACGGGGGATTACAATGAGGGTCTCTTCTCTCTTGCCCTCCCTCAACAGCCTACAAGGTGTATTTATAGAGGTGGCTAATAAAGGAAATAAATCCTGAAAATAAATATAATCCATAATATCTCCTAGGCGTCCCCACGAGATCGTGGCTAATAAAGGAAATAAATCCTAAAAATAAATATAATCCATAATATCTCCTAGGCGTCCCCCCGAGATCAGAATTTGGATCATATTCCAACAAACTCCACCTTGAGACAAATTCCATCTTGTAGCCAATGAACAATCATCAATCAACTCTCTTCAATAATAAATAACACCGAGCGCCAATAAGTCACTAGGACTCAAGCTTTAATACCAACCAAGCTTGAGCATAACTCAAACTTGTTAGTAGGAACTGGCTTTGTCATCATATCAGCGGGATTATAATGAGTACTGATCTTGCACACTTTAATATCACCATAAGACATAACATCTCGAATGAAGTGATATCTCACATCAATATGCTTCGTTCTCTCATGAAACATTTGATCTTTTGTAAGGTGAATAGCACTCTGACTATCACAAAATATAGTAGTGCAAGAATCATCTCCACAAAGCTCAGCATATAAACCTCTAAGCCAGATGACTTCTTTACAAGCTTCAGAAATAGCCATATATTCTGCTTCAGTAGTTGATAAAGCAACAATAGACTGTAAACAAACTTTCCAACTAACAGCACAACCACCAATGGTGAAAACATAACCTGTGAGAGATCTCCTCTTATCCAAATCACCAGCATAATCTGAATCAACATAACCAACAAGTCCATCTCCAGATTTCCCAAACTGCAAACAAGCATTAGAAGTACCGCGCACGTATCTCAAAATCCATTGAACTGCTTTCCAGTGCTCTCTGCCAGGATTAGCCATGTATCTACTAACAACACTTAATGCATATGACAAATCAGGACGAGAGCAAACCATAGCATACATAAGAGATCCAACTACGGTAGTATAGGGAACTCGAGACATGTACTCAATATCATAGTCTGACTCAGGACATAAAGCAGATGATAATCTGAAATGTGGAGCTAAAGGAGTACTCACTGGTTTAGCATCATGCATACTGAAACGATGGAGAACCTTTTCAATATAACCTCGTTGACTAAGATATAACTTGCCAGCTTGTCTCTCTCTAATAATCTCCATGCCAAGAATTTTCTTTGCTGCACCCAAGTCCTTCATCTCAAATTCATTACTCAAATGTGCCTTTAATTTAGCTATTTCTGACTTATCTTTTGCAGCAATCAACATATCATCGACATAGATAAGTAAATAAATAGCTAAATTATCAACAATCTTCAAATAAACACAGCTATCATAGGAAGACCTCTTAAAATTTTGAGAGAGCATAAAGGAGTCAAATCTCTTATACCACTGTCTAGGAGATTGTTTCAAGCCATAAAGAGACTTCTTTAACATGCAAACAAGATGTTCTGATCCTTGAATAATAAACCTTCAGGTTGATCCATATAAATGTCTTCATCTAATTCTCCATGTAAAATTGTAGTTTTAACATCCAGTTGCTCCAACTCATAATCATGCATAGCAACAATACTGAGTAAACTGCGAATAGAACTATGCTTCACAACAGGAGAAAAGACATCAATATAGTCAATACCTGCAATCTGACTATAGCCCTTAGCAACCAACCTTGCTTTATACCTAACAGTCTCATTAGGAGAAATAGGTTCTTTCCTCTTGAAAATCCATTTGCAACGAACGGGCTTTTTCTCTTTAGGCAAAGGCACTAACTCCCAAGTACCATTATTTTCATGTGACTCCATTTCATCTTGCATAGCGGCAACCCAACTATTGCAGTCCGCAGAAGTAATAGCCTTAGAATAATTAGAAGGTTCTGCATTATCTTCAACAGCTTCTGCGCAACTCAAAGCATAAGCAACAACGTTGCATTCCTCAATTAACCTCTTGGGTCGAATATGTGGTCTCCTAGACCTATCAGCTGCAATAGAATGTTGTGGAGGCTGCACAACAGGAGATGAATGTGGGATAACCGATGAATCATCATCAATAAGTGCATCTGAATCATCAGTGTTTGGTGTATGTTCTGAATCAATTAAATGCTCCACCTGCACACTAGAATTCTGAACAGGAGCATTAGTACTCATAGCATTAGTACTCATAGCAGATTCATTAAAGACAACACTTCTGCTAGTTATAACTTTTCGAGATTCAGGATCCCACAGTCTATAGCCTTTAACACCAGAACCATAACCAAGAAAAATGCACTTAATAGCTCTAGGCTCCAATTTTCCGTTATCAACATGAGCATAAGTAGGACAACCAAAAATCCTCAATTCAGAATAATTAGCTGGAGAACCAGGCCATACCTCAATTGGAGTCTTTTTATCAATAGCAATAGAGGGAGAACGGTTAATAAGATAACAAGCAGTGGAAGCAGCTTCAGCCCAGAAGCGTCTATTAAGACTAGCATTAGACAACATGCAACGATCCTTCGAGATGATAGTCCTGTTCATACGCTCAGCCACACCATTTTGCTGAGGTGTGTGAGCAACAGTACGATGTCTCACAATACCATGAGACTTACAATAAGAATTAAATTCATTAGAACAGAATTCCATCCCATTATCAGTACGAAGAACCTTCACCTTTCTTTCAGTTTGATTCTCCACCATTTTCTTCCACTCTTTAAATGCAGAAAATGCTTCTGATTTACGCTTTAAGAAATAAGACCATACCTTTCTCGAATAATCATCAATAATAGTCAACATAAAACGAGCACCTCCAATAGATGTATTACGAGATGGTCCCCATAAATCAGAATGCACATAATCAAGAATACCTTCAGTTGTATGAACCGAAGTGTTGAACTTCACCCTCTTGTGTTTACCAAACACACAATGCTCACAAAAATCCAAATTACTGATGTTGTGCCCATCGAGAAGACCTATCTTGCTCAAAATTGATAAACCAAGTTCACTCATGTGACCAAGACGCATATGCCATAAATTTGTAGCATCAGAATCAGGTGACTTAGAAGAAACAACAACATTACCAATAATAGTAACGCCTTGAAGAATATATAAATTTGATTTTAACAAGTCACCTTTCATAACAACAAGAGAGCCTTTAGTTACCTTCATAACTCCACCTTCAGCAGAATACTTGTACCCTTTGAGATCAAGAGTACTCAAAGAAATAATATTTCTCGTCATAGTTGGAACATGCCTCACATCTGTCAATGTCCTGACAATACCATCAGACATCTTAATTTGAACGGATCCAATGCCTACAACCTTGCGAGGTGTGTTATCACCCATCAAAACAGAACCTCCACCTTGGACATATTCATAAGTGGAGAACCAATCTCTGTTAATGCAAATATGAAACGTGCAGGCGGAATCAAGAACCCATTCATCATTAATTTTAGCACATCCAGCAAAAGCAATGAGAACATCACCATTAGAACTGTTATCATAGGAGACAATAGAGGCACTACCATCATCACTAGATTTATTTGTAGACTTTTGACTGGCCTTTCTCTTTTCTTTATTCTGCAGCTTATAACATTCAGAGATTACATGATTATTCCCCTTACAATATCTGCAAAACTTTTCTTTACCTCTAGATTTAGAGCGGTGTCTCTGACCACCCGAATTTTTGTTTGATTTCTTCTCTGTCCTACCACGTACAGCCAAGCCTTCTCCATCAGAACTAGCAGCAGAATCAGTAGACACTATCTGTTTCATCTTTTCTTTAGCATGCAAATCATCATAGACCTCTTGAACAGTTAGAGTATCATGACTATATAATATAGTGTCTCCGAAATTTGAGTAAGACGGGGGCAATGAACACAAGAGCATAAGAGCTAAATCCTTATCATCATATTTTACCTCAACGGAAGCTAAGTCCGCAATGATTTCTTTGAAACCTTGAACATGAGAGGACATTGAACCACCCTCTTGCAACTTGTGAGTAAACAATTTCATCTTCAAATGCATCTTGCTGGTTAGATCCTTAGACATGCAGATCGATTCTAGCTTGTGCCATAAAGCAGCAGTGTTTTTCTGTTCCAAAACCTCTTGCAAAATATTATTAGATAAATGAAGATTAATTTGTGAAAGAGCCTTACAATCACGACACTTTTCATCATCGGTCCAAAGCTCTTGCTTCTTGAAGAAGCCATCAAGCGCATCATCTAAATCAGTGTGCGCTAATATTGCCCACATCTTGACTTGCCATAAAGTGAACCGTGTATCACGATCCAGCAGCGGAATATCATATTTGAGAGAAGCCATGTCGAAAAATAATTAATCTGCACAATTCCTAGTACACCTTCGTGTGCGAGCAACAAAGAGAAAACCAGAAGCCAATAACCCGTGTAGATTATTGTGTACGCGTAGCAAAGTTTGTAATTTTCTTTCACCTGCCAACGTGGGGAATCTGAAGGGCAGGCCTGGCGCAGTGGTAGAGTCTCTCCACTTGTGTCCTGGAGGTCCTGGGTTCGAATCAGCCTCCTTGCAAAATAAGCAAGGGGAAGGCTGCCTAGAAATTCCCTTCCCCAGACCCCACAACGTGTGGGAGCTTTCAGCACTGGGTATGCCCTTTTTGCCAACGTGGGGAATCTCTGGTGCGCAGATCGAAGTGTGCAAACCTCTCCCTTTTTTCTTTCTCCTCGGAGATTCTTCTCGTGAGGCAACCGGGAGCAGGTATCCAAGTCTCGATCCTCGCAAAGAGCAGCGGTGCACTACGAGGCCGAAGACCAGCGACGGCCTACGCGTGGCGTTGGAGACTGGGGCACGAGACGCCGAAGAGATCGGCGCATGCGGCGACGAAGCCAGATTCTATCTGGTGGCGGCGCACAGAACAGGGTCGAACCCTAGATTTTTTTAATTAATCTCGTGTCTGGCTCTGATACCACTTGTTAGCAAATAATTCGCAAACAAGATCAAACACGAGACACAAATTTTACGTGGAAAACCCTTGCGGGAAAAAAACCACGGGCGCCGACCGGCGATCTTCACTATATGAGGAGAGTTTACAACGGGGGATTACAATGAGGGTCTCTTCTCTCTTGCCCTCCCTCAACAGCCTACAAGGTGTATTTATAGAGGTGGCTAATAAAAGAAATAAATCCTGAAAGTAAATATAATCCATAATATCTCCTAGGCGTCCCCACGAGATCGTGGCTAATAAAGGAAATAAATCCTGAAAATAAATATTATCCATAATATCTCCTAGGCGTCCCCACGAGATCAGAATTTGGATCATATTCCAACAGGGAGGGCTTCGGGTCTAGCTTTCTTCAAGATTTCCAGTCGTCGAGCTTCCCTGTGATTGGTTGATGGTGTACCGAGGGTTAGAGCGGATCAAAGCTCGAGTTTCCGAGGAGTTCGACGCGATCGGCGGCTAGCTCTTACTAGCGAGCGACGGGATCGGTTTTTCCAGCGAGGATTCTTCGCAACATCGGCGCTGAGGGGTCGTGAAGGTTCCTGTGAAGCGGAGAGGCGAGTCAGACTCGAAAGAACAGGGTTTGAACAGATTTGGTGGATTGACCCCACCATGCTGCTCCTCATACCTTATGGCATCTGAGTTTCCTATGCTGTGGACGAAGCAGCAAAGATTATTAGAATTTGAAGCAGCTAGGATGATTAAAATTCTGCAGGTCATATGCAGAGAAATATTCTTCTTGTTCCTTAGCTTTAGCACTCCAACATTTACAATTCTTGCTGCCACGACTTGAATGGAGGGGGATTAAAGATGTGGTTTTGTGTATCTTTCAATCAATGCTAAAGCATATGCTTAGGAATTGTTTCTTCATGGAGAGTTGTTATACTTGAGACTGAAGAATCTGTGTGACTTCCGGATCTGTTGCTCAGACTGTCGTTCATTTGTAATTAGTTGTCATGCGGAAAGAGCAAATGGGGCAATTGATGGCAGTAGTGAGTTAAGGCGCATGCTTGTGCTACTGATGGCAGCTTGCGCATTCAGATGTGGTACGTTTGCCAGATCACAAATCATTCATGGTTTAAGCTGTCATTTCTTAGGGCATTCACGATTCGTTGTATGCTATGGGATCGTTTCTTTCTTTTCTTTTTTTCCCTCCCTCCTTGGAACCAGATATTATAATAATAAGAAGGGATATTATACTAGCTTATACACTTGATCTTAGCCAAAAGGCCGATAAAGGTATGAGTTGTATAATTGTCGTGCCCCTTCTTTTGTCAATGTTCGTGTCACTCCCGGTTTTATATAACGTAAAAACCGGTCGCAATCTACATGTATGGCAGGATCGGTTTAATCATACATATTGGACAAAATAGTGATAAACAATTCTATATCGAATATAAACAATATTTATACCTTAAATAAATTTCAGATGGCAGCAGAATAGGAGAAGCTTGTAAGACTGTCCACAGGCAAATCGACTGGCGGCTACGTGACCTTCTTCACACCGTGTTCAATTGATATTCCGTTCACCGAGCTACATTTATAATAGAGGAAAAAGAAAAACGTCTAAGTATATAGAGTACTCAGCAGGTGTGTGAAATTGATGACATGCAGACATTTAACAAAAAAGGCTAGATACGGGTTTAAGCACTAAGCAACCTATTCTTAGTATATTTTAGCATCATGTGTTACTAGGTGAATCCTCCCAATATCCAATACTACATAAACATATACCGTCAGGTTAACCACCTGACCAACGTAACCGTCCAGGTTACACCTATCTGGACACCATTTCACCGGGTTCCCACCACCCGACTACCAAGAACAACCCAAACCAACTAATCATGAGAGAGTACTAGCTCGCTCTTGACCGGTGAGCACGACTGTCATGACAATTTCTAACTCTGCAGAGTGTGTACCTCTTTACCCACAAGTAGTGATTTCATCCCCTGTTTTCAGGTAAACTAAAGAAGCTCCATTTTGCCTGTGACCACGTACCACGTTCACACTTCGCAGGTGTGTAGCTAAGAGATCACTGCGAGGTCTTTACAAAGGGATTCCAGACGAGCATGATCCCACTGAGGTTTCACCCCTAACAACATCCAGGAGGCTCCAACCTCCGCTGTAGTGCCCCCCTCTTGAGCCTTACGGTTCCCAAGGTAGTCCAGCTGACTCCTATTCTCCGCACCTTCCGAACACCCACACTACATCGGAAATACACCTAATTAATTGGCCAATCTATCCTATCTCAGCATGTGGTGACACGGTAAAGCTAGATTAAATGCTCCATGAACCGGTCCTTAGAACCCAAACAAGCACTAAACACTAACCCAAGTTCTCGTGCACACAACACCAACCAAATACATCCATCTTGCCTTTCTATCTCTACAATATTTCATCATATTCCATTCAATAGTAAATAGTCAAAGTTGCATCTCATATCCTAAAGTATCCCAACTCTAAGCATGACTAAGCATAAAAAGTATAAATAATAAACATACTAAGTAATTCCCACCCCGGTTACAAGGAATAAGTCATGAAAGTTAGGGAAAACATCCTAACATGGGTTTCATCATTCATATCACAATGCAAATAACTCTAACTAACTTTCCTAGTTTAGGTACAAAGTGGTCAAGACACTTGCCTTCTTCTTGTTGCTCGGGGATGTCGAAAACTTGGCCTTGGAGGTTCAGAACCGGCTCTGGGGCTGGTTCTACTCGTGTATTCATACATAGAATAAAAGCAAACAACATTCCATAAGAGTTCATCCACATACACACTCATGCAAGTCAAACATGCATAAAACATAGCTTCATTTTATGTTTTGGCCTAAATTCACTAAAGTTTCCATATATGTACTCACTTTGAGTTCTTTATGATGAAATCCTCACTTTCAACATCATATAACACCTATACCCAACTGTGGTGTGTATATGTGCATATACATTGCCTTCTAACTTTACTTTTAATCAAATTTTGCAGTATATGAGTTGTATCTATGCCTACATACAACTTTTGAACATATGTATGGTTCCTAAGTTGAAATTCAGATTTCAAACTCATACATAAACTGAATTCTTAATTTAAATCAAGTTCTATATTGCATATCACTATTCTGAACTACAAAACTTGCATAAAAATATATTTGCCATCCTAGAATAGAATTTCACACCTTATCAACTTTCAAACTTAAATTTCATATTCAAAACCATATGTGAACCTTTCCTAAAGCATCCCAAATTTTTGACATAAATTAATATTTATTTTTATGCCTAAAATGTGATTTCAACAATTAAACAAAAATTAAATTATGTTTTCAGAATATATTTACCATCTAAAACCAAATTTGAGATTGTGGTAAAGGTTTTCTAGGTGCTACATCAATTTAGAATGAATTTCACATGATGGTTTGCATTTCTAATGAATTCAAATAAAATTCAAACGACCAAATGTATGAATTAAATATTGTACAGGGTCTAAATCCTAAAGATGCACTGCTGCAGGGTCCAATATCCTATTTTCCATAAAGTTTAGGGACCTAAACATATAATACAGAAAGATTTTCTTAATTTTCCAATTTTCCAGGGCCTAAAACAGGTTTTTAAATGTGTTTACACAATTTCTAGAATACCTAGGGGATAGAACAGAAGATTATGGGGCTAGATTTCCTTTCCTCTAAACTCCAGGGGGTAGCCCGCAAAAATCCTGGCTGTCATAATGCGGGCGGGATGGAGGTGGGATGTTGGATTTTAAGCGTGCGGTCCAGATTAGAAGGGGTACGCGAGGGTTCTGTCTTAGGCCGTTGGATTTAAAATGACCGTGCCACAATGCGCCACATCACTCCGGCCGGAGGGAAAACCAGCGCTCGTTGGCGGGAAGTGGCGATCTTGCCAGGATTTCGCGCAACCTCGACTAAACGCCCTAGACCTTCACTTTCTTTGCAAATTTCGACCGGGGGGGGGGGGGGAGTAGGGGAACAGGGGGATCCGAAAGGCCCGGAGAGTGCTCGGCGACGGTGAAGCGTGGCGGTTGTCAGCGAACGGCGTCGGGAGGGCGTTCGGATCCGGCTTTCTTCAAGATTTCCAGTCGTCGAGCTTCCCTGTGATTGGTTGATGGTGTACCGAGGGTTAGAGAGGATCAAAGCTCGAGTTTCCGAGGATTTCGACGCGATCGGCGGCTAGCTCTTACTAGCGAGCGACGGGATCGGTTTTTCCAGCGAGGATTCTTCGCAACATCGGCGCTGAGGGGTCGTGAAGGTTCCTGTGAAGCGGAGAGGCGAGTCAGACTCGAAAGAACAGGGTTTGAACAGATTTGGTGGATTGACCCCACCATGCTGCTCCTCATACCTCATGGCATCTGAGTTTCCTATGCTGTGGACAAGCAGCAAAGATTATTAGAATTTGAAGCAGCTAGGATGATTAAAATTCTGCAGGTCATATGCAGAGAAATTATTCTCCTTGTTCCTTAGCTTTAGCACTCCAACATTTACAATTCTTGCCGCCATGCACGACTTGAATGGAGGGGGATTAAACATGTGGTTTTGTGTATCTTTCAAACAATTCTAAAGCGGATGTTTAGGAATTGTTTCTTCATGGAGAGTTGTTATAATTGAGACTGAAGAATGTGTGTGGCTTCCGGACCTGTTGATCAGACTGTCGTTCGTTTGTACTTAATTAGTTGTCATGCGGAAAGAGCAAATGGGGCAATTGATAGCAGTAGTGAGTTAACGCGCATGCTTGCGCTACTGATGGCAGCTTGCGCATTCAGGTGGTGGTACGTTTGCCATATCACAAATCATTCATGGTTTAAGCTGTCATTTCTTCGGGCATTCACGATTCGTTGTATGCTATGGAAGCGTTTTTTTTTCTTCCTTTTCACTCCTTGGAGAAAGCAGTGCCGCTGCCGGAGATGACCGGAGGAGGGCGAGAGTGCATGTTCAATCCACAGAGGAGGCGCATGAGGCCAAAAGAAGGTTGAAGATGATTTGACAATCATTAATCGATCTGACAGTCTAAACTTATTGACTAAAATGAAACAAAACTTCAATCGGCTGAAAAATTGCATAACCTAAGAAGAAGGCATAGAAAATCAGAAAAAAAAGTGTGGAGCAAGATCGTTCGCGTTTTAACTGGTCAATAAAAGTCAGTTAAATACTACGTATTGGGAAATTAGCTGGCTTTGACTCAAGTAAGGACCAGTGAAGTTTAGTAGTTATAAAAGGATGAAAATAATTTAAAATCATGTTGATCCAATTCTCTGTTTTAATTCTATCTGGCGTATCTATTCACTGCAAGCACAGGAAAGATTCGAACACCATCCTATCGACTATTTTGATTGGAACATTTTTAAAAGAATGTACTCTGTGATTCAAATTTGAGCTAAGTAATCCGAGTACTCTTCATCTAGATTACAAAGATTGAAGGTAATAGGGCCGGGGCTACGACGATCTTCAGATCGAAGAGCAAGAACTCTACCGATAGATTTCTAATTCATGAGCGAACCGATGCTGACAATGTTCAATGACATGGGCAATGGCCTAATTAACTAGTAGCACGTTTGACAGGCGAGGTGAAACAGGCTGCAAAGCCATGACGACGGAACCATGGCATCTTGAGCGCGGCCGCGGCGGTGAGCCGACGGTCCGGGTTGCTTTCCAGCAATCCGCTGAGGACATCGAACCCGGCCTTCGACAGCTTCTTCTTGGGGAACTCCGCCCTCAAGTAGCCGGTGTCTCGGCTGTACGCCTCCACGAGCTTGCACGCCTCTTGCGGCATCCCCGCACGCTGCAACATCGGCCACTCCGCGAGGCCCTTGCCGCCGACTACCTGCAACACTCCCTTCAGGCTCTCAGCGTCCGATCCGCCGCCGAAGAAAGGAACGCCCGTGCCGGCGATGAGCTCGGCCATGATGCAGCCGAGCCCCCACGTGTCGATCCGCTCGTCGTAGACGACGCTTGGGCCGAGGAAGAGCTCCGGCGCGCGGTAGGGGCTCAACGAGGCCAGCTGCGTCGAGCCGTCCTTCGCGGGCTGTCTGGCTTGCTCGGAAGCGTTGAAGCCGCAGATCGTGTACTTGCGCGCCTTCTTCTTCTTCTTCTTCGTCTCCATCATCTGCTGCCACGGATCGTCATCGACGACCACGTTCTCCGGCACGACCTCCCTGTGCACCACGCCCGCGTGGTGCGCGCACGCCACGCCGGAGAGGAGCTGCGCCATGACGCCGCGCACCTCGCGCTCGCCGAACGGCCGGTCCTCGCGGTGCCGCTGCTGCAGGTACCGCCGCAGGTTCAGCGGGCCGGCGAACTCCGTGACGATGAACCACCAGTTCCCGCTGCGGTCATCGTCGGTGAACGCGGCGAGGAGCTTCACGACGTTCGGGTGGCCGCAGCACGCCTCGAGGGCCATAACCTCCTGCGCGAACTCGCGGGGCCCCGTCATCACGAACTCGTCGTCCGTCCGCCCGCTGAGCTGCTTCACGGCCACGAGCTGCCCGTCCACGCTGTCCCAGGCCGCGTACACCCTGCCGAACATGCCTCGCCCCGCAAGGACCGCATGCTTGTACCGCTCCGCCACGGCCGGTGGCCAGCCGCTGGGGGCCGCCGCCGTACCCACTTCCTCCGTCGTCGCGCCGCCGCTGTTGATGACCGGCACCTCGCTCGCCGCCGAGTCTGCAGCAGCCATCGTGGAGTGCGCCAGCGACGCTGCGTTCTCGCGACGAACGAGAGACGCAGGCGCCGGCGCGAGTTGTTGAAGCGCAGGCGCAGCTGGTTTCTTTGGCTGGAGATGTGGTTTGCAAGAGCCGCTGGGCATGCAAATTTATAGCAGGCGCGGAACCGCGGCCGGTTCGACTCGGACGTGGACTCCGATCCGATTTTGGTGGCCCGGCTCAGACTCGCGTGGGTGTTGAAGTAACAGACAGAGTAGGGTCTGAATTCTGTTGTGATCCTGTGACACACGGTAACTTGTAATCCGAGTAGGAGCGTGTATACCTTTGTGCCTTTCTCTATACCTGTGTTGCAATAGCAGTCAGCGCATCTCAGGCCTGAAACTGCATCTAAACAGAAGCAACGGCCGGTTGCCGATTGCTGTTGGCCGGTTGCCGTTTGGCACAGCAATCGCAAGCACTCGAAACTCCTTGGCTGACCTTGTATATATCCAAATTCCGAAACCGAGACACCAACATAACGAAAGACATAGCAGTGGTACTGGCCCGGGGGGGGGGGGGGGGGAGGGCGGGGTGAGCCAGGCGTGGTGACCGGGGACGTAAGCTCTGGTAGCCCTGCACGCGTCGGTCATCGAGGCGCAGGACCTCTGCTTGCCGCGGCCGCCGGGTCTGCTGTTCGACGTGCGCGTCAAGGTCTCCTGCAACCATCAATGATACACGTAGACATATGCATGTGCAGAAGATGGAGTCGCATTTGGCGACCTGAACAACGACGTCTGGCCGTGGCAACATCATCAGTCCGAGCTCCTAGTACCGGCCCGGGGGGGGGGGGGGGCGATGAGCCAGGCATGGTGACCGGGAACGTAAGCTCTGGTACTCCTGCGCGCATTGGCCATCGAGGCGCAGGACCTCCGCTTGCCGCAGCCGCCGGGTCTGCTGTTCGACGTGCGCGTCAAGGTCTCCTGCAACCATCAATGATACACGTAGACATATGCATGTGCAGAAGATGGAGTCGCCTTTGGTGACCTGAACAATGACGTCTGGCCACGGCAACGTCATCAGTCTGAGCTCCTGGATGAGGGACTCTCTGATGAAGGTGTGAGTGGAGCCCGTGTCGACCAATGCGGTCAACAGCTTGCCACGGATGTAGACCTGCAGCTTCATCGTGTTGGTGAGGTCAATGCCCGTTAGGGCATATAGGGAGATGCCCATGTCGGCAACGACCGCGTCAACATTGAAGTTGTCATCGTCGAGCTCCAGGAGGAAGATTCCCTTGCCGGCGCACTTATGGTACGGCATGTACCACTTCGAACAGTGATAGCACTCGTCACTCGCCCGTTTGGCAGCCATCTCATCAGTTGTGAGACGCTTGAAGCGCGGTCAAGAAGATGCCATCGCCGAAGATGTCGGAGCACGTGCGGCAAAACCACGCAACTAGAAGTTGTGGTTGTAGTGCGTGACACTGGAGAAGGGCACGTAGAGCGTTGAGAGGCGGCGCCCTTCTGTGTCCCACTGTCTCTTGTTGCCACGAGTCGATGTTTGAAGGCCCTGGCCAGACTCATGGCGGTCTGCAGATTTGTGGGAAACTGCAGCTCCACATCAGTATGAAGTGGTTCTCCAAGGCTAGCTGTGAAGAGATTGATCTGTTGGCGCTGGCTGAAATCCTCGCAGCTGCGGAGACGGACTAGGAACTGACACTGGTACTCCTCAACCATACCAGTACGATGGAGATCTTTAATCTCAGCCAGGTCGTTGGAGTGGAGCAGAGGTCCAAAGCGCATGTTGACGAAATCCGCACACCACTCCCAGGATACGATGTCGTAGTCTCGTTCCAGAGCGGTGTACCACTCGGCCGCGACTCCCTCTAGGTGGAGAGACGCGAGCCACACCTTCTCTTCAGACATCGTACGTGTACTGCGGAAGTATGTCTCACACATGGTGAGACAGGAGAACGGATCAGTTTTCCCGTAAACTTTAGGAAGTTGATCTTGTGGCGGCGCAACCCGCCATCGTCGGACGTATGACGCCTCTGGGGACGTCGGCCATAGATGCACAGGCTGAAGTCGTCCCCGTCATCTCTACCGCCGCCACGGCCACCGCATCCCTGGCCAGCACCACACGTTTGGCTGCCGCTGCCGTCGACGTCCGTGTTCAACAGATCACTGTCACCCGTGGTGATGTCCTGTGGTTGTTGTTGTGCTGAGAAAGTCTATCAGGTTGTTTCTCAATACGGGCAAGACAGATGTCGTGTCGATAGAGGCGAGTGCGGACGGTCGCCACCTCTGCTGAGAGGCGATTGATGGAAGCCATGATGTTGGAGTGCATGGTCTTCATTAGGGCAGCGAGGTCCCCCATGGACAAAGGCCCAGAATCAGCCTTGAAGACGTACATGGTTGGTGCTCCGCTAGATCGTAATACCAATTGATGTGAATTTGGATGGGAGGAGGTTCCCCAGCTGCGCCTAGGGCTGCGCAGGGGACGAACCAGCAGAGAGGAGGGGTGGGTAGAATTGCGCAACGCGCATCGCGGGGGAAGAGAGGGAAGATCACGACGACTAGGGTTAGGGTTTGTAGCCACAGTGGCCCAAGGAGAAGAACAACCCAATGGAGCAATTCTTATTTTTCCTAGATGAAGATTACATGGGGAGGGGTGCTATTTATATAGGGTCTAGGGACCCCCTGCCGCCCCCTAGAGCCGGCTGTTGTGCCCAGGTCGGTTAGGACACCCCCAACCGACTCAATCTCTAATTTATTTAATTATATATATAACAGATTGGATCCTTTAATTATATCTATAACAGATTTATTCTAATCTTAAACAAATCTTCTAGAAGGCGCTTAGGCAGGGGGTGCGGCTGGGCTGTGGGTGCTATGGGCCCTGCACTACGCATATTAGTGGCTCACAAAGGCGTCCACGGCAGTGTGATACATTGAAGTTCATATGTACTTGACGCAACCACACAAGCATGCTTTCAGGAGCATATGTGTGTATCAGATATCATGTGTTTTCAACACATGCACACATGCCTCAGACCTTTTCAAGTTCTCTTTGAGTGTGTTTGCATGTAAGCTTGTGTGTTCTGAACACACAAAAATGTTTTTAAGTTGTTGGCACATATGTTAGTTTGCATATCCAACACTTGCATGCAGTGTGCCTTCCAAGTTGTGGATGTTAGTTTGTATGTGTCCTGTGCGCTTAACACACACATTTGCATGCACCTTCAAGTTGTCGGTGTCTGAGAAGCTGCATGACTATTGAATATTCCCTTTAGTAGAGGAATGGACACAAAATGCAACTTGTTCTGGAGCTTATTACATTCTGCTTTGTACTTCTATTGCTCATAAGACTCGTTGTTCCCAGGTCACTTGACATCAAAGAGTGATGTATACACCTTTGGCGTAGTGCTACTAGAGATGATGACAGGTAGGAGGTCAATGGATAAGAACAGGCCAAATGGGGAACACAACCTGGTTGAATGGGAACGACCCTATATTGGAGAAAGGCGTTGTCGGTACCCTCAATATGGGGTAACCCCGCGCACAGGGGAAATCGCCTAAGGACTTTGCCCCTTCCGCAGGGGCAAGCTCCGAAAGCCCCACGTGTCCTTCGGGGCCGGACATCCCTCTCCTCATAGGAGGGCTCCGGGCCCGCCACATGGCCTGCAGAGCCGGACCTCCCCCCTCCGCGGGGAGAGCTCCGAAGGCTCCACGTGTACAGAGGGGCCGGACCTCCCTCTCCTCAGAGGAGAGCTCCGGTCCCGCCACATTGCCAGCAGAGCCGGACCTCCCCCCTCCGCGGGGAAAGCTCCGAAGGCTCCACGTGCCCAGCGGGGCCGGACCTCCCTCTCCTCATAGGAGAGCTCCGGGCCTGCCACGTGGCCAGCAATGCCAGACCTCCCCCCTCCACGGGGAGAGCTCCAAAGGCCCCATGTGTCCCGCGGGGTCGGACCTCCCTCTCCTCAGAGGAGAGCTCTGGGCCCGCCACGTGGCCGCAGAACGGCGCTACCTGCCCCCGCGCGGTAGGCAGCAAGAGTAAAGACATGTCATACCTTGTCCGTACAAGGTATTCAGGACCTGCGCCTTCCCAAGACGCGGAGACGCGGAGCACGCCACTGTCAGGTGTCGTTGTGCCCAGTCACATCCCAGTAAAGACTGGCACGCCGGGTCAGAAGCTGTACACAAATAAACACAGCGACAAGACATCCCCTGCCGCCCCTGCCGTCATCAACCACTATGCCTAGCTTGCGGCGTGGGCAGGGCGGCAAGACGAAGACTCAGAAGCCCTCGCCAGAGACAACTACCGACGTAACTGCGGGATATGGTAGATGGCAGACAATCTTCCCGGGACCACCTGTCGGGTCCCGAGCCCACCTTGTAAGCTGCTCGAGCCTTGGACTATAAAAGGCTTGGGTAGGCAACATTATAAAGGGTTGCTCTCACACGAGTTTGCACCCTGATCCAGCATTCTAGCACTCAACTCATCCTCAAGCAATACAACGAGCACCTCTGCTCACCGTGGACGTAGGATTTTACGCTCCGGCGGCCTGAACCACGTAAAAAACCCTGTGTTCATCTGTTTCCTTCGTCCAACTACGCTTAAGCTCTCCGTGGGGGACTAGCCCCTCCGAAAAAGAACCTCCGCGGGCTGCCTAGTGCAGGCCCGGGGGAAGTGTCGACAGCTACACTTCGACATTTGGCGCGCCAGGTAGGGGGCTTTTCCCTCGCGCGACGAGCTTACGCCGACGAAGATGACGAAGCTTCCTTCAGCGGCAAGCTCTCCTCGCCCACGTTCCCGACGAACGGTCACCAGCGGGGACTACGTCTCGACACACTCGGGACGGAGTGTGTTGGGGCAAGCTAGAAGTCAGCAGCCGACTCCGGTAACACGGACTCCAGCAAGCCCAAGATCTGCTGCAGCGCCAAGTGTCTCCCATGGAGCACACTAGCTGCAGCACGAGCGCTTCTGCGCAATCCACCTGCTGGGGACGCGCCGCAGGCAGCGACCCATCAGTGGATTCGCGACGTAGACCGTCTCGTCGTCGCCGCCGCCAACCCTCAGCTTTGGCGGGGACGACGTCCCAGTCAACCGGATGTGTCGTTGTCGCGCATGCCAGTGGTTGACGGGCAGACGGCAGACTCCCGCTCCACTAGGCTCCAATCGGCAGACCTGAGCTCGGAGCTGGAACGACGTCACCTGGACGAAGATGCCCGCATGGCCATCGAGCGGCGACGAGAGATGCGTTGCAACCAAGAGGCCGGCGACAGCATGTCGACTGCCTCGACCCAGCCTGGGCCACAGACGTTCGCTACGCGATCTCTGCCCCAGGCATACGCCACGCAGTATATGCCTCAGCCATATGCCCTACAAATGGCGCCCCCGGTTTATGGCGCACCTTTGTCCATGCCGGGGTACACGGTGCCAACAGCAGACCAAGCACTCGTGGCACCGACACCTGCAGCAACACAAGCAGGGTGTGCAGCTCTGGCGCCGCACCTTCGCTTCGCGAAGTGGCTGCGCAAGTTCTGGCAACACCTGCCAGAGAAATACGAGGGCAGCATCAGCCCGGCGTTCCTCCAGATCTACTCCACCGCCATCCTTGCTGCAGGAGGGGATGAGGCCGTCAATGCCAACTACTTCCCCGTCGCCTTGACCGGCCCAGCACGGTCTTGGCTCATGAATCTCCCCTAGGGTTCCATAACCTCCTAGGGAGAGCTCTGCCGGATGTAAACTGTGAACTTCGGTAGCTCCTACAGCCGGCCTGGCACGAAACTCGACCTCCACGCCATCCAACAACAACCTGGAGAGTCGTTGCGCTCCTTCATCTAGCGGTTCTCCTAGGTACGGAACACCATCCCCCATATCCAGAATGCTTCTGTGGTGGTGGCATTCCGGCAGGGTGTAAGGGACAAGAAGATGCTCGAGAAGCTCACGACCAGAGAAGTGCGCGACGTCTCGGAGCTCTTCAGCCTGGCGGACAAGTGCGCCAGGGCAGAAGAAGGGCGCAACTGGCACTCACAGCCAGCCTCCGAAGCCGGAGGACAGCCCGGATCTGACGCTGCTTCTTATGGAAGCAGCAAGAAGATCAAGAACAAGGGCGGTGGCAAGATGAAGCCACCGACCGCAGCTCCCGTTGCTGCAGTAGCAGCACCCAGTGGAGCTCGGGGGCCACGCCCCGAGAAGAGGCCGCGACAGTCATCAGCCCCAGACGGTGACCACGGCGAGCCGTGCCCCGTGCACAACACCAGCAACCACACTGCTGCTGAGTGCCGGGAAATCCAGAAGTTCGTGGAGCGCTTCCGCAGGGGGAAGCAACCGCGTGCGGACGCCCCTCCCTTCCATCAGAGGGAGGGCAAGCAGGTCGACGCCCGCGACAACGTCGACCACCAGATGGAGTTCCAGGATCCCCAGTGCGCCGTAAAGGCGGTGCACGACCACGAGGGCTCTAGCTCCAGCGACGACAAGCGCCGGAAGGCGCTCTACGTCATCTACGACGGGTCCTGTGACCCCTCATCTCGGAGTGCAGTCAAGACTCTGCGCCGAGCAGTGGTGTTGGTGGCTCCTGTCCCAAGTGCAGCGCCGCACCTCAAGTGGATGGGGACCCCATCACCTTCGACGCCACCGACTGCCCCCAAGAACATGGCTGGGGCCAGGCAGCTACCGCTCTTGGTAGCTCCCACCATCGCCAACGTGACGATGTACCACGTTCTGGTAGATGGTGGGGCCGGCTTGAATCTCATCAGCCCCCTCGAGCCCGTTCTCAGGGTTAGGGACGGGACAAGTCGTCCCCTACGGCAACATCAGCCTTCCGGTCACCTTCGAGGCACCGGATAGCTACCGGACAGAATACATTCTGTTCGATGTGGCGGAGATCGACCTCCCCTTCAACGCCATCATCGGCAGGCCAGCCCTGTACCGGTTCATGGCGGTAGCCCACTACGGCTACCTTGTATTGAAGATGCCTACACCAACAGGCGTCCTCAAGATCTGTGGAGACCGCACTGCTGCAGTATCAGCCTTGGAGAAGCTCCAAGCACTTGCAGCAGCCCGAGCACCAGCCCCTGGCGGTGCAGAACCGGGCCAGCTCCACCCGAGCGCACGCCACCATGCCTCGGTCCCACCTCCCGGGGGCTGCCCTGGCTCTGTCAACCTCTTGTCGGCCTGAGCCAATGGAGGAAGACACCCTGGGCCCCCAGGGAGAAGCCGCGCAGGACTAGCTCCGGCGCGAAGACATCGACCTCATCGGCAAGGCACGATTACAAGCAACGCTGTGCAACGCATGGTACCGGCAGGCGCTCCGGCGCTACCGACGAAGGACCGTGCGTGTCCGAGAGCTCCAAGAAGGCGACCTGGTGCCGCGGCGCATACTTTCTCGCGAAGGGACCGACAAACTCTCCCCCAGCTGGGAAGGTCCCTTCCGAGTCACAAAAGTTTGCCGCTCCGAGTGGGTACGCCTCTCCACCAAGGATGGGGATCCGCTCCCGATCCCTTGGAACATGGAACACCTCTTTAAGTTCTATCCCCAGAGCATTGGTAGCACAGGTCTTTTCCTTTCTGTAATAGATCCCATAGAGTCCAGGAACAGCGCTCGGAGCAACTAAGCCCCAGGGGACGGTCCAGGACTACGTCCAGCTTGGCCTGGTTCCGATCCTAAGCGCGTAGGATCTTGCTTCCCCTCATAATGGGGTGGTCATTGCCTCCATGATTAGTCTGCCTTCCTCCTATGGGCATTTACACAGGGAAAAACCTGTTCTACCACGCTCTTACTTATGTGTTCATTTAAATTACGCATTATTTTTTATAATCACTTTCATATCAACCCAGTGTATGCTCACCATACACTTAGCTCTCCTTTCCCACTCTCATCCCTAGTCGGCATTTGCTATCCTACCGAAGACGGTCGCGCTTGAGGTACCTGCCGATGGCCAGGGGGCCTCTCGGGCCTCCCCCAGTCAGGTGTTGCGATGCCACTTGGTCACCTCCAGGCAAAGCCTGCGCTATGCATGGGGGGGTCCGGGGTGCGTAGCCTGCTTTGCCTAGTTCCGACCCAAAGCGTGCGCGCCCTGCCCTTCGGAGGTCTAGGGGAGTACAACCTGCTTTGTCTGGTTCTGTACCAAAAGCCTGTGCACTCTGCCTCCCTAGCGTTACGGTCCAGTACTAGGGGCCAGACGGTCGTACCCTGACCTCGGAGGGAGCCGGACCCCCGGCGCCGGGCGCACTGAATTTTCCAAGCCCCGTATACCTGACTAGGACCGTAATCCAAATAAGACTATGAGATAGGGAGGGGAGAGCCCCCAAGGAGAATTACAGTTCTCTTACTTGTGTGTAGGACCTCCTGGCCTTAGCTCCCCCGCATAAGTATGGTGGGTGTGCCCAAACCATTGGCCACACCTACCAGGGAGCCACTACGGGGACCGCGCGAAGAGAGACTGGAGCTCCTGACTACTCCAACGCAAGACCGGAGGATCCGGACCTTGCCCCCTTCACAGGGGCGGGTTCCGAAAGGCCCCACGTATCCGGCGGGGTGGGGGCCCCACTCTCCTCACAGGGTAGCTCCGGGCCCGCCACGTGGCAGGCAGAGTCGGACGTCGCCCCCTCCGCAGGGGCGAGCTCCGAAGGCTCCACGTGTCCCGTGGGGCCGGACCACCCTCTCCTCAGAGGAGCTCCGAGCCCGCCACGTGGCCTGTAGATCCGGACCTCCCCCGTCCTCACGGGGCGAGCTCCGAAGACCCCTCGGGCCCTTATCACAACAAGGACCCGAGGAAGGTGTCTGTGCAAGACTTCAAGATTGGTGAAGACCCCTTGAAGTCCTTGCGGAGCTAAGGACTCGGGCGGGCCAAGCCAGGAAGAAGATAAAAACACAGACACAAAAAACAACAAGAGTCTATTCATTCATCAAAGCTCCATGAGCTAGACTACAGACTCAACAAAAACAAAAAAGAAGAGATACAAGGCCTTCTGGCCGCGGGGGCGACTGCCTAGGAGTTCCCGGACTCCCGCTGGAACCTGGAGGCTACGAGGGCGGCCACATCCCCAACTTTGACCCTAGCAACTTCCTCCCGAGCGACGACGGGGCCCAGCCTTACCGACTCCAGAGAGAGGGAAGAATCCCGGCTCCGGAAGCACGCCAGCACGTGCGTGGCGACCTCCTTCGCCAAGCTCCGTCCCTCTGACTCAAGCTCGTTGGCGATCACGGCTTCGAGCCTGTCCAGCTTGGCGCCGATGGACTCGAGCGCCGGGATCTCCTCGACTACCTCCTGCGCCAGGCCCACCATCCTCACAGGGCTGAAGCCGAGGGGTACCAGGGCGGACCCTGCCTGGCCGACGAAGCTCCAGACTGCTCGGGCCTCGACGGACCGCGAGGCCTAGAGGTTCTCCACCTCTTGGCGGGCTGCCAGCAGGGCGTCGAGTCCCTCCTCGGAGAATCTCTTCTCTTTGGCTGCCAGAGAGCCCTCCCGAAGCTGGAGGTCCTGGGTGAGCCGCTCCAACTCCAATGCCCGGAAGTCGGCCGCCAACTCACGATCCAGCACCGCCTGGCGCTCCCGGGAGGCCTGCTCCTCCCTCATGGCCAGAGCTGTTGCCCGAAGCTCCAACTCCTTAGCTCGGGCCTTCAGGTCGCCCTCGCTGGCCTCCAGCCGTGCGGTGACCTTATTCTCCTCTGCCGCCACAGCGCGCTCCCGATCCGCGATGGCGCACTCGCGGCGCGCCAGCTGCAGCCGCATCTTCTCCACAGCAGTGGAGTGCGCCTCGGCCCTGGCATGAGCCTCACGGGTCTCTTGGTGGAGCCGCTGGGTCTCGGAGTCCAGGCGGTCGACGACTTTCTTCTGAAGGTCGCCTCCATGACATCGAGCCTGGACCGCCTCGAGTCGAGCTCCGCCCTAACCTCCAGAGTCCACTGCTTTAGAAGGTGCCCCCAGCTGAGGAGGTGGTTCCTCTCCCCTGCCAGCACCTCCTGCTCTCACTCCAGGGTGGCCTGGACTTGCCGGATGCTCGCCTGGGCAAGCTCAAATGCGTCCGCCAGGGGTAGCGGGGCGACAGAGGCCGAAGCCGTGCCCCCGACCTTCTCCATCACATCGTCGTCCGGTGGAGGAGATGTCGGCATCTCGGCGACCGGGATGAGGCGCCGATCTGGAGAAGCCGACACCAGAGCAGGGCCGCTCTTGACGCGCCCCTGCTCGCCGCCCGCCGCAGGACATGCGGCTGCTCTTCCCGCCTTGACACTGGAGGGCTGGATGCCGCCAGCCGGCCCCACCGAGCCCTCGACAACCGCCGGCTTCCGAGCTGGCGAAGGAGGACGAGCGGGTGCTGCCGCCGCCGGCACAGAGGAAGCCTGCGCCGACTTGGGGGCCGGCGAAGCCGCCGCAGCTTCCGGACGCTGCGGCGCAGATCCTCCGCTAGCCGGAGATGGCCGGGGAACAGACTCGCCCCTGGCAGCCAATGAGTCCCTGTAAGCATGGGAAGCTCTCGGGCTAAGGAAAAAAAAGAAAAGAACGCAAGTTCTGGATCTCGGTAAGAGCAACACTTACCGAGGGACGCGAACGCTCCAACGGGCATGGAACCCCGGCTTCCGAGCCGGGGCAGATCCGCCGGAGCCTGCCGTCGCCGCCGGGGCTTGCGCCGCAGGCACCCGGACCGGCGGAACAGGGGGTGCTCCCAGAGCCCCCCTAGGAGGCGGAGCAGTAGGGCCCCTGCCGGCGATGCCTCTAACGCTGCTCGCCGACCCAGCTCCTAAGGCCCGGGGCACCTGCGCCCCCGGATGAGTCCCAGCGGTGCTCCTTCTGGCGCCACCACCTGCCGAGCCTGCAGCCAGGACGCTCACTGGCCGGGGCACCTGAGTCCTCGGCTCGCACCCGGGCGTCGCAGCACATGCGTCCCCCCTCGGAGCTCCTTCGCCTGAGGAAGGAGGGCGAGACGCCCGGGGCCCCTAGGACCGCCGCTGTCCGAGGGGAGTCCCGTCGAAATGGAAGGCCCGAGGCCTCTTAGGGTCACCGCCCGATGAACTGACATCTCCAGAAGGAGGACGCGAAGGTACCACAGTCTCCTGGCTTGGCGCTAATGACGCCGTCGGAGGGGACCGGGCACGTTTCTTCTCTGGCAAACCGGAGGTCGGCTCCCTGCTCCTCCCCCTGTCGGCGGTCCGAGCTCCGTCGGCCTTCGGAGGCAGGTTCAAAGCCATGGCCAACGGAAGCGCAAGAACTTTGGGGCCGAGAACGCTTGAGCGCTCAGAGGACTCTAGAGGGCTCAGGCGTGGGGAAGTGCGAAAAGGAAGCCTGCGATGCAGATGAGATCCCGTTTTAAACTTCCCAGACGTGATTCAAAGCGATTCGAAACTCTTTGAATACGCTGCTTGGGACAACCGCTTCAGCTCCAAGCCCTGGAGTTGATGACAAGTAGGCCCAGGCCATCCTACGGAAGCGGTGGACCGGGCAGTCAGCCCCCCAGGCGGAGAACCCGGCGGTTCCTAACGAGGCGCTGTGACGTGCGCTGCGACGTGCAGTAGTGGCAGCCTTGGGAACCGCCGCAGTAAAATCAGCCATCAAGCAGGGCTCACGCCCCCACGATCCCACGATTGTTCGTGCTCCAGCAATGGTCAAAACGGGTCTTCGAGAAGGTGCGCGAAGTAGAAGAGACGGAGGCCCCATCTTCGGCTCGTTATCTCCCCCGAGATGGGCCCGGGGGCCACTGTCGGAACCCTCAATATGTGTACCCCCGCGCACAGGGGAAATCGCCTAAGGACTTTGCCCCTTCCATAGGGGCAAGCTCTGAAATCCCCACGTGTCCTGCGGGGCGGACCTCCCTCTCCTCAGAGGAGGGCTCCGGGCCCGCCACGTGGCCGGTAGAGCCGGACCTCCCTTCTCCACAGGGAGAGCTCTGAAGGCTCCACATGTCCAACGGGGCCGGACCTCCCTCTCCTCAGAGGAGAGCCCCGGGCCCGCCATGTGGCCAGCGGAGCCGGACCTCCCCCTCCGCAGGGAGAGCTCCAAAGGCTCCACGTTTCCAGCGGGGCCGGACCTCCCTCTCCTCAGAGGAAAGCTCCGGGCTTGCCACAATGCCAGCTGTGACGCCCTCAATTCTGTGGAAAACTACGGAACCGAGAACTAATGCATATGTGTGCCCAGGATGTTCATCACACATACACATACATTCCACAAACTGAATTCAGATTATATATTACCACGAATAACAGAGTTTGTTACAATATCTCATGAGTCTTGGACTCATGCTCACAGCGGAAGTCTTTATTTCTATGCAGCGGAAGTCTTTATTCTAATGCGGAAGCAATTTAGCTAATGCGGAAGCAAATCTAAGCAGAAGTGGCTCCATCTCTACTCCCTCCATAGGCAAGGTTGAGAACAGATCACACACCTTAATGCTCCACTTGGTCTTCATAGTAGTCTTCTCCTGCTGCTGATGATGAAATAATAATGCAAGTTTGAGTACAATGATGTACTCAGCAAGTGCGAAAAAACGATATGTAGCTCATAACAAGGTAGGTATAAAAAGGCTTATTTGCAGAAAAAGCAGATTTTTAAAAACCATGATAAACAGCAACTTAACTTTAGATGAATGTAATCCCAGCATGTATTAAATTACCAACATACCTCCATCGCTTTCCATGTTCCACCCGAACAATAACCAAACTTCATTCTTACTCACGAATACCTCCTCGTATTCGTGACCATCTCACGAATACCTTCTCGTATTCGCTACCATCTTATCTCATAAACAACTTCGTCTCACACCGAGACCAATCTCGTTGCCATGACTCAACAGTCATGCAACCATCTTATCACCCGGACTCAACAGTCCCACAACCAAACCATAAACAAAATCAATAACCATAACCAAGAACCATCCCAATAACCATCCCAACTAATCATGGCAGTTGGCCAGGTGCTCGTGACCATAAGCTCGGCTATCATGATAGTTTTAGACTCTGCAGAGTTTGCACCTCTTTACCCACAAGTTTGTGATTTCGTCACCCGTCGGCGACTGCAGAACCTCCATTATACCAGTACACAACCGTCGGTGTATGGTCAAGAGAACACAAAATAGCCTTTACAAATGGGTTACTAGATGTATGGACTCACTAAGGTTTCACCAGCAGGCTAGAATCTCCAATTCTCCCACCCACGGGCCCCCTCTTGTGCCATGCAGTTCCCAGGGCAGTCCTCACTCGACTCCCATTCCCCGCGCCTTCCACGGTCCATAACACTTTAGCAACTTACCTAATTACTCAGCTAAGCCGCACCCATACTTGGCCTTGTGGTGGCACTGTTATCCTGGCATGTGCATGCATGAACCGGTCCTTAGATCTACGACAAGTAAACCACCATCTCATGCTACCTCGTTCACAAACCCAGTCTTGCCTAGATCTCCCTCCGATCCATGTTCATTATTAACATCAGTTTCTCATTATCATTATGAGTGCAGTTAGCTAGACACATCTATCTCGCTTCCCAATCCCATGGACTCAGCGAAGCATAAAGCGAAAACCATACCCGACTCATAAACTTCCCTAGCGACAAGGGTGGTTTAACCAAAACTAGTAAACTCCTATAAAAGGGTTTCCCATCATATTTGACTCAGCATGCACACCTTTTTGCAAAACAAAACAGTTTCACCCAAAAAATAGGATCAATATGGTCAAGGAGCACTTGCCTTGTTCTTGCGGTTCCGGTTGTTCCTGGGTCTCAAAACCTTGTTGCTGCAACTCGTCGTAGACAGCTCCCTGAGCTTGTCCTGCTAGGTAGGATCACGTGCATACAAGATTCACAGCAATCAATATCATGCACAACCTTAAACTAGATGCGATAATGCACATGCATGTTATCCTATGATTAGTTTTTATTAGATTGGTTTGTACGTGTTCGAGTATGGCTTGCATGGATAGAGGTGTTCGGATCAAAGGTGGACGTGGCGATGATCTTGTCTTTAGATCAATCTGATCATCAAATGATCTGTCCACGAGAAGGCTTCTGTTCGAAGGAATCAAAGAATAGATGCAAAAAAAACATAATGATGTCGTAAGGTGGTATTGGAGACCTACCTTACGTTCGTCTCAGTCTCGAGGTCCTCCTCAGATCGTTGGGCTTTCCTCCGACGATCTTCCCTGCTGTACTCCGGCGATGGTTTACTCGGTGGGTTGGGACTAGGGCTCTAAGTCGTCGGCTCAGGAGTTGGAAAAGAAGTTTGAGGTTTCGGCCAGAGGTTCTGGGTTCTATTTATAATTGAGAAGAGAAGAGTCCTAATCTGATTGTATCCTGAATAAGAGTCCTGTTCGTTGGATTTTATAACTTATCTTTAGTTGATTTGGTGCGGTATCATTATGAAATTCAGGTCGGTTTCTGTTCCGATATTTTTATGCATACATAATCCAAAAACAATCCCTAGAACTCGTTACCTCCTTGGTGATGAGCTCCGAAGGCTCCACGTGTCCACCGAGTCATGGTCTCTCCCTCTCCGCAGGGACGAGCTCCGGTTGCGCCGCGTGTCAAACGAGCGAGACCTGCCTTTTTCTTCGGAGGTGAGCTCCGCGTACGCCATGTGTCAAGTAGCGCCATACTTTCCCTTCTTCTCAGAGACGAGCTCCTGGGTTAACACATGTCCAGCAGTGATGGACCTCACGGAGATAAGCTCTGGTGGAGACACATGTTCGATAGAACTGGACCTCTCGGAGGTGAGCTCCGAGATCGATACGTATCCCGCATGACCAGTCTTCTGATTTACATGGTGAGTAGCTCCGGAGGTGACATGTGTCCTAGGGAAAATGCCTTCGGCGCTCTCCGTGAACTGGATTAGGCTCTTATTGGCTATCCTTTTGATAATTTCTCTGTTCCCTCTTCTTTTAAAATGTTTTTCTCTCCATGAAATATGAATACATGCAGAACCCAGAGATGAGGGTGTCACAAATCTACCCCCCTTAAATTGAATCTCGCCCTCGAGATTCGTTAGTAGAGAATTGATGGGGAAATTCTGCCTTGATATCCTCTTCACACTCCCATGTGGCTTCAACTTCGGTGTGATGGCTCCAGCGTACCTTACACCATCGAATCACCCTGTTCCGGGTGACCCTTTCCTTTACGTCCATGATTCGGACAGGGCGTTCCACATAAGTCAGGTCCTCTTTAAGTTCAAGCTCCCCCATGGATACTTGTTCCTCTGGTACTCTCAAGCACTTCTTAAGCTGGGATACATGAAACACGTCATGTACGTCGGAGAGGTGGGTTAGGAGCTCTAATTGATAGGCTACTCCTCCTCGCTTATCCAACATTTTAAATGGTCCGATGTAGCGAGGTGCTAGCTTGCCTTTGACGTTGAAACGTCGTTGGCCTCGGATAGGCGATACCTTAAGGTATACGAAGTCTCCTACTTCAAAGGTCAACTTCCTACGCCTATTGTCCGCATAACCTTTCTGTCGTGACCGAGCATCCTTTAAGTTCTCCCGTACCGTTTGGACCTGCTTTTCAGCTTCTTGTAGTACTTCGGGTCCAAACACCTGGTTCTCTCCGGTTTCGTTCCAGAACAGCAGTGTTCTACACCGTCTACCATATAATGCTTCGAAAGGCGACATCTTCAAGCTAGCTTGATAGCTGTTGTTATAGGAGAATTCGGCATACGGTAAACTCCTATCCCAACTACGCCCACGTTTCAAGGCGCAAGCTCTCAAAATGTCTTCCAAAATTTGGTTTGTCCTTTTGGTTTGTCCATCAGTTTGTGGGTGATAGGCGGAGCTAAAATCCAGTCGTGTACCCATGGCTTTCTGCAGCTTCCTCCAGAATCTAGAGGTAATTTGAGAATCTCGATCTGAGACTATCCTCCTCGGGACTCCGTGACGGCACACGATCGGCTCCATGTACAACTCTGCTAATTGTGCAACGTTGTAATTAGCCCTTACAGGGAGAAAATGGGTGGTTTTTGTCAATCGGTCCACGATGACCCAGATGGAGTCATAACCCGAGTGAGTACGTGGCAATCCGACGATGAAATCCATACTGATGTCCTCCCACTTCCATTCGGTACCTTCAAAGGTTGCAACAATCCAGCGGGTTTTTTGATGTTCGGCCTTCACCCGTTGGCATGTGTCGCATAGGGCAATGTATTCGGCTATATCCCTCTTCATACCATCCCACCAATATCAAGTTTTCAAGTCCTTGTACATTTTGGTGCTTCCGGGATGTATAGAATAGGGGGAATCATGTGCCTCCTTTAATATCATGTCGCGGAGGTGTTTTATGTTAGGCACACAAATCCTTTTTCCTAGCCAAAGCGTACCCGTCTCATCTTCTTTGAAATCCTTCTCTATTCCTTGTCGGATTCTTTCCTTGATCTCCTCATCAGTTGCTTGGCCATCTCTTATTTCTTGCTCCAATGAAGAGTGGATCTCCATTATTTCCATGTTGTTCAAGAATCCGAGGTGTAACCGTTCGAACTCCTTGCGTAGTTCGGGTGGTAGCTCCCGAGCCGTGAGTGGGTGACATGCTCCCTTTCGGCTCAATACATCAGCTACTACATTGGCCTTCCCGGGGTGGTAGTTGATTCCAACATCGTAATCCTTGATGAGTTCCAACCATCGACGTTGCCTCAAATTCAAGTCCGTTTGTGTAAATATTGTGACGCCCTCAATTCTGTGGAAGACCACGGAACCGAGAACTAATGCATATGTGTGCCCAGGATGTTCGTCACACATACACATATGTTCCACAAACTGATTTTCAGATTATATATTACCACGAATAACATAGTTTATTATAATATCTCATGAGTCTTGGACTCATGCTCACAGCGGAAGTCTTATTTCTATGCAGCGGAAGTCTTTATTCTAATGCGGAAGCAATTTAGCTAATGCGGAAGCAAATCTAAGCAGAAGTGGCTCTATCTCTGCACCCTCCACAGGCAAGGTTGAGAACAGATCACACGCCTTAATGCTCCACTTGGTCTTCATAGTAGGCTTCTCCTGCTGCTGATGATGAAGTAATAATGCAAGTTTGAGTACAATAATGTACTCAGCAAGTGCGGGAAAAACACGATATGCAGCTCATAACAAGGTAGGTATAAAAAGGCTTATTTACAGAAAAGCAGATTTATAAAACCATGATAAAACAGCAATTTAACTTTAGATGAATATAATCCCAGCATGTATTAAATTACCAACATACCTCCATCGCTTTCCATGTTCCACCCGAACATTAACCAAACTTCATTCTTACTCACGAATACCTCCTCGTATTCGCTACCATCTCACGAATACCTTCTCGTATTCTCTACCATCTTATCTCATAAACAACTTCGTCTCAAACCGAGACCAATCTCGTCGCCATGACTCAACAGTCAAGTAACCATCTTATCACCCGGACTCAACAGTACCAAAACCAAACCATAACCATCATCAATAACCATAACCAAGAACCATCCCACTAACCATCTAGATAACCATCCGAACTAATCATGGCAGTTTAGCCAGACGCTCGTGACCGTAAGCTCGGCTATCATGATAGTTTTTGGACTCTTCAGAGTTTGCACCTCTTTACCCACAAGTTTGTGATTTCGTCACCCATCGGCGACTGCAGAACCTCCATTATACCAGTACACAACCGTCGGTGTATGGTCAAGAGATCACAAAATAGCCTTTACAAAGGGGTTACTAGATGTATGGACTCACTAAGGTTTCACCGGCAGGCTAGAATCTCCAATTCTGCCACCCACTGGCCCCCTCTTGTGCCATGCAGGTCCCAGGGCAGTCCTCACTCGACTCCCATTCCCCGCGCCTTCCACTATCCATAACACTCTAGCAACTTACCTAATTACTCAGCTAAGCCGCACCCATACTTGGCCTTGTGGTGGCACTGTTATCCTGGCATGTGCATGCATGAACCGGTCCTTAGATCTACGACAAGTAAAACCACCATCTCATGCTACCTCCTTCACAAACCTAGGCTTGCCTAGATCTCCCTCCAATCCATGTTCATTAACATCATCAGTTTCTCATTATCATTACGAGTGTAGTTAGCTAGACACATCTATCTCGCTTCCCAATCCCATAGACTCAGCGAAGCATAAAGCAAAAACCATACCCGACTCATAAACTTCCCATACGACAAGGGTAGTTTAACCAATACTAGTAAACTCCTATAAAAGGGTTTCCCATCATATTTGACTCAGCACACACACCTTTTCGCAAAACAAAACAGTTTCACCCAAAACATAGGATCAATATGGTCAAGGAGCACTTGCCTTGTTCTTGCGGTTCCGGTTGTTCTTGAATCTCAAAACCTTGTTGCTGCAGCTCGTCGTAGACAACTCCCTGAGCTTGTCCTGCTAGGTAGGATCACGCGCATATAAGATTCACAGCAATCAATATCATGCACAAACCTTAAACTAGATGCGATGATGCATATGCATGCTATCCTATGATTTTTATTAGATTGGTGTGTTCTTGCATGGCTTGCATGGACGAGGTGTTCGGATCAAAGGTGGACGTGGCAATGATCTTGTCTTTAGATCAACCTGATCATCAAGTGATCTGTCCACGAGAAGGCTTCTATTCGAAAGGAATCAAAGAACAGATGCAAAGAAAACACAACGATGTCGTAAGGTGGTATTGGGGCCTACCTTACGTTTCTTTCGGTCTTCGAGGTCCTCCTCAGATTGTTGGGCTTTCCTCCGGCGTTCTTCCTTGCTGCACTCCGGCGATGGTCTACTCGGCGGGTTGGGACTTAGGGCTCTAAGTCGTCGGCTCAGGAGTTGGAAAAGAAGGTTGTGGTTTCGGCTAGAGGTTTTGGGTTCTATTTATAATCGGGAAGAGAAGAGTCCTAATCTGATTGTATCCCGAATATGAGTCCTGTTTGAATATTACAACTTATCTTTAGTTGATTTGGTGCGGTATCATCGTGGAATTCTGGTCAGTTTCTGTTCTGGTATTTTTACGTGTACAGATTCCAAAATCGCTTCAGAACCCGTCACCTTTGAGGTGATGAGCTCCGGAAGCTCCATGTGTCCACCGGGCCTGGTCTCTTCCTTTCCGCAGAGACAAGCTCCGGTTGTGCCGCGTGTCAAACGAGCAAGACTTCCCTCTTCTTCGGAGGTGAGCTCCGCATGCGCCACGTATCCTGGCGGTCGGGACCTCCTTTCTTACTCGGAGGTGGCTCCGCGCACGCCACGTGTCAAGTAGCGCCAGACCTTTTCCTTCTCAGAGACAAGCTCTGAGGTTAACACGTGTCCAGCAGCGACGGACCTCCCGGAGATAAGCTCCGGTGGTGACATGTGTTCGATAGAACCGGACCTCTCGGAGGTAAGCTCCGAGATCGACACGTATCCCGCGCGACCAGTCCTCTGATTTCCATGATGACTAGCTCCGGGGGAAACATGTGTCCCACAGGGTCGGACCTCTCCCCTTTACGAAGATGAGCCCCGAGCCTGCCACGTAGCCTACTTTAGCGGTGGACCTCTCCCCACTTCGCAGGGATGAGCTCCGAACCCGCCACGTGGCCAGCGGGTCGCGGAAGTTATCTTCGGCACTCTCTGAGAGCTGGATTCGGCTCTTATTGTCTATCCTTTTGATATTTTTCTCTGTTCCTACTTTTCTTAAAATGTTTTCTCTTCATAAAACATGATCATATGCTAACACCCGAGATGAGGGTGTCACAAATCTACCCCCCTTAAATTGAATCTCGCCCTCGAGATTTGTCAGTAGAGAATAGATGGGGAAATTCTGCCTTGATATCCTCTTCACGCTCCCATGTGGCTTCAGCTTCTGTGTGATGGCTCCATTGTACCTTGCACCATCGAATCACTTTGTTCCGGGTGACCCTTTCCTTTATGTCCAAGATTCGGACAGGGTGTTCCGCATAAGTCAGATCCTCTTGAAGTTCAAGCTCTCCCATTGATACTTGTTCCTTTGGTACTCTTAAGCACTTCTTGAGCTGGGATACATGAAACACGTCATGTACGTCGGAGAGGTGGGTTGGGAGCTCTAGTTGATAGGCTACTTCTCCTCGCTTATCCAAAATCTTTAATGGTCCGATGTAGCGAGGTGCTAGCTTGCCTTTGATGTTAAAACGTAGTTGGCCTCGGATAGGCGATACCTTAAGGTATACGAAGTCTCCTACTTCAAAGGTCAACTTCCTACGCCTATTGTCCGCATAGCCTTTCTGTCGTGACTGAGCAACTTTTAAGTTCTCCCGTACCGTTTGGACTTGCTTTTCAGCTTCTTGTAGTACTTCGGGTCCAAACACCTGGTTCTCTCCGGTTTCGTTCCAGAACAGTGGCGTTCTACACCGTCTACCATATAATGCTTCGAAAGGCGACATCTTCAAGCTAGCTTGATAGCTGTTGTTATAGGAGAATTCGGCATAAGGTAAACTCCTATCCCAACTACGCCCATGTTTCAAGGCGCAAGCTCTCAACATGTCTTCCAAAATTTGGTTTGTCCATCTATTTGTGGGTGATAGGCGGAGCTAAAATCTAGTCGTGTACCCATGGCCTTCTGCAGCTTCCTCCAGAATCTAGAGGTAAACTGAGAACCTTGATCTGAGTCTATCCTCCTCGGAACTCCGTGACGGCATACGATCTGCTTTATGTACAACTCTGTCAATTGTGCAACGTTGTAACTGGTCTTTACAAGGAGAAAATGGGCGGTTCTCATCAATCGGTCCACAATGACCCATATGGAGTCGTAACCCGACTGAGTACGTGGCAATCCGACGATGAAATCCATACTGATGTCCTCCCACTTCCATTCGGGTACTTTCAAAGGTTGCAACAATCCAGCGGGTTTTTGATGTTCAGCCTTCACCCATTGGCATGTGTCGCATAGGGCAACGTATTCGGCTATATCCCTCTTTATACCATCCCACCAATAACAAGTTTTCAAGTCCTTGTACATTTTGGTGCTTCCGGAATGTATAGAATAGGGGGAATCATGTGCCTCCTTCAATATCATGTCACGGAGGTGTTTTATGTTAGGCACACAAATCCTTTTTCCTAGCCAAAGCGTACCCTTCTCATCTTTTTTGAAATCCTTCTCTATTCCTTGTCGGATTCTTTCCTTGATCTCCTCGTCCGTTGCTTGGCCATTTCTTATCTCTTGCTCCAATGAGGAGTGGATCTCCATTATTTCCATGTTGTACAAGAATCCGAGGTGTAACCGTTCGAACTCCTTACGTAGTTCGGGTGGTAGCTCCCGAACCATGAGTTGGTGACATGCTCCCTTTCGGCTCAATGCATCGGCTACTACATTGGCCTTTCCGGGGTGGTAGTTGATTCCAACATCATAGTTCTTGATGAGTTCCAACCATCGACGTTGCCTCAAATTCAAGTCTGTTTGTGTAAATATGTACTTGAGGCTTTTATGATCCGTATAGATCTCACATCGATGACCAAGGATATAATGTCTCCAAATCTTTAATGCATGCACCACTGCTGCTAGCTCCAAGTCATGCGTAGGATAATTAAGCTCGTGCTTCTTTAATTGTCGTGAGGCATAGGCTACCACTTGTCCTCCTTGCATGAGCACACATCCGAGCCCCTGTCTGGATGCGTCACAATATATGTCAAAGCTCTTGCTTACGTCTGGCAATACCAGAACCGGTGCTGTGGTTAGCCTGTTCTTGAGTTCCTCAAAACTTCCTTGGCAGGCTGGTGTCCATTGGAAGACCTTCCCCTTCATTAGCAACTCCGTCATAGGCTTTGCTATCTTAGAGAAGTCTTTAATGAAGCATCTATAGTATCTAGCCATCCCCACAAAACTCCGAATATCCCTCACGCTCTGCGGTTGGTCCCACTTCAGAACATCTCTCACCTTTCCGGGATCAACTGATATCCCTTCCTTGGAGATAATGTGGCCTAGGAAATATATTTCCTTTAGCCAAAATTGACACTTGTTAAGCTTGGCATACAATTGATGCTCACGCAATTTCTGCAAGGTCAATTTCAAATGTTCTTCATGCTCCTCCTCACTTTTTAAATACACCATAATGTCGTCGATGAAAACCACGACGAACTTGCCCAAGTACTCCATGAAAACCTTGTTCATAAGGTACATGAAGTACGCGGGTGCATTTGTCAACCCAAAAGACATGACGGTATATTCATACGAACCATACCGTGTTCGAAAGGCTGTCTTGGGTATATCAGAGGGCTTAATCTTCAGCTGGAAGTATCCCGACCGAAGATCAATCTTGGAGAACACTCGGGCTCCTTTCATTTGGTCGAATAGGTCCTCTATACGAGGCAGAGGGTATTTGTTCTTGATTGTTACCTCATTGAGAGACCTATAGTCCACGCACATCCTTTGGGTTCCATCCTTCTTGTCCACGAAGAGCACAGGAGCTCCCCATGGTGACGAGCTTGGACGTATGAAACCCTTCTCCAACTACTCTTGAATTTGCTTCTTGAGTTCTACTAGTTCATTGACGGGCATCCTATAGGGTCTTTTGGCTATGGGTGCAGTTCCGGGTAACAAATCAATGGCAAACTCAATGTCCCGATCAGGGGTCATACCTGGAAGCTCTTCCGGGAACACGTCCGAAAATTCCTGAACCACCGGAATGTTGTCCAATGTTGCTCCTTCAACGTGGTTCAAATTTGCCCTTTCAGTGGTTTGTTGGGCTGACTCAAACTCGACACGGATGCCGTGCTCGTTTGTCAACTGCACGCTTCTTTCAGCACACTGGATTACCCCGTTGTGCTTGCTTAACCAATCCATCCCGAGTATTATGTCAATCTCTTGGGAGTCCAAGACAATAAGGTTGGCAAGGAAGTCTACTCCCCCTTATTTTAAGGCTTACTTTCGGACATACTATATTAGTCCTCATCTCTCCACTGGGAGAATTAACTAACATAGCACATTTCAAGTGGGTTATGGGTAGGTGATGTTTGGCAACATATTTGGATGATATGAAGGAATGTGATGCTCCAGAATCAAACAAGATGGTGGCTGGGTTGGAGTTGGCAAGGAACATACCAATTATGACGTCCTCAGCCTGTTGTGCTTCCTCAACAGAGACATGGTTCACGTTGTCGCGAGCATAGTTTTGCTGTCCCCGATTTCCTTGATTGTCCCCTCCGTACGGTCACCGGGTTCTGCTTGGGCACATTGCCTTACTGTCCAGGGCCTCTCCTCGGGCACTGGTTCGCGAAGTGTCCTATCTCCCCGCATGCAAAGCATGCCCTGTTGCCTGCGGCAGTAGGTACGTTGGGGCGGGGGTTTTGAACAGGAGCGCCATTGTTAGGTCGGGGCGCAGGAGGCATGGGCACACAAGGTGCCGGTGCAACGAATTGTTGTTGTGGTGGCTGACCAGGGCGGTAAGTAGGAGTGATTGATCCATACTGTGGTGCAGAGGGCATGTACCGAGGTCGTACGTTGCTTCCTTGAGGCTTGTACGGAACCTTCCGCTTGCACTCTCGCTCGATCTCTCGGATCTTATTTTCAACCACTATGGCCTTGTCAACCAGCTTCTGGAAGCTCACGTAGTCATTGTTGAGGAGTTGAACCTGAATCTCATTGTTCAATCATCTCATGAACAGGTACTGCTTCCTCTGATCTGAGTTGACATCTTCGGGGGCATACCGGGACAGTTGCGTGAACTTGTTGAGGTACTCATTCACACTTTTCTGTCCTTGGCGGAGACCTTCGAACTCCTGCCTCTTGAGCATCATTACACCAACAGGGATGTAATGAGAGCGGAAACTTTCCTTGAACTCAGTCCAAGTGATTGTCTCCGGGTTGATATGGGCGTTGCATAGGGCATCCCACCAGTCAGCAGCGGCTCCCGTAAGTTGGTGCGACGCGAAGAGCACCTTCTCTCGGTCACTGCACTGTACTATGGCAAGCTTATTCTCCATGGATTTCAATCAGTCATCGGCCTCCATGGGATCACTAACTTGAGCAAAGGTGGGTGGTCAAGTCATCATGAACTCTCCCAGTCTGTTGTGAGCCGGTGGTGGTGGTGCCGGAACAGGGTTGTTGTTGGCCTGCAACTGACCCAAAGTTTGGATCATGGTTTGCATAAGCTGGTTTTGCATGGCCATCAACCTTTCTAGGTTGTTCTCGCCAGTTCCGGGGTTAACAGGAACTTCCTCGTGATCATCCTCTTCGTTGTCACGGACGTTCCTTCGACCGGCATTTCCTCTCACCATCTGTGAGAGAGGTCAAAATAGAATAGAATGTTAGAAGGTTTAAGTAGGTCCCTTCAACTATATGCATCAAGGTGAGTTGGACTATATATATATTAGCCCATATGAGGATGTGAACAAGTGCCGAAGCATCTCACACCTCCTTTCTACTTACGTGTGCATATGGACAATGTTTGGGGGACGTCCCACAACTCACACTAAGCACACAATCACAAACAATCATTTCAAGGGCTCATACAACTCCTATTCAATGATGGTTCCCTATGTCAAGGTGGGTTTAAAGCCAATCTAAGCGTCCTAGGGTGCCTCCTTTGGTCAGCGTGGCTTAACTACCAATCTGTGTCCAATCTGTGACTCCTATTTAAGGGTGTAACCTACTGTTAACTCGTGGCTCTAATGCTAATCTAAAGTTTCTATCTAGGCATGTAACCTACTGTCAACCCGTGGCTCTGATAAAAACTTGTGACGCCCTCAATTCTGTGAAAACCACGGAACCAAGAACTAATGCATATGTGTGCCCAGGATGTTCATCACACATACACATATGTTCCACAAACTGATTTTTAGATTATATATTACCACGAATAACAGAGTTTATTACAATATCTCATGAGTCTTGGACTCATGCTCACAGCGGAAGTCTTATTTCTATGCAGCGGAAGTCTTTATTCTAATGCGGAAGCAATTTAGCTAATGCGGAAGCAAATCTAAGCAGAAGTGGCTCCATCTCTGCACCCTCCACACGCAAGGGTGAGAACAGATCACACGCCTTAATGCTCCACTTGGTCTTCATAGTAGGCTTCTCCTGCTGCTGATGATGAAATAATAATGCAAGTTTAAGTACAATGATGTACTCAACAAGTGCGAGAAAAACATGATATGCAACTCATAACAAGGTAGGTATAAAAAGGCTTATTTGCAGAAAAGCAGATTTATAAAACCATGATAAAACAACAACTTAATTTTAGATGAATGTAATCCCAGCATGCATTAAATTACCAACATACCTCCATCGCTTTCCATGTTCCACCCGAACATTAACCAAACTTCATTCATACTCACGAATACCTCCTCGTATTCGCTACCATCTCACGAATACCTTCTCGTATTCGCTACCATATTATCTCATAAACAACTTTGTCTCAAACCGAGACCAATCTCGTCGCCATGACTCAACAGTCAAGCAACCATCTTATCACCCGGAATCAACAGTCCCAAAACCAAACCACAACCATCATCAATAACCATAACAAAGAACCATCCCACTAACCATCCCAATAACCATCCCAACTAATCATGGCAGTTTAGCCAGGCGCTCGTGACCGTAAGCTCGGCTATCATGATAGTTTTTAGACTCTGCAGAGTTTGCACCTCTTTACCCGCAAGTTTGTGATTTCGTCACCCGTCGGTGATTGCAGAACCTCCATTATACCAGTACACAACCGTCGGTGTATGGTCAAGAGATCACAAAATAGCCTTTACAAAGGGGTTACTAGATGTATGGACTCACTAAGGTTTCACCGGCAGGCTAGAATCTCCAATTCTCCCACCCACGGGCCCCCTCTTGTGCCATGTAGTTCCCAGTGAAGTCCTCACTCGAACCCCATTCCCCGCGCCTTCCACAGTCCATAACACTCTAGCAACTTACCTAATTACTCAGCTAAGCCGCACCCATACTTGGCCTTGTGGTGGCACTGTTATCCTGGCATGTGCATGCATGAACTGGTCCTTAGATCTACGACAAGTAAAACCACCATCTCATGCTACCTCCTTCACAAACCCAGGCTTGCCTAGATCTCCCTCCGATCCATATTCATTAACATCACCAGTTTCTCATTATCATTACGAGTGCAGTTAGCTAGACACATCCATCTCGCTTCCCAATCCCATAGACTCAGCGAAGCATAAAGCAAAAACCATACCCGACTCATAAACTTCCTAGGCAACAAGGGTGGTTTAACCAATACTAGTAAACTCCTATAAAAGGGTTTCCCATCATATTTGACTCAGCACACACACCTTTTCGCAAAACAAAACAGTTTCACCCAAAACATAGGATCAATAAGGTCAAGGAGCACTTGCCTTGTTCTTGCGGTTCCGGTTGTTCTTAAGTCTCAAAACCTTGTTGCTGAAGCTCATCGTAGACAGCTCCCTGAGCTTGTCCTGCTAGGTAGGATCACGCGCATACAAGATTCACAACAATCAATATCATGCACAAACCTTAAACTAGATGCGATGATGCATATGCATGCTATCCTATGATTTTTATTAGATTGGTGTGTTCTTGCATGGCTTGCATGGACAGAGGTGTAACACCCCAAAATTTTGATTCAAAACCCTAAATCATGTTAAGAAGGGAATTTAAAAATTTTTGGACGTGTTGCATGTTTTGCAAAAAATCAAATTCAAACTGGAATTCAAATTAAACTCAAATCAGAAAAGAGATAGAAAAAGAAAAAGAGAAAACAGAAAAAAACCGGCCAGTGGGCCGAAACCCACCAGCCGGCCCAGCCAGCGCCTGCGCCAGCCCGCAGCCGCGCGCGCCGCTTCCTTACGCTGACAGGTGGGACCCACCAGATCGTCGTCTACCTCGCGCCCGCGCCGGACTCCCTCTCACCCGAATCAAAACCGATCGGGATTTCGGCGTATCCCCGCTGAATTCTGTTCGTAGGCGACGCGGACTTGATCTAAACCACCCCGCCGCCCTCCCCCGTCTATAAAAACCCCGGCCTCGTTCTGTTTTTCCCACGCCATCCGCCGATTTTCCTCCGGTGAGAACCGAGACTTCTCCGGCGAATTCTGGCCGATCTAAGCTCGGAAATTCCGATCTAACTCGCTGGTCTTGATCCACCGCCTCCGGGGAACCTTGCAGGTGCAGAAAACTCGGTGACTTGCGGTGTAAACACAGCGCCAACGAGCTTCGCCGTGGTTTCGCCTCGGACCTCGTCGCCGATCACCTTCCAGGACCTCCGAGCTCAAGAAAAACCCCGAGGTGAGATCGCCGACCTCCCCTCTACCGATCTATGCCATAAAATCACAGTTCTAGGAAGAATTCCCGAAGATCCGAAAGTTTCCGGCGAGATCGCCGCTTCCCGCCGCCGTGCAACGCCGGCAGCGCCGCCCGCGTTCGATCAGAGCGACATGCCCGCTTGTGCGCCGTTTATTTTAAATTGCACGGTAGGGTTTAAACCCCCGCGTACCGGTTCGATGTTATAATCTCGGCCGTCGGATTAAAATCGGATGGTCCACGTCAGCCCCGCGTTATAAAGACTGGAAATCTTACGTGCTACCCCCTGGGGTTCTCGGGAAATAAGAGCTAGCCCCGGAAACTTCTGATCTAGCCCCTGGAACTTCAAAAAATCATGTAAATTCATTTAAAAATCAGTTTTAGCCCCTGGACTTAATAAAAATTAGGAAAAACCCCTCTGATAAGTGTAGCTATACCCCTGGAAATTCTGAAAATAATATTATAGATCCTGTAGTGGGGTGAGTTTACCTTTTTAACCCTGTTTGATATTTAAATTAGGAAATTGAATATGTGGCTAGTATTTAAAATTTAAAAAGTGGGACAAACATATTGTCAAAAGTAAATTAAAAACTTTCTCAGTACTTAGAAAACTTTGGAGTGAGATAAAATATATTTTGGGCTGAAATGAATCTGTTTAATGTATTATTCACATTCATTAGTTATAGGGACACATTTTAAGTAAAGAATAGTTCTGAAAATAGGGAAAATAAATGTAAATTAGTTTACATCAGAGGAAAAGGTCAAAAATATATTATTAAATATTTTAGATCAGAACCTATTCTGTTTAGATGATGTGTCTTGTCATTTTCATAATAAAGTTCACATTTAGGCATAGGAAATAAATCTGAAAATATAGCAACTAGTAAATGATAAATGAAGTTTCTAAAATCCAAAGAATTTAGTTTAGGGTTGGTAGAAATTCTGAAGACACATATGGAGTAGGAAAATACCTTTCATGCATACTTGGTAGCTAAAAGGTGTAGTAATTAAATATAAGGAATTTATTTAAATTGGAAACTTATATATATAGTATGTAAGCATAAATGTGAATGAAAAGTAGGAATCATATACACATGATTAAAAGTATATGTAAGCCAAAGATCAACACACATAGAGTAACCACAACACATATAATTGTGAATGACTTTCATAAATATGAATGTGTGATTTGTATGAAGTGGAAGTGTGAACTATGTCTTATGGATTGTTGTTTTCCTTTTGCTATGTGTGATGGTGTGATGTAGAACCTGCTCCAGAGCAAGTTCTTTCTTTCCAAGATCAGGACTACCCATTCCAAGAGCAGCAGGAAGGAGGCAAGTGTCCTTGACCACTTTGATCCTATACTAGGATGTTTAGATAGAATTATTGCATTGTCAAGTTAAATATGAAACCCCTGCTAGGAAGTTTCCCTAGAATTGCATTACCTTGTTTCCTTGTAGCTTGGGTTGGGATTTATTTTATCATGTCATTTCTTATTATGCATATGCTTAGCCATGCTTAGAATGGGATATTTTGGATATGAGATCATCAGTTTATTTTACCATACTCTTGAATGAGATATTGTGAGTTATGTAGAGGTAGGGATCAAGGCAAGTTGGATGTTTTGGTTGTGTGCTGGGTGCACGAGACTCGGGTTTGTGTTTAGTACTTGCCTGGATCCTAAGGACCGGTTCATGGAGCATGTAACCTGGCTTTACCGTGTCAACCACATGCTGAGATGGGGCAGCTTGGCCAATTAATTAGGTGTATCCCCGGCGTAGTATGGGTGTGTTGGATGGTGCGGGGAATAGGTGTCAGCTGGACTACCATATGAACCGCAAGGCTCAAGAGGGGGCCACTGCAGCGGGGTTGGAGCCTCTTGTATGCTGTTAGGGGTGAAACCTCAGTGGGCCCACGCTCGTCGGGAATCTCTTTGTAAAGGCTTCGTAGTGATCTCCTGGCTACACACCTGGGAAGTGTGAATGCGGTTCGTAGCCACTGGCATAATGGAGGTTCTTTTAGTCCACCCGGCAACGGGGGATGAAATCACTACATGTGGGTACAGTGGTGCAAACTCTGCAGAGTCAAAACTGTCATGACAACCGTGCTCACGGTCAAGAGCGGCTTGGACTTATTCATGATTAGAGGATGACGATTTTGGAAGTTATGGACATTAAGTGGGGAGCTTAACATTGGAAATGATGTTATTGTTATTTGGTTACTATGATGATGGGATGGGAGATTGGGACCATTTCACCTGTGTAGTAATGTAGGTGCTTAATAAGCTAAGGTGGTAGGTATTAATTGCGTAGTGCTTTAACCATGAGTTCAACCTCTCCTTGTTCTAGCCATGCATGACATAACTTTCCCACACTTGCTGAGTACCATTGGTACTCAACCTTGCATATTTGTTGGTTTATATTGCTGCTCAGGTCAAGATAATGAGGTGATGTATAATGACCAAGACTTTGGACCCGAAGAAGGTTTTTAGGTTCATGGAGACCCCGGGCGACGCCTGTGATGGAGCCCTCAAGAATAATATTCCGCTGCTAGTTTATTTACTTGTGATGAACTTATTATTGTCCATCGAGACATTTGTGATGTAAGACTTATTTATATTCGACACCTGGCTTGTAATAAATGATGCTTCACTATTTGTCATCACATGTATGAGAAAATAATCCTGGCATACATGTGATATTCACTTGGTTGTTCGTCGAAAAAACCGGGTGTGACAAGAGGTGTTCAGATTAAAGGTGGACGTGGCAATGATCTTGTCTTTAGATCAACCTGATCATCAAGTGATCTGTCCACGAGAAGACTTCTGTTCGAAAGGAATCAAAGAACAGATGCATAGAAAACACAACGATGTCGTAAGGTGGTATTGGGGCCTACCTTAAGTTTCTTTCGGTCTTCGAGGTCCTCCTCAGATCGTTGGGCTTTCCTCCAGCGTTCTTCCTTGCTGCACTCCGGTGATGGTCTACTCGGCGGGTTGGGACTTAGGGCTCTAAGTCGTCGGCTCAGGAGTTGGAAAAGAAGGTTGTGGTTTCGGCCAGAGGTTCTGGGTTCTATTTTTATAATCGGGAAGAGAAGAGTCCTAATCTGATTGTATCCCGAATATGAGTCTTGTTTGAATCTTACAACTTATCTTTAGTTTATTTGGTGCGGTATCATCGTGGAATTCAGGTCGGTTTCTGTTCCGGTATTTCTACGCGTACAGATTCTAAAATCGCTTCAGAACCCGTCACCTTTGCGGTGATGAGCTCCGGAAGCTCCACGTGTCCACCGGGCCTGGTCTCTTCCTTTCCGCAGAGACAGGCTCCGGTTGTGCCGCGTGTCAAACAAGCAAGACTTCCCTCTTCTTCGGAGGTAAGCTTCGCGTGCGCCACGTATCCTGGCGGTCGGGACCTCCTTTCTTACTCGGAGGTGGCTCCGCGCACGCCACATGTCAAGTAGCGCCAGACCTTCCTTCCTTCTCAGAGATGAGCTCCGAGGTTAACACGTGTCCAGCAGCGACGGACCTCCCAGAGATAAGCTCCGGTGGCAACACGTGTTCGATAGAACTGGACCTCTCGGAGGTAAGCTCCGAGATCGACACGTATCCCACGCGACCAGTCCTCTGATTTCCATGATGACTAGCTCCGGGGGCAACACGTGTCCCACAGGGTCGGACCTCTCCCCTTTATGGAGATGAGCCCTGAGCCTGCCACGTAGCCTACTTTAGCGGCGGACCTCTCCCCACTTCGCAGGGATGAGCTCCGAACACGCCACGTGGCCAGCGGGCCACGGAAGTTATCTTCGGCGCTCTCTGAGAGCTGGATTCGGCTCTTATTGGCTATCCTTTTGATATTTTTCTCTGTTCCTACTTTTCTTAAAATGTTTTCTCTTCATAAAACAATAACATATGCTGACACCCGAGATGAGGGTGTCACGAATATGTACTTGAGGCTTTTATGATCCGTATAGATCTCACATCGATGACCAAGGATATAATGTCTCCAAATCTTTAATGCATGCACTACTGCTGCTAGCTCCAAGTCATGTGTAGGATAATTAAGCTCGTGCTTCTTTAATTGTCGTGAGGCATAGGCTACCACTTGTCCTTGTTGCATGAGCACACATCCAAGCCCCTGTCTGGATGCGTCACAATATATGTCAAAGCTCTTGCTTACGTCTGGCAATACCAGAACCGGTGCTGTGGTTAGCCTTTTCTTGAGTTCCTCAAAACTTCCTTGGTAGGCTGGTGTCCATTGGAAGACTTTTCCCTTCATTAGCAACTCCGTCATAGGCTTTGCTATCTTAGAGAAGTCTTTAATGAAGCGTCGATAGTATCCAGCCATCCCAAGAAAACTCCGAATATCCCTCACGCTCTGTGGTTGGTCCCACTTCAAAACATCTCTCACTTTTCCGGGATCAACCGATACCCCTTCCTTGGAGATAATGTGGCTTAGGAAAGATATTTCCTTTAGCCAAAATTGACACTTGTTAAGCTTGCCATACAATTGATGCTCACACAATTTCTGTAAGGTTAATTTCAAATGTTCTTTTTGAATACACCATAATGTCGTCAATGAAAACCACGACGAACTTGTCCAAGTACTCCATGAAAACCTTGTTCATAAGGTACGTGAAGTATGCGGGTGCATTGGTCAACCCAAAATACATGACGGTATATTCATACGAACCATACCGTGTTCGAAAGGCTGTCTTGGGTGTATCGGAGGGCTTAATCATCAGCTGGAAGTATCCCGACCGAAGATCAATATTGGAGAACACTCGGGCTCCTTTCATTTGGTCGAACAGGTCCTCTATACGGGGCAGAGGGTATTTGTTCTTGATTGTTACCTCGTTGAGAGATCTATAGTCCACGCACATCCTTTGGGTTCCATCCTTCTTGTCTACGAAGAGCACAGGAGCTCCCCATGGTGACGAGCTTGGACGTATGAAACCCTTCTCCAACCGCTCTTGAATTTGTTTCTTGAGTTCTACTAGTTCCTTGACGGGCATCCTATAGGGTCTCTTGGCTATGGGTGCAGTTCCGGGTACCAAATCAATGGCAAACTCAATGTCTCGGTCAGGTGGCATACCTGGAAGCTCTTCCAAGAACACGTCCGAAAATTCCTGAACCACCGGAATGTTGTCCAATGTTGCTCCTTCAACGTGGTTCAAATTTGCCCTTTCAGTGGTTTGTTGGGCTGACTCAAACTCGACACGGATGCCGTGCTCGTTTGTCAATTGCACGCTTCTTTTAGCACATTGGATTACCCCGTTGTGCTTGCTTAACCAATCCATCCCGAGTACTATGTCAATCCCTTGGGAGTCCAAGACAATAAGGTTGGCAAGGAAGTCTACCCCCCTTATTTTAAGGCTTACTTTTGGACATACTATATTAGTCCTCATCTCTTCACCGGGAGAATTAATATATAGCACATTTCAAGTGGGTTATGGGTAGGTGATGTTTGGCAACATATTTGGATGATATGAAGGAATGTGATGCTCCAGAATCAAACAAGATGGTGGCTGGGTTGGAGTTAGCAAGGAACATACCAATTACGACGTCCTCAGCCTGTTGTGCTTCCTCAGCAGAGATATGGTTCACGTTGCCGTGAGCATAGTTCTGTTGTCCCCGATTTCCTTGATTTTCTCCTCCGTTCGGTCGCGGGTTCTGCTTGGGCACGTTGCCTTGCTGTCCGGGGCCTCTCCTCGGGCACTGGTTCGCGAAGTGTCCTATCTCCCCGCATGCAAAGCATACCCTGTTGCCTGCGGCAGCAGGTACGTTGGGGCGGGGGTTTTGAACAGGAGCGCCATTGTTAGGTTGGGGCGCAGGAGGCATGGGCACACGAGGTGCCGGTGCAACGAATTGTTGCAGTGGTGGCTGACCAGGGCGGTATGCAGGAGTGGTTGATCCATACTTCGGTGCAGGGGGCATGTACCGAGATCGTACGTTGCTCTCTTGAGGCTGGTATGGCATCTTCCTCTTGCACTCTCGCTCGATCTCTCGGATCTTGTTTTCAACCACTATGGCCTTGTCAACCAGCTTCTGGAAGCTCACGTAGTCATTGTTGAGGAGTTGAACCTGAATCTCATTGTTCAACCCTCTCATGAACAGGTACTGCTTCCTTTGATCTGAGTTGACATCTTCGGGGCATACCGGGACAGTTGCGTGAACTTGTTGAGGTACTCATTCGCACTTTTCTGTCCTTGGCGGAGACCTTCGAACTCCTGCCTCTTGAGCATCATTACACCAGCAGGGATGTAATGAGAGCGGAAACTTTCCTTGAACTCAGTCCAAGTGATTGTATGACATGGGCGTTGCATAGAGCATCCCACCAGTCAGCGGCAGCTCCCATAAGTTGGTGCGACGCAAAGAGAACCTTTTCTCCGTCATTGCACTGAACAATGGCAAGCTTCTTCTCCATGGATTTCAACCAGCCATCGGCCTCCATGGGATCACTAGCTTGAGCAAAGGTGGATGGTCGAGTCCTCATGAACTCTCCCAGTCTGTTGTGAGCCGGCGGTGGTGGTTGCGGTGGTGCCGGAACAGGGTTGTTGTTGGCCTGCAACTGACCCATAGTTTGGATCATGGTTTGCATAAGCTGGTTTTGCATGGCCATCAACCTTTCTAGGTTGTTCTCGCCAGCTTCGGGGTTAACGGGAACTTCCTCGTGATCATCCTCTTGGTTGTCACGGACATTCCTTCGGCCAGCGTTTCCTCTCACCATCTGTGAGAGAGGTCAAAATAGAATAGAATGTTAGAAGGTTAGGTAGGTCCCTTCAACTATATGCATCAAGGTGAGTTGGACTATATATATATTAGCCCATATGAGGATGTGAACAAGTGTCGAAGCATCTCACACCTCTTTTCTTCTTACTTGTGGATATGGACAACGTTTGGGGGACGTCCCACAACTCACACTAAGCACACAATCAGAAACAATCATTGCAAGGGCTCATACAAGTCCTATTCAAGGATGGTTCCCTATGTCAAGGTGGGTTTAAAGCCAATCTAAGCATCACAGGGTGCTTCCTTTGGTCAGCGTGGCTTAACTACCAATCTGTGTTTTAATACCGATCTATGATTCCTAGTTAGGAGTGTGACCTACGGCTAACCCGTGGCTCTAATGTCAATCTAAGGTTTCTATCTAGGCATGTAACCTACTGTCAACCCGTGGCTCTGATACCAATCTGTGACGCCCTCAATTCTGTGGAAAACCACGGAACCGAGAACTAATGCATATGTGTGCCCAGGATGTTCATCACATATACACATACGTTCCACAAACTGAATTCAGATTTATATATTACCACGAATAACAGAGTTTATTACAATACCTCATGAGTCTTGGACTCATGCTCACAGCGGAAGTCTTTATTTCTTACGCAGCGGAAGTCTTTATTCTAATTCGGAAGCAATTCAACTAATGCGGAAGTAAATCTAAGCAGAAGTAGCTCCATCTCTACTCCCTCCACAGGCAAGGTTGAGAACAGATCACACGCCTTAATGCTCCACTTAGTCTTCCTAGTAAGCTTCTCCTGTTGCTGCTGATGAAATAATAATGCAAGTTTGAGTACAATGATCTACTCAGCAAGTGCGGGAAAAACATGATATGCAGCTCATAACAAGGTAGGTATAAAAAGGCTTATTTGCAGAAAAGCAGATTTATAAAACCATGATAAAACAGCAACTTAACTTTAGATGAATGTAATCCCAGCATGTATTAAATTACCAACATACCTCCATCGCTTGCCATGTTCCACCCGAACATTAACCAACCTCATTCTTACTCACGAATACCTCCTCGTATTCGCTACCATCTCACGAATACCTTCACGTATTCGCTACCATCTTATCTCATAAACAACTTTGTCTCACACCGAGACCCATCTCATTGCCATGACTCAACAGTCATGCAACCATCTTATCACCCGGACTCAACAGTCCCAAACCAAACCATAACATAATCAATAACCATAACCAAGAACCATCCCAATAACCATCCCAATAACAATCCCAACTAATCATGGCAGTTGGCCAGGTGCTCGTGACCGTAAGCTCGGCTATCATGATAGTTTTAGACTCTGCAGAGTTTGTACCTCTTTACCCACAAGTTTTATATTTCGTCACCCGTCGGCGACTGCAGAACCTCCATTATACCAGTACACAACCGTCGGTGTATGGTCAAGAGATCACAAAATAGCCTTTACAAAGGGGTTACTAGATGTATGGACTCACTAAGGTTTCACTGGCAGGCTAGAATCTCCAATTCTCCCACCCACGGGCCCCCTCTTGTGCCATGCAGTTCCTAGGGCAGTTCTTACTCGACTCCCATTCCCCGCGCCTTCCACAGTCCATAACACTCTAGCAACTTACCTAATTACTCAGCTAAGCCGCACCCATACTTGGCCTTGTGGTGGCACTGTTATCCTTGCATGTGCATGCATGAACCGATCCTTAGATCTACGGCAAGTAAACCACCATCTCATGCTACCTCGTTCACAAACCCAGTCTTGCCTAGATCTCCCTCCGATCCATGTTCATTATTAACATCAGTTTCTCATTATCATTACGAGTGCAGTTAGCTAGACACATCTATCTCACTTCCCAATCCCATGGATTCAGCGAAGCATAAAGCAAAAACCATACCCGACTCATAAACTTCCCTGGCGACAAGGGTGGTTTAACCAAAACTAGTAAACTCCTATAAAAGGGTTTCCCATCATGTTTGACTCAGCATGCACACCTTTTTGCAAAACAAAACAGTTTCCCCCAAAACATAGGATCAATATGGTCAAGGAGCACTTGCCATGTTCTTGCGGTTCCGGTTGTTCCTGGATCTCAAAACCTTATTGCTGCAACTCGTCGTAGACAGCTCCCTGAGCTTGTCCTGCTAGGTAGGATCACGTGCATACAAGATTCACAGCAATCAATATCATGCACAACCTTAAACTAGATGCGATGATGCACATGCTATCCTATGATTAGTTTTTATTAAATTGGTTTGTACGTGTTCTTGCATGGCTTGCATGGACAGAGGTGTTCGGATCAAAGGTGGACGTGGCGATGATCTTGTCTTTAGATCAATCTGATCATCAAGTGATCTGTTCACGAGAAGGCTTCTGTTCGAAGGAATCAAAGAACAGATGCAAAGAAAACATAATGATGTCGTAAGGTGGTATTGGAGACCTACCTTACATTCTTCTCAGTCTCGAGGTCCTCCTCAGATCGTTGGGCTTTTCTCCGGTGATCTTCCCTGTTGTACTCCGGCGATGGTTTACTCGGCGGGTTGGGACTAGGGCTCTAAGTCGTCGGCTCAGGAGTTGGAAAAGAAGTTTGTGGTTTCAGGTAGAGGTTATGGGTTCTATTTATAATTGGGAAGAGAAGAGTCCTAATCTGATTGTATCCCAAATAAGAGTCCTGTTCGTTGCATTTTACAACTTATCTTTAGTTGATTTGGTACGGTATCATTGTGGAATTCAGGTCGGTTTCTGTTCCGGTATTTTTATGCGTACAGAATCCAAAAACTGTCCCTAGAACTCGTTACCTCCTTGGTGATGAGCTCCGGAGGCTCCACGTGTCCACCGGATCCTGGTCTCTCCCTCTCTGCAGGGACGAGCTCCGGTTGCGCCGCGTGTCAAACGAGCGAGACCTCCCTTTTCCTTCGGAGGTGAGCTCCGCGTACGCCACGTGTCAAGTAGCGCCAGACTTTACTTTCTTCTCCGAGACGAGCTCCGGGGTTAACACGTGTCCAGCAGCGACGGACCTCCCGGAGATAATCTCCGGTGGCGACACGTGTTTGATAGAACCGGATCTCTCGGAGGTGAGCTCCGAGATCGACACGTATCCCGCGCGACCAGTCTTCTGATTTACATGATGACTAGCTCCGGAGGTGACATGTGTCTTGCGGAAAATGCCTTTGCTTCTTCCGTAGAGGCTAGCTCCGGGGCAACACGTGTCCCACAGGGTCGGACCTCTCCTCCTTTGCGGAGATGAGCCCCGAGCCCGCCACGTAGCCAGTTTAGCGGCGGACCTCTCCCCACTTCGCAGGGATGAGCTCCTAATACGCCACGTGGTCAGCGAGCCGCGGAAGTTGTCTTCGGCGCTCTCCGTGAACTGGATTAGGCTCTTATTGGCTATCCTTTTATAATTTCTCTGTTCCCTCTTCTTTTAAAATGTTTTTCTCTCCATAAAATATGAATACATGCAGAACCCAGAGATGAAGGTGTCACACCAGTAGAGCCGGACCTCCCCCCTCCGTGGGGAAAGCTCCGAAGGCTCCACGTGTCCAGCGGGGCCAGACCTCCCTCTCCTCAGAGGAGAGCTCCGGGCCCGCCACGTGGCCAGCAGAGCCGGACCTCCCCCCTCGGCGAGGAGAGCTCCGAAGGCCCCACGTGTCCCGCGGGGCCGGACCTCCCTCTCCTCAGAGGAGAGCTCCGGGGCCGCCACGTGGCTGCAGAACGGCGCTACCTGCCCCGGCGCGGTAGGCAGCAAGAGTAAAGACATGCCATACCTTGTCTGACAAGGTATTCAAGACCCGCACCTTCCCAAGACGCGGAGACGCGGAGGACGCCACTGTCAGGTGCCATTGTGCCTCGCATCCCAGTAAAGACTGGCATGCCGGGTCAGAAGCTGCACACCAATAAACACAGCGACAAGACATCCCCTGCCGCCCCTGCCGTCATCAACCACTACGCCTAGCTTGTGGTGTGGGCAGGGCGGCAAGATGAAGACTCAGAAGCCCTCGCCAGGGACAACTACCGGCGTAACTGCAGGATATGGTAGATGGGAGGCAATCTTCCCGGGACCACCTGTCGGGTCCCAGGCCCATCTTGTCAGCCACCCGAGCCTTGGACTATAAAAGGCTCGGGTAGGCAACATTACAAAGGGTTTGCTCTCACGCGAGTTTGCACCCTGATCCAGCATTCTAGCACTCAACTCATCCTCAAGCAATACAACGAGCACCTCTGCTCACCGTGGACGTAGGGTTTTACGCTCCGGCAGCCTGAACCACGTAAAAAACCCCTGTGTTCATCTGTTTCCTTTGTCCAACTACGCTTAAGCTCTCCGTGGGGGACTAGCCCCTCCGAAAAAGAACCTCCGCGGGCTGCCCAGTGCAGGCCCGGGGGAAGTGTCGACAGCTACATTTCGACAGGCGCCAATTCTATAAGTGTTTGGGCCACGTGGTGGGCTGGGTCATACCACTTACGACGGCCTAAACCCGGCCATCATAAGTTAGTTGGGATTACTTACGACGGCCACAACAACCGTCGTAAGTAACATGGTCTAACTTACGACGGCCTCCATAAGTTATGATTTTATTTAAAAAAAATAGAAACTAGCTGCCCTCGCACAGTTGCCAGCCGAGACAAATCACACAGTTATTTACACAGACAAACAATACAATACACAATCGACAGTTCGTCCATAAAGTCCAAAGAAATCTAAAAACACATAACGGCTACACACTCCCCTCACGATTACCTCCGGAGCCGTGATTGTCGTCTTCGCGCGTCCCTCCCAGTTCCAGTAGCTATGGAGATGGAGTTTGCGCCTCCGTCGGTGAACCCTGCAAAGTAAATAAAGATTAGACGTGTTTATTCCACTCTTTCCCCCTCTCTCTCCCTCATTCTCTCTCTCTTTCACTCTCAGTACTCCTCTTTCACACTCTCTCTCTCGCTCTCGTTGTCCCTCTCCCCATCCCCCTCTCCATCATTCTCTCTCTCTCTTTCACTCTCAGTACCCCTGTTTCACTCTCTCTCACTCTTGTTGTCCCTCTCCTCATCCCTCTCTCCCTTTTCTCTCTATTTCAGTCTCTCTACTCCTTTTTCACTCTCTCCGCATCCCTCTCTCTATTTCACTATCTCTCCCCTCTTTCACTCTCTCTCTCTTTCTCTCTCTCCCCCGCTCTCTCTCTCCCTCTCCCCATCCCTCTATATCTTTCACTATCTCTCTCCCTCTCTCTATTTCTTTATCTCCCTCCCTGTATTAAATAGTATTAAAGATTTACACAGTGCCGGGGGCACCTGTGCTGGGGGCGGCTGTGACGAGGGCGCCTGTGGCGGATGCGGCCACGAAGAAAATGCGAGCTCCTGGCCACTCTGTCGAGCTAAGGCCTATCATTGCAACATATTATAATACATGTATATTACTGAAATGCTAAAAATTTAAAGTACAGTAATTTAAATTACTTACCTCCACCGTTATCTGCATCTGGGCCATGAGTTGTCTTGGTACCCCTGGACAACCCTCGTCCCGTCGAGCTCCTCTTGGGTCCGCGTAAGCCTATCCTCCATGGCACGGAACTCCAAGCCCCTATGGGAGAGATGGCCACACGACGGCCCAACAGACGAAGCCTTCGTCGATGGAGTGCCTCTCGAAGGCCACTCCGTCCTCGAGTTGACAACTCCATCGAAAATGGCAAACCTACAAAAGATAGACAAATAATAAGTAGAAGAAGGAAGTTTAAAAAATGAAACAGTTGACCAACTGTGAGACCTATGTGTGCTGAATACATTGGCAATTAGGATAAAAGTTAGCATTAACATTCAAAGTTTTGAATATTGCCAAAACATTCTTCTGTGGCAAGGTCCAACAAGTTCTTTGTTAGCTCCGACAAGTGTTGGCAAGGTCCGACGCAAGGTCCGGAGAGCTCCTGCAAGGTCCGGAGAGCTTCTGTGAGGTCCGGAGCTTGTTTTTAGGGAGCTCCCGTGAAGTTCAACTCGTAGAACTGCAACGTCTTGTTTTTGCTTTTAACTCGCAATGTTTCAAAGTTGCTTTATGGGAAGGTTTGCTTAGTATTAATTTGCTAAGTTTTTGGTGTGTTTTGGTGGTTATGGCTGTTGTCATTTGATATGGTTTGCAACATGCTTATGTGACGTGCTCATGTAAGGTGTTGTGGTTTTCGAACTAACGTGAGTCAAGTCGAGGACTTGTGCTCGGAAGAATTGGTTGTTTATTCATGTGCAGGTGTTGCTTGAGTTCAAGACATGGCTGGTGACGGGATCCTTGGACTAGTCTCAGGGAGGAGATGAGGTTCCAACAACCAAGTTCGGGAGGAGCTGTGGTTGAGTTGATCGGGAGGTCACGCAGCATGTTTGGATCAAGGGCAGTGCATATGAAGGTTGCGTGTACGTCGTTGGAAGGTGTTTGCACGTGTGCAAGGAGTGCATGGACGTGGCAACATTATTCCAAGGCGTGATGAAGAGAAGTGGACATAAAGAATTGGTCGGAAATGTCCAACCGGCTGGATTGCGTACTCAGGCTGAGGCTGAGTCGGATATGGCTCAAATATGGAATATTTGAGTTGGTTATGATAGGATTTCGTGCTAGGCACGAAGTTGAGTTGTTTTAGGAATGTTTAGGATGTTCCTAAGGTGTTTGGAAGTCTCACGATTGCTTCTATCTGCGAATAGGAGAGTCCTGAGCAGTTACGGTAAGTTAGGATACGAGTCCAATTAGGAGTAGGAGTCCTAGATTGGATTGATTAGCCTGAGGGCTGGCTATAAAAGCAAGGGAGGCCAGAGCTATCATGGGTAGAGAACTTTGGGCTGTTCCTCTTGTGTTTCTATTGAATAAAGTTCATAGTTTCAAGGAGCTTTTGGGCCTTGTTCGTCCGACTTGTTTTTCGTCAAGTCTTTCTCGCCGAGTTTCTGGACAGACCGACGTTGCTTCGGTGTTTCGTTCATAACTCGAGTTTTACAGATCCGATTGACGTGATTCTTTTTGGGTTGTCTTCACAACTCAATTATATATCATCTGTGAAATTTTCACGAGCTTCGGATCTGTAGTTTTTGAGATACACGAGTTTCTTTGCAGCATTGTAGATCTATTTTATATCGGGTATAACAGATTGATCTTCGTTTAATGTTTTGATCGTATCTCAAGTTTTACTTCGTGTTTTCAAGTGATTCTTGTTGCATTAGATACGTGACTTGATTCTCTACCTCTCTACTTGATTTTTCACGGTTGAACACGTTTGAAAACACTTGCACACACGGTTTCTTTAACCGATTGATTTTTTGCTGAGGGTTTTTTGTTGTTTCCGCTGCGAAAAGTTTTAATCTATCATTCACCCCCCCTCTGGTAGCTTTTCACATGCTCTTCGATCCTACAATTGGTATCAGAGCCAAGGTGCTCTAATCTTTGTGATTTGCACGTGTTTTGACTAACCATCATGGAGAAGTACTCCGCAAAACCTTGTGTGTTCAATGGCATCGATTTTCAGGTTTGGAAGGCGCGGATGGAGGCCTACATACAGGCGCAAGGCTTCGCCATATGGGAAAAGGTCTACCGGAAATTTGATGTACCACCCAACGATCAAGTTACAGCTGCGAACATGAGAGATGTTGACAACAACAACAAGGCTCGCAACTTGATCATCCAAGGATTGACTCAAAACGACTTCGACCGTGTTGCACACCTCCGATCTGCATATGATGTTTGGAAAGCTCTTTGTGACTACCATGAAGGATCCAATACGATCAAGGAGGTAAGGCAAGATATGTTCAAGAAAGAATACATGCGTTTTGAGATGCAACCCGGTGAGTCAATTGACGACCTTTTTGCTCGCTTTAATAAAATTCTCAGCAACTTGCGTAGTGTCAATGTTAACTTTTCAGATGCTGAAAATGCTAGACAATTGTTAGGAGCATTAGATATGTCAATTTGGGAGATGAAAGTTACATCTATTCGTGAATCTACTGTCATGAGTTCTCTTACTTTAGACGTGCTTTATTCTAAATTGAAAACTCATGAAATTGACATTATCTCACGTAAAAACCCCAACAAGTCTATTGCATTTGTTTCGCAACGTGACATGTCTAGTTCTATTCAATCATCATCTAGTGGTGCACTCTCTTTGCTGTCCTCTCTAACCCTTGAACAGATTGAAGAGTTTCCAGAGGAGGAGCTTGCACTCATCTCTACTCGGTTCTCAAAAGCATTGCAAAATGTGAGAACTAGAAGGAGAGGAAGCTCCGGACCTCAACGATGTTTTGAATGTGGTAAGACAGGACATTTTCGTACGGAGTGCCCTAACCTTTCAGGTCCGACTTCACGTGAAGAAAAGCAAACAAGGCTGAAGAAATCGTTTGCAAAGAATAAGAAGAAGAAGAAAGATTTATCAATGCGCAACATAGTGCATAGTATGATCTCTGCACTTCAAGATTTCGGCTCAAGTGATGTGGACACTGGTAGTGATGAAGATGAAGAAGCTATGGCAAATATGTGCTGCATGGCGAGCAAGTCAAGTTCAAGCTCCGAGGAGGCAGAACACAACAGCGACGATGAAGAGGTTTCACGTTTGAGGAAGGAGAACATTTGGATTGTGGATTCAGGTTGCTCACGCCACATGTCTGGTAACAAAGAATGGTTCTCCTCTCTCTCTCTCTCTTTTGTGTCACGTGTAGAAAATGTTACTTTCGCCGATAACTCTTCTACTCCCATAATTGCTAAAGGTTCGGTTAGAGTAAACAATCTCTACACTTTAAAAGATGTGGCACTTGTTAAAAATTTGAAATACAACTTGCTTTCGGTTTCACAATTGCTAGATGAAAATCTAGAGGTTAGTTTTGCTAATAATTGCTGCAAGGTTGTAGATTCAAAAGGTGAGCTTTTGTTTAACATGTCTAGGTTAGGAAGAGTTTTTAAAGCTGATTTCGATTTGTCAACTTCTAAGCATCGGTGTCTAGTTGCTAATGATACAAAGGATCTATATTTTTTGGCATCGTAGACTTGGTCACATAGGCTTTGATCATCTCACTCGTGTTAGTGCTCTCGATCGCATACGTGGGCTGCCGAAGCTTAAAAAGGACAATGATATTGTGTGCTCTTCTTGTAGACATGCTAAGTTTGTTGTAGGTTCACATGCTCCTCTCACAATGACCATGACAGCTGAACCGGGACAACTTTTACATCTTGACACAGTAGGTCCGCCACGTGTTCAATCCTTCGGAGGTAAATGGTATGTGCTTGTGATTGTTGATGATTATTCCAGATATTCTTGGGTTTATTTTATGGCATCTAAGAATGAAGCTTTTAGTCATTTTAGAACTTTATTTCTTAGATTATCTATTGATCACCCAGGATCATTAAAAGCAATTATTAAGTGATAACGGAACTGAATTTAAAAACCAATCCTTTGATCACTTTTGTGCTGAAAATGGAATGGATCATCAATACTCTTCACCCTATGTACCACAACAAAATGGTGTCGTAGAAAGAAAGAACAGGACCTTAGTTGAGATGGCTAGGACTATGCTTGATGAATATCAAACTCCTAGGAAATTTTGGGCTGATGCAATTGCAACCGCTTGTTATGTCTCAAATCGTGTTTTCTTGCGTGCTAAGCTTGGAAAAACCCCATATGAGCTCCGGTTTGGACATAGGCCTAGTGTTACACACTTTAGGGTTTTTGGTTGCAAATGCTTTGTTAAGAAACATGGTAATCTTGATAAATTTGAAGCTAGATCTGTTGATGGCATGTTTCTTGGTTATCCATCTCATACTAGAGGCTACCGTGTGCTTTTACTTGGCACTAACAAAATTGTGGAGACTTACGAGGTTTCTTTTGATGAAGCTAGCCCAAGTACTAGCTCCGATATTGCAGGTCCGGATCCATATCCGCAGGGGGAGAGTATTTTTATTGAAGAAGATGAAGAAGTGGTGCTGCTGCCCGAAAACTCAGAAGTAAATAACGATCAAGCTGCTGATTTTGCACCACAACCAGCACCAACAGTCACTACTGCTGGTTCGGACCTTCCTCAATCAAAAAACTCTCCTAATCAAAGGTCCGAACATAAAGAAGAAGGTGCTTGTGAAGTGTCTACTCCCCTCCGAGTACTCAAAAGTCATCCTCCACAACAAATCATTGGAAGCTTGCATGAACGAGTCACTCGGTCCAGGTTTTGCGATCCAAACTCTCATGATCATTCTGCTTTTGTTGCTTCTTTTGAACCCAAGGATATATCACACGCACTCACTAATGAATCTTGGATTAATGCCATGCAAGAAGAGTTAGAAAATTTTGAAAGAAATAATGTTTGGAAACTTGTACCTCCACCTCAAGGTCACACATTAATTGGAACTAAATGGGTATTTAAAAATAAGCAAAGTGGGGATGGGGTTGTGGTTAAGAATAAAGCTAGGTTGGTTGCTCAAGTTTTCACTCAAATTGAAGGTCTAGATTTTGATGAAACATTTGCTCCTGTTGCTAGATTAGAAGCTATAAGAATTTTATTAGCATTTGCTGCATCTAAAGGTTTCAAGTTATATCAAATGGATGTTAAAAGTGCTTTTCTTAATGGCTACATAGAGGAGGAGGTTTATGTTAAGCAGCCACCGGGTTTTGAAAATCCAAATTTTCCTAATCATGTTTACAAACTGTCCAAAGCCTTGTACGGTCTAAAACAAGCCCCTAGAGCATGGTATGATAGGTTAAAAACATTCTTACTTGAAAAGGGGTTTACCATGGGCAAGGTTGATAAAACTCTTTTTGTACTTAAGCATGGCAATGACTCATTATTCGTTCAAGTGTATGTGGATGATATTATCTTTGGTTGTGCTTCTCATGATCTCGTGTCCAAGTTTTCAGCTATGATGAGTTCAGAATTTGAGATGAGTATGATGGGAGAACTCACATACTTTTTGGGGCTGCAAATCAAGCAAACAAAAGAAGGAACTTTTGTGCATCAAACTAAGTATACAAAGGACCTTCTTAAGCGCTTCAACATGGACAAATGCAAGCCTCTTCGGACACCAATGGGAACATCAACAACACTTGAACTTGACGAAGATGGTGACCCGGTCGATAAAAAAGAATATAGAAGTATGATTGGATCACTTTTGTATCTCACGGCGTCAAGACCGGACATACAATTCAGCGTATGTCTTTGTGCACGTTTTCAAGCTTCTCCACGTGCTTCACATCGCCAAGCCATCAAAAGGATTCTCAGGTACCTACATGGAACTCAAGAATTTGGCATTTTTCTTCCTTCTTCCTCAACCGTTTCTTTGAAAGCTTTTTCGGATGCTGATTTTGGGAGTTGTAGGATTGATAGGAAAAGTACTTCGGGTGCTTGTCATTTTCTTGGTAATTCACTTGTTGCTTGGTCCTCTAGAAAACAAAGTTCAGTTGCACAATCCACGGCCGAATCTGAATATGTAGCTGCGGCTAGCGCTTGCTCACAAATTCTTTGGATTGTTCAAACACTTAAGGACTACGGGGTTGATTTAGATAGTGTTCCACTGTTTTGTGATAACACTAGTGCAATTTGTATTGCTAAAAAGCCCGTGAAACACTCTAGAATTAAGCACATTGACATTAGGTATCACTTTCTTCGTGGTAATGTTGAAAAAGGAAACATTGTGCTTCACCATGTCGATACCGAACAACAATTAGCTGATATTTTTACAAAACCTTTGGATTTCACTCGTTTTTGTTTCATTCGTAGTGAAATAGGGGTTATGGATCCTCATGGCTTAAATTGAGGGGGAGTTTTTGAAACTTTGAAAGTCTATGTGTGAATCTGGAACTAAAATAATATGAGCATAGTATTTCATACATATATGACTTTGTGATTCCTTTTACAGGCTGAAAGTTCTTACTACATTACTCATGTTATACATTTTGTAGTTTTTGCCATGACTAGTAATTGGAATAATTACTTACACTAAATCTGGTCATGATCGAACTTTCTTACTGTTTTGAACTTGTTGCGTGCTCACAAGTGCTTTTAATCATAAAAAATTAATCAAGTGATCAGCTCACATGTTGAGTTTTCAAATAAAAAATTGAGAAAAGATCAAGAGAATATGCATGCATCACACTTCTTCTTTTGAGATTGCTTATCATTGCACTAAGATATGAACTTGGAAGGAATTGTGTATGACTAAAACCATGTCCTTAAGCTTCTGATTGTCAAATGACATAGGCTTGGCTTGGTTGGTTAGAATAAGGCTGATGCGGCATATAATCTCTTGCAAATATCATATGATCAACTTTGTGCCTTAAATGATTATGAATAATAAAAATACAGCAACAAGCGTCATGTTTTCAGGTTTTGAAATAGTTGAGTAAGGGAGATCATGACTTGCTTAAACTGAAAAATACATTTGATCTCTAGCATGGCTTACACTACTTTATGTATCTCATTGATGTGATAGTGTAAGTAACCTGATAGTATGACTTGGATGAGCTTTGTTTTGTATGTATATATTATAATATGCTCATAACATTTAAAAATTTCTCTTTTGAACCTTGCTGAATACATTGTCAAAGGGGGAGAAATATGTATAAGGAGAGATTTTTTTTACACTTTGCATATGTTATACACTTTCTTCCTTCTCTGATTTTAAAAAATGAGGAGAAATTAATAAAGGGGGATAAATGAGTTTTCAAAGCTTTTCAAAACTTTTCATAAGCCAATGTTCGGATTTTAATTGGTGTTGCCAATGCATTCATCAAGGGGGAGATTGTGAGACCTATGTGTGCTGAATACATTGGCAATTAGGATAAAAGTTAGCATTAACATTCAAAGTTTTGAATATTGCCAAAATATTCTTCTGTGGCAAGGTCCGACAAGTTCTTTGTTAGGTCCGCCAAGTGTTGGCAAGGTCCGACGCAAGGTCCGGAGAGCTCCTGCAAGGTCCGGAGAGCTTCTGTGAGGTCCGGAGCTTGTTTTTAGGGAGCTCCCGTGAAGTTCAACTCGTAGAACTGCAGCGTCTTGTTTTTGCTTTTAACTCGCAATGTTTCAAACTTGCTTTATGGGAAGGTTTGCTTAGTATTAATTTGCTAAGTTTTTGGTGTGTTTTGGTTGTTATGGCTGTTATCATTTGATATGGTTTGCAACATGCTTATGTGACGTGCTCATGTAAGGTGTTGTGGTTTTCGAACTAACGTGAGTCAAGTCGAGGACTTGTGCTCGGAAGAATTGGTTGTTTATTCATGTGCAGGTGTTGCTTGAGTTCAAGACATGGCTGGTGACGGGATCCTTGGACTAGTCTCAGGGAGGAGATGAGGTTCCAACAACCAAGTTCGGGAGGAGCTGTGGTTGAGTTGATCAGGAGGTCGCGCAGCATGTTTGGATCAAGGGCAGTGCATATGAAGGTTGCATGTACGTCGTTGGAAGGTGTTTGCACGTGTGCAAGGAGTGCATGGACGTGGCAACATTGTTCCAAGGCGTGATGAAGAGAAGTGGACGTAAAGAATTGGTCGGAAATGTCCAACCGGCTGGATTGCGTACTCAGGCTGAGCCTGAGTCGGATATGGCTCAAATATGGAAGATTTGAGTTGGTTATGATAGGATTTCGTGCTAGGCACGAAGTTAAGTTGTTTTAGGAATGTTTAGGACGTTTCTAAGGTGTTTGGAAGTCTCACGATTGCTTCTATCTGCGAATAGGAGAGTCCTGAGCAGTTACGGTAAGTTAGGATACGAGTCCAATTAGGAGTAGGAGTCCTAGATTGGATTGATTAGCCTGAGGGCTGGCTATAAAAGCAAGGAAGGCCAGAGCTCTCGTGGGTAGAGAACTTTGGGCTGTTCCTATTGTGTTTCTATTGAATAAAGTTCATAGTTTCTAGGAGCTTTTGTGCCTTGTTCGTCCGACTTGTTTTTCGTCAAGTCTTTCTCGCCGAGTTTCTGGACAGACCGACGTTGCTTTGGTGTTTCGTTCATAACTCGAGTTTTACAGATCCAATTGACGTGATTCTTTTTGGGTTGTCTTCACAACTGAATTATCTATCATCTGTGAAATTTTCACGAGCTTCGGATCTGTAGTTTTTGATATACACGAGTTTCTTTGCAGCATTGCAGATCTGTTTTATATCGGGTAGAACAGATTGATCTTCGTTTAATGTTTTGATCGTATCTCAAGTTTTACTTCGTGTTTTCAAGTGATTCTTGTTGCATTAGATCCGTGACTTGATTCTCTAACTCTCTACTTGATTTTTCACGGTTGAACACGTTTGAAAATACTTGCACACATAGTTTCTTTAACCGATTGATTTTTTGCTGAGGGGTTTTTGTTGTTTCCGCTGGGAAAAGTTTTAATCTACCATTCACCCCCCTCTGGTAGCTTTTCACGTGCTCTTCGATCCTACACCAATTCACCATCCATGGGCCTTCCCGCCGCCGCTTGTGTACACGGCTCTAGGCTCGATTGGCACGTTTTCCCTATCGTAGCCTTCGTCATGTATCTTCTTCACCTCCTACGCGTACTTTTCCTAAAAACAAAGAAATGATGCTAGCGTGTCAGTACTAGTATTACTTATAATTAAATTAATAAATTTTGAAAACTTACGAGTCGGTCAGTCGCGACCTGACTACACTGCACAAGCTGGTAAGGGTCACTTCCCCTGTGACCTCTCTTCCATACCTCGGTCGGTGTTGGCTCCTGACCGGTCTCTCGCTGCTGTAGATACGTGTTAGTTGAAGAAATATATTATCAAGACATGAACAAACTTAAAATATACTTACCATGCGCTTAGCCATACGCACGTAGACATCACCGCCATAGTTGTGATGGTCGTCTGTCCCTCTACAGGCTCGAGCCCTTATGGACTTACTGATGAAGTCCTGGCTAGCCCAGTACAGACAAAGAGCTTGGTACGCGTCGGGCTGACTCTCCAACCAGCTAATACTAACCTGCACATATTAATTATTTCATCAATATTGTTAACATAAATAATATTTGAAATAGTAAGAATAATAACTTACGTCCGCGTACTGCTCCTCGGTCAAGTACGTGTCGGAGTCCTTCCTAAACGGACCCCTTGCTGCTGCTGATGCCGCATGTTGTACTCGTTGATGGCCTGGATGCGGACGTACGACAACGCCTGCACCACGAGCTTCCGAGCATTGTTGTGGAACACGGCAGTCACGTGCTCCATCATGCTCTCACTCGAGTCCTCTAGCTGGTACCACAGCTTTAAGAAAACATAAATTTTATTAATCCGATTGAACAATTTAAATAAGTGGAAAAATGCAAACATTTAAACCTATCATAAAATCATTCCACACGGCCCCTAAAGGGTGTCGTGGAACTCGTGAGGTACACGAGCGTAGTCGTCCCACAACAAAGCAGGGACACCATCGATGGCACTGGGATAGTGTAACCGCACTAAAGCCCCGATGACATCGTTAACCTGTTTGTGGTGTCCCTAGCCCGCGAACGAATAGTCATGCCAAGATCTACAAAATTTGTTAGCTTATTTATGTATCGGCAGACAACATCCAATATTTAATACTATACAATTTGTTTACCTGTCTCCGAGTGGACGAATGGTGATCCGCTCACGACGAATAAGTGGAGGAGCACCAAAGTGGGTCCTCCTCGTCCGTCGCCTCTTCGGCGGCACCACGTCCGTAGGATAGTCGTCGCAAGTCTTCATGGACGTTAGCATCTTTCATGCACTGTCCAAAATATGAAGTTATAATAAGAAAAATTTGTAAATATTCGTAAGTTATAAAAAATGTTACATGATCACGAAACCAGGATAGGAAGTTAGGTCTTCTGTTTATTCCATCTCGTCGCATCACTTCTACTTGTTTGCTCGTAGGTTGATGTTTATGTGTCTAATTCTGTTTGTGAAACTCTCTGTACGAAGTTTTAGAACAAATCTATTTCATTTATAATGAGTAGCATAAATGTAGGACAAACACTTACTCGAAATATTTGTCCATCTCATCTATATTAGCATACATGTAGAGGAAAGCAGCATTCCTTTCTTCTGCGGTAGAGTTGTAGGAATTACAACTACCAACTGCAGTGCCTCTTGTTGCGAAAATAGAGAGATCACTATAAGGAGGTTGCTCATCCATATTGTACCGAATTGCCGAAGTATTGACATTGTGTTCCTCTGTAAAGTAAACATTTGAAAATATCCTACTTCCTTAAGAGTAAATGCTTCGGTGATGCACCCTTCTACCTTTGCCCTGTTACGAACCATTGATTTTAGATATGTTAGCGCTCTTTCAATATGATACATCCACCTATATTGCACGGGACCGCCCACTTTAGCTTCATATGAACGATGAATAAGGAGATGTTTTATTGGATTGAAGAAGCTTGGAAAAAAATTCCATCTTACATAATAATACCGGTATCTCCTTCTTCAACTTACTCATCAGCTCTATCATGATTTCTTTAGCACAGAGTTGTCTATAGAAGTGGCTAAGCTTGACTAGCACCTTCCACACCGCATCGTCAAAATAGCCCCAAAACATAACAGGTAGAAGTCTTTCCATGATTATGTGATAATCATGACTCTTCAACCCAGTTAGTTTTCCCGTTTTCACATTCACAGCTCGTTTCAGACTAGCTGCATAACAATGTGGGAAATTTAAACTTTTCAACCATTCGAGTACTTCTTTCTTTTATTTGGGTCGAAGACAGAAGGAAGCATGTGGTTTACCACCACTTTCAGAAAGCTCAAGAGTTGGACGGTTACAAAGCTCAGCCTGATCCTTTCGAGCCTTTATATTGTCTTTCGTTTTGCACGTCATGTTCATGCATTTTCTTATGATACATTTCCCCATGTTACGCTCTTGATGCATGACATCAATATTGTGCATTAGTATCAACGACTTCACATATGGTAGCTCCCATAGTCCACATATATGAGTCCAATTGTGATCATCTCCGAAACCATGAAAATATCCAGGACGATCTTTATCTGGCAAGAGTTTATCCAACATATCAGATATTTCTGACACGTTAAGAAGTTTCGGTGGTACTTTAGTGACAACGGTGTCCTTTCTGAATACATTCCTCTATTGCCTAAACATGTGATTTGAATGAAGCTAAAGTTTGTGACAATCGAAGTAACATATCTTTCCTACATGAGTAAGTCGAAAACAATTAGTGTCAGAAGCACATATCGGACACGTCAAATGACCGTGAGTGCTCCATCTAGAAAGCATGACATACGCCGGAATATCATGGACAGACGACAAATAAGCAGCTTGAAGGTTGAATCACTGCTTCTTGTAATTGTCGTACGCTTCGACTCCTGTCCACGACATTTTCAATTCTTTGATCAGCGGTTTCAACATCACGTTGAAACGTGACCTAGGATGATCCGACCCAGGTAAAATGAGGCTAAGGAACATGAACTCATACTTCATACAGAGGGCCGATGGTAGATTGTACAAAATGACAAAGAGTATGGTGAAGCATTTGTACTGAACGACGAGAATCCATCTGTCACCAACCCAATCCGAACATTTCTCGCATCACGGCCGAGCTCTGGATCAAACCAGTCTAGCGCCTTCCATGCCTCACCATCGGATGGGTGCGTCATGACTTATTTATTCTGACGTACACCTTCTTTGTGCCATCTCATGTGGCTGACAGTTTTTTTTCAAAATAAACAAATGCTTCAATCGAGGTGTCACGGATAAGTATCTAAGCTGTTTACGTGCCACTTCTATCATCACATTTTCACCATCTTCATTAACGACTTCGACATACCTCGATTCACCATGTTTTAAACATTTCTTCTCTTTGGCATGTTTTTTCTAGAAAAGCATGCAGTTGTCTGGACACACGTTGTCGAAGTATTTTCCTGCGACACTTCCCTCGGTCTGCTCGGAAGAACCCCCGGAGGTTATTTTTTTCGAGGGGCTAGTGGTTATCGAAGGTCGGAGCACAACGGCGAGAGGGACACGAGGATTTATGTGGTTTGGGCCGTCGGAGCGTGATACCCTACGTCCACGGGAGTGCTAGTTGTATTGCTTGTGCATATGAGTGCTGAGGAAGCTCAGCCTTTTTAGTGCTAGAGGGATCTAAGAGTGAACCCCTTCTATGGTGGCTGCCCCGGTCCTTTGATAGCCCAAGGTCGAGGCAGTTACAATGGGGCCCGACAGGTGGCCCCACGGCTATCTGTGCCCTATACATAAGCTAGGGTCTTCACTGCTATACGCATTGTCACGGTCGGTGGAGTTAAGGCACGCCGCTTGTCCCGCCGGGCGCCTCTGACCGGGTAGCATATGATGATGAAATAACCGTCTTGTCGCCGCGTCTCCTCACTCTACTGGGCGGCTTAGTGCATCTAGGCGGCACTGCTGCGTCGTCACACCTCTCCGTCCTGTCTCATCACCGTAATGGTGAGCATGCGGAGGACGGGGGCGTGCGCCACGAGCCATTGTTCTGTGGAAGGCGCAAACCTTGAATGCACGGTCTGATAGAGTACCTTCCTCTTTACTCCTTGGCATCTGCCTGTTGCTCGTCGGTGCGACGTCCGGGTGGCTGGCCCCCGGGACACGCGCCTCCACCGGAGCTATCTTGCGGAGTAGCAAGGGGTCCGGAGTTGTTGGACACGTGGCAGCACCGAAGCCCTCCCATGCTGGAGGTTGGGCCCGGAGCCGTAGGACACGTGGCACCTCCGGAGCTCTCTCCGGCAGGGGGTGTTGCTCAGAGGTTCCGGACATGTGGCAGCGCCAGAGCCCATCCTGGTGGAAGATCGGGCTTGGCACCACTGGACACGTGGCGGCTCCGGAGCCACCCTCGGCCGGTAGTCACGCCCAGGGCCTGAAGACACGTGGAAGTCTCGGGGCCCTCCTTAGCAGGTGGTCGGGCCCGAGGCCTAGAGCACACGCCTTCTCATGAGTGCTCTCTAGCTTGCGGTTGGGCCCAGCCTGCAGGCTGGGTCCCTATCTTCTTTTGCTCATACACGCGGGGTACCTGGTCCTGATGGTACCAACAGTGGCCCCCGGGCACATCTGCACAGAGACAAAGGCTCTTGCAGATGGGGCCTCCGTCGAAAACCCCCGTGTGGTGGTTTTGAACCTGCAATTTGGGAACTGAAGTGGCGGTGAGATTTTCATGTGGGTAAGTGCCGTACCTGGGAGACGAAGAGGTTGCTTTAGCCGAAGAGACCCCTCTGCTATCATAGACAGGTGCCACTTCATTGTTGGAGGGTCGTGGGGGGCGTACGTTGCGTGCAACTGCCGCACTACTTGCGACGGTTCCCAACACGATCCCTTCTCTTCCTCTTGTGAGGCTTTATCGGGGAACTTCTTTTGCCTATCGTAACCGTGGTGCCTTTTGCCCACATTGTCTGCCGAGTGAGCCTTGGCGCCTTTGCTCTTGAGGGTACAGCTGATGCGGGCGCGGTTCCGTCAGGCACGTCACACTTGGCAGTTCCCGAAGGGTCTGGGGCAAATAAAGAGACCCTCTATTGCTGGCAGGGGTCTTCTCCTTCATTTGCTCCATTGTGTTTCCCCTTCCTTCTTTTTGCTTTCGTCGCCTTCTCTCCTTGCTTTCTCTTCCTGCTCCAATGGCGTCGAACCTTCGAGAGTCTCGTCTCCAAAACGCTGGCGACGTGAGGCGCGTGAGGCGCCTGATCAGCTGGCAAGTGCCTCAGTAATGGGAGGTGTAACACCCTCAATTTCACTACCATGCATTGCATACATTTTTCATGTAGAGAAGCATTTGAAAAGAAGTAGAAATAGAGAAAGAATCATAGAAATGGAGAAAGATCCATAGAAATGGAGAAAGAACCATAGAAATGGAGAAGAGAATATAGAAATGGAGAAAGGAACATAGAAATGAAGAGAAATGGGATAAAACCCTGGCCGCATCTTAGAGATAAATCTTGTAGGAGAAATTTAGAGATAAAGATTTTATAAGAATTTTAGAGATAAATATGCTAGAAGAATATTGGGGATAAAGCTTCTAGAAGAATCTTGGAGATAAAGCTTCTAGAAGAATCTTGGAGATAAAGCTTCTAGAAGAATCTTGGAGATAAACCTTAGAGATAAAGCTTCTAGAAGAATATTGGAGATAAACCTTAGAGATAAAGTTTCTAGATGAACTTTAGAGATAAAGCTTCTAGATAAGCTTAAAGATAGAGCTTAGAGATAAAGTTTTGGAGATAAAACACCCTTCTGGCCGCACCTCTTAGGGGTAGAGTCCTTCTCCTCAAAACTGAGTAGGAGATTGTATCTCTTGGAGATAGAGTCCTCTCCTCCTCCAAACTGAGTAGGAGATCTTTCCCCTTATAAATACAGCCTTCTCTGGCTGCAACCCCTGCCAAAACAAGCCTGTTGCCCCCTGCTGCCAAGCCCTGGTCGCCACCCCTTTGCTGCTTCCTTGGCCGCCGTCAAAACTCTGCCTCACCTCGCCGTCGACGGAGAAGAAGACCCCTCCTGCCAAGCCCTGGCCGCAGCCCTATTCTTCTCCAAAGAAAAACCCCAGCTGCTGCCATTGCAAGGGAAGAAGTCCAGCTGCAAGGAGGAGAGGAGGAACAAAAGAGGTAGGTCCCCGGTCACCCCTCTTACCACGTCGCTGCTGTTGCTACGCATCCATTTTCATCGACCCCTTCGAGCAGAAACTTTTGCGTGTGGACAGATCGTGTTTTGATTGATTTTTGACGGTGGAATTGATCTAGATCTTGTGTCAAGATCATCACCACATCCACACTTGATCCCATCACCCTTGTTCATCATAAAACCCCATGAAATCCCATTAAAACATGCAAGAACACGTACAAACTGGTTCTATAAAACTGCACTATAGGATTTGCATTCATCTACCCCATTGCATCTTGAGTAAAGTTGTGTGCATGATGATTGATCGCTGTAAATTTTGTATGTGCATGGTCGTGAGTAGAAGGACAAGCTCAAGAGGCCGTCTACGAGGAACTACAGCACCAAGACTTTGAGACGCTTGAGCAACACGAACCACGGGAACAAGGCAAGTGCCCCTTGACCATATTGATCCCATGTTTTGAAACTGTTTTGTTTGCGGAAACGTGTATGCTTGAGTCAACTTGATGGGACACCCTTTTATAGGAGTTTACTAGTTTTGTTAACCATCCTTGTCACCGGGAAAGTTGATGAGTCGGGTATGGTTGTTTTTCCCTTTTGTTTCGCTTAACTTACGGGATACGGGAAGCTGAAATGAAACATGGTTAGATATTGCACTCATGAGATTAAAGATGATGATAACTTGATAATGTTCATGAGCATGGAATCAGGGAGATCTAGGCAAGCTTGGTTCGTGGATGTTGCTGAATGAGATGGTGGTTTACTTGCCGTAGATCTAAGGACCGGTTCATGCGAGCACATGCTAGGAAAACAGTGCCACCACAAGGCCAAATATGGGTGCGGCTTAGCAGACTAATTAGGTGTGTTGCTAGCTTGTTATGGACCGTTGGATGGTGCAGGGAATTGGAGTCGAGAAGGACTGCCCTGGGAACTGCATGGCACAAGAGGGGGCCCGTGGGTGGGAGAATGGAGATTTGAGCCTGCCGGTGAAACCTCAGTGGGTCCGTAATCCTAGCAGCCCCTTTGTAAAGGCTATTTTGTGATCTCTTGGCCATACACCGACCGTTGTTTACTGGTATAATGGAGGTTCTTTCTAGTCGCCGGCGGGTGACGAAATCACAAACTTGTGGGTAAAGTGGTGCCACCTCTGTAGAGTGTAAAACTAGCATGATAGCCGTGCTTTCGGTTACAAGCACATGGCCAACTTCCATGATTAGAGGCTAAACTTGGGATGGATATTTGGGTATGGTCATTTGGATTGGTTTTGGGTCATGAAAATGAGTTTGGTTTCGGTTATATGAATATGAGATGGTTATGAATATTTATGAGTATGAGATGAACTTTAAAATGATTAATGGCTAGATGAGACTTGATAAATGGTGAATTATGATGAAGGAATGTTGATGAAATACTTGGCTATGATGGGATTGAACTCACCTAGAAATTGTTGATGTTTTTACCATGTTTATGAAATAAAATTTGCTTGCTGCAATGAGCCTTTTTATTGCCTACCTTGTTGTAAGCAACATGTCATACTTTTCCTGCACTCACTGAGTACGACATGTACTCATCCTTGCATTCTGACATATACATCAGCTACAGGAGATGAGTACTGAGGGGGCCCAACCTCGATCACGGGGTCGTGCCGCCTCGCCCGGGGATCGCATTGGGTGGTGCTGTGTTATGCGGCACCGAACAACACACATATAATGAACAATGTATTACATAAATCAAAAGCGGAAGCTTACAAATTGTCCTTTGTAAATAATTTACATAAAATAGCTACAGCGGAAGTCTATAACAGCTCACGTCGAGTATCTACGAAGCACTCGAGAAGGGGTCCAGCCCGGGGACTCCTCTCACTAGCAACACGAAGACCTGGCAGCGGCTAGGTTCTCCAAGTGTGACATGACTCGGAAGTTCCCGAGTCTCACCGGACAACCTTCTTTATAGCGTCGATGTTTACCTGAAAAACCACTTATATAGCAAGAGTGAGCACAAAGGCTCAGCAAGACTTAACCGTCTCCCCTAAAGCATGGAACTCTATATGAAAGTAACCTAAGACTTAAGCCTGTCATTTGCGAAAAGACTCGCCTACGAGTTCATCCTTAACTTTCAGATTTTAGCCATAATAGTAGTGACCTTGTACCCAGCAACATTGGAACTCCACAATCAAACAAGAAACGCTTCATTCCAATGTTACTTGTCCCAAGGTGAATAATAAATTTAGTTTGCTCTATCTCTACTTCAAACAAGGTTTTCATGCAATTTACAATTTTCATCACAGCATTTAAAACTTTGCAAACTATTTCCACACAACTTGATTACTACGTCACAACACAGGGAGCAAGCGGTAATCAATAACCGCGATTTACGGTGATTCGAATCAAACACTACCCGGATAACTCGACACATACGCCCGCCTCTGAAGACCCAACTCTGGCGTCCTTCATTACGTCGTATATGGCAACCTTTCTCAGGACACTAAACTGTAGAACCGGTCGCGCCGTCTCAGACTCATAGGTCTAACGAGACGATGTGGTATGCCTCTACAATCCAGTGAACCTGGTACATCGGTTTCCTGGTTCCCATATGTCAGTAAGCATCCGGTACACAACTCAATACCTGCTCCTGGGTGCAGCACACGCATCGGTCCTTAACCGACACAGGCAGAGCTACTCGACCAAGACCTCGTCTTGTCGCTGCCTACCCATACTGCCCGGTCTCATCTTTCGAATTGTAAACTTTAGTTTGCCCTCTTTTTCCATCTACACCCAGGTAGTCCCGTCTATAGCTCGTGAGTAGATTCCATCTACTCGACTTCTACCGGATGTCCTAAGCTATTTAGCACGGCATTATTCTACAGCGATGACCCACTTCTACCCTTGACCACAGGGTTCATATTTGGTTATGCAAGTGGAATATAAAACATCATTGACCTAATGCACATACAAACTTTGACCAATAGTAGTGAACAAAGGAAAACTTTTAAAAACAACTTAAGTGCAAACCGGGGCTTGCCTTGGTTTTGCAGGTGACTTAAGTCAGATAAGATGAAGTTAGTTGCTGATGATGACTTGAAGCTTAATCCTTGCCCTCTTGCTCCTTGACCAAATCTTCCTTCTTCACTTTCCACGTCTAATCACTACACGTTATGAATATGTATACATGTTTAATTATAAAACTTTTGCTGACAAATGCTAAAGACAAGTTTAAAACTGGAACTCTGTTTAGGAATTTAAAATGACACTGGGGGTGGTGGTTTGTGTGTGTCTAAGCACTATCATCAAGTGAGAAGTGAGGTTCATCACTTGGGTGGTGATTTCCTAATTGGTTGAGCATAACACTACTGATCCAGGGCTCCAATGGAGCTGGAAATTTTCTTGTGAGTTCCTTGTCTCAAGGAAGTCCTCTGGACCAAAATTCAGAATATTTCACTAAGTGGATCACCCAGAACAATTCCCTAAGCATTTAGGCAAAGAGGAATTAATTCTGAATAAATTTGCACTTTCATGCAAATTCAAGTGAACTAAAATTCCATACATAGCTCAGAGAGTGTGACTGAATTTTTCTAGGATTTTTGGAGCTAACGAATGGCTAGAACTGAATTTCCAAGTTTCGGAAATTCTCTGAAAATGTTTCTGTATTCATTTGAATACAGAAACTTAAAATCATAATTACCCTAACTAAATCAACTCCAAATGAGCTTAAAATTTTACAGGAGTCTCCTAATATCCTAAAGACTATTCTGGCAAAATTTGGGGATTTTTGGATGAACCAAACTCCCTCTAAAATTCTTTTGCTGAAAAGCTTTAAAGAATTTTCCAGAATTTTCTATTGATTTTCATACAAATTGGGTTGCATATTTGGCTAGGTATTTTCATCCTGAACCCAACCCAATTTGAATCACAAATTTTGGAGCTTCCTAGCAAAAGTTATGAGGTTCTAAAGTTTGAACTAAATCTGGAATTCAAATTAATTCGGGAAATATTCAAATTCTGACGGTGGGTCCACCCTACACGTGTCGGTTGCCGGAGCTAAGCCACACGGGGCCACAGACTACTTCCCGCGCTGTCGCAAAGGATCCCGGGGCCACAGCTGATCGGGGATTTGATTTTTCCGCCACTGACACGTGGGACCCGCCGGTCCTTCTTCCTCCTCGGCCCGTCCCCTTTCCCGTGCCGCCCCCTCGCCGGCAACTCGTCGGGGCTCGCCGGAGTCGGCTTCCCGGCCGTCTCCCAGCTCGGTACTTGCCGCCTGGGGGTTTTTAGGGACGAGCAATCCACTGGTGCGTTTATCTCGGGCTGCTGGTGACCGGAAACCCATCAGCGACGTGCGCACCCTTCGGTACAGCTTCGGCGCCATGGCCCGAGCACCCTAGCCCGCCAAAAGTTCGGCGGATTCGTCCTAAAGCATCAGTGGAGATCAGGAAAGCTCGGCACGGCCTCAAACTGGCTCGGAAATGGCGGCAACCCGGTTGTCACCGTGCGCCCGCGCATTCCCGCCATGGCCGCCGATCGGAAAGCCCGAAATTTGCCGCAGGCATGGGGTTTCTAGCTAGGGTTGTGAAGGGGATCTGACCGCCGTTAAGCCTAGACCCTTTGGGCACGAGTTGGTGACCTCTACGTGCAAATTGAGCGCGAATTTGAGAAATCCTTACCAGAGGTTCCGAGGTCGTGCTCCGGAAGAAAAACTTCAAATTCTATCACTGAGGATCACCGTTTGAGCTGAGCTCCGGGGAGAAGCACCGCGGTGGTATGGCGCACCTCTGAGCGTTGCTGCTTGAGCGCGAAACCCATGGTGGTGAGCTGCCCACGAGAGCCCGACGTCGGTCTTGTCTCAAGTCGCCGCGGAGGAGCTGCTCCTCGGCTAGGAGACCCGTAACTCGGGCTGTTCTTGTGCTGAGAGCGAGGAGGACCAGCGCGCCCTGGTGTGTGGCAGCCCGGAGTGGAGGCGAGCGTGAAGTCGCACTGGTTCCCGGATGTTTCTCAGAGGCGGCAGCGAACTGCCAATTTCTGTTCTCGCGCGAGGGGAAAACACGAACTGTGGTTCGGCCACTGGAAGGGATCACATCGAAGGTTAACGGAGCCACGAGCAGCTCTCCAGCGCGGCCGATCCCGTGAGGCGGTGGCTCGGCGGTAGCTTCGGGGGCGCCCTGTGAACGACGTGCTCGAGTTCGTGTCTGAACCGAGCCAAAACTTAGGCAGTAAGTCTCCCCCTCTCAATGACAGTTGGGGCCCACAGCTCCCCCCAGCACTAAAAAGATCTCCAAATTTTTGACACATTGCCAATTCAGCTATGAGTGATCCAAATTCAAAATCCATTTGGCCATTTGACAATTTGTGCCACAGTTTCAAGTTTAAATTCAAATTTGGGTGAAATTTACAAGTCCTCTTGATATTCATATCCAAGCACCTCCAAATTTCCTCCAAATTGGTCTCCCTCATAATTTGAACCTGAGGAACTCAAATATGCCACCTGATTCTTGAGTTGGCTATTGCAAATACACTTTTTCAAACAACAGTTTTGAATTTCCTTTTTGGAAAGGGTTTTCCTTGCCTTGAAGTAAACCATTTAATTCAAACTGAAGTTAAGTCTTCTTTTGTGAAGACCCATTTGAATTTGGGTGGAAAACTTTGGTTTGCTTCTATCCCATGCTTGATCAACCTTAGTCTTAATCTGAACTTCACAAGTTCAGTTTGACTAAGCCCCTCAACTTTGAGTTTGAAGGTGATCTCAAATAATGCCTTGAACACATGGTATATGAGCTTAAAATCCCTCCCATTTTGGAACTTAAGCTCTTCAATACCTGAGCACTGCAATGGTCATCTCAAATATATGCTTCTGGACCATCTGAATATGAATGCTTTGCAAGGGTTCAAAAATGGGGTTTAAACTTCCCTCCCCTCTACTCATAGAGAACGTGCATATGAGTTAGCTTTTTGGGAGTGAAATTCTTCCCTAGGTTAACATGTGTTCAGTATGAGCTAAAGAACATTTTAGCGCTCCCCACATGTCCATGTTTGAGTTTATCATTTCATGTGACATAACTCAAGTCATTTCCTTTGCCTTAACATGTTTTGAATTCAACATGAACTCAACATGAGCATAATCCATTCCTTTTTAGCTTACCCTCAAATCAGAAAGTTGCCACCATAATTCTCCTCTCCTTCAACGGTGTGAGGTTCCATGTGTGTTCAAAACTTTGGCAGCACTTTGAGGTGAGCATTTGGAGTCTAAAAGGTCTTATTTTTGTTCTTTCTCATACACATGTATGACTACTCATGAGTTTAACTCCACCTTGGTCCAACACATTCAAATGAATGCTTGAACCCGTGTGGTTGCCCTCATGTATACCATCCCATGTAAGAAAGTTTTTGTAAGTCCCATTTTTCATGAACCAGAAACACAATGACGTTCAATCATCCGTTTCTTTGCATTCACATTTTTGGGACTTTTACAAGTACTTCGAAGAACATGTGGAGTACTAGGCGTGCGCACTACCGTCAACATGCCTGTGGAGTTGAAGTTGGAGCCTGCTGTTTTAGTCCTTTCTGTTGTCGTTTAGAGACTTCCGCTGCAAGAATAAGATAGATATTCATGAGTCAGACAATGAGTCGATGTAATAAAGTACTTAAACATTATTTGTATGTGGTTATATTCTGAATTCAGTTTGTGGAATATATGTATATGTGTGATGAACATCCTGGACACACATATGCATTCACTTGGTTCATTTTTCGGAACCGGTGTCACAAATTGGTATCAGAACCACGTTGACCGTAGGACGCAAGACTAGGTAGAATGAACACTCTAAAACACATAGGAACACCCCTCTAAACTGTTATTTTCGAAAATTGCTTGCTGCTGCACTTTACTTGTCAATTCAGCCACCGCAAAGTGCTATTTTCAGCCCCTCCTTTTTCTTTTCTTCTGGACAACCTTATGATGAAGATGAAGTCAATAGCTCTATGCATGAGGAAGAGGATCCGGAAGAGGTGGAACCATTCGAAGACGACATGGAGGATGATCCACAAGAACGACATTGGTACGCACCTCAGGAGGAGTTTCACGTGGGCTTACACTCCGTGGAGCCTCATGAAGCTATGTCAGAAGGAGATGAATCTGAAGAGGAGCCACCCCTTGCTGAGACCAATAGTGAATGTGATGAATAGGCCAACAATTCAGTTCAAGAATTTCGGTCCAACGGAATGGAAGGAGGACACATATCCAGGGAGCTCAAAGAATTTCTGGATTGCTGCAGCTTATATCCGGAATATCTTCTCAAGAAAGTCCCTCGTCTCGGACATGAAGAGTGGAAGGCTGAAGTAATCATCCTATCTAACAGTAGGGTTGTCACTCGGCACTTCGCACCCACATGGAGAGCTACAAGGGCAGAAGCTATTGATGATGCTGCATGGGATGCACTGACCGTACTGTGCTACGCCTTCCGTGAGCAGCTTGAGAACACTACTTTTGAGCTGCACCTGTATTGAAAGAGTGGTACAAGGGAGATAATTGGACCCCATGGAGGAGCTCTTTCCAACCCACAAGCTGCTGATAAGTCTCAGAGGTTACTCGTGGAGTTAGGAAACCGCTATGCAAGTGCACAAGAAGAGATCCGCTACCTCCGCAAGAAGTTGTACTTGCTGGAAAAACGAGAGGAGACTCGTGCCAACACGGGAGCAAATGGAGCACCAGCGTCATCTATCCCTACATGGACAGCCGACTCACCATGGCGTGCGTCCATGTACGGACCACCCCCGTCACACGGCGAGAACAGCACCGGTTCTCACGATTAAGTTTAGGTTTCCATTGAATAAAGCTTTAATAGGAACGTTTAGATCGCCGTAAGTCAAATAAGAGTAGTGTGCTGAAATTTTTGTGATGATTGATTGGTTTGTGTGCTGATGTGAGTTGTGGGGCACTTCGGCGAATGCCCACATCCACACATAGTGGAGAGATGTGAGATGCTTCGACACGTGTTCACATCCTCATATAGGCTGAAATTAATAAAAGAAGATATTAGTTCATACACCTTGATGCATATAGTCGGGGGGATCAATCTAAATTTCTATTTTCTATTCTACTCTACTCTCTCTCACAGATGGTGAAGGAAAACTCCAACCGTCAAAGGAGGAACGCTCGTGGTAACAACAAACCACAAGAGGATGGCAATGTTGAAGTTCCTGAAAATGCCAACCCCGGGGCTGATGCAAACAACATTGAATGATTGATAGCTATACAGAACCAGCTCATGCAAACTATGATACAAACGTTGGGACAGCTGCAGGCCAACAACAATAATTCTAACCCCGTTCTTGCACCCCCACCGCCGCCACCGCCACCACCGCCGGCTACAACAGATTGGGAGAGTTCATGAGGATTAGGCCGCCTACTTTTGCACAAGCCAATGATCCTATGGAGGCTGATGATTGGCTGAAGTCTATGGAAAAGAATCTTGCTATTGTTCAGTGCAATGATAGGGAGAAAGTTCTCTTCGCATCGCACCAACTTATGGGAGCAACCGCTGATTGGTGGGACACTCTTTGCAATGCTCATGTCAACCAGGAGACTATCACTTGGGCTGAACTCAAGGAGAGTTTCCGCTCTCATTATGTCCCTGCAGGAGTCATGATGCTTAAAAGGTAAGAGTTTGAAGGTCTCCGTCAAGGAAGGAAGAGCGTGAATAAGTACCTCAACAAGTTCACGCAGCTGTCAAGGTATGCTCCAGAAGATGTCAACTCGGATCAAAGAAAGCAAATACTTGTTCATGAGAGGATTGAACAATGAGATCCAAGTTCAGCTACTCAACAATGACTATGCAAACTTCCAAAAGCTCGTTGACAAAGCTATAGTGGTTGAGAGCAACATCCGTGAGATTGAGCAAGAGGGCAAGAGGAAGATGACATATCAAGGACAGCCACAAGGGAGAAATGTACGTCCCCGTTTCATGCCACCAGCTGCACCACATTATGGCTCGTCCTCTTCTACTTTCCGCCCTGCAAATCCACCTCGCCCTAATCAGCCACCATAGCAACATCCTGTTACGCAAGCACCTCGTATGCCTTTGCCTCTTGCGCCCCATCCCAACATGGACGCCTATGCTCAAAACCAGCCTCACCCCAACATTCCTGCTGTTATGGGCAACAAAGCATGTTTTTCATGCGGAGAGGCGGGACACTTTGCAAACCAGTGCCCCAAGAAAGGCCTTGGACAGCCGAGCAACGCACCGAAACAGAACCCATGGCCAAATGGAGGAGCTACACAAGGTAACTGTGGAAAGCAGAATTATGCTCGTGGCAATGTGAATCACGTCTCCGCCGAGGAAGCACAACAAGCTGAGGACGTCGTGATTGGTATGTTTCTTACCAACTCCAACCCAGCCACTGTTTTATTTGATTCCAGAGCATCGCATTCATTCATCTCATACAAATATGTTGCCAGGTATAACCTGCCCATATCACACATGAACAAACTATGTTGGTTAATTCTCCCGGTGGAGAGATGAGGACTAATATAGTATGTTCGAAAGTAAGCCTTAAAACAAGGGTGGTAGACTTTCTTGCCAACCTTATTGTCTTGGATTCCCAAGGGATTGACATAATACTTGGAATGGATTGGTTAATCAAGCACAACGGAGTGATTCAATGTGCTCAGAGGATCGTGCAGTTGACGAGTGAGCACGGTACTCGTATTGAGTTCGAGACAGCCCAACCGGCAACCGAGAAGGCAGTGCTGAACCACGTCGAAGAAGAGACATTGGAAAGCATTCCGGTAGTTCAGGAATATTCAGATGTGTTCCCAGAAGAACTTCCAGATATGCCACCTGACCGGGACATTGAGTTTGCCATTGATTTAGTACCCAGAACTGCACCAATAGCGAAGAGGCCATATAGGATGCCTGCTAATGACATAGTAGAGCTCAAGAACTAAATTCAGGAGCAGCTAGATAAGGGTTTTATACGCCCAAGCTCGTTACCGTGGGGAGCCCCCGTGCTCTTCGTGAACAAGAAAGATGGAACCCAAAGTATGTGTGTGGACTAGAGGTCTCTCAAGGAAGTGACGATCAAGAATAAGTACCCGCTGCCACGCATAGAGGACGTATTCGATCAAATGAAAGGTGCCCAAATTTTCTCCAAGTTTGATCTTCGGTCAGGATACTTACAGCTGAAGATTAAGCCCTCCGACATACCCAAGACTGCATTTCGAACACGGTGTGGTTCGTATGAATATACCATTACGTATTTTGGGTTAACGAATGCACCCGCATACTTTATGTGCCTCATGAATAAGGTCTTCATGGAGTACTTGGACAAGTTCGTCATGGTTTTCATCGACGACATCATGGTGTACTCGAAAAGCGAGGAAGAACATGAAGAACGTTTGAGATTGACATTGCAGAAACTGCGAGAGAATCACTTATATGCCAAGTTCAGCAAGTGTCAATTTTGGCTAAAGGAGATATCATTCCTAGGCCACATCATATCCGAAGGAGGATTATCGGTTGATCCCGAGAAAGTGAGGGATGTTTTGAAGTGGAACCAACCGCAGAATGTGAGGGATATTCGAAGTTTCCTTGGGATGGCTGGATACTACCGCCGGTTCATCAAGGATTTCTCCAAAATAGCGAAGCCTATGACAGGATTGTTGATGAAGGTAAAAGCATTTCAGTGGACACCAGCGTATCAAGAAAGCTTTGAGGAGCTAAAGAAGAGATTAATAACAATGTCGGTTTTGGTATTACCGGACGTGAGCAAGAGTTTCGATATATATTGTGACGCATCAAGACAAGGGCTTGGATGTGTGCTCATGCAAGGAGGCCAAGTGGTAGCCTACGCATCGAGGCAATTAAAGAAACATGAGCTGAATTACCCCACACATGACTTGGAACTTGCAGCCGTGGTACATGCCTTGAAGATTTGGAGGCATTATATCCTTGGCCACCGATGTGAGATCTATACGGATCACAAAGGCCTCAATTATATATTCACGCAAACTGATCTGAATTTGAGGCAACGTCGATGGTTGGAACTCATCAAGGATTATGATGTTGGAATCAACTATCACCCTGGAAAGGCCAATGTAGTTGCTGATGTGTTGAGCCGAAAAGGAGCATGTCATCAACTCACGGTTCGGGAGCTGCCACCCGAGCTGCGTAAGGGTTTGAACGATTGCATCTCGGATTCTTGAACGAGATGGAGGTGATCGAATTGAACTCAACGCTGCAACAAGAGATACGAGATGGCCAAGCAACGGATGAGGAAATCAAGGAAATCAAGGAAAGAATCTGACAAGGCATAGAAAATGATTTCAAGGAAGACGAGAATGGTACACTTGGGTTAGGGAAAAAGATTTGTATAACTAATGTGAAGCACATCCGCGACACGATACTAAAGGAGGCACATGACTCACCTTATTCCATACATCCCGGCTGTACAAAGATGTACAAGGACCTGAAAACTTGCTACTGGTGGGATGGTATGAAAAGGGACATCCCTGAATATGTCGCCTTATGCAACACGTGCCAATGAGTGAAGGCCGAACATCAAAGACCCGTTGGATTGTTGCAGCCATTAAAAGTACCCGAGTGGAAGTGGAAAGACATCAGCATGGATTTCATTGTTGGATTACCGCGTACTCAGTCCGGCTACGACTCCATTTGGGTTATCATAGACAGATTGATGAAAACAGCCCATTTTCTTCCTATTAGAACCAAGTACACCATCACACAACTAGCTGAGCTGTATATGGAGCAAATCGTGTGTCGTCATGGAGTTCCGAAGAGGATAGTTTCAGATAGAGGTTCTCAATTTACCTCTAGGTTCTGGAAGAAGTTGCATGAAGTCATGGGTACACGGTTGAATTTCAGCTCTGCATATCACCCGCAAACCGACGGGCAAACTGAGAGAACAAGTCAGATTTTGGAAGACATGTTAAGAGCTTGTGCCTTGAAGCATGTACATAGTTGGGATAAGAGCTTGCCATATGCTGAATTCTCATATAATGAGAGCTACCAAGCCAGCTTGAATATGTCACCTTTCGAAGCATTGTATGGTAGATGGTGTAGAACACCGCTGTTCTGGAACGAGACCGAGAAAGCCAAGTATTTGGACCCGAAGTGCTGCAAGATGCTGAAAAGCAAGTACAAACGATACGTGAAAACTTGAAGGCCGCTCAGTCATGACAAAAGGGTTATGCGGACAATAGGCGAAGAAGATTGACCTTCAAAGTGGGAGACTTTGTGTATCTTAAGGTGTCACCTATCCGAGGCCAAGCACGGTTCAACGTCAAAGGCAAGTTAGCACCTCGCTACATCGGCCCATTCAAGATTCTGAGCAAGCGAGGAGAGGTAGCCTATCAACTAGAGCTGCCAACGCACCTCTCTAACGTGCACAACATGTTTCACTATCTCAGCTCAAGAAATGCCTAAGATTTCCGAAGAACAAATACCGATGGATGAGCTAGAGCTTCAAGAGTATATGACCTACATGGAACACCCCGTCAAAATCTTGGACGTAAAGGAAAGGGTCACGAGAAACAAAGTGATCCGTTGGTGCAAGGTACAATGGAGCCATCAAACGGAAGCCGAAACTACATGGGAACGTGAGGAAGATCTCAAGACGGAATTCCCCCATCTTTTCTCCACTATATCAAATCTCGAGGGTGAGATTCATTTTAAGTGGGGTAGGTTTGTAACACCCTCAATTTCACTACCATGCATTGCATACATTTTTCATGTAGAGAAGCATTTGAAAAGAAGTAGAAATGGAGAAAGAACCATAGAAATGGAGAAAGATCCAAAGAAATGGAGAAAGAACCATAGAAATGGAGAAGGGAATATAGAAATAGAGAAGGGAATATAGAAATGGAGAAAGGAACATAGAAATGAAGAGAAATGGGATAAAACCCTGGCCTCATCTTAGAGATAAATCTTGTAGGAGAAATTTAGAGATAAAGCTTCTATAAGAATTTTAGAGATAAATCTTCTAGAAGAATCTTGGGGATAAAGCTTCTAGAAGAATTTTGGAGATAAAGCTTCTATAAGAATCTTGGAGATAAAGCTTCTAGAAGAATCTTGGAGATAAACCTTAGAGATAAAGCTTCTAGAAGAATTTTGGAGATAAACCTTAGAGATAAAGCTTCTAGATGAACCTTAGAGATAAATCTTCTATATAAGCTTAAAGATAGAGCTTAGAGATAAAGTTTTGGAGATAAAACACCCTGCTGGCCGTACCTCTTAGGGATAGAGTCCTTCTCCTCCTCCAAACTGAGTAGAAGATTGTATCTCTTGGAGATAGAGTCCCTCTCCTCCTCCAAACTGAGTAGATATTCCTCCTTATAAACACAGCCTTCCCTAGATGCCACCCCTGCCAAAACAAGCCTGTTGCCCCCTGCTGCCAGGCCCTGGTCGCCACTCCTTTGCTGCTGCCTTGGCCGCCGTCGAAACTCTGCCCCACCTCGCCGTCGACGGAGAAGAAGACTCCTCTTGCCAAACCCTGGCCGCAGCCCTATTCTTCTCCAAAGAAAAACCCTAGATGCTGCCATTGCAAGGGAAGAAGTCCAGCTGCAAGGAGGAGAGGAGGAAGAAGAGAGGTAGGTCCCCATCACCCCTCTTAACATGTCGCTACTGTTGCTACGTATCCGTTTTCATCGCCCCCTTCGAGCAGAAACTTTTGCGTGTGGACAGATCGTGTTTTGATCGATTTTTGATGGTGGAATTGATCTAGATCTTGTGTCAAGATCATCACCACATCCACACTTGATCCCAGCACCCTTGTTCATCATAAAACCCCATAAAAGCCCATTAAAACATGCAAGAACACGTACAAACTGGTTCTATAAAACTGTACTATAGGATTTGCATTCATCTACCCCATTGCATCTTGAGTAAAGTTTGTGCATAATGATTAATTGTTGTAAATTTTGTTTGTGTATGGTCGTGAGTAGAAGGACAAGCTCAAAGACGCCGTCTACAAGGAACTACAGTACCAAGACTTCGAGACGCTTGAGCAACATGAACCACGGGAGCAAGGCAAGTGCCCCTTGAACATATTGATCCCATGTTTTGAAACTGTTTTGTTTGCGAAAACGTGTATGCTTGAGTCAACTTGATGGGACACCCTTTTATAGGAGTTTACTAGTTTTGTTAACCATCCTTGTCGCCGGGAAAGTTGATGAGTCGGGTTTGGTCGTTTTTCCCTTTTGCTTCGCTTAACTTACGGGATACAGGAAGCTGAAATAAAACATGGTTAGCTACTGCACTCATGAGAATAAAGATGATGATAAATTGATAATGTTAATGAGCATGGAATCGGGGAGATCCAGGCAAGTGGTTCGTGGATGTTGCTGAATGAGATGGTGGTTTACTTGCCGTAGATCTAAGGACCGGTTCATGCGAGCACATGCCAGGAAAACAGTGCCACCACAAAGCCAAATATGGGTGCGGCTTAGCTGACTAATTAGGTGTGTTGCTAGCTTGTTATGGACCGTTTGATGGTGCGGGGAATGGTAGTCGAGAAGGACTGCCTTGGGAACTGCATGGCACATAAGGGGGCTCGTGGGTGGGAGAATGGAGATTCGAGCCTGCCGGTGAAACCTCAGTGGATCCGTACATCCTAGCAGCCCCTTTGTAAAGGCCATTTTGTGATCTCTTGGCCATACACTGACGGTTGTGTACTGGTATAATGGAGGTTCTTTGTAGCCGCCGACGGGTGATGAAATCACAAACTTGTGGATAAAGTGGTGCCACCTCTGTAGAGTGTAAAACTATTATGATAGCCGTGCTTCTGATTACAAGCACCTGGCCAACTTCCATGGTTAGAGGCTAAACTTGGGATGGACATTTGGGTATGGTCATTTGGATTGGTTTTAGGACTGTTTTGGGTCATGAAAATGAGTTTGGTTTCGGTTATATGAATATGAGATGGTTATGAATATTTATGAGTATGAGATAAACTTGAGAAAGATTCATGGCTGGATGAGACTTGATAAATGGTGAATTATGATGAAGGAATGTTGATGAAATACTTGGTTATGATGGGATTGAACTCACCTAGAAATAGTTGCTGTTTTTACCATGTTTATGAAATAAAATTTGCTTGCTGCAATGTGCCTTTTTATTGCCTACCTTGTTGTAAGCTACATGTCATACTTTTCCTGCACTTGCTGAGTACGACATGTACTCACCCTTGCATTCTGACATATACATCAGCTACAGGAGATGAGTACTTCGAAGAACATGTGGAGTACTAGATGTGTGCACTACCGTCAACATGCTTGTGGAGTTGAAGTTGGGGCCTGCTATTTTAGTCACTTTCCGCTGTTGTTTAGAGACTTCTGCTGCAAGAATAAGAGAGACATTCATGAGTGAGACAATGAGTCGATGTAATAAAGTACTTAAACATTATTTGTACATGGTTATATTCTGAATTCAGTTTGTGGAATACATGTGTATGTGTGATGAACATCCTGGGCATACATATGCATTCACTTGGTTCATTTTTTGGAACCAGGTGTCATAGGAGGATTCTCTGCGGATCCCTCCCACTCGTAGGCCTTGAGCCCGGTGAGGTCGTCGCCTTCGTCAGGTACATACTGGCGGGGCTCTACGGGCTCTAGCTTTAGCACCGGACTCCGCACTCCCTCGTGCTGGTGTCGATCTTCGTCCACCTCTGCGAGATGTTCGTGGGGGTGCATACGTCAGTGCGGCTGTTCCGAGCGTTCTTTGTCCTACGGTGGTCGGGTAGGGGCCCAAGCTTCCTGGGCGCCTACTACTTTTAGCACTGTACCAGGTTCATGGCGACGTACATCTCTCCCTTCTCCCCAACAAGTGGGAGAACTAGAGGGATGACTGGGTCATTGTGAAGACCAACGTCCACCACCGGCTGAACTGCCGACTTCCCCTCCAACTACATGGACCGAATGGGATACGATGTCGTACCTTGAGAGCGCCTACTCCCCCGTGCTGGCGAGGATTAAGTTCTTGGCGTACCAGGGGTTGTCTTTGCTTACGGTGTTGGCCGACTTCCTGGGTCGGCACATTGCTCCCCTCTAGAGTCCTTGTCGCGCGTCCTGGGATCAACCTGAAGATGGAGCTCCTGGACGCCATGTTGGGGAAGCTATGCGCCAAAGTTGGAACCGGCCCCATCCCCGACGATCTCATCATCCCATCGGCATCGTGCTCGCCCATCTTCATGGTCTAGGAGTTGAGATCGCGGCTCCTCAAGACGATGCCGATGTTGGACGACATCAGCATTGCTCCCCGGCAGGTTGGTGACGCTTCACGGGTCCCTAGGGTGATTGGGGCGAGCGACAGGAGGACTGCTTCCTCCGCCCCGGCCCCAGCTGCTCCAAGTACTACTACAATATGCTCTGCGGCTCCGACTTGCTCTGCCCCAAGCCTGGACAAGGGTAAGGGGAAGGCACCGGCGGCCCCTCAGCCTGGCTCCCCCGGAAAGAAGCGAATGCTGACTCGCGCGGACGGGAGCTTCGTCTCGACATCCAGCCCTGTGGCACCTGCGGCGGCCCCAAGTGTGCCCGAGGTTAAACTGGGGGGTGCGACCCGATGCAGCGTGGTCGGTCCTTCATCCAAGCCCGCAGAGGGAGCTCCTAGAAATTGAGCACCTCCGCAGTTGACGAAGAGGCCGGTTGCAACCGGTGGTTCTGGTGGTTCTAGAGGCCCGGGCAAGTGTTTTCGAGCCGCTTCATGGAGCCCCACCGACCCTAGGTAGATCATTCGAGACCAGGCTTTGTTGCTTTGGTCTATGCTCTGAGGTTGTCTGCTGACCCCTGATCTTTACGTAGGGCTCGGCCCGCAGGTGCTCCTGGGAGCGCTATGGCGCCTGTGGTGTCCAGCGATCCGCCGGCAGCTCCTGGGACTGCTCCAGTCCAGGGTGCGAACCCTCCAGTGCCGGCATCGACCACGCTGCCTGCCTCTTCTGCAGGTGTCTCTCTGGCGCCTCCTGGTGCGGAGGACCCCAGCGAGGATCCTTTGCCAGCCCAAGCTCCAGGGCATGGCTCCGGTCTGGCCGTGGCTGATGAGGCTCCGCCGGCTCATGGCGACGAGTCTTCCCCTGCTGCTGATGAGAGTGCATCGGGTTCCGCGGCCTCTACCCCGAGGAGTAGCACTCCCTAGCCAGAAGCTCACCGCCTCCTTTCGAGGATCAAGCCAAAGCTTCCCTGGGTCTCTGCATCTTGGCGCCTACTCCGGCGGCCATCGACATCCCGGAGGACGATGCCCAGGGGGCTCCAGCACGCGTCGAGCGGGTTACATTGTCTGAGACCGTGGCCTCGGCTCAGGCAAGCCTCCGTGGAGTTCAGCTGGTGCTGGACCAGGAGCAGGAAAGCATCCAGCAGGAGGAGGAGCGCCTCGTTGGTTGGGAAAAGTTGCTCAAGCTCTAGACCCGGGAGATACAGAGGAGGTTGGAGATGAAGGAGTCTCGCCTACACGAGGACCAGAAACTGACCAACCGGCAGCGGGACCTGGTTGATCAGTTGGGCGAGCAGTCCATGAAGCTCTGGGCTTAAGCCAAGGAGGCCACCAGGTGGCCAACGATCGCGTCGCAACCCCGGAGGAGCTACGGCTAGCACTAGCTCGTCGTGAGGTTGCCGTAGGCGAGCGTGAGCGCTAGCTAGTGGAGAAAGAGGAGGAGGCTTCGTCACGCTTGCAGCAGGAGCGGACCGAGCTGAAGTCTCGGGCTGACGACTTGGATCACCAGCGGGATTCTCCTAGCTGCAGAATTCGATGCCTCGTTCCGCGAGGAGGGGCTGCAGCGCCATGCCCGTGAGCTTGATGCCCGGGCGGCGATGTTGGCTGCTAAGGAGAGAAGGCTCTCCGAGAGCGACGCAGCAGCCCTGGCAGCGGCACGGCGCAAGCTCCAGGAGCTTTGAGCCTCGCGCACGATGGAGGTCCAGCAAGCCTAGAACTTCCTGGGCCATGCCAAGTCAGCACCGGTGCCCTTCGGCTTCAGCCCGGTTCGTGTCAGCGAGCCTTCGCAGGAGGTGAACCAAGTGCTCCCTATGCTTGACTCTACAGGCTTGAAGATGGCAGCATTGGAAGACGTTGTCGTCGACCAGCTGGAGGTGGAGGGAAAGGCTCTGGCTAAAGAGGTGGCAACATATGTGTTGACCTGCTTCCGAAACTGGGACCCCAGTATTTCCCTGGAGCCGGTCGTCCAAGGCCCCGTCGCTGCAAGGGAGGCGGCAGCCCAGTCTACGGTCAAAGACATAGGAGCCCTCGTCACCAAGCGGTTTAGGCGTAGTGCGAACAAGTCCTAGGTGGGCCCCGGCCTTTGTATATTTCTTTTATCTTTTGTGTCTTGTCTTGTATTCCAGTGCTGATAAATGGAAGACTTTTTTTCGGCCCCAAGTGCTTTAGCCACCCGGTGCAGGGTCCGACAGGAAGGACCACTTTAGCTTTCGTGAGGTCCCCTGGTCCTTGATGTTGCAAAGACCGGAGGTTCTCTCACTTGCCAAATTGGTTGATGCTTCCCTTTTGCTTGCTGTATATGTGTACCCTCTTCCTTCTTGCATGTTGCAGGGGTCTAGCCGTCTTGCGTGGCTTGACCAGTCGTGATGGTCCCCTGGCAGGTGTGCCCAAATAATTGGGGACACCTGCCAAAACACGCAAGACACTAGCTCCGAAGCATTCGGGGGACGCTAGTTTTGGGGGGTCCGGGAGTGGCCCCCTAGGAAAGCTGGGGCTCGAGCCCTACGGACCGAAGCCCTGTGGTGTGCACAGACACTGTAAGGAAGGGGTAACCGTGCCGTGTAGTTGTACTTTTCTCTGCTCGATGACACTATTATGGCTTATTGTTTTCTGCTAAGCTACAGGACCTAGGCAACTTGGTGTAGTAGTGTCCAGACCCTGGTTACTATCCTTCCCAGGGTCTTGTGCCGTATGGGCCCCCAGCACTTGGGTGTTGCGCTGAAGAGGTAGAGCGTGCATGCTTAGGGCACATGACCAAGCTAAGAGGGCCACACACCCCGGACCTCCTGCTAGCCAAGCACTCCGAAGAGGGGAGGTGTCCTTCTGGCGCCACCGGACCCGAGCAAGAAGGTAGCCAAAGGAGGTCCGGAGACAATACAAGTGCTTCAGGCATTTCCGCCTTGTAGCTGGTCAACATAACTTTGGCCCAGAGCTAGACCGAGAAACGCAACTGTCAGTACCCTGCAGACCGGGTACCCCCACGTAGTGGATAAAAAACAACCTGGGCCCTGCCTTTCCAGCTTAGGTGGGCCCCAGGGTAAGTCATGTTCCCTGGCCCCCATGGGCAGTCCCAGGGTTGCCACATGTCTTCAGGACCTGAGCCTGACTACCGGCCGAAGGTGGCTCAGGAGCCACCACGTGTCCAGTGGTGTCGGATCCGATCTTCCGCCAGGGAGGGCTCCGGCACTGCCACGTGCTCGGAACCTCCGAGCCACACCCTCCGCCAAAGAGAGCTCCAAAGGTTCCACGTGTCCTGTGGCTCCGGATCCGACCTCCAGCATGGGAGGGCTCCGGTGCTGCCACGTGGGCAATGACTCCAAGTGTACCTTCCCCCAAGGAAGGCTCCGGATGTGCCATGTGTCCTGCAGCCTCGGGCCCGACCTCGAGCATGGGAGGGCTCTGATGCTTCCACGTGTCCAATGACTCCGGACCACGCACTACTCCGCAAGACAACTCCGGTGGAGACGCGTGTCCCGGGGGCCAGCCGCCGGGACGTCACACCGACGAGCAACGGGCAGATGGCCAAGGAGTAAAGAGGAAGGTACGCTGTCAGGCCGAGCATTCAAGGCTCGTGCCATCCCCAGAAGCATGGTGCACGGCGCATGCCTCCGCCCCCATCAGCGCACCATTACGGTGAAAGACAGGGCGGCAAGGCGTGACGGCACAACATTGCCGCCCAACGGCGTAGAGCCGCCTACCAGAGCGAGGAGACGCGGCTACAAGATGGGGACTTCATCATCACCGGTCACCCGGGCAGAGGCGCCCGGCGTGTGAGGCGACGCGCCTTAACTCCAGCTACAGTGACAATGCATATAGGTGTAAATGCCTATAGCTCATGAATAGGAGACAGATAGCCACGGGGTCACCTGTCGGGCCCAGGGTCACCTTTTAACTGCCCCGGCCTTGGGCTATAAAAGGATCGGGGCAGCCTCCGGACAAAGGGTTAGCAACCCAGCCGACTCACACATTCATACGCGCAAGAAATACAGCAAACACACCCGTGGACGTAGGGTATTACGCTCCGGCGGCCCGAACCACATAAATCCTTGTGTCCTTCCTCGCCATTGTGCTCCGATCTTCGAGATCTCTTGGCTCCTCCAAATAAAGAACCTCAGTGGGCTGCTTCCGAGCAGACCGGAGGAAGTGTCGCAGAAAAACACTTCGACATTTGGCGCGCTACATAGGGGGCTTTTGGTTCTTGAAGCTGTTCGTGAAGTCCACAATGGTGAACATCCAATCTGTCGGAGGTTCTTCCCGCCCCTCGTGCCGCCAGCGGCAGAGGAGCAGGAAGCATCCTCTGGTCCCAGAGTGGGACCCTCTACGCCAACGCCAGTCCCTACGGCGACTGTGCCAGTTCCCTCCTGGCAGCCTTCGGTTGCGACAGCATCACAAGTGCCGACCAAGGCCAGCCCGGAGAGCGCACTGCTAGCATCCCGTGCACTCCTTCACAACTCCCCGTGCGTGGGAGCATCCCGTCCGCTTCTGAGTAGTGGCGCAACGACGTCGACCACCTAGTTGTCGCCGCGCTTAACTCATCGTGCCACCGGAGACGGCTGCCAGAAACGGTGCAGCTGCCGCCCCGTGCCCTAACAAGGGATTACAAGATGGCGGCAACCCACTCGACGGCGACGTCCAGGCTCCCCACCACAGACCTTAGGGGTGATTTGGACCGCCGCCACCGTCAGAAAGAAGATGGCCGCGTCACCATCGAGCGACAGTGGAAGTGGCGTCACAGCCTTGGGAAGGAGTATGGTACCCCGGGTACCATGTGCCCCATCTATGTGGGCGAAGCACCGTCTCCCCTGGCTCAGTGGGAGGCTGCATGGCTTTGGCCCCACACCTATGCATGGCGGTGTGGCCGCACAAGTTCCATCCGTACTTGCCGAAGAAGTTTGACGAGACAGTCAACCCCGTAGAGTTCCTACAGATCTACTCCACCGCCATCCTAGCTGCAGGAGGGGATGAGGCCATCATGGCCAACTACTTCCCCGTGGCCTTGACCGGGTCGGCCCCATCATGGCTCATGAACTTACCCTAGGAGTCTATAACCTTTTGGGAATAGTTGTGCCGCCAATTTACGGCCAACTTCAGGAGTTCCTACGTCCGACCGGGCTCGGAGGCCGACCTCCAGGCCTTGCAACAGCAACAGAGAGAGTCGCTGCGCTTCTTCATTCAACGTTTCTCCGAGGTTAGGAACACCATCCCTTGCATCTCCAACGCCTCCGTCATCGTCGCCTTCCAACACGGTGTCCGCAAAAGGAAGATGCTCGAGAAGTTGGCCACGCACGACGTGCAGGACGTCTCTGAGCTCTTCAGCTTGTCGGACAAGTGTGCCAGGGCCGCGGAGGGCCGTAAATGGCACATACCGCCCAGCAAGGGGGGTGAGTCCTCCAGGGAGGGCTCTAGCGGCAAGAAGAAGAAGACCGGCGGCAAGGACAAGCCGCTGGCTAGGGCCCACACTGCAGCAGCAGTAGCAGCTGCAGGGGGCCGGGGGCCGCGCACCGACAAGCCCCCGCGTCAGCCATCCGGCAGCAATGATGGCGCCCAGACGTGCCCAGTCCACGACCCCAACCGGCACAGCGACAGCGAGTGTCGAGAGATCCAGAGGCTGGCGGAGCACTTCCAAGAGCTCCGGCAGCAGCGCCAAGATGGTGTACCCTTCTGCCAGTGGGACGGTAAGCAAAAGGTTGACCTAGAGGTCAGCACCGACCAGGAGATGGAGTTCCAAGACGTCAAGCAGGCGTTGAAGGTCATCTATGACCAAGGAGAGAGCTCCGACTCCGACCACAGCGAGTGACGCAAGACGCTCCACGCTTAACTAGGTGTTCCCCACTTCGTCGTGCGACAAGGGCTCACTCGACGCCCTGACATACGGCGAGGGGTAGGCAGCTCAAGGTAAGGCTACCTGGTGCCTCGACCAATGCTCTCTCGAGGAGGGGTGACAAGCCTCCCCCAAGCTGGGAGGGTCCCTCTCGACCAGTACAAGCATGCCGCGCGAGCTACACCGCCTGGCTGCAGGGAGTGGGTATCTCTACCCAGATCACGGGACTTAGGACACCTCGGTAAGTTCTACCCTAAGTGCAGTGGTAGGACATTTTTTCTTTTTCTCTTTCTTGTAAGGGTGTCATAGAGACTAGGAACAGTGCTTAGAACAGCTAAAGTTCCGGAAGGGTCCAGCTACTCTTGTTGTCCGGGGTGGGTCGCTGCCTTCTTACACGGCCTGTTGCCTCCTATCGTTCGAAGGAAGCCAGAAATAAGAAAAAACGTATCCTGTCCTGTGCACTCTATTTACAGTTTATGCTAGCTCATGCATATCAACTATAGATGGCATGTCCAGAGACCGCTCTACACACTTGTCCTAGAACCCATGCTGCTGGAAGGTTTCCTCGCTGAAAGGTTAACACCAGCTGGAGGTCCAGTGTGTAGCCTGCTATGACTGGTACCGCACCCGTAGCATACACATCCTGCCTCCTTAGCACGATGTATGAGTACTCGAGAGCCAGAAAGAGCACGGCTATGGATAAGAGGAGTAACCGGAACCCGACCATCGCCCCAATACCCTTCTCATGTTTTCTTTCCATACCGCTCCGGTCGTGTGGCCAGTCACTTTTTCTGCGTTCTACCGTAGCAGGAGTTGTGCTATCCTCCCGTAGGCAGGTCTGCTTGAGGTACCTATGACGTATCGGGATCTAGTGGTTGTCTCATTGCTCGGGGGCCTTATGGAGCCAAATGGCCCTCCCCTAAAAGGCTTATGCCAGCGGGGGGTCCACGGTGTGTAGCCTGCTATGACTGGTACCGCACCCATAGTGTACACATCCTGCCTCCTCAGCGCTACGGCTCAGTACCACTTCTCATACCCTTGAGCAAGGTTTCAACCACATCCTAGATGACCACATCGAATTACCCAAGCCCCGTAGTTCGGCTGAGGACCGTGAGTCACAGTAATGCTACCAAACGAGGAAAACTGACCAGAGAGCACGACTACTCCTTTTTTCCTACCATGCTTGCAGGTCTGAATAGGTCTGTGGTGTCCCGGACCCCTCGGGAGGTCTGACATTGACGCCCTGCCTCATCCAGTCTACTTGGTAGGTGCGCCCCCACTAAGTGGCCACACCTACCAGGGGGCCATCACGGTGAACCATGCGGGCAGGACGTTGAACCACTCCAGCAGCGAACAGAAGGCTCGGAGCGCCAGCTACGGCAAGCTGAAGACAAGGGCTGAGCTCCCCTTGGGTCCTTGCACCGCCAGGGACCCGGAAGGAGTGGTAGCCTCACTACCAGAGCGCCCTGGGTCCTTACGCTGCTAAGGGTCCGGAGGAACAAGCTTGGACGTCGGCAAAGTGCTACGCACGTCACCTAAGTCATTCTGGACGTTTGCGCTCCCTTACCTACCTTATATACGTCTACATTTTTTACAGCTTTCATTTCAAGCTTGCGTATACTTTTGCACACCTCGCGACGTGTGCATAGTTGGGTTTCTCTGTATCGCTCTAGGCCAAAGTTTTTTTACAGCAAAACACTATAATAGGGTGTTGCAGTCCACAGGCGTTGCCCGGGGGTTTTGCCAGCCTAGAACAACTATTCGAGATCAAAGTCTTCCTAATTGAAATCTATGTCTTCATTTACACCTGAGCAGCATATGACATCAAACAAAAGCAAGTTTGAGTACCACGGTACTCAGCAAGTGTAGAAAAAGCTCATATGAAGGTTAATAGCAAGGAAAGGCTGACACTGTTAAGCACTATACATTAATCGTAGTCCTTAGCTTTAATTAGCAACCTATATTACTAAGTGATCCATCTCACCATCTTTATAAATAAGTTATTAAAGTTAGGTTACACCACCTAACAACTTTTATCAATCCATATCCATGTTTCTCTAATCATGGAAAAGTCCAAGCCGCTCTTGATCGTGAGCACGGCTATCATGACAGTTTGGCTCTCTATAGAGATTGTACCACTTTACCCACAAGTAGTGATTTCATCCCTTGTTGCCAAGTGGACTAAGAACCTCCTTGATATCCGTGGTTGCAAGCCATATTACACACTTCCTTTGGTGTGCGATCACGAGATCACTACATGGTCTTTGCAAAGGGTCTACCGGCAAGTACAAGCCCACTGAGGTTTCATCGCTGCAGTTCCTGGGAGTAAACCCTCCCCTGCAGAAGCACCCTCTTGAGCCTTGCAGTTCCCAGGGTAGTCCGAAAAATGACTCGCATTACCCGCACCATCCAAACACTAATACTATACCGACAAACTCCTAATTAATTGGCCAAGCTGCTCCATCTCAGTCTTATGATGGTATTGTAAAGCCGGGTTAACTGTTCCATGAACCGATCCTTAGAATCTAAGACAGGCACTATCACTAACGCAAGTCTCGTGCACGAAGCACCATCCAAAACAACCAGCCTGTCTAGATTCCTATCACTATGACACACTCTTGTGTCTCTTATATATTCCACAAGACAAGTATCAACTATGTTTCATTTATTTTCTATATCCTAAGCATGGCTAAGAACATAAAATGACAACTCACATATCCTAACTAAATCCCTCCATGGTTTTGCAAGGAATGATAAAGGAATAAAACTAGGGAAACATCCTAGACTGGGTTTCATATTGAAGACATCATGCAAACATTCTAACTAATCTCACTAGAATAGGAGCAAAGTGGTCAAGGAACACTTGCCTTTTTATTGCTGCTCAAAAATGTCAGAATTTGCCGTTGAAGATCGACAACTGGTTTTGGGGCTGGTTCTTAATCCAACGAATTTGAGAGGGACGCATCGTCCTGGCTGTGACCGACAAAGGCGCACGGTGTCGCTCGGCGGCAGCGATGACTTTCTCGATGGAGAAGCACGAACAAATGGTAAAACTCACTAATCCTCAACTTTTCTACCAAATTCGGAGGAGGAAAACACAAGGAACTCACCTAGTGCGGTTTCTTGGATCGAAACAGCCCGAAAATGCGTTGAACGGCGGCGGATATCGTTGGACTTCATCGCAAGAGCGCTAGAAACAGGGACCTTCTATGTTTTTTTCTTGTTGGAGAGCCTCCTAATGAGAACTTGTTTGTGTGTGGGAGGAAGAGAATTGGGGTCTCTTGTTTGTTTAAATAGGAGGATGAAGGAGGCGGTTGTGGGCGAGCACAGGCCGAAGGGCGTGAGCGAGCGTGGGGCGTGAGTGGTAGTTTTTTCTTTTTGTCACGTGGGGTGTTACAAACTACCCCTTAAATGAAATCTCGCCCTGAGATTTCGATGGTTCAGAATTTCAAAAGTTTTGTTGACTAAAAAAATTGGTTGCATTAAGATGTTTAAGAGAGTTGTAACCAAGATTCGATGGATTAGGACAAAGACGGTTAATACCAAACAATTTATTCCCACAGTGATGGTTAAGTGTTAACCAACATTTTTGATATGGTTAAGTAAGAGTAGGCTTAATAAACTAGGATACACACTACATAAAAAACATATAGTATTAGAACTTCGTGACAATCTTTAATGCCTTCGAGTTTGATTCCTATTAATCAATGGTCCTTCATCTTCATGTGTGAGATCCTTTTTTAACGATTTTTCTTTCTTTGTGTTGTCATCGTTGGTGATGTCCTATCATATCGATTATCTATTCGTGATTAGTAAACAATTGTTTTTTTGTAAAATATATTTTTTGAAAATAGTAAAATATCTAGTATGTCTATTTCTAACTAGGCTTGCGTCCTACAGGCAACCTTGGCTCTGATACCACTTTGTCACACCCAATTTTTCATAAAGAAGAACCGAGAATATTCTCACATGTATGTCAGGATCAGTTGACTCATACATGCGCCGACAAGAGTGAAATATTACTATATTACAAGCCAATTTCAACGTATAACATAATATTACAACATATGTCATAATAGATAATAAAGGTACTATTACACTAATTATACAAACAACAGAAGTCTATAACAGGGTGCTCCAGTTCACAGGCGTTGCCCGGGGGTTTCGCCAGCCTAGAACAACTATTCGGGATCAAAGTCTTCTTATCTATGTCTTCATTTACATCTGAGCAGCATATGACATCCAACAAAAGCAAGTTTGAGTACCACGGGTACTCAGCAAGTGTAGAAAAAGATGATGTGAAGGTTAATAGCAATAAAAGGCTGACACTGTTAAGCACTATGCATTAATCCTAGTCCTTAGCTTTAATTAGCAACCTATATTACTAAGTGATCCATCTCACCATCTTTATAAATAATTTATTAAAGTTAGGTTACACCGCCTAACAACCTTTCTCAATCAATATTCATGTTTCTCTAATCATGGACAAGTCCAAGCCACTCTTGACGATGAGCACGGCTGACATGACAGTTTGGTTCTCTGCAGAGAATGTACCACTTTACCCACAAGTAGTCATTTCATCCCCTGTTGCCAGGTGGACTAAGAACCTCCCTGATATCCGTGGTTGCAAGCCACATTACACACTTTCTTTGGTGTGCGATCACGAGATCACTACACGGCCTTTACAAAGGGGTCTACCGGCAAGTACAAGCCCACTGAGGTTTCACCGCTGCAGTTCCTGGGAGTAAACCCTCCCACGTAGAAGCCCCCTCTTGAGCCTTGCAGTTCCCAGAGTTGTCCGAAAATTGACTCGCATTCCCTGCACCATCCAAACACTCATACTATACCAGCAAACTCCTAATTGGCCAAGCTGCCCCATCTCAGTCTTGTGGTGGCACTATAAAGTCGGGTTATCTGTTCCATGAACCGGTCCTTAGAATCCAAGACAGACACTATCACTAACGCAAGTCTCGTGCACGAAGCACCATCCAAAACAATCACCATGTCTAGATTCCTATCACTATGACACACTCTTGTGTCTCTTATATATTCCACAAGACAAGTATCAACTATGTTTCAATCATTTTCTATATCCTAAGCATGGCTAAGCACATAAATGACAACTCACATATCCTAACTAAATCCCCACTATAGGAAAGCCGATCATTTGCAACAGCCGCGACCGTCGTAAATAGGTGAAAACCCGTCGCAAATAATCTAATTGCAACGGTTCCACTTATTTGCGACGGTTTTTTGTTCGCAAATAAAACCATCGCTCGTTTTTTGTCGCAATTAAGTTTATTTGCGACATACACCGTCGCAAATATCGATGTTTGCGACGGCTTCGACATGCCATCGCAAATAAGTTCATGGGCCCATTCGCTGGGCCCGACAAGACAATTTGCGATGGCCGGCTGCGGCCGTCGCAAATAAGAACCTATTTGCGACGGCCTCCATACGGCCGTCGCAAATAACATAGGCTAATTTGTGACGGTTGTAACCTTATTTGCGACGGTACTGTATAAAAAGTCATCGCAATTAAGGTTTTTTATTTAAAAAAACAAAACATTCTGCCCGACTCGATGGCTAGAAACACGACACAGACAACACAAAAGACAACATATAACATTTCAATCGATCACAACACGAAAGTGTCTCGCATCTCATCACAATAATAGAAAAAGAAAGAATAGAGTCGATCCTCTATTGCTACCTCCAGAGCCGCCAACGTCCTCGCCGCGCGTCAGTCCAGGCGCTGGTATAGACGGCGACAGAGTTTGAGCCTCCGTCGCTGATCCCTACAACACATAGAAGTTGTTTGACATATGGATTAGTTTAGAACTTTGTTTTTGACTAGAATTGATTAAGAACGTTTTTTATTACCTGAAAACCCGGAGAAATGTGCATCGACGGCGGTAGCTCCAGTTCTAGCGGTGGAATTGGCGGTGGTAGTGTAGGTAGCTCGAGGTGCAACCCCTGGGCTTCGCGGACTTGAAAGAAACTTTGTCATTGTAAACGTTACAGGTTATTACATATTATTAAGAATGCGATAAATTTAAATTACTTTAACTTACTGTCATCGCCTGCCGTTGCATCTCCATCGTCTACCGCATCTGCTCCATGCAGGCTCGCTGATAGGAGATGGTGGCCTCCATCACCACCCTCTGTGCCTCCATCGCCGTCTGATACTGCTCGTGACTCTCCTAGACCTGACGGGCGAGAATCTCCACCTACGAGACACGGCGACTCAGGCCCGCCGACGAAGATTGTGTGGAGCTGCCTCTCGCAGGTCTCGTCGCCCTCGAGTCGACAACTCCGTTGAATATAGCGAGCCTATAAAAAATCAGTAATATGGAATTGAGATATCTTGAATATTTTGAATTGAAAACGATAAAATGACTTATGAACTCACCTTCCGTGGGCTTTTCCACCTCCGCTTGCATACGCGGCTTGAGGATCGATTGGTTCATATTCCCAATCGAAATCTGCGCCGTGTATCCTCCTAGCCTCCTCCCTGTATCTAGCCTGAAAAACAAGAAAACCGTGTAAGTTCATCAATTCATATAGTTATATTTACTATAAATGATTTCTACACTTACCAACCGCTCGGCTGCAGTCTGACTGCACCCCTGGGGCTGAAAAGGGTCCATGTGACCTCTCTTCCAGATCTCAGCAGGGGTCGGCGGCACCTCCGTCTCACGCTCCTGTCAATACGTGTTAGTACGAACAGTATATTATGAATATATAAACATAAGGTAGATGCACTTACCATGTGTTTAGCTAAACGCAAGTGGTTATCTTGGCCTTGGTTGTGCTTCCCCTCAACCCCTTTGCACCCTCGAGCCCTCTGGGACTTAGCCTTGAACTCATCGCTAGCCTAGTACCGACAAAGGGCTCGGTATGCGTAGGACCGACCCTGCAACCAGCTCACGTGGCCCTGCACATAGTTGTAGGTCGTTAAAAATACCATTGATGCATCTGTCCCATGCTCAGAAAAAATATTTACTATACCCCACGTACCAGCGCGTACTCTTCCTCCGTCAGGTGCCTCTCGCTCTCCTGCCGAAAGTGTAGCACGTGGTGGTGGTTCGCATTCAAGTGCTCATTGATAACTTGAATACGAGTGTTCGACAAAGCTTGCTGAACCGCCTTCGCAGCATTGACGTGAAACACTTTCCTCGCATCCTCCAACATGTGAGGGTCGTCCGGGTCCTCTAAAATATACCTTTCATGTGATAAAGAATATATTGAAGAGATGTAAATTAAAAGAGTTTAATAGTTAAAACTTAGAAACTTTATTTAACATACTTACCATAAAATCGGCCCATATGGCCTCCTGAACGTTGCCGTGCTCCTGGTGATGGGCGTGTGCGTAATCCTCCCATGAAGTAGCAGGCACCCCGTTGATGACCCCGGGATAGTGCAAACGCACTAAGGACCCAAGGACACCATTCACCGGTCTGTGGTGTCTCTCACCGGTGAAAGACGCGTCGTACCAAGCTGCTCCGAACGTACCCCAGCAACTGAGAGCGTCTGCTCCCAGTCGACGAGGCACCAGCGAAAGCGTCCTCAGCTCTAGAGGGGAAGAACCCTCTCGTCGGATGCATCTTCATACTCTTATTTGACGCCATCCTATTTTAATAGATAATCAGTAAATATGCAAATAAGATATATAAAATTCATGTTACTAGCTAAAAGAAAACATTACTTGTAATCACTTTAAAAATTCATCAACATCATTATCATGTGCCCTACTCGTTAAACCAGCCCAACGATCTTCCATCATGACTTGTTTTAATTTTCGTTTTCGCATATCATCTATCTCTACATCTTCAACATCTCTAACTAATTGATCAAGACCTGCACCAGGCTCGACGGTAAAAGTGTCGGACAACTCTTCTTCTTGGTACACTTCTTCAACTTATTCACTATCATGGTAACCATCATCCCCAGGAGTATATAACCGCTCACGAGGATTCACCTTATATACCACCCACCAAGCACTGAGCTTTGTGCATGGATAAGGTAGATAATACACTTGCTCCACTTGGTGTGCAAGAAAAAATGTATCGTAACCTCGTAGTCGTTCCTTATGTTTGACTTCCACCATTCCAAATTGGTTTTCTCGAGTTCCATGAGTGCTATCAAACCAGTCATAGTCAAAGAAGACAACTCGAAGTGTCTTATATCCGGTAAAAGTAAATTCAAGAATTTTGTTAATGATCTCATAATAATCGATTACATTCCCTTGAGTGTCAATTGCTCTTGTCACAACACCGGAATTTGATGTTGCCGTGAGAGGACGAAGAGCTTCGAAATGAGTTGTACAGAATCGAAAGTCATTTACGTCATATCGACCATAGCTTCTAACATTCACCAATCCATAAGATAGCTGCCGCAAATCTTTATGGACATTGTGAGTCCGTCACTGTCAAACATGATCGTAAGTTATAATGGGATAGTAACTTATAAAGTATTACATAATCTCGAAACCAGGATAGGAAACCCGACCCTCCGTTTATTCCTTCTTGTCGCATCCCTTCTACTTGTTTGGCCGTAGGTTGATGCCTATGTGGCCAACATTGTCTGTGGAACTCGCTGAACGTGAATAAACAGTTTTTAGAATACATGTTTAGCAAAATATGTTGATTAGCATAAATATAGGAGAAACACTTACTCCAAGTATTCCTGCATGCCTTCTATATTTGCGTACATGTAGAGTAAAGCAGCAATCCTGTCACGTTCGGGTAGGACGTAGGTCGTGTAGCTACCAACGGTAGTGTCTCTCGTTTGAAAAATGGAGAGGTCGCTTAAAGGGGGTGCTTGGTCCACATTATACCGCATCGCCGAAGTATTGAAATTGTGTCCATCTGCAAAGTAGACAGTTGAAAAGTATCCTACTTCCTTAAGAGCATATGCTTCAGCGATGCACCTTTCCACCCTTGCCCTGTTGCCAACCATTGGTTTCAGATATCGTAGCGCTCTTTCAATGTGATACATCCACCTGTATTGCACAGGACCGCCAACTTTAGCTTCTAATGGAAGATGGATAAGTAGTTGTTGCATTGGATTGAAGAAATCCGGTGGAAAAAAATTTCCATCTTACATAAAAGTACAGGTATCTCCTTCTCTAACTTATCCGTCATCCCTATCTTGATTTCTTTAGCACAAAGCTGTCTATAGAAATAGCTGAGCTCATCTAAAACCTTCCACACTGCATCATCTAGTTAGCCACGAAACATAACAGATAAGAGTCTTTCCATGATAATGTGATAATCATGACTCTTCAACCCAGTGAGGTTTCATGTGTTCACATTCACGGCTCGTTTTAGGCTAGCTGTGTAACCATCTGGGAATTTCAAAGTTTTCATCCATTTCATGACTTCTTTCTTTTCTTTAGATCGAAGACAAAAAGAAGCACGTGGCTTGCCACCACTTTCAGAGATTTCAAGAGTTGGACGGTGATAAATGTCTGCCAAATCTAGTCTAGCTTTTATATTGTCTTTCGTTTTGCCAGAAATATCCATGCATGTGCTTGTGATACTTTCGCTCATGTTACGCTCCTGATGCATCACATCAATGTTGTGCATTAGAATCAACGACTTCAGATATGGTAGCTCCCAAAGTCCACATATGTGAGTCCAATTGTGTTCCTCTCCATAACCTACGAAATATCCAGGACGGCCTACATCTGGCACCAGTTTGTCCAACATATCAGAAATTTCTGACCCGTTGAGATGTTTCGGTGGTCCTTTAGTGACAACGGTGTTCTTTCTAAAGACATGTCTCTATTGCCTAAATATGTGATTCGAAGGCAACCAACATCTGTGACAATCGAAGTAAGATATCTTGCCTCCATGAGTTAGTTGAAAGCATTCCGTGTCCGAAGTACATATCGGACACGTCAGACGACCGTGAGTGCTCCATCCGCAAAATATGTCGTATGCCAGCAAATCATGAACGTACCACAAATAAGAAGCTCCAAGGTTAAATTTCTGCTTCTTGTAACTGTCGTACGCTTTGACTCCTGTCCACAACACTTTCAATTCTTCGATCAGCGGTTTCAACATCACGTTGAGACGTGACCCAGGATGATCAGGTCCAGGTACAATGAGGCTGAGGAACATGAACTCGTTCTTCATACACAAAGCCGGTGGCAGGTTGTAGGGAATGACAAAGACGGGCCAATAGGAGTATGGCGTGGCGTTTGTACTGAACGGTGAGAATCCATCTGTCGCTAACCCGATGGGAACATTTCTCGCATCACGATAAAAATCTAGATCAAAACGGTCTAGCGCCTACCATGCATTATCGTCGGACGGATGCGTCATGAATTCTTTGTTCTCACGTTTACCTTCTTTGTGCCATCTCATGTGTCTTGCGGATCTTTTTGAAAGAAACAACTGCTTCAACTGAGGTGTCACAGACAAATAACAAAGCTGCTTATGTGCGACATCTGTTATCACATTATCGCCATCGTCATTAACAACTTCGACATACCTCGGTTTACCACATTTCAAGCACATGTTTTTGTTGGCGTGCTCTTTCCAGAATAGCATGCAGTTGTCTGGGCACACATCGATTTTCTCTTAGTTCATACCGAAACTAGATATCCGGATCTTCGACTGATACATATCTTTAGGCGCATTGTGAGGTTGTGGAAGGATATCGCATATCATTTTCGTGATATCATTGTAGCAGTTGATGGAAAAAAGTATTTAGACTTAATTGCCATAAATCTGGTCAAGAAAGCAAGGACGGTCACATCTATGTGTTCATGCAACGGCTGTTGTGATTTCTTGAGCTCCTCGAAGAAATCGTCTGCCTCCTTTGTAAGAGGATCCTCCACTTCTAGAGCTTCTAGCATCTCATCCATCCTATCAACCCCCGTTATATCATCATCCTCATCCACTTCTACTGTGTCTCGAGATTTAGTCTCGCCGTGGAAGGTCTACACCTCATAACTTGGCGTGAAACCGTTTCGACATAAGTGAAACGAAAGTTCCAATCTGCTCAAAAACTTGGTGTTCAGCCATTTCGTACATGGGCACCGCACCTTATTATCCGTTGACAATGAAAATGCTTGATCCAAGAATTTATATAACTTGATGTACCACTCATCCGAGTGACCACCAGTTCTAGTATTCTAGCCAGTATACATCTAACTGCGGTCTTCACCCATGTTTGACTCTGCAGTTTCAAGCCGAAGAAATTATCGTTAATATATGCAGGATTTATCCTGCTTCTAACGAGACACAAAATCTGAAGCCCAACAAAATTTTGGCAGCATAACCTCACTTCTTTTACACCGCGCCCCCCAAAAATGGTGCAGTTCTTCAAGCTTTGGGGTCAACTGTCCAACAACAAGGGGGAGGCGAGGAAATAATGAAAGAGGAGGAATGATGTAACACCCTCAATTTCATAATTCATGCATGCATTCATATTTCATGTAGAGAAACATTTTAAAATAAGTAGAAACTGAGAAGGAATCAGAAAGATAGCTAAAAAGAGCCAAATCCAGTTCACCGAGGAGCGCCGTAGATACTTTCCGCGGCCCGCTGGCCACATGGCTCCTTCGGAGCTCATCCCGGCGGAGGGGGAGAGGTCCACCGCTAACTGGCCACGTGGCAGGCTCGGAGCTTGCCTCTGCGGAAGGGGCGAGGTCCGACCCTGTGGGACACGTGTTGCTCCGGAGCTAGCCTCTGCGCAGGAGCGAGGCCAGCCCTGCAGGACACGTGTCGCCTTCGGAGCTAGTCACTGCGGAGAAGCGGGAGGTCCAACCGACGGGACAGGTGTCGCCTTCGGAGCTCACCTCCGAGAGGTCCGACACTATTGAACACGTGTCATCCTCGGAGCTCACCTTCAAGGAGAAGGTACCGATGGACACGTGTCATCCTCGGAGCTCACCTCCGAGAGGTTCGACACTGCTTGACATGTGTCGTTCTCGGAGCTTACCTCCGGGGAGAAGAGAGGTCCGACGCAGTTGGGCACGTGTCGACCTCGGAGCTCATCTCTGAGGAGAAAGGAGATCCGGCGCTGCTAGGACACGTGGCACTTCCGGAGCCCACCTCCGAAGAGAGGGGAGATCCGGCACTGACGTGGCACTCTCGGAGCTCACCTCCGAAGAGAAGGGAGGTCCGGCACTGACACGTGGCATACGCGGAGCTCGTCTCTGGAAAGAGGGGAGGTCCCGACCCACCAGACATGTGGCGCATGCGGAGCTCACCTATGAGGGAGAGGGAGGTCCCGCCCGCCAGGACATGTGGCGCACGCGGAGCTCACCTCCGAGGAGAGGGGAGGCCCCGCCCGCCTGACACACGGCATAATCGGAGCCCGCCTCTATGGAAAAGGGAGTCCCGGCCTCTGCTGGACACATGGAGCCTCCGGAGCTCATCACCAATGAGGTGACGAGATCTTAAGCGGTTTTTCTTCTATAAGCGTGGGCATAGCCGATACGGGAGGAAACCGACATGATTTCCACGATGTTACCACACCAAATCAATTGGAGATAAGTTGTTAAGATTCAAAAACGATTTGAATAGGACTCTTATTTGAAATCCAATCATATTAGGACTCTTCTTTTTCTGGTTATAAATAGAACCCGAAACACCCCTTGGCCGTACCATCTGTTCCCAAGTCGACGACTTAGAGGCCCTAGCCCCCAAATCGTGGAGTTAATTCCCTTCGCTGGAGTTCAGTCGCCGGAGACCGCCAATGAGCTCGCCGTCGCCGGAACAGAGCCCCGACGATCTGCCTTGCTAGGAGGAAGACCCCGAGACCAAGGAGAAGTGAGGTAGGTCTTCGTTACCACCTTAAGACCTCATCGTGGTTTTCTTCGCACCTGTTTCTTCGATCCCTTCGAACAGAAGCTTTTTCGTGGATGGATCACGTGTTAATTGGTTTGATCTAGATCTTGAGTCCAGATCATCACCACGTCCGCACTTGATATTTAGACCCCTGTTCATCGTAAAAACCCATGCAAACCCATGCAAGCCATGCAAGAACACATACAAACTGATCTAATAAAACAACACCATAAGATTAGCATGCATATGCACCATTGCATCTTGAGTAAAGTTTATGCATGATGATTGATCTCTGTAAACCTTGTATATGCATGATCGTGAGTAGAAGGACAAGCTCAGGGAGCTATCTACGATGAGCTACAACAACAAGACTTCGAGATCCGTGAGCAACAGAAGCCACAAGAACAAGGCAAGTGCCCCTTGAGAATATTGATCCCATGTTTTGCAAACTATTTTTTTTTCAAAAACGTGTATGCTGGAGTCAACTTGATGGGAAACCCTTTTATAGGAGTTTACTAGTTTTTTTAACCACCCTTGTCGCCGGGAAAGTTTATAAGACGGGTATGGTCGTTTTGCTTTTTGCTTCACTAATCTACGGGATATGGGAAGCGAGATAGAACGTGTCTAGCTACTGCATTCATAATGTTAATGAGAACTTGATGATAATGAACATGAATCACGGAAGATCTAGGCAAGCTTGGTTCGTGGATGTGGTAGAATGAGATGGTGGTTACTTGTCGTAGATCTAAGGACCGGTTCATGCGAGCACATGCCAGAAATACAGTGTCACCACAAGGCCAAATATAGGTGCGGATTAGCTGACTAATTAGGTAAGTTACTAGATGTTATGGACCGTGGAAGGCGCGGGGAATGGGAGTCGAGAGAGGACTGCTCTGGGAACTGCATGGCACAAGAGGGGGCCCGTAGGTGGGAGAATGGTGATTCGAGCCTGCTGGTGAAACCTTAGTGAGTCCATACCTCTAGTAGCCCCTTTGTAAAGGCTATTTTGTGATCTCTTGGCCATACACCGATGGTTGTGTACTGGTATAATGGAGGTTCTGCAGTCGCCGACGGGTGACGAAATCACAAACTTGTGGGTAAAGTGGTGCAAACTCTGCAGAGTGTAAAACTATCATGATAGTCGTGCTTCCGGTCACAAGCGCCTGGCCAACTTCCATGATTAGATGGGATGGTTCGGTTTTGGTTATTGGGATGTCATTGGTTTGGTTATTGAGGTTTTGGTTTCGAGACTATTGAGTCTTGGTAAAGAGATTGTGACTGTTGAGTCGTGATAACGAGCTTTGGTCTCGGTTATGAGATGGCATTAAATATGAGATGAGATGATCATGAATATGAGATGGTATTCATGAAGAAAAGTTGGGAAAGATAAATGTTCGGATGAGATATGAAAAGTGGTGAATCATGAAAGAGGTATGTTGATGTTATAATTGAATATATGTTAGGATTATATTCACTTAAAGTTAGCTGTTGTTTTTATCATGTTTTGTGAAATAAACTTTGCTTTTCTGCAATAAGCCTTTTTATACCTACCTTGTCGTAAGCTACATATCATATTTTCCCGCACTTGCTGAGTACGTCATGTACTCAAACTTGTATTATTACTTCATTATCAGCAACAGGGGAAGAGTACTTCGAAGATCATGTGGAGTACTAGGCGGGTGATCTACCGTCAACTTGCCTGTGGGGATGGAATAGGAGATGGAGCCGCTGCTGCTATTTAGTTTGCTTCTGCAATAGTTTAGAAGACTTCCGCAGCTAGAATAAGACTTTCGCTGTTAGAATGAATTAGAGATTCATGAGACATTGTAATAAAACCCTATTATTCGTGGTTATATTATGAATTCAGTTTGTGGATACATGTGTATGTGTGATGAACATCCTGGGCGCACATATGCATCAGCTCGGTTCCGAGGTCTTCTTGGAACAGAGACATCACAGATTGGTATCAGAGCTGCCACGGTTGACCGTAGGTCGCAACCTAGATAGAATTCACAAATTGGCATTAGAGCCACGTTGGCTGTAGGACGCAAGCTTAGGTAGAATGCATAGATTGGCATCGAGCCACATTGACCATAGGGTGCAAAGCCTAGGTAGAAGTCACGGATTGATCACAGAGGTATCACCCCAAACAACATAGGAGCCCATTGAATAAGCTTGAATAAGAGTCGTGTGTTGAAACTTTTGTGATGATTGCTTGTGTTTGTGTGCTGGTGTGAGTTGTGGGACGCTTCAACGTTGTCCATATCCACCAAAAGTAGAGAGATGTGAGATGCTTCGGCATGTGTTCACATCCTCGTATAAGTAAATATATTTAGTCCATCCACCTTGATGCATATAGTTAGGGGGGATCAATCTAAACTTCTAACTTCTATTCTACCCAACTCTCTCTCACAAATGGTGAGAGAAAACGCCGGCCGTCAAAGGAGGAACGTTCGTGGAAACCAAGAGGATGACCACATTGAGGTTCCTGAGAACGTCAACCTCGAGGTTGGTGGAAACAACCTTGAAAGGTTGATGGCTATGCAGAATCAGCTCATGCAAACCATGATCCAAACTTTGGGTCAGCTGCAAGCCAACAACAACCACAATCCTAACCATGTTCTTGCACCACCGTCACCACCACCCCCACCGCCGGCTCACAACCAATTGGGAGAGTTCATGAGAACTCGACCGCCCACTTTTGTACAAGCTAATGACCCCATGGAGGCCGATGACTGGTTGAAGTCCATGGAGAAGAAGCTTGCCATAGTTCAGTGCAATGATTGAGAGAAAGTTCTCTTTGCATCGCACCAACTTACGGGAGCAGCCGCTGACTGGTGGGACGCTCTATGCAACGCTCATGTCAACCAGGAGACTATAACTTGGACTGAGTTCAAGGAGAGTTTCCGCTCTCACTACGTCCCTGTTGGAGTCATGATGCTCAAAAGACAAGAGTTTGAAGGTCTCCGCCAGGGCAGGAAGAGTATGAATGAGTACCTCAACAAGTTCACGCAACTGTCACGGTATGCCCTCGAAGATGTCAACTCGGACCAACATAAGCAGTACTTGCTCATGAGAGGGTTGAACAATAAGATCCAGGTTCAGGTCCTCAACAATGACTATGCGAGCTTCCAGAAGCTAGTTGACAAAGCCATAGTGGTTGAGAGCAAGATCCAAGAGATCGAGCAAGAGGGCAAAATAAAGATGTCATACCAGCCACAAGGGAGCAACGTACACCCAAGGTACATGCCCCCAGCTGCAACATAGTATGGCTCGTCCATTACTACTTTTCACCCTAATCAACCACCGCAGCAACGTCCTGTCATGCAAGCACCTCGTGTGCCTTTGCCTCCTGCACCCCGTCCTACATGGGTGCTTATGCTCAAAACCCTCCCGCCCCAACGTCCCCGCTGTATTGGGCAACAAGGCATGCTTTGCATGCAGAGAAACGGGACACTTTACGAGTCAGTGCCCGAGGAAAGGTCCTGGACAGCCAAGCAATGCGCTCAAGCAGAACCCGCGGTCGAACGGAGGAGCTACGCAAGGCAACCGTGGACAGCAGAGCTATGCTCGTGGCAACGTGAACCATGTCTCTGCTAAGGAAGCACAACAGGCTGAGGACGTCGTGATTGGTATGTTCCTTGCCAACTCCAACCCAGCCACCATTTTATTTGATTCTGAGGCATCGCATTCATTCATATCATCCAAGTATGTTGTCAAGTATAATCTACCCATATCACACTTGAAATATACTATGTTGGTTAATTCTCCCGGTGGAGAGATGAGGACTAATATAGTATGTCCGATAGTAAACCTTAAAATAAGGGGGTAGACTTCCTTGCCAACCTCATTATCTTGGATTCCCAAGGGCTTGACATAATACTCGGAATGGATTGGTTAAGCAAGCACAATGGAGTAATCCAATGTGCTCAGAGGAGCGTGCAGTTGACAAATGAGCACGGTACTCGTATTAAGTTCGTGTCAGCCCAACCGGCAACCGAGAAGGCAACGTTGAACCACGTCGAATGAACAACATTGGAAAGCATTCCGGTGGTTCAAGAATTTTCAGATGTGTTCCCGTAAGAACTTCCAGGTATGCCACCTGACCGGGACATTGAGTTTGTCATTGATTTGGTACCCGGAACTGCATCTATAGCAAAGAGACCATATAGGATGTCTGTTAACGAGCTAGTGGAACTTAAGAAGCAAATTCAAGAGCAGCTAGAGAAGGGTTTTATACGTCCAAGCTCGTCACCATGGGGAGCCCCCGTGCTCTTCGTAGACAAGAAGGATGGGACCCAAAGGATGTGTGTGGATTATAGGTCTCTCAACGAGATGACGATCAAGAATAAATACCCGCTGCCCCGTATAGAGGACCTGTTCAACCAGATGAAAGGTGCCCGAGTTTTCTCTAAGATTGATCTTCAGTCGGGATATTTCCAACTGAAGATTAAGCCGTCCGACATACCCAAGACTACCTTTCGAACACGATATGGTTTGTATGAATATACCGTTATGTCTTTTGGGTTAACGAATGCACCTGCATATTTCATGTACCTCATGAATAAGGTCTTCATGGAGTACTTGGACAAGTTCATCGTGGTTTTCATCGACGATATCATGGTGTATTCGAAAAGCGAGGAAGAACATGAAGAACGTTTGAGATTGACATTGCAGAAACTGCGAGAGCATCAATTGTATGCCAAGCTCAGCAAATATCAATTTTGGCTAAAGGAGATATCGTTCCTAGGCCACATCATCTCCGAGGAAGGAGTATCGGTTGATCTTGGAAAAGCGGGAGATGTTCTGAAGTGGAACCAACGCAAAACGTGAGAGACATTCGGAGTTTTCTTGGGATGGCTGGATACTACGGACGTTTTATCAAGGACTTCTCCAAGATAGCGAAGCCTATGATGGAGCTACTAATGAAGGGAAAGGCGTTCCCATGGACCCCAGTGTGCCAACAAAGCTTTGAGGAGCTTAAGAAAAGGCTAACCACAGCACTGTTTTGGTATTGCCGGACATGAGCAAGAGCTTCGACATATATTGTGACGCATCAAGACAAGGTCTTGGATGTGTGCTCATGCAAGAGGGACAAGTGGTAGCCTATGCGTCGAGACAACTAAAGAAACACGAGTTGAATTACCCCACACATGACTTGGAACTCGCAACCGTGGTGCATGCATTGAAGATTTGGAGATATTATATCCTTGGCCACCGATGTGAGTCTATACTGATTATAAAAGCCTCAAGTACATATTCACCCAAATGGATTTAAATTTGAGGCAACGTCGATGGTTGGAACTCATCAAGGATTATGATGTTGGAATCAACTATCAGCCCGGAAAGGCCAATGTAGTAGCTGATGCATTGAGCCGAAAGGGAGCATGTCACCAACTCACGGTTCGGGAGCTACCGCCTGAGCTACGCAAGGAGTTTGAACGGTTACATCTCGGGTTCTTGAACGAGATGGAAGTAATGGAACTTTGTTCTTCGCTGGAACAAGAGATAAGAGATGGCCAAGCAACGGATGATGAAATCAAGGAGATCAAGGAAAGAATCCGACAAGGCATAGAAAAGGACTTCAAGGAAGACGAGAAGGGTACGCTTTGGTTAGGAAAAAGGATTTGTGTGCCTAACGTGAAGCACATCCACGACACGATATTAAAAGAGGCACATGATTCACCTTATTCCATACATCCCGGCAGTACAAAGATGTACAAGGACCTGAAGACTTGTTATTGGTGGGATGGTATGAAAAGGGACATAGCTGAGTATGTTGCCTTATGCGACACATGCCAACGGGTGAAGGCCGAACATCAAAGACCCGCTGGACTGTTGCAACCATTGAAAGTACCCGAGTGGAAGTGGGAAGACATCAGCATGGACTTCATAGTCGGATTGCCACGTACTAAGTCGGGTTACGACTCCATCTGGGTTAATGTGGACCGATTGACAAAAACGGCTCATTTTCTTCCTCTTAAAACCAAGTACAACGTTGCACAACTAGGCGAGTTATACATGGAGCAAACCGTGTGCTGTCATGGAGTCCCGATGAGGATAGTTTTAGACCGGGGTACCCAATTTACCTCTAGGTTCTGGAAGAAGTTGCATGAAGCTATGGCTACATGACTGGATTTTAGCTCCGCTTACCACCCGCAGACTGATGGACAAACCGAGAGGACAAACCAAATTTTGGAGGACATGTTGAGAGCTTGCGCCTTGAAACATGGACGTAGTTGGGATAGGAGCTTGCCGTATGCCGAGTTCTCGTACAACAATAGGTATCAAGCTAGCTTGAAGATGTCACCTTTCGAAGCATTGTACGGTAGACGGTGTAGAACGCCGCTGTTCTGGAACGAGACCAGAGAGAACCAAGTGTTTGGATCAAAAGTGCTGCAAGAGGTTGAGAAGCAAGTCCAAACGATACGGAAGAACTTGAAGGCCGCTCAGTCACGCCAAAAAAGCTATGCGGACAATAGGCGAAGAAAGTTGACCTTCGAAGTTGGAGACTTCGTATACCTTAAGGTATCGCCTATCCGAGGCCAACGACGTTTTAACGTCAAAGGCAAGCTAGCACCTCGCTATATCGGGCCATTTATGATTTTGAGCAAGCGAGGAGAGGTAGCCTATCAACTAGAGCTCCCAATGCACCTCTACGACGTGCATGATGTGTTTCACGTATCCCAGCTCAAGAAGTGCTTGAGAGTACCGAAAGACCAAGTACCAATGGAAGAGCTCGAACTTCAAGAGGATCTAACCTATGTAGAGCACCCTGTCCGAATTTTGGACGTGAAGGAAAGGGTCACGAGGAACAAAGTGATCCGATGGTGCAAGGTACAATGGAGCCATCACACGGAAGCCGAAGCTACATGGGAACATGAAGAAGACCTCAAGGCAGAGTTTCCTCATCTATTCTCCACTCTATTGAATCTCGAGGGCGAGATTCAATTTAAGGGGGGTAGGTTTGTAACACCCTCAATTTCATAATTCATGCATGCATTCATATTTCATGTAGAGAAACATTTTAAAATAAGTAGAAACAGAGAAGGAATCAGAAAGATAGCTAAAAAGAGCCAAATCTAGTTCACCGAGGAGCACCGCAGACACTTTCCGTGGCTCGCTAGCCACGTGGAGCCTTCGGAGCTCATCCCCGCGGAGGGGGAGAGGTCCGTCGCTAACTGGCCATGTGGCAGGCTCGAAGCTTGCCTCTGCGATAGGGGCGAGGTCCGACCCCGTGGGACATGTGTTGTCCCCGGAGCTAGCATCTGCGGAGGAGCGAGGCCAGCCCCGCAGGACACGTGTCACCTTCGGAGCTAGTCCCTGTGGAGAAGCAGGAGGTCCAACCCATGGGACACGTGTCACCTTCGGAGCTCACCTCCGAGAGGTCAGACACTACTGAACTCGTGTCATCCTCGGAACTCACCTCCGAGGAGAAGGTCCCGATGGACACGTGTCATCCTCGGAGCTCACCTCCGGGAGGTCCGACACTGCTTGACACGTGTCGTTCTCGAAGCTTACCTCCGGGGAGAAGAGAGGTCCGATGCAGTTGGACACGTATCGACCTCGGAGCTCATCTCTAAGCGGAAAGGAGATCTCGCGCTGCTAGGACACGTGGCACTTCTGGTTTCCACCTCCGAAGAGAGGGGAGATCCGGCACTGACGTGGCACTCTTGAAGCTCACCTCCGAAGATAGGGGAGGTCCGACACTGATACATGGCGTATGCAGAGCTCATCTCTGGAAAGAGGGGAGGTCCCGATCCACCAGACACGTGGCGCACGCGGAGCTCGCCTCTAAGGGAGAGGGAGGTCCCGCCCGCCAGGACACGTGGCGCACGCGGAGCTCACCTCCGAGGAGAGGGGAGCTCCCACCCGCGTGACACGCGGCACAACCGGAGCCCGCCTCTGCGGAAAAGGGAGGCCCAACCTCTGTTGGACACGTGGAGCCTCCGGAGCTCATCACCGCTGAGGTGACGAGATCTTAAGCGGTTTTTCTTCTGTACGCGTGGGCATACCCAATACGGGAGGAAACCGACACAATTTCCACGATGTTACCACACCAAATCGATTGGAGATAAGTTGTTAAGATTCAAAAATGATTTGCATAGGACTCTTATTTGAAATCCAATCAGATTAGGACTCCTCTTTTTCCGGTTATAAATAGAACCCGAAACACCCCTTGGCCGTACCATCTGTTCCCAAGTCGATGACTTAGAGGCCCTAGCCCCTAACTCGTCGAGTTAATTCCCTTCGCCAGAGTTAAGTCGCCGGAGACCGCCAACGAGCTCGCCGTCGCTGGAAGAGAGCCTCGACGATCTGCCTTGCTAGGAGGAAGACCCCAAGACCAAGGAGAAGTGAGGTAGGTCTTCGTTACCACCATACGACCTCATCGCGGTTTTCTTTGCATCTGTTTCTTCGATCCCTTCGGACAGAAGCTTTTTCGTGGACAGATCACGTGTTGATCGGTTTGATCTAGATCTTGAGTCCAGATCATCACCACGTCCGCACTTGATCTTTACACCTCTGTTCTTCATAAAAACCCATGCAAACCCATGCAAGCCATGCAAGAACACGTACAAACTGATCTAAAAAAAACAGCACCATAAGATTAGCATGCATATGCACCATTGCATCTTGAGTAAAGTTTGTGCATGATGATTGATCTCTGTAAACCTTGTATATGCGTGATCGTGAGTAGAAGGACAAGCTCAGGGAGCTATCTACGACGAGCTACAACAACATGACTTCGAGATCCGTGAGCAACAGAAGCCACAGGAACAAGGCAAGTGCCCCTTGACCATATTGATCCCATGTTTTGGAAACTGTTTCGTTTGCAAAAACGTGTATGCTGGAGTTAACTAATTTTGTTAACCACCCTTGTCGCCGGGAAACTTTATGAGTCGGGTATGGTCGTTTTGCTTTTGCTTTGCTAATCTACGGGATATGGGAAGCGAGATAGAACGTGTCTAGCTACTGCACTCATAATGTTAATGAGAACTTGATGATAATGAACATGAATCGCGGCGACGGGAGGCGGGGGCCACGGCGGGGCACGGTGGCGGGAGGCGGCGCGCGCGCGGAGGGAGGCGACGCGGCGGGGCGCGACGGCGGGAGGCGGCGGTGGCGGAAGGGCGCGGTGGCGGGAGGCGGCGCACGCACGGCGGGAGGCGACGCGGCGGGGCGGTTCATCGCAAATCAATTAACTATAAACTAAATTAAACTATAAACACCCTAATTACCTAACTAACTATAAAAAACAATTTAATTGCCAAATTAATTACATATTACTCTAAAACAAATTGAATTAACTATACACTATCATAATCTAACTAATAACAAGAAAAAAATGAAAAATGCATTTAGATGGAGGAGTTTACCAAGAGGCGGTGATGGCGGCGGGCGCGGCGGGAGACGGCGACGGCGACGGGCGTGGCGGGAGGCTACGGGAGGTTGCGTGCGCGGCGGGAGACGGCGACTGTGGCGGGCGGCAGGAGGCTGCGGGAGGCGGCGTGCGCGGCGCGGCAGTGAGAGGCGGGGGCGGCCGGGCGCGGGCGGCGAGAGCCGGGCGGCGGCGGGCGGCGACGCGCTGGGACGCGGTCGGCGGCCGAGGGAGGCGAGCGGCGGACGAGGGAGGCGGGGCGCAGTGGGACGCCGCGGCGGCGCGACATGGGAGGCGGGCGCGGTGCGGCGGCGGCGAGAGTTGTGTGAGTCGGGAGGCGCGCTGTCGGGTATATCAGGGTCCTTTGAGACGGCTCTATTAATTGCGACGGCATATCCTTCGGCCGTCGCAAACAAGCCTTTAATTGCGACGGTTGTTTAATTTGCGACGGCCACAAGTCTGGCTATCGTAAATTAATGCTATTTGCGACGGCTTCAGTCGTAGCCGGCTTCTTTTTTTATGATGGACTAGGATTAGCCGTCGCAATTTACTTTATTTGCGACGGGGCACCGTCGCAAATAATTCTAGCCGTCGCAAATGATCGGGTTTTCTGTAGTGCCCTCCATGGTTTTGCAAGGAATGATAAAAGAATAAAACTAGGGAAACATTCTAAACTGGGTTTCATATTAAAGACATCATACAAACATTCTAACTAATCACCCTTGAATAGGAGCAAAGTTTTCAAGAAACATTTGCCTTTTATTGCTGCTCAGAAATGTTAGAATTTGCCGTTGAAGATTGACAACTGGTTTTGGGGCTGGTTCTTAATCCAATGATTTCGAGAGGGACACATCGTCCTGGCTGTGACCGACAAAGGCGCACGGTGTCGCTCGGCGGCAGCGATGACTTTCTCGACGGAGAAGCACGAACACATGGAAAAACTCACTGACCCTCAACTTTTCTACCAAATTCAGAGGAGGAAAACACGAGGAACTCACCTAGTGTGGTTTCTTTGATCGAAACAGCCCAAAAATGCGTTGAACGGCAGCGGATATCGTCGTACTTCATCGCAAGAGCGCTAGAACCAAGGACCTTCTATGTTTTTTCTTGTTGGAGAGCCTCCTAACGAGAACTTATTTATGTTTGTGAGGAAGAGAATTGGGGTCTCTTGTTTGTTTAAATAGGAGGATGAAGGAGGCGGCTTTAGGCGAGCGTGGGGCGTGAGTGGTAGTTTTTTTTCTTTTTGTCACGTGGGGTGTTATAAACTACACCCCTTAAATGGAATCTCGCCCCGAGATTCTGAAGGTTCAGGATTTCAAAAGTTTTGTTGACTAAAAAAATTGGTTGCATTATGATGTTTAAGAGAGTTGTAACCAAGATTAGAAGGATTAGGACAAAGACGGTTAATACCAAACAATTTATTCCCATAGTGATGGTCAAGTCTTAACCAATGTTTTTGATATGGTTAGGTAAGAGTAGGCTTAATAAACTAGGATACACACTACATAAAAAAACATATAGTATTAGAACTTTGTGACAATCTTTAATGCCTTCGAGTTTGATTCCTATTAATCAATGGTCCTTCATCTTCATTTGTGAGATCCTTTTTTGACTATTTTTCTTTCTTTGTGTTGTCATCGTTGGCGATGTCCTATCGTATCGATTATCTATTCGTGATTAAAAAATGCTAAAATGGAATATGCTACCTCCCTTAAATAAATAAATAAACATAGCATTGCAATACATCAAACATTTTTTTCTAATTTACTGAGATCAAGGTATGGATTTCACTCGGTGATCAAAATGGAACCTAAGCGAGTGGTGAATAAATTTCTTAAAATTATTTTTTTTCTCTTTGTGTTGTCTTCATATGTTAATCCTTAAAAGAAATTGTCAGTTGAGTGGAAAACATAATAAAGTTTTAAAACAAAACAAGACATTTTTTCTTGGATAACTATATGAGGCTAAACAATAAAAGAAGAGTAAAAATATCAACAAGTAAACAATTGTTTTTTTAAATATATTTTATGAAAATAGTAAAATATCTAGTACGTCTATTTCTAACTAGACTTGCGTCCTACGGGCAACCTAGGCTCTGATACCACTTTGTCACATCCAGTTTTCATAAAAAATAACCGAGAGTATTCTCACATGTATGCTAGGATCAGTTTACTCATACATGTGCCGACAAGAGTAAAATATCACTATATTACAAGCCAAGTTCAACGTAGAACATAATATTACAACATATGTCATAATAGACTAATAAAGTTACTATTACACTAATTATACAAACAGCGGAAGACTATAATAGGGTGCTCTAGTCCATAGGCGTTGCCCGGGGGTTTCACCAGCTTAGAACAACTCTTAGGGATCAAAGTCTTTTTAATTGAAATTTATGTCTTCATTTACACCTGAGCAGCATATGACATCCAACAAAAGCAATTTTGAGTACCACGGGTACTCAGCAAGTGTAGGAAAAGATGATATGAAGGTTAATAGCAAGGAAAGGCTGACACTGTTAAGCACTATACATTAATCCTAGTCTTTAGTTTTAATTAGCAACCTATATTACTAAATGATCCATTTCACCATCTTTATAAATAAGTTATTAAAGTTAGGTTACACCACCTAACAACCTTTCTTAATCCATATCCATATTTCTTTAATCATGGACAAGTCCAAGCCGCTCTTGACCGTGAGCACGACTGTCATGATAGTTTGGTTCTTTGCACAGATTGTACCACTTTACCCACAAGTAGTGATTTCATCCCCCATTGCAAGGTGGACTAAGAACCTCCCTGATATCCGTCATTGCAAGCCACATTACACACTTCCTTTAGTGTGCGATCACGAGATCACTACATGGCCTTTACAAAGGGTCTGTCGGCAAGTACAAGCCCACTGAGGTTTCACCGCTGCAGTTCCTGGGAGTAAACCCTCCCCTGCAGAAGCCCCCTCTTGAGCCTTGCAGTTCACAAGGTAGTCCATAAATTGACTCACATTCCCTCGAGTCCGATCTCGGGATGGCGCTTCTTAGGCCAGGTCCCTATACCAATATCCCGAAGAGCTGTCGGCGCGTGAAATGCAGTTGGGTGCCGCTTCGAGACTTAATCTGGCTGTGATGCGTACTTCGACACTTACCACAACTCATCCGTTGATTCTTCAACATCAGTCGGTTCGGACCTCTGCTTAGTTCTTGGCGGTACTTCTCTAGCCAATGACCCAGTGGTGATGTTCTTTCGCTTGGCCCAAGAGCAGGCACCCCGCGAACCCAATGAACAATTCCATTCAAAGGAATGTTCTAGAGGGGGCCCTCCCGGGTGGTATGGAAATCGATAAACTTTTCTTGGGTCCGGATTTCCCCCATTGCGGAAAATTCCCCACTGCTGCCTCCCGCAAGTGGAAGAGACGAAGCAGGGGCAAGGAAAAAAGACAAGCTCGGGATGATCCCCGAAGGGCGTAAAGGGGGTAAAAAAAAGAATGAATGGGACTGATCGACTCGAGTTACCGAGCGACCTCCACTCTTCGACTCGAGCTTTCACTTCTGCCCGGATCCAGAGATAGATGGATGAATGGTGTCACACCTTATTTCTGATTGAACCACTTAAAGTTGAGAAAGAAGAAGGGCCGAAGGCTTTGACATTCAATCAACGTGCCCAACCTGGGGGCGCCAAGCGCAATTCGAGATCGGGATAGAGAGTTCTAGTGTAAAAGCAATCCATCGCCGAGTTGCCTGAATCTTCTCTCTCGGTTACTCAGTGGGTCCTGGTCCATAGAACCGATCAGAAAGGCCAGAAATCTGTGATCTATCCATTTCGGTCAACTCTCCATTATCTTTCTTTGGTTGAGTGACGAAAACCCCGAGTTATGTCATAAGGGCCGCTGCCAAAATAACCCCTCCTCTATCACTCGTTTAGATAGGGCACCTTTCGAAGCACTCTACGGGAACCTTTGTCGTACCCCGATTTGTTGGGGTTGGCGGCTGTTGCTCACCCGATACGATCGTACGAGGTCACAATTTACCCCCTGACAGGATAGATGAGGAATCACTCTTGATCTGATTTATTGGGGCCTACAACTTCGCCAAAGCAGCTCCGGATGAAGGGAGAATAGGGGTATTAAGAAGAGGGTTGCACACATGGACACAATGGCCTCATCAGCTTCAACTTCTTCTACTTGCACTGTATCGTTGATCCAGCTAGTTGAGGCATTCAAAGATCTTAGGACCAGCCCCACCACTTCACTTTTTCACTTAGGCCCGGAGCGGGATCATTGTTTAGTGAGGGGAGAGCCAGTCAACGAGGCTCGTAGAGTAGTAGTAGCACCTATTTCCTGAGTCCCGTTCTATTGAGTTGAGCTCGTAACGAAAGAAATGCGACAGAAAACCTTACCTATTCCTGTACTTGACAACCTGGGAGCATTAGCCGATCTGGTACATCAATACATGTACAAAGTTCACAACTCACCATTGCAACCGTAGGTGGATACGCCTGCTGGAGTCAGAGGTTAGCAAATCCTTATCAAGGTGTCTTCTTTTGACTAGCTAGCTAATCTAGTTGAGTTGGCGTAAGATCAAGAAGAACGGAAGCCTATCTTCTTTCTCTCGATCAACTGGGATAGGAGTTTTTTCTCTATCTTGCTGCCTAAGCACATTGACAGCTTAGAAGGTCGTGATTCTTTATGCAGACAGGTGGATAGCTCCGTCTTCCATTTCCTTCACGAAGGACTGTTGTTGATGAAAGACTTTTCATGTGATTTCGAACTATCAACTTTTTTGTCAGCTACTTTCGTAGCATCTCCTCTTGAAACTGGCCACGTTATTGTATCCTTCTTCCCCACCCGAGACACCCCCTTGGGCGAGGAGGTCCTTCGGGGATATTGATTTTTTCATGCAGTCCCTGGTCCCAGAGTCTGGGAATCGTGGCCAGCCTTGACCAGTGATCGCGCCCTTTTTCTTGACTTCTAAACTAGCTGCTCTCTTCCGCAGAGGCGGAGGGATTCAACTGGAATTTTTGAAGACCATCCAGGTCTGAACCCTACCGATGCACGCATCTAACCAGCTCGCGTGGTTCACCGGTTCCACCGACGTCACCGAGAGGTTGTGTAATACCCTGACACAACTTCAAAGTATAGCGCTTCCGTAAACAACATTCCCCCTTGTTAAGCTTTTTGTTCTCAACGTCGGTCGATCGATGCGCACAGAAGGAGAGCGCAAACATAGCTCCTTCTACGGGAGATAACTTTCGATCACTTTCATCTCAATTCGTGCTAGCCTCGGCTCCGATACATTTAAGGTGTGGCCGTTCTCGCGTATGGCTGAGCTGTCTGCGGAACGTTTCACTGCACAATCAATCTATGGCGATCTCGGTCTCACGTGCTCATCTGACATGGCATGAATCACCGAACCCGCACTCAGGAAGAGTAATGCTTTGAAAAACGCGGACGCACCCCCGAAGGGGCCCTTTCCCGTATAGCTATCACGTCGGTCGGTCGCAGGGTAGTTGCCTCGTGTGGACACACTTGCGCGAATTCGGGTAGAAATGAGGTAGACTGGAAGCTGAAGCCAATAGACCAATGGAACTAATCAATCACTTGCTTTCCCGAACTGGACCCAATTCGCTTCGACGATCCAGGCATGGTTCAGTAGTCAAATATGGATAACTTGAAGGTTATTAAAAACATAAAATGTTTTTGCGAACATTTCGATGACGATGTCCTTCCCCTTGACCACCGAAAATACAACCTTCTTGCTTTGGATCAATTCCTTTGACAGTGAGTGCTTCACCACGGGAAGCACGAGCCCGCTTGATGTGCTCTAGCGATTCTCTTTCATGGACCTCATGAGTTTAATAGATCCTCTTTAGCAGAAAGACGTATATTCCTTGCTCATTATCAGACAATCACTTATTCCCAAACCTCGTGTGGGGCTAATCGTTTTCATTTACCATCTCATGGAAAACCCTTTTCGTTCCGCTTTGCGGATCGTTCGCGAGTCGAACTCGCTCTCTTGCCACGCCTTTGACTAAGCCGCACCATTATTGCTGGGGTGGGGCTCGGCCTCCGAACCGTACGTGGGACGTTGCCCCATACTTTGAGATCTTCCTCCCCGCCGATCAAGCAGCAACGCAGCTTGAGGACCATTCGATTCATTAAGGGGGACGGCCCATTTGTAAGGCGGGGAACCTCGAATTCGATTGATTATGTCACTCCCAGAATTGTTGGCCCTACCTGACTTTCAACACTTCGAGTTGGTCTGCCATAATATCCAGGAAATGTTGGGAGCTGTGTGATAAATAGAACATTGTTGAATTGGAAATGCGCAGGAGCGCACTTCCGTTTTCTACGCCGGGTCGATGTCCGACCTTGCCCTGAAAGGATAAGGAAATCGGATAAGAGCTCCCCATTCCGAGTAAGAGTAATTCACTCTCGTCCGAGAGCACTAGCGATTACTTTCTTTCTGACCTTCAGCCGAAAAATTCCATACCCTCTCCCATCCCATTTCCAGTTGTCCTAAGGTAATCCCTTACAGTTGGGAATGTAACTAGTTGATAGTAGATGCCCCGCCAATCCCTATTCCTATTTGGGCGGAGCTAGACGCGAAACTCTCAATGCCCATTGAGTCATCATATCTCGACTGAGCGGAATCACACTCATACTATACTGGTAAACTCCTAATTAATTGGCCAAGCTGCCCCACCTCAGTATTGTGGTGGCACTGTAAAGTCGGGTTAACTGTTCCATGAACCGGTCCTTAGAATCTAAGACAGGTACTATCACTAACGCAAGTCTCGTGCACGAAGCACCATCTAAAACAACCAGACTGTCTAGATTCCTATCACTATGACACACTCTTGTGTCTCTTATATATTCCACAAGACAAGTATCAACTATGTTTCATTCATTTTCTATATCCTAAGCATGGCTAAGCACATAAAATGACAACTCACATATCCTAACTAAATCCCTCCATGGTTTTGCAAGGAATGATAAAGGAATAAAACTAGGGAAACAACCTAGACTGGGTTTCATATTGAAGACATCATGCAAACATTCTAACTAATCACCCTAGAATAGGAGCAAAGTGAGCAAGGAACACTTGCCTTTTTATTGTTGCTCAGAAATGTCAGAATTTGCCGTTGAAGATCAACAACTGGTTTTGGGGATGGTTCTTAATCCAACGAGAGAGACGCATCGTCCTGGTTGTGACCGACAAAGGCGCGCGGTGTCGCTCGGCGGCAGCGACGACTTTCTCGATGGAGAAGTACGAACACATGAAAAAACTCACTAATCCTCAACTTTTCAACCAAATTTGGAGGAGGGAAACACGAGGAACTCACCTAATGCGGTTTGTTTGATCGAAATAGCCCGAAAATGGGTTGAACGGCGGCGGATATCGTTGGACTTCATCGCAAGAGCGCTAGAGCCAAGGACCTTCTATGTTTTTTTCTTGTTGGAGAGCCTCCTAATGAGAACTTGTTTGTGGGAGGAAGAGAATTGGGGTCTCTTGTCTGTTTAAATAGGAAGATGAAGGAGGTGGTTGTGGGCGAGCGCGGCCGAAGGGCGTGAGCAAGCGTGGGGCGTGAGTGGTAGTTTTTTTTCTTTTTGTCACGTGGGGTGTTACAATGGCGTGTAATCATTTCGACACAAATGTATTGAAAGTTCCACATTATCCAAAAACTTGGTATTCTAGCATTTCGTACATGGGCACCGCACATTAACAGTATTTGACAACGAAAATGCTCGATCTTATAAAGCATCTGTCGGTACCTGAGATATGGGGTACCCCCGCGCACAGGGTAAAATGCCTAAGGAACTCACCTTTCTCCGCAGGGAGAGCTCCGAAGGCGCCACGCGTCCGGCGGGGCCGGACCTCCCTCTCCTTAGAGGAGAGCTCCGGGCCCGCCACGTAGCATACAGAAGCCGGACCTCCCCCTCCGCGGGAGAGAGGCCCGAAGGCGCCGCGTGTCCAGCGGGGCCGGACCTCCCTCTCCTTAGAGGAGAGCTCCGGACCCGCCACGTGGCCAGCAGAAGCCGAGCCTCTCCCTCCGCGGAGAGAGGTCCGGAGGCTCCATGTGCCCCGCGGGACTGACCCTTCTCTTCTCTGAGAAGGGCTCCGGGCCCGCCACGTGGCAGCAGAGAGACGCTGCCTGCCCCGAGCGATAGGCAGCGGGCGTAAATACACCCCATACCTTGCCCGTACAAGGTATTCAAGGCCCGCGTCTTCCCAATACGCGGAGACGCGGAGCACACTTCTGTCAGGTGCCGTTGCGCCCAGTCGTATCACAGACTGGCGCGCGGTGTCAGAACCTGTCAGCCAATAAACACCGCGACAAGACAACCCATGCCGCCTGCGCCGTCATCAACCGCTACGACTGGCATGCGGCATGGGCAGGGCGGCAAGATGAAGACTCAGAAGCCTTCGACCAGAGGCAACTACCGGCATAACTGCAGATACGGTAGATAATAGACAATCTTCCCGGGACCACCTGTCGGGTCCCGGCTCCCCTTGTAAGCCGACCGAGTCTTGGACTATAAAAGGCTCGGGTAGGCGTCGATAGCAAGGGTTCACATCTTGCAACTCATACGCTAGCCATACACTCTCAAGCTGTAACTCACCCCCAAGCTCAGGCCTTCGGCCCTGAGCAGCAAGCAATACAGCGAGCTCCATAGCTCGTCGTGGACGTAGGGTTTTACGCTCCGGCGGCCTGAACCACGTAAAACTCGCCGTGTCAAGCTCTTACTAACTCGTTCCATCTGCGCAAGCTCTCCGCTAGGGACTAGCCCCTCCGAAAAAAGAACCTCTGCGGGCTGCCCAGTGCAGGCCCGGGGGAAGTGTCGACCGCACAATTCGACATTTGGCGCGCCAGGTAGGGGGCTTTTCCCCTAGCGCGACGAGTTTCCGCCAACGAAGATGACCAAGCTTCCTTCAGTGGCAAACTCTCCCCCTCCGCGTTCAAGGCGAACCGTGACCACTGGGGAGTACATGTCGACACACTCAGGACGGAGTGTGTCGGCACAAGCTGGTAGCCAGCAGCCGACTCCGGCAACGCCGACTCCGGCTATGCAGGCCCCGACCAGTGTGAGATCTTCTGCAGCGCTGAGCGTACACCATGGAGGTGCGCTAGCTGCAGCAAGAGCGCTGCTGCGCAACCCACCTGCGGGGGATGCGCCCCATTCAGCGACCCAGCAATGGGTCCGTGAGGTGGACCGCCTCGTCGTCGCCGCCGCGAACCCTCGGTTTCGGCGAGGACGGCGCCCAGGACAACCGGTTGTGTCGCTAACGCGCACACCCACGGTTGACGGGCTAACGGCGGATTCCAGCTCCTCCAGGCTCCTGTCGACGGACCTGCGAAGGAAACTGGAACGGTGCCACTTGGGCCAGGACGCCCGGGTGTACCTCGAGCGACGTCGAGAGAGGCGTCGCAGCCATGAGGCAGGCGACAGCATGTCGTCGGCCTCGACACAACCAGAAGGGAAGGCCTTCGCCACGCGAGCCCTGCCTCAGGCATATGCTGCTCAGCATATGCCACAGCTATATGCGCCGCAAGTAGCGGCCCCGGCCTATGGTGCAGCCTGGCCCATGCCGGGATACCCGGTGCCAGGTGCGAACCAAACGTTCGCAGCGCCAGCACCTGCAGCAGCAGGTGTAGGATGTGCGGCCCTTGCACCCCACCTTCGCTTCGCAAGGTGGCCACGCAAGTTCCGCCCGCATCTGCCCGAGAAGTACGACGGTAGCGTCAACCCAGCGGAGTTCCTCCAGATCTACTCCACCGCCGTACTTGCCGCAGGAGGGGATGAGGCTGTCATGGCCAACTACTTCCCTGTCGCCTTGACCGGCCCAGCTCGGTCTTGGCTCATGAATCTACCTCAGGGGTCCGTAACCTCCTGGGGAGAGCTCTGCCAGCAGTTCGTCGCCAACTTCGGCAGCTCCTACACCCGTCCCGGCACGGAGCTTGACCTCCACGCCGTCAAGCAACAACCTGGGGAGTTGCTGCGCTCTTTCATCCAGCGGTTCTCTCAGGTACGCAACATCATCCCGCATATCCAAAGTGCCTCAGTGGTGGTGGCGTTCCGACAGGGCGTCCGGGACGAGAAAATGCTTGAGAAGCTCGCGACCAGAGAGGTCCGCGACGTCTCGGAGCTCTTAAGCCTGGCGGACAAGTGAGCCAGAGCAGCTAAAGGGCGGAACTGGCACGCTCTACCGACCTCCGAGTCAGGAGGACAGCCCGGGTCCGGTGCTGCTGCCTATGGGGGTGGCAAGAAGACCAAGAACCGGGGGGGTGGCAAGATGAAGTCACCATTCACGGCCCCGTCGCCGCAGCTGTGACGACCAGTGGAGCTCGGGGGCCACGCCCCGACAAAAGGCAGCGGCAATCACCGGCCCCAGACAGTGGCCAAGGCGGGCTATGCCCCGTGCATGGCACCTGCAACCATACTGCTGTCGAGTGCTGGGAGATCCAGAGGCTCGCAGAGCGCTTCCGCAAAGGGAGACAGCAGAGGGCTGAAGCGCCGCCCTACCCTCACAGGGATGGCAAACAGAAGGTCGATGCCCCAGTCACTGCTACCCACCAGGTGGGGTTCCAGGAGCCTCAGCGTGTCATAAAGACAGTGCATGACGGTGAGGACTCCAGTTCCGACGGTGACAGGCCAGGGCGTTAGCCAACTGCGGCGCGCCTCCGTGCCTCGAACATACCTCTCGGGGGCCGCCTAAGGTCTGTCAACCCCTTAAAGGCCTTGCCAGAAGGGGAAGACGCCTTAGGTCATCTAAGACGAGCCCGGGCCTACCTACCCCTTGAAGGCCTTAGCCAGAAGGGGAGAACTCCCCGGGGGTCCCCAGGAGAAGCCGCGCAGGACCTGATCCAGCGCAAAGATTACAACCTCATCGACAAGACTCGGCTGCAGCGAACACCCTGCAACGCACGGTCTCGGCAATGCTCTAAGCACTACCGCCAAAGAACCAAATGCGTCGGGGGCCTGCAGGAGGGCAACCTGGTGAAGCGGCACGCTCTATTCCAAGAAGGACCCATAAGCTCTCCCCCAGCAGGGAAGGTCCCTTCTGAATCATGAAAGTTGCCGCCCCAGGTACACATGTCTTTCAACCGAGAGTGGGATCCGTTCCCAAAAATCCTTGCCATGGAGCAACACTGTAAGTCCTACTTCCTGAGCATCAGTAGGGCAGGGTTATTCACTTCTGTAATAGATCCCATAGAATTTAGGAACAGCGCTTGGGGCAGCTAAGTCTAAAGGGACGGTACAGGACTACGTCCAGTTTAGCCTGGTTCCGACCCTAAGTGCGTAGAGTCTTGCTTCCCTTGAAGACAAGGCAGAACATTGCCTCCCTGTACAGCCAGAATTCCACCTATGGGTACGAATACAGAGCCCTGTTCTACTTAGCTCTCTCTCATGCGCTCATTTAAATTATGCATTAATTTTTATGATCACACTATCTTTGTATGTTCATCGTACAACTAGCTCCCCCTCTCCTGCGCTCATCCATAGTCAGCATTTGCTATCCTACCGAAGGCGGCTGCGCTTGAGGCACCTGCCGATGGCCGAGTGAGTCTTTCGGGCCTCCCCCAGTCAGGTGTTGCGGTGCTAGTTGGTTACCTCCACGAAAGGCCTGCGTTGTGCATGGGGGGTCTAGGGTGCGTATCCAGCTTAGCCGGCCCAGAGCCCAAAGCATGCGCATCCTGCCCTCCGGAGGTCCAGGGGAGTACGTCCGCTTTGCCTGGTCATGAACCCAAAGCGCGTGCACTCTGCTTCCCCAGCGCATGGCCCGGTACTAGGGATCGGACGACCGTACCCGGACCTCGGAGGGAGCCGGAGCTCCGGTGTCTCGTGCACAGAATTGCCCAAGCCCCGTATAGCGGATCAGGGTCGTAAGATGGATAAGACTAGGAGACGGGAGGGGAGGACCCCCCGAGGAGAATTACGTTTCCTCTACCTGTGTGCAGGACCTCCAGGTTACGGCAACAGGGACTGTATGAAGCGGGGGGAAAGGAGCTACCAGCTACTCCGGCCCGGGACTGGAAGGACCGGGACCTGCCCCTCCAGCAGGGGCGGGACCCGAGGGCCCCACGTGTCCAGCGAGCCCGGAACTCTCTCCTCCCTTGAGGAGGGCTCCGGGCTCACCACGTGCTGAGCGGAAGCCGGACCTCCCCCTCGGTGGGAGGGCTCCGAAAGCCCTACGTGTCCAACATGGCCGGAGCTCCCGCCTCTTAGGAAGGAGCTCCGGACCCGACACGTGGCAGGCAGATCTGGAGCTCCCCATAGGGCGAGATCCGGAGACCTCCGGGGGCCCCTAACACGGTTAGGACCCGGGGAGGGTGCCTGTGCAAAGCTCCGAGATTGGAAATGGCCTCTGAGTACCTTGCGGAGCTAAGGACTCAGCCAGGCAAAGCCAAGAAGGAGAGAAAAAGCACCACAGACACAAGTATCCAAGAGAGTCAAATTAAGTAAGGCTCCATGAGCTGGACTACAGACTCGATAAAAAGGGAGAAACAAGTCCTAAGGACCTCCCGGCTCTCGCCGGAACCTTGCGGCTACAAGGGCGGCCACATCCTTGACTTCAGCCCTGGCAGCTTCCTCCCGCTCCGCGGCTGGGCCCTCTCTCGCTGGCTCTAGCAAAAAAGAGGGATCGCGGCTCTTGAAGCATGCCAGCACATGCGAGGCGACCTCTAAAGCTAAGCCGCGGCCCTCGGCCTCAAGCTCGCTGCCAACCACCGAGTCGAGTCTGTCAAGCTTGGCGCCGATCGACTCCAACGCAGGGATCATCTCCGCCACCTTCAATGCAGGAGTCGTGACCCTCACCGGACTGAAGCCAAGAGGGATCAGGGCGGACCCCGCTCGATCCACGAAGCTTGAGACCGCAAGAGCCTCGGAGGACCGCAAGCCTGAGAGCTCCTCCACCTCGTGGCGGGCCGCCTGCAGAGCCTCCAGGTTCCTCTCGGAGAATTCCTTCTCCTTGGCCGCCAGGGAGCTCTCCCGAAGGTGGAGAGTCTTGGCAAGCCGCTCCAACTCAGCGGCCTTGAAGTCGGCGGTCAGCTCCCGGTCCAAGACCACCCGACGATCATGGGAGACATGTTCCTCCCTCGAGTCGAGGTTTGCCTTCAGGATCTCCAGCTCCTCCATCCGAGCTCGAAGGTCATCCTCGCGCCGCAGCCAGCTGTGCGGCAACCCTCTCCGCCTCAGCCGCCATGGAACGCTCCCGTTCCTCAACGGCGAGTTCACGGCGCTCCAACCGCTGCCGTATCTCCACAGCAGCAGAGAGGCTCTCTTCGGCCTGGGCGTGTGCCTCCAGGGCCTCCCTGTTGATCCGCCGCGATTGGGTGTTCATGCGGTCGACAGCCCGCTTCATCCGGTCGACGAGCGCTTCCCTGAAGTCGAGCAACTCCCGCCTGGAGTCGAGCTCACTCTTAACCTTCGCGGTCCTCTCCCGCAAAAGGTTCCCCCAGATGAGGAGGCGGTCCCGTTCAACCGTATACTCCTCCCGCTCGCGCCCTAGTGGAGCCAAGACCTGCCGGACGCTCGACTCGGCAAGCGCGAAGGCATCCGCCAGAGGCAATGGAGCAACAGAGGCTGGGGCAGTCCCCCCGACCTCCTCCATTACCTCATCCTCAGGAAGAGCCGACGCACCAGCAACCGAGACGAGACACCGGTCAGGAGAAGTTGGCTCCGCGGCTCTGGCAGCCAGGCCAGCCGGGCTCTCTTCAGCTTCTGGCTCCTTGACCTGAGGAGAGGGGCGAGCCGGGGAAGGCGGTGCTGGAGAAGAGGCCAGGCCGCCTAGTGCAGGGTCAACCCGCGCTGGCTCGGGGGCCGCGGTGGCCGTCTCGGCAGGAAGAGACGACGCCGCCGTGGAGTCCGGGCACACAGGAACAGGAGAAGTTCGCGCTGGCCTGGGGGCCGCGGCAGTTGCCCCTGGCTCCGAGCGCAGCGGCACAGATTCCCCGCAAGACGGGGAAGGCCGGGAAGCGCGGACACTCCAGCGGGCTCTGAACCCCGACTTCCGAGCCGGAGTAGGACTTCCAGAGCCCGCTACCGTCACCGACGGCCGCTCCGCAGTCGCTTGGACTGGTGGAACAGGGGACGCCCCAGAAGCTTCCCCCAGCGCATCAACCCGGGGCCTCTTCGAGTCGCCACCGGAGGGAGTGTCAGGCACCCCAGAATCCCGACTTGGCACCGACGCCGTTGCTGGAGGAGATCGAGCGCGTTTCTTCTCTGGCGGCGGGTTGGAAGCCATGGCAAGGGAGAACTCAAAGGCAAGAGAGCAAAAGCACAGGAGTCCGAGAAGAAACGCTGAGAAGTGCGAAGGAAAGCTGCAATGTGGGTAAGACCCCCTCTAAAAGCTTCCCGGTGCAATCCCAAGCGATTCGGAACTCTTCGAATATCCCGCACCGGCAACCGCTTCGGTTCCTAGACTGAATGCCGATGACGGGTGGGCCCAAGCCTCCTAACTGAAGCGGTGGGGGCAAGGAGTCAGCCTCCTAGGAAGATGAGCCGGCAAGGCACTTCGGCGGTTCCCGAAGAAAGCGCCGCAACGTGCAGAAGTGGCAGTCTTGGGAACCGCCGCAGTAAAAGCAACCATCAAGTGAGCGCACGCTCCCACGATCCCGTGGTTGTTCGTGCTCCAGCAGCGGTCAATTCGGGACTTAGAGGAAGTGCGCGGATCGGAAGAGACAGAGGTCCCACCTCGGGCTCGCTATCTCCCCCGAGATGGGCCCGGGGGCCACTGTCGGTACCTGAGATATGGGGTACCCTCGCGCACAGGGTAAAATGCCTAAGGAACTCTCCCTTCTCCGCAGGGAGAGCTCCGAAGGCGCCACCCGTCCGGCGGGGCCGGACCTCCCTCTCCTCAGAGGAGAGCTCCGGGCCCGCAACGTGGCATACAGAAGCCGGACCTCCCCCTCCGCAGGAGAGAGGTCCGAAGGCGCCGCGTTTCCAGCGGGGCCGGACCTCCCTCTCCTTAGAGGAGAGCTCCGGACCCGCCACGTGGCCAGCAGAAGCCGAGCCTCTCCCTCCGCGGAGAGAGGTCCGGAGGCTCTACGTGCCCCGTGGGACTGACCCTTCTCTTCTCTGAGAAGGGCTCCGGTCCCGCCACGTGGCAGCAGAGCGACGCTGCCTGCCCCGAGCGATAGGCAGCGGGCGTAAATACGCCCCATACCTTGCCCGTACAAGGTATTCAAGGCCCGCGTCTTCCCAATACGCGGAGACGCGGAGCACGCTTCTGTCAGGTGCCGTTGCGCCCAGTCGTATCACAGACTGGCGCGCGGTGTCAGAACCTGTCAGCCAATAAACACCGCGACAAGACAACCCATGCCGCCTGCGCCGTCATCAACCGCTACGACTGGCATGCGGCATGGGTAGGGCGGCAAGATGAAGACTCAGAAGCCTTCGACCAGAGGCAACTACCGGCATAACTGCAGATACGGTAGATAATAGACAATCTTCCCAGGACCACCTGTCGGGTCCCGGCTCCCCTTGTAAGCCGCCCGAGTCTTGGACTATAAAAGGCTCGGGTAGGCGTCGATAGCAAGGGGTCGCATCTTGCAACTCATACGCTAGCCATACACTCTCAAGCTGTAACTCACCCCCAAGCTCAGGCCTTCGGCCCTGAGCAGCAAGCAATACAGCGAGCTCCATAGCTCGCCGTGGACGTAGGGTTTTATGCTCCGGCGGCCTGAACCACGTAAAACTCGCCGTGTCAAGCTCTTACTAACTCGTTCCATCTGCGCAAGCTCTCCGCTAGGGACTAGCCCCTCCGAAAAAGAACCTACGTGGGCTGCCCAGTGCAGGCCCGGGGGAAGTGTCGACCGCACACTTCGACAGCATCCGTCTTGGCGAACCACTCATCTAAGTGACCACCAGATCTGTCTTCCAACCAGTATACATCCAACTGCGGTCTTCACCCATGTTTTACTTTGAAGTATAAAGCCAGAGAAATTACGGTTATTTTACATCTATTGGAAGGGATAGGTCCTAAACCCACCCAAGAGTGATCGAGAGGAGCGTGCTTATAACGAGACGCGGGGCCCGGATCCGGACGAAATTTCGGCAGCATAACCCCGATGTTCTCCAACTTCTTGCCCAATAATGGTGCAGCGGAGGCTGGAAATTTTGTCCAAATCGAGACCCCGCGTCTCGTCATAAGCACGCCCCCTCAGTCACTCCCAGGCTGTCCAAAAAGAAACACTTCTGAACCTACACGCCTCACATGCGTAATGCATGTGAGACGAGCCGTTCCAAAAAGGGTGACGCATATTGTATAGGTCATGTTAATCTTACATTTTAGAGTGATTTACGAAAGAGAGGTAATAACAAGAGAGAGGAGGAAAGAGCAAGGGCGATTAGGGCTAAAATGGCCGGAGAGTACTCGGCGACGGAGGAACTCCGACAATCTTGTTCTCTGAAACAGATGGACAAAAAATCTTGGGACAAAGAAAAATTGTTTGACTTCACAGAAACCTAAGAAGCGCTAAACTAGTTGGCTACAACGGCGGTGGCCATGGCACCAACGGCGCTTCTTGATCGAAAACAACACGGTTCTCGAAGGATGTCTCGGTGGTGGCCATGGCCATTGACTTTTAAATAGGCCGTGTTGGGCCATATATGGGTTGTGCCGGGCTGAGCCAGTCCGAAGCCTGTTTATTATTTATATATCGATATTAGACACTCAAGCAATCAAATTAAACTAAAATTTCTAACGTAATAATCAACTAACTCAAAATTTTAAAAGAAATACTAAACTAACTTAATAGTCAACTAAACCAAAATTAAGTAATCTAATTAAGTAAATAGTTAAATCATTAACTAAACTAATTAATAAAAACTAAATTAAGAACTAAATGAACTTAATGAATTAAGATTACTTCTAAATGAAATAAATGAACTAAATTACTTACTAAATTAATTATTAAATGAACTAAATACACTAAATTAATTACTAATAGAACTAAATTAATTACTAAATAAACTAAATAAACTAAATTAATTACTAAAAACTAATTGAACTAAATTAATTACTAAATAAAACATACCTCGAAGTGGCGGCAAAGCGGGGCAGGGTGGCGGCCCCGGGGCGACGGTGCCGAGCGGCAGGGTGGCACGCAGAAGCGGCGGTGCGGGCAGCGGTGGCGGCGGTGCAGGCTCGGGCGGCGGTGCGGGCGGCGGTGGCGGCGGTGTGCAAATAATCTGGTTTGATGTTCTAATAGTTTCCTCCTACTATTGAACTACATGTGCTCCTATTTGCTAAGATATGTTTATGTGCCAAATTTATCCCACATAAAATTGTTTTTTGGTCATGTTTCTATGATTAACTGTTGCATACACATTTAATAACTGTTTTGGGTACTTCTGTATTCAATAGAGTCGGTGCCTCTCTCATGGACCTTTAGAATGAAAATTGCTCTTGGTTTTGCTGAAGGACTAGCTTTTATTCATGAAGAAGCTGAAAGACCAGTGATATATCGGGATTTCAAGACTTCCAATATTCTTTTAGATGTGGTATGTATTCAAAACACATTGGTTGTATAATTTCAAACAATTGCACCTAAACATTTACTTTTTTCCAGGACTATAATGCAAAACTGTCTGATTGTGGACTTGCTAAAGATGGTCCTGAGGGAGATAAGACACATGTCTCAACTAGAGTCATGGGAACATATGGATATGCTGCTCTCAAGTATGTGATGAAAGGTGAGTTGATCAGTTATGATACACTGAAATTGTGTGTGTGTGTGTGTGTGCGCGCGCGTGTGCGCGCGTGTGTGTGTGTGCGCGTGCGTGCGTGCGTGCGTGCGTGCGCGTGCGTGTGCGTGTGCGTGTGCGTGTGCGTGCGCGTGTGTGTGTGTGGGTGTGTGTGTGTGTGTGTGTGTGTGTGTGTGTGTGTGTGGGTGTGTGTGTGTGTGTGTGTGTGTGTGTGTGTGTGTGTGTGTGTGTGTGTGTGTGTGTGTGTGTGTGTGTGTGTGTGTGTGTGTGTGTGTGTGTGTGTGTGTGTGTGTGTGTGTGTGTGTGTGTGTGTGTGTGTGTGTGTGTGTGTGTGTGTGTGTGTGTGTGTGTGTGTGTGTGTGTGTGTGTGTGTGTGTGTGTGTGTGTGTGTGTGTGTGTGTGTGTGTGTGTGTGTGTGTGTGTGTGTGTGTGTGTGTGTGTGTGTGTGTGTGTGTGTGTGTGTGTGTGTGTGTGTGTGTGTGTGTGTGTGTGTGTGTGTGTGTGTGTGTGTGTGTGTGTGTGTGTGTGTGTGTGTGTGTGTGTGTGTGTGTGTGCGTGCGTGTGCGTGCGTGCGTGTGTGCGTGCGTGTGTGTGATGTGAATTTGGATGCGAGGAGGTTGCACGGCTATGCCTAGGGCTGCGCAGGGGAGGAACCAGCAGCGAGGAGGCGTGGAAAGAATTGTGCAGCGCGTATTGCGAGGGAAGATTGGGAAGATCACGACGGCTAGGGTTAAGGTTTGTAGCCACGGTGACCCATGGAGAAGAAGAGCCCAATGGGGCAATTCTTATTTTCCCTTGATGGAGATTACAAGGGGGATGGGTGCTGCTTATATAAGGGTTTAGAGACCCCCCCTGCCGCCCTCCTAGGGCTGGCTGCTGCGCCCAGGTCGGTTGGGACACCCCTCCTAGAAGCTGTGGTGGTGGCGTGTGACACTGGAGAAAGGGTGTGTAGAGCGTTGAGGTGGCGTCCTTCTGTGTCCCGCTATCCATTGTTGCCGCGAGTTGACATTCGAAGGCCCTGGCCAGGCTCATTGCAGTCTGCAGATTTGTGGGAAACTGCAGCTCCACATCATTACAAAGTGGCTCTCCAAGGCTAGGTATGAAGAGATTGATCTGTTGGCGCTGGCTGAGATCCTCGTAGCGGCAGAGAAGGACCAGTTATTGACGTTGGTACTCCTCAACTGTACCAGTACGAGGGAGATCTTTAATCTTAGCCAGGTCGTTGGAGCGGAGCGGAGGTCCGAAGCGCATGTTGACGAAGTACTAGAACCACTCCCAGTACATGATGTCGCAGTCTCATTCCAGAGCGGTGTACCACTCGGCCGCGACTCCCTCTAGGTGGGAAGACGCGAGCCACACCTTCTCTTCAGGCATCGTACGTGTCCCGCGGAAGTATGTCTCACACTTGGTGAGCCAAGGTTGCGGATCAGTTTCCCCATCGAACTTCAAGAAGTTGATCTTGTGGCGGCGCAGCTGCCATCGTTGAACGTGTGGCGCCCCTGGGACGTCGGCCGTAGTTGCGCGGGATGAAGTCGTCCTCGTCATTGCTACCGCCGCCGCTGTCGCCGCGTCCACCGCGTCCCCGGCCAGCGTCGCACGTCCGACTGTCGCTGCCGTCGACGTCCGTGTTGAAGAGATCACCGTCACCCGTGGTGATGTCCTGTGGTTGCTGCTGTGGTGAGAAGGCTGATCAGGCTATTTCTCAATACGGGCAAGACAGATGTCGTGCCGATCGAGGCGAGTGCGGAAGGTCACTACCTCAGCTGAGAGTCGATCGATGGAAGCCATGATGTCGGAGTGCATGGTCTTCGTGAGGACAGTGAGGTCCCCCAGAGACATAGGCCCAGAATCAGCCCTAGAGACGGACATGGTTGGTGCTCCGCTGGATCGTGATACCAATTGCTGTGAATTTGGATGGGAGGAGGTTCCCCGGTTGTGCCTAGGGCTGCACAGGGGAGGAACCATCAGCGAGGAGGCGTGGGGAGAATTGTGCAATGCGTATCGCGGGGGAAGAGTGGGAAGATCACGACGGCTAGGGTTAGGATTTGTAGCCACGGTGGCCCAAGGAGAAGAACAACCCAATGGAGCAATTCTTATTTATCCTGGATGGAGATTACATGGGGGAGGGGTGCTGCTTATATAGGGGTCTAGGGCCAGCTGTTGCACCCAGGTCGGTTAGGACACTCCTGTCATGACAGTTTGGTTCTCTGCACAGATTGTACCACTTTACCCACAAGTAGTGATTTCATCCCCTGTTGCTAGTTGGACTAAGAACCTCCCTAATATCCGTGGTTGCAAGCCACATTACACACTTTCTTTGGTGTGCAATCAGGAGATAACTACATGGCCTTTACAAAGGGTCTACCGGCAAGTACAAGTCTACTAAGGTTTCACGCTGCAGTTCTTGGGAGTAAACCCTCCCCTGCAGAAGCCCCCTCTTGAGCCTTGTTGTTCCCCTAGTAGTTAAAAATGGACTCTCATTCTCCGCACCATCCAAACACTCATAGTATACCGGCAAACTCCTAATTAATTAGCCAAGCCGCCCCATCTCAGTCTTGTGGTGGCACTGTAAAGCCGGGTTAACTGTTCCATGAACCGGTCCTTAGAATCTAAAATAGACACTATCATTATACCAAGTCTCGTGCACGAAGCACCATCCATAACATCCAGCCTGTCTAGATTCCTATCACTATGACACACTCTTGTGTCTTTCATATATTACACAAAACTGGTAACAACTATGTTTCATTCATTTTCTAAGTTCTAAGCATGGCTAAGCACATAAAATAACAATGACATACCCTAACTAAATCCCATCATGGTTTCAAGAAATGATATGGAAAACTACTCATATATCCTAAATTGGGTTTCATATTAAAGACATCATGCAAATAATCTAACTAATATCCCTAGATTAGGATCAAAGTGGTCAAGAAACACTTGTCTTTGAATCGCTGCTTGGTGATAAGGAAATCTTGCTCTTGAAAATTAAGAAATGTTAATTGTGACGATTCTACCCACGAATATGCATACAAAACAATACAAACATGCAATAAGAACATAGCATTTTACCTAAAACTTATATGTTTATATAATTTCATTCATTTTTCATTTGTTTCTATGTGTGTTGAGAGCCAAAAGGGTTTAATAACATGATATATATCTTTATATTTAGTTTTTGTGTTAACAAAACATTTATTTCCTAACTTATAGTAATTTATAACAATTTTTAGAGTGTATATATGCATATATACTAATTTTATTATAATTTCAGACCTAAAAATTGTTTTAAAAGTTTTATTAAAACTATTTCTAGAATATATATTGCTATTATTATATTTTCAGAATTTATATATGCATTTTAGACAATTTCCATAAATTTTCTTTAGTATATATTGTTTTATTTGTATTTCAACATTAATTTATTAATTAGAATGCATTTTCAGTCCCAAAATTTAGTTATTCTTAATTACAGAATCTATATATGTGTTAAAATGTGAAAATAGAATATTTTAATGTATTTTTATAATTTTCCAGAATTTTCTTATATCATTTTAGCTATTTACATAATTAAAAATGAAGTTACAAATTATTCAGGGCTGCAATATATTATTTTTAACTTTTCCAGGGGTTGAATTGAAGTTCTAGAACCATTTTTCTAAATTACAGAGAAATAGGGACTAAATAGTCATTTTATAACGGTTTTTCTAATTTCTATAAAGTCTAGGGTTAAATCTGTAAAGCGCAGGGTCTATTTTATTGTATTTTGAATCTTCAGCGGCGCTATCTATCAAATCCCAACGTTTTAAATTTTTTAAATCTGGGCCGTCGGATCCGACATCAACAGCCTGGATTTAAAATAACTGAACCAGTATCTACCTTCTAATCTCGACCATATTCTACTGATCCGAGGGCTCAGGGGCGGCCACGTCACCCCGATTTCAGAGAACAGTGCGCGGCGGCGGCGCTCGCCGGAATCCGACGGCAAACTTACCGGAGCCTTCCGATTTTTTGTTATTCTTAGTCGTTTCTTGAGTTTTCTACTCCAAATCGAAGAGGAGGCCACGTGGAACTCACCTATGATGTTTCTTTGATCTCAAAACAGCCGAAAGTGGGTCGGCGACGGTGAAAGACGAGAACACCGACGATCTCCGTCGGTGAAGTACTTTGTCCACGTTTGCTTGTCGTTTTTCTTCGGGAAATCTCTCTTGTGGCAGGGAGGAATTTGAGCGCAATTTGGTGAGAGAAAATAATGAGATTTCCGGTGTTTAAATAGATGACCGAGGGTGGCAGTTGATGGGGAGCGGGCGCACGACGCGGACGCGAGCGAGCGGCGTGAGCGTTTTTTTTCCACGTGGGTTGTGACACAGCTCTGGCGTGGTGCTACTACAGATGATGACTCGTAGGAGGTCAATGGATAAGAACAGGCCAAATGGGGAACACAACCTGGTTAAATGGGCACGGCCCTGTCTTGGAGAAAGGCGCCGATTCTATAAGGTTGTTGATCCCCGTTTGGATGGAAACTTCTCCATAAAGCGTGCTCGGAAGACGGCTCAGCTGGCCCATGCTTAGTCGTGACCCCAAGGCTAGGCCTCTGATGAGCCAAGTGGTGGAAGTTCTGAAGCCGCTCCAGAAACTTAAGGACATGGCTAACAGCTCCTACTTCTTCCAGTCCATGCAACATGAACGAGGCGCATCCCTGGCCAATCCACATGGCAGTCAAAGCATGAAGGTGCAGAGCTCCTTTGCACGGAATGGTCAGCAGCCAATGAGGAGCCCTCCCTATGGCCCACATGCTTCTCCGTACCGCCAGTCCCCGAGACCCAACGGCAAGCGGCAGTGAAGTCATGTTGCTCATCTTCCCACCATGATCAAAATCATGATTTGTTTTACATCCACAGATTTGGTGGATTGACCCCACCATGCTGCTCCTCATACCTCATGGCATCTGAGTTTCCTATGCTGTGGACGAAGCAGCAAAGATTATTAGAATTTGAAGCAGCTAGGATGATTAAAATTCTGCAGGTCATATGCAGAGAAATTATTCTCCTTGTTCCTTAGCTTTAGCACTCCAACATTTACAATTCTTGCCGCCACGACTTGAATGGAGGGGGATTAAACATGTGGTTTTGTGTATGTTTCAAACAACTCTAAAGCGGATGTTTAGGAATTGTTTCTTCATGGAGAGTTGTTATAATTGAGACTGAAGAATCTGTGTGGCTTCCGGACCTGTTGATCATACTGTCGTTCGTTTGTACCTAATTAGTTGTCATGCGGAAAGAGCAAATGGGGCAATTGATAGCAGTAGTGAGTTAACGCGCATGCTTGCGCTACTGATGGCAGCTTGCGCATTCAGGTGGTGGTACGTTTGCCATATCACAAATCATTCATGGTTTAAGCTGTCATTTCTTCGGGCATTCACGATTCGTTGTATGCTATGGAAGCGTTTTTTTTTCTTCCTTTTCACTCCTTGGAGAAAGCAGTGCCGCTGCCGGAGATGACCGGAGGAGGGCGAGAGTGCATGTTCAATCCACAGAGGAGGCGCATGAGGCCAAAAGAAGGTTGAAGATGATTTGACAATCATTAATCGATCTGACAGTCTAAACTTATTGACTAAAATGAAACAAAACTTCAATCGGCTGAAAAATTGCATAACCTAAGAAGAAGGCATAGAAAATCAGAAAAAAAAAGTGTGGAGCAAGATCGTTCGCGTTTTAACTGGTCAATAAAAGTCAGTTAAATACTACGTATTGGGAAATTAGCTGGCTTTGACTCAAGTAAGGACCAGTGAAGTTTAGTAGTTATAAAAGGATGAAAATAATTTAAAATCATGTTGATCCAATTCTCTGTTTTAATTCTATCTGGCGTATCTATTCACTGCAAGCACAGGAAAGATTCGAACACCATCCTATCGACTATTTTGATTGGAACACTTTTAAAAGAATGTACTCTGTGATTCAAATTTGAGCTAAGTAATCCGAGTACTCTTCATCTAGATTACAAAGATTGAAGGTAATAGGGCCGGGGCTACGACGATCTTCAGATTGAAGAGCAAGAACTCTACCGATAGATTTCTAATTCATGAGCGAACCGATGCTGACAATGTTCAATGACATGGGCAATGGCCTAATTAACTAGAAGCACGTTTGACAGGCGAGGTGAAACAGGCTGCAAAGCCATGACGACGGAACCATGGCATCTTGAGCGCGGCCGCGGCGGTGAGCCGACGGTCCGGGTTGCTTTCCAGCAATCCGCTGAGGACATCGAACCCGGCCTTCGACAGCTTCTTCTTGGGGAACTCCGCCCTCAAGTAGCCGGTGTCTCGGCTGTACGCCTCCACGAGCTTGCACGCCTCTTGCGGCATCCCCGCGCGCTGCAACATCGGCCACTCCGCGAGGCCCTTGCCGCCGACTACCTGCAACACTCCCTTCAGGCTCTCAGCGTCCGATCCGCCGCCGAAGAAAGGAACGCCCGTGCCGGCGATGAGCTCGGCCATGATGCAGCCGAGCCCCCACGTGTCGATCCGCTCGTCGTAGACGACGCTTGGGCCGAGGAAGAGCTCCGGCGCGCGGTAGGGGCTCAACGCGGCCAGCTGCGTCGAGCCGTCCTTCGCGGGCTGTCTGGCTTGCTCGGAAGCGTTGAAGCCGCAGATCGTGTACTTGCGCGCCTTCTTCTTCTTCTTCTTCGTCTCCATCATCTGCTGCCACGGATCGTCATCGACGACCACGTTCTCCGGCACGACCTCCCTGTGCACCACGCCCGCGTGGTGCGCGCACGCCACGCCGGAGAGGAGCTGCGCCATGACGCCGCGCACCTCGCGCTCGCCGAACGGCCGGTCCTCGCGGTGCCGCTGCTGCAGGTACCGCCGCAGGTTCAGCGGGCCGGCGAACTCCGTGACGATGAACCACCAGTTCCCGCTGCGGTCATCGTCGGTGAACGCGGCGAGGAGCTTCACGACGTTCGGGTGGCCGCAGCACGCCTCGAGGGCCATAACCTCCTGCGCGAACTCGCGGGGCCCCGTCATCACGAACTCGTCGTCCGTCCGCCCGCTGAGCTGCTTCACGGCCACGAGCTGCCCGTCCACGCTGTCCCAGGCCGCGTACACCCTGCCGAACATGCCTCGCCCCGCAAGGACCGCATGCTTGTACCGCTCCGCCACGGCCGGTGGCCAGCCGCTGGGGGCCACCGCCGTACCCACTTCCTCCGTCGTCGCGCCGCCGCTGTTGATGACCGGCACCTCGCTCGCCGCCGAGTCTGCAGCAGCCATCGTGGAGTGCGCCAGCGACGCTGCGTTCTCGCGACGAACGAGAGACGCAGGCGCCGGCGCGAGTTGTTGAAGCGCAGGCGCAGCTGGTTTCTTCGGCTGGAGATGTGGTTTGCAAGGGCCGCTGGGCATGCAAATTTATAGCAGGCGCGGAGCCGCGGCCGGTTCGACTCGTACGTGGACTCCGATCCGATTTTGGTGGCCCGGCTCAGACTCGCGTGGGTGTTGAAGTAACAGACAGAGTAGGGTCTGAATTCTGTTGTGATCCTGTGACACACGGTAACTTGTAATCCGAGTAGGAGCGTGTATACCTGTGTTGCAATAGCAGTCAGCGCATCTCAGGCCTGAAACTGCATCTAAACAGAAGCAACAGCAGATCTCAGGCCTGAAATCGGCGCTGCTCGGCCACGCCGCCATCCAGAGCAGCGCCTCAACGAGCGGCATATCTGGCGGTTTGGAACGAGCAGTACACGTGGCCAGGTGTACGACCCCTGCACGGTGCTGACGGTGGCCGTGTTCGACGACTGGCGCTTGTTCGCCTCGGCAACTGTCCACGACCGGCAGAACTACCGCATCGGCAAGGCACGGGTGCGCGTGTCCACGGCGGAGACCAACCGCGCGCCGTACACTGCGTGGTACCCGCTGCTGGTGCTGCTGCGGTCGGGGCTCAAGAAGATGGGCGAGGTGCAGCTCGCCGTGCGCTTCTCGTCGCCGCAGCAGCTGGCGGACACGTTGGCCACGTACACCTCCCCGCTCCTGCCGCGGATGCAGACTACCTGCGCGCCATCGGCGTCGCGCAGCAGGAGGCGCTGGAACTAGCTAGAGATTTCCATCGCCTAAGCATGGACTGCCTTGCTGTGCTCACAAGTCAGACATTCGTCAAAGAAGAGATCGTCTGCTGGAAGCTCATTCCTGCAACAAAAAAAATCACATAAAAAATAGTTTTATTTTATAGGGAAAAAACGCAGGACATGGGAAATGTGCCGGCAATACAAATTCCATTGAGCATGCGGGCGTTTTCGTCGTCCTTCTGTACACCACGGGATCAGGATCAGACGGGAGAGAAGCCTGCCGGAACCTCCGGCAGAAACTGAGACGGACGACGTGCCAGGCTCGGATCTCACAAGCTGCCCCGGCAACGAGTCCCTTCTAATAAAAACTCGGTTCTTTTTCCCCACCGCATCCGCGCCCGCATCGACCGTGACCCCACCTCCCGGATCTCATCTGCGACGACCTCCTCACTCCCGATCCCGCCACCGCCTTACCCCAACCCAGCTCCGGCGAGCCGGCGGCGACGATGTACGGGTGGGAGATGCTGTCGTTCAACATCCACGACGGCTTCCTGGAGGCCATCGTGCGGGGGAACCGCTCGGGGCTCCTCACGGCCGCCGACTACAACAACCTCTGCCAGTGCGAGAACCTCGACGACATCAAGATGCACCTCACCGCCACCGAGTACGGGCCCTACCTCCAGAACGGTGAGATCCCCGGCCGCCTTATGATCGGGTACTTGGTTGGGTGTGCGCCGCCGTCATTCGCTATGCTGCTTGATCCTCCGCTGCTAGGGCATCCCTTTTTGCGAATCGCAATCACGGATTGGGGATTTTGGGGTAGTACGACTAGCGGGGCCCGTTCTCGAAAGAGCACTCCGCGTATTGTTCTGTGTCGTCTGCTATATTTTGGGGTGTCGGGGTGGGAAGATCGTTAGTAGCTACGTGAATTTAACTAGTCTCTTAAACCTATCGCGTCCTGTACCATAGATTGTTCTGGGAAGCTAGTTACCATACCCTCATTTCCGAGTTAATATATGCATGAGCAACTGGAAAAAAATATGCAGGTAGCTTAGTCCTAATCTGATTCCTGTAAGCAATGTATAAGCCGCACTAAATAATTTTAGTTTTTTTAACTTAGCTACTTAGTAATATTTTCTTTGCTAGAATCTACATGCGATTGTGGATCAACTGTATCAGCAGTTCAGCACAACCTGTCGAGCATCATCTTTTGCTTATGCTTGGCAATAGATAACTTCACTATTGACCCTTAATGCTAGCCGCCATGGGGGCCAGATTATTCTGCTTGTGCACATGTCATTTTCAGTCCTTTCCAATATATTATCCTACTGGGATTCTTTTGTCTATGCATAGAGGATGTTGTGTTTAGTTGCTAAGGGTATATATCCTTCTCTTTGTGTCTCACAGTAGAGTGTTAATGTGTTATAAAACATGTATTTTCTCTATCTGTACTGTGGTTATATTGAATGTGTATTTTTCATTGCTGTCTCAACACTGTTTTCTTTCGACGACAATGACAGTTATGCGTAATCAACAAAGTTTTGTATCGAGTAAAATTTGTATTGGCAATTGTTCTCACAATAGAAGGGCGGACCTGGCGCAGTGGTAGTATGTCTCCACTTGTGTCCTGAGGTCTTGGGTTAGAACCAGCCTCTCTGCAAAAGTAGGGGTAAGGCTGTCTAGAAATAACCCTTCCCCAGACCCCACATGTGTGGGAGCCTTCGGCACTGGGTACGCCCTTTTAATTGTTCTCACAATAACAGCACATGCTTTGTCACTGCATTTACTTTTTTGATACAACTGGACCTGGAATTTATGTCTGCTACATTGCAGAGCCATCTCCCTTGCACACAACGACAATTGTGGAGAAGTGCACCCTTAAACTGGTTGATGAGTACAAACACATGCTGTGTCAGGCTACTGAACCACTATCTACATTCCTGCAGTATATAATGTAAGTGCCATTGAATTATTCACTGGCGAAGCCAGGTTCACCTTCCCTGGTGCACATGCACCAGGGTCAAAATGAATTTTCCCTTTAAATATCATATAATTTGCTGGATTTCACATAGAAATTTGAACATGAAAGAAGTGAGGCACCAGGGTAGTTTCTGTGCTAGCTTCGCCACTGGAATTATTTGGAAGTTTTATTTGTATCTTTTCCTCTATCAGGTTTACATTTCCTGATCTGGTGCAGTAGTATGATCCTAACATCGTAATCTTGTTCACAGATACGGGCACATGATTGATAATGTTGTCCTTATTGTTACTGGGACATTGCATGAGAGAGATGTTAATGAACTGTTGGAGAAATGCCATCCATTGGGCATGTTTGACAGGTATTAATATTGTTTCACCTGTCTTTTTTAATGGACATGTGCCAGCAACTGAAAGTACCGAGCATTAATTGTACCTGCTATTTAACAGCATTGCGTCGCTTGCGGTTGCCCAAAATATGAGTGAGCTTTATAGATTGGTTCTAGTGGATACTCCCCTGGCCCCATACTTTTCAGAGTGCATTACATCTGAGGTAAAAGCTGTTGTTGATCATTTCTTTATGGCATTTGTGCTGTCCAGTAACTATCGACACTGTTTTATATTTCTCTTAACATCTCAAGATGCCTTTTGTAGGATTTGGATGACATGAATATTGAGATTATGAGGAACACTCTCTACAAAGCATATCTTGAGGATTTTTACAAATTCTGCCAGGTATGCAGCACTCAAATATGATTTCTTTGGTCATCTTTTCTCAATAGTTGTTCTGGAATCTCCATTTTTTTTAGTTTAATATGTTTTCTATATTACTTTGATTTAGAAACTCGGTGGTGCAACAGCTGAGATCATGTGTGATCTCCTTTCATTTGAAGCTGACAGAAGAGCTGTTAACATTACAATTAACAGGTGAAGCACTGAACTTTCCATTTTCGCCTTGGCATCCTTATTTTCTCACATGAAAATTTTCCTCAATATTGTCCTAATTTCTATTTCATGTTTTGCAGTATTGGGACCGAGTTGACTAGAGATGATCGCCGGAAGCTGTACTCCAACTTTGGTTTATTGTATGTTTTCATTTAATGCAATGCTAGCGATATTTCTAATTAAGGCGTTTCTGTTTTTCATGCGGATGTAATATTATGATGTCCTTCAGGTACCCATATGGTCATGAAGAACTTGCTATTTGCGAAGATGTTGATCAGGTTTGTATTCTAAATTGCTAATTATGCTCAGTGAAAGCATTTTTTATATTGAATTGTTAAACACACCTTGCAATCCTCTGAACGCGTTCTTAGTGGTTAAGTTTCAGTGATTATATTAGTTAAAAAAGCCTGTTGGGACTGCTATCCATGCATTTGACGAACCAGTGATATTAAAAAGCCTCCTCATGGAGCCTACTAAAACATGCAATAGACTAGGCCAAGAGCTTCATCATGAAGAAATGAGAAAATGTGGTATTACCAAGTAGAGATCTTTGTTGCACTGTTAGTATCTGAAGTATTACTCTCATGGAGAGGATGACACTAGAAGTTGGAAAATTTTTCTTGTTTCATTTCACACACAATGCCATGCCCAAACTAGGGATTGGGGTTACAATTTATAGCTGAGGCAGCCAAGCATATACCTAGATGCTAGTCTAAGATGCTAAGATGATGTCCTACCAAAGGACTAATATGTTGTCCTAACAAAGGACTAATATGTTGTCCTAACAAAGGACTAATATGATGTCCTCTTGGTCTAAGATGTTGTCCTAATAAGGACTAAGATGTTGTCCTAACTAGGGGGCACAAAGACCTAGAGTACAAGACTTATTCCATCATTCTCCCCCTAAATCTTGTGCGTCGTCTTGTGGGGGAGTTGGACCATCCCGATCCTGGAGCAAAGCTCAAGAAACTTGATCCTCCCAAGGGGCTTGGTGAGCAGGTCTGCAAGTTGGTCCTTGGTGTTGATGTAGCACGTCTTGATGTTCCCTTCCTCCAAGCAGCTTCAAAGAAAGTGGTACCTCACCCGGGTGTGCTTGCCCCGTTCATGAAAGACGGGGTTCTTTGCTAGAGTCAGAGCGGACTTGTTGTCCACTCTGAGTTCCACCGCTCCGGTGTCTTTGCCGAGGAGATCACCAAGCAGTCGAACTATCTAGAGCGCCTGAGTCGAAGCGGTAGAGGCCGCTATGTACTCGGCCTCGCAGTTGGACAAGGCCACCACCTGCTGCTTGATCGACTGCCAGCTAACGAGGCACTTGTCGAGGAAGAAGAGAATCCCACTCGTGCTCTTGCTAGTGTCGCCGGCGTGGTCGCTGTCGCTGTATCCGACAAGGTGTGCCTCCCCAGGGCACCTTGGGTAGTAGAGGCCGTGATCGAGAGTCCCTGCAACGTAGCGGATGATCCTCTTCGCAGCTTGTTGGTGCTCCGTCGTCGGTCGCTGCATGAATCGACTTACGTAGCTGACAGAGAATGCCAAGTCCGGTCGTGTGTGGGCGAGGTAGCGAAGGCTCCCTACAAGACGCCGATACTGCGTAGCGTCCATCTCCTCTGTCGTACTATCGCGGCTCAGCCTCAGTCTCTCCTCCATCGGAGTGAGAGCGGGGTTGCAGTCTGTAAGCCCAGCCAGCTCAACAACACGCTTGGCGTAGGCAGTTTGTCTAAGCATGATCCCGGAGTCGGCCTGGCGCACCTCGATCCTCAGGTAGGAGAGAGATCCTAGGTCACTCATCTGGAAGGTGGCTTTCATCGCTTCCTTGAACCTTGCCACCTCCACATTCTTGGTGCCGGTGATCACCAAGTTGTCGACGTAGACACCCACCAGTAGGGCATTTCCTCCATTGCCCCGTCGGTAGATGGCCGCCTCGTGCGGGCTTTGCTCGAAACCCGTCCCCTTGAGCGTGGAGTCCAACTTGGCATTCCACGCCCTTGGTGCCTGCCGTAAGCCATAGAGGGCCTTGCGCAGGCGCAACACCTTCCCCTCCTTGCCAGGAATCGCAAATCTCGGCGGCTGGTGCACATAGACCTCCTCCTTTAAATTGCCGTTAAGAAACGCCGACTTGACATCCATTTGTTGAACCCGCCAGCCTCCCTGGGCAGCCTGCGCAAGGAGGGGTCGCACAGATTCCATCCGCGCCACGGGCGGGAAGGCATCATCGAAGTCGATCCCCTTCTGTTGCATGAAACCGCGTGCCACCAAGCGAGCCTTGTGCTTGACGATGGTGCCGGCTTCATCCCTCTTCAACTTGAACACCCACTTAAGGGTGATCGTGCGGTGACCATGAGGGAGGTCAGCAAGCTCCCAGGTGCGGTTGTTCTCAACCGTATCCATCTCCGACTGCATCGCGGCACGCCATTGCCGCGTGTCTCTCAGCCTCCGTGAAAGACCGAGGCTCGGCGTCGTCGCACGCAAGGTGCAACTGCGCCTCCAGATCGCGAGGGGCCAGCGGCTGGTCACCAAGAAGATCCTTTATCGTACGATACCGCAACGACTCGCCGTCGTGGTATGCATCGATGCGCTCCTCGTCGTGGGAGAGCGGAGTAGCGAACTCCACCGTGTTGTGCTCGACACGAGCTGGTATCGGAGTGGACGTACCCGGAGGGATGGCCGTTGGTGCTAGAGTGCGTGGGGTCGTCGGCTGTGGTGTTGGTGGCGGAGAACTCGTCGCAGCCGAGGTCGTGACTAGGGAGCGTGGCGCTGAAGTCGGTGGAGGCTCGGGGACTGGGGTAGACATGCTCGGTGGAAAAGAGCCGCCTACTCCCCCAGTTCCCTTGAAGTGGACGTACTCGACGATGAAGTTGTCGTACGTCGGAGTCGAGCCATCGTCTACTGCCTTGTCCCATGACCATCCTCGTCCTTCGTTGAACACTACATCACGTGCCGTGCGCATGCACTATGTTCCTAGGTCGAGAATGCGGTAGGCCTTCGAGCCCTCCGTGTAGCCGATGAACACCTCCGGAGTGCTCCTGTCGTCGAGCTTGCCGATGCAGCGGACCGCCTAGGCTTCCAGGATCTCCGGCCTGGACGCCATGGCCGGTCGACTCGCCTAGAGTCGCCGCCGCTGACGGGTCGCACCACCACAGCCCCGTGTCGTCGCTGCCGGGTCACGCCGCCCCTGAGTCGCGCCGCCGCTGTCGAGTCTCGCTGCCACCGCCGGTTAGGAGAAGGGGAGGAGAAGCCGAGAGTGAAAGGGTTAGGGTGAAGAGTGGGGTATTTTTATGTGTGATCTGACCATTGGATGAGGATCGGACGGTTCACACATAATGGGCCTATTCTCAGTCTAGCCCAGCCCACCGCCGCCCCGCCTTCCCCCTCCATCCCTCCTCCACGCCACGCCGCCGCCGCTTCCCATCCTCGCCCTGCTGCCGCCGCCTCCTCCTCCCCTCGCCTCGCCGTGGCCTCCTCCACCCCGCGCCCCACCGCGGCCTTCATCGGGTCCTCCTCCCCTCGCCCCCTGCCGCTGCCGCCTCCTCCTCCCCTCGCCCCGCTGTCGCCGCCGGGCGTCCAGGCGTCCGGGCGGTGATTCACAAGCCTGTGCTGATGTGGCCAAGCTCCTTGGCAAACGCGAGGCAGCCGAAGACCCGTAGGTGAGAGACTGTCGGCTTGCGCCCATGCCAAGCCTCGTACGATGTCCTGCCGTTGAGAGCCTTGGTGGGCGAGCAGTTGAGGATATAGACCGTCGTCACCACCACCTCTCTCAGAAGACGGCTGGCATTCCCCTCTGCTTGAGGAGAGCCCGAGCCATCCCCACAACCGTCTGGTTGCGCAGCTCGACGACACCGTGCTGCTGCGGGCTGTACGGCGCGGAGTAGTGGCGCTGAACACCCTCATCCACGCAGTACGACGCTAACTCGGCTGTCGTGGATTCGCCGCCGTTGTCGGTGCGCAGCACGCGCAGCTTGCGGCCGCACTCCGCCTCCGTAGTGGCCTGCGCGCGCCTGATGGCGTTCGCAACCTCTCCCTTGCTGCCGAGGACCATCACCCACATGTAGCGGGAGAGATCGTTGACAAGCAGCAGGAAGTAACGTCGTCCTCCCGGTGTAGCCTGTGTCACCGGGCTACACAAGTCCCCATGCACGAGCTCGAGCCGCTCCTTGGCTCGAAAGCTCGAGTGCTGGGGAACGGGGAGCTGCCTCTGCTTTCTCAATACGCTGACGTCGCAGAACTGCCCCACGTGGTCAAGGCACGGTAGGCCTCGTACCATCTTTTTGGCACTGAGCCGCTTCAAGGCCTCGAAGTGAAGGTGCCCAAAGCACTTGTGCCACTGCCATGCCTCGTCATCTCGACGAGTAGCGAGGCAGAGGGGTTGTGCTACCAGCATGTTAAGGACGTAGAGTCGATTGGTGCCTCTGGTTACCTTGGCAAGAAGGTGATGATGGAGATCCCAAATCCTTATAACTCCGTTCTTGATCTCCACGCGCAAACCGTTCTCATCCAGCTGCCCCAGGCTGATGATAGAGTTCCTCAACACGGGGATGTAGTAGACTCCGATGAGCAGCTTGTGCTCACGAGACTCAGTGAAGAACTCTCGTCGACCGGTCAAGTGATGGGTGGCGCCGGTGTCGAGGCAGCCCCCGACAGTCTTGTCGTTGCCGGAGCCGTCACCGAGGAAGGCGTGTGCTCTCGGCTCATCGAGGTGGAGAGCCGCGGCGGCCGATGCCACTGGAGGTGGCTCGATGCTTACGTGTGCCAGGAGCAGAGCCGGCTCCTCCTCCTCTACCTGTGCGACGTGGGCCTAGCAGCGTCGTGGCTGCCAACACTCCTTGGCCCAATGACCAAGCTTGCCACAGTTATGGTAGGTGTCGTCTCGTGCTAGCTTCCGGTTGCCGGCGTTGCCGCCCTGGACGCCACCCTCGGCACGTCTCTGCGCCCCGGCTTGGGCACCTCCGCGCCCCTTGCTTGGCTTGCCGCGCCTGCGCCCGCCTTTCAAGGAGGAGGGCTCCCCCTTCTTCATGTCACCTTGGCAGGCCCGCCACTGCTCCCGAGTGAGATGTAGCTTCCCGCCGATGGTGATAGGCCTCGAGAGAGGCTGAGGTTCGTCGCTGTCGACGACCTTGAGGCGGACTATCGCCTCTTCGATCGACATCGTGGAGAGGTCCAGCAGAGACTCGATCGAACGAGCGATCTGCTTGTACTTCTCGGTGATGCAACGGAAGAGTTTCTCGACGGCTCTCTCCTCGTTGTAGGTGTTGTCGCCGAACTGCACCATCTTCTGCAGTAGTGTGTTGAGACGGAGAGCAAAGTCATCAACGTCCTCACCTGGTTTGAAGGCCAGGTTCTCCCACTCCTTGCGCAGTGTCTGCAGTGTGGTCTTGCGGTCGCTGCCGATGTGTGCCGCAGCGATGGCGTCCCAGGCCTCCTTGGTAGTCCGCTTCTTGGAAAGCGAGAATTGCATCTCAGGCGGTACTGCAGCAAGGAGAGCATCCAGCACCCGTCGATCCTCGTAGTAGTCGACGTCGCCGTATCGGACTGCTTCCCACATGTGCCGCACTTGGAGCCATACCCTTATCACCGCGGCCCACTTGACGTAGTTGGTCTTGGTGAGGATAGGCCACCCACCGCCGGGACCGACGTCCCTGACAATGGCCCGGAGGGAGAGTCGCGGCGCCTGTAAATGCCGCGATCTCCGTCAACCCAGCCACCCCCGCCGGGAGCTTCGCCGGCGCGTCCGCGTCCGTCTGGGCTGCAGTCGCCGCCTATGGGGGTGCGCGGCTGCCCACTGTGGCGTTTGTGGTCGTGCTACCTCCCTCGCCAGCCAGAGGTCTTCATTGGTGCCGCCATCGGTAGAAACAGAGCCTCTGGCGCTACCGCCACGCAGAGCCTCAAGCTCTGCTGCAGCCGCACGCGTTGCATCCACAGCCGCCGGTGCTTCTACTTCCGCCCTCGCCGCTTCCAGTTCCGCCGCCGCCAGCCTCGCCACCGTCGCTGCAGCCTCTGCCGCTGCTCGCTCGCGTTCTTCCACCGCAGCGACCTCGGCCTCCTGCCGATGCCGCGCGCTCGAAGCGGCCGAGCGTTGAGACTGTCCTTTAGACATGGCGCGCTAGGGGGGGGGAGTGCTGTGTGGGGAAGAGGCTGCCTCAGACAAGCTGTTGCTCGTCTGTGCAGGAGGGGGGATGAGCTGAATCAACCGGTGTTCTTGCTGCTAGTTGAGAACAAAGAGAGGTGTGGGAAGGAGATGAGCGGGAGATGTTAAGGCTACAAGATCGAATGGCTCTGATACCACTTGTTACTATCTGAAGTATTACTCTCATGGAGAGGATGACATTAGGAGTTCAAAAATTTTTCTTGTTTCATTCCACAGACAATGTCATGCCCAACCTAGGGGTTGGGGTTACATGTTTATAGCTGAGGCAGCCAAGCATATACTTAGATGCTAGTCTAAGATGTCAAGATGATGCCCATGCTGTTCTAACAAAGGACTAATATGTTGTCCTCTTGGTCTAAGATTTGTCCTAACAAGGACTAAGATCCTGTGCTAACTAGGGGCCACAAAGACCAAGAGTACAAGACTTATTCCATCATGCACATGTTTCATGTGTGATGGTTATATATCAATATCGGCATTAATGGTGTCGATGATTTGGCTATCTCATTATGTAGTTATTTATCTCATGCTAATGTATTGTGTTTCTTTCTTATGAAATACGAATGCAGTTGCATGGGGTGTATATTTCTGACTCCATATGTTTGTGTGATCATCATTCGTCAAACGGACTTCTTGCTTTGTGAAACTGGTTTGGCTTACATATACTTGTAGATTATATTTTATCAGTTTCATCATCATTCATGCCATCAGTTAAAAAATAAATAGTAATAATAATTCACGCGCTTTGATCTTTTGTGCTTCTTAGGATAACCTTTTGGTATCTGTCATATCATGAGTATTTTCTTAGCATGTATCGAGTTGTGTTTATGCTGTGGACGGCTTCGTGGGCCGCCAATATGGCCGGCGCAGGGCCCATGGCGCCCACAGCCCAGCCGCACCACCTCCTGCCTAAGCGTCTTCTAGAAGATTTGTTTAAGATTAGAATAAATCTGTTATAGGTAGAATTAAAGATCCAATCTGTTATAGATAGAATTAAATAAATAGGAGATTGAGTCGGTTGGGGGTATCCCAACCGACCCGGGTGCAGCAGCCGGCCCTAGGGCGGCAGGGGTCCCTAGACCTCTATATAAGCAGCACCCCTCCCATGTAATCTTCATCCAGGAAAATTCAGAACTACCCCATTGGGTTGTTCTTCTCCTTGGGTCATCGTGGCTACGAACCCTAACCTTAGCTGTCGTGATCTCCCCTCTCTTCCATCACGATACGCGCTGCGCAACTCCTCCTACGCTACACCTCCTCGCTGTTGTTCCCTCCCCTGCGCAGCCCTAGCCGCAGCTGGAGGTCCTCCCCCACCCTCAATTCACAGCAGTTTAATATCTTTATGATCTTTCTCGCTTGAAAAGTGGAATATTTTTCTAGTCTGTTTTGATAGGGGGAATTGTGATCCAAATGCTTGGGGGCGTAGTATTAGTAATGTACATGTATTGCTATCTGTAGTACATATAGACCATAATTATCTTTTTCTCAGTGATTCAGTTATTTTGACTTCCATAACTTTCTTACTTGTTCCTTGTGTAGGTGCGTGGTGCAATGGAGAAATATCCACCATACCAGGCTATATTTTCCAGGATTTCATACGGAGAAAGCCAGATGCTGGATAAGGCCTTTTATGAGGAAGAAGTGCGGAGGCTATGCTTGTCCTTTGAGCAGCAGGTATATTTTTCTGCTTTAACTTTGTCATATGAGTTGCGTATATGGAAATATAACCTCGGTGGACTATGTAGATGCATCCTCTCTGAATATATGGTGTATGAATTAGGTCTTACTGTTCTTAGAAAATAAAAATCACTGGCGATTGGCGAATAAGTTCTTGGAGAATTGTTATGGTTGCAGTGACTGCAAACTGATTTAATATTGTGCCCGGCCACCTGCCACTCGTATGATGCACGGCACATTCCTCTATGCGTCATCTACACAAGCACTCGTGCACTCCATTATGTGCCTTGCTTCTGCTTGTGGGTGCTTGGTGGAGGCATCAACATTGTTCACTTGTTGCAGACTAGCCTCCCATAGTTTCAAAGCTATCTTCGAAGTCTATGCTCACCCGTGCTATCTTTTACCTTTTCTTGTCCATGCAGTTCCACTATGCCGTTTTCTTCGCGTACATCAGGCTACGCGAGCAAGAGATAAGGAACCTGATGTGGATCTCTGAATGTGTTGCACAGAACCAAAAGAACAGGGTCCACGACAGTGTCGTGTTTATCTTTTGAGCATCCATCAGCATGATATATATGGTTGTACAAAAAAATGCCTACTTCGATGATGGCAGCCTTTGTTTCGAGGATTATAAACCTAAGGACTTATTATGCCCATTGTCCATTTACGTGGCAGAAAAGCAAGGCGACGGCCCTTGTATTATTGTTTGTTTTTTGTAGTAAAATAAAGGCGTGATCGTCTGGCATACTGAATAAAATCGTGTCTATTTTTTTAGTATAATAAGTAAAATCTTGTGTATTTTGGGACAATCTTTCATTGTCAATGTGCAGTTTTCTGGCAATACACATGGATGGTTTGCTCTCCGTAACGTCCCAACTCGCCTTCTTTCTTTTATGCTTTCAGCTTCAAGAAAACGGCGACATCTTGAAAACGATGAGCAATGTGACGGTGGTTATCAAGGGTGACCAAAAAAGGTAGCATGATATGCTGCATTAAAGCCCTGGTAAAGGAAGCCTCTGTATGCAAGCAGAGCCATCCCGTGAGCCCATGAGCCTCTGTTTCTTCCCCTCCAATCCCTCGCATCTGCATAAACTCTAATACCCGGCTGACACGTTCACACACCCTCAACAGTCCTTAAAGAATATTTGTTGCCAACAACATGATGTATGTTAACCGCTAATGTACTCTGGTGATAGACTGATACTCTGATAGCAACACTCACGCTTACAGTTCCAAGATATGCGCCACTGGGCTATCTAAGGTAGTAGCACCTCTCCACAAAATTTCAAATGATCAAAACCCAATCAAAACAAAAAAAAGATGAAGTCCTTTGTGAAGAAAATAAAAACAGTAGCCATCTCATATCATTGGATTGTAAGCTAAGACTGCCACTTGTGAGTGTTCTGCTTCAGGTTTTATATGGGAAATGGCACGAGCTATAATAGAAAAGGGAACCTAGACTATGAGAATTGAATTTTTCAAATATTGAAAAGATGGTATCCTTAAGATGTAGAGTGATAGGGTGGGGTTTCAAAAGATTAATTGATGTATAAACTATGAAGAAAATCGCAAATGTCAACAGATGCACTCCCTCCTTTCCATTTTATTTTACACTGGTTAGTAACGGAGTGAGTAATACCATTACGTCTTTTTTATCGCCCCTGGTTTTTGTTAGTATACTGCTCCGGAATGGGAAGCTCCGTGCATATAAATACCACACCATGTCCCTCAGCCTCGTACATCCCAATCGCCTGTGCTCCTTCTAGCCGACATTGCAGTCTCAATCTTTCCGGTAGCAAGATCTGTTTTTTAAGGTAAGTAAGTATACTTTCTATAATACGCATGAGAGCTAAGTATCTTTGCGTTAAGAAGATGAGTTGGTCAATGACCTTACACGATAACTTCACTTGTGTTTCTATTCATGGACCTCATGGTGATGCGCGGTGTAGAGGCATGGACCTTGTTCCGTTTTCTTAGAAAAAAAATGGTGACCGCGCATCTTTCTTGAAGTTGTTTTTCGACGTTCACGTTTGAAGTTGTTGCCAGCTGGCTGCTGCTACAGCGATGCCGATAGGAGTGAGCAAGGTGGGCGCCGCTTCCGCGTCACGGTCTCAGAGGAGCCGCTGCCGGCCGGCAAAGGAACCCGTCGCCGCCAGCATCCTCCAGCCGCGCGGCGACGCCGGCGGCGGACTCGACGGCGAGCGCTGCCATCCAGACGATCTACGACGTCTCCAGGGACGTCTTCGCGGCGGCCACACCAGCTGGCTTCCAGCCGCAGCCGAGTGACGTGGCGCGCCTCTCGGGCTTCCTCAGTACGTCACTGCGACGAGGGCTGTTTCGTCAACGGAGAGCGATGGGTTTTTTTGGAACATCTCCGACTACATTATTATGCATGGCTAACATATTTTTCTGCTATGAATTATGTCTTGTGAATCATCCCGCCGATTGTTGCCACATGTGTTGTCTTATCAATCTAAGACATGAGTTATGGAGTGCTCGGAGATTGATAAGACAGCACAGGTGGCATGCATGCATGGACGCTGCTGACAAGCATGAGCCACTGCGTCGATGATATACCACGCTGCATGCGTCAATGCGCCACACCGTTCTCACAATCTCTCGTTGCAGATCAAGGAAGTTGCGCTATTTATTTTAGACGATGCAGCGTCGCATGTAACAAATGCGTTAATTGATATGATATGGGTCATTAGCATGTTGATTTATCATTGCGCATGTAGATGGCCTGAAGCTGCAGGATTTTGGCTTTGATGCGTCCATGCCTTACCTGAGAGCTGATCCTGATAAAGATGGAGGCCGCCGGCCCTACAGTGACCTACCTGCACTTTGCTGATTCTCCTGAGTTCTCGGTAAAATCGACCACTTCGAGTTCTGTCACCGGTAGATGTATCTTGCAAGTGTTAAATTTTCAGTGTTCTTGACACCCCCCCCCCAACTGAACGGATTGCACGCGCAGTTTGGTGTTTTCTGCTTGCCAGAGTCTGCCGTCATCCCATTGCATGACCATCCTGGGATGACGGTCTTCAGCAAGATCCTCCTGGGCTCCATGCATATCAAGTCCTACAACTGGGTTAGGGCTCCTCCTCCTGCTGGTATCCGGGCAACGAGAACGTCAAATGGTGACTACGGACTACTTTCGAAGCTAGCGTCGCAACTAGCTAAACAACACCTTGCACGCAATTCGATCTTTCCCACGTCCCTCGGAGTCGCTCCTGACATTATATTATATTCTCCCCTATGTACTGAACGTGCATGCAGGTGCTCGCCTGGCAAAGCTGAAGACTGACGCCGTCTTCGACGCCTCGTCGTCGGAGACGGTGGTGCTGTACCCGGAGAGCGGAGGGAACCTGCACTGCTTCACCGCGACGACGCCGTGCGTGGTGCTCGACGTCATGGGTCCCCCCTACTGCCGGGCTCAAGGAAGGGCCGGGACTGCGCCTACTACGGTGCATCCTCTCGTCGCTAGTCCGTTCTAACTAGTGCTATTTTTTTACAGTCACTGAATTAATTTCAGTCATGGTATTGATGATATCTCTGGTTATGATATGCGTGCATTTAGTTACTGAAAAGGATTAATCCTTTGGTGTATGCAGGTGTCAGAGCTACGCGTGCAGCTGAGGATGGGCAATACGCTTGGCTGAAGCGAGTGCGCTGCACCTTAGAAATAGACACCTTTCACATGCAACCAAAAATCCGGAAGTGAATTGGCGAAGAGCGTGGCTTGCAGATCTTCTACCAGGCCGGGAGACACAAGGGCCTTCTTTGGTCTTGCGCTTGTGCCCATGAGAGAGAGAGAGAGAGAGAGACCATGGTTTCTGAAAACACATTGGTTTTCAAAGCAACTTACGAAACACCAAAATTTGTTGATTCTACAGTATTTTGCAGTTTTGTTGCATGTCTGCACTCATTTTAAAGGATTCATGCAGATATCTGGAGTCCAAACAGGTGGTGCAGGTGTTTGCCCACTATGGGTGGAGTTTGAGAAATAGAATTTCTCATCAATAATATATCGAGTTAGTACCGATATCCTCTTCCTTTTATAATTTTTTTATAAAATTTTATGTGTGAGGTATTTGTAATAAGTGGGTCATAACCTTTATGAAGGGGAAGGTCGAATTGTTTGTCCATTATATTATCTAAAAAAATCTCTGCACTCATTTGTTACTACTATATGATGTTAACACCACTGTTTTTTCTTTGCCAAACAAACCAAGTGCTCTGTGTGCCATAGAAACCTCTGCGCCGTATATATATATATATATATATATATATATATATATATATATATATATATATATATATATATATATATATATTCGTCTAAAATCTATAGCATGGACTCCTTATGGCTCTATTGTGGAAATGGTTTGAGGAGCTAGGAGAAGGGTCACATATGACAGGGTCTAAGGGCCCAGATCGGTAGCCATTGCAGTACTTTGGACAGTGTGAAGAGAGCGCAATGCAACAGGTTTCGGTGCGGATGCGCGTTTCACTCAAGACATTATTTTTGACATTTAGTACTTGATAAATCTGTGATGTATGGAACGTGCTAGGCACCTCGCCCTTGTTGTATTTTCTACTAATCAAACTGCTCTTGCGTCTGTTGCTTACGTTAACGGACTTGTCTACATGATTTTCTACCTCTACTTATATTTAAGCACCAGATTCACCAGTTTTTTTCGGAAAAAAATCTAAATCTAATGGTATGAAAAAAATACCTTTTATTTTCAGTCGATTAAAAAAAAGAGGCTGCAAGTTTTGCTGCGTCGTCGCGGCATGGACCACGAACCACATGGGCCGTTCCTCTCGCTTAGCTTGGGAACTTCCGGCCCAACCCAACAGCACGTGCCCACCCGCTCGGCGCGGCGGCGTCACGCATTCGCGGCGTGGCCCCCCACCTCGCGCACACGTGGTGGTGCCGCGCCACTTCGCTTCCCGGCCATCGCCATACCCCTTCCCTTCCCTTCTTCCCCCCTGCCCCGCCGCTGGATTTGGACCCAAGCAGGCCGCCCACCGTTTCCAGGTTCCGATCACATCCCACGGGTCAAGGACGGCGGAGCCGGGCACCTAGCAGCGGCTCTGTCTCGTGCGGCTTCGACGGAAGGTGAGAGCTGAGCTCTCCTCCCCAATCCCCATCCTTTCTTTTGTAGTTCACATTTAGGTTGGATGTAGCGGGGGTGGGTCGATCGTCGACCCCACCGCGGGCGCGGGGGCCGGGATGCCCGGATGAGGACGTGGAGGGGGATTTTCACCCCCTACCTCTTCCTGGACTCGAAAGCGGCAGGCGACGAACCCACCAATGGCGGCAGCTGTGCCTGGCGCGGGGGACTCCCCGCTGACGTTAGGTCTCGCCCTATTGGTCGGTCCGCCTCTGATTCTCAGAGGCTGAAACTGTATGCGCTATTTGCGACCAGAGCTGATAATACATGTTTATCCGAATGAAAAGTCTGTGCCTGCGAACCTCATGGTGTAATTATCTCCTGCACGTGTAGTCTATTCGCTATTTGGGCTTATTGTATTAATATATTCCACCGTAGTTTCATGAAAAATTGCTTTATCAGTTTCTTGTAGTCATGGATCGACCTGAGGAAAACGCAAAACTCCCAAGCTGTGACGCCTACTTTGAAGCTATCCAGTCCAAGAAGAAGCTCCCGCTATCTTTGCAAGAGTCGCTGACCGCTGCCTTTGCTCAGATTCCGGTCTCATCCTTCCCAGATGTTCCAGCTGGTCGAGGTACCACCTTCTGCCAATGCAAATGAAATCTACTCGATTTTTCATCCGTAACATGTATCTCATCTTGTTAATTCATAATTGTACTGTTTTTAATCCTCAGTGTTCTGTGTGCAGTAATTGAAATTCCAGGCGACACTTCCATTCTTGACGCTGTGAGGATTCTCTCTGAAAACAACATAAGGGCGGCGCCAGTGCTGAATCCGGAACCTGTGGTGCCAACTGATTGGCAGGAGAGGTATCTTGGCGTCATTGATTACTCAGCAGTCATCCTCTGGCTACTTGAAAATGCAGAACTTGCTTCTGTTGCTCTCTCGGCTGGATCGGCAACTGCTGCAGGAGTTGGAATAGGTGTCGTTGGTGCAGTGGGGGCGGCAGCGTTGGGTGCGACTGGTCCTGCGGCTGTGGCTGGCTTGACTGCGGCCGCGGTGGGGGCTGCCGTTGCTGGTGGGTTGACTGCTGAAAAGGGTGTTGCAAAGGATGGGATAACTGCTGCTGATCACTTAGGGGAAGATTTCTACAAAGTTTTGCTTGAACAGGAACCTTTCAAATCAACAACAGTAAGTTATCTGCTGTCCTAAAATGTTATGTGCTTATGTTGTAGATAGCATATGTTTTCTATTGTTGATATCGATCTAGTTAATGTTTCACTGTGTGGCTATATTGAAATTTTGTTACTATACGGTTACAACTATATCTACCCCAATTCTTGTCTTTAAGTTTGTATACATCTATTTTGAGTCTTGTTCCCATACCTGCACCTTTGTCCCTTTTGAACTTACAACTTTGTAATCTAACCCTTAATTTTATGTTTAAACACATCTATCTTGACTGTGATTTCTGAACTACAGTGGTTGCTAAGGTTTAATTTGGTTATTTGTTCAACTCCTTTTACTTTTCATCGAACATGCCATTGTAACAATCTGTTGTATGTCCTGCTAACTCATATCAATTACACTTCATTGTAGGTTCGATCAATTGTAGAGTCATACCGCTGGTCTCCTTTTGTCCCCGTTACACTGGACAGTTCCATGCTTACTGTACTGCTGTTACTCTCCAAGTACAGATTGAGAAATGTCCCTGTGATTGAGCCTGATAAACCAGTTATCAGGAACTTCATTACTCAGGCTGGTGTTGTCAAAGGGCTGCAGCAGTGTAAAGGAAGGGATTGGTTTGACTACATTTCTGCACTTCCTCTTGCAGACTTGGGACTTCCATTTATGACTATAGATGAGGTTATTTTGTCTCCCCTTTATGCATCTGCGTCACTTAAACTCCAGTTTTCTATTGCAAGGGCCAGTCTGCTGCAATTTTCTTATTATTTTGCATCTGCTAGCTGCATTGTAATACAATACATCCCCAATTGTTTTTTTCTTTGCAGTAGATAATGGTAATGTAGAAGTGACAATCTTGTGTTTTATTCAGGTTATCACTGTCAACAGCGAGGATCTAATCCTAGAAGCTTTCAAGTGCATGAAGGATAACAAAATCGGTGGTGTGCCAGTAGTTGAAGGGCCCAATAAGAAACTTGTTGGCAGTGTGAGCATAAGGGATATACGCTTTTTGTTACTCAGGCCTGATTTATTTTCGAATTTCAGGTATCAAACCACCTAATAATTCCTGGATATTTGTTAACCTCTCCCATATCCTTATTGGTTTGTTCCATACAGGCGACTTACAGTCATTGAATTCATGAAGACTCTAGGATCCACTCTTCCAGACTCAGGCGAGAACTGTTTGGTGAAACCACCGCCCACCTGCAGACCTGATGCTTCCCTCGGCAGCGTGATAGACAGCATCGCATCAAGGATAACTCACCGTATCTATGTGGTGCATGATGAGCTGGAAGTTATAGGTGTCGTAACACTTCGTGATGTGATCTCTTGCTTCATCCACGAGCCTCAGGGTTACTGTGACAGCTATTTGGCTTCAGCAATGGAGAAGATTGATGACAAAAGTTCAGTTCCCGTGGAGAAAAGCTGAGCTCACTGTACCATGAATGTCAACGCTACAAATTGAATCAGTTTATTCGGGCGCCTGACCTAGTGCAGAAATTCTCCTAGGTGCATTGGAGAGGTACTGTTGGTCCGCTACAGATTCCGTGGTTCGATCCATGCAAATCTTGTATTAATCTTATCTGAGATATGCCCGATGGTTTCTTTTTTTGCAAAATGTTTTCCAACTTTTTTGCAAAATAGTTCTTTCCCAGACAACGCCTTTTGTTTGCGGGAAGAGAACCATAGTTATTACAACCTTGAACATAGCATTTCACTTGATAAAAGGGGCAGATGACTTGATAACAGGGTGTAAAATTTCTCGTACTTGGTGAAATGCTTGATGAAGACGAGTAAGCATAACGTTTGATCAAGCATTTCACTAAGTACGACTTATGTTTAAACCTGGAGCCCATCTCTCCCTTTTCTCTTCTTTCTTTCGCCCATGAATATACAACATAAGCTTATTTGGGGACTGGCTTTTTTTTGTTTGATTACTGGCCCATACACTATCAAAATTGTTCAATAATCGGAAGGGAAGCATAGAACAGAATCGATATTATGAAATATGCCCCTCCCCTAATTTACCACTTGGTTCTTATGTACACCCACACTGGCCATTGGCCTCTACTTTTGTTTTAAAATAAATGATGTTGGTTAGTTTAATTTTAAACTAATCAGCGTCATTTAAAACAGGGTGAGTACACACGCAAGAGCTAGTAAAAAGTTGTTCCTAAAAATGAAACATACATTTTTTGTTATCAATTAGAGTTGCCTTTTTCAAAGAAACTCGAAGAAAGGAGATAATTTGTGAAACTTTTCCCTGACTTTCATTCTAATGGTTTTGGAGTGTGATTCCCTCGAGTCAGTTTGGAAATTTTACTTCTTGTACTTGACCGAGAAACTTGTGCATCACTTTATGACACTGTAATATGTGCAATAACGGAAAAGCGCATAAAAATGCCCGGCCTGCTGGAGAATGAGTGAATGAGCTACGAGAGCCAAGGCTACAAGCTCCATTACCCGGCGCACGGGCGCAACAACGAGAGCTACATGACGAGCACGACGAACAAGGTCCTGGAGCACCTCTCCAAGCTCGAGGCCGCGCCGAGCGTGCAGTTCGGGGACCCCAAGGGTGTAAGCATCGATGCGGAGGCGCTCTTCTACTACCCTCCGAGAGAGGAGGGCTAGGCTGCAGCGGCGGTGCAAAGAGTTCTTGGTAGAGTTGGGGAAGAGAGCTGATACTGGTTAGAGATGGCAATGGTAAAATATCCGTTGATATTGTGCTACAATATTCATATCCAAATCCATATCCGTAATCCGCAACGTGTAAGAAATGTTATCCTTACCTATTATCCACGGATATTTTTTATCCGCGAGTATATCTATTACCCGTTCTTTAATACTTACTAATGTAAGTAGTATAATTAAGTAAGCAATGTTCATGATCAAATAGTGACAAAAAATATATAATCTTACTAGCTCTGAAATAGCTAAACCTACAAAAAACAGTTTTTTATATGATAATGAAAATTTAGTTTGTTATTAATCCACATGTTAGTATTTGGGTACGGGTAAGCGGATATGAATATGGAGTTGTCTTACTCAATAAAAATTATCCATTGTGTTTCATTCGTTACCCAAAGCCGTGGGTACAAATTCTTACCCAAACTCGTACCCATCGGGTCAAATATCCACGGGTATACGAGTAATAGATATCCACTGTAATCTCTAATCCTAGTAAAGGTCACACAAGAAAGGCTGCAGCGACTAGAGTTCTCTGTAGAGTGGTACCTATTAAAGAGAAGCTAATTCAACATCGATTAAGATTATTTAGAAATATTCAATAATAACCTTCAGAATTAACAATGAAATCTTAAAGAGTTGAGAAAATAGTGCAACCAAGGTTAACACAAAATGAGACAGTATAACAAAATTTGGAGGATCAAAATGTACCTAGAAATTGGACTCTTGATATTACTGCATAGAATTATCAAAATCTTAATTTACTCATACTCAATTTACTGTTTTTTTACTTCAACTTTTTATTAAAAATAAAATTGTTTGGATTCATATCTAGGCTACCTGCGCAGGACAAAGGATTTGTTGTTGTTGTTATTATTGTAGATTACAAACCAAATACAAGAGCACGGATGTTTATCAAAATTAACATGTTCGAGATGAACTGGCACATGTGTTGTCTGAAAAATAACAACAATAGCTAAACTAGAAATAATATAACAATCCCGTATTACAGTTCCGAAGTTAACCTAACGGAAAAGTAGACTATGTAGCCAAAACCAGTTGCCACCCAACGAATGTCCTTTCAGGTATCATGTGTTTCATTTCATAAAACTGCCACCGAAGGATAACAACTGAGTAAAATTCAAAGAAATTTGACCAGTTTCAGACATGATGATGAGCGTGTGTTAGACCATAGTGCTCATTTGTACAGTGATAGGCCACGGTGGATGGCAGAGTACATTTGCTTATTGTACAGCAGTTTGCTTCACACTGTTCATTGGCTGCTGAGCACATAAAGCAAAATACGATTGCTTGTCTGCAGAGGAATCTAACAAATGATTACTCTGGTCAGCTCAGTCCACCAGAGATGTCACTACTTCACTCGTTGCCTTTGATCATATCAGGATCCTTTGCACCGACATCCTGGCGGGTAACTTCATATGCTGGTTGCTGCACATCACTGTCGTTGGTGACTTGTTCGGAAGATGCTTCCGTGTTGGTGGGTTCATTACCATTCACATCAGGATCTGGCGAGGCTTCAGAGACAGGAGTGTCCAAATCAGATGAGCCTGTCGGTGCCTCAGTTGTTCTCTCTGCCTCAACTGATGGGGACGAAGATACAGGTGCTGCAGAGGCAGGTTCATTAGTACCAACATGAGTATCGCCATTTGCAGCATCTGGATGCCGTTCCATCCCTTCAGTATCTTCTACTGGCTCACCCTCAGTACTACAATTTGGTTGTTCAGTACATTCCACATCTTTCGCCTCTTCAATAGCACCGTTTCCAAGAGACACCGTTTCCATTTCATCCTCGGTGCCAATGACCTTACCATCATCAGTTTCCTCGGTCTCGATGGAAGTCTCCTCAGAATTAGGTGATGATGAAGGAACAGAGGCATCTAAACGGTCACTGATACCCCTCTCTCCATCAAATGTAAACCAATTTGAATTTGTAAACAGGGAGCTAAATACAAGCACATAAATATATAATGTATCAGCCATCACACAAAAAGAAAAAAGTTATTGACTACATTTTAAGACAACAAATTACCCATCCTGGTCATCTCCCAGACGTAGGGGAGATATTACCACCTCAGCTGACTCATCATCAAAATACACATCCTGAAAGGAGAGAATAAAGACAAACATTTCAATAAGATTGCAGAAGCTCAACCTGTGTCCCTGGTGCAAACTGAAAACTGCAGTAAACATCTAACCACATTGTGACCTACAACCACCTGAAAAGAATAGGAACCAAAATGCAAATAAATACCAACAGTAAATATCAATTACCTCATCGTCCCGTTCAAGTGATCCCTGTGCCTGCCATTAACAAAACCAATATGTATCGTCAATATGTAGGCATATAGTATCCTAGAGTGTACATATAAAAGAAGACTCAAAATCATAACATGATATGCTTAAATCATCATACAACCAATCAGGGCCATACTATAAGATCATAATCCTGAAGTTATGATGGTAGCCTTATAAAGTTATAATACAACAACAACAAAGCCTTTGTCCCATACTCCCAAGCCCGATGGCGTAGGCTGTTATCAAGTTATAATATACCCTCATAAAAAGAACTGCAAATAATTGCGTTCAATGATAACCTATAAGATAAAAGAATTTAGCACATTCACACCTCTTCAATGTCATCATTGCTGTATATCCCATATCGGAATGCCTGGCTCAAGTTATTAGCAAGAGCTGCCACATCATAATCCCTGTCTCGGAAGTCATCATCATCACTATCCCTACCACGGTCATGCAGAGATGTTGGGCGCCTGTCAGAAGAAAAAAACATGTGCAGCGATGATTAGATAAAATGAAAACAATCATATTCCACAGCATACAAAACAAAGCAAAACGAGCATACCCACAAGCCCAATGGTAAACATTCTCCACCTCATTGCGCTTGACCAGCACACTCACTTGCGATTCAACCCACTGGCTATTTTCCTACTCAAAAGTGAATGACCACAACATGATGAGTGAAAATGTATTAATATATTATATTTATTCTTGTAGAACAAACTTTGTTAGATAAAAAGGGAAAACTAACCTGCAAGTGAGCCTGGATTGTGCTGTTGCTGCTTCCTAGTTGAATAAGCTTATTTGAAATTCTTGTCATGTGGCCAACATTACCAATTCTTGGGGGAGTTTTTCCTTCTGATGGAACCGTAGGCTGAGCATATAAGACAAAAAAATAAGGGAATTCTATTTAAAAAATCAAATAAAAGAAAAGGTAACAATGTAACAACAACATACCCCATTGGACTCTTTTGACAAAGAGGAATTTCTCTCTGCAGCAAGAATCTTACCAACAATGTTACATTTGTTAAGAACATGCTCAACAAGTTCAGTTCTTTTACTCTCCAGGCAAGAAACGATGATATTCTCAACATGGTGATGCAGAAAATTGTTATATGGGTACCTGTAACTCAACAATTATATGAAAGGACGTTCAAAAAACTTAAGAAACTTCCCTCAAAAAAGAACTTAAGAAACAAAAGAATTAAAACAAAGAACATCTGCACTTACTCAAAGAATAAATCAATGGAGCGCTTTATTGCTGATTGCCTTATTAGCTCTTTTTCAGCAGTTTCACTACCAATTGTCAGCAACACAGAAATGAATTCTACAATCTGAAACATAAGGTAAATCTAATTTAGCACTATAGATAGCAAAAAAATAACAAGACACGATAGTATTGCCAAATTAAAAATGATCATCATCAGATGGAGTGCATGCAATGCCATCAGGAGTCAGCATTTATGGGCCCATTTCAATGGGTCCAGGCACCAACCTGGCCAGGACATCTTGTTCTCATTTTGGACCGAAGAGACACTTATAACTACTTTGTTTAGACTTACTCCAAATTATGCCAAATGTCTGGAGTAAGGCTCTCTGAACATGCCATACAATATCACCCGCCTCAAAACCTGCTGTCCAATACAGTGCAGTCTACCGTACCGAGCCTCACCAGCAACGGCTTTGATAAACAAAGATACATGACAGACTGTCATATTTTGTGTGTGTGCTTTTTGAGAGGAAGAGAGGGGGGGGTTGTGTATTTGTGTTGATCCTGTTGTTTGCTTCTTTTTGTATTTAGCTGTTCAAGGCTTCAGAAAGGTGTAACAGATGGATCAGATGGCATACAGATAGGGATATCCAGTGGACTAATTCGTGCCACTTATAATATTGTTATAACTTATAAGTACTGTTTATTAATTATTTCTTGAAATTCTTTTACTGACCTTTGCTAGCAATAAAAAGAATAAAAATCATCCATCAGAGTGTTGTGCTTCCTCGAGGCAGAGGGTGCCTATGAGGAAAGTTGGTCTTAGGCATACCCAGCCTGGTAGAAATCATCAATCTATGTTGCTCTCAATCACAATCTATTCTTAACGCACTGTTCATGTTACCACCCAAACTCAATATTAGTCACAGTAATCTCCAGATAACCGCAGCAAAAACATGGCGACCAAGCCTAGGTAAGTCCATGAAACTAAAGACATTTAATATGTAAATTTATCCATACATTAATTCAAGAGCCCAAACAACAAAAGATAGCCAAAGAAAAGTTCAGATGATTAATTGTAAAAGGGCACAGCATTGCATCATCCTGTACCTTCAGGCGATGTTTCCCAAGAGGTGGCTGTAAACATCCGTATGTTGTAGGCAAACTATTTTCAGCAGTAGAAGTATCCAGTAAATTCAGCAAATTGCCTAAAACATTATGTCAGTCATGGCAATAAATCATCAGTGAACTTCTAATGGTTTCAAAGGAGGACAGAGATCCACTGGGAGAAAACTAACCTAAAATGGGAAACAATGTCTAGAATATAATTTACTACAGTTAGAATTAATAGAAGGGTTCTTCAAAACCCAAAAACAAATGTGCAGAAAATACCCAACACTCACCTAGACTCTCGAGCATACCATCAACTGTCTCTGGACTGGCGGTGACCAAAGCCCCATGACTTAAGTTGCTTCTAAATGCTTGATAGGAAGCTGATGCTAGTCTTTTTGGATCCAACAAAGATATGCACACTGACAACGAATGAACGAGAACAGATTTGGGTCTGGATTCTCCAAGGGCATGATGGAACAACCTCACAACAAAGCTGAAATTTCATAGGACATAACAAAGAGATTTAAGTGGTGGCACTGGCAAGAACATGTAAATTGACAACAAAGACCTAATTTTATGGTAGAGGCTTTTCTAGTATATGGTCATTAGACTGCACTTTTAGACCTCTTTATAATTCAAGGGCCTTCTTAGTAAACTACACAAAATTGTACTTTGTTTATTGGCCATGGTTCCAGTTCAATTTTTAGCGTAGAACGAAGATAGACGAGAATTACCTTGGGCTGCATATCTTTGCAGCAAGAGCCGGAGGTGCACACCGAGTCACTGCACAGAGAGTTTCCGCAGCATTGGCATGCACTTCAGGAGAAACCTGCTTGTCCAAAAAAGTAAAACATAAACTTTTCTGCTAGGAAACATATATATCAAAGGTTCCCACCATGAACCAGAGTGTTTAATCTCCCATACATTCAACTACAGCACATATAACCCCCTAATGTGCTTCAGTGCCACCTGATATTTTCTGCAAATACAAAGCCCTGTTGACTACGAGAACTAACCATGGTACTAAAGTTCCACCTTTCTCTACCCGACACCAGAAATATTCAACCCAATGCTGCTGACCACTGACCACCAGCAACCTTGAGAGCCACCAAAGTATACAAGCGGGTTTTCTCCTATCTACTCCCCAGCTCCTCTGAGTTGGATGTGACAATAACGATACAAAAAAAATGTCCGGGCAAATGAAGGTGCTCATGGCAAAAATAATCTACAAACTGCTTTAAAAATAGGAGACCAAGGGATCACCCTCCAGCCTGGCCATAGTCCATGATAAGGCACAACCCAACCTACCACCTAATGCTTTACAATACCTCTACCTCTAATGAAACTATCTCAGGAACAAAGATGGTGTCGTCCAATTTATAATGTGTACAGTGCTATATGGTTAGTTCTATGTCAATATAATATAACTCATAACTGAGGTAGTTTCTGCCATATCAACTATATGCAAAGTTTAAATATTTCTTCACAGATCGACAAATATCTTAAATATATCCACAAAAAAGATAAATATGAACATATGATTGCAATTTATTCTCTTCAAAGAATATCTTGTTGCAATTTCTTATCAAGGAATTACAAGAAAGATGACAACGCTTAAAATGTTGGATCAACAGATAACTGGATTTCCACATTGGTCATATTTTCAAGCTTTAGTGACTTACTGATGAGCCAAACTTATCCGCAATCATTTCAAGAACATCTGTGTTTTCTAACCACTGCAATGTATCGCCATAGTTTGAATATATGGTCTCATCAGCACCAATCAGTCGTATCAACACCTACAGAATTAAGGGACAACATCAAGAAAATGCACCCAACAAAACGTTAATCTGCAAGCAATTCTTGGTAACAGCTTACCTCCATTACTGATGTGATGCCAATCAAGTCAACAAGCTGGGAAACTATCTCTGGATGTCCCTACAAAAAAAATAATAGTGCCATAAATCAATCAAGATACTCATGTTGGAAATCCGGGTTAATTTCCTCTCTAATCTTCTCTTTTTTTATTCTCAATGGGGGGCTGTATATATAGCCCCAAATTACAGAGTCCTAATCTAATACTACCTAGACTCCTACTCTTATTTAACTTTCTCTAACTCTAATTACTCTAGAAAAACGGGATTATATCTAACAATCACCCTCTAATCTCGTTTTTCTAGATCACACACTAATTAGAATGAAAACACACTTCCATCCTACACACGCATTTGGGGTGGACACTACACCCCCAGGATGGTCACTTCACCCTGCACACACTAGAGGATGAGCACTACATCCTCCCGAGATGGGCACTACATCCCGGACACGAATTTGGGTTGGGCACTACAACCCTGGAGTGGGCACTACACTTCTGAGGTGGGTACTACACCTCGAACACTCAATTTTAGGATGGGCACGCCTTCATCCCAAGAATGGTCGCATCTTCATCCTGTACAAAAATTTGGGTTGGTCACATCTTCAACCCCAGAATGGGCTCATCTTCATCCCCCGAGATGGGCACTACATTCCGGACACGAATTTGAGTTGGGCACTACAACCCTGGAGTGGGCACTACACTTCTGAGCTGGGTATTACACCTCGAACACTCAATTTTGGAATGGGCACGTCTTCATCCCCAGGATGGTCGCATCTTCATCCTGCACAAAAATTCGGGTTGGTCACATCTTCAACCCCAGAATGGGCTCATCTTCATCCTACATACGCATTCAGGTTGGTCACATTTTCAACCCTAGGATGGACTCATCTTCATCCTGCACTTGATCTCGGAAAAGACGCATCTTCAATCCGATCACATACTCGAGATGGTCACGTCTTCATCTCGAGCACACCTCCATTGGCTTGCTCTTCCTCACACGACAGAGCACCCAATATTCTTCTTCATGTCCACCTGACCAAACACTCCGTGGCCCAGCCCAGATGGTTCTTTGTTCACATGTTCACATCCACGTGACCAACACAGGGCCTGGCCCAACCGCCTCAGCCAACCGGCCCATCCCTTTAATGTGTGTCTGTTGCCCACCGGCCTGCTCAGCCACCGCCACACACAGGAGTTCAGGCGGCCCATCAAGCCTAGCATCCAGGCACAAGAAACCTTATTAACCAGCTGACAGCTTCTCAAGCGTCGCCTCCTGTTCTTCACAGAGTGAGCAGCCGCCAGTAGCGAGCCGCCCCTCAGCCCACGCCCACCTAGCGATGTAGTCCTCATCGACGGGGACGTAGCCATTTGCCTCGTACTCCAGGCGCACCCACTCCCGAAATCGGGCCCTCGCATCCAACCGGGCGTCGTGCTCTGCGGCCATGGCGTCCACGTCATGCCGAGGCGCGCCGGTTGCGGGACTCCTTCCAGCGGCGGCCCGACACGCGCCCCGCGATGACGCCATCGTAGGGCTTCCGCTTCTCATCCGCCCGAGCCGCCAGATGTGCTGTCCCTTGGCTATTCCGCCTCGCACCCCTCGTGACGGCCGATGCTGCCGACGCACAGCTACGACCCACTCTGCGCTCTCCGGCGAGCCCTGTTGCAGTTCCGGTGTTGAACACAACAAAAAACCTGCCTCTATTCCACCTTGCTGGTGATGTCCAGCAGCAGTTTAGCACCCCACCTGGGTGCTGTTCTTGCTGTCCTGAGAGCAGGGACTAGTAGCAGCAAGTAGAACAGAAAAGAAAGGAGATCAGCAGCCGCAAATCTGTTCTGCTGTTGAGGGAGGCGCAGAACAGAGGGGATCAGGGGGGCAGCGGCTGGTTCTAGCCTAGTTGCGGCTAGGGCAGAGGGAGGCAGCGGCTCCAAGAGAGGGAGAGGTGGCGGCGGCTATGGTTTGAGGCTAGGCGGCAGCTAGGGCAGGAGGGAGGTGGAGGAATTTTCTTTTTATTGATCTCATCTAAAACTGGGGTGTTTAGCTTCTTTATATAGCCCCCTTACAAGAGTTCTGATCTATTACAACTCAATCTTTTAGTCTATCTCTAAGAAGACTAAACTCTAATATCTTCTAGAAGGGGGATCCGGCTTGGGCCAGTGCAGATCAGCCCACAAGGCCTAGTTTTGGCCGCCCTAGGTCAGGGGCAGATCAGCCCACATTCTCCTCCTGATCCTGACACCGGCCCATGTCTAGGATCCCGATCCTTGTTCTCATCTCCACGAACTTCTGTCTTCCAAGAGCCTTGGTCAAGATGTCTACCATCTGGTCTTGGGTGGAGACTTGCTCAAGCACAATAGTACCGCTGTCCACACACTCCCGTATGTAGTGGTACTTGACATCGATGTGCTTGCTTCTGTCATGGTGTACCGGGTTCTTGCTCAAGTCTATAGCTGACTTGTTATCAACCCGCAGCACCGGCGCCTTCGATTTTTCAGCTAAGTCCCCCATCAGCCGTACCATCCATACACCTTGACATGCCCCTTGAGCTGCTGCGATATATTCTGCTTCACATGAGGACAAGGCCACCACCTTCTGCTTGCAGGACTGCCATGAAACGGGGTTGTTTCCAAGACAGAACAGCACCCCACTTGTGCTCTTGCGGTCCTCCATGTCTCCCGCATAGTCACTATCCGAGTACGCAATAAGCCCCATTTCACCTCCTCTTGCATAGAAGACTCCATAGTTGATTGTACCCGCTATGTAGCGTACAATGCATTTGACTGCAGCAAAGTGATCCACCTTGGGCTCCTCCAGAAACCGACTCACGTACCCGACCGAGTAGGCAAGATCGGGACGTGTGTTCACCAAGTATCGCAGTCCTCCCACCAAGCTCTTATAGTCCGTTGCATGCACCAACGGACTATCACTTGTCTTGTAAAGCTTGAGGCCTTGCTCCATGGGGAATGCACAAGGGTTACATCCCTCCAGGCCAACTTTAGAGACAAGTTTTGGAAGCGTAGGCTGCCTGCCCAACGCTTATCCCTGCATCAGTTTGCCGCACCTCCAGACCAAGATAATATGACAAGAGACCCAAGTCACTCATCTTGAACCTCTTCATCATCTCCCCTTTGAACTTCTTAAGATCGCCTCCTCTTGTGATCACAAGATCGTCGACGCGTCGACGAGCTCATCTTCAGCTCCACGGAAATAAATCCCGTGCTCGCTCGTACTCTTCTGGAAACCAAGCGATAGCAAGCTATTGTTGAGCTCTGGGCGCCTGACGAAGTCCATATAAAGCCTTCTTGATCTGATACACCTTATGTTCGGCTCCGTCGATGATGAAGCCAGCGGGTTGGGAGACATACACCTCCTTCATCAAGTCGTCGTTCAGGAAGGCGCTCTTCACGTCCATGTGGTGTACCTCCCACCCCTTGTGCACAGCAACTGCAAGGAGCAAGCGAACAGATTCGAGATGAGCTACAGGAGTAAATATCTCATCAAAATCTATTCCTTGTCGTTGGACATAGCCTTTTATCACCAATCGAGCCTTATGCTTCACCACCTCCCCATGCTCGTCCCTCTTCACCTTGAACACCCATTTGAGGCCAATGGGCTTGTGTCCTGCAGGAAGATCAACAAGTTGCCAAGTCTTGTTTTCTTCTATAGACTCCATCTCCTCTAGCATGGCCCGTCTCCAGCATGGGTGTTCCTCAGCATCGGCGAAGGACGTGGACTCCTCCGCGGTGGTGAACATGAGCTCCCCCTCCTCAAAGCTTGGTTGGGCGCTCAGCCCGACCAGGAGGGGTGAGGGTTCCAAGCACGTTGCGCATCGTACGGAACCGTAGTTTCGCGCCGTCGTCGTAGTAGGCGTCGACGACGTTGCTGCCGGCGTCCGACATCGGTGTGGCAAAGCAGATGGACCATGGAGGATTCCAGGGCGTGACAAAGGTGCTGGAATCTTCAAGTCCGGAACCACCCGCTGCTGCTGACCCCCGTGCAGGACTGTCCCAGCCCTGATCTGTGCTGGACAGTCCCTGCAGGGGCCTTTGGGGCGACGCCGTGGGTGTTGGACCCCCTCCAGCAGGTCTGGAGGCTGGCGCAGGAACTCCAAGGGTTTGGACAGACCCTTCTATGCCCCTCCTGGGCACTGCAGGGGTGTTGTTCGACCCCTCTGTTGCAATTCCAGCCCCAAAAACTTCTTTGTTCTTGCTGTAAGAATTGATCTGCCCTTAGCAGATCACTCTGACCAGGCTTTGATGGTGGTTGAACCAAGCCTGGTGGAGGCTAGGGTTGAGGTGGGAGGCAGCAGCTTGGGGAAGATGATGCCCTAGGCAGCAGCTGGAGCAGTAGCCTTGTAGGGCGGCTGGAACAGCAGCCGGCGGCAGGAGAATCCTGGGCGGCGGCAGACCTAGGCGGCAGACCCTAGCCCCTGGTGGCGGCTAGGGTTCCTGGTGGTGGCGCCGACCTGGAGAAAGAGGGGGGGGCGGCTGCAGCAAGGGGGAGAGATGGAGGCGGCTAGGGTTTGAGGAGGAGGAATTCTTCTCTATTGATCTCTCTCAACTTTTGGGGTGTTTTAGCTTATTTATATAGCCCCCTCTTACATGAGTCTTAATCTATTACAAAATAATCTATTAGTCTATCTCTAAAAAGACTAAACTCAGATTTCTTCTAGAAGAAGACCCGGCCTGGGCCAGGGCAAACCAGCCCACTCGACGATGAGCTCATCTTCAGCTCCACGGAAATAGATTATAGATCCCGTGCTCGCTCGTACTCTTCTGGAAACCAAGCGATAGCAAGCTATTGTTGAGCTCTGGGCGCCTGACGAAGTCCATATAAAGCCTTCTTGAGCCGATACACCTTGTGTTCGGCTCCGTCGATGATGAAGCCAGCGGGTTGGGAGACGTACACCTCCTCCATCAAGTCGTCGTTCAAGAAGGCGCTCTTCACGTCCATGTGGTGTACATCCCACCCCTTGTGCGCAGCAACTGCAAGGAGCAAGCGAACAGATTCGAGACGAGCTACAGGAGCAAATACCTCGTCAAAATTTATTCCTTGCCGTTGGACATAGCCTTTTGCCACCAATCGAGCCTTATGCTTCACCACCTCCCCATGCTCGTCCTTCTTCACATTGAACACCTATTTGAGGCCAATGGGCTTGTGTCCTATAGGAAGATCAACAAGTTGACAAGTCTTGTTTTCTTCTATAGACTCCACCTCCTCGAGCATGGTCCGTCTCTAGCACGGGTGTTCCTCAGTATCGGCGAAGGACGTGGGCTCCTCCGCGGTGGTGAACATGAGCTCCCCCTCCTCCAAGCTTGGTGGGCGCTCAGCCCGACCAGGAGGGATGAGGGTTCCAAGCACATTGTGCATCCTGCGGAAATGAAGTTTCGCGCCGTCGTCGTAGTAGGCGTCGACGACATTGCTGCCGGGGTCCGACAGTGGTGTGGCGAAGCAGATGGGCCGTGAAGGATTTTGGGGCGTGACGAAGGTGCTGGAATCTTCAAGTCCGGAACCCCCCACTGCTGCTGACCCCCGTGCAGGACTGTCCCAGCTCTGATTTGCGCTGGACAGTGACCCTTGGGGCGACGCTGCAGGTGCTGGACTCTCTCCAGCAGGTCTGGAGGTTGGCGCAGGAACTCCTAGGGTCTGGAGAGACCCTTCTGTGCCCGTCCTGGGCACTGCTGGGGTGCTGTTCGGCCTCTCCGGACCCTGCAGCACCTCTCCTGGTGCTGGAACAGCAGGTCCAGCAGGTGCTGGACCTAAGGAGTCGACGTGGAATGCGGTGTAGTCCTCTTCCCCTGCTCCTTCTCCCCAGTCCCACTTGGCTGCCTCGTCGAATATCACGTCACGTGATATGTGTGTGCGCCCATCAGCCGGATTATACATCCGATAGCCCTTCGTCCCTGCAGCATAGCCAAGAAAAATTATCGGAGTACCCCGGTCTTCTAACTTTTTCAGGTGGGGGCGTGTGTTCTTGACATGCCCCACACACCCAAAAGTTCGAAAATAATTGGCGGCTAGTCGCTCTCCATGCCAAGCCTCTATTGGTGTCTTCCCGTCGAGGCCGCGGGTGGGGGATCGATTCAAGATATAGACAACCGTGATAACTGCCTCACCCTAAAAAATCCCGGGCATACCCTTCGCTTCAACATGCTCCTCGCCATGCCGACCACCGTCTGGTTGCGCCGCTCCACAACCCCGTTTTGCTGCGGCGTATACGGGGATGTGAGCTGACGTTGTACTCCGTGCTGAGCACAGTACTCGCCGAACTCCTGTGAGGTGAACTCCCCTCCGCGATCAGTATGGAGTAGCTTCAACCTCCTTCCGGACTCTAATTCAGTTGTCGCCTTGAATTGTTGAATTAAGTCGGGTGCCTTGTCCTTGGTTGCTAGAAGATAGAGCCACATATAGCGGCTCATGTCATCCACTAGCAACAAGAACATCTTCTTGCCGCCTGGAATCGTCGACGTGATAGGCCCGCAGATGTCGCCGTGGACAAGGTCGAGCACGCCCTCCGCGCGTCGCCGAGCTTGCTTGGGGAAGCTGGAGCGCCTCTGCTTCCCGACCAAGCAAGCTTCACACAATTGATCGACGTGATCAATTTGCGGAAGCCCGAGCACCATCTCTTCTCGTGCCAGCTTCCGAAGCGCCTGGAAGTCGACGTGTCCGTAGCATTCGTGCCAACGCCACGCAACATCATCACGCCTCGCGGTTAGGCAAACCGGATGTGTGATGTTGAGCCTGATGGAGTACAGCTTGCTGTCATCGCGTTGAACTCGTGTGAGGAGACGTTGTTGCTCATCCCTTATGTGCATCACTCCTCCGTGCATCGTGATGTAGCCATCCTCATCCAACTGGCCGACGCTGATGAGGTTGGTGGTGAGGCGCGGGGTGAGGTAGACGCCGGTGAGCCTCCTGTGCTCACCCGTCTTGGCGGCGAATAGGACCGTACCCTTCCCCTGGATACGCACGACGGAATTGTCGCGGAACTTGATGGTTTCGACGACGTTTTCGTCGAGCTCGGAGAAGACGGCGTGCGAACCTGTCTTGTGGTTGGTCGCGCCCGTGTCGAGGTACCAACGAGTGTCGTCAAAGTCGTCGTCGTTGCTGCGGTGAGCGAAGACACGTCCCTCCACTATCTCCAGTGGGCGCGTAGGACGTTCCTGTACAGGCTCCTCCTGTACTGAGGCCAGCCTTGTCATAAACAAGGTGCCCTCCTCCTCCGCTTTCGCCACGAAAGCCTGCTGCTGCGGCTCCTCCTTTAGCTTCGGCCGACACTCCCTGGCCCAGTGGCCCTTCTTCCTGCACTTCCTACACTGGTCCCGCGGAATATCCTTCCCTGAACCTCCCTTCTTGCCTCCGTTCTACTTGGGCGGGCCCTTTCGGCCGCCCCTCTTAGAAGAACCCGCGGACTGGGTAGACCTCTCCTCCTTCCGCTGCGCCTCCCACTCCTCCCGAGTGAGGTACAGTTGGCCGTTGTGTACTCCTCCCTTCCGCTGCGTCGAGTCGAAGGCGTTTTCAACCGCCCTAAGACGCCCCGTCACCTCCAAGGGTCGACACGTCAAGCAGTGTCGTGATCGCCACCACGATCTGTTGGAAGCGTTCTGGAACGCTTTGCAGGAGCTTCTCCATGGCCCTCTCTTCTCCTATCTCCTCCCCTAGCGACGCAAGCCGTGATAGCATGCCGCTCAGGCGGAGGGAGAAGTCCTCCACGCTTTTGCCATCCTTGAAGACAGGCGTCAACGAACTCCTTCTGGAGTTGCTATGTTGTCGTCTTCTTCACGCGGTCAACCCCGACCCGCATGATAGCGATTGTGTCCCATGCCTCCTTCGTCGTCCTCTTTTCTCATATCGTCGTGATCATCTCCGACGGGACAGCGCTGACCAAGACGTCAAGCGCCATCATGTCTTCCTGCTCGCTCACGTTCCCCTCCTCCACGGCCTTCCAAAGCAGTCGTGCCTTCAGCTTGATCTTCATCATGACAGCCCACTCCACATAGTTGGTCTTGGTGAGCACGGGGAACCATGTCCCGGTGTTCACCTCACGAGCTGCCGGTGAGGGTGTCCCATGGCTGATGGCGCTGCCCCTGCTTGTAGGTGTAGACGACATCTTGCGGAATTCAGCCTAGGGTTGAAAACCGGCTCTGATACCACGAATGTTGCAATTCCAGCCCCAAAAACTTCTTTGTTCTTGCTGTAAGAACTGATCTGCCCTTAGCAGATCAATCTGACCAGGCTTTGATGGTGGCTGAACCAAGCCTGGTGGAGGCTAGAGTTGAGGAGGGAGGCAGCAGCTGGAGCAGCAGCCTTGAGGGGCAGCTGGAACAGCAGCCGGCGGCTGGAGAATCCTGGGCGGCGGCAGACCTGGGCGGCAGACCCTAGCCCCTGTTGGCGGCTAGGGTTCCTGGCGGCGGCGCCAACCTGGAGAAAGAGGGGGGCCGGCGGCTGCAGCAGGGGGGGAGATGGAGGCGGCTAGGGTTTGAGGAGGAGGAATTCTTCTCTATTGATCTCTCTCAACTTTTGGGGTGTTTTGACTTGTTTATATAGCCCCCCCCCCCCTTACATGAGTCTTAATCTATTGCAAAAGAATCTATTAGTCTATCTCTAAAAAGACTAAACTCAGATTTTTTCTAGAAGGGGACCCGGCCTGGGCCAGGGCAGACCAGCCCACTCGACCTAGTTCTGGCCGCCCTGGGCCAGGGGCAGATCAGCCCACACCCTCCGAACCCTGCAGCACCACTCCGGGTGCTGGAACAGCGGGTCCAGCTGGTGCTGGACCTAAGGAGTCGACGTGGAAGGTGGTGTAGTCCTCTTCTCCTGCTCCTCCCCGGTCCCACTTGGTCGCCTCATCGAATATCACATCACGTGATATGTGTGTGCGCCCATCAGCTGGATTATACATGCGATAGCCCTTCGTCCCTGCAGCATAGCCAAGAAAAATCATCGGAGTACTCCGGGATTCCAACTTTTTCAGGTGGGGGCACGTGTTCTTGACATGTCTCACACACCCAAAAATTCGGAAATAATTGACGATTGGTCGCTCTCCATGCCAAGCTTCACATGGCATCTTCCCGTCGAGGCCGTGGGTGGGGGACGATTTAAGATATAGACAGTCATGATAACTGCCTCACCCCAAAAAATCCCGGGCATACCCTTCGCCTTCAACATACTCCTCGCCGTGCCGATCACCGTCTGGTTGCGCCGCTCCACAACCCCGTTTTGCTACGGCATATACGGAGCTGTGAGCTTACGTTGTACTCCGTGCTAAGCGCAGTACTCGCCGAACTCCTGTGGGGTGAACTCCCCTCCGCGATCAGTACGGAGTAGCTTCAGCCTCCTCCTGGACTCTAATTCAGTTGTCGCCTAGAATTGCTGAATTAAGTCGGGCGCCTGGTCCTTGGTTGCTAGAAGATAGAGCCATATATAGCGGCTCATGTCATCCACTAACAACAAGAACATCTTCTTGCCACTTGGAGTCGTCGGCGTGATAGGCCCACAGATGTCGCCGTGGACGATGTTGAGCGCGCCCTCCACCCGACATGCGCCCCGCGATGACGCCGTCGTAGGGCTTCCGCTTCTCCGCCCGAGCCGCCATATGTGCCTGCCCCCTGGCTCTTCCGCCCCGCACCCCTCGTGACGGCCGATGCTGCCGAAGCACAGCCACGGCCCACTCCTCTACGCTCTCCAGTGAGCCCTATTGCAATTCCGATGTTGAACACAACAAAAAACCTGCCTCTGTTCCACCTTGCTGGTGATGCCCAGCAGCAGTTTAGCACCCCACCTGGGTGCTGTTCTTGCTGTCTTGAGAGCAGGGACTAGTAGCAGCAAGTAGAACAGAACAGAGAGGAGATCAGCAGCCGCAGATCTGTTCTGCTGTTGAGGGAGGCGCAGAACAGAGGAGATCAGGGGGGCAGCGGCTGGTTCTAGCCTGGTTGCGACTAGGGCAGAGGGAGGCAGCGGCTCCAAGAGAGGGAGAGGTGGCGACGGCTAGGGTTTGAGGCTAGGCGGCGGCCAGGGCAGGAGGGAGGTGGATGAATTTTTCTTTTTATTGATCTCATCTAAAACTGGGGTGTTTGGCTTCTTTATATAGCCCCCCTTACAAGAGTCCTGATCTATTACAACTCAATCTTTTAGTCTATCTCTAAGAAGACTAAACTCTAATATCTTCTAGAAGGGGGATCCGTCCTGGGCCAGGGCGGATCAGCCCACACGGCCCAGTTCTGGCCGCCCTGGGCCAGGGGCAGATCAGCCCACAAGCCCTCCCGCCTGTCTTCTTTCCGGCGGTGGGTCTCTTACGCCCTCAGCCTCCCGCTCCGGCGTCGGCAGCCTTCGACGCCACGCAACATAGTCGCCGCCGCCGGCCTCGGTCACTGCCGCCTCCCATCCGTCGAGAACACCCTGATCCACAGTGGCACCGCCCTGATTCGATGAAATCGCGCGCCTTGACTTAGATCTTAATGGGAATCGCGTCGATCCGGGCGCCTCCAATTGTGCACGAGGTTGCTAGCAGGATTCCCGAGCTCGGCGATTGCGGCCGTGTCCTCCTCATCAGCCACTGACGCGCGGAACCCTAGGTGTGCATTTCTCACCTCGCCCCCCCCCGGAGTACGTTCTCCCGGGGGCAGCGGTTGATCCCAAACCTAGGCTCTGAATACCAAATTTTGAACATCCAGGTTAATTTCCTCTCTAATCTTCTCTTTTTTTATTCTCGACGGGGGGGGGGGGGGGGTTGTATATAGCCCCAAATTATAGAGTCCTAATCTAATACTACCTAGACTCATACTCTTATTTGACTTGGACTCTATCTCTAACTCTAATTACTCTAGAAAAATGGGATTATATCTAACAACTCAAAAGATAACAAGCTTGTAGCATAAGCTTGTTCCAAGTTTAACACGGAGCTTTCTTCTATAGCTGTGAGACAGCAAACGGTAAAGAACAAAGCTAACAGAGTGTACAAGATAAGATGGCTTTGGTTAACCAGACTAAATGTTTTCACAAACAAAGGAGAACCAGATTGCTGATAGACTTTTATTTTTCTTAAATGATCAGTTGTATTCATAAAAGAAAGATGAGGAATACCTGAACATAACTCATAAGTTGTGCAGTCTTCCGTAGCATCAAACATATTACCACCTATAGAATAATAATTAATTGAAGTCATCATCCAAATCGCAATGTCTGCTAGGGACATGAAACACAAACTTCCGTAATTTGATAGTTCAAACATAAATAATAAGTTACCTTACTGAAGTAACCAGATAATAATGTGCTATGAGGATGGTCGGGTTTCAGAAATGAGAAAAGCAAGTCCATTAGCTGCAACACAGAAAGGGAGAAAGGCAAAACAACATAAACTACAATGAGTACAATAACCTAAAACAGAATTATCCCAAACAAACTGTGTGAGAAGGCTTTTAATATCAAAAGAGTGCTGACCTCTTCATCCTCTACAAGGGTCCTCAAAATGACATCGATTTCACAAGTAAATATCTCACAAGCAATAAAAGGAAACCTACAGGGAATAAGGAGAGAGTTGGGATGGTTAAGTCTCAGCTTATTACACAAAATACAAAAAACGACAAAAGAAACAGTAATGACGATGTCATACTTGAAAGAACGCTTCTTTTCAGCATCCTCTGGAACTTCTTCCACGACATAGTGAAGTAATTGTTCCACCTGGGCCTTGTCACGCAAGCTACATGTAACGTTTCAAGCATTATATGTGGTGTGATAGGTACTATTGAGTAAAGTAAGAAAGTATGTATTGTAATGCTCAACAGATGAAACCCAATATGTTTCCATTATACACAATTATCTTACTAGTGACATTTATCGATAGTTTTGCTAACAGGCAGTTCATTCGCCACTGAATCGGTTGCAGAGAATGTCTCATGTGTGAAACAATTAGAAGCAATGCAGGATTCTTCTATGCTATTCTCACAAGAAATTTAAAAAGGAACGATAAGTTGCATCAGTAGGGTAAACATGTCACCCATATCACTGAAATGAAAACATAAATTCCATAAGAAAATTACAAGTTTATGAGTCGCGAATTCAATGCTTTGCACTCCTGAATAATTTCATCCTCGTCAAGAAGCTCTTCCAATGTAAAATTTTCTTTGTCCAGAATAGTATCCACCTGAAACAATAAACCTAAGTTAGCCAGGTGAGAACAATTATCCTTGCGTAATAGAGAAGAAAAGAACATTAGAAGTTGAAGCCACATCACTTGACTATACAGTTCTATATGATGGAAATCTGAGCAATCCTCATCCATAATAATAGAATAATTTCAACAAAAGCTGGGTGACTCAATGAGCCCATTGCCATTAACAGAACTAGAAAAAAAACGTGAAAAGGGAAAGAGCCCGTTACAAATGTAGAACACCCCCACACACACCATACAGAATAATTCAGTAACAGCACCAGTGCTAGGAATCTTTCAGATCACAAATGACTGACGGTAAAAATTGTTTGGCTACTAATAACAACATAGGAGGTCTATCAAATAGAGCCTTACAGAAGATGAGAGCTTTCACACAGATAAATCAAAGTCTTCTCCGAACAGTGGAATGAAAATCCTACCGCAGAGTAATCCATTCCCCTCTGAACGAAACCTACACTACAACCAAGCCACGTCCTTCCTTTCGAAAAACACGCTCTAGTCCACAGTAACAGCATACGCATGTAGCCACCAGCGTAAAAGAAAAATCCGTAGACCTCGCAGCTGCAGGGCACACGTACATACACTAGTTCCGCCGCAAACCCCGGGCAAAATATTCAAAACAAGAGGGCATTACAACCCCGTATCGGCATCCAAATCCAACCGACCCAGCCAACCGAATCCAATCCAAACACGAAAACGGCTCCACGGCAAAAACCCGTGCTCACAGCCACAGCGTCGGACACGTGCAAGCACCAATACGAGACCTGGGGGGAGGAGGAGTGACTCACGGGCGAGGCCGCGGAGAGACCGGTCATGCGCCAGAACATGGCGGCGGCGACGGATCTAGGATTTGCGGCGGCGTGGAGCACGAATCCGCGGGCCGGCCCGCGCAAATCCGGGCGGCGGCGGCCGGGGAGGGCGGGGCGGATCGGGAGGCAGGCGAGCGGATCGAATTGGTACCGCGAGGTGGGGGAGCCGGGGACGGAGGGAGGCGCACGCACGAGAGGATGAAAACAGTACACGCTTTTCTATTCGGGCGTCCTCCGTTTGGGTAAGTTTGATTTGGGTTGGATCGGTAATAAGGCATAAAAGTAAAAATATACTTCTGTTTCGAATTATTTGACTCTCGTTATTTAATTCAAAATGCTTCCACAATATGCAGCCTTGACTAAAGACATTTTTGACATAATATTGAGATTTCTGGACATATTAAAGCGCTAAAAAACATGGGTAGAAAAAACATTGCCAAATCTAACCAAAATTATGTGTGAGATAAGATGGTTAAATGAGCTAGAGAGAAACTAACAAGTTCGCTCAACTCCTACTACTTACATAATTAAACTACTCATATACAAGGCGTGCAAAAAATAATATTTTTGAAACTATATATCGTGTGTTTATATGTTAGTATATATTGTAATATAAATGTACCAATAAAATCGTGTCTAATTTTATTACCATAAAACAAATTTGTCTAAAATGATATATAGTGCACCTATAAAAGTGTATGTAAATGTATATATGTGTATCTATCATTTCTATAAAACATTTCATTTGTGTTGGATAAGCTTTTGAAATTCATCTCTATAACACACATGACATGACTCATGCACAAGCGCATTCAACACGCGTTATAAAAAATGTATTTATATTCTAATAGAGGTAAAATGTTTATATAAAAACGTCTTTATATGTGTTAGTGACTCTTTTCATCAACTAAATGGTTAGGTGTTGCCCGATGCTTCCAAGTTTTGTGTGGTGAGACTCAAAAAATTTGTATCCCCCTAACCTTCAAAGAGCATTTGATACTGTAGACCTGACTTTGATCTTGTAGTTGGTTAGAGATAATTAGGGTTGAGAGAAATCCGATCATTTGTGTACTACTCAAGGAGACGTATGTTCATTTGTAAAACTGAACTTAAGTGAAAAATCTCTTGTGTCTCTATTGAAAGTTGTCTAGAGTGGGTGAATAGGCAATTTAAACATGTAACCCGCTTAATTAAAAAATCAATAAACTTCGGATTTGTTCGCCCCTGGTCCGAACTTGTCTGAAATCTTCAGACAAGTCTATATGGGGTAAGTCTCGCCTTAGTGTAATGAAAATTAAATTAATAACCCTACACACTTTATATTGCAATTAAACTTAGATGAACAAGTCTACAGTATAAGCAACCTATAGAACGTTGTAATTCAATTAGGGTTACATGAATTGAGAGATTAAGACAAAACTACCAAGAATATGAGCAAACCCTAGAACCGGAAGAACGGCGCACAAGAGACACGATGATTTTTAACCGAAGTTTAGTTTCACAAAGTAACCTCTGTTGAAGAGTCCATAAAGGACCATGTTTCTTTAAACTCTAAATCCCACCGAGCAATTACAAGGATCAAACTGAAAGTTGGCTAGAGAGGGTGAATAGGCAGAAAATCTGAAATACAGCTTCATAAAACTGATCAGTTCACAGTGCAGACTAGTCCGGTCCTGAGGACGGACTAGTCTGGTCACAGAGAAATTTAACTCAAGAGAGATAGAACACATGATTTAACCCGTGGTTCAGCTTCACAAAGAAGCTTACGTCCATGTTGAGGAGTCCACAAAGGACCAGGTTGCTCTCAACCTTTTCCTCACCAAACCACCACAAAGTTTGGCTTGTGCTTCCACTAAATCACAAAGACTTTACAACAATTTGTGGGGCGACTCACGACTTGAGCCTCCCACCAGATTTCAGCTCAAAGCACTTACAAATCAGCACCCTCAACAACACACTGCCGACTTAATGTGAGAGAATCAACCAAGAGCTCAATGCTACTCACTGCCCTTTTCTCCTCTTACCAAAACTCCCAAACCGTCAAGAATCACTCTTAGGGCTCCAAGAATTGAAGAGAGGGGGCTAGAAAAGCTCTAGGAAGGCTATTTCGGCGTTAGGGTTCTTTTTTCTGCTTTGAGGTTCGGGCATCCGCTTTTTGTAGAGGTCCCGGGAGCTAGCCGTTGACACCAGAAAAAGGTCTCGACTAGTCCGGCCTGCGGGGACCGATGAGATCACACTTCACCTACTAAACGATCATATCCTAGCAAAAAAACGGTCACCCATCTCCTTTTGAATTCAAACGATCACAACACCACAGACTACTCCGATCCACAACAGACTAATCTGATCTCACACAGAAACAACTGTTCCGGTTGAGAACGGGCAAGTCTGGTCCATCGGACTAGTCCGGCCTAAAGGGGCGGACAAGTCCGGCCATCCAGGACTTAGTTGTTGCAGCTACATCCAAGTTTCAAACAGGCTAGTCTAACTCACAAAAGGACTAGTCCGATCTCACACAGAACCTCTTGTTCAGGTTGGAAACGGACTAGTCTGAGCTTGCGGACTGGTCCGGCCCCAAGGGGCGGACTAGTCCGGTCCTTCATGACTTAGCTCCTAAATAGCTCAGACACACTCTCTACGGACTAGTCCGTCCCCAAACGGACAAGTCCGAACTCACACAGAACCTCTTGGTCCGTTTCGGACAAGTCCGGCCTTCCAGCCCGGACAAGTCCGACCCTATTCTCACGGATGTCTTAAATCTTCACTCCACTCAACCTAGACTCGGGCTAAGAGCTCTTAGATGATTCTCAACACTTTGACTCTATGAACACACTCATACTTAAAGGCTAAACTCAACGCCAGAGAATTTAAACCCTGAATTCTACTCTTCTTGTATGTTTGTCTTTTCTCCTCTTTTCCCTTTTTGAGTGCATCCATCTCCGTCGATTTCTTAATCACCTTTACTTAAAATTGTAATGTTCATTAGTCCCTTAAGTATTGTCATTAATTATCAAAACCCATGGGGATTTAGTCTAGATGCACTTTCAATCTCTCCCTTTTTGGTAATTTGATAACAACACTTGAGATTTTTGATAAAAATGTAAATGAGTTGGTCTCATAACACACAAGTGTATAAAAAGCCCTCCCTAAATGTGTGCATGAATAATTTGCAATAAAAGTAATGCACGAGAGTGAATTCTATGGGAGATTTATAGAGTTGTGTGTTATGATGGGGTGCCTACTTGTGATGCAAATGTTGAGATGTGATAAATAGAAATGAAACATGCATCTCAAATTGGAATTAAAGATCATCACACATACGTAATCCAAAGTAGAGTGATATTCGATAAAGTTAACATAGAGTAACATAGCATAAAGTTATTATTTCCCAAATATGAAAGTATAACAATATTACAACAGAAGAGAGTTGACATAGTTACTCCCCCTCAATCTCTCCCCCTTTGACATGAAGACACCAAAAAGGAAAAGAAGAGAGCCTAAGTCTAGTTGTCATCGCTCTCACTCTCCTCACCACGATCTTCATCGCTTTGGGTTGCTTCTTCATCTTCCTCCTCTCATCTTGGTATTCCTCTTTTTCCTCAACGGTTGGAGCAGCACTAGAGGGGCCACCCCCAAGAAGAGCAGCCTCCGCCTCCGTGAGATCCGGAAATGGTGTTACCTCCTCGTCATCAAAAGCCTCCGGAGACATAGCAATGTCCGCCTTCCCACATAGCTTCTTGAGGTACTTGTCTTGCCTTCTAGCCATTTTCTGAGTTTTGACATCAACTTTTCGGCAAGAGGTAAAGATAGACTTCAAAAATTTTATGGTGACACTAGAAGAGTCTCCGGAAGAGGAAGAGGCAAGAGCGGTTGGAGGAGGAGGTGCATCGGGAGCACCCCTCCTAGAAGCTCCACCAATATTTGACACGATAGGAGGAATTTGAGGGTGAAGGGTCTATGCTTGACGTTCTTCACAAACTCCAATCCCGACACCTTATCAATGAGGCACATGATGGATGGAGCATAACCACACGAGAGGTCGGTGTGTGGGATATGTTGAAGATATCGTTGTAGATGTAGTCAAACACATTGAATTTTTCATCTTCACAAATCAGCTTCGACAGGTGGCGGTGGTGGCCCTGGATCATCCTCGCATCTCCGTATTTAGATGCTAAAGTCTTTCTCAAGATCCGGTTTAGCACATAAAAGAAAGGATAGGGGATTTTGGTTGTAGGGGGATTATAAAACCCAACCTCGTACATGAATTCCATCTCCCCAAGTCTATCGCCGTGAGATTGTGAATGATCAACTCATGGCTCAGTAACTCCTCAAGTCCGAGAATCCGTGCAAACTCAACATATAGGATGGAGTATTGGACTCCGTACGTCATCACTGAATCTTCCTGTCCCCATAGGTGAAGAAGTAGCACGTGGTGTAAAACTGAGCCACCACCTCTATGTTCGAGTCGTATTGGAAGGCAAGATGATCCGTCAGACCGTGATGCTCAGTGGCTTGTACAACTGCATTGAAGGCTTGATGATTTTTCCTTTCCATATAAGGCCAATCAACCCACTAAGTGTCAGCAACTAGCGTCTTCATTTTCAAATAGGCAAGGCGATAGTAATCGCAATAGAAGTCACACCAAAAATGATGATCCGGTGTGGCCTTCTCATACTTGTAGGGATCCTTTTCCCTAAATCTCCTCGCATTTTCAGAGCCTTTCCCATGGAAGATGTTGCTAGAAAGCTCCGGTTGCCGGTTGGGGTTATTCATGGGAGGTGTCATGACCAAGGGCCCTTTGGGGCCTCGTGGGGGACCACTTGACCCCACTGGACGGTCTCGAATGATGACTCCACCGCTAGCAAGTGCCTTTCTCCTTGGTGCTGCCCTTTTGGTGGGCACTTTCTGGATCGGGGCCTTGCCTTTCCTCTTGGCTGCTTCCCCTTCATTCATGGGTCCTTTCCTTTGTCGGGCGCTTGGGCCCTTTCTTTTTCACCCACGGAGACTATCCTCTTTCTTCGGCTAGATCGCTCTTCTTCAGCTTGAGCTTGAGTTGTCTTTCTTTCGTGTCACTTCTTGTTTCTAGCTTCTCGACCAGCCAGCTCTTGCGCAATTGCCCCGTCCTCCTCCTTGAAAGTGCATCTAGGTAATCCTGTGGGGTTTGGATGATTGATGATGACAATTAAGATACTAATGAGTTTTAATGAGTATGAGCACATGTCTTTGAGATAAGGATGAATTGTGGAGTCCCTCAAAAGAAAAAAGGAAAAGAAGAAGACTTGCAAGAGTAGAAAATAGAATTTTATTCTTGAGTTTCACATTTTCTAGTTGCGTAGCGAGTCTTCTCTTTTAGAGTGCTTGAGAATCATTAGAGAGCTCAAACTTTTAGTTAGAATCTTGGGAGGGAATAGTCCTAGGTATAGTTGAGAATGTAGACCGGACTTGTCCGAACTCAAGGTCGGACTAGTCCGATCCACATGGACTATTCCGTTTTGGACCGGACTACAGCTCTCTAAGTGAGTTCGGACTTGTACGTTTTAGACCAGACTAGTCTGTTCTTGTGTAAGTGTGAGGGGTGGACTAGTCCGATGTAGGCTTGTCTAATCCTAGCCGGACTTGTCTAGGACGACGGACAAGTCCGGACACTTGGGCCGATTAGTCCATTCCTTGACATTACACTCTCATATATTTGAAGAGATATGCAGGAAATAATACATATAGACTAATTTTTCACAAGTATTATCAATGAACATGGCCAGTGGAGCACACAAACAATTATACAATGGGACCATTCTTCAAGGAGATGATAATCAAAAATAATTTGATAGAAATTGAGAGAGAGTTTTGAAAAATATGCTTAGTTTTGAAGATATTAAACAATTAACAGTCAGATGTGCAACATCTCAATCACATTCCGAGAGTCAAGGATATTTAACTCATTCCTAAATTCGCAAAAAGCGTTTTTTCATTTAGTGGCTTGGTGAAGATGTCAGCTAGTTGTTTTTCTGTTCTAACATGTGAAATAACTATATCCCCTTTATTGAGTGATCTCTGAGAAAATGGTGTCGGATGTCAATGTGTTTTGTTCTAGAATGTTCAATAGAGCTATGGGCAATCTTAATAGCACTCTCATTGTTGCATAGGAGTAAAATATGATTCATATTGAGGACCATAGTCTTTTATAGTTTGTCGCATCCAAAGAAGTTGTGCACAATAACTTCCGGCTACAACGTACTCCACTTTGGCTGTGGATAGGGCAATAGAATTTTGTTTTCTTGGATGACCATAACACTAGGGACCTTCTAAAAAATTGACAGGTGTCGGAGGTACTTTTCCTATCTATTTTGCATCTGGCATGATCAACATTGGAGTATCCGATGAGATTGAACTTGGACCCTTTAGGATACCACAACCCTAGGTTAGGTGTATGAACTAGATAGTGCAAGATTCTCTTTACAGCTGTTAGATCACACTCTTTAGAAGCGGCTTGAAACCTTGCACACATACATACACTTAACATAATATCGGGCCTAGATGCACAAAGGTAAAGAAGGGATCCAATCATGGAACGGTATACCTTTTGATCCACGCTAGGGGCTGTCTTGGTTGAAGTCGAAGTGGTCTGTTTTGTCGCCATTGGCATTTTGATGGGCTTGGCCTTCTCCATGTGAAAACTTATTAAGTATGTATTGTGGTGTACTTGGTTTGACATGTGAAGTTGCATTCCTTGAGTTGTTTCACTTGGAAAACCTAAAAAGAACTTCAATTTCTCCCATCATCGACATCTCAAACCTCTCCGTCATGATTTTTCTAAATTCTTCACAAAAAGATTGATTTGTAGAACCAAATATTATGTCATCGACATAAATTTAGCATACTCATTATCCAAGTTTTTTACGAAAAGTGTGTAGTCGGTCTTTCCTATCCTAAAACCATTGTCAATAAGAAAATCTCTAAGACACTTAACACCAAGCTCTAGGAGATTGTTTGAGGCCATAGAGGGCTTTGTGAAGCTTAAAAATATGGTTAGGATACTTATCGTCTTCAAAGTCGGGTGGTTGCCTCCACATACACCTCCTACTTGATCGGTCCGTTGAGGAAGTCGCTTTTCACGTCCATTTGATACAACTTGAAATCATTGTGAGTAGCATAGACTAATAATATATGAATTGATTCAACTCTAGCTACGGGAGCAAAGGTTTCGTCGAAGTCCAAACCTACGACTTGTGAGTATCCCTTGGGACACAAGTCCCAGCTTTGTTTCTTGTCACTACTCCATGCTCATCTTGCTTGTTGCAAAGACCAACTTGGTGCTTACTACGTTTACATTTAGTCTTTCCACAAGCTCCCACACTTTGTTTCTTTTAAAGTTGTTGAGCTTTTCTTGCATCGCCATCTTCAAATCCGGATCTCGTAGGGCATCTTCAACCTTGAAAGGCTCCAAATAAGACACAAAAGAGTAGTGAGCACAAAATTTAGCCATACGAGAGGCGAGTCATTACCCCCCTTGGGAGATGTCTTCAAGTATATTGTCAACGGAATGAGTCCCGTTGTACACATTGATGGGATTCTAGGGTGTGGCACCTTCTTCTTCTTCTTCTTCTTCTTCTTCTTCTTCTTCTTCTGCTTCTTCTTCTTCTTTCTTCTTCTTCTTCTTCGATTCTTCTTCTTCTTCTTCTTCTTCTTCTTCTTCTCTTCTTCTTCTTCTTCTTCTTCTTCTTCTTCTTCTTCATCTTCTTCTTCTTCGTCTTCTTCTTCTTTCTTCTCTTCTTCTTCTTCTTCTTCTTCTTCTTCTTCTTCTTCTTCTTCTTCTTCTTCTTCTTCTTCTTCTTCTTCTTCTTCCTTCTTCTTCTTCTTCTTCTTCTTCTTCTTCTTCTTCTTCTTCTTCTTCTTCTTCTTCTTCTTCTTCTTCTTCTTCTTCTTCTTCTTCCTTCTCTTCTTCTTCTTCTTCTTCTCTTCTTCTTCTTCTTCTTCTTCTTCTTCTCTTCTCTCTTCTCTTCTTCTTCTTCTTCTTCTTCTTCTTCTTCTTCTTCTTCTTCTTCTTCTTCTTCTTCTTCTTCTTCTTCTTCTTCTTCTTCTCTTCTTCTTCTTCTTCTTCTTCTTCTTCTTCTTCTTCTTCTTTCTTCTTCTCTTCTTTCTTCTTCCTTCTTCTTCTTCTTCTTCTTCTTCTTCTCTTCTTCTTCTTCTTCTTCTTCTTCTTCTTCTTCTTCTTCTTCTTCTTCTTCTTCTTCTTTCTTCTTCTTCTTCTTCTTCTTCTTCTTCTTCTTCTTCTTCTTCTTCTTCTTCTTCTTCTTCTTCTTCTTCTTCTTCTTCTTCTTCTTCTTCTTCTTCTTCTTCTTCTTCTTCTTCTTCTTCTTCTTCTCTTCTTCTTCTTCTTCTTCTTCTTCTTCTTCTTCTTCTTCTTCTTCTTCTTCTTCTTCTTCTTCTTCTTCTTCTTCTTCTTCTTCTTCTTCTTCTTCTTCTTCTTCTTCTTCTTCTCCCCCTTGATCGCTACCACCATCGTGGCCTTCGATGTCTTGAACGTGGTCATCTTGATCTTGTTCTTGATATAGGGATCTTGTGCTTGATCTTGTGTCTGGGTCACTTCTTGTGACGAGGATGGTTCACTTGGGTCTTGTAGCTCTTGTGGTCGTATGTCACCAAGTGTCATCCTCCTTAATGCCATACATGGTGTTTCTTCTTGATCTAGTGCACTTTGATCAACTCGCTCCCTTTGGGAGCCATTAGTTTCATCAAACACTGTGTCACGTGCGATTTGAACACGGTGGTAGCTCTCTAGGATCATAGACTAGCCCCACAGATCAACACTAGTCTTTTTTGCGCACTTTGTCCTCACTCGTGCGAACTCGGGAAAACTTCCCGGTCGGTCACCCATCCCCCAAATTTCTCCGGGCCAAGCACGCTTAACCCCGAAGTCCTTTGCAGGTGGGCTTCTAGAAAAGAAGGTATATCTTGATGATATGAGTACTCTATCAATCCTATTAAGCCAGGAGCCAGGATGTCACAATCCACCCCTCCTTAGAAGATCGGCGTCCTCATCGGTCAACGCCAAGACAGGAACGTCCCCTCTTAGCCACGTCTGTATGTTCAATACTGGCATATGCATACCGTACGTCCAGTTAGCAGCATACGTATCATACCGTGTCCCTCACAGAGGACCCACGCGTCATGTGTACGTACCCACGTCCCTGGCCCGTACGCTACCGTATCCTTCTCACTGACCCGTACGCACCCGTGAAACTGCGAGGGTCGGCTCTGATACCATTTTTGGCAGCTCTCTAGTATCATAGACTAGCCCCACAGACCAACACTAGTCTTTTCTACGCACTTTATCCTCACTCGTGCGCACCCGGGAAAACTTCTCGGTCGGTCACCCATCCCCAAATTTCTCCATGCCAAGCACGCTTAACCCCTGGAGTCCTTTGCAGGTAGGTTTCCAGAAAAGAAGGTATACCTTGATAATATAAGTACTCTATCAATCCTATTAAGCAGTGAGCCGGGATGTCACAAACACAGCCGGAGGTTTTATTGAATACACGATAAGCGAAAGTGTTTGAATCATAACCAAGCAAGAAACCTTCATCGGATTTCGAGACAAACTTCGAAACTCGAGCCTTCTTGTTAAGAATATAGCACTTGCTTGCAAAGACTCTAAAGTAGGAGGTATTCGGTTTATTACCCGTTAGGGAGTTCATAGGGAGTCTTCTTTAAGAGACGATGGAGGTAGAGACGGTATGTGGCATGGCAAGCGGTATTAACCGCTTCCGCCCAAAACCAATCGGATGTCTTGTACTCATAAAGCATTGTTCTTGACATCTTTATTAGAGTTCTATTCTTTGGCCACCCCCGTTTTGTTTGGGTGTGTAGGGTGCCGAAAACTCATGCTTGATGCCCTCCTCGTCCAAGTACTCTTTTACATGGATGTTCTTGAATTCGGTGTCGTTGTCGCTTCTCATCTTATTGGTTCTCAAAGAGAACTTATTTTGAGCTCTCCTCAAGAAACTCTTAAGGGACACCTTGAGTTTCACCCCTTATCATGCAAGAAAAATACTCAAGTGAAGCAAGAAAAATCATCGACAATGACTAGACCATATTTATTACCCGCCAATGCTTATGTAAGCAATAGGACCAAAGAGGTCCATGTTAAGCATCTCTAGTGGTATTGTTGTCGTCATCACATTCTTGGCGGGATGAGTTACTCCAACTTGTTTCCCGGCTTGGCACGCGCTACAAGGTCTATCTTTCTCAAAAACAACATTCTTAAGACCTCGATCGTGATTATCTTTTAGAAGTTTTTGAAGATTTCTCATACCAACATGGGCTAGTCTACGATGCCACAGCCATCCCATGTTAGTCTTTGTCATCAATAATGTGTCAAGTTAAGTTTTATCTGCAGAGAAGTCCACAAGATAAAGCTTTTCTTTGAGCACACCTTTGAAGACAATTGAGTTATCTACTCTTCTAGTGACAATCACGCCCTTCATTAGTGAATAAGCAATTAAAACCTTTGACATATAATTGCGATATGGATAAAAGGTTATAATCTAGTGACTCTACATGCATTACATTTGAAATGGTGTGTTGTGGAGAAATGGAGATTTTATACGCATACCTAGTACCCTTTCTTGGCTATTGTCACCAAAATGAATACCTTGACTTGGATCATTGGTTTCTTCATACTCTACAAACATTTTCTCCTCGCTCCGGTCCATTTGGTTGGTGCAGCCACTATCTAATACCCAATTTGTACCACCGGAGGAGTACGCCTACAAAACAAGTTTAGGCTTTGGTTTTAGTACCCAAGCTTGGTTGGGTCATTTGAGGTTAGTGACAAGAGTTTTTGGCTAGCCCAAACACAAGGCTTTGGGCTCTTGCAGAATGACCCAACATATTTTTCATAGACATACCCAAATTTGCTTCTCATTAGTACATAAGATGCATTAAAATCATGGAATAAAGTTAGGTTGGTATCTTGACACTATTGGCATCTTTAGTACATTTATCAAATTTTGCCATTTTAGGAGAGGTAGAAACATGACATTCATTCATAGTTTGGTATGATCCTTCCCTAACAAAGGCAATATGCATTTTGTTATTCTTAGGGATATTTGTGTTTTGCTTTACTTCCCTTGAATAGCCAAGACCATCTTTGATCAAGGGAGACCTTGCAATTGAGTAATGCACTGCGGCGCATACTTAATCTTCTCCTTGTCAAAGATGTCACTCTTAGGTGTACTCTTGCTTTTGCCATGTTGAGCTCATCTTTAAACTTAGATACACGTTTTATACATTTACAAGTTTTAGTTTTTGACTCTAAATTTGACAAATTTGGGCTTGCTGAGGCGGAAGAGATAACACTCGACTTGAGAGTTAGGAGTTATGCTTCAAGATTCTTGTGAGCTTTGTTCAAACTCACAAGCTCACCTTGGAGCACAACATTCGAACTCTTGAGACATAAGGAGGTCTCCTTGCAATCCGCAAGTTCAAGTTGAGGCACCATGTTCTTCTCCTTCTAAAGCTCGAAGAGCTTCTCAAGGTC